>CAWUFW010004739.1:0-1460000 GCA_963921515.1 Calotriton arnoldi | reverse complement strand
GCCAGGGGCTCAGGGAGTCCCTACCCCTGGCCCTTTTCTTTTTTTAAAATCTTTTTTTGTGGGACTTAGCTTAAGTTTTAGTAGGATCCGCGAGTCCACTGGAAGGACTCGCGTCCCCAGATATCTATTTTTTTACCCTTAAATATCTCTGAAACTACTCAACGGATTTACACCAAATCACAAAAAGCACACATTCTGGACCAACATCTAGCTTTCTGCCAATTTTGGTGTAGTTCCGTTCAGCGTTTCGGGCTGCAGCCTTGTCAAAAAAATGAAGAATCCCCATTGACATAACTTTGGGAAAAAATGCGTTTTTTCTCGGCCTCCGCTTGACCGATCCCCCCGGAACTTTAATCATAGCAACTAGACCAAAAAGGGGAAGGTTTTAGAAAATTGCGTGAAGATTCGTCAAGCGGCAACCAAAGTTATTCACAAAACAAAAACACTTTTCCAATGGAAACTTTGGTCCTAACTATAACTACCTACTAGCGACTGCCAGTAGGTAATATATATCTCTATATCTCGATATCCATATATATATACGGTGCGACGTAAGGAGGTGCCGATTTGTGTGGATATATATATATATATCTCTACATCTCTCTCTCTCTATATATGTCAACTGACAGGCAGTATCGACATAGTGTCAGACGTCCACTATTGTCCAGTGATGCATGTTACCCTAGTATGTTCCCTGGTATATATGTAAATCCCATGTGGAATCCATCTCTGTTGTGCTGACGTGACCCTCGCCTGGGGAATGGTAACGTGTCTATGCAACAAGACGTCCTTCTAACAAAAAACATTTACATATACCAGGGAACATACCAGGGTAACATGCATCACTAGACAATAGTGGACGCCTGACACTAAGTCTCCCTGTCAGTTGACACCGAGTAACTAGATAGACTGGTCCCACTTGGGGCACACATATACAGAAGTAAGCTCCACAGCTCCCATGACGCTGTGGCGTAGGCCCTGCTTACCTGACAATGTATACACAGTCTAGCCACTGGTAGCTTAGGACTCGAGATCAACTTGGGCCTACATGTCTGACTACACTTACCCATCCCCTCACGTGATCATTGGGACGAACATGATACTCCTACTTCCAATCCTGATGCATTTCTGCACGTTTCACAATGTTATCTGTTATATTACTCTTAGTCACTTGACGAGTTACAACTCACATGATGTAAACTGGTTCACAGGGTTCTGTGGATTTCCACCGATACACTTCAAGATGGCAACTTCCGTCTAATACATTTGCATATGGGTGCACCTGGGAGTTCTTTCACTATGTTCATGACAGTTACTCAGTCCTACTGCTATGTCCTGGCCTGTCTATGTATGGACATTTTTGCATTAACCTCCCAGTGTGATCAAGACCGCTGGTCGGTCGAAACGCGTTACTATGGATTTATGATGTAATAAATCTACTTTTCTGATAGATATATATATATCTGAACCGAAGAACTCTCCAAACTTCCATGCGGCGAAAAGAGTAACGGACACCAAAGGTAGAATGGCAAAATTTATTCTTCACACACCTCCGTATGTATATTTATTTATTTATTATAAGTAGGAGGTTACTCCCCAGGGAGCAGCGTTGGAGTGCCATTGAGAGGGAGGCCTTTGCTGTGGTTTGGTCCCTGAAGAAGCTGAGACCATACTTGTTTGGTACTCACTTCCTAGTTCAAACTGATCACAGACCTCTCAAATGGCTAATGCAAATGAAAGGTGAAAATCCTAAACCTTTGAGATGGTCCATCTCCCTACAGGGAATGGACTTTATAGTGGAACACAGACCTGGGACTACCCATGCCAATGCAGATTGACTTTCCAGGTTCTTCCACTTAGACCATGAAGACTCTCTAGGGAAAGGTTAGTCTCATCCTCTTTCGTGGGGGGGGGGTGTGTGTGTAAGAGAGTACCCTCTTATTGCATGGTTGCCCCCAATTTTTGCTAAACTGCTGAGGTACTTTGACTGAGTGTGCCCTGGGTTCCTGCCAAACAGGTACCCAGGGCCTATGTTCTTTCCCTAAACTGCATTAAAAACAAAAACCCAATTGGCACTCTTTGGCCACAGGTCAGTCCTTTGTAAATGGTACCATAGGTACGAAGGGCACTGTGGCCAGGGAAGACCTCTGAGGGCTGCAGCACTTATTGTGCTACCTTTAGAGGCCCTGTACCTTACACACACACACACACACACACACACACACACACACACACTGCCATTGCAGGCTGCGTGTTTTGGTGCAGAACAAAGTGAAGAGTCGACATGGCACACATCCCTGTGTGCCATGCCTACAATCCACTGCCCTTGCATAAGTCAGCCACCCCTCTAGCTGGGTGCACTATACCAGTGGTGAGGCTACAGATGCATGAGCCCTGTACCCCTAAAGTGTCTAAGCCAATTCTTAGACATTGTAAGTGCATTAATGCCATTAAGAGTATATGGTGCTGGGAGTTTGTCATTATGAACTCCACAGCACCATAAATAGCTTTACTAAAAACTGAGAAGTTTGGTATCAACTTCTCAGCACATTAAACCCACACTGATGCCAGTGTGGGATTTAATGAAAAATGCACTCGGAGGGCATCTTAGAGATGTCCCCTGAAAAACGACCGAACACTAGTGTCCAGGCTGAGTGGCTGTTAGCCAGCTGCCACTACCAGACATGTTTCTGGACCCCTGGGTTGAGAGCCTGCTGCTCTCGGGGGTCTGAAATAATGCACATACTGGGACATGTTGCCAAGCCTCCTCCCCCAAGATGGGCAGGGTGCATGAAGGGGAAGCTTCAAAGGCTTGCCGCCTTTGTGAGCTACCCCAGCACTTTGCTGCTTCCAGCAACTTGCTCCCACTGGTTCCGACCCCCCACTTTGGGCGGTAGAATAGGCGGGAAAACCAAGTGAGGAAGGGAGGTGTGCCCACCTTTGCCAACCCCACCCCTCAGGTGGGGGTGGCGAGGTGAAGCACAACTCTCAGTCCCCGCCATCTTGCAGATGGGGGGGACCCAGCCAACCAGAGGGTGGCATAATAGGGGGTGTACCCATCCCAAGGAAGGGACCCATTGGTCCCAACCTTTACTTACCTGTAACACTCCTAAATTTAGTATTTAGGGGCAACCCTGAACCTTGCCTCCTCAGACAAGAACCGACCAGAAAAAAAGAAGTAGTACCAAAGAAGCCGTGCTAGAACTAAGAGGAGGACGCCCACTGACTTGGCTCCAGCCCTACCAGCCTGTCCACACCTCGACCCTGCAGAAGCAAAATCCCAGTGTGTCCTGCAGCCTCAAGAACCCGAAGGACCTGCCCTGCCTTCCAAGCCAAAGACTTTGTCTCCTGTGAGCACCGGATTTGCTCACCAACAGACTCAGGCCCCAGCCAAAACCATGAGTCTGCACCACTCTGCCCCCGACGCACATGGCTTGAGTTCGAGTGGCCCAACACCACGAGGAGGTCTCCCCGGTGATCCTGACCTGAGATCTGGTGATCTCTGACCTGCCTCGAATCTCCAAGCGAAGCCTGCAGCCTCTTTCTGGAGGATCCCCCCCCCGACCGCGACCGGAGCTTGTAAGAAAACCCGACGCCTTAAGACACCCCTGCACCCAACGCCCCACGGCCTTGGGTGTCTCAACCGAGGGTGTCCCAGCATCCCCAGGCATCCCAACTTACCTCTCCAACTGGTGGTCATCTCCAGAAGATCTCCATCTTCCAGCCTGCAGTCTTTGTTGCAACCAGAGAATCCCCATTGAAAACAGGGCACCCAATGCCAAAACAGCACCCTGCACCCAGCCGCCGCTGCGGGTGTACTTTGGGTGCTGATTTGGATCCCCCTTTGCCCTGAGCCTAACACCAGGAGCTTTGCTCCCACAACCTTGTGGCCTGCTCGTGAGCAGCCACCAACCGGAGGCCCCCAATCCCCCATTGGATAACATTGGGCCTCAGCACTCTGCACCCTGCCGCCCTAGTGCCACTGAGGGGGCTTCAAGAGTGCATCCTTGACCCTGAGGGAACCCTGGTTCTAACCCCAGAATACCAACTCCCACAAAACAGTACTTACCTGCAAACCGTTAACTTCATTTTCTCCATAGGAATACATTGACTGTTTTTCCTTAAATTGTTCTGTACCTGCACCAGGCTTGGCTCTAAGAAATAAAATAACATAATATTTTTGATACAAACAAATTGGTCTAAGTTCAGTCTTTGAGTGTGTGACATCATTTGCTGCCTGAGTGTGTAGAACAAATGCTTAACACTACCCTCTGATAAAGCCTTACTGCTCGCCCACGCTACCACAAATCGAGAGTAAGGTGCTATCTACTTTTACCTCTGCCTACCTTTGGGGTTCCACTGGACTCTGTGCACACTATACCTCATTTTGGTATAGTAAATACAGAGTCCGCTTCCTACAGTTTCTACCTCATTCTCTTCTTCACTTTTCTATCCCTTCATTTTTTCTTTGTCTTTTGGCCTCGATGCATTAACCTGCACAAGTTTCTCTATATTGATGACTGGCGCGGCTGGTACTTATCTCTAGGAAAATAAAAATGAATGCAAGGATTACTAGTTCATATTACGTCTAGATGTAGCTTACTTTTAAGGTGCGTCCCCTTCATTTAGCTTGAGATAGATATATTAAGTACTGTCAGTTGATATGTTTATACAGTAAAAATGATAAACGTCTATTGCTTCATATGCTGGCTAATACGATGTATATGTGTTCATTTCCGCTCGAGTTGTACTAGAGGATTGTTAGGTTTAGATTGAGGTTGGTTTGCCTTTTTTTGTCTCGCATATATATTGAGTTTTAAAAACACAATTACTGTTATTTGTTCTTAATAATTTCGAAAAGTAAATGCATAGAAACATTCTGCCTAGTTTATGCAATGAGTATGGCATTATATATCACATTAGGGAGCTGCCTGCTCTCCCTGGACATTATTGCATGACTGACATTACAGGTACCTGCCACTAGTTTATCTAACTTGTCAGTGAGATATCTGTTGTCTCATCCAGAGACCTGTAAATATCAGCTGATAAGATATTGGTCTCCTTCTTCCAAACTTTAATGACATGTTTTGTGTTTCTTAACAGTAAGCCCACTTAAGGTCATTCTGGGTACTCTTACTGAATATGTCAGCGCACTAGGCTACTGTCTGTGAGCTTGTGTTCATTCTATCCTAGGCTTAAACATTGTCTTCGTTTTGTCCTGGGCCTGTTTCCCTGATTTTGTAGTTTGACTTAGTTACTTAATGTCACGTCATCTCTATCCACTTGATAGCAGAGAGGATAGCTAGGTCTTGAAATCTATACTCTGCTTTTGCTTATAGCGGGCAAACACTAGGAGTAATCCATAACTGCCATTTGTAAACACTGTTTATAAACAAGTGTTACAATTACCCATTTTAATGATAATCAGTTGACCGACCTAGAAATATTGGAAAGCTGACTTGGGCTTGCTTATGGCGTGCAGATCACTGCATCCCTCTGCAGCGGGCCGTCCTGCAGGCTCTGAGTATTTGTGTTTTATTTGCGTAAGATGCTATAGAATGCATTACTTTTGCATGTAACTGCACTAGTATCTTTGTGAACAAGAGTACATTACACCCGTTTTTATAAAAACCTAGTTCTTAAATAGTCAAAGTGAGTGAATGCACCATTAAAATGAGATATTCCTATTGTTTTCATCAGCATTAACTTTTTGCCTTAGGAGGATACGAAGATATTGTAAATATGCTGACTTGTCCATTAGTATGTTGCCAATTTCTTTAACATTCCTCTACTCTCATTCATATATGACGTAACCATGCATTGCTTATGCAGTGTGAGGCTTAAGCTTGGTTTGTAAGACCGATGGCCTAGCAGAAGGCGTGGTAATCCTGAACATTATATTTTTTTGGGCTTTTACACTAAATAAAAAATATTGCTTTTGTTAAAGATTTATCTCAAATTCCAGTATTCGAAGATCACCTGTGTAAAAAGAAAGCATTGCAAATGTTGAAGTATGCACTAACTATTTCATTGTATTTAGGAGTCGTGACAGAAAAAAAGATGATCGTTCACGCAAGAGGGACTATGATCGAAACCCACCTAGAAGAGATTCGTATAGGGACAGATATAATCGCAGAAGGGGCCGTAGTCGAAGTTACAGCAGAAGTAGGAGCCGGAGCTGGAGTAAAGAAAGGGTGCGAGACAGAGACCGAAGTAGGAGCAGAAGCAGATCAAGAAGCAGAAGCCGTAGCAAAGGCAAGTTTCTGCAGTTTGGTAAACCCTGTTACTCGATGCATTAAAAACCTTGTGAGAAATCATCTTTTTCTTTTTGGCCTTTTAATCCGATATTTATTTACATTTTTTTCTCATAAACCACTCTAATCTCACACATTTTTTAATTGTAGGACCTTTATAGCAAAGAACTAGCAACCACATCCTTCATATTCTTATTCTTCAGTCTTGTTCCTGTACCTGTTTCCTTGTTACTACTATTTTTAACACACTTCCTCGTTCTTTTTTTTAAAAAAACAACTTTTTATTGAGATTTTCTTCCGAGAAAACAGATAACATACCCCCCCCCCCCCCCAAACTGTTGAAGGCATCTGAGCAACCATGTATCTATCATGGTACAAAACATCCCATAATATGGATTGGATCACTCCATCTCTTGGTAGCTCAGGGTTCTACACTCCACCCCATGAGCCTCCACTCTCCCTGTGGCCCGTATCTGGCCACCTTCTGGCCGTCCCTCACCTTCCCTGGATTCCTAATCCCCCCCGCCCCCAAATTCCCTCGCCCTTGCCAAAAATTCTCAAATTTGTTTGGGCATCCTCTCGCTTGGTACACTAATTTCTCTTCCCCCCCATGCACCAGCCCATGCCTTATTCCCACTCCTGCACAGTTGGCAAAGTCCTCGCCCCCCCAGTATTTCAGCAGATCCGTATGCGCCACTATGTGAGTGAGATTACTGAAAAGCAGGACGTCTGATAGACATCTAGCCGCAGATTCTTTACCTTTGAACTTCCAGGCGTCAGACTGGATCCTGAAGATTTTTGACAGCAGTACCCCTGCGCGCCTGTAGGTGGCGTCGGTCAACTCTGCGTGACGTCGTAGGCGTTGTTCGTCATCGTGACGTCATCAATATAACCGCCACTCCGGTGCGTTGTCAGTTCTTTTCTTTCCGCGCCAGCCAGCGCCGATCCGTTGAAGAGAGATACCCCTTGTCACTTTTTGACAGTTTTTTAACCTTTTGTCGACTCCTTTTGCTGTGTTAGGATGTCCAGTAGGAAGACTTTGGGGTTGAAGCTGGGGGGGGGGGCACCTGTCACGTGCCATGTCGGTAGTGGACCCCCATCTCGTGTGTCTCTCGTGCTTGGAGTGCGACCATGACACAGTCATGCTCTGATTGCGGGCCATAGCGCCGAATGCTCTGAAGGAGCGGTCCCTGAAGCAGCTCGCAGCCCAGCAGGCACAGCGCAGGTCACCTCGTTAATCTCGCTCTCGCTCCCGGTCTTGTTCGCGAGGAATGTCCGAGCATCATTCCGGGTGCTCAAAGCCCTCTTCATCGAAATAGTCAGGTAAGAAGCACCACAAGAAGTCGAAACGTGCTTCGACTTCGCCCCGTCTGCCACGCGGCGAGACTGAGGAGCCTAGACATTCTAGGCCCCGCGGAGCGGAGCGGGCACCTGGGTCAACTCCGCGTCTCCCTCCCTTTCCGGGGGCAGAATCGACCCCCGCCCAACTTAAGGACTTTTACGACGCCATGTGTGCCGTGTTTGGGTGGCCAGACCATGCCGGCGCGCCTTCGTGTCCTGCAGGTCCAGGTGAAGGAGATCCCGTGGACCCTGCTCCTTCGGCACCGGCGCCACAGCCTTATGTCTGACACCTCCACAGCGACCTTCCTTGGTGCCGCGTCCGACATCGAGGTCTCCAGCGCCACCCGCGCCGCCTCCCCCTTCGGACAATATGGAGCTCGTCTGGCGTCCTCCCTTAGAAATCCTGCAGCCCCAAGACATGGACTGGTGTGAAGAACTGGGTGATGCCAGTGGCCTGGACACCTCCCCAGATTCTGGCATGCTGTCTCCACCTAAACTGACTATGGAGGAGGGGGTGTCGTTTGCTATGGTGCTGCATAGTGCTGCGGAGGTCCTGTAGCTGCATCTTCCTACAGTGGCGGTCAAGACGAATGTCTTGACGGAGGTCCTGCAGCCTGGTGTCTCCTCATCTGAACCCTTGCTGATTTTTAACGAGGCCTTAACAGACGTTCTTCTGGGCACCTAGTCCAAACCCAGCGCAGGGGTTCCTGTGAATAAAACAATTGCCCGCTGCCATTGCCCTGCACCGGGCGACCCAGTTTTACTCACTGCCCACTCCACCCCCCAATGCTTGGTGGTCCAGGCTTCCACTTCCTGCAGCGCATTCCCTTCTGCCCCTCCAGACAGGGAATCCAAACTGCTGGAGACCTTTCGGAAGACAATTTTCTCTTCCGCCAGTCTCGCATTGCGGTCGGTGAACACTGCATGCCTTTTTGGGCCGTTATTCCCATTCTGTATGGGATACGGTTGCGCAGGTGCTGCCTAGGGTCTCAGAGTAGGACTGGGTCCTGCTCTCCCAAGCAATATCGGACGGGAGAGATGCAGCGAAATTCGCCATTCGCTATGGCATGGACACAACGGACTCTCTGGGCAGAGCTGTTTCTTAGACGGTGGCCATCAGGCACCACACCTGGCTGAGGACGTCTGGCTTTCGGGGGATGTCCAGTTAAACCTCATGGACATGCCTTTTGATGGCTCACGTCTCTTCGGAGACAAGGCTGACGAAGCACTTCAAGGATTCGCTGGCTACGGCCAAAGATTTCGGCCTCAGTACTACAACCCGTCCTGCGTCTGCGTTTTGCTCCTTTCGTGGCTACGGAAGGGGCTTCCAACCGCGCCAATCCTAATCCAGCCATCGGGTTCAGCAACCTCTGTGGGGCCGTGGCCGCGGTTCATTCCGTCCACGAGGGTCTGGAGGCTAGAAGTAGAACCAAGCCACCATCTGTAGGAAGCTGGCTCTGTATATACTATACCAAAGTGAGGTATTGTGTGCACAGAGTCCAGTGGAACCCCAAAGATAGGCAGAGGTAAAGTTAGATAGCACCTTACTCTCTATTTGTGGTAGTGTGGTCGAGCAGTAAGGCTTTATCAGAGGACAGTGTTAAGCATTTGTTGTACACACTCAGCAAATGAATTCACACACTCAAAGACTGAACTTCAGACCAATTGTTTTTGTATAAAAAATATTCTTTTAGTTAGTTTATTTTCTATAACCAAGCAAGTCTGGCACAGGTAAGCAATAAATACTTTACAGTAGTAATGCAGTTTGTAAACAGTTTGAATTGTAATTGTATATGCACTTTGTTTTGATTTACAGTATGGTTGGAGAAAAATGCAATACTTTGTAAATACAGTACATAGACTTGAATGGGCTTTTCAGTAAAATACCAGGTAAGTTACTTTTTAGAATACTTTGCTTACTCAGAATAGTATACCTGGATACTAATCTGGGACATTTCCTGTAAACAGTTAAGTAAAAGCGTTTTTGTTAAACAGTACAATTTTAAAGAATTTCTTTAGGTTTTCAAACTCCACACTTTTTCCAAGAAAAACAGTCAATATTATCCTATGGAGGAAAATAGTGTTATCGGTTTTGAGGGAAGTATTTGGTAGTGGGAGTTGAGGTTCTAAGGGTAGACTCAGGGGTCCCTCAGGGGTCCCCCAGGGTCAATGATGCACTCTTGTTACACTCTCAATGGCACTAGGGCGGCCGAGTGCTGAGGCCCAATGTTATCCGATGAGGGATAGGGGGCCTCCGGTTTGTGGCTGCTGGCGAGCAGGCCACAATGTTGTGGGAGCCAAGCTCCTGGTGTTAGGCTCGGGGCACAAAAAGTTTAGCACAAAAAGTGCACCCGCAGCGCGCAGTGGCGGCTGGGTGCAGGGTGCTAGTTTGGCATCTGGTGCCCTGTTGTTTTCAATGGGGATTTTCGGTTTTGGTTTTCAGCTGCAGGCTCGGTCCAGGAAGACTTCCAGGAGGAACCAACAGCTGGGCAGGTAAGTTGGAGGGCTCGGGGACGTAGGTGCACCTCGGGTTCTGTTCTCCAGGGTGCAGGGCGGCTGGATGCAGGGGTGTCTTTTTGAGGTCGGATTTCACCTTACCGGGCCACTCGCGGTTGGGAGGTCTCCGTGCAGAGGCTGCAGGTGACGTCTGGGAGTCCTGGAGGGGTCAACCCATGGTGGACTCGGACTCTGGAGTGCTGGGGGACCTCGCTGGGACTGGTGGGCCACTCGAACTCGGGCCGTAGGCGACGGGTGCAGTGGTGGTTCCAGGCGTCGGGTTTCTTTTTCCTCAGCAGGCTCGGAGTCTTTCTTTGGTGTTTCTTCTGAACAGAGCTGCTGTTCACAGGAGATCCGGTCTTTGTTGAAGGCAGTGCAAGAAACTGGCTCTATATATACTACACCAAAATGAGGTATAGTGTGTATAGGGTCCAGGTGACTCCAAAGGTAGGCAGAGGTTAAAGTTAGATAGAACCTTACTCTCTAATAGTGGTAGCTTGGTCGAGCAGTAAGGCAGTATCAGAGGACAGTGTTAAGCATTTGATGTACACACTCAGTCAGCAAATGAATTCATACACTCAAGAACTGAACTCTAGGCCAATTGTTTTTGTATAAAAATAAATTGTTGTTTTATTTTAGAACCAAGCAAGCCTGGCACAGGTAAGCATAAAACACTTTGTAGTAATAAGTTACTGAATGTCGAACAGTTTGAAAATGCAATGGAAATTGTACTTTGTTTGATTTACAGGGGAGCAGTAGTATGCAACACTTAGCAAATGCAGTACATTGGAATGAATAGGCTTTTTCAGTAAATTGCAGGTAAGATACTTTTCAAGTTACTTTTCTAACTCAGTGCTGGATACCTAGATTCAGCACTGGGACATTTCCTGCAAACAGGTAAGCAATTACGTTTTGGTTATTTGTATGATTTTTAAAGAATATTCTCAGATTTCAAAACTCCACACTTAGTCATTTTTTGGAAGAAAATGTGTCAATGTTATCCTATGGAGGAAAGTAGGTCATCGGTTCATAGGTAAGTTATCGACTGTGGGAGTTAAGGTTCTGGGGTTAGAACAAGGGTTCCCCCAGGGTCAGTGATGCACTGTTGTTGCACCCTCAGCGACACTAGGGCGGCCGGGTGCAAACTGTTGAGGCCCAATGTTATCCTATGGAGGATAGGGGGTCTCCGGTTGGTGGCTGCTGGCAAGCAGGACACTGGGTTGTGGGAGCAAAGCTCCTAGGGTTTAGGTCAGGGCAATTGGGGAAACAAGTTGGCACAAAAAGTTCACCCTCAGCGGCACTGGGGCGGCCGGGTGCAGAGTGCTGTTTTGGCGTCGGACGCCCTGTTGTTTTCTATGGAGAACCTCCGGTTTGAAGAAGCACTGCAGGCTCGGGGACGAGGATCTTCTGGGTGCGACCACCACTTCGAGGGGTAAGTTGGGATGTCTTGGGTTGGTTAGGCACCGTTGGTTTGTGCACACAAGACCTTGGGGCGCCGGGTGCCTTTTAGGGTCGGATTTTCTTACCCGCTCTGGTCGCGGTAGAGGGGATACTCTGGATTGAGGCTGCAGGCGTCGTCTGGAGGCTTGAGGCAGGTCAGGAGTCGCCGGATCTCGGGTCAGGATCGCCGGGGTGACCTCCTCATGGTGTTTTTCTACTCTAGCTCGGGCCGGGTTCGGCGGGTGCAGAGTGGGCTGGATTCGCGGTGTCCGGCCAGAGCCAGAAGCTGCAGTTTGAACACATCCGGTGATTACGGGAGAAACAGTCTTGGAAGTGAAGGCAGGCAGGTCCTCCGGGGTTTGTGAGGTTGCTGGCTGCTGGACATGCCGGGATTTTGCAGGAGCAGGTTCGAGGGGAGACAGGCCTGTAGGGCTGGGGCCAAGTCAGTGGGCGTCGTCCTCTTGTTAGCTCTGCACGGCTCTTCGTCCTTCTTTTCTTCTGGTAGGTAAGCTGGATCTGAGTTCTTGGTTCAGGGCTGCCCCCTAAATACTGTATTTAGGGGGCGTTTTAGGGGTCTTGAGGTCAGTAGCCAATGGGCTACAGACCTTAGGGTGACTACACCCTTGGTGTGCTCACCCCACGTGGGAGAGTGAGCACAATCCCTAGTCCTGATTGGGGAGTGCCTGCCATCTGCAAGATGGCGAGCACTGGAGAGTGGGCTTCACCTCTCCTCCCCCACCTGAGGGGGAGTTGGCAGAGGTGGGCACACCTCCTGGGCTGGCTAGTTTTCCCGCCTGTCTTCCCGCCGAAAGGGAGGGGAGACAGGAAGGGGGCCTGCTCCTGATAGCAGGAGAGGCTGAGGGTCGCATTACAAAGGCTGCCAGGCCTTTGAAGCTCCCCTGCCACAGATGGCTCTTCCTGGCCTGGGGGAGTTGTGAACACCTCCGCCCAGGAAAGGCTTTGTTTCTGGGCTCAGGGAGCGTAGGCTCCCACCCTAGGGGTCCAGAAACATGTCTCATGGTGGCAGGCTGGTGTGTACCAGTCAGGGAACCCACCAGAGGCCGGTCGTTTTTCAGGGGGCATCTCAAAGATGCCCTCTGTGTACATTTTTCATTAAATCCCACACTGGCATCAGTGTGGGTTTAATGTGCTGAGAAGTTTGATACCAAACTTCTCAGTTTTCAGGGTAGCCATTATGGCACTGTGGAGTTCTTAATGACAAGCTCCCAGCACCATATATTCTTAATGGCAGCCCTGCACTTACAATGTCTAAGAATGGACTTAGACACTGTAGGGGTACAGGGCTCATGCACCTGTACCCTCACCACTGGCATAGGGCACCCAGCTAGAGGGGTGACTGATCCAGGGCAGGGGGTTGTAGGCATGGCACACAGGGATGTGTGCCATGTTGACTCTTCACTTTGTTCTGCACCAGAACACGCAACCTGCAAAGGCAGTGTGTGTGAGAAAAGGTACAGGGCCTTTAAGGGTGGCACAACAAGTGCTGCAGCCCTTGGAGGTCTTCCCTGGTCACAGTGCCCTGGGTACCTGTGGTACCATTTACCAGGGACTGACCTGTGGCTAGAGATGCCAATTGGGTTAGTTTTGGGGAAAGAACGCAGGGACCCAGGGCACATCAAGTGAAAGTGCATCAGTAGTCTGGCAAAAAGTGGGGGGGGTTACTGCAACAGAAACCCACTTTCCTACACCATCCCCTCCTCCACCGCAAAACCTTCCTAGTCCGGTCCTTCGGGGTCACGAGCGTCCAGTGGGTGGCAGGATACGCCATCACCACCACCACTGTTGTTACATCACCTCGTACAGGTGAGTGTTGCAGATAGTCCGAAAGGGATACTCATTCCCCTCCGAGACTATCCCTCCAACTCACGATCGGCTGACGGAGGATCATCTCGTGCTACTCAGCGAGTAAGTCGAGGCTCTCTTTGCCAAGGGAGCTATAGAGAGGGTTCCCGGGCCACAAATGGGCTGTGGTTGCTATTCCCGCTATTTCCTGGTTCCAAAGAAAGACTGAGGCCTCCGTCCTATCCTCGACCTCAGAGCCCTCAACTACTTCCTCAAGAAGGAGAAATTCAAGATGCTCACTCTGATTCAGGTACTGTCTGCCCTAGACCTGGGAGACTAGATGGTAGCGTTGGACTTGCAGGACGCCTATTTCTCCATCGTTCTGCCGGGCCATCGTCGCTATCTGCGGCTTACAGTGGGCCAGGAGCACTTTCATTTTACAGTGCTCCCCTTTAGCCTCACCAGTGCCCTGGGGGTGTTCACCAAAGTGATGGCGGTGGTCGCAGTTCATCTGCGGGGATCAAGGGTGTAGGAAAGTGCCCCTTATTGCATGGTTGCCCCCCACATTTTGTCTGATGTTGATGCTCTGTGACTGAGAGTGCCCTGAGTTCCTGCCAACCAGGTACCCAGGGCCTATGTTCTTTCCCTAAAACTGTACTGTGCACCCCCAAATTAGCACCTCTCTGGCCACATGTAAGTCCCTTGTAAAAGGTACCTTAGGTACCAAGGGCACTGTGACCAGGGAAGGCCTCTAAGGGCTGCAGCACTTCTCATCCAGGGGAATACTCATCATAGTCATAATCTATGAATAATCCCCACTACGTTCGGGATCCCGGAGTATATAGAAAATATATATATATATATATATATATATATATATATATATATATATATATATATATATAAATATATATACACATATGTGAAACATATACATGCAGCCTAAAAAAGTTTCCAACATGGCAGAACTGCCGAAATTACATAGGTTTGCATTGTAAGACAAATACTCTCCTAACCCATAAGGAAAAGAGTACATTCACAGAATAATTGTGATATACCAATGCTTTATTGCCACAAGGAAAAAACTTGTAATTGCAGGCATTCGCCTGTAGGCTGCATTGCAGAGTAATAATAAAAACAAGACAAAAAAACTGGCACCTTGCCTTTAAGGCTTCCAAGGGTTAGGGTACCGTGCCTTTAAGGCCTGCCAGAGACCCTCTGCTCCCATCATGCACCACAGGTGACAGTTAGGTCAGTTCTTTTTCCGGCTCCTTCTGTGAGGATCCTGGAGTTTGAGCTCTTCAGTTTTTGACTGAAAGATAATTTTTTGATATTTCCTTGGAAGTTTCGACAGTTTCTGATACCTAGAGGTATATTCTACTGGTTTTTGGCATTTTTCTTTCCAAAAATCTTTCCAGCCAGAATGCCTGCTTTATTTCGGAAATGTCCTTCCTGTGGCAAGAAGATGGCACTGTCAGATCCACACTCGGTGTGTATTGTGTGTCTTCCATCTTCACACAATCCTGACCAGTGTTATCATTGCCAGAAGTTTTCGAAGAGGACTCAGCGCGACAGAGAACGCATCAAGCTTCATGCCCTACTGGAGAGGGATAGAGATCATAGAGCTCCCTCTTCAAGTAAACACCGAAAACGGCATCGCTCCACCTCTCCTGAGTCCAGGAAGAAGCAGGTGCCTGAATGTTCGCCGTCGACGTCGAGATCGCCGTCGAAGAGGCCGAGGCATTCTTCAACGTCAAGGGACAAGCCAAGTAAGTCGGCGCTCAGCACTCCAGGCTCGAAGGCTGTGGGTACTGAGAGACTGTCCAAAACTCCGTCAAGGCTTCCGTCGACGTCGAGGCACACTCCGCCAACCTCGAGGGGATCGGCGTTGAGAGACTCGCCGGCGAAGACTATGCCGCGAGGGGACATACCGACGTCGAGGCATTCTCCGCCACCCTCAAGGGGGTCGACGTTGAGAGAGTCGCCGTCGAAGGTCATGACGCGAGAGGACGTACCGACGTCGAGAGCATCGTCGAGGTCCCATCATTCGACGTCGAGGAGGTCGACGTCATCGAGAAGGGCGACGTCATCGAGAAGGGCGACGTCGAGATCCCCCCATCGGCGCCGTCAGGCGACATCAGGGCCCCCCCATCGACGTGGGCGGTCGACGTCGAGACCTGTAACGGATCATTCGCCGTCGAGGAGATCGGCGGCAGCGTCAAGGGCGACGTCGAAGTCTCCCTGTCGACGCCGACAGTCGACGTCAAAGTCCCCCATCGACGTGGGCGGTCGACGTCGAGATCAAGATCAGGGCACAGATCGGCGACGAGGGTGACGCAGACCTTGTCGACGTCGAGATCCCGTTCGACGTCAAGGCAGTCATCTCCAGGGCTGAATATTGTACAGATTTCACCAGAGAAATCTCCTACAGTTGCTGAAAAGAATTTTGCGGCCTGTCCCCTCGCTGGCTGCAGGGTGTCGGAACAGGTGCCCGCAGAGGTCCGGGCTCGGGCCACTCGCGTTCATACGCAACGAGACTTTCTAAGTCGCCTTCCAGAAGACCAAGGTCGCCTTCTACACGCCGATCTCGGTCAGGAGGTCGTCACAGCTCGCACGATCATCCACATAAGAGGAGGCGCAGAGCATCTTCTACCTGTTCTTCGTCTTCCATTCGGCACTACTCGCCAACTTTCTCATCTACACCACCTTCAAGGGTGTCTCCTATTGATGACATTGGGACTTTCTCTGACGTACTGGGCAGAGGAGCTAATAAACTAAATATCAGTTTATGTACTCCTGTGATCCCTACATCGATCATTTTCGAGACATTGCACCATCGTACAGCTCCCAGACCGCTGCTACCTCTGGTGCCAGGTTTTTAGAACCAGCTATGACCACGTTCCTTACTCCAGCCACAGTGGGATCAGTTCCGTCGAGGATTGCAAAGAAATACAAAGCTCAGACCAGGATCCCTTGTTCCTTAGGTCTGATCCTCCGGCGGATTCAATCATTGTGGCAGCCGCCAGGAAAGCGCACTCCGCAGCCTCATCCGCTTCTGTTCCTCCAGAAAAGGACAGTAAACAAATGGACTCTTATGGCAGGAAGATGTGCAATACTTCGGCATCATCGATGAAGATTGCAAGTGCTTCCAGCCCTTCTTGGGCGCTATGATAGGTCTCTTTGGGACTCCCTGTCTAGGTTTACCAACAAGCTTCCCAAAGAAGATCGACAAGACTTCCATGAAATCTTGCAAGAGGGCGGCTTAGTAGCCAATCAAATCATCAGCGCGGCGGCTGATGCCTCAGATCTCGCCGCACACGGCTATTCACAGGGCATCTGTTCGCGGCGCTCAGCGTGGTTGAGCCTCACAGGTCTAAAACCGGACGCCCAGAAGAAGATCCTAAACCTTCCTTTCAACGGCTCCTCCTTATTCGGTTCTCATGCTGATGAGGAGATGACAAAGATGAAGGCCGAGCTAGACACAGTCAAAGCAGTTGGACTGGAGAAGCGGAAGGAGTTTCGAAAACGCTTCCGTCAGAACGACAAGCGGCCCTTCCAACAGAGGGTTCAAACCCCTCAATGGTCCTCCCAAAACCAACAAAAGTTCCAATACCAGAACAAGCGTCCTGGCAGGGGCAGAGGGAACAATAAGCAACAGCAGTCCTCCTCCAAGCAGCCTCCAAAACAGTGAGACATTGCTTCCTCCGCACCCGTTTGCCACTCCGGTAGGAGGGAGTATCGTTTTCACCTGGAAGAGTGGGAAACAATAACAAAAGACAGATGGGTGCTGAATATTGTACAGCATGGTTACTTGCTGAGGTTCAAGACCCCTCCTCCGCAAGTTGCCCCTCATTTGACGTGCCTTCCTCAACACAATGTATTGTTACAGGGGCGAATGTGTACCCTCCTCTCCAAAAAGGCTATAGAAGAGGTCCCACCTCACCAGCGAAATCAAGGGGTATACTCACGGTACTTTCTGGTCCAAAAACGAGGAGTAGCCAAAGAGTACAGGCCCATCCTCGACCTGCGCCTGCTGAACAGGTTTATAAGAAAAGAAAGATTTCGGATGCTAGCCCTGCACCAGATTTTCCCACATCTTCATCTGGGAGACTGGATGTGTGCCATCGACCTGCAGGACGCCTACTTTCACATTCCTGTTTCAGTGAAGCATCGCAAGTTCCTCAGGTTCCAGGTGTCTCGTCAGCACTATCAGTACCGAGTACTTCCATTCGGACTCAAATCCGCTCCCCGGACGTTCTCCAAGTGCATGGCGGTGGTAGCCGCTTTCCTCCGCAAGAGGAAAATCTTCGTCTACCCCTACCTAGACGACTGGCTCCTGAAGAGTTCAACACCTTCTCTACTCCAGAGCCATCTCACTTACTGTCTCAACCTGCTTCACTCACTGGGGTTGCAAGTCAACTACAAGAAGTCAGTTCTCAACCCCACGCAGAAAATACATTATCTGGGCGCATCCCTAGACACCGCAACGGCAAGCGTGTGTCCTTCGGAGGAGAGGTTGTCCTCAATGTTGATCAAGTGCCGTGCGCTTCTCAGCACTATACATCCCACAGCAAGGCAGGTGTCATCACTGCTGGGATCGATGGCCTCATGCATCTTCATTGTGCCAAATGCCAGGCTTTACATGCGGCCTCTACAGCAGTCCCTCGAAGATCAATGGACTCAGCACTCAGGCCGTTGGGAAGATCGTGTCTCTCTTCCTCAGGCGGCCAGGGACTCCATCAAATGGTGGATGAAACGTTCTCACCTTCTGCAAGGGGTCCCCTTTCACCAGGTACCTCCGACACAGACTCTAGTTACAGATGCCTCACTGCAAGGTTGGGGAGCGCACATGGGCCAGCTTTAGGTACAAGGTCTCTGGTCCGAGACAGAGAAAAGTTATCACATCAACTTCTTGGAGCTAAGGGCAGTCCATCTGGCTCTCAAGTCGCTGTACCCGTCCCTACAGTCCAGCTCCATTCAGATTCAGACAGACAACACAACAACAATGTACTATCTGAACAAGCAGGGAGGCACCAGGTCACGGGTCCTGTCTCTGGAGTCACAGACCATATGGAAGTGGCTTCTGGCGAGGAGTCTCACGATCGTAGCCGTTCACCTTCCAGGAACCTTGAACGTGCAGGCAGATGTTCTCAGCAGAGACTTCGTAGAAGCACACGACTGGGTGTTAAACGAAGAAGTCGCTCAAGACATTTTTCGACAATGGGGAGTGCCAGACATCGACCTGTTTGCAGACGCGGCAAATACGAAATGCCCCGTCTTCGCGTCCAGATTCCCTCAACAAGGATCACAGGGGAATGCACTTTTGATAGGATGGTCGCAGACATTGCTGTACGCTTTTCCACCTCTCCCTCTGATCCCTGCGGTCATACAGAAGTTTTACAGGACCAATGCCAGAATGATCCTGATAGCACCAGAGTGGCCGCGCCAGTGGTGGTATCCGGATCTCCTGCAGCTGTCCGAAGTCCCACACCGGAGGCTTCCCTGTCGACCGGACCTGTTGACCAAGAACGAGGGGAGAGTATTTTATCCCAACCTCTCGTCCCTGCGTTTGACTGCATGGCTCCTGAAGTCATCCAGTACGGACACTTAGACCTTCCTGCTGATTGTATGTCTATTCTCAAGGAAGCAAAGAGACCCTCCACTAGGAAATCTTATGCTTTCAAGTGGAAGAGATTCTACCTGTGGTGCAAGGACAACCAGTTTGATCCGACTAAAGGTCAGGAGCAAGTGATTCTTCCCTACTTGTTATACTTGGCAAAGTCAGGCCTGCAATATCCCTCCATCAGGGTTCACCTAGCTGCTATAACAGCTTACAGGAAGTCCCCGACCCAGGGTTCATTCTTTCAGATGCCAGTGGTAAAGGATTTTCTAGAGGGTCTCAGGAAGGTTTACCCCCAGTGAGATCTCCCTCTCCTCCCTGGGAACTTAACATTGTGCTTACGAAACTTATGGGTGCTCCTTTCGAGCCTATTCATAAGGCGTCGTTGCAGCATTTGACCTGGAAGGCTGCTTTTTGGTAGCCATCACTTCTGCACGCAGGGTGAGTGAGATTCAGGCCCGGTGCTGTAAGGCACCTTATACTGTTTTCATGCCAATAGGGTGGTGCTACGTACACATCCGAGCTTCCTCCCGAAGGTGGTCTCGGATTTTCACATCAATCAGGTTATTACGCTGCCCACCTTCTTTCCTAAACCTTCAACTCCCCCCGAGAGATCATTACACTCTTTAGATCTCCGGAGAGTGCTGAAGTTTTACCTTGAGAAAACTCACACACTTAGGAAGTCTGACCGGCTTTTTATCAACTACGGTTCTACTAACACCGGTCTAGCTGCATCTAAAAGATCCATCTCTCGATGGATTGTCTCTTGTATAGCTTTATCCTACCAGTTAGCTAACAAGACCTTACCAGGCAGACCTAAAGCGCACTCTACCAGAGGGAAAGCCTCTACCACAGCTCTCCTTCGCAATGTGCCAATGTCTGTAATCTGTAAGGCAGCCACATGGCGGTCGGTTCATACCTTCACACGTCATTACTGTCTAGATTCTGATGCACAGGCCGATGCCCAGGTGGGGCAGGCCTCTTTGAGGAATTTGTTTGCATGATTGCAATTTGAATGTAATGTTCTGTATACTCCGTTGCTCGTCCGCAAGGTACTGGGTATGGGCTTGCTACTCTATTCATAGATTATGACTATTGATGAGTATCCCCTGGATGAGAAGGATTAGTTACTTACCTGTAATCCTAGTTCTCATCCAGGGGTATACTCATCATAGTCATAAGCGACCCTCCCTCCTCCCCGGACGAGCATCACTGGAGTTCTTCTATGTTATTGCATCCTCTACTCAGGTGTCTCTACATTATACACCGTCAAAAGAACTGACCTAACTGTCACCTGTGGTGCATGATGGGAGCAGAGGGTCTCTGGCAGGCCTTAAAGGCACGGTACCCTAACCCTTGGAAGCCTTAAAGGCAAGGTGCCAGTTTTTTTGTCTTGTTTTCATTATTACTCTGCAATGCAGCCTACAGGCGAATGCCTGCAATTACAAGTTTTTTCCTTGTGGCAATAAAGCATTGGTATATCACAATTATTCTGTGAATGTACTCTTTTCCTTATGGGTTAGGAGAGTATTTGTCTTACAAAGCAAACCTATG
The DNA here is from genome assembly GCA_963921515.1 of Calotriton arnoldi. Taxonomy (NCBI): domain Eukaryota; kingdom Metazoa; phylum Chordata; class Amphibia; order Caudata; family Salamandridae; genus Calotriton; species Calotriton arnoldi. The sequence continues at coordinate 1,439,492 of CAWUFW010004739.1, read as the reverse complement.
TAATTTCGGCAGTTCTGCCATGTTGGAAACTTTTAGGCTGCATGTATATGTTTCACATATGTGTATATATATGTTTATATATATATATATATATTTTCTATATACTCCGGGATCCCGCACGTGGGCGGGGATTATTCATAGATTATGACTATGATGAGTATACCCCTGGATGAGAACTAGGATTACAGGTAAGTAACTAATCCTTATTGTGCCACCCTCACAGGCCCTGTACTTTAACACGCACACACTGCCTTTGCAGGCTGAGTGTTTTGGTGCAGAGAAAAGTGAAGAGTCGCATGCCTACTACCCACTGCCTATGGCATAGTTCAGCCACCCCTCTAGCTGGGTGCACTCTCCACTGGCGAGGGTACAGGTGCATGAGCCCTGTAGCCCTACAGTGTCTACGTCTATTCTTAGACATTGTAAGTGCAGTAAAGCCATAAAGAGTACCTGGTCTGGGAGTTTGTGATTACGAACTCCACAGCACCATAGTGGCTTTCCTGAAATCTGGGAAGTTTGGAATCAAACTTCTCAGCACATTAAACCCACACTGATGTCAGTGTGGGATTTATTGTGCCATGCATTCAGAGGGCATGTCAGAGATACCCCCTGAAAAATGACCTAACTCTAGTGTCCAGGCTGAGTGAATGCTCGCCAGCTGCCGCCCCCAGACATGTTTCTGGACCCCTGGGTCGAGAGCCTCCTGCTCTCAGGGTCTGGAAACAAAGCACATCCTGGGCAGAGGTGCAAGCCACCTCCTCCAGGATGGGCAGTGTCCACAAAGAGGAAGCTTCTAAGGCTTGCCGCCTTTGTGAGCTGACCCAGGCACTTGCTGCTCCCAGCAACTGCCGCGCCCCCCCCCCCCTCGGTTCAGACCCCCACTTTGGGTGGGAGAATCGGCAGAAAAACCAAGATAGGAGGAGAGGTGTGCCCACCTTTGCCACCCCTCAGGTGAGGGAGGCGAGGTGAAGCACAACTCTCAGTCCCTGCTATCTTGAAGATGGGGGGGCCCCAGCCAACCAGAATGAGGCTTATGCCCCCCTCCCACTGAAGGTTGGCATAATAGGAGATGTACCCACCCCAAGGAAGGGACCTATTGGTCCCAACCTGTACCTACCTGAAACGCCGCTAAATATAGTATTTAGGGGCAACCCCGAACCTTGCCTCTTCAGGCAAGAAGAAAGAAGGACTGAAGAGCCGTGCTGATAGAAGAAGAGGAGGACACCAACTGACTTGGCCCCAGCCCTACTGGCCTGTCCCGACCTCGTCCTGCTCCAGCGGAATCCCGGTGTGTCCTGCAACCATCAGTCCCCCAGAACCCGGAGGACCTGCCCTGCCTTCCCTAACGAGACTTTGTCTCCCGTGAGCACTGGGTTTGCTCACCAACAGACTCCGGCCAAATCCGCGAGTCTGCACCACTCTGCACCTGACGCCCACGGCCTGAGTTTGAGTGGCCCAACACTAAGAGGAGGATTCCTCGGCAATCCTGACCTGGGATCTGGTGATCCCTGACCTACCTCAAGTCTCCCGACGACGCCTGCAGCCCCTTTCTAGAGGACCCCCCCCAACCGCGACCGGAGCCGGTAAGAAAATCCAGATGCCAAAAGAACCCCCTGCAGGGACGCCCCACAGCCTTGAGTGGCCCAAGCGACGGTGTCCCGGCATCCCACGACATCCCAACTTACGTCTCCAACCGGTGGTCGCCTCCAGAAGATCTTCGTCCCCGAGCCTGCGGTATTTGTTGAACCCGGAGAATTCCCATTGAAAACAGGGCACCCCACGCCAAAACAGCACCCTGCACCTGGCCGTCCCTGTGCTGCTGTGGGTGCACTTTGTTTGCTAACTTGAACCCCCCCCCCCCTTTGCCCTGAGCGTAACCCTAGGAGCTTCGCTCCCTCTATCTTGTGGCCTGCTCGTGAGCAGCCACCAACCGGAGGCCCCCTATCGCACATTGGATAACGTTGGGCCTCAGCACCCAGCCGCCCTATTGCCACTGAGGGTGCTTTTTGAGTGCATCCTTGACCCTGGGGGGAACCCTTGTTCTAACCCCAGAAACTCAACCCTCAAGACCGTTTACTTGCCTGCATAACGATAATGCCATTTTCCTCTAAAGTATTGCATTAACTGTTTTTCTCTGAAAAACTTCTTAAGTGTTGAGGGTTTTTTATATGGAAACCTAAAAAAAACTGTGTTTTGATAAAAACTGGTTCGAGGCATGTGTGCTGTAGATACGCATGCTTTGCATACTGCCATCTAGTGTTGGGTCCGGATGTTTGCAAGTTGTTTCTCTTTGAAAAAGTCTTGCCTAGTCACGAGGTAAGGTGACTCCTCCTTTCGGTGATAGTGCGCATGGTCATTGACTCCATTGTTAGATAGTTTTTTTCCGCCATCGGGTTCGGACGTGTGTTGCTGCGCTCCGGTTTGAAACAGTTCTCCGGGTTCCCCTCGACGCGCTATCCGCTCTGCCCTCGATGGTATTGTTTTCATACACGTTTCCCACTTCTCCACGTATTGTTTCGACATCGACTTTCGATTGGAAAGCTTTGTGGATGGCCTTCGAGGCCTAACCGTACCGAGTCAGCTCTCCGTCGATGGATTGGACTCTGTTTAAATTCTGTCCTCGGTGCCACGCGAAGTGTCTGCTCACCGACTCACACGAAGTGTGCAACTCGTACTTGTCTCCCGAGCACAAAGAAGAAACCTGCGACGCTTGCAGATCGTTCCGATCAAAGACGACTCTTCGAGATTGTCGGGCTCGACGTCGACAGATGAAGCGTCAAAGCATCGAAGACACGCCGGACATCTTTGGTGAAGATTCCGGCCAAGAAGACATCGAGGCATCAGGAGGAGGAAGCTTTCTCCGGACCAGACTCCGAGTCGGAGCTCGAGGTAGACGTCGACGCCGAAGAACTGCCGCAGGGACAAGGTGATGTGAGTACCGAAAACCCCTTGCCCCCACAAACTGTTTCGAAAAAACACAAGGCTTCGGCACCACCTCTGCCTCCTGGCCAAGGTCGGCACTGAGATGATGTTTCCAACGCTCTGCCTCCGGGCCGGCACTGAAACAACCCGTCAAGCCTTCCGGCTCGGTACAGAGTCGTCAAAAGTCCTACTCGGAGCTGAAGCCCTCCGGTTCCAAGCACAAGTCCGGCTCGGAGCCGAAATCCTCCATGCCGAAACCCAAGCAACCTTCGGAGCCGAAACCTTCCACGCCGAAAGGCCATCCTCCATCGGCACTGAAAACTTAAGGGCCAAAACACAGAGACCCCTTCGGATCCGAAAGTGGACACTATTTCACTAACACCTGATCTGAAGCAAAAGAGGCTACATATTAACCACGAGACTGGCCATATTCACATAAAACCACCTCAGAAACGCAAGCTTCAGGAGGAGGACCCTTCTTGCAAGATCCCGTTGAAGAAACAATCTGTAGCTACAATTCCTTTTCATCTACCACCAGCACCTCCGTCTCCACCTGAGAATCCTTTGCAGATTACACCTCCGGATTCCCCACAATCTCATCATGATGATGATGGGGGGATGAATCTCCCAATAGATCCATTGACGGGTTACACAATTGATCCCCCAGGTGATACTGATCCAGATCTTTACCCAGCCAAACCATCTCTTCCAGACGACAATGCATCACACCAAGAACTCATTGCCAGGGCTGCACATTACCATGGGGTAGAACTCAACAAAGAATCACTAGAAGCAGACTTTTTGTTTGAGACTTTAGCATCCACGCACAAGTCATCACAAATACTTCCCATGCTTAAAGGCATGATGCAACACGCTGATGAGATTTTTAAAGATCCAGTCAGGGCACGCATCTTAACTCCTAGAGTGGACACAAAATATATAGCCTCTCCTACAGACCCTATCTTTATCAAGGGACAGTTGCCATTAGATTCCCTAGTGGTATCAAATGCTCGTAAGCGAGCAAATTCTCAGACATCAGGATATGCTTCTCTGCCAGATAAAGAATCAAAATTAATTGACACTTCTGGCACGCGCATAGCTCCTCAGGGTGCAAATCAATGGCGCATTGCAAATACGCAAGACCTTTTAGCCAGGTATGACAGGGCATACTGCGACGAAATGGAGCAATTGCTCCAATATCTCCCAGATGAGCATAAGGCTAAGGCACAAGACTTAGTAAATGAAGGTAAGCTCATTTCTAATTCCTCTATACGATGTGCTCTAGATGCTGCAGACACCGCAGCTGGAGAGGTTAACACCAGCATCTTGCTCAGGAGATATGCTTGGTTAAGGATTTCAGGGTTTAAACCTGAGGTCCAACAATCCATCCTTAACACACCCTTTGATAAAGAACACCTATTTGGTCCTAACGTTGACCAAGCGTTAGAAAAGATGAACAAGCATTTGCAATGCAATAGGTCTCGCATTTATGAGAGTTTGAGCTATTGGCATTGTAAATGACAATGCCTTTTATTTATGTGTTGTTTTTAAAACCGATAAATAAAAGGCATTGTCATTTACAATGCCAATAGCTTAAACTCTCGCAAATGCGAGACCTATTGCATCGCAAATGCGTGCTATAAAAATTTTAAAAAGCATTAGGAGAGAGCGTATCCTGCCTGCAACAGCTATTTGATAAAATAGTGCTCGGAGACTGTAATTAAAGCCTACGCATGGTAAATATTTATATATGTTGTTTTTTTTATCAGCACCACTATATTCCAGGGGCATCATAGTTTACAGAGTAAAACAGAAAGCATTTCTTTCCCAGTTCCGGAGGTGTGTTGAGCACCGCATGTCATGCCCGGACAAGGTGTAGGCACGGCCTGCAGGTGGCACTCTGTCCAGTCTAGGAAATGAGGTCACGGCGGAGTTAAAAGCAGGGAGTAGGGAGTATGAACAAAACGTCACCGGGGCACAAAGCAGAGACCTCGCTCCATGGCCTAGATTTGCTCCGGAGGCGGAAATAGAAACCCACGGTCTACTCAGCACAAAGTGGAGCCGGTGCGGTAGGACTCGCGGGCAGGAGAAATCAAAGGGCTTTCATCTCGGAGGAACAGCACAGCGGGGTTGGGGCCTGTGAGTCGTCTTCGCCTCCATGTGCATCACTGGGGCAAGAGGGAGGATTGTATTTTATACAGAAATCGCTACTGCAGTTTCGTCATGCAGCATGCTACTTATCAATGCACTTCAGAAAGATGAAAGGCTGAGTTGGCCCCGCAGAGGCCCAAACTTGTAGCAAGCTGAGGTGTTTTCAGAAATCTCTCTAATTTAGACGTCAGCTGATGACTAGGTAGAGAAGCTGAAAGGCTGGTGAACAGTCAGAGCAAACACGCATGACTGTCTCTGGCCCAGCCCTTCCACCCACAAAAGGCACCAACAAGTGGGAAAATATTCAGCTTCAATTACAACAGTACTCCTCTAATTAAGTGAGGAGGTCAAGTAGCTAAACTGGTCTCCGATGACCTTGGTTCAACCCTGACTCCCACAGTTGCTACACTGTGTAATCCTCGGCAAACGACCAGTTTCCCTTATCTGCCAGCTTTGGGAAGCTTAGAAAAGGCCTAACTGCAGGCATGCAGGTCTAAAGAAGAAAAAAAGAGGGGAGGGAAGGTCCTTATGGCACACATCAACAAATGGCAACTAACCAATTTGAGGTGCAGAATTGGTGAATGATTGTAGCCGTGTTCGTCATGTTTTATCTATATTAAACAGCTCGGTGCTCTACATGTGACCAAAACACCCAAATACGATAGGCAAAAATATGGACCGCTGGCACTCACTCATTTAGGCAAAGGCGGATAATCATTCAAAGTGAACAGGGCTGGGACATAGTCACGTGTCAAACAAGCAAACGAGGCCGACTAACTCCATCCCTGCTTGCATTTCAGATGTGCTTCTATGTAGGGAAATCTATTTACAGGAGACCTTCCAAGCCTCTGCTTCGCAGATGTCGTCTAGTGACTGAGTCGATGACTATATTCCCGGCCGCCATACATGTCCACATTGTGTGATCTGGGGCACATCACATTATGTTTGTGCACCTCTGATCCCTTCAATTCCAAAACGCCGAGCGCTTATTAAGCACTAAACAAACAAGTTGAGCATCTACAGTTTATGTAATGGAGATGTGGTCATCACAGACCCCAAAAGCCAACTGAAGTAGGAGTGGTGCGTGTGCACTGTTGATGCATAAAACAAGCGGCTCGAATCTAGTCATTACATATTTTAAGTGACTCATGAAAACAACAAGGAATAAAAGCGCCACATTTTCCAAATACATTATTAATTTAAGTGCGCACGTCCACCCCGGCCCATGCCTCTTCCTGCCATGTCAGGTCGCCGAGTGGAGTGTGATGGCGGGGGCGGGCCACCTGCTCCCACCCCTCCCCCCCCCCTCCTCTTACCCGTAAGCAATTGCCGCGTCCCCGTTGAAAGTCTCGAGCGCGAAAGAGTGACTTCCGCGTAAGTTGAATATATCCAACTCATGGTATATTTACTTATATTCAAAAAAGTGCCCGCAAATTAAAACTCACTTCATTCGTGACGGACCGTCCCAAAGCTTTCATTGACGCTACGCTAAAAGTTCAAAAAAGGCCATAAGTGTTGCCGAACTGTATCAATGGTCTTCTCTTACTTAAAAGTATCCATTAGACCAGGCCTCACGTAGAGCTATCCCTGTAAAGCTGTATAAATATGGCAATAATACGTAGATACACAGTCAACTCTTACCCGTAAGCAATTGCCGCGTCCCCGTTGAAAGTCTCGAGCGCCCAGAAGTGAAGTGCACTCTCCGGTAAAGACTGGTCCTCACGATATGACGTGCATCGCTGAAAATAATTACCGAAAGAGGACCGAAGAAAGCTCGAAGGTGACTGTCAACAACGGCCGTCATCTTTGTTGTGTAACTTACTCAATCTATCCATATGTAATGGATATAAGGTATTTACGAAAAGGTACCCCGGTAAAAAAAAAAACATAGTGCTCACCAACTAATGTAGGAGACCGTGTAACGCCGCAAGCGAAAGATCCAGTCCGGGTGGGCCGTCCCAAAAGGACACAGGGCGGTAACCAAGAAGCCTCATTTTGAATCGGAGGCCAGAGTTTAGCATAAAGTATGATGCCAGCCAATAGAAATGATGGGCGGGGCTTCAAGTCCCCTTCTGAAATCTACTCGATGACAATAAGCCTCGCAGAGCGAGGAGCGCATGCGCGCTCCAGCGCTAGGTCTGCGAGACCTAAAAAGGACACTGAAGTAGCTAAATCTATGGGTGCACTCCAGACTACATCCAACAGAGACTCCTTTCGTCGCTCCTTCTACAGAGGAGGGTCAAAAACCCCATCCCCAGATCAAAATACCTCAACTTACAAAGGTAACAACTAGTCCTCTCCCTCCAGAGGATTTTTTCGGGGAGGTTATAGAGGCAACAACTTCAAGGGTAGGGGTAAGGGCAACACACCCCGTAACTCCCCTCTCCCCCAACAAACAGTGACTTGCCGACGATTCCCCCCGATTACACCACACCTGCCGGGGGAAGACTTCAACAATTTCTTCTCATTTGGCTGTCTATAACATCAGACAAATGGGTGCTTGGAATTATTCAACATGGTTAATGCCTGGAGCTTACCAGCAATCCCCCAAACATACCACCTCATTCTCACAAGTTATCTCCAGAGCACATACACTTGCTAAAACAAGAGGTTCATTCCCTCTTAGTAAAAGGGGCAATAGAGCTGGTTCCAATACAGTACCAGGGCTCAGGGGTTTACTCTCTGTACTTTCTTATCTCCAAAAAAGGACGGTTCCCTAAGACCTATTCTGGATATCAGAGAGCTAAACCGTGACATACTGTCAGAACATTTTCACATGGTGGCACTTCAACAAGTACTCCCACTTTTACAAAGAGCAGACTTTGTCTGCTCTAGATTTAAAAGATGCATATTTTCATATTCCAATTCATCCGGCTCATCGCAAATACCTGAGATTTGTGATAGAAGGCAAGCATTACCAGTTCAAGGTACTTCCCTTCGGAGTGACTACAACACCCAGAGTTTTTACCAAATGCCTGGCAGTAGTCGCTGCTCATCTCAGAAGACAACAAGTTCACGTCTTCTCCTAGCTAGACAACTGGCTCATCAAAGCCAGCACTCACCAGAACGGTCTACAACACACACAGATCACAATAGATCTACTTCATCAACTGGACTTCACCATCAATGCACAAAAATCTCACCTGCATCCCTCACAGATGCAATCTTATCTAGGAGCCAATCTAGACACAGTCAATGCTCTAGCCTCTCCCAATGTAGCCAGAATACACAATATTCAGGCTACCATTTTACAGTTTCAACCCAACCAAGAATTACCAGCCAGGGTGTTCATGCAACTGCTGGGAATGATGGCATCTTGCATTGCAATTGTACCCCATGCAAGGCTTCAGATGCGCCCCCTACAAGAGTGCTTAGCACGTCAGTGGAAACCATCACAGGGTCTATTAACCGATCTAGTGTTGGTAGACTGCCGTACCCAGCTTTTCATCGACCCTGTTCCACAGATCGTGCTCACAGCAGACGCATCTCTAACAGGTTGGGGGGGCTCATCTCAAAGATTACACAATACAATTCATGTGGAGCAACAAGCACAAGACTCTCCACATCAACTATCTAGAGCTTTTAGATGTTTTTCTAGCACTGAAAGCTTTTCAAACTCACCTCATAGCCAAAACTGTCTTAGTCCAAACGGACAACATGACAGCAATGTATTACGTGCAGAATCAAGGAGGGACACACTCTCTCCAACTGTCAACAGTCGCTCAAGCCATTTGGATTTGGGCGATCCATCACAAGATTTATCTTCTGGCAGAACATCTTCCAGGAGTAAACAATCAAATTGCCGATCTCCTCAGCAGAAGGAGGCAGCAAATTCACGAGTGGGAACTTCACCACCAAGTTCTCCTTCCGTACTTTCAACAATGGGGATTTGCACAAATAGACTTTTTCGCCACAGCCGAAAACGCAAAATGCCCAAACTTCGGCTCCAGGTTCCCACAACCTCTCTCGAAGGGCAATGCCCTATGGATGAACTGGTCAGGGATATTTGCCTACGCTTTTCCGCCTCTCCCGCTCATTCCGGGGGTGGTTCGGAAACTCAGGCAAGCATCCCTCACACTAATTCTGGTAGCTCCCACATGGGCTCGTCATCCATGGTACACCACCCTGTTAGATCTGTCACTAGTTCCACATCAAAAACTGCACCTTACCTCCAGTCTCCTCACACACAACCATGGAGAAGTCAGACATCCAATTCCCAAAGAACTGAATTTAGCGATCTTGCTCCTGAGAGTTTGGTTATTTAAATTTACCACCAGAGTGTATGAATATTCTAAAAGAAGCAAGAAGACCTATCACCAGAGCTTGCAATGCTGCAAAATGGAAAATATTTTTTGTATATTGCAATAACAACAAAATCAATCCTTTAGATGCTTCTATGCAAATCCTTATTTGTTACTTGTTACATTTACAGCGGACAGGACTAGCTTATACATCTATTCGTTTGCACCTTGCAGCAGTAGCTGCATACTTACAAAATAGGCAACATCTGTCACTATTCAGAGTTCCAGTAATCAAGGCCTTCATGGAAGGCTTAAAAAGAGTAATACCACCAAGGATTCCTCCTGCCCCAGTGTGGAATCTCAACATTGTTCTTACAAGGCTCATGGGTCCACCTTTTGAACCATTGCACAAGTGCCCTTTACAATTCCTCTCATGGAAAGTGGCTTTCTTCATTGCCATCACATCACTGAGGAGAGTTGGTGAGCTACAGGCATTAACTTTAGAAGAACCTTTCTTTCACCTAGACAAAGATAGGATAGTTCTCCGCACCAACCCTAAATTCCTTCCCAAAGTAGTTTCTGCCTTTCATATAAACCAATCGGTTGAGTTACCAGTTTTCTTTCCTCACCCTGATTCTGTAGCAGAATGCGCTCGTCACACGCTTGACATTAAAAGAGCGTTACTGTTCTACATAGATAGATAGGACAAAAGACTTTCACAAAACAACTGTTTGTCGCATTTGCTCCACCTCTCAAGGGCAATCCTATATCTAAATCTGGTATTGCTAGATGCATTGTTAAATGCATTCAAACATGCAATGCTATAGCCAAAAGAACTTTAACCATACCCCCTAGAGCGCATTCCACTAGCAAAATAGGGGCTTCTGTGGCTTTTTTAGGTAACATTCCCTTAGCTGACATATGTAAAGCAGCTACATGGTCTACACCCCACACATTTACCAAACACTATTTTGTGGATGTGTTGGCACGTCAACAGGCTAACGTCGGCTAAGCAGTACTTAAAACACTGTTTCAGACAACTGCAACATCTACAGGTTAGCAACCGCTTTGGGAGTATATTGCTTTGTAGTCTATGCAAAGCATGTTATGTTATGTTATACTACATTTATAGCGCGCACAGATACTCTAGAGTGTCCCGGCGCGGAATGCTAATAGAAGGAAGCAGGGGAGGCTAAACATGACAGGCTTTAGTTGAAAAGTAGGGTTTTGAGATGTTTCTTGAACAGTCTAGTGTCTTGAATGTTGCGTAGTTCCAACGGGAGGGAATTCCAGGCTTCAGCCGCTTTGAAAGATAGGGAGCTGCCGCCCATCCGAGTGAGGCGAAAGCGAGGGATGACTGCCAGACGGTGGACGGCGGAGCGTAAATGTCTTCGTGGAACATAGAAGGTGAAGCATCTCCTAAGGTAGTGTGGACCCTCACCGTGTAAAGCTCCATGTGCCAACGTTAGGGCTTTGAACTGAACACGGCAGGCCACAGGGAGCCAATGAAGGTCCCGAATATGTTGCTTCATGCTTGATCTTCCTGGGATTCCGAGCAGAACCCTAGCTGCCGCATTCTGTATGGTTTGCAGTCTTCTTAAATGATAACCGGGCAGGCCAATATATAAGGCATTGGCATAGTCAATACGTGACAAAATAAGAGCACGAGTCACCATTTCCTTAGCTGGCCGGGATAACAGGGGGAAAAAACTTTCTGAGGGATTACCAAAGCACACTCCCGCCAGTTTTTTGATCTGCATAGAAAACCTGAGGTCTTCACCGAACCAGACCCCCAAGTTCTTAACCGGGTTGCCGACAGAGTTGGGTGGGGGATAATCAGTAGGCCAGATGCAAATGCCTCGAACGGATAATGTTACTTACCCAGTAAGCATCTGTTCTTGGCATGTAGAGCTGTAGATTCACATGCGCCCACCCGGGTACCTGTAGTTGTTGCAGTTCATTTTACACTTATACGCATGGACATCTTCTTTTTACTACACTTACTTACTCCATTCTCACCCTCTTGCTGGAAAACAATCTAGCAATGGAGTCGATGACCATGTGCACTATCACCGAAAGGAGGAGTCACCTTACCTCGTGACTAGGAAAGACTTCTTCGAAGAAAAACAACTTGCAAACATCCGGATCCAACATTAGATGGCAGGAGTATGCAAAGCATGTGAATCTATGGCTCTACATGCCAAGAACAGATGCTTACTGAGTAAGTAACAATATCCTTTTATTCACCTTTTATCCAGGAAATGTTCCAGTGTGATATCTAGGCATATCACACTGAGTAGAAAAAGTAATCTGAAAAGTAACTTAAAAAGTAATCACAAACTAATTGCAGAGTAACTGAAAAATAATTTAAACTGTTCCTGAACATTTGAAGTACCTGTATCTACATTCAACTGTATTATCAGTAAGGTATAGTGTGCACAGAGTCCACTGAACCCCCAAAAGGCTTACAGAGGTAAAAGTAGATAATACCTTGCTCTCTATTTGTGGTAGAGTTGACGAGCAGTAAGGCTTTATTAGAGGGTAGTGTTTAGCATTTATTGTACACATTCAGGCAAGAAATGATTTCACACGCTCAAAGACTGAACTCTGACCAATTGTTTTGTATACAAATATTTCTTAGTTGTATTTTGTTTTTAGAACCAAGCCAGACTTGATGCAGGTAAGTAAAAATAGTACTTTTCTGATACTACAGTTGAATGCAGTTGAATGTAAATACAGGTAGGTCAAATGTTTAGAAACAGTTGAAATTACTTTTCAGTCAGTTTTTGTAAACGCACAGTTTCTTAAGTTGTCATGCAATTTCCAACTCCACACTTAGAACTTTTTCCACAGAAAAACAGTCCATGCAGTCCTGTGGGAGAAAATCAGGTTATCGGTTTAAAGGTGAGTAATCGATCTTGGGAGTTGAGCTTCTGGGGTTAGAACCAGGGTTCCCCCAGGGTCAAGGATGCACTCAAAGAGCACCCTCATCAGCACTAGGGCAGCCAGGTGCAGAGTGCGGAGGCCCAATATTATCCAATGGGGGATAGGGGATCTATGTTTGGTGGCTGCTCATGGGCACGCCACTTGGAGGTGGAAGCAAAGCTCCTAGGGTTTAGCTCAGGGCAAAGTGGGATCTGATTTAGCACACATGGTGCACCCACAGCGGCACAGGGGCGGCCGGTTGCAGGGTGCTGATTTGGCGATGGGTGCCCTATTTTCAATGGGAGTTGCCGGTTTTGGGTTTTGGCTGCAGGCTCGGTCCAGGAAATCTTCCTTGATAAACCAACAGCTGGGCAGGTAAGTTGAAGGGCTCGGAGACGTAGGTGCACCTCAGGTCCTCTTCTCCAGGGTTCAGGGCGGCCAGATGCAGGGGTGCCTTTTGAGTCGGATTTCACCTTACCGGGGTCACTCGCGTTTGGGGGGGGTCCTCAGTGCAGAGGCTGCAGGTGACGTCTGGGAGTCCTGGAGGGGTCAACGCACGGTGGACTCAGACTCTAGAACGCTGGGGGACGTCGCTGGGACTGACTCGGACCGTAGGCTTCAGGTGCATTGGTGGTTCCAGGCGTCGGGTTTCTTTGTCCTCCGCAGGCTTGGAGTCTTTCTTTGGTGATTCTTTTGAACAGAGCTGCTGTTCACAGGCGATCCGGTCTTTGTTGAAGGCAGTCAGTCCTCCCAGGGGTTCTTGAGGCCGCTGGCTGCAGGACAAGGCGATTTTTAGCACAGGATCTCTGGAAACTGCAGACGGGCTGGTAGGGCTGGGGCCAAGTCAGTTCTTCTCTGCAGTCTCCTCTGCTGGGCGTCTTTTTTTCGTCGTCCTTCGTAGGTTGCAGGAATCTGCCTTCTAGGTTCAGGGCTGCTCCTTAAATACTGTATTAAGCGGTCGTTTTAGGGGTCTCGAGGTCAGTAGCCAATGGGCTACCGACCTTAGGGTGACTACACCCTTGGTGTGCTCACCCCACGTGGGGGAGTGGGCACAATCCCTAATCCTGATTGGAGAGTGCCTGTCACCTGCAAGATGGCGGGCACTGAAGAGTGGGCTTCACCACGCCTCCCCCACTTGAGGGGTGGGGTTGGCAGAGGTGGGCACACCTTCTGGAATATTCTAATTTTTTCCACCTGTCTTCCCGCCGAAAAGAGGGTGAGACAGATAGGGGGCCTGCTCCTGATAGCAGGAGAGGCGGGGTCGCATTACAAAGGCGGCAAGGCCTTTGAAGCTCCCCTGCCACAGATGGCTCTTCATGACCTGGGGGAGGTGTGACCACCTCTGCCCAGGAAAGGTTTTGTTTCTGGGCCCAGGAAGCAAAGGCTACCACCCCAGGGGTCCAAAAACATGTCTCGTGGTGGCAGGCTGGTGTTTACCAGTAAGGGAACCCACCAGAGGCTGGTTGTTTTTCAGGGGGCATCTCTAAGATGCCCTCTGAGTGCATTTTTCATTAAATCCCACACTGGCATCAGTGTGGGTTTATTATGCTGAGTGAGAAGTTTGATACCAAACTTCCCAGAATTCAGTGAAGCCATTATTGTGCTGTGGTGTTCGTAATGACAAACTCACAGACCATCTACTCTTTATGGCTTTACTGCACTTATAATGTCTAAGAATGGACTTAGACACTGTAGGGGTACAGTGCTCATGCACCTGTACCCTCACCACTGGTATAGTGCACCCAGCTAGAGGGGTGTCTTGCCTATACCATAGGTAGTGGGTTGCAGGCATGGCCCACAGGTATGTGTGCCATGTCGACTCTTCACTTTTCTCTGCACCAAAACACGCAGCCTGCAATAGCAGTGTGTGGGTCTGTTAAGGTACATGACCTCTAAGGGTGGCACAATATGTGCTGCAGCCCTTAGAGGCCTTCTCTGGTCCCAGTTACCTTGGTACCCATGGTACCTTTTACAAGGGACTTACAGGTGGCCAGAGAGGTGCCAAGAGGGGGTACAAAGGTACATTTTTGGGAAAGAACACAGGCCCAGGGAACCTGATTGGCAGGGACCCAGGGCACATAAAGTCAAAGTGCATCAGAAATCTGGCAAAAAGTGGGGGGGGGTTACTGCAACAGAAACCCACTTTCCTACGTATTTATTGTTTGTTTGACCTCCAGCAGGTTGACCACCAGTAGGTTGAAAGTAGCAATTTGTCGTCTGTTCCAGTGCAGTGCAGTGCATTACTGATTACCATTAGCTGTCACCGGTCACATGGATTCGATAGAATTAAAAGCAAACTTGTGACTCCTTTTATTCCAGATATGAGGTCTGAAGTTGTGATTGATCGTTTAACTTAAACCTGCAGTTGCACAGGGCAGCTGGTGACCTAGAAGGTATGGTGAGTGCACTCAAAAAACGAATGTCACAACCTGTGACTTTCAAAATAGATGCTTATTAAGTTTGGATTTTCCCTGTGGATGTAATTTGGGTGCTATCCCAGTTCTAATTCCGGTAGCGTCCTTGAGGAAACTGGCTTTGAGACTGTTTTGGCCCATAACTTGTTTGCACTGAACTATGCTAGTACGAGTAATTCTGCTTACAGTTCTCAGATAGATCTGTTGACTAGGTACCCAGGCCCTTAGCTTTGGAAATTAGTTCTCTGATGCCCCGACAGTATCCTTGATTTGGATGTGCTCCCTTGGTCATTTTTGGATTACTTGATTTTTGGAGTTGTTGTGCAGATTCTCAACCACAAGGGTACTGAGTTTTCTCCTTATACCAAGGGCAATTGAAATGCAGTTGCAAAGGACACTTTAATAGCAAATGTATTAAGTTAGTGCATTCTGTCTGATTCCGTTGACCCTCTGCCTGCCTAGTCCATAGTGATGTGCTTGATTCCTAATTGAGTACACCTAAGACGTTCCCCAACATTCGCCTTCTTAGTTAAAGGAAAAGTCTTGTAGGAAGCTGGCTCTGTATATACTATACCAAAGTGAGGTATAGTGTGCACAGAGTCCAGTGGAACCCCAAAGGTAGGCAGAGGTAAAAGTAGATAGCACCTTACTCTCCATTTGTGGTAGTGTGGGCGAGCAGTAAGGCTCTATCAGAGGGTGGTGTTAAGCATTTGTTGTACACACTCAATCAGCAAATGATATCACACACTCAAAGACTGAACTTCAGACCAATTGGTTTTGTATAAAAATATTCTTTTAGTTATTTTATTTCCTAGAACCAAGCAAGCCTGGCACAGGTAAGTGATAAGTACTTTGCAGTAATAATACAGTTTGTAAACAGTTTGAATTGCAATTGTATATATACTTTGATTTGATTACAGTAGAGCTACTAATAATGCAAGGCTTTGAAATACTGTACATATACTTTGTATTGGCTTTTTAGTAGAATGTCAAGTAGATTACTTTACAGATTACTTTTCTTACACAGTGCAGTATACCTGGATACTGCACTGGGACATTTCCTGTAAATAGGTAAGTAAAAGCGTTTTGGTAATTTAGTTACAGTTTTAAAGGGTTTCATAGATTTTCCAACTCCACACTTAGAAACTTTTCTTAGAAAAACAGTCAATGTTATCCTATGGAGGAAAATAGGGTTATCGGTTCAAAGGTAAGTATTCGGTTGTGGGAGTTGGTATTCTGGGGGTAGACTCAGGGGTCCCCCAGGGTCAAGGATGTACTCTTGTTACACCCTCAGCGGCACTAGGGCAGCCGGGTGCAGAGTGCTGAGGCCCAATGTTATCCAATAGGGAATAGGGGGCCTCCGGTTGGTGGGTGCTGACGAGCAGGCCACAAAGTTGTGGGAGCAAAGCTCCTGGACTTAAGCTCAGGGCAAATGGGGGTTCAAGCAAGCACAAGAGGTGCACCCTCCGCAGCACTGGGGCGGCCGGGTGCAGAGTGCTGTTATGGCGTCGGGTGCCCTGTTGCTTTCAATGGGGAGTCTCTGGTTTGCAAACACACTGCAGGCTTGGCGACTAAGGTCTTCTGGGTGCGACCACCACTTGGAGAGGTAAGTTGGGATGCTGGGTTTGGTTAGGCACTGTCGGTTGGGCCACCCAAGGCCGTGGGGCATCGGATGCAGGGATGCCTTTTAGGGTCGGATCTTCTTACCAGCTCCTGGTCGCGATTGGGGGGGACCTTCCGGTTTGAGGCTGCTGGCGTCGGCTGTAGGCTTGAGGCAGGTCAGGGATCACCAGATCTCGGGTCAGGATCGCCGGGGAGACCTCCTCGTTGTGTTGGACCACTCGAACTCGGGCCGTGGGCGTCCGGTGCAGAGTGGTACAGACTTGCGGAACTTGCCAGAGCTGAAGTCTGTTAGTGAACAAATCCGGTGTTCATGGGAGACAGAGTCTTTTCTTTTATAGGCAGGGCAGGTCCTCTGGGTTCTTGAGGATGCTGGCTGCAGGACACACCGGAGTTTCGCTTCTGCAGGTTCGAGGTGGGGACAGGCCGGTAGGGCTGGGGCCAAGTCAGTGGGCGTCTTCCTCTTCTTAGCTTCAGCACGGCTGTTCAGTGGTCCTTCTTCTTTTCTTCTTGTAGTTTCTTGTCTGAGGAAGCAAGGTTCAGGGGTGCTCCTAAATACTAGATTTAGGGGTGTTACAGGTAGGTAAAGGTTGGGACCAATGGGTCCCTTCCCTGGGGTGGGTACACCCCCTCTTATGCCACACTCCAGTGGGAGGGGGGGCATTAGCCTCACCCTGGTTGGTTGGGTCCCCCCATCTGCAAGAGGGCGGGGTCTGAGAGGTGTGCTTCACCTCGCCTCCCCCACCTGAGGGGTGGGGTTGGCAGAGGTGGGCACACCTCCCTTCCTCGCTTGGTTTTCCTGCCGGTTCTCCCGCCCAAAGTGGGGATCAGAACCGGTGGTGACCAGTTGCTGGAAGCAGCAAAAGGCCTGGGGAAGCTCACAAAGGCGGCAAGCCTTTGAAGCTTACCCTTCGTGGACCCTGCCCATCCTAAGGCAGGAGGCTCGGCACCTCGTCCCAGAATGTGCATCGTTTCAGACCCCCGAGAGCAGCAGGCTCTCGACCCAGGGGTCCAGAAACATGTCTGGTGGTGGCAGCTGAAAGCAGCCACTCAGCCTGGACACTGGTGGTAGGTCGTTTTTCAGGGGGCATCTCTAAGATGCCCTCTTTGTGCATTTTTCATTAAATCCCACACTGACATTCGTGTGGGTTTAATGTGCTGAGAAGTTTGATACCAAACTTCCCAGTTTTCAGTAAAGCCATTATGGTACTGTGGAGTTCGTAATGACAAACTCCCAGCACCATATACTCTTAATGGCAGCACTGCACTTACAATGTCTAAGAATTGGCTTAGACACTGTAGCGGTACAGGGCTCATGCACCTGTATCCTCACCACTGGTATAGTGCACCCAGCTAGGTGGGTGACTGATCTATGCCAGGGCAGTGGGTTGAAGGCATGGCACACAGGGATGTGTGCCATGTCGACTCTTCACTTAGTTCTGCACTAAAACATGCAGCCTGCAAAGGCAGTGTGTGAGTGTAAAGGTACAGGGCCTCTAAAGGTGGCACAATAAGTTCTGCAGCCCTTATAGGTCTTCCCTGGTCACAGTGCCCTGGGTACCTGTGGTACCATTTACCAGGGACTGACCTGTGGCCAGAGAGTGCCAATTGGGTTTGGTCTCCAATGCAGTTTTAGGGAAAGAACATAGGCCCTGGGTACCTGAGTGGCAGGAGCCCAGGACACACTCAGTCAAAGCACATCAGCAGTTCAGCAAAAAATGGGGGCAACCATGCAGAGAGAGGGCACTTTCTCACAAGTCTTCATTATCTTCTGAAGTAGAAGCTTCTAATTGCATTGTGCTAAACTTCCAGAGCATTGTTTTTCTAGATAATGTGTAAACTGAAATGCTGTACTCAAATAGTGTAATGCTTGATTTTCAGAAAGAGACCCAGTAAAGCCAAAGTACGAACTGGAAAGAACAGACTCGCTAGAGAACAGTTATACACCGGTGTCTTCTGTTTCGAACATTGCCACGGATTGTTATCCTGTTCAGACTGTGAGCAGTGCCATTAAGGTTATTTCCCAATCACACCACGGTAATAGCACTACTAACAACTGGACTGATTTTCCTGAAGATCAAGTGGACCACAGCTCATATGTAAGACCAACGTTGTCAAGGAAACGCTGTAGAGACTATGATGGTGAGTTTAAAATTCTGAAAATGACATACTCGATTGTCTAGCCAGCTGGTTTGTAAACACACTTCTCTAAATGAAATGCTCTTGGTTTGTTTTTAAATGCCATAACTGATCATTTTATTTTTGCATTTTTCAAATGGCATCAGCTTTAATCGCATATCAAAGACAAACTTTTCACATTTGATCATAGCCCGCTCCTTCCGTAATATAGTAATTTTTTTCAATCTGATATTGTTTATGTAAATGGTAATGAGAAATATTTATGAATATAAAATCTGCAAATGCAATGGTAGATTGTTTGAAATTTTCACTTTCCAAGAACGTAGTGGACATTTTGGTTACATACCTCTATATGAGGCATTACAAGAGTAGTACATCTGTTACACATTTACATAAAGTACTTCAGACGGGATAGGGGAAGATGAACAGGTGCCCAAGAGACTGGGCCAAAAGACAAAATGTTCAGTACGGTTCAGCGAGGTAGATGCTCTCATCCAGTTTTCAGAGCTGAAGGGGAGCAGGGCAGGTCAAGACCTAAATGTATGAGTGTGAGTATACAATATGGGCAGAGAACTACCATTTAACCATGATTGCCAGATATTGATTCAGCTGGCAGCAAGTGGATGGACTGAGGACTCCGAGTAGCACTCTCCCCCCCCACACTTCAATTCCTATTGTAGCTGGTTCACGGATTTTGATGACAGTGCATGGCAGGATTCCAGATTCTTACAAAAAGAAGAGAATCCGTCTGTGTATTGTGTACTTTAACCCTCCACATGGTAAAGTGAGGAAACTCTAGGTATTCTTGTATAACACTAACCTATCAGGGTTACCCTTGGTGGCATGCTTCATCATTTGGTTCTTCCCGTTCCAATGTGGAACGAGGCGTGCTGCGACCTACGAAATACACGGGAGCACTAGGTGGTATTCGCTAATGATGGGAAAATAACAGTGGGAGGAGTCTTTTTACATAAAGTGTTAAAGATACCTGCCTGGTAGGCAAGTCAAAACATGTAATTTTTTGACTTGGCAGTATGGTTTAAAAAAAATTTTTTTTAAAGGGAGGGAGGGATTAGAAAGCATAGGTGATTGTGCCTACCTTTCTTGTGTTCTACATGTTTCAAGCCAACCCCCATGGCTTTTCCTCAGGACCAAGGAAACTAACTCCCTGATATCACTTCTATAAATGTACTGACAGTATGTGACTGCACACACACTGCATGCTAGTAATAAATGGTTTACAGCACCTACTTGGTGTCACTGCATAACAACCTGTAACATACAATGGGAGAGTTAAGAATGCCAGCATGTGTCAGAACACAGTTAGAAAACACATGCCCCACTTCAAAATTATAATTGAGCGCGTTTTCTTGGCTTATTGCATACTTGTCAAAACACCACCTCAATGTTGACTGGTCATTGGAAATATGATCCAGTAATAGTTGCAGGTAACATATCTAGTAAAATAGTGATCCCTGTGACAAACAACATATAGAACACTATACATGTAAATGCACAAGGCATAATTTACATGCTTAAGGCAAAACTTATAACTCCTGGGTCCCCCGATGGCTATAAAAGTCTGTAGTTCCACTTTGTGGAATAAATTTAAATCTTGCCAAACAAATCGTTTTTAAGTTATGGCTTGCTCGGGGCGAGAAACATGATAGTTACTGGCACTCCAGAAACGTCTCTGCTGTACTCACTTTTCCAAGGTGTCCCCCAGGCCCAATCACCTAAAAGAACTCACTGGGGCCCGAATATACCAGTGTTTGCTCAAACGTGGATTTTAAACTTGTTTCGGCAGGCGGGTGTGTGAGGTAAGTCCTTGCTGCACCGTGCCGTAAAGGGGGAGAAACACTTGACTGCCAAAGCTACGCAAAATGGTGGCCATTAATGGAACCATTTCCTGGTTCCATTCGTTATACTGTATAGTTGGGTAAAAGATACTTCAGCTCGAAGATGAGCTGCAGTGGATTTAGAAAACCACCCATGCCCTAGGAACCAGCAAAATTAAAAGTAGTCCTCTTCAGGGGAGGCAACTGTGCAGTTATGTTGCCTTCTGGAAACCACTGTGGTAGAGGCAGACTATGGGCTCCTAGATTGCATTCGTAGACACACAAAAGAAAGCGGTCTGCTCTAGCTTTTCAAACATGCTATCTATATGATCTCTCAATTAAATTCCTGTGGGAGGAGAAGTGGTGCCAGTGATTTTGTCCCAGCTTGAAGGCACAAGTGGCAGATGTTAGATATTTACTTCATGGAGAACCTCCTGTCCCAGCAACAGGGTATGGTTCTCAACCCGAACCTATGCAATCTGCACCTCCATGGGTGGAGATTCAGCAGCAGCTATTGACTGTTAGGTTTGCTACCAATCAATCAAAATAAGCTTTATTCGAAATCACAAAGTGAGTCATAAAAGCTACAAAGTACATCCATGACAATACTTAAAAATAACCAAAATACAAGTTTAAAACAAGGTACAAAATTCTTCTGTATAAAAACAAGTGTTAAAAAGTATTAAAAGACTGTCATCACAGCACACTCATATATTTACTATTTACAACTGCTTCCTGTAGTTAGTCACGGCCAGCAAAAAGCGTGACATTACTGTACAAATAAAAATATTCGGTAGCATTTGCAGATAAATAAACGCCGGACGGCATTGTGTAAAACCCAGCTGTAGTAACAAGGGTTTAATAAATTTCTGCCTCAACCCTGAGAAATGTTTACAGAAAAGCACGGTATGCATGGTGTTCTGAGGTGAGATATCATCACACGTGCAATTCCCCAGGTCAGGTGACCAGTTGTTAGTAATAGGAAAGCTAATTAAGCGGTGGAAAATATCCAGCCGAAAGCGGGTAAGCACAAACCTGTGACGCGGATTATACACTTTGACTAGATATGGTTGTATATAAAAACTAGTCAGGATCATTTGATTCCTCAGCACAGTTGGTTTACAGATTTCAGACGCTAATCTGATTTCCTCCAATAATGAGATGCATTTCAGTTTCAAAGCTTTCCTTTGCACATTGACCAGGCTCTCGGGGAGATTAAAATATTCAGGATGGCCGAGGTCTGTGAGAAAGTTGTACACATATTTGAGCCACGGGATGTTAAGGGCATTTGAGGATTTTTTGCAATTGGCAATTATGGCTCGATTTTAAAGTTGTGTGTTCAGATGACCATATTTTGTGCCATAATAGCACTGGCTGGATCCTAATCAAGTCTGCTATGTAGGGGGTACCTAGTTCAGAATGACACACATAGGTTGGGCTACTTTTCGGGAGAGCAAGGAGAGACCTGAGAAAAACATTTTCTTCAAGCTGTAATACATCAATCTTTCCATGCCCCCAGAGCTCAGCCCCGTACATGGCAGTGGATCTACACTTTGCATTATAAATTGTCATCATCTCCTTTGGATGTTTAAAGCCAAGCTGTCTGGCAAAACTTTACAGGGCCATTGTTGTTTTCATGAAATGGAGTCGCCTTGATTTGATCGCCCCTTGCCAATACCCTGATTGATTGAAGACAATGCCCAGATAAGAGAATGACTCAGTAAACTGAATTGTGGAACCCTCAATAACAATGTCACGGCAGCGAGTGGCCTTCTTCCCAATCTTCATGGCGAATGTTTTGCCTATATTGATTTTTAGCCCAAGGTTTCGCATGAACTGGGCGAACTCGTCCACCAGACGCTGCAGGGCAATGGGAGTGCGGGCCATTAACACCGCATCATCGGCATAAAATAATGCTGGTATAGGCCGGTGTCCCACCTGGGGTAGATCAGAACATTTGCTTGCCAGTATGTTGCCTACGCTGTTACTATAAAGGTTAAATAAGAAGGGGGCCATTACACATCCCTGGCGTACCCCTCTTCCTTTTTTAAATGGCTCAGTACAAATACCGTTGAGGCCATAACATACTCTAGCTCTGCCTTGGGCGTACAGATCCCTAAGGAAGTTCACAATGGTGCAATCCACGCCCATATTGACCATGATTGCCCATAACTTATCGTGAACTACCAAATCAAAAGCAGAAGATAAATCTACAAAAACTAAAAACAAATTGCCACTTTTCATGTGCACGTATTTGTCAATTAATAAATCTAAATTAATGGCCTGCTCTACAGTTCCCAGCCCAGCCCTAAACCCGTACTGTAGGTCCGAAAGGATATTATTTATTTCAGCCCATTCCTGAAGTCGTCCTAAAAGCATGCGACCAGCCACCTTAACCAAGCAGTCCAGAAGAGAAATGGGCCTGTATTGCGCTGGGTTGTTGCGGTCTCCCTTCTTGAATATGGGGACAATAAGCGATTCAGGCCAGGCCAGTGAATCCCTGGTCTTGGCAGGCTTTAAAAAGCAGAGTAAGGATGTGGCCCCAGAGCTCAATATTAAATTTAAACAGATCAATAGGGATCCCCTCGGGCCCTGGGGCTTTACCCCCCTTACTTTCTTTCAGTGCCAGGCCAACTTCATCCAAGGAAAACTCTGGATATCTTAAAGCCTTTAAAGGACCAATGGAATTGGACGCGTTGGCAAGAGGAGCGGGCCCATTATGGCCCGAAGCACTAAGAGAGGGAATTACAGTATCTTCCTTAGGGGAATACAGATTAGTAAAGGGAGCTATCCAAGCAGCCTCAGTGATAGCCATCTCTGCACGGGGAGAGTCTGGGAGGTTATGGGAAGGAAAATTGATGACACGCCAAAACATGGTATTGTCATTGGATAGACTAGCCTCAAGTAACGTCTTCCACGTATCCTCCTTCAAATTTCTTTTCCGTTGTTTAATGGCTGATTTATATGCTAATCTACACTCCCGAACTTTCCTTACAGTTCTAGGTTGTTCAGCTAGGGCTAATTTCAAATTTCTGTGCGCTTTTGTACACGCTGAGTCGAACCCGCCACACACACCCGCCTTTGGTGTATTCTGTTTTGCAAGAAGCCCCTCGCCTACGCCCTTTTTTTATTCGGTTGAATGCTAGAATAAATTTGTGCGCCTCTAGTTTCATCTAGGCACACCTCAAAAGCCTCCCTCTCTTTTCGAATCAGTTTTGTTAGGAAGTTAGATGGATCCACCAGGGACCATCTTAACGCATACCCATTACGGCGGGAGATCACAGTTTCCTCAAGTGCAATAACTTTTGGTGCGCCACGTGACTGTCCAGCAAGGTCAAAATTCAAGGAGACACTTTGGGGGAAATGGTCACTGAGCGCTATGTCATGAACAGTAAACTCTAAAACCAGTGTTGAGTAACGCTGGGGGAACAGTAGAAAGTCTATCACATTGTTGTCCCCCCCTTCCATTGTAAGTACACCTCACTATAACCGGTATATGAATTAATTCATTACAGCACCCCGAATTGTGTTTAAAAATTTAATCGTTTAGAGTATCCCCATACTCCGAATGAAGTAAGTGAGTAGTCTCACAGTGAGCAGGGGATGTCATACCACAAGCCTTATTAGATGACACAGGGCATGTGCGTATGTTGAAATCTCCGCCCCATAAAATAATTGGATCACTACAATTAGGGGGAAAAACCTTCTCTAGGTCATGATCTAGTTGATGGAGAGCTGTAATAATATCCGATGAACACGCGTTGTTGTAAAGATTGACAATGGCTAGAGTAGCATGTGCAGAGATTAGAAGAAACACAATTTGGTAAAAAGCTCTTGTTACAATCGCTGTGATACTTGGAGTAGCCAACATGTTTGAGACGTAAATACACAGGCCCCCTTTCGGTCGCCCATGCTTGGACTCTATCGCTGGGCTGTGAAATGTTTTAAAACCATTTAAGTGGATTGGCTCAACTGCCCAAGTCTCCTGTAGACAAAGGATGTTAAATTTGGACGTAAAGTCAACACAATCATTCATAATGTATTTATGACGTACACCAGCAACATTCCAATAGAGGACATTAAGGGCTGTGGCAGGAAACCTAACCCCAGTGGCTGCTAACATCGGAGGCGGTGGGTAATCCACAGGACCACGCCCGGAAATTTCTGAAGGCACAGACGTCTCGTCTATCTCCGTTTGTGGCCCCCTCTCATGCGCTATGACGGACACAGAACCACTCTGGTTCTCCCTGTTTACTTCCATGGTTTTCTTTAGTCAATCCACACCGTTTAATGTGTAAAGACAATCAAACCTGTTAGGGGTTTCAATTGGATGTTGGCACTCTAGCCGAAACCCCTGGTGATGTGGGCCTACTGCGTGGGGCAGCTGTTGAATAGGGGCGGGGGGTTGATAGCAAAAGCCAAGTGGTAAAACCATAATCTGCTTTAGGGTGAGAGGCGGGAGACTGGCTCTCTCAAAAATAAGTTTCACCAGATTGGGAGAAGTGATTGAGAGCACGACACAGTCACCCTCTAACGTTTTGTTTCCTGTTCCCACCCATCTAACCCTCCTAATCATTTTCAAATCAGCATAGAGTGCCCCCCCAAGCCCTACCCTTGCGTTCAACCAATTTAGGGATTTATTCCTAAGAGATTCCCATGATTCGTGTACAGAGTTAGAGACACCCGGAACGTTAGCTAAAATTACTACATAGGGTGTGGCTACAGGTGGGAGCTCTAAACAATCCATTTTAGTAACCGGGAAAATGCGCCTAGAGTAGGTGGTTATTTGGTCTGTGCAGGGCGTTATATGGAATGGTGGGGCCACTATTGGGCTCAAGTCAAGAAAATGGACGTTGGGGGGGGGAGATGGGGGCCACCCTGTGACCGATTGGTGCTTGAATCAGCATTTATCATGTCCCCTAGCCTGTCACCCACTATATGATAAGGTTGATTTATGCCTTGAGCGTTAGGAATAGAATTAATACATGAAGAGGGTTGCTCACAGACACTGTTATCTGTACTTTGCTGGGGGTGCTGATGATTTGCTGACATTAACTGGTTATTTACCCGCAAGTCTATTTGGGAAAGGATGTTCTTCTCTATCCCTTTTAATTGTTCAGTCAGTGAACTAAATGCGGCCCTTACTGACTCAGATAAGGATTGAACTAAAGCAAACAGGGCTACATAATCTGCATACTGCCGTTCTACCCCTGATTTCATTGTTTTTTTGGTCAATGATTGCTTATGTTTGCTCTTAGAACGTTGACCACTCCCACCTACTCCTCCTCCTTCGCTAAATGCAGATAGAGGGACTGACGGGACCTGGGACACTGCAGTAGACAGGGTTTTAAATCGTTTGCTAGGGGGTTGGCTGGCCAGATGGATATCTGGAAGAGCAATACTAAGGGATTTTTCGGGGCACTTCTTGTCTTCCCTCTGCCCAGCTGCCTGCAGACTAACAGCACTGTCAGGACTGGAACTAATAACCGGATTATGAGTGATAGTTGTAGCTGTGCCAGTAGAGGTAAAACCTGAAATGTTATTAGTGCAAGTTGTTAAGGACTCCTCCACACTCCTAATTTGTTTCTCCCAAACCCCCATTGCACCTGTGATATAATTCAGAATGGAAGAGGGAGGGTGTGCGGTACTCTGTGATTTGGCAACCCCGCTTGGATGTTTCCTTTTACCCATGCCCAGGGATAGTAGCAGAACCAACTTGGGCAAAATAACAGCTATTAGGATGCAAGAAACCACCACAAATCCCCAATTGATCTCCCAATGTCAGTATATCAGTCAGTGAACAAATGTCCCAGATATATCTCAAGAAGTTCAGGTGGAATAGAACAACAGGACGAAACTTACTACTGGGCAGGATAAACACTGTTCACTTCAGCTCCTCGTATCGCGTCGAGTGCCAAAGCCAAGGGGGGTGGCCCTGCCCTGCCATTTCCTGTCGCTGACGGGCGCGGGACGAGCCCGCCCTTGGCCCGCGCGCGTCCCGTGCTGCGGTGTCGTTGGCGCTTTTTAAAGCGCTTGCCAGGTGCAGGCTCCTCCCTCCTGGGAGCACGAAGAGTTCTGGGGCTTGGAGTCCCCACCAAACAGTGGCATTCAGCAGTGGCGGCAAGAAAAACAGCGTCCCGCGCTGCGGTGTCGTTGGCGCTTTTTAAAGCGCTCGCCAGGTGCAGGCTCCTCCCTCCTGGGAGCACGAAGAGTTCTGGGGCTTGGAGTCCCCACCAAACAGTGGCATTCAGCAGTGGCGGCAAGAAAAACAGCGTGGTGGATGTCCTCCTGTCCATCTGTCACCCATCCACAAAATCTGTTTTTGCTGGGCACTCGGAAACAATTGTGACGTTGTGCAGTGCCAGAAATATAGACCCTTAACAAGCAAAGTTGTATTATTTTCTTTTTATTTGTAATGTCTTTAGCCCAGCAGGGTCTTGCAATGGGCAATACAAAACGTTATTTGCTAACACTTATGGCCTTTAGAAGTGGGCCAACTGTCCTTGTTCAGATCACCAGTTGTGATGAGGTACATTAAAGGTTTGACACCTGCTCCCGCCCATGTGATATGTAATGCCACAGTGGGACCTTAACTTGGTCTTGACATTCCACATGTGTACACCCTTTGAGCCAATGCATAGCTGCTCGCTGCGCCACATAATCTTGAAGACTGTCTGCTTCTCACATGAGGGAACTGTAGTCCCTGTTGCTGTGCCCGCCTTACACCACGTGTTTTAGGGACTAATTGGTTCTGAGGATTTATCCAGTCTTCTTACCAAAAGGTTGTGAGATTCTACCATGTTGGGCAATCCATCACTCTAGCAGCGTTCTTTGCTCCCCTCACTTCTCGAAAGAGGAGAATCAACTGGTTGGACCACAAAAGTGATTTAAGCTTTTATATAAATTGTACCAATGGTCATGGAGTGGACAGTTAGCTTTTTGTGGGTTTCTCTAAAGTAAAAACTGAAAGGGTGTCCAGAAGGGGACTTTGTTGCGGTAAATAGTTCTAGATATGTGGCAGCTTCCAGAAGGTCTGAGAGCCCATTCCACTAGGGCTGAAGCTGCTACTAGGAGGCACGAGGAGTGCCTGTCCTTGTAATCTGCCAGGCTGCGACTTCGGTGTTGGTGCATAAGTTCACAAAACACTGTGCTCTTGACAGCCAGATATTATGGGGGGAAATTTCACCTGCTTGGTTCTGCAAGAGTTTTTGGTCACAGTCCACTCCACAGACCTTCCACCTTAGGCAGGTACTGCTTTGGTATCTATCCTATGGTGATGAATCTGCAATTGGAAGTAGCCATCAAAAGAGCAAATTATTTGCCATTGGTAATGCACTTTCTGGTGGATACTGTAATTGCAGATTCCTCACCGGCCTTTTATCTCTCCAATCTGTAGAGAGGTCCCAAATTAGTGACTGTTACCAATTGTTAATGTTCCCCATCTGAGGGCGCTGAAAGAGTAAAGAGACTAAATTGATGTCCTCATGCGTGGGTGGCACTAATAGGTTTCCAGGATGATATGAAGTCATCGCAACGCTGCACTGCCCCACCTAGTGAAGCACAGGAATATTGTTATGAAAAATGTTTTCATCCAGTCTAGCCCCTGGGGGAATATTCTAAGTTGATGAATCTGCAGGTAGATAAGTATTCACCGGAAAGAACGTTGCTAAAAGTGAGTAGCCTGTCACAACCAACACTGCCTTTTAAAAAAAGTAGCTAAGAAAATGTAATTTTTTTTAGTAACTTGTTAGTTCTCTGTTTACAGTTGATACTTGATGAGAGCATTTTGATTTTTGGTCTCCAAAACATGTGACTGCTTACATAGCACATCATGGAGACCGTTTGTTAAATGTAAACAACATGTTAGAATTTTCCATCCGACTAAATCCAGTTTGTATTCAAATCAAGTTAGACAAGCATGCTCAGCTTTTCATCCTCATTGTTAGTCTTGTTAAATAGCCGTAGTGCAGGTCCCTGACTGAAAAGGATTTAAAAGGTAGCATTGATCTACAGTCTTCTTTACATTTCCTGCCTTCTTTCTTGCTGGGGTTTATGTGGAGGGCAGTTTTCACCGAGGAACTGTCTCTTTGCAGTCAGTGAGAAACCTAAATTCGGATCCACATGCAGGGTGTACAGAGAGAGCCTGCGTTTGAAAGTGAACATTTTTTTATTTTAGCTTATGAGTTGTGAAACGAGTTCGACCGCTTACGTGCACATGTATGAAAGGACTATTTGTAGTACTACTGTGGCTTGTGAAGCAAGTACTTTCACACTTAGTTTTCTGCTATGTCCAAGATTTTCTTATTTTTGTGGTAATAAATAGAACTTTAAATGGCTTTCCACCTCGGAGGAATCCTTTGGTACTTTGCCCAGGCTGTCATTACCAAGAAATACTATATGCAGTAGCGCACAATTTAGATCACTTTAACATAACAGATTGTTTTAACATAGCATATAGTCCTAGGTAAAATGTTTTTTCAGTTGCTACCAGTTGTTAGTAGTTGACAGTAGTGTATAATTCTAGTTGATGAATGTCATACTGTAGCAAGTTATGTCTTAGGTTTATTGTAATACACAGAACAATGTTTTTGGAAAAATTATAAGTTGATAAAGCTGTATTTTTCATTTTTCTTTCCAGAAAAGGGTTTCTGTATGAGAGGGGACATGTGCCCATTCGATCATGGAAGTGACCCAGTAGTTGTTGAAGATGTAAACCTCCCTGGTATGTTGCCTTTCCCTGCACAGCCCCCTGTTGTTGAAGGGCCACCCCCTCCTGGACTTCCTCCACCGCCCCCTATTTTAACTCCTCCACCTGTGAATCTTCGACCACCAGTGCCACCACCTGGCCCGCTTCCTCCGAGCTTGCCACCCAGCCTGCCACCTGTCACAGGTAACTTGTTTGTTTCTTTTGGACGTTGATCCCAACATTCTAAATTGTGATAACTTCTTGTGTAACATTCAGTTTTAGGTTTTGGAAACATGAAGGGCAGTACATAACATGTAAGAAAATAAGTGCCTGGGCCTAAGATGTTTCTCAGGTGGTCAGTGCAGCTTTAAGCACCCACTGTCTGTGCCAGCGCTGCCAAATTCCAATACCAGGGCAGCCTGCTAACCATCATGCTCATACAAATATGGACTGTTTCAGGTCACCCAAATCTGTAAGAATGATCTGGGTACACTGGCATTATTTGTTTAATGTATGTTAAAACGCTACTGCTGTGCTCTGTTGAAAAATAGACCGACATCACCCCCATGTGATGGAATCTAAAAATGTGCTGGGTTAAGAAATATGTACTGATGCTGAGCCCCGGGAAACACCGGCACAAGTTAAGCACTGATTAAGGGTGTGTTGGATCCACAATCATACCTGGATTTCTTTCATGAAAATAATTCTGGATATCTTAACTTGAACATGCATAAATGTTCAAAAAAGTGAAGGTCCTTTGGTGAAAATCCTTGATACTTGCACGGTTAATAAGATGTTTGCTCACTATATGACAACG
The DNA here is from genome assembly GCA_963921515.1 of Calotriton arnoldi. Classification (NCBI taxonomy): domain Eukaryota; kingdom Metazoa; phylum Chordata; class Amphibia; order Caudata; family Salamandridae; genus Calotriton; species Calotriton arnoldi. The sequence goes on along the minus strand of CAWUFW010004739.1, from coordinate 1,409,739 downwards.
TGCTGTAGACTGCGTTCATCCAACGGAGGAATAGCCAATGTACTGTTATCTCAGTGGGAGAGTTCCTATCAAACCTAGCTAAGATTTCCTGTGCTTCTCTGCCGCTGTGCTGATCCTATACAGTTTGAATATAGCATTGTGATAGATATAGATTAGCTACACTATTTGGTCATCAGTTTTAGAGAGTATGCAATGTAACGTAAAGGATTCACAAATTACCTCTTGGGTATATATTTTTATTAAATGACATGTATATGCTTTGAAAACTGTTTCAATTGCATAGAAATTACTTTTGCGTTACTTTTAGATTACTTCGACCTATCGGGGTGATATGCCTAGCTATCACACTGTGGATCCTACAAAACAAGGTAAGTAAGACTTTTTCAAGTTTAAGGTAGTTATTTTTCTCTCATACAAAAACATAGGTCAACACTTAGAAGTTTTTAGGGACAGAAAACTCGTAACATTGGTTCCTATGGGAGAAAGAGTGTTAACTGTTTACAGGTAAGTAAATGACTTACAAGTATGAGTTTTGGGGGTTAGGACCAGGGGTTCCTCAAGGTCCAGTTAGGCACTCAAGTTGCACCACCAGCGGCACTAGGGCGGTCAGGTGCAGAGTGCAGGGGACCAATGTTAGCCAATTAGGCTAAGGGGGCCTTCGGTCAGGGACTGCTTTCGAGCAGGCCACTCGGCTGTGGGAGCAAATCTCCTGGGGTTAGGATCAGCACAGCAGGGGCCAACAATCGGCACAGGAGCTGCACCACCAGCAGCACAGAGGCGGGCGGATGCAGAGTGCCAAGAAGACTTCGGGAGTTCTGTGGATTGCAATGGAGATCTCCGGTTTGGAAAAGATGATGCATGCTCGGTCAGGGAGGCCTCCTGGAGGCCTACAAAATAAAATCTAGGTATACATTTTTTATAATTACTTAATTGGACTGGATTAAGTCTCTGATTGTGTGCCATCAGCCTTGATTGAGTGAATACAATAAATGCTTAACACACCCTCCTGATAAGCCTAACTGCTCGCCCACACTACCACAAAGAGAGCTGTTAGTACTTGTCTAATTTAGCCTCTGCTATACCTCTGGGGATTCCTTGGTCTCTGTGACAATATACCTTACTTTGGTATAGTATAAACAGAGCCAGCTTCCTATATGCCATTAAGTAGTTTATTCTTATTCTGTGTTTTAAAAACTGAACAGCTATTCAACATATTTAAGTAGCACTGTTCATGAAAATATAGAAATCAGATAATTAGTTACTGTAATAAGCTGTGTTTATTATTTTATTTTTACAGGACCACCGCCTCCACTGCCACCTTTGCAACCCGCTGGAATGGATGCACCCCCTATCCCTGCAACAAGTTCTGTTCCTACTGTTGTAACAACAGCAATTCTTCATCCTCCTCCTCCTCCTGTCCCACCTCTTTTTACAGCAGGTACAGTACATGTTTATATAATGAACGCATCTGGCATTTGATGTTTGCGTCCAAAGCTGTATTGCAGTCTAATTTGGTGGTCACAGGACAACAAACCGTTAAAAGGACCAGGCTATCAAAAGAGTGTGGTGTCTGATTTGCCGTTGACGATGAATGGCTCAAATCTAAGATAAAGCCAAAAAGGAGGGTCCATAGGTGGGCTTGTCAGTAGCTGGTTAGTATAAACCTGATAAAGTTATGGAGATCAGACGGGCTTTGACAGGAGGATATCCTGTTACTAACTTTCATTGCCGGTCACATGCACTATGTACCATGCACTATCCTCTGTAGAGTGGAATAATGTCTCAGAATCACCTCCAATTCATATCTCAACTCTTGAGAATTCTGCTAAAATTGTAGAGGTGGAAAGTATCTCTTCCTTCCCTTTGGGTCCATATAATGAGAACAGTGTAATATTGGCTGGACCTATTGTGCTTCTTGTTCCCACCCACCTTCCTTTTCCATTCCAATACTGGGATTCAAACTTGACAGGGACTCCCCTCTTGATCAGTATTGTTACTTGTTTAGTCTTATTAGGCTTGGGTGAGTGATATTGTTATGAGAACCACAATGATTGAACTCTGTGGTAATCTGTGGCTTACAGGTGAATCTACTGAAGTAGTGCAGTATCTTCCTCCTAGAGGCTAGTCTCAGCCACCCCAGTAAGGCCTTTCCTTTCATTGGGAATTAAAAACCTGAACGTTTAAAGTTATCATTCAAAAGGGTGTCATGGTAAGTAGGGGCTTGATGTTTATGCCCTGAGCTTTGTGACAACTATCTCCTTCTTGCATGTCTCTTTGGCCTCCTTGGGGCGAATGGTCAAACCCCCCCTCGCTTTATTTCTGTTATGCTTTCTCTTGGTGGTAACTCCCCACCCATATTTCATTATTTTGTAGTTCTTTTGCACTATCACATGTATATCAATCCAGAACAATGTAATAACTAAACATGAGAACCACCATTACATGTTTACTTCCTTATGTTATGGGCCATTTCACTGATGTGCCCTGCCTAGTTTGTGAGGGGCAATAACAACCTAAAACTCTGGATAGACCCCCCCCCCCCCTCCACCCAAACACCTGTGCAGTGCAAAGAGTAGTAACAGGACAAACCTTCTGTAACAGAATTTACAGATGAGCGTAGCTTTACATTGATGAGGATTTTAGGTATCTACCTGCAAAATGGCATAGAAAAAGGATATGAGTATAGCTTGTTTATCTCATAGGGCATTACTTAACCTTAACCTCCATGAGGGCTTAATTCTTTCTGTTTCCTCTAGTTACTCTCAATTCCTTTATTTTATGCTGGTCTCCTCCATTCTCCTCTTCTGTCTTGACTTGCTTCATGTTCCCTCGTACCGATTTGTGGTGGTACTTCTTTTGCCTCCTCTGGTGTTTAGATCACATATGTTGTTGAATGAGGAGAAAAAGTGGAAACGAAATCCCCACAGCTCGTGAATCGTTTTGCGTTGTGGGCGCTGTGTACTCTTTGACATTTTTCATTTGGCTATGGACAGAGGCAAGATGTTTTGAAAAATAATTATAGTGTCTCATCTAAACAGGATGTCTTTCAATTCTTGAATAGTTGTCAGTATTTCTTCTTTGATCACCCTGTGCAGGTTTGGTCAAGCTCCCATATCTGGACTTCTGGGGACTGGAGTATGTGACAAGTTAAGTCCTAGACATCACCTTTAAGTTCCAAATTGGTGACCACCTGATTTATTCCTCTGATTCTTAAGTTGTTCAATCTGGAATGGCTTTACCGTCTTCGATCTTCTCTGTCTGGTCTTTGATATACTGTTCAAGAATATCTCCTCTGGCCAATAGTTTGTCTTGTTCAGCTGTTGTTTCACCACACTGTTCTCATGTAGTCCATTCTGGTTTCAACCTTTTGTATCCAGTGGTCAAGGTCTTTAAGCGCTTTTGCATATTACTGTGTTGGAGAAGTTCTGTTATTTTCTTTTTTTTTAGTTCTTGTAGCAAGAGCTGTATGTCTCCTTTAGTGCAAGGTAACTTTGGGTCCTTGATGTCAGCTGTTTTGAAGATAGCTTGTCTTTTAATGAAGGAGTTGTAGGTGCCTTAAACATTGCTGCCACCTTTTGGCAGCTTTTATCCCTTTTGAGCATTTCCTGTCTTCCCTTTTGGTACGGGATGGATCTTTGTTTCATTGTTGAAAATGACATGGGATAGTGGTTGGCTTTTATGATGGCTCCACAGGGAAAGGGAGCTTCTTTGTATTGTAGCCTCTAATGCCTCTAGGTTTGCTGTCTTATTATGCCAAACGGATGGTTTGAAGCATTAAAATTCAACTTTTCACATCTTACTTCAGAGGACTGAGTGCATGCTGGTGGCAGTCAGCCAGTTGTTAGAGTCAATCATCCTTAGTTGGTGTGTTGAGGTGTACAGTGTTGGGTCTCAGAGTTTGTGCAGCTATTGTTCTACCAGGCAAAGGGAGCATCGGATTTATTAACTCAGTGGCTTTGTTGTTCGAGTATCTGATTTATTAACTCAACTTTGTTGATCTCAGTCTTTGCATGTTCTGAGGGTTGAGATGTATTAATAAAGTGGATCTCTTGGGGTTTCACAGTTTCAGGCTGCTGTTTGCAATAGGCCTTGTGATGTCCCACCTTTCCTGGCTGGCAGACAAAACATCCATATCGTTCCATATCTCGACGACTGACTTATCAAAGCCAGCACTCGTCCTCTGTGTCAACATCACACTGAAAAGAACATAAACCTGCTTTGTTAGGCTTCACCATCAATTTCCCGAAATCTCATCTTCAGCCTATACAGATTCAGCCGTGTCTGGGGGCTGTCATAAATACACAACTAGGACTAGCCTATCCCAATACAGCAAGAATCCAGATTTTTCAAATGCTAATACCACGTTTCCACCCAATCAACAGTTAACATTCAGAACTATCATGCGCCTATTGGGTATGATGGCATCCTGCATTGCCATAGCTTGGCATGGCTACAAATGCGTCCGCTTCAGGAATGTCTAGCGTGACAGTGGTCTCAGTCACTTGGTCAATTAGAGGATCTAGTGTTAATATACAGCCTCACTCATCGCTCTCTGCTGTGGTGGAACACAAACAACCTGTTAAAAGGACGGCCATTCCTGTACCCTATTCCCCACATCATCATGACAACAGGCGCATCACTGACAGGCTGGGGTGCTCACTTAATCAATCTCACAGTCCACCAGGGACCAGAGTCTCCACGTCAGCTACCTAGAGCTGCAAGCTGTTCACCTAGCATTGAAAGCGTTCCTGCCTCAACTGATCGGCAAGGTTGTCTTAGTCCACACGGACAATAGGACAACCATGTACAAAAACACGGGAGGACACACATTCTCTACAGTTATCACGCCTATCTCGGATCATTTAGTGTTGGGCTCTACATCACAACATTCAGCACCTCCTGGGACAGACATCGATTTTCCCAACCTCCTTAGCAGGATGCGTCAACAAGTTCACGAGTGGGAACTCCACCCCAAAGTCCTTCTCCCTTACTGCCACAAGTGGGAGTTACCACAAATTGATTTGTTCGCAACCGCAGACAACACAAAATGTCCAGACTTTGTTTCCAGGTTCCCACACCCATTATCCAAAGGCAGTGCTCTATGGATGAATTGGACAGGGATATTTGCCTATCCTTTTCCGCCTTTCTGTCATCTGTTTCTGGTTCGGAGGCTCCGGCAAACATCCCTCACACTTATAATAGTAGCTCCCACATGGGCCTGACGGCCCTGGTTCACAACACTAACCCTAGAAGAACCTTTCCTCCAGCTACACAGGGATAGGGTTGTTCTTCGCACCAGTCCAAAATTCCTTCCAACTGTGGAATCCCCTTTCCATCTTAACCAGTCAATTGAGTTATCTGTATTCTTTCCTCAATCAGACTCCGTTGCAGAAAGGGTTGTTCATACATTAGATGTTAAAAGAGCTCTGATGTATTGCATTGACATAACTAAAGACTTTCACAAAAGTAAACAACTTTGTTTCTTTCTCACCCCCTCACAAAAGAAAGCTCATATCCAAATCATGCATTGCCAGGTGGATAATTAGATGCATTCATATATGTTATGCCAAATCCAAAAAGACTTTACCAACGCACCCAACAACACACTCTACTCGCAAAATAGGGGCTTCCATGGCTTTCCTGGGCAATATCCCAATAGCTGATATATGTAGAGCAGCTGCATGGTCTACACTACACACTTTCACTAAGCATTATTGTGTGGATGTTCTAGCATGCCAGCAAGTTTATGTAGGTCAGGCAGTGCTACATATACTTTTTCAAACAACTGCAATACCCGCAGGTTAGCCACCACTTTTGGAGGGCACTGCTTTACAGTCTGCAAATCTTGTGTATGTATCTACAGCTACATATGCCTCGAACTGAGTGTTAGTGGTGCAAACACCTCTTCCACCAACAGCAGAACAATTAACCGCACCTCACACAAAGTTCCAACTATTTAGAGCCCGGCGCACTTCTTTACCAGTATCAGCCGTTGATTGATACCTCGCTGACCACCTGTAAGTCCCTTGTAAAAGGTACCGAGGGTTCCAAGGGCACTGACCAGGGAAGGCCTCTAAGGCTGCAGCACTTATTGTGCCACCCTTAGAGGTCCTGTACCTACACACCTACACACCTACACACCTACACACACACACCTACACACCTACACACACACACACACACACCTACACACACACACACACACACACACACACACCCTCTCTCCCTCTCTTCCTCTCTTCCTCTCTTCCTCTCTTCCTCTCTTCCTCTCTTCCTCTCTTCCTTCCCCCCCCCCCCTTTTGGTGAAGAGTCGACATGGCACACATCCATGTGTGCCATGCCTACAACCCACTGCTTATGTTATAGGTAAGACACCCCTCTAGCTGGGGGCACTATACCATTGATGAGGATACAGTTGCATGAGCACTGTACCCCTACAGTGTCTAAGTCTATTCTTAAACATTGTAAGTGCAGTAAAGCCATAAAGAGTATATGGTCTGGGAGTTTGTCATTAAGAGCTCCACAGCATCATAATGGCGTTACTGAATTCTGGGAAGTTTGGTAGCAAACTTCCCTGCATAATAAACCCCCACTGATTCCAGTCTGGGATTTATTATACAATACACTCAGAGGGCATCTTAGAGATGCCCCCTGAAAAACTGCCAGCCTCTGGTGCATTCCCTGACTGGTAAACACCAACCTGACACCACAAGACAAGTTTCTGGACCCCTGGGGTGGGAGCCTTCGCTCACTGAGCCCAGAAACAAAGCCTTTCCTGGGCGGAGGTGTTCATACCTCCCCCAGGTCAGAAAGAGCAATCTGTGACAGGGGAGCTTCAGAGGCCTTGCCGCCTTTGTAACGTGACCCCCAGACTCTCCTGTTCTCAGGAGCAGGCCCCCTTCCTGTCTGACCCCCTTTTCGACGGGGGGACAGGTGGAAAAAAATAGAGCAGCCCAGAAGGTGTGCCCACCTCTGCCAACCCCACCCCTCAGGTGGGGGAGGCAAGGTGAAACCCACTCTTCAGTGCCCACCATCTTGCAGATGGCAGGCACTCTCCAATCAGTGTTAGGGATTGTGCCCACTACCCCACATGGGGTAAGCACAGCAAGGGTGTAGTCACCCTAAGGTCAGTAGCCCATTGGCTACTACCTCGAGACCCCTAAAATGCCCCCTAAATATAGTTCCCTGATCGATGACGCACCGGCTCTGCAGTTCTGCCTTTGAGCCACGCGCAGAGAATCTGAGAGACAATTATCAGCTTCAGGCGATAGATCGTTATTTACGAGGTTCTCTCAGAGCCTTTAGGGTTGTCTCACTGCGCCTAATAGCACTTCTATTAACATCGCAAAGGAGAACCCTATCCTATTTCATGATGCCTTGAATTTGAGCTGCCCCCCAGCCTTCCATGTAAGGAATGCTGATCACTGAAAAGACTTCCAATGCAGCTCTTCACTTTTCCTTAATCTCTTGAGTGCTGTCTGTTGACTCCCGCTAATGAAGTAATACGGTGCAATGCTCCCTTTCATCATTCACACGATGAGGCGCCCTCCAGACCGTATGATCTGAAGTTTGAAGTCTGCCTGAGAGAGACATATTGCCCATTACAGCAAAGTCTGTTGCATGCCACAAAACGTCCACAGCATCAGATGAGTTAATGTTTCAAGCATATTTTCTACATCACACAAACATGTAAATTAATGCTCCAATTGGGCAAGTGAACTGAAGCAAACCATCACTAGAACAGCTAGTACAAAAAAAGTTTCTGTAAAGACTCGGATTCACATTTCTTTTTTTTATATGCATTTCTTTATTGATTTTCCACTGAAGTACACCTTGTCCTCCCGTAGAGACTACATAGACATTTAGATAAAAAATAAAAATACAAAACAATCAAATACATAGTGGCCTCGTTGAGGCCAGTAGGGGACACAATAGGGAGAAAGTAGAGCTTCTAAAAAGGGAAATAAAACATGAAAGAACACCATATAATATTGCGAAATGATTGCACCTCATACAGTCACTGGCTTATGCAGATGCCCCACTTGATCCAGGACATGGCAAACTCCAAACCCGCCCCGCAGATGGGATTACAGCAAAGACCAAAACAAAAAGTGCACAGAATCATGATGACACGCATCACGTGCACGGATCACGAAACTACACCCAACACTCCACATTATACCACCCCAAAATAAAAAGCATATACACCCTCCATCTGCGACAAACAAGAGTAAGGCAAATGCCATTGCCACAAAAAGCAGATCCACATTTCTAAGAATGTAAGCATTGATATATTACACTGCTGGTTTTACACAGGGTGCTTGCGTCATTGTGTAATTTAGGGAAGTGTGATGTGACTGGGCACCGTATAGTAACTCCATACTGTGAGACCCGTACACGGAAGGCACGGACAAAGGGAGGTAGGGCGGTGAGGGGGGGGGGGGGGTAAAGAAGGCACGGACAATGGGGGGGTAAAGAATACACAGACAATGGGAGGGAGGGCGGGGTTGGCACGTCGTGCCTGCAGTAAGAGAAACTCGATAGAGAAAATCGTGCTTAAAGACAAAATAACAGGTACCGTGTAACAACCGAAGTAAAAGGGCCAGTCGCCATGGAAGGTGACAAATGAAGACGAGGCGGTACTAAGGAGGGACTAACAAGCCTATTTACGAATCAGAAGCCAGCATTCAGGACGGACAATGACACAAGCAAATGGCAAATATGGGCGGGGCTTCTGTTCCCTACTCCACTACAACAAGTCTCCCAGAGCAACGCATGCTCGCTGACTCTAGGCTCGACCTAAAAAATGGTCTACATGTTTCAGAATATTGGTCCTGACAAAAGCCATCAACCAAGTGAGGGCGCAGGTGAGCTGAAAAGCCCCACTCTCTTTTTGATTGTTTACAGTGTTTCTCTGGAATCATAAGAAACTGAGTCTTGAGAAAACATTTGTTCGAGGCATATGAGCTGCAGATCACACACTATGCTTAGATCGCCATCTGGTGTTGGGCCCGGATGTTTGCACTTTGTTGTTGTATTGGAATAAGTCTTTGAAAGTCACGAGATAGGTGACTCCTCCTTTGGACAATAGTGCGCATGGGAATCGACTCCATCTTCAGATTGTTTTTTTCCGCCATCGGGCTCGGATGTGTTTGTCGCGCTCCAGTTCGGTGCCGCCACCGTTCTAACTTTCGTCGCGCAATCCTTCACCCTTTCGTCGGTATTGTTTTCGATCGCGTTTCCCTTTTCGACGCGCATCTCTACAAACTCCAATCCTTCCATTCCGGTCGTCGACGCAGGCCTTCGGGCCTAACTGCGCCATCAGGCCTTCTTGGCTCATGGAAAGGACTCCTTCAAAAAGTGTCCTCAGTGTGCATCCAAGTTTCCCCACGCCGATCTTCACGAGGTGTATAACCTCTGCCTTTCGCCCGAGCACGAGACCAAAGACTGTCCAGCTTGCGCCTCTTTCCGCTCCAAGAAAACCATACAGGATCGTCGAGCTCGAAGAAACATGGCTCGATCGTTGACATCCATACCAGACGATATCTTCCAGGAAGGCGTCGATGTACCGGAACAGGAACAACTCGAAGAGGGCCTCATCAGCGCCTCCGAAGCAGACGATTCCGACGTCGAAGACATCACTCCTGGGCAACGGGTCGTAAGTACTGACGTCGACCCCTCCTCACCATCCATTCCGGCAAAGGCTTCGGTAACACCTTCACCTTCGGGCCTAGGTGCACACCGGGACAAAACTTCCCACGACCCGCCTTCACAAATAAGCCTTCAGGCCGCTCGGGCTCGAGCCAGCCTACCCTCGGTGCCGAAACCCCAGCCCCGGCACCGAGACCAAAAGATAAGCCACTGTCTACGCCCGCTCCAAAGCTGGGTTCCACATCGGCGCATTCGGCACCGAAACCCACCGGCACTGCGCCTTAGACTCCGAAAAAACCATCGGAATCGAGCAAACAACCAGTTCCGAGAACCGCTGGAACTCAACCTTCGGAGCCGAAAAAGTTACCGGTACCGGCTCCAAAGACCCCAACGGAACCGACAAACTCCCGTTTCCAAACCTAGGGAGTACAAAACAACTCCAAAATTGGTGCCACACAAACATTTGATCCCGAAAAAATCGGTGCCGAAACACCACACTTCACAGGAGGAGCTTTTCCAACCCGATCCAACCCAACAAATCCTGGAAATAGACCCAAATACAGGTCTCCTTGTGGTTAGTCCTTCCAGGAAGAGGAAATTGGACAAACCTGCACCAGCTCCACTCCCTCTCAAGAAAAGAGACATTGCCACTTCTCCTTTCAGGATCCCTTCTCCACCCCCTCCTCCACACCACATATCTCCTGTTCCATCTCCAATACCCTCACAATCTCCTCCACCTCAGGATGATGAGGACCCTTCTGAGTACAAGGGTGATGATCAACCCTTAGGAGAACCTAGCCCTCCTAATATCCCAACTGACCCATGGAACAATTATGGCACTGTGTACAAGAAGGGTAAGGAGTTCCTCTAATAATAAAAAGAAAAGGCGAGGAGATACTCTGAAGGGGTTAGGTCAACTATGACCACCCTAAGAAAAGAAAGGAAGGGGAATCCCTAAACGGAACTAGGGCTCTCACACACCTAGCAAGCTAGGTGTCATGCTTCATCATATGAGCCTGCCCCTCGTCTGGTCGGCGCTGCAATACCTGACGGGCACCCAGTACGGGGCTCTTTGGCGGGGATCTTCTGTTCCTGCCGGTGGGTGCAGTGGGGGTGAGAGGCCTAGTGTGTGTAGATGTGAAAGAAAGGGAAGGTGAGTTAAAACAGGTCAGTCAGTCCTAGCAGTCATTTATTCGGAAGGTAAACTGCCTGATTAAAAATCTAAAGAGAGTGACAATAAATATGAAGTAAAGTATCTAGCTATCTGTGTCTAACTCTGGACGGATCAACATGTTTCGTGCCAACTGTGTCAGAAGGATCTGGGTACTTCTTCAGGATCAAAACAAATGCTATCTACACAACGTGGTAAAGTGAAACTTACATACCACGTACTCTGGTCAATAACCTGCAAAAAACAAAAAGGAGAAAAAGTAGATATGTTGGTACAACAATACAAATAATGCACAGAGGCGTATCTCCTGGACCGTATCTTACAGTGCCAATGTGGCACGTTGTGCTTAGGTGAAAAGGTAGTCACACTTGCACTGACACCGCCGTGTGCTAGGTGAGAAATAGGGTACAGAAAAAAATACAAAGTTCTCATGCACTGAAAATATTTGATAAAAGGGAGATATACGATAAAACCACCAGGTTCAAAATAGATTAAAAACCACAACAACGGCCAGAGCGGCGGCAAAGCTCACCTAAACTGTTGTCTAGTAATTACTTGCAACAGCGTCCGGCGGTCAACTAGGACACCAATGTGGGTCCTGTGAAGATGGATAAAACACGACAAAAAATATAAGACAAAAATATATATATATATATATATATATATATATATATATATATATATATATATATATATATATATATATATATATATATATATATATATACAGGGTAAAGGGATAAAATGAAGAAGATCAATATTACGAGACTTGCAACACGACTAAGCTGCTGGATCCATTGGTGAGTAATGAGCGTAGGGTGGGAGTTCGGAAATAATGTCCTCACCCCTGGGGGTCAACAGTAATCCCGTATAGGCCAAGTATATAAGGGCACAACTACTGTGAAGTGTAGACGCAGGAGGGAGCACTGTTATAGGAATTCGCCCACCAACCAATAACATCACCAGGAGTGTAAGCCGTTATTCGAGGAAACTCCGGGAGTTTATCGCCACAAAGGGGGGAGAAAAATTATTATTTAACAGAGAATCCGATGACTCGAATTTACCCAACAGTACGACTCACCTCCGTCATGGTCCAAACCAGATAGAGTGTCCAAACAGGGAGTTAAAAAGTAACTGCTTACCAGCGTTCAAGCGCATTCCGCCTGCGACCTACCCTGCCGCCGAAAACCGGGATGGTACACGGTGTCGGGACTCAAGCTCTAATGTAGACATCACTGACGGTCGGTGTGGGAGGGGTCGCGTGAGGAAGCGTAGTCTCGCGTGTAAGCTCGCGAGTAGTCGGTAACTGTTTACAGTTCATCCGAGAGAAGCTGTTGGTTAGGCGGCCATCTTAGAGTGGTGCAAAAACTGGAATTGCAATATGTAAAATCCCAGAACGGCAAGGGATATCAGTGAGAGCCCTAAAGTTAATATAAGTGCGATGTTTATATCTACTGCGCAAAAGCCGCAGCATGTGTACAAGGAATAAAAAATTACTTAAACCTTGAACAGGGAATGGCTAAAATCATGGCGCTATATCGATAGTGTATAAGCTATCATGATCAAACCGTAAGCAACGAGATGCCCAGATCGAAAACCTGATCTCGTTATATATAAGTAATGGGTATGTAAAATTCTATCTAATCTAGTGTGTGCAGATCAGCCATCTTCGAGTGGTCAATCATCCCATAGTGTACATATATATGAGATGATCAACTATGTCCCCTCCACAGTAGCAAAATCGCGTTCATCAAATGGTGACAATCATCAGTTTTAGTGACATTAGTTAATTCCTCACGAAGTGAGGATGCTGGAATGATGCATATAATGGCTGCTATTTTAGGTAAGAGCAGTCCTTATGCCCTGTGAAGACGGAGTGCCCAAGAGGAGTGCGGTATGTAAAATCAAGCACTCTAAAGTAGGGGCACTTAGTCCAGCAAGATACAGGGTAATGGCCCAGGGAGTCAGTACCTATGTCATGTAACAGAAGACATATAGGTAGGTGTATGGGGTACTGATTAAGGCTCACAATAGTGGGTGCACTAAGTCAGTAGGGTACTGGCGTCTAGGTAATGTCCTAGCAAAATCCAAGGACTACTAAAAATAAAATAAAAAGCCATATCCTCCATAGGTGAATCCAATCTAGATGAGAGAACCCCAAGGAATATCATCATTGAGCCCATCAATATGGGTAGCAAGTCTGTGGACCCATCTCTGCTCAATTCTGAATAATGATGACTTGGATATCTGTGGATGTGCCTCCAAAACAGTCCAGCGTAATGAGCCTGGGGGGTGTTGTGACTCTTTAAAGTGTGTGTAAAGCCTAGTGGTAACCCTCTGGCATCGTATGTTGCTCTTATGTTCAGTTATCCTAGTCTTAACTGTTCGCATTGTCATCCCTATGTATTTCAAGCCACATGGGCAGATAATCATATATATGCAACGATTAGTGTTGCAATTAGTGTGTCTCTTAAGAGTCCATTTGAAATTGTTTGATAGGGATATCTCTTTGGCCGCGGTAGTGAGTGTGCATACTGCGCAGGAACCACAAGGGTGGTGTCCTGTCACTGCTGGGAGTCCCCACAGGGTATTCTGTGTGTTAGGTGTCTTCTGTTTAGGTCTTGTTTGTATCAGGATATCTTTTAGGTTGCGTGTCCTCTTATAAGCAAATCTTGGCTTCGGTATGCATAGATCACCTGTGCCCAATATACCCCAATGTCTTAGAATGATTTTTTTGATTCTAGCTGAATCAGGGGTAAACGAAGAGACACATGTAAGTGTGTCAGTAACGGGTTTTTGGTGTACCTCAAGGAGAGATTCCCTTGGGTTATTCCTAGCTCTATTCAAAGAGTCCCTCACTTTTTTCTCCGGGTAGCCTCTAGACTTTAGATTGGATGCCAAGCTACAGGCTTCATTCTTATAGTCAGTCACCAGCTTGCAGTTACGTCTAATACGCAAGAACTGGCCAAAGGGTAGATTGTCTCTTAGTGCCTTGGGATGGTGACTCTTGTATAGAAGTAAGCTGTTACAGTCAGTGGGCTTCCTATACAGAGTGGTGTTGAGGGAACCCTCAACCAGAGAGATATTCAAATCAAGAAACGGTACAGTGGTTTCTGAAATAGTATGGGAAAATCTGAGATAGTTATTTTGATTGTTTATCCACCCCACGAATTCTTCACAGGAGGAACGAGTGCCTTGCCAGAAAATGAGGATGTCATCTATAAAATGTTTCCATAATTTCAAGTTATTGTGATATGGGTTATTGATGTTGTTGACGACATCCATTTAAAAAGCAGCCATATAGAGGCAAGCCAGGCTGGGAGCAAAGGTACTGCCCATGGAAGTACCCTGGCTTTGATGATATAGTTGTTGCTTAAATTCAAAGAAGTTTTCAGTCAAAGCCAGGGTAGCACACTCCATGATAAAAGATATGGGGGTAGGAGAGGACAACTCTAAGGAATTCAGTGCAGCCTCCACCACTGCAAGAGTTGCTATCTGTGGGATGTTGGTGTATAAGGACTCCACGTCAAGGGTGACGAGGAAGTCTATCGCATCAATGTCTGTTGTCTCCTCAATGATTCTGAGGATATCGGTGGTATCTCACATAGGAAGGGGTCTCTCTCACTAATGGCTGTAGGAAATGATCACAAAATTTAGAGAGTGGCTCTAATAATGAACCAATCCCAGAGACTATCGGTCGGCCAGGAACAGGGGTAGTACCCTTGTGTATTTTTGGTAGGGTATAGAAATAAGGTACCCTCGGTTCCTTGGTGATCAGAAAATCAGCTTCCTTATGACTAATCCAACCATTGGATTCAGCCTCAAACACCAGAGCAGAGATGACATTGGTCAGACGTGTAGTAGGGTCAACTGTGATAGGAGTGTAGTATCTATCATTTGATAGTTGCCGATTGCATTCTATATTATAGTCTGCAGTAGACTGAACTACAGTGGCCCCACCTTTGTCCGCCTGTTTGATAGTAATGGTTGTATCTGCTGAAAGGTTCATTGCTGTTCTCAACTCTTCGTTAGAGAGATTATGGAAGGAAGCCTGACTGGGCGGTAAGGCTAGTTCCTTGAGTACTGCTTTCTCAAAGGCTAAAACCTCTATAGGGACCATGCTGTTATTAGGTGTAAAAGAAGAGGGGTTCCTTAGCCCTGAGTCTTCCTGTGCATTCAAGGGTCGGTCCTGGAAGTAGGATTTTAGTCGTATCTTACGGAACAAATTTTGAACCTCACAATGGTCTCTGAATTTGTCCACCCTTGGTGTGGGGACAAAGCCTAAGCCCATCTGTAGTACTGTCATCTCTGAACTGTTGAGGATGCGGTGTGAGAGGTTTACCACTAGTTCCTTTTGTCCCGGGTTTTGCTCCGGGTGTCCATGCCGCTGGCTGGTTGGTCTTGCCATTGGACTTGTTTCTGAGATCCTCTTTTGTTGCGCCCTCTTCCTCTGCCCCAACCTCTGTCGAGAAAAGGGGGGTTACTGTTGTTGAAGAATTGCGGTGGGCCATGCTGGTATGGCGGGAACTGCCAGAAAGGAGGCGGTGGACCCTGATAGAAAGGGGGGCCCTGATATGGGGGTACATTATAGTACTGATTCGGTCGCTGGTTTCTCCTTGCATTATTGCTCCCCCAACTACCTGTACTGGAGTTGCTATCAGATGAGTTTCTCCTGTCTGAGTTGTCGTCTGATGAATAGCTCGTTTTCGCTGATGCAAAATCAGCTTTGAGGTAGGGGTACACTTTTTCTTTTTCAAATTTCTGAATATCCTTTTGGAGCTTCGACATTTTTTGCTTCATCAAGTATTCCTTATTGTCAGTAATCTCGGCATTGATTTCTGCAAGTTTGGTTTTGTAGGCTGTAATCTGTATAGTTGTTTTGAGTGCCCCTCAGCAATTTGGATCCGGACTAAAAGGGCATCTGCCAGTCTTCTAGCTGTGTTAATAATTAACACAAGCCAGTCCCTAGTGCATTTCCACGCAACTAGTGACCATTCCTTTTGAAGGTGGCATCATCTAAAAACAGTCTCGGGAAGTTATTAACAATCAAGCCAGAGGGGCGATATTAGCCCGTAGGTATTCTGTCATAAGGGCGCCATGAAGAGTTATCTTCAGCCATTCCCTTTTAAAGACGTTAAAGAGTTCCAATCATCCGATTGTGAGCCTGTTGCAGCGCTGCCGTCGTTACCCAAAAGGGAGGGGTTCTATCTAAAATATCTGTTACTGCCTCGTCGCCGAAGCTCAGGCCATGGTGGTTGTCCATAAGGAATGGACTATATAGTTTAGTGCAGAGAGAGAGGGGCCAATAGCGATCCAATCGTGATCCAATGGTAACCTAAACAAAAGTCCCACGGGTGTAGCCCGTGCTAACTATAATTCCAACAAGGGGGGACAGAGGGGCAAGTTTAAAGAGGTCCAACGTACATGCCCCAGTAGGTACTGTGTACAAGAAGGGTAAGGAGTTCCCCTAATAATAAAGAGAAAGGCGAGGAGATACTCTGAAGGGGTATCTCCTCGCCTTTCTTTTATTATTAGAGGAACTCCTTACCCTTCTTGTACACAGTACCTACTGGGGCATGTACGTTGGACCTCTTTAAACTTGCCCCTCTGTCCCCCCTTGTTGGAATTACAATTATGGCACACCAGATGTTCCTGACACACCACAGGATGATGTCTACCCATCTAGACCATCCCCTCCAGAGGACACTATAGGGTTCACTCAGCTCATACACAGAGCCGCAGAATACCACGGTGTAGATTTACACACAGACCCTATAGAGGAAGACTTCCTTATGGACACTTTCGCACCATCTCAAAGGTCCAGTTCTATTCTCCCAATGTTGAAAGGGGTAACCAAACACGCTCCTGAAGTCTTTAAAGATCCTGTAAGGGCTAGAGTCATTAACCGCAGGGTAGAAAAGAAATAGAAGTCTGCCCCAGCTGACCCTGTTTACATTAAAGGGCAACTTCCCTTAGATTCTTTAGTAGTTTCTAACGACAGGAAAAGGGCTAACTCCCAAAACCTCGGGCGATGCTCCACCTCCTCATAAGGAGTCCACTCTTGGACGCATCTGGTAAGAGAACAGCGTCCCAGGCAGCTAACATTTGGCGAATTGCCAACACACAGGCGTTGCTGGCTAGGTACGATAGGGCACACTATGATGAACTGGAGACCCTACTACAACACCTTCCAGATCAATACAAAACAAGAGCCAATGATCTCATACAGGAAGGCAAGATTATAACAAATACCTCCATTCGATGTGCTCTGGATGCTTCAGACACAGCCTCACGAGCCATTAATACCAGTGTCCTTTTGCGTAGACATGCATGGCTCCGTATTTCAGGGTTCAAACCCGTGGTTCAAACTACCATACTAAATCAGCCGTTTGACCAAGAACATTTATTTGGCCCTAGTGTGGCTTCATCTTTAGAGAAGATGAAAAAAGACCCTGACACAGCCAAATCAATGGGAGCTTTGCAATCCCAAATTCCCAGAAGTTCCTTTCGTCGCTCCTCTTATAGGGGCGCCTCTAGAGGCTTTACCACGGATAACTCCTCCACATCCTATAAAAGTCCCACCCAGACCTCCTCTACCAGAGGTTATTACAGAGGAGGCTCCAGGGCAATAATAACAAGGGTAGAGGCAAAACCGTCAATACCCGTACTGCCTCCACCTCCAAACAATGACTTCCCTCCACTCCCCCCAGACCATTCCACTCCGGTCGGGGGAAGATTACTACAGTTTTGCAGCGTGAATCTTTCTGGATTCACTATGCTGTGCATTATTCCGCCATCTCGTGGTTGGGTCCGGATTCGTAGTCTTTTCTTTCTTTTTTTTTGTTGTTGGCCCAGGTGGGCGGCGACGCCCCCACCATTTGGTGTCCTCGGTGACGTTGTCGCGCTTCCTGCGGAAGCTCCCACCTTTGGTCGCCATCTTCAGATTCTTTTTCCGCCGTGGGGTCTGGATTCGTCGACGAGAAGTTCCAGAAAGTTGGACGAAGAATCTCGAAAATTTGACTAATCACCAAAGGATCGTTTCCTGAAGACACCGGACGAGGAGAAGAGTACAGGAGGCGACGAGAAGGACGACGAGGTAGAAGGTCCACAACCAAAATCTCGACGCCTACAGAGAATGCGCTCACAGGGGGCCCCCTGAGCGCGGGTATGGACAAGACACCGTTTAAGTTTTGCCAAAACTGTCACCACAAGTACGCCCAGAAGGACCAGCACCCAGTCTGCAACCTCTGCTTGCCGCTCGACCACATCAGCGAAAACTGCAACGCGTGTTCGGCCTTCACCCCGAAAACCCTCCGGGTGAGAGAGAGGCAAAGAAGGGCTAACTACAACATGCAGGGCCAGGGAGCACCTCCATCGCTCCGAGACCTGGGCCTCTTGAGTGGAGAGGAAGACAACATCGCAGAGGGACCGGAGGACTGCTCAGTCGTCGAGGTCCACAAGAAAACTTCGAAGGAGGTAAGGGAGACGTCGACCCCGAAGCACCCAAGCGACGCTCGAAAGAGTAAAGCTAAGGCCCCGAGCGTCACTCTCAGAAGTGAAGCCAAGTCCTCGAAGGGAGCGTTGCCGCCGAAACACTCGACGAAAGCAACAGCAACCAAGGACAAACAGCCGAGCGGATCCTTCGGGAAGGACTCCCAATCGGCGAAAGCCTCCGAAAAACCAAGGGCGTCGAAGGTAACCTCCGAAAAGGAAGCCTCGACGCCCAGAAAAGAAGGCCCGGCGTCATCCTCGACGTCCGAGACCGCGAAGAGGAGCGCTTCAGCCATCGACGCCGAAAAGGCCCACGAGATGGAGAAGAAAAGGAGAAGGCTCGAAGCAGAGATGGCGAGCATACTGCAACGGAAAAAAGACTTCGACGAAAAAATGAAGCTATACGCCATTCCGTCGAAGCAATCAAGCGAAGCACTTGGGGAGGGCGACACCGAAGACATCGAACCCCCGAAAACACCCGAACCGCTCGACGAACAGGGCGAAGAGGACGACGACTTCGAAGGCGAAGAAGAGTTCCAGTCTTACCGGGACTCGACGCCCTCGGAAGCACAAGACTTAGACTGGCAAGACCTCGACGCAGATTCACCAGAAGAAGGGGTAGACTCTTATCCCTCGAGGCCTTCGCCGCCAGACGACATTGGAGCCTACAATGTGGTCGTCCAAAAGGCTGCAGCAACGTATGGCGTCGAAATGCAAGAGGAGAAGGCGAAGGCATGTTTCCTTTTGGAAACCCTACTTCCTCAACAAACCAGGTCCCAGTTCCTACCCATGCTTCCAAGCGTCCTGGACCAGGGAAGGGAGGCCTTCAAAGAACCGGCAGTCTGCAAGGCTGTTACACCAAGGAGCGAAAAAAAGTACAAACACTCCTCAAAAGACCCTGCGTACATCCAGGGGTCAGTGCCTTCAGACTCCATTATCACGGCAACGGCCAGGAAAAGGGCCAATGTACCCACTAACACAGGTCCACCTCCAGACAAGGAGAGCAAACGAATAGACCTCACAGGACGAAAGGTGGAGAGGAACGCAGCCATACACTGGCGCATCGCCAACTCCAACGCCCTCATCAGCAGGCATGCATACCAGCATTGGGATGAAATGAGCCAGCTCGTAACACACCTGCCACAACAACACCAACAAAGGGCTAATCACCTAGTGGAAGAGGGCAAGGCTATCGCAAACACTTGCCTAAAATCAGCCTTGGACGCAGCAGAAAACTCCAGCAGGCAGATGATGATGATAGGGGTGACTGAAAGGAGACACGCATGGCTCAGGATCTCGGGTTTCAAACCTGAGGTACAAAGCAATATCCTGAACACGCCATTCGACGACCAGAAACTGTTTGGAGCCCCAGTCGACGAAAAGCTGACGCAGCTTAAAAAGACAACGAAACTGCAAGGTCCATGGGAGCACTGCAGTTCAGGGGGATGAGAAGAGGAACCCCCTCAAGGCGGCCCAATGGTAGAGGAGGCAATGCGCCCGCCACTTCCCACCAATCTCCCCAACAAGGATACCAGGGGAACAACCAGGGCCAAAGCCAACAGGGGACAACAACAGCAAAATTGGCAGTATCAACCCAGAGGACGGTCCTTTCGAGGACGCGGGTACGGACGGGGACAGTCCCGAAGAGGGGGTCAGCAGCCCACCTCAAAGTGACTCCACAAAGAAACCAAACCCTCCCCTATCAACACCAAGGGAGAGGAGAAGTCAACAAAAGTAAAAAATAAGAAACACACACAGCAAACAAATAACCACCGAGCATACAACCCCGGTGGGGGGCCGAATAGGAAACTTCCTCACACACTGGAGAGAGATTACCACGGACAAGTGGATACTGAACATCATACAGCACGGATACTGCATAGAACTCCAAAAACACCCCCCGGGCAAAAAACCAAAACACCGGCCACTGCCCGCAAGGGAGCTCGCACTCCTACGTCTAGAAGCAGAGGAGCTGCTAAAAAAAGAGCAATAGAACCAGTTCCAATCAACGAAAGGAACAGGGGAGTATACTCAACGTACTTCCTAGTGCCAAAGGTAGACGAAACACTAAGGCCAATACTGGACCTCAGATTCCTGAACAAGTTCGTAAGCACTCAAAAATTCAAAATGACGTCACTTCAGGAAGTAATACCCCAAATCCAAAAAGGGGACTACATGGCGACCATAGACATGAAAGACGCATATCTGCACATACCCGTCAACCACAAACACAAACGTCTATTAAGATTCGTGATAGGCCAGAATCACTACCAGTTCACAGTGCTAGCCTTCGGGCTCAAGTCCGCACCAAGGGTGTTCACAAAATGCCTAGCAGCAGTGGCGGCGCACCTACGGAGAAAGGGCATACATGTATACCCCTACCTCGACGACTGGCTTGTAAAAGCAGGATCATACAGACACTGCAAAGATCACATCAAACAAGTCATACAAACACTGTCCAGACTAGGTTTCTCAATACATTGGGAGAAATCGTCAACAGAACCGCAGCAGATCAAAATATTCTTAGGGGCAAAAATCGACAGCACACAGTCCAAAGTGTTCCCCAGCGACAAGAGAACTATAGCGCTCCTGAGGGAAACACGTCATTACCGCAAGGGGCAAGTTCTGACAGCGAGGACGGTGAGCAGACTAATGGGGATGATGGCATCATGCATCCACCTAGTCCCAAATATCAAGCTGCACATGAGACCGTTCCAGGAATGGATACAGCAACAGTGGTCACAAGCAACAGGGAGTTGGGAAGATCTAGTGGTTGTCACACACGCAGTGCAGCAAGAAATAGCGTGGTGGAAGGAAGAGAACATATTACAGGGGAAGCCATTCACACAGCCAACTCCAACAGTGACCATCACAACAGACGCCTCACAGCAGGGCTGGGGTGCGCACATGGACAGACTCCGCGTCAGGGGGCTGTGGTCACAACAAGATGCAGTGAAACACATCAACTACCTAGAACTAAAAACTGTGTTCCTAGCCTTAAGAGCCTTTCAGAAGAAGCTTTACGGCCACAGAGTGCTGATACAAACAGACAACACAACCACCATGTTCTACATCAACAAACAAGGTGGAACACAGTCAGCACCGCTATCAAGCCTGGCACAAGAGATTTGGAGATGGGCCATCCCTCTAAGGATAGACCTACTGGCGATACACCTTCCAGGAATAGACAATGTAGAAGCAGACCGACTCAGCAGGCAGACGTCGGCATCCCACGAATGGGAGCTCAACCAACAGGAAGTGCAGCGGCTGTTCCAAAAATGGGGTACACCACGGATAGACCTGTTTGCAACACCCCAGAATGCAAAATGCCAACATTACGCATCCAGACAACCGGACCAAAGGTCCCTAGGGAATGCGCTATGGATAAGTTGGTCGAACGAATTTGCATACGCTTTTCCCCTGATACCACTGTTACACAAGGTACTCGGCAAATGCAGGAGCAGCAGCATGACACTCATACTGGTGGCACCTCAGTGGGCCAGACAGTTATGGTTCTCACAAATAATGGAAATGGCACAGGAACCAGCGCACAGGTTCAGCAGAAGGAAAGACCTCCTGACAATGCAAGACGGAAAAGTGCTCCACCCAGAACCAGAGAGCCTCAGCCTAGCAGCATGGCTCCTGAGGACCTAGAATTCGCACACCTCAAGCTACCACCAAGCACTATGGCAGTACTCAGAGAAGCAAGGAGACCCACTACAAGGAAGTGCTACATTGCAAAGTGGAAAAGGTTCTCACTATGGTGCCTTACAGAGGGACTGCAACGAAAGGTCACAAAAGAATCAACGGTACTACAATACTTAACGCACCTACTACACAGCGGGCTGAGCTACTCGTCACTAAGGGTTCACTTAGCAGCCATAGTGGCCTACACCAGGGGAGAAGCGGGGAAAAGTTTCTTCACCTCCCAGGTGGTCAAAAGATTCCTGGAGGGGGCTAAAAGAATAGCCCCCCAAAAGGATGCCAGCCCCAAGCTGGAACCTCAACACTGTGCTAACACAGTTGATGAAATCACCATTTGAGTCCATACACAAGACCACACTGCACATGCTCACACTAAAAACGGCATTCTTGGTGGCTATCACGTCACTGCGAAGGGTCAGTGAACTGCAGGCTCTTACACTACAAGAGCCCTACTTGCAAATACACAAGGACAGAATGGTCATGAGAACGGACCCACACTTCCTGCCAAAGGTGGTGTCGCGGTTCCATATTAACCAGACAATACAGATACCAAGTTTCTTCCAGAAACCATCAACGCCCACAGAAAAGGCGCTACACACGCTGGACGCCAGAAGGGCAGTGATGCACTACATAGAAAGGACAAAGGAATGCAGGAAAACAAAACAACTCTTCGTTTCCTTCGCAAGCAGTTTCCTGGGACGACCAGTAACGAAAAATACCATAGCACGATGGATTGCACAGGCAATACAACTCTGCCACAAGCAGGCAGGACAAAAATTAGAGGGAGCCGCCCAGGCTCACTCAACAAGGAAGAAAGGAGCAACGGTTGCGTTCCTAGCGAACACACCTATCCAAGACATTTGCCAAGCGGCAACATGGTCTTCCGTGCACACTTTCACCAAACACTACTGTGTGGATATCCAGATGAACAAAGAGGCACAAGTAGGACAGAAGGTCTTACAGCACATTTTCAGCAACCAATGCTCATCTTCCACCCAACCACCGCAATAACAATACCGCTACAAAGTCTATGCACAGCATAGTGAATCCAGAAAGATTCACGCTGCAAAACGAATAGTTTCTTACCTGTCGGTGTAGTTTTGCAGCTTGAAGACTTTCTGGATTCACTAGCGATCCCACCCGCCTCCGCCAGGAAGATAACATAGGAGGTTAAGGGTAAAACTAGACTACATAAAAGGTTTAGAGGGATCAAAAGAAAAATAGAAGGATAAAAGGAAAAGACATAGACCACAAAAAAAAAAAAAAAAAAAATCCGAAGATGGCGACCAAAGGTGGGAGCTTCCGCAGGAAGCGCGACGACGTCACCGAGGACACCAAATGGTGGGGGCGTCGCCGCCCACCTGGGCCAACAACAACAAAAAAAAAGAAAGAAAAGACTACGAATCCGGACCCAACCACGAGATGGCGGAATAATGCACAGCATAGTGAATCCAGAAAGTCTTCAAGTTGCAAAACTACACCGACAGGTAAGAAACTATTCGTTCTTGCCTGTCTGGAACACCATTACCACGGACAGGTGGGTGAGACATCATCCAATCCGGTTATTGCCTGGAACTCACTTCAACTCCTCCAAACATACCACCTAAACAGCGTCCAATGTCAGCAGACCATTTAACGCTTCTCAAACAAGAGGTACTTTCCCTCCTACAAAAACATGCAATAGAACCAGTTCCCCTGCATCAGCAAGACACGGGTCTACTCACTGTATTTTCTCATTCTAAAGAAGAACGGAAACCTGAGGCCCATCCTCGACCTCAGACCATTAAACCTCTACATACAGTCAGACCATTTTCATATGGTCACTCTTCAACAACTCCTTCCTCTACTCAAACAAGGCGATTTCCTTGCCACCTTAGATCTCAAGGACGCCTACTTCCACATTCCCAATCACCCTGCTCACAAAAAATATCTTCGATTTGTAGTGGACGGTCAACATTATCAGTTCAAGGTGCTCCCATTCGGAGTCACCACAGCACCCAGAGTCTTCAAAAAATGTCTGGCAGTCGTAGCAGCCCACTTAAGAAGACAACAAATTCACGTCTTCCCATACTTGGACGTCTGGCTCATAAAAGCCAAGTCGCATACCCAGTGTGTAAATCACACACACACACCACAATCCAACTACTTCACGACTTAGGGTTTACAATAAACCTCACAAAGTCTCACCTCCAACTGTCCCACATCCAACAATATCTAGGTGCCACAATAGACACCTTAAGAGGCCTTGCATACCCCCAATCTAGCCAGGATAGCAAGCATGCAAGCCCTTATAACTAACTTCCAGCCGCAACACTCCCTTCCAGCTCGGGTGTTTATGCAACTAATAGGGATGATGGCCTCTTGCATATTCATAGTCCCGCATGCAAGACTCCAGATGCGCCCCTTGCAAGAATGCTTAGCACGTCAGTGGAACCAAGCTCTAAGTCAGCTAACAGATCTGGTGTTGGTGGACGGCCGCACACATCGCTCTTTGCAGTGGTGGAACACCCAAAACCTTTCCAAGGGGCGACCGTTCCTAGAGCCAGTTCCACAGATTGTATTAACAGCAGACGCATCGCTCACCGGATGGGGAGCTCATCTACTACATCACACCATATAGGGCATATGGACACCTCAACAAAAGCTACTCCACATCAATCATTTGGAGTTACTAGCAATATTTCTGGCATTAAAATCATTCCAGAAACACTTATCAGGCAAAGCTGTGTTAGTCCGGACGGACAATATCACAGCAATGTATTATTTACAAAAACAGGGGGGGACGCACTCTCTGCAGCTCTCTCAACTAGCTCAGACCATATGGAGGTGGGCTATTCCTCAAAACATATTCCTTTTAGCCCAACACCTTCCAGGAATTCAGAATCAGATGGCAGATCTGTTAAGTCGTCAAACACAACAGATTCACGAGTGGGAACTTCACCCACATGTTCTTCAACCGTTTTTCCAAATGTGGGGGCATCCAGAGATAGATCTCTTCGCCACACATTACAACACAAAATGCCCAAGCTTCGCCGCCAGATATCCACACCCATTGTCCAAAGGCAATGCGATATGGATGAATTGGTCAGGCAGATTTGCGTACGCTTTCCGCCTCTCCCACTCATTCCATTAGTGGTTCGCAAGATGCAACAACAGTCACTAACACTGATTCTAGTTGCTCCAACATGGGCCAGACAACCATGGTACACAACATTGCTGGAACTATCCGTAGTCCTACTACACCTCTCCCCACATCTTTTAACACAGAACCGTGGAGAGATCAGACATCCAGATCCAGCACAGCTCAATCTAGTGATCTCGCTCCTGAAGTCCTAGAATTCGGTTACCTCAATGTTCCACCTGATTGCATGAACGTTATTAAAGAGGCTAGGCGCCCCACCACTAGAGCCTGCTATCCAGCCAAGTGGAAAAGATTTGTTATATTCTCTTCCAGGGGATACTCATCAATAGTCATAAGCACTGAATAATCTCCGCCCACGTGCGGGAACCCGGAGCATATATAAAAATACATATATATGTGTATGTAGTAGAAAAGGAGTACATAGTACGAAATAACACACACATATACATGTATTACATAAAAAATATGCAGCCTCAAACATATCCAATAGGCTAAGAAGCCAGAATTACATGTATTTCTCTAGTATGAAAATGCCATATAAACATACAATGTAAGAGAAGGACATGTATAGTAAGAGCATTCTGCAAAAAACCTTTTATTTTCATCAAGAAAACAGTAATGCCAGGCAATTAGCCCAAATAAGGCTGCATAAATAAATAACATCCCTGTACAGAAAAGGAAAAAACTGGCACCTCGCCTTTAAGGCCTCAGAGACTCTGAGCACTATGCCTTTAAGACCTCCAGGAGCCCCTGCTCCCATCATGCACCACAGGTGACAGTTAGGTCAGTTCTTTTTTCCGGCTCCTTCTGTGAGGAACCTGGAGCTTGAGCTTAACTGATTTTGACTTTTCCAGTCAGAATTTATATTTCTAACAATATTCTAACAATATTTCTTTTTACTGGTTTTAATATCAGTCTTTTTCTGACTAATTGACATTCTTTTTAGTCAGATATGCCACCTTTATTTGATAAATGTCCTTCCTGTGGGAAGAAGATGGCCAAATCCGATCCTCATTCGGTCTGTGTCGTGTGTCTTCCTTCTTCTCACAACACAGAGACATGCTACCACTGTCGTCAACTTTCAAGTCGAACATTGAAAGACAGAGAGAAGATCAGACTTCTAGCCTTGATGGTGAAAGGGAAGAAAAGTGGCCCAGAAAGTCATCATCCATCTGGAGGGCCCTCTTCCCCAAGGAAACGGCGAAAATCTACTTCACCAAAAGCTGGAAGTAAGAAAAACATCATAGCATGTCGTCGACGTCGAGACCAACCAAACAAGTCAGGTCGGCGTCGAAGACAAGATCGCCGTCGAGAAGTAAGTCGACGTCGAGAGCTATGACCCAAGTGAGATCGAGATCGACGTCGAAGGCAAGATCGACGTCGAGAGTGAGACCGACATCGAGATCGACGTCGAAGGCAAAATCGCCGTCGAGGAGTACGCCGTCGAAAAGTAAGTCGACGTCGAGACATGTTTCGGGCTCGAAGCATGATAGACCTCGGTCGACGTCGAAACGTCCGTCGACATTATTTCAGAGGTCGACGTCGAGATCTCCGCCACCTTCTCGAAGGTCGGCGTCGAGTCTCTACAATTCACCCTCTCGGACCCGTCAGCGGTCTACTTCGAGGGCAGGGTCGACGTCGAAGACACCGCATGAACACCAGCGGTCGTCGTCGAAGAGACCGACGTCGAGGGCTTCGTCCCATAGATCTCCACCGTCAAGAGTTTCACCTCCACGGTCGTCGTCAATGGTGGCTCATTCTGGTTCGACGTCGAGGCGTTCGACGTCGAGGGACAAGCAAGTTATTCCAGCTGAAGGTTTAGAAAAATCATCTTCGACGTCGAGGGAAGCTTCTTCCTCGCCTGGTATAACTATAATTCAGGTTACACCGGAGGGCTCTCCGGCGAGAGACAAATCTCCTCCCATCAATATGTCACCCAGATGGTTGGAGGACATTAGGCACTGGAAGAACAAACCCAAATCTACTGAAAGACTTCCTCCCACGGAATCCGCAAGATCTTCCGCTGGTAGGTCCCCGAGACGTTCCAGATCTCCATTAAGACGGCATTCACGTTCAAAAGAACGCTCAGAACCCCGCCGATCACATACGCCAAGGAGAAGACAGAGGTCTCCTACAACGACCTCATCAACAAGGTCATCGTATAGAGACTATTCCCCTACTATATCGTCAACCCCACCATCCAGAGTTTCTCCTGTTGACGATATGGGGACATTCAACGAGGTTCTCTGTAGAGGTGCCAGCAAGTTGAATATAACCATGACTGTGCCTCAGGTTTCTACATCTGTTATATTCGAAACTTTGCACCATCGAGCTTCTGCAAAGCCTCTTCTACCTTTGGTACCAGGATTATTAGAGCCTGCGATGAAGACTTTTTGACACCTGCCACAGTGGGCTCGGGTCCCGCAAGGATTTCAAAAAGTATAAGCCCCCAGACCAAGATCCTTTATTTCTGCGGTCTGACCCTCCACCGGATTCTCTTATAGTCGCCGCCGCCAGAAAAGCACATGCAAATACCTCTATGTCATCTGCTCCTCCAGAGAAGGATAGCAAAAACATGGATTCTTTGGGACGGCGAATGTGCAATACATCAGGATCCGTTATGAGAGTGGCTAGTGCAGCCGCTCTACTGGGACGATATGACCGGTCTTTATGGGACTCTCTGACGAGATTCACAGACAGATTACCCAAAGAGGATCAAAAAGACTTTCTAGAGATTGTACAGGAAGGGGGCCTGGTTGCTAATCAGATCATTAGTACAGCGGCCGACTCTGCAGATTTGGCAGCTCATGGGTACGCACATGGCGTTTGTTCCCGAAGATCAGCCTGGCTTCGACTCACAGGTCTCAAGCCCGATGCTCAAAGAAAGATAGCCAATCTGCCCTTTAATGGATCATCGTTGTTTGGTTCACATGCTGACGACGAAATGGCAAAAATGAAAACTGAGTTGGATACTCTCAAGGCTGTAGGCCTCGAAAAGAAGAAAGAATTTCGTCGTCGTTTTCGCCCCTATGATAAACGCTCTTTTCAACAGCGAGGTCAATCATCTAACTGGTCATCGCAGAACCAAGGTCAGACGCAACAAAGATCCCAGTTCCAGCAACGCAGACCCGGACGTGGCAGAGGTGGAAACAAACAACAGTACCAAAGCAGCCACAAAAGCAATGAGATGTGTCTTCCTCCAAAGCTGTTGTCCACTCCGGTGGGAGGAAGTGTTTCATTACATCTGGAGGAGTGGAGACGTATAACAAAAGACAAATGGGTCATCAACATTGTTCAGAATGGCTATCTTCTCAGATTCATAACTCCTCCTCCATCAATACCTCCAAGAGGCATTTCTCACCACAACAAACGATTGTTACAAAAGGAGATAAACACCTTAGTAAAGAAAGGAGCTATAGAAAAAGTCCCCGCTCCTCAAAGAAATCAAGGAGTCTACTCTCGTTACTTCCTTGTAAGAAAACGAGGCCCCGCCACAGAATACAGACCTATTCTGGACTTGAGACTGTTGAACAAACATATTCGCAGAGAAAAATTTCGAATGTTGGCACTCCATCAAATTTTCCCACAGCTTCATCAAGAGGATTGGATGTGCTCCATCGACTTGCAGGATGCATACTTCCACGTACCAATCTCAAAGAAACATCGCAAATTTCTACGCTTTCGAGTGTCTTTTCAACATTACCAGTACTCAGTTCTCCCGTTCGGGCTCAAATCAGCTCCCGAACATTCTCCAAATGTATGGCTGTGGTGGCCGCTTTTCTCCGTAAGCAGAAAATATTCATATATCCTTACCTAGACGACTGGCTCCTGAAGAACTCATCTCCAACTCTGCTGCAGGATCATCTCACGTGCTGCCTTCAGCTTCTCCACAACTTGGGCCTTCACGTCAATTTCAAGAAATCCATACTAAATCCAACGCAAAAGATCCATTACCTAGGCTCCTTCCTGGACACCAAAAAAGCAAGCGTGTGTCCTTCGGAGGAGAGATTGTCATCAATCCAAGGAAAATGTCTGACTCTTCTTCACACGCATCTCCCAACAGTTCGACAGGTGTCATCACTACTGGGATCGATGGCATCGTGCATCTTTATAGTACCAAACGCACGATTACACATGCGTCCACTACAACAATGTTTGGAGGACCAGTGGATGCAAGTATCAGGGCGTTGGGAGGATCAGGTAATTCTCCATCAATCAGCCAAAGACTCCATCCGGTGGTGGATGAAGCGATCGCACCTGATGAAGGGAGTCCCTTTCCATCAGGACCCCCCAACCCAGACTTTAGTCACGGACGCCTCTCTCCAGGGCTGGGGTGCTCATATGGGCCCTCTGCAAGTACAAGGTCTATGGTCCGACTCCGAAAAGAGCTACCACATCAACCTGCTAGAACTGAGAGCAGTACATCTAGCACTCAAATCCCTGGTTCCGCTCGCTCAAGTCTCGCTCCATTCTGATCCAAACGGACAATACAACGACGATGTATTATTTGAACAAACAGGGAGGTACCCGATCAAGGACACTCTCCATTGAGTCTCAAACCATATGGAACTGGCTTCTAGCGAGAGACCTGTCAATAGTAGCCATTCATCTACCGGGCTCTCTCAACTCCCAGGCGGACTTCCTCAGCAGAGACTTCGTCGAAGCCCACGATTGGGTTCTCAACAACGAAGTCGCTCAAAGCATCTTTCGAGAATGGGGAACGCCAGACATCGACCTGTTTGCAGACGCGGTAAACGCAAAATGCCCCGCCTTCGCATCCAGGTGTCCCCAACAAGGATCTCGAGGGAATGCCCTTTTGATCGAATGGTCTCAGAGCTTACTGTACGCCTTTCCACCGATTCCGTTGATACCAGTTGTAATCAACAAGCTGTACAGGACCACCTCCAGGATGATCCTAATAGCCCCGGAGTGGCCTCGCCAGTGGTGGTTTCCGGACCTCCTTCAACTATCGGAAGTACCACACAAGAGGTTGCCATGCCGCCCGGATCTCCTATCCAAACAGGCAGGAGAGTATTCCATCCCAACCTGTCCTCCCTCCGGTTGACAGCATGGCTCCTGAAGTCATACAATATGGACACCTACAATTGAATCCAGACTGTATGGCTATTCTCAAAGAAGCGAAAAGACCTTCCACGAGGAAATCATATGCTTTTAAGTGGAAGCGGTTCTTCCTATGGTGTGTGGACAATGGACATGATCCCATCCGGGGTCAGGAACAGGTGATTTTACCCTATTTGCTGCATTTGGCTAGATCTGGTCTTCAGTTCTCTTCTATCAAAGTCCACCTTGCAGCAATCACAGCCTATAGGAAGTCCCCCACCAGGCTTCTTTGTTTAGAATTCCGGTGGTAAAGGATTTCCTTGAGGGCTTAAAAAGGTTTATCCACCAGTCAGGTCTCCCTCTCCTCCTTGGGAGCTTAACATTGTGTTAACAAAGTTGATGGGGTCTCCTTTCGAGCCTATTCATAAAGCTTCCTTACAGCATTTAACATGGAAAGCCGCGTTCCTAGTGGCCATTACTTCTGCTCGCAGGGTCAGTGAGATCCAGGCACTTTGCTGTAAGGAACCTTATACTGTGTTTCACGCTAACAGAGTAGTTCTCAGAACTCATCCTAGCTTTTTGCCTAAAGTGGTCTCGGACTTCCATATTAACCAGACTATCACTTTACCTACTTTTTTTCCGAATCCTTCGAATCCTCCGGAAAGATCTCTTCACTCACTAGATCTCAAGAGGGTTCTGAAGTTTTATTTGGACAAAACAAAGACACTGAGGAATTCGAAACGTTTGTTTATTAACTATGGTCCTGTTAATACAGGTTCTGCAGCTTCCAAGAGATCCATTTCTAGATGGATAGTTTCTTGTATTCTACTGTCATACCAATTGGCCAACAAATCCCTTCCGGGGAAGCCTAAGGCACATTCCACTAGGGGAAAGCTTCTACCACGGCTCTCCTGAGGAATGTCCCCATGGCAGAGATTTGTAAAGCAGCTACATGGCGATCAGTTCATACCTTTACTCGCCACTACTGTTTAGATGCTGACACGCAGGCAGATGCTCAGGTTGGGCAGGCCTCGCTGAGAAACTTGTTTGCAAATACTGTTTAAAATGTGTATCTTAATTGAGTTCTCTGTGTTTTGCTCGTCCGCACGGAAGTGGGTATGGGCTTGCTACTCTATTCAGTGCTTATGACTATTGATGAGTATCCCCTGGAAGAGAAGGATAAGTTACTTACCTGTAATCCTAGTTCTCTTCCAGGGGTATACTCATCAAAGTCATAAGCAACCCGCCCTCCTCCCCGGACGAGCATTGACAGTTTACTCGATATTCTTGCATCTTTGATGCAGGTTCCTACAGGTTTCTTATACCGTACAAAAGAACTGACCTAACTGTCACCTGTGGTGCATGATGGGAGCAGGGGCTCCTGGAGGTCTTAAAGGCATAGTGCTCAGAGTCTCTGAGGCCTTAAAGGCGAGGTGCCAGTTTTTTCCTTTTCTGTACAGGGATGTTATTTATTTATGCAGCCTTATTTGGGCTAATTGCCTGGCATTACTGTTTTCTTGATGAAAATAAAAGGTTTTTGCGGAATGCTCTTACTATACATGTCCTTCTCTTACATTGTATGTTTATATGGCATTTTCATACTAGAGAAATACATGTAATTCTGGCTTCTTAGCCTATTGGATATGTTTGAGGCTGCATATTTTTATGTAATACATGTATATGTGTGTGTTATTTCGTACTATGTACTCCTTTTCTACTACATACACATATATATGTATTTTTATATATGCTCCGGGTTCCCGCACGTGGGCGGAGATTATTCAGTGCTTATGACTTTGATGAGTATACCCCTGGAAGAGAACTAGGATTACAGGTAAGTAACTTATCCTACTGTACCAATAACACAATCAATCCTCTAGATGCGTCCATTCAACACATCATATGTTACCTGCTCCATCTTCAAAGATGCAATCTAATGGATGTGTATGCTAGATTACATCTCGCTGCCATAGCAGCTTACCTGCAAAATAGACAACATTTGTCATTATTCAGGGTACCAGCCATTAAAGCATTTATGGAAGGCCTCAAAAGAATAATTCCTCCCAGGGTACCACCCTCTCCAGTGTGGAATCTAAACATCGTCCTCACTAGATTAATGGGCCCTCCATTCGAGCCTCTACATAAATGTGAGCTCCAATTTCTTACATGGAAAGTTGCTTTCGTTGTAGCCATCACATCTCTCAGAAGAGTCAGTGAGTTACAGGCACTAACTATTCAAGAACCATTTTTACAACTCCATCATAACAAAGAGGTTCTCAGGACAAATCCCAAATTCCTTCCAAAAGTTATTTCTCCCTTCCATCTCAACCAATCTGTGGAGTTGCCAGTATTCTTCTCGCAACCACAAACAGTAGCAGAAAGAGCTCTTCATACACTAGACGTGAAAAGAGCCCTCCTTTACTACATTGACAGAACAAAACCCTTTCGCAAAACAAAATAACTTTTGTATCCTCACCACCACATAAAGGCAATCCTATATCAAAATCTGGGATTTCGAGGTGGATTGTCAAATGTATACAAATTTGCTACCACAAAGCAAAACGTACACTATCTATTCCCCCTAAAGCCCACTCTACCCGTAAAATAGGGGCTTCCATGGCATTTTTAGGGAACATTCCCTTAGATGACATCTGCAAAGCAGCTACATGGTCTACACCGCAGACATTCACAAAACACTATTGTGTAGATGTGCAAGCAAAACAACAAGCTAGTGTTGGCCAGACTGTACTCAAAACACTATTTCAAACCACTGCAACAGATACTGGTGGTCGCCGCTAAAGGGAAGTACTGCTATGCAATCTATGCATAGTGTGTGATCTGCAGCTCATATGCCTCGAACGGAAAATGCTACTTACCAGTATGCATCTGTTCTTGGCATGTAGAGCTGCAGATCCACACACGCCCACCCACCTCCCCGGCTACCTTTATCTGTTCCAGTATTATCTTAGATACAACATACATGGACATCTCTTTCTGTTTCTCACAAAACTCCATCATTTCCCTTCTTGGCGAAAAAACAATCTGAAGATGGAGTTGATGCCCATTGCACCTATCTCGTGACTTCCAAAGACTTATTCCAATACAACAACAAAGTGCAAACATCCGGGCCCAACACCAGATGGCGATCTATGCATAGTGTAAACTGTGTTGAAAACGAAACCCAATTTGCACTCTTTGTAAATGGTACCACGGGCACTGTGGCTAGGGAAGGCCTCTAAGGACTGCAGCACTTATTGTGCCACCCCTAGAGGCCCTGTATATATATATATATATATATATATATATATATATATATATATATATATACACACACATGGCACACATACCTGTGTGCCATGCCTTCAACCCACTGCCCTGGCATAGGTCAGCCACCCCTCTAGCTGGGTGCACTATACCAGTGGTGAGGGTACAGGTGCATGAGCCCTGTACCCCTACAGTGTCTAAGCCAATTCTTAGACATTGTAAGTGCAGTAATGCCATTAAGAGTATATGGTGCTGGGAGTTTGTCATTACGAACTCCACAGCGACATGATGACTTTACTGAGAAGTTTGGTATCAAACTTCTCAGCACATTAAACCCACACTGATGCCAGTGTGGGATTTAATGAAAAATGCACACTGACGGCATCTTAGAGATGCCCCCTGAAAAACGACCTAACACTAATGTCCAGGCTGAGTGGCTGCCCACCATCTGCCACCACCAGACATGTTTCTGGACCCCTGGGTCGAGAGCCTGCTGCTCTCGGGGGTGTGAAACAATGCACATCCTGGGACGAGGTGCCAAGCCTCCTCCCCGAGGATGGGCAGGGTCCATGAAGAGGAAGCTTCAAAGGCTTGCCGGCTTTGTGAGCTTCCCCAGGAGGCCCTTTGCTGCTTCCAGCAACTGGCCCCCACCGGTTCTGACCCACACTTTGGGTGGGAGAATCGGCGGGTAAACCAAGTGAGGAAGGGAGGTGTGCCCACCTTTGCAACCCCACCCCTCAGGTGGGGGACGCGAGGTAAAGCACAACTCTGTCCCCACCCTCTTGCTTATGGGGGGACCCAGCCAACCAGAGTGAGGCATATGCCCCCCTCCCACTGGAGGGTGGCATAATAGGGGGTGTACCCACCCAAAGGAAGGGGACCCATTGGTCCCAACCTTTACCTACCTGTAACGCCCCTAAATCCAGTATTTAGGGGCACCCCTGCACCTTGCCTCCTCAGACAAGAACCGACTAAGAAGAAAAGGACAGAAGAAGCTGTGCCAAAGCTAAGAGGAGGACGACCACTGACTTGGCCCCAGCCCTACCGGCCTGTCCCCGCCTCGATCCTGCAGAAGCGAAATCCCGGTGTGTCCTGCAGTCAAGAACCCCGAGGACCTGCCATGCCTTCCACAGAAAACTTTGTCTCCCTTGAGCACCGGATTTGCTCACCCACAGACTCTTGCCCAAGCCAAAACCGTTAATCTGCACCACTCTGCCCCCTGACGCCCACGACCCGAGTTCAAGTGGTCCAACACCACGAGGAGGTCTGCCCGGCGATCCTGACCTGAGATCTGGTGATCTCTGACCTGCCTCGGCACTCCTGACGACGCCTGCAGTCTCTTTCTGGAGGATCACCACGCCTGCAACCGGAGCTGGTAAGAAAACCCGACCCCTAAAGACACCCCTGCACCCAAAGTCCCACGGCCTTGGGTGGCCCAAACGACGATGTCCCAGCATCCCCAAGCATTCCAATTTACCTCTCCAACCGGTGGTGACCTCCAGAAGATCTTCGTCCCCGAGCCTGCAGTCTTTGTTGAAACCGGCGAATCCCCATTCCAAACAGCAGGGCTCCCGACGCCAAACCAGCACCCTGCACCCAGCCGCCCCTGCGCCGTTGCGGGTGTACTTTGTGTGCTAAACCGGATCCCCCTTTGCCCTGAGCCTTACACCAGGAGCTTTGCTCCCACCACCCTGTGGCCTGCTCGTGAGCATCCACCAACCGGAGGCCCCCTAAACCCCATTGGAAAACATTGAGCCTTAGCACTCTGCTCCCGGCCGCCCTAGTGCCGCTGAGGGTGTTTCTGGAGTGCATCCTTGACCCTGGGGGACCCCCGAGTCTAACTCCTGAAAACTAACTCCCACAACAAAGTACTTACCTGTTAACCGATAACTCTATTTCCTCCCATAGGATAACATTGACTGTTTTCTTGTGAAAAAGTTTCTAAGTGTGGAGTTGGAAAATCTATTAAAGCCTATACAATTGTGTTTGAATAACAAAATCACATTTACTCACCTTTTATTCAGGAAATTTCCCAGTGTAGTATCCACGTATACTACACTCTGTAAGAAAGGTTCTCTTCCAGGGGATACTCATCAATAGTCATAAGCACTGAATAATCCCGCCCACGTGCGGGACCCCGGATCATATATAAAAAATACATATATATGTGTATGTTTAGACAAACCAGTACAGAGTACTTCCAAAACATACATATATACATTTATACATATAAAATATGCAGTCTAATGTACTTCAAATAGGCTAATATGCCAAAATTACATGGGTTTTTTAGGAAGAGAAAATAATCTCTCATATAAACACTGCAACAGAGAACATACACTGTAATAGTGTAACAACACAGCCCTTTATTTTCAGAAAAAAGGCAAGTAATAGCAGGCAATTAGCTCATAGGCTGCATAGAAGAGAAAAACATCACAATATCAAAAAACTGGCACCCTGCCTTTAAGGATTCCAAGAACCTGGACACCGTACCTTTAA
Organism: Calotriton arnoldi; assembly: GCA_963921515.1. Lineage (NCBI taxonomy): Eukaryota > Metazoa > Chordata > Amphibia > Caudata > Salamandridae > Calotriton > Calotriton arnoldi. The sequence continues at coordinate 1,373,755 of CAWUFW010004739.1, read as the reverse complement.
GACCTCCAGGAGCCCCCTGCTCCCAACATGCACCACAGGTGACAGTTGGGTCAGTTCTTTTTTCCGCCTCCTTCTGTGAGGACCCTGGAGCTTGAGCTCGTCAGTTTTTGGCTATTTCTAGTCAGAAATTGTTTTTTTCCTTCTACATTCAACATTTTTCTCTGCTGGTAACTGTTCTCAGTTATTTTCTGACTAACTTACAACTTTTTTCTGTTAGAAATGCCAGCTTTATTCAATAAATGTCCTTCCTGTGGGATGAAGATGGCAAAATCGGACTCACACTCTGTGTGCATCGTGTGCTTACCATCTTCACACAAGCCAGAGATATGCTATCACTGCCAGCAATTCTCCAAGAGAACTCTGCGTGACAGGGAGAAAATCAAACTTCATGCCTTGCTGGAGAGAGGAAAGGGTCATTCCAAAAGTGGCCTTGGGAGCACTTCTGCTTTCAGAGAGCCCTCTTCTCAAGAAGAACACAGAAAACGGCGTCGATCTGCTTCCCCAGATTCAAAAAAGAAGCAGATTCCTGACTGGTCAGCGTCGAGAAAGCAGGCAAGACATTCATCACCGTCGAGGGACAGATCGCCGTCGAGACGGCGAGAGCCTCCATCACCAAAAAGTAAGTTGACGTCGAGGCATGCCACTTCGTGCTTGAAGTGTGCTGGTCTTGAGAGGCCTAAGACTCCGACGACGGCGAAGCACCCGTCGACGCCGAGCACCCGTCTTCATCTAGATCTCCGCCTCCTTCGCAAAGGTCGGCGTCGAGAGGTTCGGCGTCAAAGACTCTGCCGCGAGCCTATAGATTGACGGCGTCGAAGACTCCATCGCCGTCGAGACGCTCGCCGTTTAAGAAGTCGGCGTCGAAGAAAGACCATAGACGTCGAAGACTCATTCTCGGTCCCGAGGACGGTCGACGTCGAAGGGGCCGACGTCGAAGACATCTTCGCGGAGGCGAGAGTACTCCAGCATCTCGCCGCAGGGGTGGTCAACGTCGAAGGCGGCACAGTCTGTGTCGTCGGCGAGACATCGTTCGACATCGAGAGACAAAAACCCTGCTGTTGCTTCAAAAGAAGTGCCAGAAAGACCTAGATCGACGTCGAGGACCAGGCATTCGACGTCGAGGGACGTTTCATCATCCCCTGGCATTAATATCATTCAGGTTACACCGGAGGGATCTCCGGTTCCGAGTGAGAAGATGACTCCTGTCAATCTTTCTCCAAGGTGGTTAGAAAACATACGACACTGGAAGGTTCCTGCTGATTCCAGACCCAGAAGTCCGGGCTCTGATTTCTCCAGGACATTTTCTCCGTCCAGAGTCTCTGGTGGACCGTCTCCTGCTGCATCCCCGAGGGTTTCTCCAACTAGGACCCCGAGAAGGGATAGGTCTCCATCAGCCCGTCGATCACTGGAGCGATCACGATCTCGTCTGGCTCCTACCCCTAAAAGGAGGAGATGAAGGTCACCGTCTTGGTCCACCTCTTCAAGATCTTCCATAAGGGACTACTCTCCAACTCTGTCTGCAACGCCACCATCCAGAGTTTCCCCAATTGACGACTTAGGGACTTTTAGTGAGGATCTATGCAGAGGCGCCACCAAACTGAACATTAGTATGTCGGCTCCGACAGTCTCTGCATCTGTCATTTTTTAAACCTTGCATCATAGATCCTCAGCGAGGCCTTTGTTACCCTTAGTCCCAGGTCTCTTGGAACCAGCAATGCAGACTTTTCTAACTCCTGCAACAGTGGGGTCAGTACCCTCCCGTATTTCCAAGAAATACAAAGCACCAGATCAGGATCCATTTTTCTTGCGATCGGATCCCCCTCCGGACTCCGTCATAGTGGCGGCGGCCAGGAAGGCACATCCTGCGGCAACCTCTTCTTCAGTTCCCCCGGAGAAGGACAGTAAAATCATGGATTCTCTGCGCAAAAGAATGTGCAGCTCTTCGGCTTCAGTGATGAAGGTGGCCAGTGCTTCCGCTCTCTTGGGAAGGTATGACAGATCACTCTGGGACTACTTGTCACGGTTCACTTAAATGCTAACAAAGGAAGATCAGCAAGACTTCCAGGAAATCCTGCAGGAAGGTGGCTTGGTTGCGAACCAGGTTATTAGTGCAGCGGCACACTCATCGGATCTGGCTGCACACGGCTTCTCCCACGGCATCTGTTCCAGACGCTCAGCCTGGCTGCGTCTCACGGGCCTTAAACCGGACGCACAGCGGAGGATTGTGAACCTCCCTTTTAATGGCTCCTCGCTGTTCGGATCTCACGCGTACGATGAGATGTCCAAAATGAAGGCAGAATTGGACACGGTTAAGGCCGTTGGGTTGGAGAAGCGGAAGGAATTCCGAAGAAGATTCCATCCCTACGACCGGCGGGCTTTCCAGCAGAGGGTTCAAACCCCTCAGTGGTCCACCCAACATCAACATCAGCCCAGGTCACACTACCACCAAAGAAGACCGGGTAGAGGAAGGGGACCTACAAGACAGCCGGCGTCTACATCGAAGCCACCAGCAAAACAATGAGCGAAGGCTTCCTCCATGCACGTTAGCCACTCCGGTGGGAGGAAGTATCACGTTTCACCTGGCAGAGTGGAAGACAATAACAAAAGAGAAGTGAGTTCTGAATATTGTGCAGAATGGCTATTTGCTCAGATTCAAATCCCCACCGCCACCAGTTCCTCCACGAGGAAAGGTCCTTCAAAAACACCGCTTGTTGCAAGAGGAGGTGAACAGTCTTCTGCGCAAGAATGCAATGGAAACTGTTCCAGTTCAACAACGAGGACAAGGTATATATTCTCGTTACTTTCTGGTACAGAAAAGAGGTCCCACCAGAGAATACAGACCAATACTCTACCTGAGGTTATTGAACAAATTCATCCGCAAAGAGAAATTTTGGATATTAGCTCTGCACCAAATCTTCCCTCATCTACATCAAGGGGACTGGATGTGTGCTATAGACCTGCAGGACGCCTACTTCCATGTTCCGGTGTCCAAGAAACATCGAAAGTTTCTGCAATTTCTAGTGGCTCACCAGCATTTCCAATTCAAGGTTCTCCCGTTTGGGCTAAAATCAGCCCCCCAAACCTTTTCGAAATGCATGGCAGTGGTGGCAGCTTTTCTTCGCAAACGAAGGATTTTCGTTTACCCTTATCTGGACGACTGGCTCCTGAAGAGCTCGTCACCCTCTCTGCTTCAGAGTCATCTCTCATACTGCCTCCAGCTACTGAGCAAATTGGGCCTATAGGTCAACTACAAAAAGTCGATCTTCAATCCGACCCAGAAGATCCACTACCTGGGTGCTTCCTTGGATACCGTAAAGGCAAGCGCGTGTCCTTCGGAGGAGAGGTTATCCTCAATCAGAGAGAAATGTCGCAATTTTCTCAACGTCCCATAGCCAGGCAGGTGTCATCGCTACTGGATTCAATGGCTTCATGCATCTTCATCGTACCGAACGCCAGACTGAACATGCGTCATCTGCAGCAGTCTCTGGAGGACCAGTGGATGCAGACATCGGGCCTCTGGGAAGGCCGTGTGTCCCGCCCCCAATCGGCCAAGGATTCCATCAGATGGTGGATGAAGTGATTCCACCTACTGAAAGGAGTTCCATTTCACCAGGACCCTCCTACTCAGACAATCGTCACGGATGCTTCCCTTCAGGGCTGGGGGGCTCATATGGGTCACCTCCAAGTGCAAGGTCTTTGGTCAGAAGCAGAGCAAGGATATCACATCAACCTTCTGGAGCTGAGAGCCGTACATCTAGCTCTCAAATCACTGTTCCCTTCTCTCCAGTCCAGCTCCCTGTCTGTTCAAACAGACAACACCACAACAATGTATTATTTGAACAAACAGGGGGGTACCAGGTCGAGACCTCTCTCTCTGGAATCGCAGACCATTTGGAAGTGGCTTCTCGCAAGAAATCTAAACATTGTGGCCATTCACCTTCCAGGAACTCTAAACGTCCAAGCAGATGCTCTAAGCCGGGACTTCGTCGAAGCTCACGACTGGGTGCTCAACAATGAGGTCACGCAGGACATCTTACAGCAATGGGGAGTGCCAGACATCGATCTGTTTGCAGACGCGGCAAACGCCAAATGCCCTGTCTTCGCATCCAGGTTTCTCCAAACAGGTTCACGGGGCAATGCCATTTTGATAAAATGGTCTCAGACATTACTATACGCCTTTCCACCAATTCCGTTGATTCCTGCAGTGATTAACAAATTCTACAGGACCAACACCAGAATGATCCTGATAGCTCCGTAGTGGCCCCGTCAGTGGTGGTACCCGGACCTTCTTCAGCTATCAGAGGTTCTACACAGGAGGTTACCATGCCGCCCAGAATTGTTGTCCAAGAACGAGGGGAAGGTGTTTCATCCCAAGCTCTCATCTCTAAGATTGACGGCATGGCTCCTGAAGTCCTTCAGTACGGACATTTAGACTTGCTTTCGGAATGTATCAATATTCTCAAGGAAGGGAAGAGACCTTCCACCAGGAAATCGTACACTTTTAAGTGGAAGCGATTTTACTTTTGGTGCAAGGACAATGGTCATGACCGTGCTCGGGGGCAAGAGCAGGTGATCTTGCCGTATTTGCTACATTTGGCCAAACCTGGCCTGCAGTTTTCCTCTATAAAAGTTCATCTAGCAGCTATCACTGCTTACAGAAAGTCTCCGACAGAGGTTTCCTTGTTTCAAATCCCTGTAGTTAAAGATTTTCTGGAGGGGATAAAAAAGGTTTACCCACCGATTAGGTCTCCATCCCCACCTTGGGAGCGTAACATAGTTCTGGCTAAATTGATGGGTGCTTCTTTTGAGCCTATTCACAGGGCTTCTCTGCAGCACTTGTCATGGAAAGCTGCCTTTTTAGTCGCCATCACCTCTGCCCGCAGGGTTAGCGAGATCCAGGCCTTGTGTTGTAAAGAGCCTTATACTGTTTTTCATGCAAACAGAGTGGTGTTAAGAATCCATCTGAGTTTTCTGCCTAAGGTGGTTTCGGATTTTTTTTTTTTTATAGATTTATTTATTGAATTTTCTATCAAGAGCATACAATCATAGTTTCAGCATGTGCAGTGAACATACAGCAAGAACATGAGTAAGCATGTGTTAATCAGGAATCAGATTACATAAGTATCAATAGGCATAAACATGGTCTAGCAGTGAGGACAATCATACATTACCAATGAATAGTAAAAGTCAGGAATCAAAAACAAGAAAGCACTTATTCGCCATTGCAGACTGCAGCAGAGTCGTAACGTCCGGGGGTACATTGTGGTTTGATAAAATAAGTATGATCCGTCAGGGTTATCGGTAGGGAGGACCATAACGTGTGCTGGATGGAGCAGTCATGGGGAAGCGAGACCAGGCTTCACGACATGTCCGCAGTGTTCATAGGATGTTCCAGCAGATACGTCTGTAGTGGGCCCCAAATGTCTCGAGGACGTGAGGAGTGGGGGAGTAATTCAGCATACGTGCAAAGTTGGTCTTGCCATAGAATCATGTCTCCTAGCCAATCTTTAAATTTGGGCGCCCGTCCCCGACCCCATCTGCAGGCTACTCGTCGCTTAGCCAGTACAAGACAAAAAGACACAAATTTCCGATGCTGAGCAGGGATTTGTTCAGTGTATCCTAGAAGGGTTACAAGTGGGGATCTCAGAATAGGCACGGGGGTCATAACGTCCAAAGCCATGAGGACGAGGCTCCAGTAGGTATGTACCTCAGGACATTGCCAAGCAAGGTGCAGGAAATCAGCGTGTTCCATGTTACATCTGTCGCATCTAGTTGTGTCCCGCAAGCCAAAGTTGTGGAGTTTAACCGGAGTGTAGTAGCTGCGGTGTAGGAATCTATAGTAGATAATTCGGAGTCTGCTATTGGAAGAGACCTGTTCTGCCTGCAGCAGAATAGCCATTGTGCATCAGTGAGGTCTTGACCCAGTTCCGCCTCCCATTTGGCGCGGGCTGTGCAAGGAGGATATTCAGCGTCAGTATATAGCGTGTGATAGAGTGTGGACACCAAGTGTGAGGCAGTGGATGCACGTAGGACGTGATGCAGAGGGGCCAGTGTGGCAGGCTCGGAGGGGTATGCAGTGTTACAGGTTTGAATGCCATGACGAAGGCGAGCATATAAAAACTTTTCCATGGTAGAGGGCGGGGGATCAGGGCATAGTTGTTGGAGGGTGCAGAACTTGCCATTAGCATATAGGTCTCCCCAGCAATGAATGTTGCATGTACGCGCGACGTTCTTGAATAGACCTTCTTGTAGTAGTGATATCTCTGGGTGGTAAGTGAGTGGTAGGAGGGGGGAATATAGACAGGGCGCATGCATGCGGTCTAGAATGCGGGACCAGGCTTTAATCGTACAGTCTACGGAAGATGGACAACGCCCTCGGGGCTCAACGTTAGAAAGGAGGACGCCATCAAGTGGGATAGGATCTGCAAGCCAATGTTCAGTGGCGACATGAGGAGTATAACGAGGTGGATGAAACCAAAAATGTGCGTAATGTGCCTGGACACATATATAGTATAATTCAAAGTTGGGCATGTCGAAGCCACCGTGTGAGTAAGGCCGCATTAAGGTGTCCCACCGTATACGCGGTTGTTTACCGCCCCACACTAATCGAATCAATTCCGAACGTAGGGTGGCGAAAAAATGTCGTCCAGGATCGTAAGGAATATTAAGGAAAAGATAGAAAAACTTGGGGAGTATTACCATTTTGATAAGGGATATGCGTCCAGCCATAGTTAAAGGAAGGGCAATCCAACGAGTAATACAGCCTGTGATGTGTTCTATTGCACACCCATAATTGATCCACATTAGCTCATCCCGATCCGCCGTGACGCGGATCCCCAAATATTTGGCATCCTCAGCACACCACCCAATAGGAAAATCCGTTTCAAAGGGGTTGACGGAGCTGGTCAGCGGGAATACCTGTGATTTGGACCAATTAATATGAATGCCTGATTGACCTCCGAATTTAACGAACTCGCGCAGTAATGGATTAAGATTGTGGCGTGGGTCTTTAACGTATAGAGTAACATCGTCGGCATAAAGAGAAATGAGTATTGGGCGGAGAAAGAAGCAGAGACCCAGATGGTGGTAATGCTGTCTGATCTTGGCTGCCAGGGGTTCCATAACTAAGGCAAAAAGAAGGGGAGAAAGTGGACACCCCTGCCGAGTGCCCCGAGATAAAGAGATTGAGGGAGATGTGTGACCATTGATCAAAACGTTCGCCGTTGGTGAGGTATATAAAAGCCGGATCCATGATATAAAGCCTATGGGAAGTCCCTTACACTGCAAGATGGTGAAAAGGTAGTCCCACTCCACTGAATCAAAGGCTTTAGAGGCATCTAGAAACACAGCCACCAGCGCTAACTTTGGGTCTACTGCCTGTAAGATGGAGAATAATGTCCTAAGATTGTGGGAGGTAGCCCTTCCTGGGATAAACCCAGACTGGTCTGGGAAAACCAGTTTTTCCATCAGCAGACTAAGACGGTTTGCCAACAGTTTAGCAAGGATTTTCGCATCCGTGTTTATAAGAGAGAGTGGCCTATAAGACTCGCACCGGTCCGCGGGTTTGCCCGGTTTTAATAATGATGTAATTAATGCCTCCCTCATCGATACAGGTAGGATCTGTGTTTCTTGGGCCTCCAAAAAGACCTCTTTCAGCACTGGAAGCAACTGATCGATGTGTATTTTGTAAAAATCGATGGGAAGGCCATTGGAGCCTGGCGCTTTCCCCGACGCCATTTGCACTATGGCCTCTCGCAGCTCATCTTCAAACGGCGCTCCTAGAAATTCGCGTTGAGAGTCACCTAGCCATCCAAGAGCTATATCTTCTAAATAGGGTGAAAAGTCAAGGGAAGAGGTGCGTTGCGAACTGTATAGATCCGTATAATAAGTAGCAAATGTACGTAATATGTCAAGACTATCCCTATGGCGTATCCCTTCACCATCTATCACGTCTAGGATATAGCTAGAAAACCAAGGTTTCCTAATAGCATTCACCAATGCTCGGCCAGGCCTCTCGCCCTCCCCGTAACGACGGGCGATGAAATATTTGCCTCTGAACTTCACTTCCCGGTCCGCAGTAACAGTGTAGTCTGTGAGCTTTTCATGGAGCGTGGCTCGTTGAGCACCTGAATTGGCAGTCCATATATCCGTTTCAAGTTGTTCGATCTCTGTCTCGAGGCGTCGCAAGTTTCTCCTGATATCTCGGAGCACACCAAAATGTTTTGATATGCATATGCCCCTGACCGTGACTTTAAAAGCCTCCCAGAGCGTACCTACTCGTTCGACTGAGCCCTTATTTCTAGTGAATCTCTTCCCCTAGTTTAGCTTGAAAAACAGTGTCTAAAAGTGCTTCCGGCACTAGGCTCCAGCAGCGTGGGGTGGCAATCGAGCTAGGAGGAATTATTTCTAGATACACAGGCGCATGATCTGAGTATGTGCGTGCCAAGTGTTTAGCAGATTGAATCCAGGGGGTCACTCCACGTGAGCAAACCCAGTAATCTAATCGAGACCAGGTTGTGTGCCCTGCCGTATAAAAGGTGCCTTCCCTATCAGTGGGGTGCACTTAGCGCCACGCATCTACAAGGCCATGCTCCGCAAACAGCCCAGATAGGGTCTCCCGAGTGTTGGTATAGTGATGAGGAAGGGTGTTGGAGTGGTCCATGGATGGGCATATAGCCGTGTTCAAATCCCCACCCCATATGACATGTGTGGAGCCTATTTTAAGTATGAGTCCCCAGAGAGTGGTGAAATAATCAGGGTCGTCCGAGTTAGGACCATAACTACAAGCTAGGGTGAACGATTGTGTGCCCAATGTACCCCAGAGTATAAGCTGCGGCCGGAGGGGTCACTATATGTCCCACCCAGTATGAACGGTGTATTCCTCTTAACTAATATAAGCGTGCCCCGTGAGTATGTCGAATAGGAAGAGAACACTCGTGCAGAGGCCCACCTAGTGCCATAGCAGGAAGGCCGTCTAGGGTCCATGTGTGTTTCTTGGAGCAAATATTTATTTATTTATTTGTTTTATATAGCGCACGAATCACCCCATAAGGGTATCTCAGCGCACGGACTGCCTAAGAGTGCCAAGGAGAAATGATTTAAAACAGCGATGATTTTAACAGTTTCCTGAAAACCAGGTAATCTGTGCATTGTCGCAGCGAAAGGGGGAGTTCGTTCCAATAGAGTGGGGCGATATGGTAAAAGGCCTTACCACCTTGGTGGGATTTTTTGAAACGGGGGACTTGTATCAGGGCTTTAGCTCCTGAGCGGAGGGGTCTGGAAGGTACATAATTGGCAAATTTTTCATTTAGATAACTGGGGCCTAATCTGTTGACGGCTTTGTAGGCCATACAACATATTTTAAATTTAATCCTTTTTCGTATGGGCAGCCAATGTAGTTTCTGAAGTAAGGGGAGGGAGGCAGTTCTAGTGGGAGCATTGGTTACCAGTCGAGCCGCAGTATTCTGGACGACCTGTAATCTATTTAAGGCACTTTCATTGGCTGAAATGAACAGTGCGTTACAGTAATCTAGGCGGCTTAGAATTAGTGCCTGGATCAAGGTTTTTCGGGAAGATAATGGCAAAAGGGAAGACTCTTCTGAGCATGCTAAGGTTGTGGAAGCAAGCTCCGATGGTAGAAGAGACGTGGTCTCCCAGCGTAAGTTTATGGTGTCTACCTAGATACGCTAATACTTGTCTCCGTTTACGAGGGTCACGAAGACCCCTGACATTCCATGTGATTAGTTTGATGCAAGGTGATCAGTTTGTGTTGACATTGCAGATATGATGGGGCTGTATGGCGAGCATGATGTTGTCGTAGGGTAATGTGTCCACTCACATAATGACTGTCATGTCGAGCTGCAGTTGTCCAATATGCAACAGAGCAATAGAAAAATGTCCCATCCCACCCCCCCGCCTACCCCCCAAACAAAAAACCTCAATGAGTTAGCATCATAACGAACTACTAACAACAATGCCACCCCCACCAACAACGGCACCCCAATCGTGCCGGCATATTGTTGCCCACCCAATATCTCCCAACATCGCGGCCAATCCACTCAAACCAGATTAGGGCAGCAGAGCAAAAGGAAAACACAACAATAGGAAACAGAAAGAAAAAGATAAAAGATAGCATGGGGGATCTCCCATAGGGGGGGGGGGGGCAGGGGGCAGTAATCCCTTCCCGTGACCCAGCTCTAACAGTCAATGATCAAAGCCCCTGTGGCACTTATCTGTCCGTGACCCGTTACAGGAGTACAGTTCCAGCTGGAGAGTAGCAACAGAAGACCCATCAGAAAGAGGGGGGTGATGCGCAGGGTGGCAGGGTCTCGTTATATTATGGCACAGATCTGTAAGGGCAAGTATGTCTTGTGACGGGCGATCACAGCATGTGACCCTCTGTTACTGTTCAGCCACTGGATGGCGAAGAGGATCTGGAGGTGCAGTCGCAGCGAGCGTTTCGAGATAGTTTTCAGAAAATCGTCCACTTGTTGCGGATTCGTGTAGAAGAGATGTTTGCCATCGTATGTAATCTGAAGCCTCGCAGGATATAGGAGGGTGTATTCTATTTGGGCCTTGCGAAGTTTCTGCTTAACAGTGAGGAATTTCTGGCGCGCCTCCTGTACCGCCAGAGTAAAATCTGGATAAATGGTGAATGTATTCCCCTCAAATTGCAGCGGTTTTAGTTCGCGGGCCTTCTGGAGTGCGACATCGCGGTCTCGATAATTGAGAAGTCGGGCAATGATGGGTCTAGGGGACTCACCCGGTGGGGGCTTCGGGCCCAGAGAGCGATGTGCACGTTCAATCATCCGCTGCGGCGAGGAAGAATCCGCGCCAAAGGAGCTTTTTGGAAGACGCTCAATATAGTCCTCCATACGCCCTGTATTCGTACTCTCAGGTATGCCTAGTATACGAACGTTATTGCGACGACTCCTGGCTTTGATATCTTCGTTCTTGGCCGCAATAACTTTCAACAGCTTGTCCATTTGCGTTACCTGAGCTTGCATCTGAGAAGTGGTATCTTCGTTCTCGGACATGCGACGTTCAGCCTCTTTCAATTGCCCATCATGTTTATCCACTTTTTGTACCAGAAAGTCCAGCCGATTGTTCATTGTATCCTTCTTCCTGGACAGATCTGCGAGGCTGTGCTGGACGGCCAGGAGTAAGGTCTTGACATCTTCAGAAGATTGTGAGGGTGGTTTGTGCTTGGTCCATATTGGCAGGCTCAGTATCCGCAGAGGCTGATCGCTTCGCGGCCTTTTTGGTATCAAAGGTCAGTCTAGGCTGACGGCCATCAGGTTTCCCCATTGCACCTCTCCACACGTCCAGGCGATGCAGCAATACGAGTGAATAGATGTCGCCCAGTCACTAGGCTAGGCCCAATGTAGGTGTTGCATGCGCAGGTAGCTGCACAATAGGGCAAGAGGAAGGGATGTCACCAAAAATTGGAGTATCGTAGAGAGGCCCAGAGGCGGGAATAAGGAATCCGCCGCCTGGAGTCGGTCAACAGCGCGCAGTCTCCTGCTCAGTTAGCGCACTCCAGAGCGAGTCGTAGCTTGGGTTCCCACCACGCAAGAGATGTTCCAAACCCCAGCGCGCTGCGAGGAGCAATGGGCGAGAGACCGAAAGCCGGCAGCACGTAGAGGTAGGTGGATTGGTATAGTCCCGGTGGGTAGTAGTATGCCCGCTCGTCAATGCTTAAGGGCAGACTGTCATTGGCGTTGGAATAGCGTGGATAGTAGTGTTGGTTGACTCCCTCCACATAGAATGGGCATGTATGGCGCCTTTAGGGCTGCCCTGTAATGTAGGACGGATGGTGCAGTGGAGCCAAAGCAAGGTAGAGGCAGCGCAGGCCGATCACAAAGGCCCCGGGCGGGGAGAACGAAAAAAGAAAAAAAAAATTATATGGCGGCAGTCACTCACCGAAATGTCTCCCCAACTGGTGCACCGCGCAGCAGGTCTCAACAACAAAAAAGGTATAAAAAAAAAAGCGGCAGAGCATTTGACAATAATCCGGGAAGCAGGAGGGTACCCAGCGCGCCTCTACTCACGCGCTAACTGCAGTTGTGCGGGATGAAGAAATGGCGCGTCTCGCACCAAGGATGAGCGCCCCGCAGCTATCGTGTTCCACACCGTCTCTCCGCCGATTGTAAACACAGGCGTCTTCAGGTGGAGGAGTCAACAGCACAACCGGGAGGGAGCCAGCATGAAGGAAGTTTACGTGCGGCAGGGAGGCTCCGGCACGGATCTGCTGACGGTCCGGTCCATCGCCATGTGGGATCCACGGGGCTCAAATAGGTGCAGTCGCCGAACAGGTCTCCAGCTAAGGTGCCCGTCCCCACGCCCGCAGCATGTAGTGTCCCGTGGATGGTCTTCTTCTGTCTCTGGAGCCGCAGATTTTTTCCCAGTGTGACCGGATGGTCCAGGGAGCAGGTAGGCAGCGGTAAATCAAAGTTATGCGTGGTAGATATGAGGATAAATTCCGGATTTTTTCGCCGAGCCTCACAGGTGTGCGGCCATCTTGGATGTCCGCCACCTAGCGCCCCAAGGTGGTTTCGGATTTCCATGCAATCAGCTCATCACTCTACCCACATTCTTTCCCAATCCCTCAACTCCTCCTGAGAGGTCCCTTCATTCTCTAGACCTCAAGAGGATTCTGAAGTTCTACCTAGACAAAATAAAGGGCTTGAGAAAGTCAGACCGACTGTTTATAAACTAGGGTTCCATAAATACTGGTTCTGCGGCTTCCAAAAGATCTCTCTCTAGGTGGATTGTCTTGTATATCTTTCTGCTACCAACTGGCCAACAAGGCCCTCCCGGGCAAACCTAAGGCCCATTCTACCAGTGGAAAAGCCTGTACCACGGCTCTCCTCAGGAACGTACCTATTGCAGAAATTTGTAAAGCAGCCACGTGGCGATCAGTACACACTTTCACTCGCCATTACTGTTTAGACTCTGACACACAGGCGGATGCTCAGTTTGGGCAAGCCGCTTTAAGAAATCTGTTTGGATGATTCACCCTTAAAATGTTAACTTTGATGTACTTATACTGCTGCTTGTCCGCAGGAAAGTGGGTATGGGCTTGCTATTCTATTCAGTGCTTATGACTATTGATGAGTATCCCCTGGAAGAGAAGGATAAGTTACTTACCTGTAATCCTAGTTCTCTTCCAGGGGTATACTCATCAAAGTCATAAGCAACCCTCCCGCCTCCCCGGACGAGTATTGACAGTATAGTATTGTTTCTGCATCTTTTGCCATGATTCCTTTGTTTGTACACCGTAAAAAAGAACTGACCTGTCACCTGTGGTGCATGATGGGAGCAGGGGGCTCCTGGAGGTCTTTAAGGCACGGTGTCCAGGTTCTTGGAATACTTAAAGGAAGGGTGCCAGTTTTTTGATACTGTGATGTTTTTCTCTTCTATGCAGCCTATGAGCTAATTGCCTGCTATTACTTGCCTTTTTTTCTGAAAATAAAGGGCTGTGTTGGAACACTATTACAGTGTATATTCTCTGTTGCAGTGTTTATATGAGAGATTTTCTCTTCCTAAAAAACCCATGTAATTTTGGCATATTAGCCTATTTGAAGTACATTAAGCTGCATATTTTTAGATGTATACATGTATATATGTATGTTTTGGAAGTACTCTGTACTTGTCTAAACATACACATATATATGTATTATATATATATATATATATATACATACACACACACACATATACACGCTCCGGGGTCCCGCACGTGGGCGGGGATTATTCAGTGCTTATGACTTTGAGTATACCCCTGGAAGAGAACTAGGATTACAGGTAAGTAACTTATCCTATTCTGCAAAGCAGTATAACCAATACTACTAAAGTAATTACAAAGCCTATGTACAGTATTTCTAAGTATTGCATTACAAGTGATTATCTGTAACCAAAACCAAGTATATACAATTGCATTCAACTGTACTGTTTACTGCAAAGTATAAAACCACTTACCTGCACCAGGCTTGACTTGGTTCTAGAAATAAAATAACTTAATATTTTTGATACAAACAAATTGGTCTGAATGTGTGACATCATTTGCGGATTGAGTATGTACAACAAATGCTTAACACTACCCTCTGATAAAGCCTTACTGCTCGCCCACACTACCACAAATAGAGAGTAAGGTGCTATCTACTTCTACCTCTGCCTACCTTTCGGGTTCCACTGGACTCTGTGTACACTATAGTATATACAGAGCCAGCTTCCTACATATACCAGATAAGGCGTTAACGAAGGTAAGCAACTTGTTCTTCATGACTCCGCACTCCTGGCGTGAAAAGTCACTGACGTCAGTGCGCCGATTGTCTCTACCAGGTAAAGGAAGGTAAATAACTTGTCAGTCACAAAGATTTGCAGGGCTGCTGTGTAGATTACTACTCATGCTTTCTGTACACATTAGTGCCTTGATGCATCTTCCTGTAAAGAAGCAGGCTTCTGCCATGAAGTTTTGTACAGTCTTTTTGCTTGAAGTGGATCAAGCCAAATGTTTCCCCATATCGGCATTATTTGGACTGTAATATGAGGTTCCAGAGCAGTTGTGAATGAGGAAGAGCTCGATTACCGATTAAGGATAACTGACCTTAATGAAGATTCTGGTGCTCTTAGTCTATGCTCCCCCTCCTCTGTCACAAACTTCCAGGCTTTACCTTGGTACCACAGTCAACATATGCTGTGTGCCAACTGAACAAATGTGGTTGGCTCTTTTAGTCGGAATGGTTTACGGGCCCCTTCTGGGAGAAGTGGGATGCTCGCTCATGATCCGTTCTGAAACGTTTAGTTGACAGCATCTTGTTATGACGCTTTCTGGGTTCTGTCAGACAGGAGTGAAGGAATAAAAGTACTAGAAACTTCATTGAGGCCATTTTTCTAATGAGGTTAGATAAATGTGATTTAAACTTTACTATTTATCATGCTTTAAAATATTAATTTTTGCGAAATACGTTTTTCCCAAGACCTTAATGAAAAGGTTGCCAATCTAGCTTACCCACTGACCGTCCACTTCTGAAACACCATTTAAAGCAATGCCATGCAGCCAATGTACGTCAACATCTAATATTCTTTGACGAGGAGCCTAACTGTACTTTTACTTTCTCTTTGGTCTATGATTATTTTAGTTTCACAAGCCACAGTCGCTTTTTCTAGTTAATTTTTTTTTAGCAGAATCATCCTCATCTTTTTAATTACTGCACATGTTAATGTTGAAAATATGAATGCATTATTTTCTTCTGTTTATATTTTGTGCATTTCTGTCTTTCAGATACTTATGAGACAGATGGCTATAATCCTGAAGCTCCTGCTATTACCAATCCTTCAAGACCAATGTACAGACACAGACCCCATGCACAGAGGCCTAATTTAATAGGTCTTACGTCAGGAGATATGGATCTGCCTCCACGAGGTATTGTGGTGATATTGTTTTACTGAACTTGTAACATAAATGTATTATAGCCACTGTGTGCATCAAACAAGCCATACACATCTCAATCCATCCCACATTAGAGTATTTTTATTAAGCTTTTGGATGACATAGGCAAGCATAATTTTTTTTTTTTTGGGTATATGACCGGACTGGCCATTGATCTCAATGGATAGTTCTCCAGTGGACTGGTGCCTTTGCAGGCCACTGATAATGTCTCTTTGACTTCACCAAGTTCCGGGGCCCATATTTTTCGAAGATGCCCACTGCTGCTCAGTGCAGCCAAATACCAAGTCTGTCAAGTCTTTATTTAGCCTTCTGTGATAGTCCTCCACCAATAGACTCTCCCTTCACCTATATAACACTTTTGTGAGTTCCGTTTCACCCCTGCAATCTCACTTTGCCACTGTTTTGCCATCTTTCTCTTCCTCCTTTTTGCCCTCTAGTGCTTTTCTCTCTTGCTCTGGATCCAAGTCTGATGATTAAAAATAGGCCCCGACCCCAAAAAAGAGTGCTAGTGCGCCCCACCTGCCACCACTGGCTCTTATTAAGCACTGAGCAGAGGTATGTACAAGCTAGCGGTTACAGGTTGCTTAAACTTTCCCTGAAAAACCTATTTAATCTGAGTGGAAATTGGGCACCCTTCGAAAAGGTCCAAAATCTCAGTTAACATATTTCTATCCCATTCTGAAACTGACAAGACAGGGGGAAAATTAGCCTGGGCAAGTATACATGCTTGGGTTTTTTAGGATTACGTTTTTGAAAATAGAACCATTTTAAATGTGGGTGAGAAAGCCATTGAATGGGATCATGAATTGGTTGGGGACTGCACAGGTCATTTTTTTCCACTGACTACGTTATCTGCTTGCTTTTCCAGTTTACTTTGGTAACAAGCAGGTAGCAAAACTCATGTGTTAATTGCAAAAATGTGAAGTACTTATAAGTGGAGGGCAGTAGACAACCAGAATATAAAATACCCTAGCTATTGTGAAAGAAAGGTTCAATTCTATTAAGGACACTGAGGCGAGGATTATCCTTAACTCTGCCTTTATTTTCCGCTCAGCATCCTTAAACCACTATATTAAACAAAGAAAAGGGTACATACCCCATGAGTCTTTGCACAAGTCCGAACCATAACCATAGAGACAGTCCCATATAATGAGCAACCAGGAAAAGCACTTCCTCTTTCTTAGAGTGAAACAACCAGATCTCATGTTCCAATCAAAATTCTTGTTTCTGGTCTTATCCTAGGGAAAAACAGGACACCACTAGTAAGTCTCAAGACCTGATACCATAATACACAAATTAGACAACATGTTGATGATTCATCATAAACATACAATGATACGGTACACAACTGAGTTCTACAACGATAAAAATATACTTCTTCTCAAGGATGCAGAACTCCCAAAAGACAGGGTGGATGATGATATGATTCAGAATTGGGAGGGATAATCTTTCCCTCCGTGTCCTTAACAGAATTTAAACTTTCCTTCACGATAGCTAGGAAATTTTATATTCTATGTAGGGACCGGAGGCTTAGATTATGCTAGTTTAAAGCTAGTTGAAACCAGAGAAACCATGCATGCAATCGGCTTGAAGTAAAAGGTGTTAAACGTAGAGTCTGAAGACCAGTCGACTGCTCTGAGAATATCTTTTAGGCAGCCCCCCAAGGAGAAGGCCTTCAAGGCCATAGCTCGCCTAATGGAATGGGCCTTGAAAGCAGCTGTCAATTCCAGCTTCTTTTGAGCATCCATCTCACTCAGCGAGCAATAGTAGTCGCCGCAACCTTTCTGAAAGGTTTCGTAAGGGCTATGAAGAGTTATGCCATCCCCAGGGGCCTGTGCTCTTCTATCTGAAAGATACTGTAGGTATAGATTCCTTACCTTAGAATTATCCCCAGGTGTCAGACTGGATCTGAGAATTTTTTTTGAAGCAGTATCCCGGCACGTCGGTAGGTGGTGTCGGTCGCGTCCGTCGTCGGCGTTGTGGTCGCCGGGATGACGCTGCGGTGTTTGCTTAGACGCCACCTCTGCGCGATGACGTCAGTTCTTTTTTTTTTTTTTCTGCGCCAGCCAGCGCAGATCCGGAGAGAGGGTGCCCCTTAGTCTTTTTTGAAAAAACTTTTTTTTTACTTTTGTCGACATTTTTTTTTTTTTTTGAGTCTTCGACTCCTGATGCTCGAGGGGTGTCCTATCGTCAGACCAGATTCAAGCTGTGTGACTCCTGTCACAAGCTGATGTCGGTCACCAATCTGCACCTCGTGTGTCTCTAGTGCCTGGAGCGCGACCATGATCTAAAGTCATGCTCCGACTGCCGGGCCATGAACCCTAAGTCTTTGCGGGAGTGGTCCCGAAAACTTTTGGAGGCCCGGCAGTCCGCTCCGTGTTGTTCGAGGTCCTGGTCGAGAGGAAAGTAGCGGGACTGGTCGCGGAGTCACCACCACTCGTCCTCAAAGTCTTCGCACTCCTCCGGTAAGTCGAAGCACAAGAAGAAGGCGAAGAAGCACCGTCGCTCTCCGCCTTCTCCCCGGCCGACACAATGCGGGACCCGGAGCATCGTCGCTCTCCGGCTCCGCAGCCCATGGGACGGCTCCACGCTTCCCTTCCTTTCCCGGAGCCAGAGCGTCTCCTGCCCAACTTCTTGCATTTTACAAAGCGCTCCATAGCATTTTTGGGCTGCTTGACTCCGCAGGGGGGCCTTCGGTCCCCACAGACTCGGCTGGGGGCCCTGGGCCTTTGATGCCAGCGGCTCCGGCCTCTGCGCTGGAGGGCCCCCATGGATCCAGGCCTGGATCCGGATCGGCGCCGGTCGACCTCACGGTACCTTCCCTGGAGCCGATTCCAGTGACGACGCCCCCAACGCCGGTTGTGCCCCCAAACGGCGTTGACCCCAGCATCACCCCCGACTGTGACCCGGCACCGGACCAACGTCGGTACCGGCGCCAGAGGGTACTTTTGTACCGCTGTTCATCCCTGGCGTTCCCTATCACCCTGAGTGGCAGCTAGAGGAGGGTGAGGAGAGCTGGGAGGGGTCTATTGACCCTCTAGCTGACGAGCTTGGAGAGCTGGACTGGCGAGAGGAGTTGGGTGACGCCAGTAGTGGGGGTACATCCCCAGACCTTGGCATGCTCTCCCCCCCCCTACCGTGGCTACGGAGGAGGGAGCTTCCTATGCTGTAGTTTTGTGTAGGGCGACTGAGGCCTTGGGCCTGGAGCTTCCTACGGTGGCAGTCAGGACTAACCTCCTGACAGAGGTGCTTCAGCCAGCAGCGGCCTCTTCGGAGCCCCTGCTGCCTTTTAATGAAGCCCTCACCGACATCCTTCTGGGCACTTGGCCCAAGCCAAGCACAGGGGCTCCTGTGGACAGGATGATTGACAACACCACCGCCCGGCCCGGGCGACCCACTTTTCCTCTCCCAACACCCCACCCCGAGAGCTTGGTGGTCCAAGCCTCATCGACGCTTTTCTTCTCGAGTGGAATTGCGGCCTCCTGTACGCCTTTCCGCCTGTACCACTTCTACCCAGAGTGCTGAAGAAGATCAAGCGCAACCGGGTCTAAGTCATTCTTGTGGCTCTGGACTGGGCACGAAGATTCTTGTACCCCGAGCTCTTAAGCATGGCCTGACCCTTGGTGCACATAACTAGTGCCCTGATTTCTGAGGGAGTGTTCTCCAAGGTTCTCCTTAGTTCCCTACGTATGAGCATAATCTTCTGCTTAGGTTGAAGGAGTGATGATTCACAGTATCGATCTCAAAGCCCAGAAAGGCCAACTGACGGGTTGGAACAAAGTCGGATTTACGGGGATTCACCACGAACCCCAGGTCCTGAAGCAGCAAGATTGTCATCTGGAGTTGGGAAATTAAAATTGATTTGTCGTGCTGCATTTAAAGAATGTAGTCAAGGTACACAATGAGTCAGACTTCCCTCGCACAAAGTCATTCCATGGCTGGGCGAAGTACCTTGGTGAAGCATCAGGGTGCGGAGGACAAACTGAACGGAAGGCACGTGAATTCGAACACCTGTTAGCCCGATTCAAATTGTAGAAAACTCTTGTAAGGATGAAAGATCGGGACTGTAAGGTAGGCGTCCTTTAGATCGAGTCTTACCAGCAATCTTCGGGTAACAGTGTCTCTGAGAAGGTGGATGTCCTCTATCTTGAAGTGTCCGTATACTACCCACCTGTTGAAGTCTTTAAGGTTTATCACGGGTCAATAGCCTTTGTCTTTCTCTTCTACTAGAAAGATGTTGCTCACAAAACCCCTGGGATGAAGAATGGAACTGGTAATGGCACCTTTGTCTATTTTATTTTTATTTTTTACACGGTCAGTCAAACAATGTCATTTCAGCATTCCTTATTCGTACAGTGTCAATAATATACATACGATAGGTTAGATGTTATGTTATGTTATGTTATATGACTTTTATATAGCGCAAAATCACCTTCAGGTCTCTAAGCGCTTCTAGAGAAAAGTGATCAAGTCACTAGGGCAGAAATAAAATAACAGCAGCAGAGACAGAAGGTTACGCGGTCGTTAACGCCTCTCTAAATAGGAAAGTCTTTAAACGCTTCCTAAAGATGAGCAGAGCCGGTTCCCTGCGAAGGAACTCCGGCAGCTCATTCCAGATCTGCGGGAGAAGAACAGAGAACGCTCTACCCCTTTGGATTTAGAGATGTACCTGGGGGAGACTAGCCTGCAGGCCTCAGAAGATCGCAGAGTCCGGCCAGGAACATATTTCTCCAGGCGATCTTTTATAAACTTGGGTGCCTGACCATAGATTGCCTTATGAGCAATACATAGACCCTTGAACTGCGCTCGCTGTTTAATAGGGAGCCAATGAAGTTTATGCAACAGGGGGGTAGCGCGTGATTTCCTAGGAAGTCTAAAAATAAGCCTGGCCGCATCATTCTGCACCACCTGCAATCTCCCAATAAGCTTCTGGGGGAGACCAATGTAAAAGGCATTCCCATAATCCAGCCTGGAGATGACAGTGGCAGAGACAATTGACTGTAATGAAGCTGTTGACAGAAGAGGAGCAAGTTTCCGTAGCTGCCTGAGTAAGCCAGTACAGGTTCCTACTACCGTGGTGACCTGGCAAGACATAGATAGTTCAGAGTCTATTTTCAGACCCAGGCTTTTTACAACCGGTGCTGGGACCGGAACTACACCTAGTTCCGGAGGCCAAAAAAGATCACACCAGGGGCTGTTACTTGTTGGGATGACGAGCAACTCAGTCTTATCCGGATTTATTTTCAGTGAGTTGGCCGTCATCCAGTTCACAGTGAACCTGAGCAACTTCTTGGCCGACTCCTGGGCCTGGCAAGAGTTGTTAAGCCGGATAAGAAGTTGAGTATCATCGGCATAATTAAAGACCTGACAGTCCATGTGAGTCAGAGTCTCCACAAGGGGTTGCAGATAGATATTAAAAAGAAGTGGAGATAGTGCAGAGCCCTGAGGTACCCCACAAGTCAAGGGGCCCAGATCCGATATCTGCTCACCCATCTGAACTCTCTGAGTACGGTCAGACAGAAATGACTTTAGCCATTGGTATGCTTGCACGCTGATACCCAGATTGGTGAGACGGTTCAGTAGTGTGTTATGGTTGACCGTATCGAATGCCGCTGACAGATCTAATAAAATCAGGGCACTCGGCTGTTTAACAGTATACATTGCCGCTTCCGGACACATTAGATTTACACATTAAGCAGTGGTTCACTACAGAGATATAGACATTTGTTTTCTGCAAAGCCTATATAGCTCATCAGTACAATCGCATATCATACCCTTTCTCAGCTCTCGGTTGACGTGGAGAGAAGATACTGCACCAAGGGGGCCCAGAAGTCTCGAGGTCTAGAGGATTGAGGAATCTCCTCCGCATATAAGTCAAGTTGGGCTTTGCAATAGGACATGTCTTTTATCCAGTCTATCTGTGTTGGCACCCGCCCACTCCCCACTTCATTGCTATTCTTCCTTTTGCCAATAGTAGTGCTATCGCCAGAAATCTACGTCTGCGCGCTGGCTTAATCTTATGTATGCCTAACAGGCACACCGCAGGCGTATTTGGAACCATCTCACCTAGCATCTGTGTGACTGTGGTGGTGACTTCGCTCCAGTATGTCTGCAGTGCCGGGCACGCCCACGCCACATGTAAGAAGTCTGCCCCAGGGGCCCGACACCTCATACATTGATCATCTGCTTTTAATCCATATTCATGTAGCTTTTGTGGTGTATAATATACCTGGTGGAGGTATTTAAAATGGATAATTTTTAGATTACAATTAGACGTGAGCAGCTGTAATTGCATACAGCTGAAGTCCCAATCTTCTTTAGATATGGGCATGCCAAGTGACTCCTCCCATCTAGCTTTTGGTCTATTCAGCTCTCGGTGCTGTTCCCCTTGAGATGCGACGTACAACTTCGTAACCAGATTTTGCCGCGTAGGGGATATCCGTAGCATTTGTAGTGCATTGTGTGTTGGTGGTTCCGTGGGAAACGAGGGATACAGAGCTTTGATCGCCATACGCAATCTCAGGTATGCGAATACTCTTAATGGAGTGCGGTGTATTCCTGCAGTTGCTATGTCTTGTGTTATGTATTCTTTATTCGGGAAAATATCACCCATAGTTCTCAGTCCCATCACGTGTAGTTTCCGTGTCATTTTCTGCTCTTGTGTCACCGTAAGTCGTGGATGATGTTTGAGGGGAAGGGCCGGTGCATATGATGGAAGTTTATGCGCTCTCTTCACTAATGCGTGCCACGCCCTGGATGTACACAACGCCGGATGTATCTCCTGACTGGAAATGTAATGTCTCGGATGCTCAATGAGGGAAAGAAGGGGAGTGGGAGACATACTGTCGAGCTCTACTGCAAGATGTGGTACATGACCGTGTGGCTGAAGCCAGTAATGCGCGTGTTGCGCTTGTGCGCAATAGTAGTATAATTGCAGATCAGGTGCACTAAAGCCGCCTTGGATGTAAGGTCTCGTTAGCTCCTTCCAACCCACCCTCGCATGTTTAGCGGCCCAAGTCAGGCGAAGCTGCGCCGCGCGTAGTCTGGCAAATAGAGTTAGTGGGAGCCATATCGGTATATTCATGAACAGATATAAAAATCTAGGCAAAACCACCATTTTCTGTAACGCCATCCTGTCAGCCAGTGACAAGGGCAGCCGGACCCACCGAGACACCTGGTCCTCCAACTTGGAAAGTGCTCTGCCATAATTTTCTCGTATCACTATTTCAGGGTCCCGATGTATCCAGACGCCCAGATACTTCACCGGATCCGTCCGCCACTGCAACGGTGTTAGAAATGGGATCTCTAGTTGGCAAGGGCTTGCACCTTCGTCCAAGTAGGGACCCTTCTTCCTAGTCAGGGTAAGGGTGTTACACTCGTGAAGTAACCCCTGCTCACCCTCGTGGTAGCTTGGCACGAGCAGTCAGGCTTAATTCAGAGGCAGTGTGTAAAGCATTTGCACATAACCAACAGTAATACAGTGTAAGCACTACAAACGGACACCACACCAGTTTAGAAAAATAACCAATATTTTTATATACTCAAGACCAGACCAATTACGACAAAAATCCACAATACTATACTTTACGAATGAATGCTTGATACGGTAACTTCTTCTTTGCAGGAATAGCACAAAAGCAAAGTTCGTACGAGTCGGTAGCTCCGTCCGAGCCTACCGCGATGCTGACAACCACAGAGTCTAACAGTTCCAGCCGACCGCGTCGATACGGGCCAGCAGAGTCGTGAACAGACTCGGTCACAGTACCTTTCTCGTGGTGGCTGGTACGGAGTGTACGAGCCGGTCGGCGTTCGTCGCGGTTGCGGTGCAAGACGGAGCGATGCAAGGTGCGGTGTCCCTCGATGCGGTGCAGGCAGCGGCTCGATGAGCGTCGTGCAGACGGAGTCGGTGAGTCCAAGGCGTGCGATGCAGGGTGAGACGATGCTCGATGCGGTGCTGACAGGTTGCGATGCAGGCGACCAAGCCGGAGTGCGGGAGCTGGCGTCGGACAGCGGTGCGAGTGCGAGCGGTGCCCCAAATGCGGTGCGGTCACGACTCTTGAGCCAGTTGCAGCGACCGCGTCGGTCGGGTCCGGCTGGTTCAGTGATGCGATGCGATGCGATGCGATGCGAAGCGAACTGCGGGGCCCATAGGTCACGGTGCAAGCAGCGGCTCGATGTTGGCGGCGTCGGACGTCGCCCACGGTGAGACCAGGGTTGCGATGCGAAGCGGGGCGATGCGGTCTGCGGTGCAAACAGGTCACCGGCCAGGGATGGATTCGGTTGATGGAGTCGGTTGCAGTTCCCTTCCTCTGTGGCAACTGAAACAGCGTTCCAGAAGCGGTACCCAGAGGCTTGTGAAGTCTTTGTAGTCCCTGAGACTTCTTAACAAGGAGGCCAGCTCGGTTCCAGGCCCTTGGAGATACTCAGCACAAGTTTGTAGAAAGTTCCTTCCTTTCACTGCCCAAGGCAGAAGCAGCAGCTGCAGGCCAACCCAACAAAGCAACAACACAGCAAAAGGGGCAGTACTCCTCCTGGCAGCTCTTCCAGCTCTTCGTCTTGGCAGGTTCCTTGATTCCAGCGAGATCTAAATTCATGGGGTCAGGGCCCCAATATTTATATCCCAAATTCCTTTGTTCTCTGGAGGCAGAGAAGCCTTTGCCTAGTCCAAACCAGTTCTGGAGCACTCTGTTGACAAGACTCCTTCTTTCCTTTCAAAGTGCAGGGCAGAAACATCAGACGCCCCACATGAGGTGGAGCCAGCATTGTGGAGGGAAAGCACAGCCCTGGAGCACTTTGTTGACATGATTCCTTCTCTTCTTTCACAGTGCAGGGCAGAGACATCAGACGCACCACAGGGGGTGGAGCCAGCACTGTGGGGGCAGGCACAGATCCTATTCAGGTCCCAGGTGCAACTCCTCCCTCCCATCTAGATGCAGATCTCTCTATTCACCACTGGGCGGACTCATTCTGTCTCCTGGAATCCCCCAGCCCTGTCACTCAAACTCCAGACAAGGAATACACAACCTAGCAGAGGCAGGCTAGGATGGTTAGACAAGAAAATACCCACTTTCTAAAAGTGGTATTTTCAAACACAGAATGTTAAAACCAACTTCACTAAAAGATGTATTTTATCATTCTGAGTCCAGGCATACTAAACTCAAATTTCTACCGTGTTCCCTGGGTCAGTTAGGATTATAAACTGTAATAATCAAAACTGCCCATTCTGGCCTATGGGGAACAGGTAGCCTTGCAATAGTGAAAAACGAAATAGGCTGTAATTCACTACTAGGACATGCCTCACACACCAGGGCATGCCCTACCTTTACATACAATGCACCCTGCCCACAGGGGTACCTTGGGCCTACCTTAGGGGTGACTAACATGTAGAAAAGGGAAGGTTTAGGGACTGGCAAGTGTGTGCACTTGCCAAGTCGACATGGCAGCCACAGGCTCTGCAATGGCAGGCCAGAGTTACACTTTACGGGCTGTTTGCGTGGGTGGCACAATCCAGTGCTGCAGCCCACCAACAGCATTTGATTTATAGGCCCTGGCACTCGCAGTGCACTTTACTAGGGACTGACACATAAATCAAATAGGCCAATCATGGAAACACCAATCCATAACACATTTTACACAGAGAGCATATGCACTTTAGCACTGATTAGCAGTGGTAAAGTGCCCAGAGTCCTAAAACCAACACACCAGGGTCAAAAACAGGAGGCCAAAAAGCAAAAAGTCTGGGGGTAAACCCGCTGAAAAAGCCAAGTCTAACAAACGGATATTCTAGAGACGTCCTAGTCGTCACAGGGGTAAGCGGGATCACCACCGATTTGTCCCAGTTGATACATAACCCTGAGAAGTTAGCAAACTTTATATATTCTCTTAGGAGCGTGTTCAAGTTAGTATCTGGGTAATTAGTATATAGCACCATATCATCAGCATATAACGATATGCTGATTGGCCGTAGCTGGAATTGTAGCGCCGTTGCGGCATGTCTCTGTCTAATCTTACAGGCCAGTGGCTCCAGAGCCAGGGTGAATAGCAACGGTGACGGGGGACATCCCTGCCGTGTCCCTCTATATATGTGAAAGGGTGCCGAGACGACACCATTAACTCTAAGTCTAGCGACCGGGTCTGTGTATAATAGTTCAATCCATTTGAGGAATGGCTCCGGGAACCCCATGCATCGCAACACACCGAACATATAGGGCCATTCCACCGAGTCGAACGCCTTTGCCACATCCAACAGCGCCGCCGCTGCAGGTAGTTCGGGATTTAGGTGGTGATACATGGCAAAGATAGTGCGGATATTCTGCGTGGTGGAACGGGTCGGGATGAATCCCGCCTGGTCCGGTTAGGACAAGTTTTTGCATCAGTGGTTTCAGTCGGAAAGCGATCACTTTGGCTAGAATCTTAGCGTCCATAGTGATAAGGGAGAGGGGACGGTACGATTCGCAGTAGGCTGGGTCCTTATCTGGCTTAAGGAGTGTTATCAGCAATGCCTCGCGCACTGAAGGGGGTAGCACACAGTCTTCATAAGCTTCCTCATACATGGCCGCCAAATATGGTATCAATAGATCCCGATACTCTTTGTAGAACTCCCCAGGCAAGCCGTCAATTCCCGCTGCTTTATTGTTTGGTAAGGAATTAATGGCTGCCCGCATCTCCTCCTCAGTGATATGGTGGCTAAAGTATTCGCGATGTGCGTTGGATAGCCACGCCAGGGCTACGTCATCTAGATATTGTGAGTTCAGTGGGGTCTGATACAGGCTCTGCCATGAATGAATGAAATTAAATTTGTATAGCGCGTTACTACCCTGAGGCCTCGTAGCGCTTAGGACAGGGCAGACAGTGTCATGACAGGTTAGTAAGTGGTACCAAAGAGATAGGTCTTAAGGAGTTTACGGAAGGACTGCATGTTGGATTCCCTTCGAAGAGCAGAAGGAAGAGAATTCCAAAGATTAGCAGCATTGAGCGAAAAGGAGCGACCGCCCCATCTGGATCTACGTACTTTCCTTGTAGTAGCAAGGAAAGCGGAGCTGGAACGAAGACTCCTTGGAGGATGGTAAGGAGTGACGAGGGGGTGGATAATGGCAGGGCCGGTCTTCCAGAAGGCTTTGTGAGCCAGACACATAGCCTTAAATTGTATTCCGGACTTGACTGGGAGCCAATGAAGTTTCCTTATTGCGGGTTTTGCTGATTGTCTCCGAGGAATCTGGAGAAGTAAACGAGCCACGCAGTTCTGGATCACTTGTAATTTTTGAGTGGTAGCCTGGGGGCGCCCAAATACAAGGCGTTCCCATAGTCCAGGCGGGACAAAATGAGGGCTTGCACCATAATCCTTCGCGCCTGAAAAGGGAGCAAAGGGAGAATTTTCCTTAACATCCTCATCAGGCCGAAACATGTAGCTGAAAGCGTAGTGGCTTGATGATTAAAATTTAGGGAGCTGTCAAGCCACATGCCTAAGCTCTTAATCTGATGCTTTGGGGCAGGCATAGTGCTGAGACAGATGGGCCATGAGAATGCCGGGGAAGGTGATGGAGCTTTGCCCAGGAACATCAATTCCGTTTGTCCCCGTTTAACTTAAGGTGAGATAGGTCCATCCATTCGGCTACCGCCTCTAGGCAATTGCCCAGGGCGCAAGATGAACCCTCCGGGTGGTTTAGTGCCACAACCAGTTGGGTATCATCTGCGTAGGTAATAATTTTTATGCCGAATGGACATACTATCTCTGCCAAAGTAGCCATGTAAGTATTAAAGAGCGTGGGGCTCAGGGAGGAACCCTGAGGAACCCCACAGCTAAGAGGCCATCGATTTGATGCAAAGGTACCCTCGAAAACCTGAAAAAAACGGTCCTTTAAGAAGGACTGGATCCATGTGAGAGCCCGGTGTGTTACTCCAAGATTTTTTAATCGCTCCAGCAAGATGTTATGATCAACAGTGTCGAAGGCGGCACTGAGGTCCAGCAGAATAATTGCTGCTGAGCCACCCTGGTCCAGAAGTCTCCTTGCTTCCTCTGTTACTGCCAGAAGGGCCGTCTCTGTCCCAAGCCTGGGACGAAATCCTGTCTGGGAGTCGTGGAGCAGGTTGTTAGACTCCAGATAGTGGACTAGAGTAGAGTTTATATGTCTCTCAGTCAGTTTGCTCAACCAGGGAAGGAGAGAAATAGGTCGATAGTTGGCCATATTGGAGACGTCTAAATTAGGTTTCTTCAAAAGGGCTCTAACCTGAGCACATTTCCAATCAGGGGGTACCGTGCTCGAAGAGATGGAGGCATTTATGATGTTCAGAATTACTGGCTGAATAACATCAGCAGCTCGAGTGAGATGCTGCGGAGGAGCGGGGTCCATAGGAGAGCCCGAGGTTACCGTAGAAATAAGTGTATTCAAGGCAACCTCGTCTATCAAGGGGAACTCCGCTAAGGAACATTGTGATTCGGGAAGGGGCTTTTGGTACTAAACGCTATAGACTCACTTTGGTCGGAGGGGAAAGATTGACAGATCAGATGAATTTTTGGGTGGAAATATTCCGCTAAATTGTTGCAGCGAGCTAAAGCATCCTCTATGTTAGGGGATTTATGCGGAATGGTAATAAGAGATTTAGCGATACGGAAAATCTCTTTAGGAGAATTAGCAGCTGCGCTGATCCTCTCCTCATAAAATGAGGATTGGGCGATTTTGATTTCTGCCTTATAATTCCTAATTGCCTCTCTATAAACATTTTTCCTCTCCTCTGTCAGATTCTGTCTCCATCTCCTTTCCAGTTTCCTGCAGATTTGTTTGAGCTCCCTTAATTTAGGGGTGAACCATGGTACCGGTTTATGTATGGATCTCTTGTAGGAAGGTTTCATAGGAAGAAGAGTGTCCAAAGAGTTTTGGATCCATAAGTTAAAATTGTTATTAGCTCTCTCCGGATCGGAAACAGGAGAGGGTGTGGTGGCTTCCAGCGATAAAGACCACTGGCTAACAGAAAGATTTGACCATTTCCTTTCCAGCATCAGAGTTGCATTCTGAAGGGGAGAAGACACTACGGTCTCCCAGACCAGAGGAATTGGCAGATGATCAGTCCAGGGGAGGGGATTGGATACCCTACCGAAAGATTCTGGTCATTACTAAACACTGGATCAAGGAGATGACCCTTGACATGCGTAGGGGAAAAGCCTTTCTGCTTAAATTGAAGTGCTGAGAGGCTTGTTAGCAGCTCTTTGGCCAGATGGTCAGAGGGGTCATCCAGGTGGATATTGAGATCCCCTAGTACTGTAAAGTTAGCTGAAGTTAATGCTAAGTTAGCCACAAAGGTCGGGAGTGTACTAAGGAATTGACCTATGGGTCCTGGGGGGCGGTAAAGTAGCAGACCAGAGAAAGTGGTAATAGGTGATAATTCCAAAGAAAAATTCATACTTTCGCAGTCCGGTAGCCCCTCAGCGGAGGACCGGCAGCGGAAATTGTCTTTAAAAATTATAGCTAGACCTCCACCGCAGTGTTGCGGTCCGTTCTGTGAATTAAATACCCTGGAGGTAGGTTCTGGGTGATAATTGGATCAACTTCGTCCTGTAACCATGTCTCTGTCAGGAATAAGGCATCGGGTTTAAGATCATCTATAAGAAGTGCTAGTTCAACTGAGTGCTTGGGAAGAGAACGGCAATTTAAAAGAGAGAATTTTTTGGGGAGGCCAGTATCTGGTAAGTCCCTGCTGTAAGGTTGAAACTTAAAATCACAGTGGGGGCAACTGGAGGGACTTTTGGCAAGGATCAGCGCGTGTAGACAGTTAATATCTGTGACTTCTCTCATATTGAGCAGTGTCTGAGCACTGTAGGTAACATTGTTATTTTTAGAACTGCCAGGGGTTGTGGCCCCTGGTCCCGGCTGGGCTCAGACGGGCGCAGACGGGCTTGCCTTTGGCGCGCCGCCGGCGCGCCCGCTGCGCGCGTCCGCTGCACCAGCTGCGCGCGTCCGCTGCACGTGCGCATTAGCTGAAAGCTAAGTACTGGTGGGGGCGCGAAAGACTGGCGCGCTAACCCGACCGGAAGTGATTACTGCTCCAAGAAGCCCTCCGCACAACGGCACTTGCCGCGTCGGACCGGGGCTAGGAGAAGGGTAGAGGTAGGTTCCGCCAAGTACAGGAAATAAAATTCTATTCAAGTGTATGTGCAAGGTAAAATACGGGCGCAATTAAAACACTCGATATAGCCACACACACGCACAGCTAGCAGCGTCCCTGCCACTGGTCTCTGCCGCGTCCCTGTACAACCGGGCATAGTAGTCTAGGAAGCATCGCGATATTGAGGGGGTGTCATAGTGTGTCTTATCCTGAGAGTCCAACACCTTAGTCACAAACGTCTCCGGGTGCGCAGGGCGTATCTTACTGGACAGTGCTCGTCCGGGTCTACCACCTTCCCCGTAGGCACGCGCTGTATATTTCTGTGACATGTATTTCAGTTCACTATCTGCAAACTCATGATAAGTGTCGATTTTGCCTCTTATGTCTGCTAGTACCTTAGGGTCTAACGAAGTGGTGTATTGTGCTTCTAACCGTTTGATTTCGGCCTCAACCATAGACAGTTGCCTACGAATATCTTTAAGGATGCCAGCTTGTTTGCCAATACAGAAGCCGCAAATGGTGACCTTGAACGCCTCCCATATTGTCTTTGCACTTGCCACTGAGCCAATATTTCTTTCAAAGTAATCAGCGATCGCAAGTTTCAAGTCAGATCTGAACACCTGATCCTGCAGCGCGCTAGGTTGAAGACGCCATGTGTATGGTTTCGGTGTATGCGTGGGGATACGCAGGTCTAAGCGGACAGGCGCATGGTCTGAAAGGGTTCTAGGCATGTGTTACTGCATTGACCCAGGTACTGATGTCGGGAGTGGCTATCCAAAAGTCTAGTCTAGACCAGGTATTGTGTGAGAATGAAATGCAGGTGCCCTCCCGCTGGTGAGGATTTCGCTCTCTCCACACATCTAACATGTCGTATTCTATCATCCCCTCCCTCAGTGTCTGAGCAGTATTCCTCCCATGTCGTTCGTTCCCAGTAGATCTATCTGCCTGTGGATCCAGACAGGTGTTAAAATCTCCGCCCCAAATCAGTGTAGTGGGAGATAACTGTCTCAGGTGATTCCATAGCTCTGTATAGCAGGCAGGGTCGTCAGTATTTGGGCCGTAAACATTTACTAGAGTTATAGTTGTCCCACCAAAGTTGCCCTGTAGCACGACATATCTGCCTTGTTCATCAGAGTGTGAGTGGAGTAGTGTGAACGGAGTGCCTCGTTTTACAAGGATCATCACCCCTCTGGCATAATTGGAATAAGACGATGCTATTCTGTGTGCAGCCCATCTGCTACCCACTCTACATTCAGTATCCCGTGTTAGGTGAGTCTCCTGGAGGCAGGCTACGTCAATAGCATGTCGATCTAGGTATGCAAAGACCTTCCTAATCTTCCGGGGGCTTTGCAGCCCACGGACATTCCATGTCAAAAGCGTCAATTTCCTGGTAATCTCTATGCCCTTAGCCATGTCTATATCGAGCAATTGCGTCTGCCGGGCAGCTTGTCCCATATCTGCATATCGTATCCGGTATACCATGTGACACAGTTAATCTGACCATTTTTCTGATTGCACCCCGAAATTCCCCCCCACCCACATCGCTAGCCCAATCCTGGCGAAGACATCCCTTAGATACAAAAAACAATACCTCCCACCCTCAACAATCCCATAATCAAAATTTGCGTTTCACACACGAGGGGGGTAGCTGCCAGCCGTTCCCCCGGGCAAGCAAACGCCCGGGTGGTCGTGTAACCCATCCCAGTGTATAGTCATCACGAATATAGCAAGTCAGCCAAACCCATGGATTAGTTACACGAGGCATATTACCTCGTCCATAGGATATTAATCCCAGCTATGTACTATATCTCCTTACATTATAGTCCATGCCCAGTGTCTCGTAGCCAATGAAGTTTGACCCCAGCCACCCAAAGTGCTACTTATCTGGACATCACAGTATCTTCGCATTTCCTTGTAGGAATCTGCCAGTCCTTCGCTGTTCGCTGTGGCGCAAGGAGGTGCCATTACTCAACGTCCGAGGTGTCTCCCTGGCCGTCTTGCGCATTTCTTGGTGACTTCCGACGTGGGAGTTGAGCGTTTTTTGAGCGGATGAATTTCGCCACGTCCTGAGGATCATTGAAAATCATGGGTTTCCCACCATCAGAGACCCTCAGCCTAGCCGGATACAGTATTGCATACTGTATGTTGCGTTCGCGCAGGTTCTTCTTTACTTCCGTGAATTTCTTACGTGCCTCCTGTACCTGTGAAGTAAAGTCCGGATAGATAGATATGTCCATCCCGTCATGATTAAGGTGGCCCAGCTCCCTGGCTTTCCGTAACGCCGCATCTCGATCTCTGTAATTCAAAAGTTTCGATATAATGGGACGAGGTCGTGCTCCCGGTGCTGGCTGAGGTGCAAGTGTCCTGTGCGCCCTTTCTACTATGAGTACATCCGAGAAAGTATCTCTGCCAAGCAGTGTGGCTAGTAGCGCTCCATATTGCCCGTATTGGTAGACTCCGCAATATCCATGAAGCGTAGGTTGTTCCATCGCGATCTCGCTTCCAAATCTTCCGTCTTAGCCAATACCGTCATCAGTGCTTTGTCCAGCCGTTCCTGTTTCGTTACCATTTGACTTTGGGCATCCTCGTAATCAGAGATGCGACGTTCCGCCATGTCTATTCTCTCAGTTTGTTTATCGAGCCTTTCCGACATGCGGTCCACCCTGTAGGTGAGAGAGTCTATTTTCCCGTCTATGTTAGACAGTGTGGATTGAATTGTCGCAAACATAGCCTGGAAGTCCACCGGGCCTTCTGCGCCGGCTGCGGGCGTCTGGCTGCCCGATGCGGCCCCCTGGTCCTGCTCCGTCCCTTTGCGATGTTGTTCAAAATTTAGCTTGGGCTGATTTTTTTCAGGTTTACCCATGGTGAATAATGTAGAATTGCAGGGGGTTGTGGTTCTCACTCGCTCTCCCAGCCGCCGCGTCCCCGGGCAAGGCCCAGCAGCGCACTCCGCTCACCCGCTCCTACGGCACTACACAGGGCGAGGGTGCCCTCTCGTCAGGTCGGCTATGGGTGTTGGCTCTGTGATCACCCCGCACCTAGTCAGGTAGCTACGCGGTCCCGCGGGCCCTCGTCAGCTGGGCTCGCCCGCCGGCCGCACCCCCGATCTGGCCTGCGCTCACCTCACCCCTCAGTCCTCGGGGGTCCAGGCCTCGTGTCAGCGCCACTCCGGTCCCGAGTCCGTAGCGAGCAGGGGGCAGCAGGTCCACTGGCAGCTCCGGTCGTGGCACTCGCGCCAGCCTCACGCCGGTCCCGCTGAGGTCTCGCGGCTCCGACACGTATTCTCCGCCCTCCCGTAGTCACCGTCTCCGAGGTGCTCCCACCACTCTGCATAGGCCGCAGCCCGGTCACGGGATCAACACGGCTGCACTCCGCCCTGGATGTACATCAGCAGCTGGGCTCACGTCCGCCGATTCCTGCTTGTTTCCGCCACCATTTGCTGTCCGAGCTGGGAAGTTTATACCGTTTGGGGACCAGGATAATGTCAGGGCAGGTTTACGGCCGGAGGAGCATGCTTATATCGCGGCCATCTCCAAGCGTGGCTAGCTCCGCCCCCGCGGTAATGGCACCTTTGTCTAGGAGCTCTGTCACCTCCTGTTCTACCACCCGCGTTCCTTGAGTGTACACCAAGGGTCTGGGCTGAGAGTGTTGGCAGCGTGTGCCTTGGAATTCTATGTGGA
Source organism: Calotriton arnoldi (assembly GCA_963921515.1). Classification (NCBI taxonomy): domain Eukaryota; kingdom Metazoa; phylum Chordata; class Amphibia; order Caudata; family Salamandridae; genus Calotriton; species Calotriton arnoldi. The sequence continues at coordinate 1,340,521 of CAWUFW010004739.1, read as the reverse complement.
ATCCCATCACAGTTTAGAGCACCCATTCATCCCCTGTTGTGTGTCCAATTGTCTGAACCACTGCAACCTATCCCCACCCCGTAAAGGGAATAAGGGATATTGCTTATCTGTGGTACCTCCAGATGCATTGCTGGCTCCTTGAATGGCTCCTTTACTTTCGCGACCTCTGCCGCGGCCACGGGAAGGATAGAAGCCTCCGAACTTCTTCTGATCCTGCCATTGGCTAGAGTGTCGGGTTTTGAGGGGATGGGGGTTGGACTGGTACACATTGGAAATGTATTGCTATTCTTAAAACTGTTACTTACCTGCAACTGAGTTCCTCTTGGTTCTAAAATAAAATTGGAAAGAAATAACTTTTTATACCAAACAATTGGTCTTGGATTCAGTCTTTGTGTGTAAATATTTCTTGCCTGAGTGTGTACAAAAAATACTTAACACAGCCCTCTGATTAGCCTAACTGCTCAACCACACTACCACTAATAGCTGTTAGTATTATCTGCTGAAGCCTCTGGGAATCCACTGGACTCTGTGCACACTATACCTTACTTTGGTATAGTATATACAGTGCCGGCTTCCTACACTCTCTTCCTCCACTTCCTCCCCGTTACTCATCATAGACACTTGCCATGTTTAGCCTATAACCGTGGAACAGTGAGGGCACTCACCAGGAAACGGTTTAAATGCACCTATAGTTGTATGAGCGAAGGCTATTTGATGTATACCAAGGATTTGTCCCTCTATTTATACTGGGACAGAAGAAAAGGATACGCTCTGTAGAACATTGCTTGATTTGAGCCTAATAGCTGGGAGAGAGAGATAACGCCCCGAGCAAGGCTAAGAGCAACTAGTTGCACAGGGCCAGGAATTCCAAGAATGTGGGAGGGAGGGGGCATCATCTCCATTGCCGAGGAATGAGCGCCCTTCAACTCCCCTTAGAGGGCTCAGCCGCACACTGTGTGCGTCTCGCCAAAGTGAGGCGTGCAGGAATGCGTATGACTCTGCAGGGCCAAGCCACTGCATGCGACTTGCAGAGGCGAGCCATGCTGCAAACAAAGGCTAGTCAGGTAGAACTAAGTACCAGCGGGTCCGGAAAGAGACTGGAATGACACTCACCTAGCAAACCGACCATGCACTGCGTCCCAATTGGGATTTGGCGGGCGTGAAGTCTGAATACTGTGGCCCCTAGCGGTAGAAAGGCGCTGCCACTGCCGAAAGTGGGGACGAAAGCCCTCATCGCGCAGCTAATGCACCCAAACTGTAGAAGTGCAATAAAGCAGACTATTAAAGCACACACACTTTCAAACAAAGCTCACACTTTGATCAAATCTGCATAAAGGAGAAGCACTTCTCTGACTGCTGAGCAGCAAAGAAAGAGGAAATGCTTTTCCTGCTTGCTGATCACATGGGACTGTCTCTATGGTATGGTATGGCATTGACATTTGCAAAGACTTGTGGGATGTGTAGTCTTTTTTATTCGTTTAATATAGTGGCTTAAGGCTGCTGAGTAGAAAATGAAGAGCCTCCAGTCCTGACATAGAATTCCAATACACAGTAAGAGTCAGAGTAAACCTAGGATGAAAGTGTTATAAAGTAGTTTAACTATTGCTGCAAAATATCAATATCCTACAGACTACATTGGCCTAGAAAGTTTTTATCTAAATGTACCTTGACATTTTCGTAGCTCATTGTATTGCTTTTGTCATGAAACGGGTTAAAAGTAATATGAAAGAATTTCTTGCTAATGAGCGTGTCCTCCACGCTTTGCCTTGTTTTCTGACTGTCTGCTACTGATCCACACGCACTGTCATACAGAACATTGTATTTGAGCACAAATGCACACACTATTTAGAGCAGGGAATAGATGCATAAAAATAAGTAAAACAAAGATGACTGGTCTGTTTGCATGACACTCAGATTACAAGAGAAGTTCTAAATTGTGAGCTAAATAGAAAGCATTTAAAGATCATGCATATAATAAGCCCAATTTAAAGGACGTTTCCACTAGCCACCTGGGCCCAGGGAAAATGTCAGTCCAAACAGGTATAGTGTAACTCTCTAACAAGAGAAACTTGGTGCAGGAAGTCTGCAACATTTACCAATACACCCAGGGCAACAGCAGAAACATTCAATCCTGGAAGAGAAAACCTTGCTTCCTATACAGACACAAAATGCACAGAAAAATTCAGAATTTCCCCTATCATCTCAGCCTTAATTGAACTCTAGGTCCATATAGGCCAGACATTGAAAAATCAACCAGCCTTCTCTCTTACACATAGTGCAACTTCCTTCTTATACATGATGGATAGTGGAAAACCACAAATCTTAAGCATACATGCACGCAACCTAATATCAAACACATGTATGCATGTTTCACTACTTGCTAGCTAGCGTGATCCTAGCTGAGGATCAGAAGAGCACTGTATATTATGAGTTCTGGTAAATGATAGATGATCTGATAATGTGGATTTGCACCTCTAAGTTACACAATTACATTTCAAATATGTACAATTGCATTTCACATATTTACATTTTTAAGGCCAGAGATTAAAGTAATTTTCCCAAATTAGTGCAGTTTTAATTCCAGATTCATACATAGTATCTCCTCATTGTGCATTAGATTTCCCACTCTTCAAGCACAACCGTACTGCTTAGCAATATGTCTATACAGCAAAGTATTAAGTTAGCAAAAATGCCCCTCTCTCGCTCTGTCTGCATATTTAGCACTGATCTTTGGCTTAAAGTCACCATCCCATCAGTTACCAGGCAAAAAGTGGGGGTGACCATGTCAAAAAGGGCTACTTTCTTACACATGGTCTCTATTGTTCCTAGCATTTTCCTTAGATGCAATGGGCCATCTCTGGCAGTTAGCGTGTTCTGGGGTGAAATTGTGGGTTTAACAGCTTGGACTGGCAAACTGCATTTATATCAGCCAAAATGTGTTTATTGGGGTTAATGTTGAGACCTAAGTAGATAAGGCCATGTGCCAGTTCATTGACGTGGCTATGAAAATGGCCAAGAGAGCTGTTGTGCTTAACTGGAAATCTCACGTTCCCAAGATCACAAAATGGCACTCGGTGTAGGAAACTGGGCTTTTGTTGCAGTTGTCCTCCCACTTTTTGCCCCTTTTTAGCTACTAGATGCTGATTTTCGATGGACTTGCACTGAGGCCTGCTAACCAGACCTCAGTGCCAGTGCTCCTTCCCTAAAACAAAGTGAAGTCTAATCGTTCCACAATTGGCTAAGGACTTTAGCACCCCTCTAAGTCCCTAGTAAATGGTACCCCAGGTACTTAGGGCATGGGTGTTAGAGGGTCCCTAAGGGCTGCATCATATTTTATGCCAACCAAAGGGACCCACCTACGAATTCCACATAGACTGCCATTGCAGGCTGTGTGACATGGTTTACACCATGAGTGAAAACATGACATGACACGCTCCTATGTGTCATGCCAAAACAAGTGCATCTAATATATGTAAGTCACCCCTACAATAGGCCTTTGAGCCCTAAGGCGCAGCGTACATTATATGTTTGAGGCATGTGTGGCTGTAGATACACATGCTTTGCATACTCCTGCCATCTAGTGTTCGGTCTGGATGTTTGCAAGTTGTTTTTCTTCAAAGAAATATTTAGATTCAGGAGGTAAGGTGACTCTTCCTTTTGGTAATCGTTCACATGGGCATCAACTCCATTGTTAGATTTGCTTTCCGCCATCGGGTTCGGCGTTTATTACAGCGCTCTGGTTCGAGACCATTTTTAGGGTCTCTTTCGGTGCGTAATCCACTCTACTGTCGTCGGTATTGTTTTCAAATTCAGAAGACTCTCATTCGTCTGGTCGGAACTCTCTTTTGTCGTGGTCTTCGGGCCTCGCCTGTCTGGGATACTTTACACTCATTCGACTCCATTGATGATACTCTGCTGATGGTAAATGAAACATGTGGCTGGGAAGCAAGATGGCGGCCGCTTGAGGCCGTAGGAGCGGACTTGCCATATTAGCACCGTGAAAAAAGTCTCTGACGGAGTGGGGAGACGAATTAAAAGGGGAAAAATAACGGCACTTACCCGCCTAATGTTCTTTGATGCTGGGACCTCCGACACGGCTGCGGACACTCGTTCGGGATCCAACGGCGGCCCAGGGGGAAGGGCAGCCGCAGGAATACATCTCGGCACGAAGGTTGCTGGTGGAGCAAGTCCTTGCTTCTGCTGGTTGCCGGCGCTGCCGGCGGAGAGGGATCGCTCGGATGGCCCCTAAAGTTGCCAACTCGACAAAGGGAAGGTCGGGTGTACCCTTGATGGCGGACCCTGCTGGCACCGAGGGGAAACGTGGCGGTAGGCGGACGCCGCAGACAGCGAAGCCAGTATCAGAGAAGGAGAGGGAGCCGGCTCCAGTAAAGGGAAGAGGCGGGACCTCGTCTGGACGTCGTGGGCCGGGGGGCTCAGTGCTTCAAATGCTGCGCGCTTTCAGCGGAAAACGATCTGTGAACATCGCCACGGTTGCAGGCGCTGCTGCGGCTGAGGAGGAGGCTCTCCTTCATGAATCAAGACGGGGGAATGACTCTGAGGATGGTTTACACACTTGCCCCGCTGAGGAGTCACCTTCTGGGAGCTGTATTGTGAGTACTGAGCCAACAAAGGAGGTGAATGTGTCTGAGGTCGTGGAGGAGGATGAACTGAGGCATAGTGGGATGTCGTTGGATCGGATGGGGAAAATGAGGGTAAACAGATGATCAGTGAAGGAGAAACAGCCAGGCCGGTAACAACAGAGACAGAGATAGTTGTACCAGGGGATCGTACGGAACAGTCATACTCCCAAATCCAGGGGCAGGGGGCATTGCCTGTAAGCACTGAGGTTGAGATAGACCCCAATGACTGTTTTTTCTCTCTGTCTGATGGCCCTGAGTGGTCGGGTAATGACTCTGGTTCCTCAATTATATCTAGTGAAAATGAAAGGGACCCGGAGAAAGCAGGAGACTCTCTCTTCATGACTGCCCGTCGGGTTGGGGTAAGAAAATTGGGCTCCATACACAATGGGCCGCTAGCCTGAAATGAGATTACTCACTAACTGACTCGATTAACATCGCCCAAAACGTAGCACCCCAGGACACCTCTGGCTTGCAAACCCCGACATTGGAAACTGTCCTGCAGACAATAATGCAGCACCGGGACGAGACACGGGCAGACGCCCGCAAAGCCCAGAGTGCGGCACGGAAAGTCCAGGGTACAGTAAGGAAGCTGACAAAGACATGTAACACTATAGGTGAACGTCTTACGGAGCTCGAAACTAGAGTTAGTAACGTCTAGACGGAGGTCACCGAAAAGCTTACACAATCCAAGGAACAAGACAAACGGATCACTGATATCCAATGGAAACTGGAGGAAAGTGAGAATCGCCAGCGGCGTAATAATTTGAGGGTCTTGGGAGTTCCTGAAGGGAAGGAGGGATCAGACATCCGGACCTATGTGCTGGATCTTTTTCAACAAGCATTCCCGGAACTTAAGGATTGGAATTGGCAACAAGAGGTCCAGCGAGTACATAGGACCCCTTTTACTCTGAGAAAGGTATTTTTTGGCAACTTTCTCCTGCGACAGGCGGTGTTTGAAAGAGCCAGGCCAGAGGCCAGGAGAAGTGTTGATGATGTCTCCTTTTTCGTAAGACCTGATTTTTGTCACGTCACCGTCGAGAGGAGGTGGCGTCTACGCCAGCTGATAAAACCCTTTCAGGACAAAGGCGCAAAAGCTTTTTTGAATAATCCTGCCTCCCTGAAAGTAGTTTGGCAAGGCTCAACAAAGTTTTTTACATCCGAAATAAGGGCTCAAGAGTTTCTGGCAGAGTTGAAGCCTTAGCATTCTAATGGACTGGGGAGAAGAGTGAACTGTGGATGGGGGGGGGGGAAATATCGGGATAGCCATCTTTGTATCTGGCATTTTAGTTTTAGTTTTTGTGTAAGACAGCTATCCTTTTCTAAACTTCCTCTTCCTATTGGTTTCTTTTTAAGCTCTATCCTAGTTGGTAGGGTTGTCTCCTACACGGATAGTATGGTGCGTATAAGTAATTCACGGTGTCGGCAAAACCGCTCTCCTTCTCCCAAACAGACCGATGTGTGGTCTGGGTACTTCCCGAAGATGGGAGAGAGGGAGGGAGGAGGGGGGGGGTTAGGGGAGCGAGGTAGGGGGGGGTTAGGGGAGGGAGGTAGGGGTGGGATCAGGGGAGAGGGGAGGGGGGGAGGGACGGTCTGGGGGGGTCAAGGGGTGTTGGGTGGTGGGGACGAAATGGGGTGAAAATTGGCAAAATATTCAAACAAAGCTGCAAAATGCTAAGAATAATGACAGAACTTGGAGTAAATTGTATCTACCTGGGTTTTTGCCTGGTTCAAAAGGGGGAAAGGACCAAAAAAAAGAAAAAAGGACGATATATAAGTCTAAATGGGTAAGATGACTATTTGTTCGGTCAACATTGGGGGTTTAGGGGATAGGAATAAGCGAAATCGGACCATGGAAATGTTAAAATCTAACAACTCCGACATTGTCGCTCTTCAACAAACACATATACCATGGGAAAAGAGGGGGTTAATTATGATAAAGGGTTATTCTCTAGTGGCCTGTTCTACGCAAACGTCTAATATTAGAGGGGTGTCCATCCTAACCAAGAATCGAATAGGACCAGCTAGACGGACACTGTGTGATGCAGGAGGGAGATGGGCTCTGGTGGAGCTAGAACTTGGAATAACAATAGTAACGGTGTATGGCTCAAACCAAGATGAGCCTAAGATATTCGAAGATCTGGAAATGGAGTTGGCGGCTTGGCCTACCCCTTTAATTATGTGCGGGGATCTCAATATGCATTTAGGAGTAGGCGGTATGATGCCTAGTAGATATCAAGGTCGGAAGCCTAAAGTCTATAGAGCATTAACATCATTAATTAAAACCATGGGTTAATAGACGTATGAGAATCCAAGTTTCCCTCTGATCCTGGATATACATATTTTTCCCACCCTCACCAGAAATATGTCAGGCTGGATTACTTTTTTATCTCGAAGCAGACTTCAGGAGGGGCAGAGATAGAAATACTACCAAAATTAATGTCCGATCATAAGCCTTTGATTCTAGGGCTAAGATTGCAGCAAGTACATATATACCAATCACAATGGACGTTCGATCGGAAATTGTTGGTGGATCAAGAATGTTTGTCATTTTAGAACCTGGATAACAGAATTCTTTAATATGAATAGATATAGCGCCTCACGCAACACGGTCTGGGATGCGTTTATGGCAGGAGTAAGGGGGGAGATGGTAAGCTTTGTATCTAATAAAAGACAACAACAAGAGAAGAAGATTAAGCAATTGCGCGTTAAGCTTCGGGATTTGGAGAAAGAGCATCTGGGTAAGATAGTGCCGGGGATGAGGTAGCCACAACCCAACTAGACATCACTTTGATTAAAGCCGAGATAGGGTCTTTCTATTCTCAAAAGGCTGCAGCAGGATATCAGACTCACAGGGTGGAGAGTTACGAGTATGGGGAAACAGTTGGAAAACTGCTCGCCTTAAAGACCAGACAAAAAACAGTGAAGAGCCAGATATCCTCAATAACAAGTGGGGGGACCTCATATACAGATCCAGGGAATATAGTAGGTGTATTCCATAAGTTTTATCAAGATCTTTATACGGAGGAGAAACAGGGCCCCCACGGAGATGCATTTGTGAGGGCCAGTAAAGAATATAGGAAGCTGGGGGGGGGATGCGAGCGAGAGGTTGGAGTCTGAATTTACATTTGAGGAGATATAAACAGCAATACAGCAGTTGGCCTCGGGCAAGGCTGCAGGCCCTGACAAGATTCCATCAGAATTTTTTTTAAATCTTTCAAGTAGAGCTAGCCCCCTTGCTCTGGGATCTGTTTTTGGGGGTACAATATTCTGGAAACCCACCAGATTCTTGGAAGGGTACCAACATCGTTATTTTCCCCAAGAAAGATAAACCACCGGATACGCCTACTTCATACAGGCCCATCTTCCTAATCAATGCGGATGCAAAAATCTATTCTAAAATCCTGGCGAATCGCCTCCAGGGGGTCATAGCCAGTCTTGTGTCGCCCTGGCAACACGACTTCGTACCCGGTAGAGACACAACTGACCATGTAAGACGAGCTGTGGCCCTGTTTGACATTACTGGGGAAACCAATGGCAATCTGGCTATGATCCTCCTGGATGCGGAAAAAGCATTCGATCGAGTGTCATGGGAGTACTTGTGGGGAGTTTTGGCAGCTAAGGTGTTCGGTCCCCGGGTCGTCTCTGCAATTAAAGCAATGTATATAGGGCTCCATACGCGAAGCTACAGTTGATGGGTAGAGAATCAGACACTAGAAGGGTGTCAAGGGGAACAAGGCAGGGATGCCCTGTTCCCCAATCCTATTTGCCCTATATATTGATCCGCTCATTCAGTCGATAATCGAGAATCAGGCAATCATACCAGTGACAACCCAGGGATTCAATACCAAAGTATTAGCCTACGCAGATGATATCGCGGTATTAACACCTAACCCTGAGGGAGCAATGAAGGAAATTGAAGCCACGGCTACCATATTTGGAAAGGAGTCGGGGTATTTACTGAATAAATCCAAGACCCAAATAATCTGTACCAAAAATGTTATCTTTCAGGATAGCCGGCGAGTAACTACAGCTACCTATCTCGGGGTCAGGATTACCCCAGTTATCCAGTATTGGGGTATCTTTCATAGATTCACATGCCTGAATCATTCCCCGTCGTCGAGGCGGGAGTCCCACGGTAAATTACAAAAGTAGTGCCAAAAGTAAATAACAGTAGAAGGCTAAAAGAAAAGGCCTAAGGCCTAAAACTTAGTAGCCTATCTACATCATTATAATGAAAAAGAACCAAAGGTTAGCTCCAACCAATCAGCTACCAGCACCCTCTAGAACACTCCCAGCAGAGGCAGTTCTCCTCAGATTTTCACCGCACGTCGTGTGGAAGGGAGTCTCCCTGAGTGCCAACTCATTTCTTCTCAACTTTCTTCAGCATGTCTGACAAGAAGGCCCTTTTTAGACCCTGTAGGACCTGTGATAAGAAGAGGGTCCATGTTGATGATCAACATAAGGATTGCATTTATTGCCTCTATCCTAAGCATGAGGCAAAAAATTGTAAATCGGCCGTACCTTCCCTGCCAAAACTCTGAGGGATAGGGAGGCAAGGCTTCTTTTGTGGCTTAAATCCTCTTCGGCTGAGGAGGATGACAGAGCCTCTACGTCTAGCAAGAGGGCTAGATCCCAGGACAGCTCCTCAAGTGAAGGACGAAAACATCACAATCTTCCCATGCTGTTCCTGACCCTTCACAAAGGTCACCTAAAGCGGCTGTCACAAAAACAGTGAGTAAGACCATTATTGTGACCTCTTCTGCCTCATCGTCGACAGCTACTATCTCGACGACGGCCATAACCTCACCTATTTTATCTACCAGAATTTCTGTCATCTAAGAAATCTGGTATTGAGGACTCTTCTGTAAGAAAACCTTCTTTGAAGGCCCCGTCGACGACCGCATCAATAACGAGTCCGTCGACGACGGTACCGTCGACGAAAATATCGTCGACGAAGAGTCCGTCTATGATAGCCCCGTCGACGACGACCCCGTCGACGAAGAGTCCGTCTATGATAGCCCCGTCGACGACGACCCCGTCGACGAAGAGTCCGATTCGACGAAGAGTCCGACAACGACCCCGTCGACGAAGAGTCCGACGACGACCCCGTCGACGAAGAGCCCGTCGACGAAGAGCCCGTCGACGAAGAGCCCGTCGACGAAGAGCCCGTCGACGACGACCCCTTCTTGACGAAGAGCCCGTCGACGAAGAGCCCGTCGACGACGATCCAGTCGACAGTGAAAATTGTGCCTTCACAATCGACGCCTTTATTATCGGAGTCTTTCCAACTTAAGACATTCCAAAAACAGCAGGACTATACAACAATTTCTCCGCTTCTTCCCTCACATCTCCTATCTTATGTAGATGATGATGAAGATGAGGATGGACCATTTGGCATAGCTCACCATCCCTCTGAACTTAATATAAAATGTCAGGAGGACGATGAAGATGATGATTACCAAGAACATTATTATCAACACCACCTTACGGTCCCGCAGCATAGGTTTCATCAAAGGGAGTCGTATCAGAGGGAAACCAGTCATTTCCCTCCGACGCTCATTCAAGATCTCCAGGCCATGCTGGCGGATTACCGGCAAAGGTTTCCACCGCAGCAAGAGGTTCCAGAACAACCATCAGTGGTCCCTGAACCATTACCGCAGCCACAAGTTTCAGTCATACCACTTCCTCCGCCTGCTCCCTCCGAGCATGTGCAACAGGATGTTACTTCCTCGGAGATGAAGTTGAAGAGGGAGAATTACCTGAGAATATCCCTCACCAGGATCCGTGGGATAATTACATCATACCTGTACCTTCTCCGCCCATACCTTTACCATCCGACTCCCCCAGCCCCCCCCGGAGGATATCGGGGGTTTTCATAACTTGATGCAACGGGCGGCAGCCAGGTTTCAATTGCCTGTTACAATTGAACAAACCGAATGTTTCCTACATGATTTTAAGGAGGAGTCCAGAAAAATCACTAGAGCGGTCCCAATCATAGACTATATTTGGAAAGAGGGGATAAAAATTATGAAGACGCCTGCTTCCATTCCAGCGGTGCTTTCTCGTATAGAAAAAAAGTACCGAGCGCCTGCTAATAGTCCATCTTCTCTGATTGGTCATCCTCGCCCGGACTCAGTCATCTCCCAAGCCGCTCAACAGCGTTCTAAAAATCCTGCAACGCCTATCACCACACCGCCTGACAATGAAGGACGTCGGCTGGATCTCATTGGAAAAAAGTTTTCCACCATGGCGGCGGCCTCCATTAGAGCGGCAATTTCATTAGGAATAATCGGCCGGTATGACCGCCTAATGTGGTCAGATATGGCTGCCCTTATTGATCTAATCCCTGAAGACCACAGGCAGGACGCACGAAAGATTCTCCTTGAGGAAGAAAGAGCCGCATCTGAGACTATAGATTGCGCGCTGGATATCGTTAATACCAACTTTCGTCAGCTTGCTGGGGCTGCTGTACTTAGATGCCAGGGATGGCTTAAGGCCACTACTTTCCGACCGGAAGTACAAACGAAGATCCTAGATATGGCCTATGATGGAGAGTCTTTGTTTGGAAAACATATTGACGACGCTCTTTTTGCCATTAAAACGGACACGGACACCGCCAAATCTTTAGGCGTCCTTCAATACAGGCGCGGATCTTTTAGGGGCGCAAGAGGACGTAGTTTCACATCACGAGGAGGATATCAAAATCAACAGAATAGGCAATATCAGCCACAATATAGACAACAGTATAACCAGTCTTCATATCACCAATCCTCTTCGGCTGGTTTCTCCCGTCAGGGCGGACGCAGAAGATCCCAGAATCAAGGCCGAGACACCAACAAGAAACAATGTTCTCAGCAGGGCGCCAATCACATTACCTTCTATTCCAGTGGGTGCGAAAATTTCAGCCTTTGTTCGCAAGTGGCAGGACATTACATCAGACCGATGGGTTCTAGACCTGGTATCCAGCGGTCACACGCTAGAATTCGTCAAACAGCCACCCACTACTCCACCCAGGGGTCCCCCTCCCCCTCGTCTTCACTTATTGTTCAAAGAATGCTCCTCAAGAATGCAATAGAGAAAGTTCCCTCTTCTCAAAGGGGAACAGGTTTCTATTCTCGTTTCTTGCTAATCAGAAAGAAGTCAGGAGAATGGCGACCTATTCTGGACCTCAGAAAACTAAACCAATTTCTCAAAAAACTGAGTTTCCGGATGGTCACACTTTCAGAGATTCTAAGCTGTTTAAACGAAGGAGATTTTATGGCTTCTCTGGATATGGAGGACGCGTACTTCCACATCCCAATTCACCCAAAACATCGAAAATATCTTCGCTTCACAGTGGCTGGCGCCCATTATCAGTTCAAAGTGCTCCCGTTTGGACTAAAATCGGCACCAAGAATCTTCACGAAGTGCTTGGCACCTGTAGCAGCAGCATTGAGATCTCAAGGAATCCAAGTATTCCCTTATCTCGACGATTGGCTTATCAAGGGTCCTTCAGCACAGAAAGCCAAAGTGGCCACAGAGACGTGTCTCCATCTCTTCTCTTCACTGGGGCTGACTATCAACGAGAGCAAGTCACAATTCCGTCCGATTCAAGTCATTCCTTTTCTCGGAGCAATGCTGGACACGATCCAGTGCAAGGCATTCTTGTCAGAAGATCGGCAATTGCGTCTCCGAAAACTAGCAACATCAATTTCAAAAGAAAGTCAGTTTCTGTCCGGATGTTTGCTTCACTCCTGGGAATGTGTTCTTCTGCAATAAACTTGATACCCCTAGCGCGACTCAAAATGAGGCCTCTTCAAGAGGAATTACATCTTCAATGGCAGCAAGCCGTGGGTTCCTTCGACGACTCCATAAAGGTTACACCTCGCATGATACAGGCTCTGCGCTGGTGGTCCAAGGCAACGAATTTAACCCAGGGACTAACATTTTTACAAGCCATCCCAGATTTCGTGTTGACTACCGATGCCTCCATGGAGGGATGGGGAGGCCATCTACAAGATTTAAGAATACAAGGAAAATGGTCTCAAATTCACAAACAACAACATATCAACAGTCTGGAGCTCCGCGCAATTTTTCTGTCCCTACAAGCGTTCCTTTTACACAAAAAGGAGCTATAGAGGGAAAAACAGATCAGGTCGCCCTCCACTCAAAAATCATAATTAACACCAAAGACCTGATCTGAACGGGCCAACGAATCCTGTTCACTTCATGAGTGGGAATGGAAGTTTCTTTTCTTCCTCAATAACAACCCTTCCTATTTTATAGGTATTGTCCCAACACAGAATCGCCCTATATTTAGTTATAAAAGAACCGACCAATGAGTCAACAGTCAGCGTGTTCACATAACATACCCTGTACTATAACAGATATACATCACACATAAATGTGAAAAAATTGTGAAAACACGAGGTAGCACCTCACGTGCGCACCACCAAGGGAGCTTACTGGTTAGTTATCACCAGTCATGCCCACGTTTCTCATCATTGGTTGCTACCTCGCAAACAAAAATAAACAAAAATAAACAAAATCGGTGTCCAGAAACCCAGTGAAAACCAGTGAATATGTGTATATAATAACACACATTGACCCCGTGTGAGTAAAATTGAGATAAGCCAACTCAGTTACCAACGAACCACCTTTAATCTCAACTCGAGGGCTTATTCAAATTAAAAACATACTGCATGTTTGCAGACCATATAATGTTGGGCCGACATGTTTCATTGCCTGTAAATTGTAATGGCAATTTCTTCAGGGCCCGAGGGCCTTATCCACCTTTTCTGGACCCTTATTGTGAACACGCAGTGACCGGTAGCAGCCAAGGCCTCTCGTACCAGCTAACCACCGTGTCACTGAGGGACTAAATACTATTTGTAGCCCTCTTTCATGTAAGCGGACACATTTGTTGTCCGTGTGCGCATTCGTCACCCGACGAGCCTCGTCTCATTCAGACGCTACAAGCGTTCCTGCCAAGGATTGCGGATTCCTCAGTGCTGGTCCGTACGGACAATACGACCAGCATGTATTACATCAACAAACAGGGAGGAATGAAATCTGCCACACTCTCACAAGAGGCCCAGGAACTGTGGGAATGGGTCACTCTTCACGGGATAACCCTCAGAGCAGAACACGTCAGGGGTTTACACAATACTCTGGCGGACACGTTGAGCAGGTCTCTGTCGGACTGTCACGAGTGGGAACTGGAACAGGAACAGGTGAACAGAGTGTTTCAAACCTGGGGCAAACCTGCACTGGATTTGTTTGCAACAAGGGACAACAAGAAATGCCGGTACTATGCCAGCAGATTCCCTCAACAGGGGTCAAGGGGGAATGCCCTGTCCATGCGATGGTCAGGGATTTGTGCTTACGCTTTTCCCCCGATCCCGTTGGTTCCGAGAGTGCTCCGGAAAATGAAGCTAGAGGGTTGCCGCATAATCCTGATTGCACCCCGTTGGCCAAGACAATATTGGTTCCAGGAACTACTACTGTTGACTCAGGACAAGCCTATTCGCCAGTGTCCGACTCCTACGATGTTGTCCAGGAACAGCGGCCAAGTGGTCCACCCGGACCCACAGTCCTTACACTTGCACGCATGGCTCCTGATTTCTTAGAGTTCAAAGACTTCAACATCTCGTAAGACTGTCGTGAAATCTTGACCAAAGCTCGTGCTCAAAGCACAATAAAGACTTATCGTTCAAAATGGAAACGATTTTGTTATTGGTGCGAAGTGAATAATACTCACCCAGTTCACGCTCCTGCGGAACAGATTCTCCCTTACTTGCTGTCTCTAGCCAAGTCTGGTCTTACCTTTTCATCAGTCAAGGTCCACCTTGCTGCTCTGTCTAGATTCAGAAAAGGTGCTGATCGGCCGTCTCTCTGTTCATACTCACTTGTCAAGCAATTCATGAAGGGACTTTTCAGAGCTTTCCTCCAGTGCAAGCACCCCGTCCAGAGTGGGAGCGCAATACTGTGCTAGCGCAGCTGATGAAGCGCCCATTTGAACCAATCCACAAGGCGGACCTCAAATTCCTCACGTGGAAGGTCGCACTTTTACTGGCGCTAACTTCGGCAAGAAGGGTTAGTGAAATCCAAGCATTCACTATCACTGAGCCTTTTCTACATTTCACTCGAGATTATGTAACCCTTCGCACAAATCCTAAATTCATCCCCAAGGTACCGTCACAATTTCATTTGAACGAACCGGTAAGGTTAAGAACTTTCTTTCCGGATCCATCCACTCCAGCTGAGAGAGCGTAACACTCTCTGGATGTCAAACGCTGTTTAAAATTCTACTTACAAAAAACTAAAGACATCAGGCGTTCCAACCAACTGTTCGTGGCCTATGGCCAAACAACTATTGGAACTGCAGTAACAAAGGCAACAATCGCCAGATGGCTGGCTTCCGCTATCCGCTTCTGCCATGACAAGGCCAACAAGCCTTTACATAGGAAGGTCAAGGCTCACTCTACAAGGACTATGGCGGCTTCTGCAGCTTTGCTTGCCGGAGTGACTCTAGAGAATATCTGTTGTGCTGCGACATGGAAAAATGTCCACACGTTCACGAAGCACTACTGTCTTCAATCTGCTCAGCGAGAAGATGCAGCAGTTGGACAGGCGGTTCTACGACATCTCTTTCATTAAGTCGGACCAGGTATTTTCTCTTTTATATGCTGTTTGTTCCTGCGATCAGTATTCATACAAAATTGATATGTAAATATCTATATAAAGTATAGTTGTACAAATATACATATATGATAATTCTTATGTATTCTTGTTCTTAGTAGTAGATTGCATTTTACATAACTTTGATGTCTTGAAGACTTGTGTAAAAAAAAAAAAAAAAATCTGTCATTGTGGATACAGTTTGGGGGTTTAGTAATACTTGTCTCCCACCATCCGCAAACGACATTACGTTTGATATACTGCTGACTACTCTGATTCAGGCATGTGAATCTATGAAAGATACCCCAATACTGGATAAGAAAACAAGTTACTTACCTGTAACTACAGTTATCCAGTATTGGTATCTTTCATAGATTCACATGCACTCCACCCTCCTCCCCGGCAGGTCAGTTCTCTAGGATTTGGGACTCTTACTCCCACTTGTGCTAAGAAAATCTGAGGAGAACTGCCTCTGCTGGGAGTGTTCTAGAGGGTGCTGGTAGCTGATTGGTTGGAGCTAACCTTTGGTTCTTTTTCATTATAATGATGTAGATAGGCTACTAAGTTTTAGGCCTTAGGCCTTTTCTTTTAGCCTTCTACTGTTATTTACTTTTGGCACTACTTTTGTAATTTACCGTGGGACTCCCGCCTCGACGACGGGGAATGATTCAGGCATGTGAATCTATGAAAGATACCAATACTGGATAACTGTAGTTACAGGTAAGTAACTTGTTTTCATATCGATCGGATCGCCCAAATTAATTTAAACCCCGTGATTAGTAAAATAGCCATTGACCTTAGGCGGATGAGCTCACTTCATTTAACCATTATAGGAAGAGTCAACGTACTTAAAATGGTAATGCTCCCCAAGATAATGTATTTGTTTAGGGCACTCCCGGTCGAAATTGAAGGGTCTATAATTAAACTAGACTCCATATTTAGTAGGTTTATCTGGCAATATGGTAAGGTCAGGAGATCCTTAAAGTTTCTTACTCTGCCACAAGAACGGGGAGGGTGGGCTGCTCCTAATCTAACGTTTTATTACTGGGCAGCTTTGTTACAACATATGAATATACTCCTTTTTGAAAATGCTGGCAGAGCTAGTGGGGTACAGGCAGAGGGTCTCCCAACAATTTACGAGCTGGCGCTTGGGGAAAGGGCAAAAGCACTGTTGCTCCGTGAGCTGGAACCCAGTTATTATAAGAAGGTTTGATTTAAGATTATCATGAACGCATGGAAAGTCTGGGGTAGAATACAAAAACATATGAATATCGAGAGATTTACAAAGTATACACCCATTTGGAGATCATCATTATTCCCCCCTGTGTTTTATGATGCTATATGTAAACAATGGGAGCAACTTGGTCTAAGGACAGTAGGGGATATTCAACCAAAAGGCCAATTATATTTATTTGCTGAGTTACAAAGAGAACATGGAATTCCAGATGGGCACTATTTTAAATATCTACAAATAAAGGTTTTTTTTGGTAAAAGGAGACAGGCAATCTCAAGTGCCAAAATGTTTATTGTTTGAGACTATGGGGAGGCCCATCTGTAAAATTAAACATTTATATGGTATGATGATGGACCAAGTCCCGGGTGATATCGAAAAATAGAAACTAAATGGGCCAGTAGACTAGAGAACGATTATGTTGATATCGATATGTCACTACGGCTAGTAAAGAAAATGCTCCGATCCGCCAATTTAAAGTCACAGCACTATAAAACGATTTATAACCTATACTTTACCCCTGCCAAATTATTTAAATGGGGGAAAGGGGAGGATGACAAATGCCCTAGATGCGGGGTAGGACCAGCTGAAGAGATCCACATGTTTTATGGTTGTAAACAGCTTGATTTGTTAAAAACAGAACTGGTAAAGTTCTGGGAGAGGATTTTTGGCAAAACTGTGGTATTAACCCCATCGCTCATGATGATGGGATATGACAGTTGTGCCAGGCTAGATCAAGTCCAGATTAGTATTATATTTATCTCAGTTACTATAATTAGGTTACTCATTGCAACTAGATGGAAGGATCCAATGCCCCCTTGCTTCCATGAATTCTTGGCCCGCTTTATTGCTGTATATAAACTTGAACAGGCCCTATACGCCTGCAAGGGGTACCAGGCTAAAAAGTGGGGTATGAAATTATGGGCTCCAATCGCGAAGTGGTTAACAGGGGCCGGGGAATGTATATAGATTAAGTCTGTGTAAATGTTATGATGTATTATTTCTCCCTTTTCTCTCTTGGCTTGTGTATCAATTTGGACTATTTGACAATTATTGATATTGTATAACAAATGAATTAGTTTTGAATATGATTATATGTATAATGTCTCTCTGAATCAATAAAAAAAAAAAATGATACTCTGCTGATGGAACAGACTCCATTTTGATTCTGCCCTCGGTGCCATTCGAAGTACCTGCAGACCAGCCTTCACGTGGTCTGCAATCTGTGCTTATCCCCCGAGCACAAAGAAGAAGATTGTGAGGCCTGTCTGTCGTTTCGATCCGAAAAGACCTTGCAGGACCATCTGGCACGATGCAAAGAGATCTAGAGACGTGACATCAAACACATGCCATATATCTTCGGTCAACAAGCTATCGAACCAGAAGAGGAAGATCTGGAAGCTTCAGCTGCTGAAGAGGAAGGGGCCTCTTCGGTTCAAGATTCTGACTCCGACTTTGAGATCGATTTGTAGTCACATGATCTTCCGTCGGGTCAAGGAGCCTTGAGTACTCAAAGCCCTCACCTGCCCACACAAAAACCTTCCATTCCTGTAAAACAAAAGTCTTCTGGTCCACCACTGCCATCTGGCCATGGTTGGCACTGAGAATTGGCTTCGGCTGCCCCGCACTCCGGCTTGGCACAAAAAGCATATATGAATCCTTCCAGCTCCACATTGAGTTGAAATAACACCTCTTCAGCTTCCACTGCTCCTGTTCTAAAAGTGAAACCAGGTTTGGTTCCGAAAAAGAAATCTGCTCCCACAACACTACCGGAGCCAATTTTAGAGACCATGCAGGGAAGACTCGATCCAAAACAAAAGAGGATCCATATACACCCAGAGACTTGCTGCATTATCACAAAGACTGCGCCAGTGCCTACTTCTTTCCAATAGGACATTGATCTCCCAATACCTTTAAAAAAGAACAAGCATTTTCAATGCAATAGTCTCGCATTTGCGAGAGTTTAAGCTATTGGCATTGTAAATGACAATGCCTTTAATTTGTGTTTTTTTTAAGCAACACATATATAAAAGGCATTGTCATTTCTAATGCTAATAGCTCAAACTCTCGCAAATGTGAGACCACTTTAATGGTGGCTGTGCCCCTTTTCTTTAGACGCTGCTCGCGGTATTCAGGTTACAGTGAGCAGCGTCTAAAGGAAGGGTCGCGCCCAACATTAAAGTGAAAGCGCGGTATGGGGCACTTTCACCCAAAAAGAAAAAATAAATAGAAAGGTTGTGTAGCACGGCCGCCTAAGTGAAAGCGTACTGTGCTGTAAATTAAAAAAAATAAATAACAGCGGCCGCTATAGTTGAAGAGGACCACGCTGTAAATTAGATAAATACATTACTAATAACAATATAAAAGCGGGCTCCGTGCTGCGAAGTCGTGGGTGGAATAGGGGAAGATCATTAAAGAAAATAGTGCTCACCAACTACATAAAGCAGACCATGTAACAACACAAGTAAAAAGTCCAGTCCTAATGGGAGGTTACAAATGCACACAAGGCGGTACCAAGGAGGGACTACTAAGCCTATTCACGAATGAAAGGCAACGATTTTGAAAGGACAGTAACCGGAGCCAATTGAAAAGATTGGCGGTAAGTGGGCGGAACTTCTATTCCTTACCTCAATACAGCATGCCTTGCAGAGCAGTGCATGCGCTGCCCAGGCTCGACCTAAAAAGGACAAAGCTAGACTGTGCCTCCTACCACCCCATATCCTGCTAAACGTAGAACCCAAGGTACTAGCCAAGGTCTTCGCAAACCGACTATCTGGGTTAATAACGTGTGTGATACACCCAGACCAATCCGGCTTTATGCCGAGACGTAGCACACACCTGAACCTGAGACGGCTGTATGGGGTACTTCATTTGACGGAGACACAACGCAACCGTCCTCTCCCTAGATGCCCGAATGGAATTCAACAGCGTCGAATGGAACTATATCTTCGCAGTACTGCCTCTGCTGGGTTTTGGCCCCAACTTTTGTTCCTGGGTCCGATTGGTCTATGGCGCGCCACAGACCAGGATGCGGGTGAATGGCTTCACCTCCCGCATTTTCAAATTGAGAAGGGGCACACAACGATGCCCGCTGTCGCCCATGATTTTCGCCCTAGAGCCCCTGGCGGCTTGGGTCCGCGGAGACCCTTTAATACGGGTTATCACAGTTGAGGAGGGCTGGGAGGAAAAGATATCTCTTTACGCAGACGACATTCTGCTATATGTGACAAAACCTCGTTTCTCAATACCGAGAATCCTCCACATTTTCGATTTCTTTGGGAGCTATATGGATTACCAAATTAACTGGGATAAGTCCCTGATCTATCCACTTGTGATTGAGGGGGAGGGTCTGACTGTACCACCCCGGTGCCCTGCCTCTATGGCGACGAAAGGATTCACGTACCTAGGGATTCACATAACTAGAGAAGAGAAAGTTTTCCTTGACCTCAGTCTGCTCCCCCCAAATCGATCGCTTCCAAACAGACACGACCCACTGGCGCACACTACCCCTCTCGTTGATGGGACGGGCAGTCCTTTTTAAAATGATGACCCTCCCACGCATGCTTTACATACTTCATAACACACCATACATAGTCCCTGACTCATACTTCCGTAGAATCCACAACATACTGAGGTCATTATTGTGGGATGGGGGGTGCGGCTCGAATCTCCTTAGCGAAACGACAGCGCTGAGTCTTCGATGGCTATCTTGCGGTCCCAGACCGCCACGCCTACTACTGGGCTTCCCAGTTGGTGGTGGTAAACCATTGGGTATTTGGGGAGACAAATGAACCGGCATACAGGGCTTACCGCCGAGCCATGGGAAGTAGGGGTTACCCGGCACTCCTTTACGGAAGAGCCAAGAAGGGATCGCTCCCACCCCACACCTAGGCGGTACTGCAGGCGTGGAAAGCCACCAATCCATGTTTTGGATGGAATAACAAATTAACAGCAGAGACCCCACTTTGGGACAGCAACAGCCTGGGGGTGGTTAAAAAGTTACGCACCCACACACGATGGCACACAATATGGATAGACAAACTGGGAGATGTCTGGAGAGGAGGCACACTGGCAACGTTCAACGTGCTGCAATCCGAATACGAGCTGGCGCAGGGAGAGATCTTCCGATACCGACAGCTACAGCACGCCCTGAAATTTCATCTGCCAGAGGGGGAACAAATCCCAGATTACTCCCCCATGGAAGACCGGCTAATTCTAGACCCTAGGCCCACCAAGGCAGTCTCTCTAACATACAGAAAGATAATAAACAACATGCCAGATAGTCTTGTCTCACTCAGAGAGGCCTGGATAGCAGATCTAGACCCCCTAGACAATGATGAGTGGAGTGAGGTGCTACAGAGCCCCAGGTAGATTGCCATACGAGCACGGTTCCGCCTGGTGCAGCTTCGGATACTGCATCGGTCCTACCTATCTAGGTCCAGAGTGTATAAGATGGGTCGCAGTGATTCAGCTGAATGCTCCAGGAACTGTGGCAGTGTGGGCACGTTCTATCATACACTCTGGACCTGAAATATTTGGGCAGAAATAACAGAGGTGATGAGAGAGGTGACGGGCCTATCGGTCCCACTCGAAGCCAGATGGCTGCTGCTGGGCGTATCGGTGGAGGAGAGGTGGCCCAGACAATCGCATGCCTGGCTCAACATGGCTGCAGGGGTGGTGAAGCGCAACTTAGCTAGACTGTGGGGACCAAACAGACCTCCCACAGCCCAAGATTGGAAGGAAGACCTTGACTGGTGGAAACTAGCGGAACGCGCAGCATACCGGTCCCGGGGTTGCCCACGCAAATTCGAAAAGATCTGGGGACCGTAGATGCAACACAGGGGCACCAATGGATTAGGAGGGGAGAGGGATGGGGAAGGTACTAGGTCACAAGGTGTTCGGATAGCGGGCCCTCAACCCGCCATACTACGTAGGAAGCCACCCTAGGAGACTAAGACTGGGTTATACATTGATATTTGTCGTTGTACGGGCCCCCTGCGAATGGCCCACAAAGATTATACTTAACTGTTTACGATTAACCTGTGGTTTTCAACTAACTGCTTAATAAAAATACTTTTTTTTTTAAAATGACAGCTACCAATCCCCTGCACCCTGTTTCTCCTTCTCCATCTCCTATACTACCACCTCCATCCCCTGTACCTCCTGTACCTCATTCACCACACAACCCTTTAAACATTACACCTCCGGGTTCTCCACACACATACCCAGATGCAGGTGTAGGAGGTGAAAGCATTTCCACCTCACCTCATAGGCAAGGTTGTCCTAGTCCGGATGGACAAAATTACAGCCATGTAATATGCACATAAACGGGGGGGATAGGGGGGGGAAACACTCTCTACAGCGGTCACGTCTCTCTCAGACCATTTGGCGTTGGGCAATACATCACTAAATCCATCTGTCAGCGGAACACCTCCCGGGAACAGATAACGACTTTGCCGACCTCCTCAGCAGAATGCAGCAACAAGTCCATGAGTGGGAACTAAACTCCCAAGTCCTCCTCCCATAATTCCACAAATGGGGGTTTTCACAAATAGGTAATAATCAAAAGAAGAGCGAGGAGATAGGGGCCAGTTCACTTCCCCTGGGTATAGTATAAGTATCAAAGGGAACTAGCTACTAAATAGGAGCTCCTGGTATGTGTATGTATGGCGACACATATGTGTTTTTAGAAGACCCTCACTCACCAACCTAGTTGGTGACATGCTTCATCATCGGGTCCCACCCAAGGTACCGAATGTACCTTGGGTGTGCTGCGACGCCTGGATACAGCGGAGCTGGTTCTGTGCAGTGAGAGTGAGATGAGTGTGGTTTAAAAAGCTGTCCGTAGGGTCCCGTTCAGGTAACAAAAGGACTATTTTAATGTATGGGCCCTCGGCAGTGGTTAAAAAAGAGAGGTGGATATCTCTGGAGTTAATTAGGTTCCGATATCCTGGTCAACATGTTTCAGCCAGTCTCTCTATACTGGGCTGGCTTTCTTCAGGACCTTATGTGTGTGAGGTTAAAATGGTGGTCTGGAACAAAGTGTGTAAGAGACCATCTATGTGGTGCACTCGCTAAGGTGCATTATGTGATGGAGGATGATTTCCTCTGGCGACGCATACCTGTTATAGGGGGTAAAAAGACGATAGACAAACATACACATTGATCCATTTAGATGTTGTTGTTTAAGCACATCTATTATTGTGAATCAGGAGCGTGGTGTCCGTGCTCTAATCGAATAAATTGCGTAGTGAGGACGGACCGTGGCGTTTTAGTGCATTGTAATTAAATCAAAACAATGTATACGCCTCTTATATATGCGTTAACAAGTGAAAATCAATATGCGATATTACATGGTGATAAATAGAGGGATAAAAAGGTAAAACCATGTTTGCTCACTCAGGAATTGTCTGAGAAATGCCCCATGAGTTCCGTGGGGGGCCCGACCTATTGTCACACTCTGTGTTTTTTCGGAAAAGAAAATGAAAAAAATGAAAAGGAGTAAACAGTAAAGGCACATACATCGTAAGTTGCTGGCGTGCCATATTACTGCAGGACTATTAGTCCCTCTCTGGCTGGAACCCCCTGAACAGAGCCCCACTTACTTCTTCAAGATCAAGGGCCCGTCTCCGTACCTAGTCTGGCCGCATCGGAACTCCGACGGTGAATGACTGGTACGCGATGGGAGTTTAAATACCTTAGCAGATTCTGCCGGTAAAAGCAGGTTTTCTCTAACGACCTCCAGGTGCGGGTGATCAGTTTCCATTCCTTGCACCTGCGAGGATAAACAGAGAAGAAAGCGTGCGCACGTGTTTGTGTGTTTACGCTGCGTATGGATAAAGTTAAATTAGGAATACTTGTAAATAAGTTAAATGTCTGGAAATTCCCTTTATGGTATTACTTAACTTTATAATTAAAAAGGATATTTTTATCGGCTGTATTGTACTGAAGAAAGCGCGCTAGAATGTTGGTTGTTTGGGTATATCTCCTCGGGGATAGACAGGACTCCGATGCGGCCAGACTAGGTACGGAGACGGGCCCTTGATCTTGAAGAAGTAAGTGGGGCTCTGTTCAGGGGGTTCCAGCCAGAGAGGGACTAATAGTCCTGCAGTAATATGGCACGCCAGCAACTTACGATGTATGTGCCTTTACTGTTTACTCCTTTTCATTTTTTCATTTTCTTTTCCGAAAAAACACAGAGTGTGACAATAGGTCGGGCCCCCACGGAACTCATGGGGCATTTCTCAGACAATTCCTGAGTGAGCAAACATGGTTTTACCTTTTATCCCTCTATTTATCACCATGTAATATCGCATATTGATTTTCACTTGTTAACGCATATATAAGAGGCGTATACATTGTTTTGATTTAATTACAATGCACTAAAACGCCACGGTCCGTCCTCACTACGCTAATTTATTCAATTAGAGCACGGACACCACGCTCCTGATTCACAATAATAGATGTGCTTAAACAACAACATCTAAATGGATCAATGTGTATGTTTGTCTATCGTCTTTTTACCCCCTATAACAGGTATGCGTCGCAAGAGGAAATCATCCTCCATCACATAATGCACCTTAGCGAGTGCACCACATAGATGGTCTCTTACACACTTTGTTCCAGACCACCATTTTAACCTCACACACATAAGGTCCTGAAGAAAGCCAGCCCAGTATAGAGAGACTGGCTGAAACATGTTGACCAGGATATCGGAACCTAATTAACTCAGAGATATCCACCTCTCTTTTAACCACTGCCGAGGGCCTATACATTAAAATAGTCCTTTGTTACCTGAACGGACCCTACGGACAGCTTTTAAACCACACTCATCTCACTCTCACTGCACACTCACTGCACAGAACCAGCTCCGCTGTATCCAGGCGTCGCAGCACACCCAAGGTACATTCGGTACCTTGGGTGGGACCCGATGATGAAGCATGTCACCAACTAGGTTGGTGAGTGAGGGTCTTCTAAAAACACATATGTGTCGCCATACATACACATACCAGGAGCTCCTATTTAGTAGCTAGTTCCCTTTGATGGTTTTCACAAATAGACTTCTTTGCAACAGCAGAGAATGCAAAGTGCCCAAACTTCGCCTTCAAGTTCCCACACGCTCTATTCAAAGGCAATGCCCTATGGATGAATTGGTCAGGAATAATTGCCTATGGTTTTCTGCCTCTCCCTCTTCTTCCATTTCTGGTTCAGAAGCTCAAGCAGATGTCTCTCACCATCATTGTGGTAGCTCCCACGTGGGCTCATCAACCGTGGTTCACCACACTACCCGAACTTTCAGTGGTTCCACACAAGAAGCTTCACCTCAACCCAAACCTTCTCACTCAGAACCATGGCGAAATCAGTCACCCCAACCCCAAGGAGCCAAGTCTGGTGATTTGGCTCCTGAAGTCAGTTTGGATAGCTAAATCTGCCACCATAATGTATGACCATTATTAAGGAAGCACCTAAACCTACCACTAGAGCTTGCTATGCAACTAAGTGGAAAACATTTGTTATTTAAAGTAATAACCAAAAGATTGATCAACTCCATGCATCTATACAAAACATTATTTGTTATGTCTTGCATTTGCAACGCTCAGGCCTTGCTTACACTTTCATACATCTACATCTGGCGGCAGTGGCTCCCTCTCTTCAAAACAGGCAATACTTATATTTATTCAAAGTGCCATTTATTAAGGCTTTTATGGAAGGCCGTAAAAGAGTAATACCACCAAGGGTCCCACCTGCGTGGAATCTCATTATTATTCTGACAAGGCTTGTGTCCAATCTTTGATCCGTTGCACAATTGCCCCCTCCAATTTCTTTCTTGGAAGGTTGCTTTCTTAATTGCTATCACCCGACTAAGGTGTGTTAGTGAGCTCCAGGCACTAACATTAGTAGAACCATTCTTCCAGCTTCATAGGGATAGGGTGGTTCTTCGTACCAAATCCAAAATTGCTTCCAAAGGTAGTATCCCCTTTCTACATTAACCAATCCGTTGAGCTACCTGTTTTCTTTCCTCAACCAGATTCTGTGGCAGAAAGGTTTTTTTCATACACTAGATGTTAAGAGCATTAATGTATTATATTTATTGACAGGACAAAAGATTTTCACAAAACGACTGAGTTTGCTCCCCTCATAAAGGGGAACCAATGTCAAAATCAGGCATTTTTAAATAACATGTCTGGATGCATTTAACGATCTATCTCAAAGCCTAAAGGACTGTGTCTACACCCCCTAGAGCACACTCTACTCAGAAAATAGGGGCATCTGTGGCTTTCTTGGGCAAAATTCCCAGAGCTGACATTTGTAAGGCAGCTGCACCACACACATTTACCAAGCACTATTGTCTGGATGTTTTAGCACACCAACAAGCTAATATAGGACAGGCAATGCTATGTACACTTTTTCAAACAACTGCAACGTCCTCTGGTTAGCCACCGCTTTTTGGAGGGCACTGCTATACAGTCTATGCAAAGCATATGTATCTACAGCCACACATGCCTCAAACTGATTAGGTTACTTACTCTGTAAGCATCTATTCTTGGCATGTAGTCCTGTAGGTTCACATATGCTCACCCTCTTCCCCGGATTCATATCTATATCTAATAGATTCTAAACTATATTTTCATATGCATGGACATCTCTGTACTTACACTTGTACTCCATTCTCACCCTCTTGCGGGAAAGCAATCTTAACAATGGAGTCTATGCCCATGCACACTATTACCAAGAGGAAGAGTCCCCTTACTTCGTGACTCGAAAGACCTCTGCGAAGAAAAACAACTTGCAAACATCCAGACCCAACCCAACACTAGATGGCAGGAGTATGCAAAACATCTGAATCTAAAGCTCTACATACCAAGAACAGATGCTTACAGGGTAAGTAACCTAATCCTTTATATGAGGGGCATATCCGCACGAGTCGACATAAGCCTGTGATGTCTAGTTCTGTTACTAGATATTACAAGTGAGCAGGGAAGCCATCTTAAGGTATGTACTGGTCACTGGTCAAAACTAGTTCCCCATCTACATAATGGCTTCACTGAAACCTATGGTATTTGGTATCTAACATCTCATAGTAGTAAACCCACAGTGATTCCAGTAATAGATTTATTAATACATGCACCCAGAGGGTACCTTAGAGGTACCCCCTGAACCCTAATTGCCTTCTACTGTGCTGGCTGACTGGTCCAGTACAGCCTGCTACCACAGATGAGTTTCTAACCACCTAGGAGGTGAGAGCTCTGCTCTCACATTACAGAAACAATGCCTGCTATGGGGAGAGGAGATATCTCCTCCTCTCCCTGGAAGGCTGGTAAATCAGCATATCAAGGCAGGAGGCTTTAAAGGCATAAGACTCCTTTGATACGCGACCCAAGGCTTCCCCAGACATGGGAGATGCCACCCCCAGCACCAGGACAGGTGGGAAAAATAGTTATGCAGGAGGCGTGTTGCCCTGCCAGGCTGGACACACTTCTAAGGTTACCAAGCCTGAAGTGAACATGAATTCAGAAATTCCACCATCTTGTGTGTGCTTGAATTAGGAACTCTGTGACTGGGTGATGCCCACTCCCCAAAGGTAGTGGGCACTAGGGGATGTAGGGACCCCAGGGGTAAGTAGGCCATTTGCTACTACCCCTTACTCCCATTAACCCCCCTAATTTGAGTATTTAGCGTACCCCCTGATACCAGAACTTCAAATTTCAACGTACACAGAAGATTGCTGACCTGAGAACCGAAGAGCATGACTGACTTGGCGCCAACCCTGCCAGCCTGCCTGCTGCACCTGACCTTCATGGAACAACTGACTCGCTCTGCCGCTGTGCAGACTCAAAGAAACTGGGAGGGATGCCAGTGCTTTGCCAATTGCCAAAGAAACTTCCTTGGAGTAGAGGAGCTACTCCCCTGAAGCCTCAGGCTTCAATGAAGCAACGCACAGTACACCGACCTGACTCCTACGGGGACTACAGATGCAGCAGCCACCCAGTAAGAAGTAACTGTGCTACTACAGGTCAGATGCGCCCTCCCTCCAAGTATGGGGACACTAGGACCAGCCAGAGCCACACAACACCAATACCTGGGGTACCGGACTCCTTGCAGCAGTCAACACTTGTTGTGTCCAG
The DNA here is from genome assembly GCA_963921515.1 of Calotriton arnoldi. NCBI lineage: Eukaryota > Metazoa > Chordata > Amphibia > Caudata > Salamandridae > Calotriton > Calotriton arnoldi. The sequence continues at coordinate 1,312,865 of CAWUFW010004739.1, read as the reverse complement.
TCTGGACACCCAAACTGAGGAAAACAAACCTGCACTTCGAAGGACTTCAAGGACAATGAGACCCACATAGTGAGTGGCCCAGCTGTCCTGTTTGCCCCTCTGCAGCAGAAACAAAGACAAAGAGTGAGTCATCGATCGCCACTACCTGACATCTCAAAGCACCTCTGCACCCACTTCTCACAGCCCAAGTCCGGAGGTGGTGATGGTGCCAACGGGGTCCCCAGAGCCGAGCCCATCCTTGGATGTGGCCAAACTGAACTTCCAGTGGCTGCCTGCAGTCTCTTTCTGTAGGACCCCTCCAACCACGAGGGACTCCAGCACAGAACCCGACGCCAATAGACACCACTTAACCAGCGCTCCAGAGCCCTTGGAGAAGTGGACCAAGGGTGTCCCTACGTGCCCGAGCATATATAGGGTTGAGCCCCCCATGGGTTCCCTCAGACTGATCCTCCAGTCTCATCTTGCAGCCTCTTTCTGACTAGACTGTTCCCCATTGAAGTGAGTGGGACACCCAACATTGTAACACATTCTCTGCACGCAGACGCCCCATAGCTTCCCAAGGTGACCTGTTGGAGTGGCCTTGGACTTTGCCCCATATGTCCTTAGGTCCCGGAGAACAGTCCAATAAGCCTGAATGCAGTACATATTTTCCCCCATAGGACAACATTACCGTACTCCAAAAATTGCACTATCAACTTTTGAAAACTGAAAATTCATTACTCAAAGTACTTACCTGTTCTCTTCCAGGGGATACTCATCAATAGTCATAAGCACTGAATAATCCCCGCCAACGTACGGGACCCCGGAGCATATATAAAAATACATATATATGTGCATGTTTAGACAAACAAGTACAGAGTACTTCCCAAAACATACATATATACATATAAAAATATGCAGCCTAATGTACTTCAAATAGTCTAATATGCCAAAATTACATGGGTTTTTTAGAAAGAGAAAATAATCTCTCATATAAACACTGCAACAGAGAACATACACTGTAATAGTGTTCCAACACAGCCCTTTATTTTCAGAAAAAAAGGCAAGTAATAGCAGGCAATTAGCTCATAGGCTGCATAGAAGAAAAAACATCACAGTATCAAAACACTGGCACCCTGCCTTTAAGGATTCCAAGAACCTGGACACCGTGCCTTTAAGACCTCCAGGAGCCCCCTGCTCCCATCATGCACCACAGGTGACAGGTCAGTTTTTTTTTCCAGGCTCCTTCTGTGAGGACCCTGGAGCTTGAGCTCGTCAGTTTTTGGCGTCAAAAATTATTTTTTTCCTTCTACATTCGACATTTTTCTCTGCTTGTAACTGTTCTCAGTTATTTTGTGACTAACTTGCAACTTTTTTCTGTCAGAAATGCCAGCTTTATTCAATAAATGTCCTTCCTGTGGGAAGAAGATGGCAAAATCGGACCCACACTCTGTGTGCATCGTGTGTTTACCATCTTCACACAAGCCAGAGATATGCTATCACTGCCAGCAATTCTCCAAGAGAACTCTGCGTGACAGGGAGAAAATCAAACTTCATGCCTTGCTGGAGAGAGGAAAGGGTCATTCCAAAAGTGTCCTTGGGAGCACTTCTGCTTTCAGAGAGCCCTCCTCTCAAGAAGAACGCAGAAAACAGCGTCGATCTGCTTCCCCAGCTTCAAAAAAAGAAGCAGATTCCTGACTGTTCACCGTCGACGTCGAGATCGACGTCGAGAAAGCATGCAAGACATTCATCACCGTCGAGGGACAGATCGCCGTCGCGACGGCGATAGCCTCCGTCACCAAAAAGTAAGTTGACGTCGAGGCATGCCACTTCGGGCTCGAAGTGTGCTGGTCCTGAGAGGCCTAAGACTACGGCGAAGCACCCGGCGGCGTCGAGACACCTATCTTCATCTAGATCTCCGCCTCCTTCGCAAAGGTCGGCTTCGAGAGGTTCGGCGGCGAAGCCTCTGCCGCAAGCCTATAGATGACAGCGTCAAAGACTCCATCGCCGTCGAGACGCTCACCGCTCGCCGCTTAAGAAGTCGGCGTCGAAGAAAGACCATAGACGGTCGACGTCGAAGACTCATTCTCGGTCCCGAGGACGGTCGACGTCGAAGGGGCCGATGTCGAAGACATCTTCGCGGAGGCGAGAGTCCTCAAGCATCTCGCCGCAGGGGCGGTCAACGTCGAAGGCGGCACAGTCGGTGTCGTCGGCGAGACATCGTTCGACATCGAGAGACAAAAACCCTGCTGTTGCTTCAAAAGAAGTGCCAGAAAGACCTAGATCGACGTCGAGGACCAGGCATTCGACGTCGAGGGAAGTTTCATCATCCCCTGGCATTAATATCATTCAGGTTACACCGGAGGGATCTCCGGTTCCGGGTGAGAAGACTCCTCCTGTCAATCTTTCTCCAAAGTGGTTAGAAAACATACAACACTGGAAGGTTCCTGCTGATGCCAGACGCAGAAGTCCGGGCTCGGATTTCTCCAGGACATTTTCTCCGTCCGGAGTCTTTGGTGGACCGTCTCCTGCTGCATCCCCGAGGGTTTCTCCAACTAGGACCCCGAGAGGGATAGGTCTCCATCAGCCCGTCGATCACGGGAGCAATCACGATCTCGTCGGGCTCCTACCCCTAAAAGGAGGAGACGAAGGTCACCGTCTTGGTCCACCTCTTCAAGATCTTCCATAAGGGACTACTCCAACTCTGTCTGCAACGCCACCATCCAGAGTTTCCCCAATTGACGACATAGGGACTTTTAGTGAGGATCTATGCAGAGGAGCCACCAAACTGAACATTAGTATGTCGGCTCCGACAGTCTCTACATCTGTCATTTTTGAAACCTTGCATCATAGATACTCGGCGAGGCCTTTGTTACCCTTAGTCCCAGGTCTCTTGGAACCAGCAATGCAGACTTTTCTAACTCCTGCAACAGTGGGGTCAGTACCCTCCCGTATTTCCAAGAAATACAAAGCACCAGATCAGGATCCATTTTTCTTGCGATCAGATCCCCCTCCGGACTCCGTCATAGTGGCGGCGGCCAGGAAGGCACATCCTGTGGCAACCTCTTCTTCAGTTCCCCGGAGAAGGACAGTAAAATCATGGATTCTCTGGGCAAAAGAATGTGCAGCACTTCGGCTTCAGTGATGAAGGTGGCCAGTGCTTCCGCTCTCTTGGGAAGGTATGACGGATCACTCTGGGACTCCTTGTCATGGTTCACTGAAAAGCTACCAAAGGAAGATCAGCAAGACTTCCAGGAAATCCTGCAGGAAGGTGGTTTGGTTGCGAACCAGGTTATTAGTGCAGCGGCAGACTCATCGGATCTGGCTGCACACGGCTACTCCCACGGCATCTGTTCCAGACGCTCAGCCTGGCTGCGTCTCACGGGCCTTAAACCGTACGCCCAGCGGAGGATTGTGAACCTCCCTTTTAATGGCTCCTCGCTGTTCGGATCTCACGCGTACGATGAGATGTCCAAAATGAAGGCGGAATTGGACACGGTTAAGGCCATTGGGTTGGAGAAGCGGAAGGAATTCCGAAGAAGGTTCCGTCCCTACGACCGGCGGGCTTTCCAGCAGAGGGTTAAAACCCCTTAGTGGTCCACCCAACATCAACATCAGCCCAGGTCACACTACCACCAAAGAAGACCGGGTAGAGGAAGGGGACCTACAAGACAGCCGGCGTCTACATCGAAGCCACCAGCAAAACAATGACCGAAGGCTTCCTCCATGCACGTTAGCCACTCCGGTGGGAGGAAGTATCACGTTTCACCTGGCAGAGTGGAAGACAATAACAAAAGAGAAGTGAGTTCTGAATATTGTGCAGAATGGCTATTTGCTCAGATTCAAATCCCCACCGCCACCAGTTCCTCCACGAGGAAAGGTCCTTCAAAAACACCGCTTGTTGCAAGAGGAGGTGAACAGTCTTCTGCGAAAGAATGCCATAGAAACTGTTCCGGTTCAACAACGAGGACAAGGTATATATTCTCGTTACTTTCTGGTACAGAAAAGAGGTCCCACCAGAGAATACAGACCAATACTCGACCTGAGGTTATTGAACAAATTCATCCGCAAAGAGAAATTTCGGATGTTAGCTCTGCACCAAATCTTCCCTCATCTACATCAAGGGGACTGGATGTGTGCTATAGACCTGCAGGACGCCTACTTCCATGTTCCGGTGTCCAAGAAACATCGAAGGTTTCTGCGATTTCTAGTGGCTCACCAGCATTTCCAATTCAAGGTTCTCCCGTATAGGCTAAAATCAGCCCCCCAAACTATTTCGAAATGCATGGCAGTGGTGGCAGCTTTTCTTCGCAAACGAAGGATTTTCGTTTACCCTTATCTGGACGACTGGCTCCTGAAGAGCTCGTCACCCTCTCTGCTTCAGAGTCCTCTCTCATACTGCCTCCAGCTACTGAGCAAATTGGGCCTACAGGTCAACTACAAAAAGTCGATCTTCAATCCGACCCAGAAGATCCACTACCTGGGTGCTTCCTTGGATACCGTAAAGACAAGCGTGTGTCCTTCGGAGGAGAGGTTATCCTCCATCAGAGAGAAATGTCGCAATCTTCTCATTTCTCAACGTCCCACAGCCAGGCAGGTGTCATCGCTACTGGGTTCAATGGCTTCATGCATCTTCATCGTACCGAACGCCAGACTGAACATGTGTCCTCTGCAGCAGTCTCTGGAGGACCAGTGGATGCAGACATTAGGCCTCTGGGAAGACCGTGTGTCCCTCCCCCAATCGGCCAAGGATTCCATCAGATGGTGGATGAAGCGATCCCACCTACTGAAAGGAGTTCCATTTCACCAGGACCCTCCTACTCAGACAATCGTCACGGATGCTTCCCTTCACGGCTGGGGGGCTCATATGGGTCACCTCCAAGTGCAAGGTCTTTGGTCAGAAGCAGAGCAAGGATATCACATCAACCTTCTGGAGCTGAGAGCCGTACATCTAGCTCTCAAATCACTGTCCCTTCTCTCCAGTCCAGCTCCCTGTTGGTTCAAACAGACAACACCACAACAATGTATTATTTGAACAAACAGGGGAGTACCAGGTCGAGACCTCTCTCTCTGGAATCGCAGACCATTTGGAAGTGGCTTCACCTGGAAGGTGAATGGCCAGAATGTTTACATTGTGACCATTCACCTTCCAGGAACTCTAAACGTCCAAGCAGATGCCCTAAGCCGAGACTTCGTCGAAGCTCACGATTGGTGCTCAACAACGAGGTCACGCAGGACATCTTCCAGCAATGGGGAGTGCCAGACATCGATCTGTTTGCAGACGCGGCAAACGCCAAATGCCCCGTCTTCGCATCCAGGTTTCACCAAACATGTTCACGGGGCAATGCCATTTTGATAAAATGGTCTCAGACATTACTATACGCCTTTCCACCAATTCGGTTGATTCCTGCAGTGATCAACAAATTCTACAGGACCAACACCAGAATGATCCTGATAGCTCCGTAGTGGCCCCGTCAGTGGTGGTACCCGGACCGTCTTCTCCACACAGGAGGTTACCATGCCGCCCAGACTTGTCGTCCAAGAACGAGGGGAAGGTGTTTCATCCCAAGCTCTCATCTCTAAGATTAACGGCATGGCTCCTGAAGTCCTTCAGTAAGGACATTTAGACTTGCTTTCGGAATGTATGAACATGCTCAAGGAAGGGAAAAGACCTTCCACCAGGAAATCGTACACTTTTAAGTGGAAATGATTTTACTTATGGTGCATGGACAATGGTCATGACCCTGTTCGGGGGCAAGAGCAGGTGATCTTGCCGTATTTGCTGCATTTGGCCAAATCTGGCCTGCAGTTTTCCTCTATAAAACTTCATCTAGCAGCTATCACTGCTTACAGAAAGTCTCCGACAGAGGTTTCCTTGTTTCAAATCCCTGTAGTTAAAGATTTTCTGGAGGGGATAAAAATAGATCTGAAAGAGACACGTTAGTGACAGATTCCTTACCTTGGAATATCCCCAGGCGTCAGGCTGGATCCGGAAAGTTTTTGCGTAGCAGTACCCTTGCGCGTCGGTAGGCGGCGTCGTGCGGCTCCGCGTCCGTCGTCGGCGTCGTGATCGCCGGGATGACGTCGCGGGCAGTACTTAGGCGCCGCCCCTGCGCGCTGACGTCAGTTCTTCTTTTTCCGCGCCAGCAAGCGCAGATCCGGGAAGAGCAGTGCCCTGGTCATTTTTTGACCAAGCTTTTTGGTGATTTTTTCACTGTTTTTCTCCATCGACTTCAAGGTGTCGTAGGGATGCCCGGGTTTAAACGTTGCGGCGCCTGTGCTCGGATGATGTCCGTCACAGACCCGCATTGGGAGTGTCTCTTCTGCCTCGGCCAAGGCCACGACACGGAGTCTTGTTCCGACTGCCAGGCCCTCCACCCGAAAGCTTTGCGAGAGCGGTCTCGAAAGCTCCTCGAGGCCCGGCATTCGGCTCCGCGGAAGCCCCGGTCGCGTGAGAGGTCCAGGGGTCGATCGCGGAGTCCACACCGGTCGTCGGCATCGAAGTCTTCTTCGTCCGGTAAGTCAAAACACAAGAAGTCCAAAAAGCATCATCGCTCTAGGACTTCGCCTCGCCGGTCTCGCGACTCGGCTGAGGCCCCTCCCGGCACCGTCCCCGCGGCCCCGGACATGCCTGTGGAGTCGCCCCCGCAATACCCCGTCCTTCCCGGGTTCGGGGCGGATCCGGCCCAAGTGCAGGAATTCCTGTCGGCCATGGCCCGCCTCTTCGGGCCTCAAGGTCCCTCCGGTGCGCCTTCGGGCCCCGCGGGCCCTGATGGTGTTGCTCCGGCGTCGCCGACGGCTCCGGCCCCGGCGTCGCCCGTGCCTCCAGCCTCGATCCCGGCTCCGGCCCCGGCCTCGATCCCGGCTCCACAACCCCCATCGACGCCGGTCGACCTGACGACACCTCCGCCGGCGCCGATGTCTCCGGTGCCGTTCTCGACGCCGCCTGGGGCTCCGGGCGGCGTCGGCCCCCAGTTCCTTCCGGCTCCGGACATGGACCCGGACCGGCGTCGCTCGACGCCGGTTCCGGCGCCGATGAGACCTTGGGTCCCAAATGTCCCTCCTCCCCCTTATTTTGAACCTGAGGAGGACCAGGAGGACTGGGAGGGGTCTGATGACCCTCTGGCACAACAGTGTCAGTACGATGAGGACTGGACAGAGGGTCTAGGGGATGCCAGTGGTCTAGATACTTCCCCTGACACTGGCATGCTGTCTCCTCCCGTGGCTACGGAGGAGGGAGCCAATTTTGCAACGGTGTTGCGTAGAGCGGCTGGAGCCTTACATCTCCAACTCCCTACTGTGGCGGTCAAGACTAATATCTTGACAGAGGTGCTTCAGCCGGCAGCCTCCTCTACGGAGACTGTGCTGCCGTTTAACGACGCCCTCACTGACGTTCTTTTGGGCGCCTGGTCCAAGCCCAACACAGGGGCTCCTGTGGATAGGAACGTGTCCCGACGCCATCGCCCAGCTCCGGGCGACCCCTGTTTCTCTCTGTCCACCCCACCCCTGAGAGCTTGGTTGTCCAAGCCTCCGCTTCCCAAACCGCCTTCCCTACCGCCCCTCCGGATAGGGAATCCAAACGCCTGGATCAATTTGGGAAGAAGGGTTTTCTTCCTCCAGTGCTGGCTTGCGGTCCATCAACACCGCTTGCCTTTTGGGCCGATATACCCACTCCTTGTGGGATTCGGTGGCGAATGTTTTGCCCCAGTGTTCTGAGGAGGTCCAGACACTGCTTTCCGCGCCATTGCGGAAGGAAGGGATGCGGCCAAATACACAATAAGATGTGGCCTTGATACCGCCGACTCGCTGGGCAGGTCTATTGCAACAACGGTGGCGCTACGACGCCACGCCTGGCTGAGAACCACTGGTTTTTCAGGGGATGTCCAGAATACTCTCATGGACATGCCCTTTGATGGAGTCGGTCTTTTTGGGTCCAAAGCAGACCATGCGTTGGAGCGCTTTAAGGACTCACGGGCTACTGCAAAGTCCCTGGGCCTTTCTGCTACACGCCCTCCGCTGACTGCTGCTTTTCGCCCCTATCGTGGCCACGGTAGGGGCGCCCTTCACGTCAGCAGCCCAGCCACCGGCCCGCGCAGCAGGCGTCTTCGCGTGGCCGAGGACGTGGATTCCGCCGTGGCGGATCGGGCAACCAGCGTGCGGGTCAGGCCACCACCTCCAACCTGGCCGCGGCCTCCAAACCCTCCTAGTCCCTCCTTTCAGGTGCACAGCACGCCGGTAGGGGCAGGGTCCGCCATCACCTTCCCCACTGGCGTACCATCACCTCGGACAGGTGGGTCTTGGACATTGTCCGAAGGGGCTACTCCCTCCCCTTCGAGTCCACCCCCAGCCATGCCACCTCAATTCCACCGCATGTCAGGGGATCACTTGGTACTTCTGCAGAAGGAAGTCACGGCCCTCTTGGCCAAGAGGGCCATCGAGCATGTTCCGACCCCAGAAGTAGGGCGTGGTTGCGACTCCCACTACTTCCTGGTGCCCAAAAAGGACAAGGAGGACATCGCCCTATCTTGGACCTCCGGAACGTCAATCGCTTCCTCCGGAAGGAGAAGTTCAAGATGCTCACCCTAGCTCAGGTCTTGACTGCCCTCGACCCTGGAGACTGGTTGGTAGCGTTGGACTTGCAGGACGCATATTTCCACATCCCCGTCCTGCCGGCCCACCGGCGTTACCTGCGGTTCACGGTAGGCCCCGAGCACTTTCAGTTCACCGTGCTCCCCTTTGGCCTTACCAGTGCCCCTCGGGTGTTCACGAAAGTGTTGGCGGTGGTCGCAGCTCATCTGCGCCGGGCAGGGGTTTCAGTCTTCCCCTACCTCGACGACTGGCTGCTGAAGGCAAGCTCGTCCCAGGCAGTCGTCTCCCACCTCCAGACTACGGCCGAACTCCTGCACTCGCTGGGGTTCTCCATCAATGTGCCGAAGTCGCATCTGATTCCTTCTCCACAGCTCCTTTTCATCGGAGCAGTTCTGGACACGACGCAGTTTCGGGCCTATCCTCCCGAACGGCGAGTCCCGGATATTCAGGCTATGATTCCGATCTTTCAGCCTTTATCCTGGGTTTCGGTACGGATGACCCTGAGGCTGCTGGGCCTCATGGCCTCCTGCATCCTGCTGGTCAATCATGCCAGATGGGATATGCGGGCTCTGCAGTGGGACCTGAAGTTCCAGTGGGCGCAGCACCAGGGCAACCTGTCCGATCACGTCCAGATCTCGGAGGGGACTGCAAAACAGTTGCAGTGGTGGCTCTCGAACCGGCAATGGGTCATGGGCAGATCCCTCTCCCTTCCCCAGCCAGAGCACACAGTTGTGACGGACGCGTCCCTTCTGGGATGGGGCGGTCACATGGGAGAGGCGGAGATCAGAGGCCTCTGGTCTCCGGGCGGAGTCCCGGCTCCATATCAACATTCTGGAGCTCCGGGCGATCCGACTTGCACTCAAGGCATTCCTTCCCTCTGTCAAAGGGAAGGTAGTGCAGGTGTTCACAGAGAACACCACCGCCATGTGGTACTGCAACAAACAGGGCGGGGTGGGGTCTTGGACCCTTTGTCAGGAGGCTCTGCGCCTCTGGACATGGCTGGAACATCAGGGCATGTTCCTGATGGTTCAACACCTGGCAGGTTCCCTGAACGCCAGGGCGGACAAACTCAGCCGCAGGTGCATGATGGATCACGAATGGCGTCTTCACTCTGAAGTGGCGCAAGGACTCTTTCTACAGTGGGGAGAGCCTTGGTTAGATCTATTCGCCACCGAAGAGAACGCGCAATGTCATCAGTTCTGCGCGTTGGAATTTCCAAGGCGGCACTCGCCGGCGACGCTTTTCGTCACGAGTGGAGTTGCGGTCTGTTGTACGCCTTTCCGCCTATACCACTTCTACCCAGAGTGTTGAAGAAGATTCGGCACGACCGGGCCCAAGTCATTCTTGTGGCTCCAGACTGGGCTCGAAGAGTTTGGTATCCCGAGCTACTCAATATGAGCGTAGATCCCCCGATCCGTCTGCCTCTTCGGCAGGATCTTCTGTCGCAGCAGCAGGGGACGGTCCTCCACCCGAACCTGTCCAGTCTACACCTGCTTGCGTGGAGATTGAGCGGCGGCAGTTGATTCCTTTCGACTTGCCTCCCGAAGTTTGTGATGTGATTCTGGCAGCCAGGCGTCCCTCCACTAAGGTGGTATACGCCTGCAGGTGGAACAAATTTGTGGCATGGTGCACAGCAAAGGCTGTGGCTCCCCTCTCTGCCCCTTTTTCTGAGGTTCTTCTGTTCCTTCTATCCTTGGCCCAGCAGGGCTCTGCTCTGGGCACTATCAAGGGTTATCTTTGTGCTATCTCGGCCTTCCTCAGGCTCCCTGATCAGCCCTCCCTTTTCAAGTCCCCTGTTGTTAACAGGTTCTTAAAAGGCATTACTCACCTCTTCCCTCCTGTTCCGTTTGTGATGCCTCAGTGGGACTTGAACTTGGTTCTTACCTTTTAATGTGCGCTCCTTTGAGCCTCTACATAACTGTCCTCTTCGTCTTCTGACTCTGAAGACAGCCTTTCTGGTGGCCATCACCTCCGCTCGGCGGGTGAGTGAGCTCCAGGCTCTGTCTTGCAAACCTCCCTTTCTGTCTGTTCATCCAGACAAGGTTGTTCTTCGGACGCGTCCGTCCTTCTTGCCAAAGGTGGTTACTGCTTTCCATATTGGGCAGACCATCACTTTGCCCACCTTCTTTCCGCCTCCGCATCCTTCCAGAGAGGAAGAGAGGCTCCACCGTCTGGACCCAAAACGTGCGCTCTCCTTCTATATTGACCGCACAAAACACTTCCGGGTCGATGACCAGCTCTTTGTTGGCTACGTGGGCGCCAAAAAGGTCGGGCGGTGCACAAGAGGACCATCTCCCGCTGGGTTACCTTGTGCATCAAGACCTGCTATTCTTTGGCTAAGAAGGAGCCTCCTGTTGGGCTGCGTGCCCATTCCACCAGGGCAACGGCTGCTACCACGGCCTTGGGCCGCGGTGTTCCGCTGCGGGTTATCTGTCAGGCAGCTACGTGGGCCTCGCTGCACACGTTTACAAAGCATTACTGCCTTGACAGTCAGGTCCGGAGGGATGGCTTCTTTGGCCGTTCTGTCCTCCAGGACTTCCTTGTCTGATCTTTGTTCGCAGACCCACCACCGGGGTTGGTATTGCTGGGGTATCTATTCTAAGGTAAGGAATCTGTCACTAACGTGTCTCTTTCAGATGCACAAGTTACTAACTTGTGTAACGATATATCTGTAAGAGACAGTAGTTAGTGACAGATTCCTACCGCCCACCCATCCTCCCCGTTCTGCGAACTGATTTCTAGAGTTAAGGACATCCCTTTCAGGGCCCTAGTATTTTTCAGACACCTATGTCAGCTTCTTGCATGGCTCTGCGTTCCTGGCGCGGAAAGTCGTGTACAGAACTGGACGTCAGCGCGCAGGGCGGCGCCCAAGTACTGCCCGCGACGTCATCCCGGCGATCACGACGACGGACGCGGAGCCGCACGACGCCGCCTACCGACGCGCAAGGGTACTGCTACGCAAAAAACTTTCCGGATCCAGCCTGACGCCTGGGGATATTCTAAGGTAAGGAATCTGTCACTAACTACTGTCTCTTACAGATGTATCGTTACACAAGTTAGTAACTTGTGCTTTACCCACCGATTAGGTCTCCATCCCCACCTTGGGAGCTTAACATAGTTCTGGCTAAATTGATGGGTGCTCCTTTTGAGCCTATTCACAGGGCTTCTCTGGAGCACTTGTCATGGAAAGCTGCCTTTTTAGTCGCCATCACCTCTGCCCGCAGGGTTAGCGAGATCCAGGCCTTGTGTTGTAAAGAGCCTTATACTGTTTTTCATGCAAACAGAGTGATGTTAAGAACCCATCCGAGTTTTCTGCCTAAGGTGGTTTCGGATTTCCATGTCAATCAGGTCATCACTCTACCCACATTCTTTCCCAATCCCTCAACTCCTCCTGAGAGGTCCCTTCATTCTCTAGACCTCAAGAGGATTCTGAAGTTCTACCTAGACAAAATAAAGGGCTTGAGAAAGTCAGACCGACTGTTTATAAACTATGGTTCCATAAATACTGGTTCTGCGGCTTCCAAAAGATCCATCTCTAGGTGGATTGTGTCTTGTATATCTTTCTGCTACCAACTGGCCAATAAGGCCCTCCCGGGCAAACCTAAGGCCCATTCTACCAGGGGAAAAGCCTCTACCACAGCTCTCCTCAGGAACGTACCTATTGCAGAAATTTGTAAAGCAGCCACGTGGCGATCAGTACACACTTTCACTCGCCATTACTGTTTAGACTCTTACACACAGGCGGATGCTCAGTTTGGGCAAGCCGCTTTAAGAAATCTGTTTGGATGATTCACCCTTAAAATGTTATCTTTGATGTACTTATACTGCTGCTCGTCCGCAGGAAAGTGGGTATGGGCTTGCTATTCTATTCAGTGCTTATGACTATTGATGAGTATCATAGCAAAATCACAAAAAGAGACCAGGGAGTGAGCCTTCTCTGACTCCCCTACCAATACTTCTAACTCACTGAAGAGAGAAAGGACTATTTAAACAAACATTAAAAAACAGGGCCAAAAATGTAAACCTGATTTGGAATCCTCTGGTTCCTACTCCCTGTTCTATCTACAGAGTATATCCTACTTGTGCACCAAGAGACAAAGAAAGAGGGAAAAACAAAAATTTTCTTAATACTGCCCTCACTCACTATGCAGTGGCATGCTTCATCATAGGGCCGCTGCAGACGTCCAGGTGCAGACCAACACACTGGACGGAGCGCAATTTTTTATAGTTTGATGAGTATCCCCTGGAAGAGAAGGATAAGTTGCTTACCTGTAATCCTAGTTCTCTTACAGGGGTATACTCATCAGTCATAAGCAACCCTCCCGCTTCCCCGGACGAGTATTGACAGTATAGTATTGTTTCTGCATCTTATGCCATGATTCCTTTGTTTGTACACCGTAAAAAAGAACTGACCTAACTGTCACCTGTGGTGCATGATGGGAGCAGGGGGCTCCTGGAGGTCTTAAAGGCACGGTGTCCAGGTTCTTGGAATCCTTAAAGGCAGGGTGCCAGTTTTTTGATACTGTGATGTTTTTCTCTTCTATGCAGCCTATGAGCTAATTGCCTGCTATTACTTGCCTTTTTTTCTGAAAATAAAGGGCTGTGTTGGAACACTATTACAGTGTATGTTCTCTGTTGCAGTGTTTATATGAGAGATTATTTTCTCTTCCTAAAAAACCCATGTAATTTTGGCATATTAGTCTATTCGAAGTACATTAGGCTGCATATTTTTATATGCATACATGTATATATGTATGTTTTGGAAGTACTATGTACTTGTTCGTCTAAACATACACATATATATGTATTTTTTATATATGCTCCGGGGTCCCGCACGTGGGCGGGGATTATTCAGTGCTTATGACTTTGATGAGTATACCCCTGGAAGAGAACTAGGGTTACAGGTAAGTAACTTATCCTTACTTATGATCTTGGTATCTAAATTCATATAGAAGTATGAGTTATTTTTATTAATTGGTGTCGGATTTCTTTGAGCGTGTCTCACTTACTGCCTATGTGTGTGCAATAAATGCTTAGCACTACACTCTGATATGACTAACTGCTCGCTCACACTACCACAAAAGAGAGCATTTGGGGTGTCATTTGTGCCTCTGTAAAGCTCAGAGTGTAGGAAACTGGCTCTTTATATAGTGGACCAAAAAGAGGTATACTGTGCAGAGAGTCCAGGCAAAAGAATTACAAACGGGCACAAGCTGAAAATGACGTGAATAGGCTTTAAGATAAAGGTTGAGGAAACCCAGAGAAACATTTCAATGGGACACTATCCCTATTGAAGATCAAACCTAAATCAGACAACATAACACCGTAGGCAGCCTGCAAGAATAGCTAAATTACAAATTTTGATAAGTTTTGTCTGCACTTGAATGACTGATCCTTTGTCCCACACCTGCTGCTGGGTTTTGCAGTACACCTAGCACTTTACTTTGCTTGAATTCTGCACCGTCCTGAATCACTGTTGGTTTCTGCTCTGTTTTTTTGTGTCCTCTTATGCCTTAATGGTTCTATGTATATCACAGCGAGAAAACTGTTAAGTGAAGTGCATGCTGTTGTGACTTAGAGATAGTCTTGAGCAAAAGGTACCAGTTATATATATATAATTAATAAACATATTTATTTTAAAAGTGTTTCAAAGGAGTGACTAGGTGGACCAGCATTTGTGCAACAGAGATCTGAGGTTGTACAGGTCACAGACTGCTTATGTGTGATATCTTTATCACTTATTTTGAACAGATTTGCAGATTATGCTTTGCTTTCGGTCTGTATTTACATATTATAGAAGCAGTAAAATGAGATGTAGAAGATAATGGCTTTGAACATATTTTGACTTTTGATTTCCTTTACCAATGCAGAAAATAACAATAACAGTATGAGGATAGTCTTGGATTCTGACCCTCGAAAAAGAGCCCTCGGTGCTGGTGAACTTGGAGCGCCGCTTAAAAAGCCTTGGTTTGACAAGTAAGTAAATTTAGAGCCCAATCAAGTCTTGTTGATTAAATAATCTTGCAACTTTTTTTACTGTAGCGTTTGTCATTTTATTGCAAATATAATTAAAATCGCTGAAACAAGCGGTCTGCTTAACCAGTAAAGATCCACTTGTAGGAAAGTGGGTTTCTGTTGCAGTAACCCCCCCACCATTTTGTCAGACTACTGGTGCACTTTCACTCGATGTGCCCTGGGTCCCTGCCAATCAGGTTCCCAGGGCCTGTGTTCTTTCCCCAACACTACACCAATTGGCATCTCTGGCCACAGGTCAGCCCCTGGTAAATCGTACCACAGGTACCAAGGGCACTGTGACGAGGGAAGACCTTTAAGGGCTGCAGCACTTATTGTGCCACCCTTTGAGGCCCTGTACCTTTACACACACACACACACTGCCTTTGCAGGCTGCGTGTTTTGGTGCAGAACAAAGTGAAGAGTCGACATGGCACACATCCCTGTGTGCCATGCCTACAACCCACTGCCCTGTCATAGATCAGTCACCCCTCTAGCTGGGTGCCCTATGCCAGTGGTGAGGGTACAGGTGCATGAGCCCATAGACATACAGTGTCTAAGTCCATTCTTAGACATTGTAAGTGCAGTGCTGCCATTAAGAGTATATGGTGCTGGGAGCTTGTCATTACAAACTCCACAGCACCATAATGGCTACACTGAAAACTGAGAAGTTTGGTATCAAACTTCTCAGCACATTAAACCCAAACTGATGCAGTGTGGGATTTAATGAAAAATGCACACAGAGGACATCTTAGAGATGCCCCCTGAAAAACGACCAGCCTCTGGTGGGTTCCCTGACTGGTACACACCAGCCTGCCACCACGAGACATGTTTCTGGACCCCTAGGGTGGGAGCCTTTGCTCCCTGAGCCCAGAAACAAAGCCTTTCCTGGGCGGAGGTGTTCACACCTCCCCCAGGCCAGGAAGAGCCATCTGTGGCAGGGGAGCTTCAAAGGCCTGGCAGTCTTTGTAATGCGACCCCCAGCCTCTCCTGCTATCAGGAGCAGGCCCCCTTCCTGTCTCCCCTCCTTTTTGGCGGGATAACTAGCCAGCCCAGAAGGTGTGCCCACCTCTGCCAACTTCACCCCATAGGTGGGGGAGGCGAGGTGAAGCCCACTCTTCAGTGTCCGCCAACTCCACCCCTCAGGTGGGGGAGGCGAGGTGAAGCCCACTCTTCAGTGCCCGCCATCTTGCAGATGGCAGGCACTCCCCAATCAGGATTGGGGATTGTGCTCACTCCCCCACGTGGGGTGAGCACACCAAGGGTGTAGTCACCCTAAGGTCAATAGCCCATTGGCTACTGACCTCGAGACCCCTAAAACGCCCCCTAAATACAGTATTTAGGGGGCAGCCCTGAACCAAGAAAGCAGATTCCCGCAACCTAAGAAGAAAAAGGACGAAAGAAGACGCCTAGCAGAGGAGACTGCAGAGAACAACTGACTTGACCCCAGCCCTACCAGCCCGTCTGCAGTTTCTGAAGTTCCTGCACCAAAAATAGTCTTGTCCTGCAGCCAGCAACCTCCAGAACCCCTGGGAGGACTGACTGCCTTCAACAAAGACCGGATCTCCTGTGAACAGCAGCCCTATTCAAAAGAAACTCCGAAAACAAACTGAGCCTGCTGAGGACAAAGAAACCCGACGCCTGGAACTACCACTGCACCCGTCGCCTGCGGCCCGAGTCCGAGTGGCCCACCGGTCCCAGCGAGGTCCCCCAGCGCTCCAGAGTCCGAGTCCACCGTGGGCTGACCCCTCCAGGACTCCCCCACGTCGCCTGCAGCCTCTGCACGAAGAACCCCCCAACCGCGAGTGGCCCAGTAAGGTGAAATCCGACCTCAAAAGAGACCCCTGCATCCAGCCACCCTGCGCCCTGGAGAACAGAATCCGAGGTGCCACTGAGGGTGTAACGAGAGTGCATCCTTGATCCTGGGAGAACCCTTGTTTTAACCCCAGAACCTCAACTCCAAAGACCGAATACTTACCTGGTAACCATTAACTTCATTTCTCTCCATAGGAACCTATTGACTGTTTTTCCTCTGAAAAATGTTCTAAGTGTGGAGTTGATTTGTATGGAAACCTGAAAAATAATTGTGCAAAACTGATTTTACTTACCTTTTCTCTAGGAAATGTCCCAGTGTGATATCTAGGCATATCACACTGAGTAGAAAAAGTAATCTCAAAAGTAACGTAAAGGTAACTTACCTGTGATTTTCATTGCAAAGTCGATACAAAGTATATGTACAGCATTTCACAGTATTGCATTACCAGTAATTCAAACTGTAACCATTTCAAAGTACATTTACAATTGCATTTCAAACTGTATATTTACTGCAAAGTATTTATCAAATTACCTGTGCCAGGCTTGCTTGGTTCTAGAAAATAAAATAACTAAAAGAATATTTTTATACAAAACAATTGGTCTGAAGTTCAGTCTGAGTGTGTGAATTCATTTGCTGGCTGAGTGTGTACAACAAATGCTTAACACTGTCCGCTGATACTGCCTTACTGCTCGACCACACTACCACAAATAGAGAGTAAGGTTCTATCTAACTTTACCTCTGCCTACCTTTGGGGTTCCACTGGACTCTGTGCACACTGTACCTCACTTTGGTATAGTATATACAGAGCCAGCTTCCTACACCACTCCCATAGAAAAAGTAACTACAGCAAATAAAATAAATAAATTATTTTTTCCCTTGTGATTGATAAAACTGAGTTTTTTTTCTCATGTGTTGCCACAGAAAGCTAAACTGCTGTCTGCCAAGCTATTTATATTATATACAGTCTGTGCTATTGTTTTTTACCATTTGTAATCTCTGGCCTGATATATTGTAATGCTAGCACACCAAACGGCAAATAATACAAAACTACAAAAAATTGTTTGTTTACCTCTCCTTTTCGGAATATTACAATTCAGAATGCTTTTGTCGCAGTACAGAGCTCAGTCATTCAAGTGCCATGAAGGTACAAATAGAGTGGGATAATGGAACCTTTAATACTGATCTCTGCATCCATTTAGTCTTCCACTGTGTTCAAGTCTTAAATTTCGACCTTTTCTGTAGAGACTGGGAAAGGGTCATTCCTTCAATGGGTCTAATTGTCATGTATTTGGAATTAGTATTTTACTTGCACAGTTCGACTGAGTTGTGGTTTATTGCTGTTTGGCTGCAATGCAGTTCTATACAATGAAGGCAGAAGGGATATACTAAAAGCAGTTGGTTAGGAGACCCATAGGGATCACTCTTTTAGACACTGATTGTGATCTGTACAACCCCAGATCTCTGTTGCACAAACTCATTAGCATGTTGATTAACCTACTGCCCACATAAAGCCCACTAGCCAATAATGCCAACAGGAGTCTCAGGTTTGACAATTAATAACACCCAAAGCTAAGTGACCAGTGCCAGTAAAGTTCCATTTCACTTCAAAGCAATGAGATAGCCACCCCACCTTCACTATTGTAGTCTCCTGCAGAGGGAGCACATATGGACGAGTGGCAAAATATAAGTTAAGACTAACTGGACAATCTGGTTGTGATTGATCTTCAAACCATTTCCTCCATCAGTAAAGCCTGTGAAGGTCCAACATCATCATCATCATCATTTGGAAGCGCTAAGAAGTACAACTAGTCTGCAAAAATAAGTAGTGGAAACTATTCACAAGAACAAAGGTAACTCCTTGCTGCACTCATATATTCATTTTGGACTTGGGAAGAACAGACACATAGGTGAAAAAAGATAAGTTTAGGATACTAGGATTGCACCAAATGTTCCCGGTGCTCTCTTATCCTTCATGATGGGTATTATATTGTTTGTCTTCCAGAAGCACAACGTTCCTGTGATTTGTAGTGCAGAATAACTATTTTCAGTCACGGTTTGTAAGAAAATTCCTCTTTCTCTATGGTCTCCCTCAAGTTTTTGGACTGATGCTGCTGGTTTTTCTACTCTGAGAGTGCACTGAGGCCTGCTAACCAGACCTCCGTGCCGGTGGCCTTAACGTTAAACTGGTATGTCGAATTGGCTCCTACTCAATTGGCTAAGCTAACTTGCTGTAAGTCCCTAGTAAATGGCACCCAGGATACAGAGGGCATATAAGTTAGAGGTTCACCCCAGGGCCTGCAGCACTAGTTATGACACCGTGTGTGTGACTGGAGTAAAAGGAGACTCCCAGCACACCATTGCAGGCAGAAAGAGCAGTTTGAACTGCTGGCCCGACTTTGCCATTTAAAATAATGGTGAATGCCAGGTATATGCGAGTTTCGCTCTAGGGCAGGCATATCGAGTGCTAAGATGGCGTGCAACATATCTCGCGGGCAGAGCATGTAATTTTACATGTTCCGATAGTAAAAAAGCGAAACTGTTCTTATTGTGAAAAGGCTTGGTCGCCCAGTTGGCAAGTACAGAGTTACACACTGACACCTCGGCTGTGCTAACACTGCTAAGGTGTGACCAAAGTGGGTCATCCAAGGTATCAAACAACTAGTTACATTGAGCCCGACTTGATTACCTGGTCTAAATTAATGTAACAAGTTGCTGTGTGCAAGTTTAGCAGAGTTGCCCTTTTTTGCCTTTAGTTCCCTGTGCCCCCAACGGTTGCACATTGGGCTCCTGTCATTGCAAAATCTTTCTGACCTCCTGTGGAGTTGTGCTAATGACTCCCAGTAAAGGATACAATAGGGGCCTTATCTGGAAGGAGGTGTCACCTCTCTCGTGCAGGAAGCTACACGGGTGTTGGCCCAAAAGGCTAGCTTCAAAGGAGAAGCTGCTTTTGAAGGACAAATGGCTAACACTTGGGAGAGGGACTGCTTCATTGTTCAGGCAGACCATCTGGCAATAGGGACAGGAGAGGGGATACCAGTTGCCAAACCAATTGTCCCGGGGGCGTGTAGCCCCCTTGGTTGTTGCATCTCTGGGTAGGGCTAAGAAGCTCCACATGGGGGGAGAGGGGTCCTGCCATATTGGAAGTTGGCGGAATGGTCATCATGGGATGACCGGATGCCACACTTCACAGGAAGTGCTCATCAAGTAGGAGAGTACTTGGTAGCCAATTGGTTACCAACTACTTCCTGCCCTGAGGGCAGTTTCTGAGCATAAGTAGGGGACCCCAAACTAAGAATTCAAAATTAGAGGAAAACTGCCTGCTGTGTCCTGCTCAAGGAGAAGTCCGTCCCAGAGCCCAGCTAAAGCCAAGAGACTCCAACAGCCAGCTGACTGGCTTCCTGTTTGCAGCACAAGAACACAACAGCTGAAGAAACCTGCTAGGGCATGTTGGTAGCTCATCGTCCCTGGTGCTGCATGGTGTCGGTTGGCAGCGGGTTGAAGACTAAGACCTTATTCACAAATTTGCAGGCGAGTTCGCTGAGCCCGGGAGTGCAGTCGAAGTGCAGATGGGACCTCCATAGGATGTTAACGACCCAGCAATGATTAGCCTGTGACCGTAATACTGGGCAACTGTAGGAAGCTGGCTCTGTATATACTATACCAAAATGAGGTATAGTGTGCACATTGTCCAGTGGAACCCCAAAGGTAGGCAGAGGTAAAAGTAGCTAGCACCTTGCTCTCTATTTGTGGTAGTGTGGGCTAGCAATAAGGCTTTATTAGAGGGTAGTGTTGAGCATTTATTGTACAGACTCGGGCAAGAAATGATGTCACACACTGAAAGACTGAACTCAGACCAATTTGTTAGTATCAAAAATGTTATTTAGTTATTTTATTTCTAGAACCAAGCCAAGCCTGGTTCAGGTAAGTGAAATAATACTTTGCAAAATCTTATGCAATGATTTACAGTTGAATGCAGGTTCAAATGCAGTTGGTTGATTTACAGGTAAGTCAATAATCAGAATTACTTTTCAGTTACTTTGTAGATTACAGTACACGTTACTTCTTGGATTACTTTTTAAGTTACTTTTGCTAAGCAGAGTCATATGCCTAGATATCACACTGTGAGATCTCCTAGACGAAAGGGAAGTAATTCACTTTTTAAACATATGCAGTTTTTTAATGTTTCATACAAACCAACTCCACACTTAGAAGAATTTTCAAATAAAAACAGTCAATGCAATCTTATAGGAAGAAATGAAGTTATCGGTTTGCAGGTAAGTACTTTTTTGTGGGAGTTGGGTTTCTGGGATTAGAACCAGGGTTCCCCCAGGGTCGAGGATGCACTCTCAGAACCCCCTCAGTGGCACTAGGGCAGCCGGGTGCAGAGTGCTGAGGCCCAATGTTATCCAGTGGGGGATAGGTGACCTCCGGTTGGTGGCTGTTCAAGAGCAGGCCGCAAGGTTGTGGGAGCAAAGCTCCTGGTGTTAGGCTCAGGGCAAAGGGGGATCCGAGTTAGCACACAAGGTGCAGCGGCACAGGGGCGGCTGGGTGCAGGGTGCTGTTTTGGCGTTGGGTGCCCTGTTTTCAATGGGAGTTGCCGGTTTTGGATTTTGGCTGCAGGCACGGTCCAGGAAGACTTACGGGAGGAACCCACAGCTGGGCAGGTAAGTTGGAGGGCTTGAGGACGTAGGATCACCTTGGGTTCTCTTCTCCAGGGCGCAGGGCGGCTGAATGCAGGGGTGTCTCATGAGGTCGAATTTCACCTTACTGGGCCTCTCGCGTTTGGGGGGGGGGGGTTTCGTGCAGAGGCTGCAGGCGATGTCGGGGAGTCCTGGAGGAGTCAACCCACGGTGGACTCGGACTCTGGAGTGCTGGGGGACCTCGCAGAGACCGGTGGGCCACTCGGATTCGGGCCCTAGGCGTTTGGTGCAGTGGTGGTTCCAGGCGTCAGTTTTCTTTGTCCTCAGCAGGCTCAGAGTCTGTCTTGGGAGGTTCTTTTGAACAGAGCTGCTGTTCACAGGAGATCTCGTCTTTGTTGAAGGAAGTCAGTCCTCCCAGGGATCTGGAGGTCGCTAGGCTGCAGGACAAGGCGACTTTTGGCGCAGGATCCCTGGAAACTGCAGACGGGCTGGTGGGGCTGGGGCCAAGTCAGTACTTTTCTGCAGTCTCCTCTGCTGGGGTTCTTCTTTCATCCTTCTTCATAGATTGCAGGAATCTGTCTTCTTGGTTCTGTGTTTAGGGGGCGTTTTAGACCTTAGGGTGACTACACCGTTGGTGTACTCACCCCACGTGGGGGAGTTGCACAGTCCCTAACCCTGATTGGAGAGTGCCTGCCATCTGAAAGATGGCGGGCACTAAAGAGTGGGCTTCACCTCGTCTCCCCCACCTGAGCGGGGGATGTTGGTAGAAGTGGGCACACCTTCTGGGCTGTGCTAATTTTTCCCGCCGAAAAAGGAGGGGAGACAGTAAGGGGGCCTGCTCCTGATAGCAGGAGAGGCTGGGGGTCGCATTACAAAGGTGGCAAGGCCTTTGAAGCTCCCCTGCCACAGATGGCTCTTCCTGGCCTGGGGGAGGTGTGACCACCTCAGCCCAGGAAAGGGTTTGTTTCTGGGCTCAGGTAGCGAAGGCTCCCACCCCAGGGGTCCAGAAACATGTCTCGTGGTGGCAGGCTGGTGTGTACCAGTCAGGGAACCCACCAGAGGCTGGTCATTTTTCAGGGGGCATCTCTACGATGGCCTCTGAGTGCATTGTATAATAAATCCTACACTGGCATCAGTGTGGGTTTATTATGCTAGGAAGTTTAGAAGTTTGATACCAAACTTCCCAGGATTCAGTAAAGCCATTATGGTGCTATGGAGTTCGTAATGACAAACTCCCAGACCATATACTCTTTATGGCTTTACTGCACTTACAATATCTAAAAATGGACTTAGACACTGTAGGGGTACAGTGCTCATGCAACTGTACCCTCACCAGTGGTATAGTGCACCCAGCTAGAAGGGTGTCTTACCTGTACCATAGGCAGTGGGTTGCAGGCATGGCACACACGTATGTGTATACAAAAAAGTTGACCCTTGCACACCAAACAGGTAAAATGGTTTATCAACTTAATTTGTGACGCTAATGCAAACAAATAAATCAAACTGAAGTGTGCTACACGATGTAGGAGGGCTGCCTGTCCCTGATATAAACATTACAATGTGGAATAATTCAAGCACGGTGGCGAGAACAGACCGTGTGCACAGCTGACCAAATGTTACTCTACTCAACAAAATTCAACAGCAAACATATTCAACTTTTTTGCCAAATGAATCAAATGCGGATACGTAGTGCATTTCAATATTCTTATTGATTGAATTTCAAAAGACATTCATCATACGTCATTGAAAGAAAGTACAAAAGTCATTGCACCATGACGATTAATGCTAACAACATGATTACACAAAAATGACATTGATCACAATGTTATAATGTGGAAAAGAAGAATTGCGCTTGGTGACCTTCGGCCCAATGCATTTCGGGACCTCTTGTCCCTTCCTCAGGGACCACTGTAAATAAACACACACATGTATTTTTCATGTTTAAAAGGTCAACATCCATGAAAGCATCAATACAACGAATAATAGAGCCAACATGTCAAACGACACCCCAGTGGTCTCACAGAAACACAGAAAGAGAATGTAAAGCAAAAACTTGCAGGTAAGAAAAGTGATATTGTGTGACCCAAAGTCAAACTGACACCGTGCTTCTTGCAGACAAAAAAACGAAAACTGGTGAAGAAATAATGAGTGACCAAAAATAATAACCAAAACGCTGAAAGTGATACACTGCCAGCCACCTAAACTCCCAGAAACATTGAATGTGCAAGACAGACATGCAAGCGTAAGTGCACGGTGTTCGACAACTCCAAACCGGTAACACTTACTGGAAACTTCAAGAAAACTACCAGCTTGCAAGAGAAGCAAATAGCCGCAACCTCCTGTACAAAATACAGCGCAATGTGAATACCAGTACTCTGCCTGTGCAATGAAAAATGCAAAGAAAAACGAAATATGCCACATCATACCTAGAATCAATCTAGGTATGTATCACAGTGAGTTCGTACAGTCACACCATATAATGCACCCCGTTTCCTCTCAGTGATTATTCTTCAAGTGGATGGCAGTTGTTGCTGCACACCTTCGCAAAAGGGTTTTTGGCTAGCCTCTTCTGAATGATTAGACCGGAGTTAACAAAAAAATACATGCCACTTGGACCCAATCTCAGAAATTAACAATCCACGACTTCATATTAGCAGAAAATTAACCATTAAAACAAAAGATTCTGTTTATGATGGAAAGCCTCCTGATCTCTGGCCAGATCATGACATTGATCCTCAGGGGGACACAGATCCAGACCTGTACCCTGCCAGGCCATCGCTTTCTGATGACACCAACTCATATTAGGATCTCATCAGCAGGGCTGCAACATACCACCAGTTCCGTCTCCATAAAGAGCCTATAGAAGAAGAGTTCCTCTTTGAAACCCTATCCAGTACACACACGGCTACCCACCACATCCCAGTGTTAAAAGGCATGATGCATCACACCAATGACCTCTTTAAAATGAACAATCTCTCTTTCGTTTGCCATCCATTTTAATTCAAAGCTTTCCGAGTTCTCGTTCTTTCTAAGTTTTTTTACCTTCACCATTTGTGTTCTGCATTAGATACCAGATATACTCATACATCATTTCCACTGTTCAAACATCAAATTATGCACCCTTCATTTCCTTCAGACTTTTTTCTTAATATTGGTGTTTAGTAACTGCTTTGAATTTTATGCTTTCGTGTTTGAATTTTTGCATGATGATTGAAAGTAGGGTAAAGATACAAAGTTAACTTTTTCACCACTACAGCTTCTTTTTTTGGAACACATACAGAAAACTTTTTTATTACTTAATAAAAAATGACTACATTCACCTGTGCTTTGGTAGCATAGCTAGAATTTGCTGGGCTAGGAGTTTTTCTTCATGGTCTTTTTAAATGTCCCTATTATATTTTTGATTGTACAAAGGAGAATGCCAATATATGTGGATTTTTGAATAGGGAGGCCCGGCTGTGTCTCAAAACTTACTATGAACAAGCCCTCACTAGTTGTCTAATAGAAATGTTTCCTACTTGATACATGGAACTTGGACATAGTTCCTCAAATTTGTTTTCTGAAAAGCCATGCCGGTTAATCTGGAGATTTTTCTTTTAAAAAAGAAAACAACAAGAAAAACTCCTGCTAGGCAATATTGCTTAGATATTTTTTCTACCATTCATGAGCTTGTAACATAGTTGCAGAAGTACTCCATGTATTTAACTTCAGTTAGTGCCATGTTGGCAGAAACGCAGACTTTTGTTGTAGACCATTTTAACAGATATACTCTCCATTTAGGTTTCAACCCTCCAGAAGAACTTTTAATATCTTTCCAGCAGCTGACCCAGTCGTCCCTAAAGCATCAGTTGACCCAGCTCGACTTACTGGGACAGAGCCCATCCACCACAATAAAAGGTAAGGCACATGCATCATCTTTGTTGTGATGGTATATAAACAAATTTGGACTCCTCACAGCATTGCCCGAAAGTACATTTAAAACCATTTTGTACATGGGATTCTTCCCTTTTAGTATTATGGCCTGTTTCTAATATAGATTTAATTTGCACTGTATTTCTTGTGTCAGACTTAGGGTTGCCTTCAATGCAACCAGACAGATTATTCTGCGTGTATCAGGCTTGTTACTTCTAAGGTTTTTCCGAGTTGGTGGTTGTACATGGAAAGGCATTGGGAAGTGAAGTTGAATTGAATCCTAGTCTTTTATAGTAGATCACATATGAAAGTTTCAGCACTTTAGAATGGACTCTTTCACTGCTCAGTAGTACGTGTACCATGTGTAGGAAAGTGCCCCTTTTGACATGGTCACCCCCACATTTTGCCTGGTTTCTGATGCAATTTTGACAGAAGTGCACTGGGTTCCTGCTATCCAGGTCCCAAGTGCCAGATCTCTCTCCCGAAAACTGTGCAATTGTTCCCCCAATTGGCAATACCTTTAGCACCCCTTGTAAGTACCTAGTAAATGGTACCCCTTTAGGAGGCTAAAGAGGGTCTCTAAGTGCTGCCATTGCAGACTGCTTGCCATGGTGCAGAGAATATGACACACCTCCTGTGTTACCTAAACTGCATGCAGTGTCTGCAGGCATGGCAGTCACCCCTACATCAGACCTTACAGCCCTAAGGTAGGGTGCACTAAACTGCATGTGTGGACATATCTAGATGAGCAGATATGCCCCTGTAATGTCCAATCGATTCTTAGATATTACAAGTGAACAGGGAAGCCATTTTGAGAACATGTGCTGGACACTGCTGTTTACAAGTTTCCCCCGCTCCATTTTTTAAAAAACATTTACGGAGTTTTATATAGCGCGAACTTGACCCGAAGGTATCGGGTATCAGAGCGCTT
Source organism: Calotriton arnoldi (assembly GCA_963921515.1). NCBI lineage: Eukaryota > Metazoa > Chordata > Amphibia > Caudata > Salamandridae > Calotriton > Calotriton arnoldi. Next base: position 1,286,986 of record CAWUFW010004739.1, on the reverse strand, counting down.
TACATAGCACCAGTTGCGTTACATCAGTTGCGTTACATGAGGACACATTCATTTTTGTTAGGCACGGGGAGTTTAAGTGATTTGCCCAGAATCACAGGATGTTCATCGTCATTGCCGAGACTCGAACCCAGTTCCCAAGATTCGAGGTCGACCGCCCTAGCCGTTAGGCCAACTCCTCTCCCCACATGATGACATCACTGAGACTAGAGATGTTTGTTATCAAACATCTCGTAGTAATAACCCACACTGATTTCAGTGATGGATTTAATAATACATGCACCCAGAGGGTACCTTAGAGGTGCCTTCAGAAAATGTACCACCTGCTAGTGCTCTGGCTGACTGGTGTAGACCATTCTGCCACCACAGACAGGCTTCGGGTCCCATAAGGCTAGAGGAGAGGGGTTGAGAGACCCAGTAGTGTTCGTTCAAGTGAATGGGTTTATTCTGTTAATGCCAGATGTCCAGAATGGAAAAAAACACCTAACCCATTAATATAGAAAGCCTGAAGTTGGGTGAAGGACAGAGCTGCTGGTAAAATGGAATCATTTGGGGGCTCGCTGCTTTTGCAAGTGCTGGGATCTTTATTGTCCTTGCCCCCACATTCATCTGTTGTCGTGCTTTCAATCTAATGCACATCTGCGCTCACTTTGTATGATGACCTGTTGCCAGTGACCAGCGGGCCAGGTATTTGCGGTGTAGATGGCAGCATGGTTTGGGATTTCAGATTGTTGCAAGTCTTGCCGTCGGTTTCATGTAGTGGCCTTCTGCTGCTTCATATGCTGTCTCTGCAATAAATTGGACTTCTTTTCTCCCTTTTCTGTCGCTGTTTTCTACACCCCATATATTATTCTAGCATGGGTGTAGTGGTGAGGAAGTGGTTTGGGATTGATAGTCCTTAGTCTTATGATGTTTCTCCTGGCCTTGTGGTCCTTGGATTTGTTGTGAGTATTTTCCAGTCTTTACCTCCATTTGGTATGTGGTTGGCTGTGGCATGTTGCTGAGTGACTGCAGTTTCATTCTGATTTCATCTTCCTCCAGCATCAAGTTTTTCCACCCTATGGGGTCGTTATTACATCTTCAACCCTGAACCATGTTCCCCTTTCGGCATTGAGGAGGCATTGTGGGACTTCATTTGGGATTGTAATCATTTTTGAGCAATGTCTGCTATTACATATTACACTTTCTGTCCACCATTTTTCTCTTCTGGATCTATTTGGTCTTTTTCTTTCTGTTCTTAATAATTTTGCTCCTATAGTTATTGCACTGTCTTGTTAATATTTGATAAACGCTTTGAAGCGAACAGTACAGCAATTCCATAAATTAATAAAGAAAAACTCTTAGTTGTAAAAATACTAATTTGTTTTCCTCGACATGTACACTTGAAGGAAAGTTTTTTTTTTTTTTAACCTGTCAATCTGTCGGTTTGTTACTGGGTTCAGAATTGCAGTATCTGAAATAAGTTATACAGTCACAAAAGAATGCACCCTGCAGAAATATATTTTTTCCGCTTTGAAGCTTTTGACTTTGGTGTCTTTTGTGCAGGCAAAACTTCAACAGAACTAATAGCCCAAACTTCCCAAAGAAAGGTCAGTTTGGAACTGAAAATACCAAGCTTGAACTGAAAAGAATTCCACCTGAGCTCAATAACATCAGTAAACTTAATGAACACTTCAGCAAGTTCGGCAACTTAGTGAATTTGCAGGTAAGAAATCCGTAAAGAAACGAAGCACTGTCATAAACGTTTTTGCAGTGTAGAACTGTGTTGAAAAACTGCACTTTTGCATATTAATTTACAAATGTTTTACGGGCAAAACTATTAATGGAAATGGTATTTGTAAATGGCAAATGCTAGTTCAACCTACTGCAAATATTTATACACCTGTGTAGGAATGTGGATTTCTGTTGCAGTAACCCCCCCCCACTTTTTGCCAGACTACTGATACACTTTTTCTTGCTGTGCCCTGGGTCCCTGCCAATCAGGTTCCCAGGGCCTGTGTTCTTTCCCCAAAACGAACCCAATTGGCATCTCTGGCCACAGGTCAGCCCCTGGTAAATGGTACCACAGGTACCAAGGGCACTGTGACCAGGGAAGACCTCTAACGGCTGCAGCACTTACTGTGCCACCCTTAGAGGCCCTGTACCTTTACACACACACATTGCCTTTGCAGGCTGCGTGTCTTGGTGCAGAACAAAGTGAAGAGTCGACATGGCACACATCCCTGTGTGCCATGCCTACAACCCACTGCCGTGGCATAGATCAGTCACCCCTCTAGCTGGGTGCCCTATGCCAGTGGTGAGGGTACAGGTGCATGAGCCCTGTACCCCTACAGTGTCTAAGTCCATTCTTAGGCATTGTGAGTGCAGTGCTGCCATTAAGAGTAGATGGTGCTGGGAGCTTGTCATTACGAACTCCACAGCACCATAATGGCTACACTGAAAACTGAGAAGTTTGGTATCAAACTTCTCAGCACTTTAAACCCACACTGATGCCAGTGTGGGATTTAATGAGAAATGCACACAGAGGGCATCTTTGAGATGCCCCCTGAAAACGACCAGCCTCTGGTGGGTTCCCTGACTGGTACACACCAGCTTGCCACCACGAGACATGTTTCTGGACCCCTAGGGTGGGAGCCTACGCTCCCTGAGCCCAGAAACAAAGCCTTTCCTGGGCGGAGGTGTTCACACCTCCCCCAGGCCAGGAAGAGCCATCTGTGGCAGGGGAGCTTCAAAGGCCTGGCAGCCTTTGTAATGCGACCCCAGCCTCTCCTGCTATCAGGAGCAGGCCCCTGCCTGTCTCCCTCCCTTTCGGTGGGAAGACAGGTGGGAAAACTAGCCAGCCCAGGAGGTGTGCCCACCTCTGCCAACTCCACCCCTCAGGTGGGGAGGCGAGGTGAAGCCCACTCTCCAGTGCTCGCCATCTTGCAGATGGCAGGCACTCACCAATCAGGACTAGGGATTGTGCTCACTCCCCCACGTGGGGTGAGCACACCAAGGGTGTAGTCACCCTAAGGTCAGTAGCCCATTGGCTACTGACCTCAAGACCCCTAAAACGCCCCCGAAATACAGTATTTAGAGGGCCGTTCTGAACCAAGAAGGCCGATTCCTGCAACCTAAGAAGAACAAGCATTGGCATAGCCAATAGGTCTCGCCTTTGGGACCTTATAAGTGTTTAGCCATGCAGCACATTTTCCTGGGTGTTGTGCAGCCAGGAATTTTTTGTGTTTCTGCTTTTGTACTGTTTGAAAGGTGAGCTAAAAACTACTGTGCTTCTGAAATTGCTGCTCTGAAATCTATTTTTGAAATAAAATGAATGCTTAGGAAGGCCCTCAAGACATGGATCTACGGAACATCTGACGAATCTTGCCTGGCTCATCTGATCACGAAATACCCCACGACTGATGTTCGTTATCTGATAGCGCCAGGAGGCTCCATTGGGAGTGACAGTTCGTGCTTTATAAATAACTCATTTCATTTCATTATAAAAGTTAATCCTACCTTACTACCAAGAGTGTATTTTTAAATAAATCACCATAACCGAACAATTTTCAAATTGTATTGTAATTGCATTTATATAGCGCTTACTACATCTGTAGAGTCATTTAAGCGCTTTACTGCAGGTAGCGGGCTACTCCGTACCCAAGGTAAGTGGTTAATCCTGATTTATTTTGGTTATTAATAGTTATTGTTTATTGTTGGTTAATGGGATCAATTGTAATCTCTCACAGCAAGTAACCCCACACACTGGCCGTTGGCCTGTAACAACCTTAATGCAGCCGCCGAGCAGCCGGTGCAGTGAGGCGCTCCAGTCATGCAGGGGGAGGGGGAGGGGGAGGGGGTGGGTCGCTAGGCCCTCTATGTTTTATTGTACCGAGCGCTCCCAGTCCAATTGTGGGGTTACGAACCGCTGTCTCTCGACTAGTAACTGTAAGGAAACACAGCTACCAACATGCTTTTGAAATTTGCTGTCCCCGTATGTGGTGTGTTAATGCGGTCCATGCAGTGTTGTTCTCTGCGGTGTTTTTGTTTGCCGTGCACAAATCCCACTGTTTTTCTTTCTCACACTTCATGAGAAGCAGGGACCGTATTTCAAAATGGCGGGAAGACCATTATTTGCAATAATAGAAAGTAGAGCAATTCCCCTGGGCGCCAAGGAGTATTACATATCCACCTGTGATCTTACTGGCGTTGTAAATGTAAATATTTTTTGAAGCACATTTACAAAAATCTATTTGGGGGCAGGGGTGTTCTGACATGCTAAGCTGTCAACAAGCATCCTGTGAGGTAAAAACAAAATGCACAAGGGATACATAAGAACATGCGGCACAATCAGAAGCGTCCGCAGCAAAGAACATTATTTAAATAAAAGAAGCACGCACATTACAGTAAATATAATTTTTGTGGCATTTATGCAAGATTTCACAATCAAACGATTACGCAATAGCACTACCGAAACTTCAGGAGTTGTGGGACAAAAGGGTAAAAAGGAACACCCACATTGTTACATGGTTGAATATTGAGATGAAGTTCACGGAATGTATGCAAAAAGCAAGGTCACAAACTGGCACAGAGCTGCATTGCCGATTAATGAATTCTCACCACTGTGCACAGCGTTAGCTGCTGAAAGCACCACCGGAAATTGAGAAATGGAATCCCACATGACGTCCTTGGTGCAAGAGACCTGTGTTTTGAGAAAGCCAGGTGTATTATAACCAAATACTATGGTATGCTAGCAAGCAAAATACAGAGTGGGCTGCTGGTACACGTAAAGAAGGAAAGATTAAATGTGGTTCAAAAGAAAGGCTGGGGTCCCTCCGCACACCAAGGGTAAGTTTGGTATTTTTAATACCGGTCAATGTTTTACGCCGTAGAACATGTTCCACTCTGCAATCATGGACGGGTTTCTTTCCATTACCCTGGAGACTATACCGTCAAGAGCGCTCCTTATCTTCTCCGTGAAGCAGCCCAGCGGGAGATGCGGGGAGGTGGGGTTTTGGCGGGATGCTAACAAACACTTTATAGATAAATAAAGGCGCGCTTAAAGTGAAAGCTGCGCCGTTCACAAATAAATAAAGGTGCGCTTAAAGTGAAAGCGGTGCCGTTCATAAATAAAGGCGTGAAGGCTGCTTTGGAAGAAAGCTAACAAACATTGTAAGCACATGAGCGCAGGCAATGTAAACAAGAGCGCTTCTTATCTTCTCTGTGATTCTGGGCAAATTACTTAATTGCTCAATCAGACATCCAACCACATGCAAATTAGGCCAACCTGCATTGCTAGATTATGCCCCCGGGAAGTCAGGCAAATCGTATTGTATCTTGGCCTTTCATCCACTGCAGCAAACTTTGAGAGCACTGAGCAGTCACTGAATGGGGGATGCACTGTGGAGAGAGTGAGTGCGCCAGGATCACCATGGAGACGGCGAGTGAGGGGAAAAACAGCGTCCAGGCGTTTAGTGGCGGAGAGGAGTGCAGCCAGTGAGAGGAGGAGCCCTGTGCAGAAGGTGAAAGGAGGGGCAGTGCTGAAGGGAGAGGTGTGGAGACGATCGCGATGCAAGCAAGACGCGCGGCCGCGAGACGCGCTCTGGGGAGGGGGAGGAGCAAGTGAGATGAAAGCCAGATGGCGCCTGGAGCGATGCGAGGAACGCGTGTTACTGTGCGCGTACCCGCACGCTCTAGGCCAGCCAAAAAGCTGTGGTCGCATTTCTGAAAGCCCACTGACTAAATGTCTCGCCCAGACCAGCGCAAGCGCTGGCTCAGGGCGAGACCTAAAAAGGACGAAAGAAGACGCCCAGCAGAGGAGACTGCAGAGAACAACTGACTTGGCCCCAGCCCTACCGGCCCGACTGCAGTTTCCACCGATCCTGCGCCAAAAATAGTCTTGTCCTGCAGCTAGCGACCTCCAGAACCCCTGGGAGGACTGACTGCCTTCAACAAAGACCGGATCTCCTGTGAACAGCAGCCCTGTTCGAAAGAAACTCCGAAAACAGACTCTGAGCCTGCTGAGGATACCGTGGGTTGACCCCTCCAGGACTCCCCGACGTCGCCTGCAGCCTCTGCACGGAGACCCCCCCCCCCCCCCAAACCACGAGTGGCCCGGTAAGGTGAATTCCGACCTCAAAAGACACCCCTGCATCCAGCCGCCCTGGAGAAAAGAACCCGAGGTGCACCTACGTCCCTGAGCCCTCCAACTTACCCGCCCAGCTGTTGGTTCCTCCCGGAAGTCTTCCTGGACCGAGCCTGCAGCTGAAAACCAAAACCGAAAATCCCCATTGAAAACAACAGGGCACCCGACGCCAAAACAGCACTCTGCACCCGGCCGCCCCAGTGCCGCTTAGGGTGCACTTTTTGTGCCTACTTGGTTCCCCATTTGCCCTGACCTAAACCCCAGAACCTTAACTCCCACAGCCGTTTACTTACCTGCAAACCGATAACCTGTTTTCCCTCCATAGGATAACATTGACAATTTTTCTTCCAAAAAACGACTTAAGTGTGGAGTTTTGAAACGAAAGATATTCTTTAAAAATCGTACAAATAACCAAAACGTGTTTTCTCACCTGTTTTCAGGAAATGTCCCAGTGCTGAATCTAGGCATCCAGCACTGAGTTAGAAAAGTAACGTAAAAGTAACTTACCTGCAATTTACTGACGAAGCCTATTCATTTCAATGTACTGCTCCAAAAAGTTTCCAAGTGTGGAGTTTTGAAATCTGAAAATATTCTTTAAAAATCGCACGAATAACAAAAACGCATTTACTCACCTGTTTTCAGGAAATGTCCCAGTGCTGAATCTAGGCATCCAGCACTGAGTTAGAAAAAGTAACGTAAAAGTAACTTACCTTCAATTTGTTGAAAAAGCCTATTCATTCCAATGTACTATACTTGCTGAGTGTTGCAATCTACTACATTAACTGTAAATCAAAGCAAGTACAATTTCTACTGCATTTTCGAACTGTATTCAATCAAGTAACTTATTACTGCAAAGTATTTTCATGCTTACCTTTGTCAGGCTTGCTTGGTTCTAGAAATAAAACAACAGTATATTTTTTATACAAAAACAATTGGCCTAGAGTTTAGTTCTTGAGTGTGTGAATTCATTTGCTGACTGAGTGTGTACATCAAATGCTTAACACTGTCCTCTGATACTGCCTCACTGCTCGACCAAGCTACCACTATTAGAGAGTAAGGTTCTATCTAACTTTAACCTCTGCCTACCTCTGGGGACACTTGGACTCTATACACACTATACCTCACTTTGGTGTAGTATATATAGAGCCAGTTTCTTACAACCAGTCTTATGGTAGCTAACAAATGTAGCTAAATAAAGACTTTTCTGTATTTTAAGTTGGAGTCATCACAGAGTAATGTAGTGCAGTATTATGCTTCCAGGAACAAAAGCGGTAAAGCATGATTTTTCTCCTTTCCTTATATGATAGAAGTGGTTATTTTTTTAAGTAAAATCACAAATTAACTTGCTATTGGTGACTACATAGTCTCATATTTTTATTCTGGTCAGTGGAAGCACGGTCTTATTAAGTAGGTTTTTTTTTATATTCAACTGAGTGGCTGGAAATCACACACTGGGCAATTTGCTTTTTGATACCAAATCATATCAATGCATTTTAGGTAATTCCTTTTGGAGGGGACACTTGAAGACTTGTTTGTTTCTGTTATTGATTGTATTACTATGAGGGAAATAGTTATCAAACCTAGTAACTTGGAGCGATCTTGGATACTCAAAGTTTGGCAAGCCTTCCGCATTATGGACTGGGATAAAAAAAATGGTAGTCTCCTATAATATAGATTACAGTGAAATACATGCTATCACATAAACAGATTACTACATATTAGCCACAACTGACAAGCATTTATCTCCTACATACTCATTGTTGCTCTCTCTGACTAGTGCACCAAACCAGGAGCACGCAGATTCAATGCATATGCGGCTCACAGATTCACATGCATGTTTAATTTGAGTTTTTTTTTGTTGGGCACTTCCTTGAAGTTACAGACAATATTTGAGTTTCCTGGCTTCGGTACATAAAAATGATATCTTGTTGGTACTTTTATTCTAATTAATGTTTTCTGTTCAGCTAGTAATTTAAGTGATTTCTTTTTAAGTCAAAACATATCTTTTCACCTGAGACCGGTGCATTACAATAGCAGAGCTTCTACTCCTAACACAGTACTGCTCGTTTCATTTGAACCACAAAGATATTTGATATGCTTCCATTGTCTCGGCTGCTGCCAATGACTCTGGGCCGTATTCCAGTATATTGTTTTTTTGTGGCCCAGTGTGATACTCCGTATAGCGAGCAGCAATATGCAAACCAGCATTGGCCCTGCTTCTACTGCCCAAACAGCCAGGCAGGTCCCTTCTTAGAAACACAAGCAACTCCAGGTGTCAGGGTCTTAGGCCTCCTCAATCAGGTGCAGCACAAGCCTGTGTTGCTGTTAGCATGGTCCCTATGTCCGTTTACACCGGTTGCACTGAGGGCGTTGCACTGAATCACAAAGGTTAGGGGTGACATGTTTGGAAAAGTCTCAGCCAGTGCCAGTCACTTTGGGCTGGTTTCATTTATCTGAATAATTTAACTGTAAAGTGCTCTTAAAAGTGGTGAAAGACTCCAATGTCTCAGTAACTCTTTAGTTCGAGGCATGTGAGCTGTAGATCACATGTTTTGCGTACTCCTGCCATCTAGTGTTGGGTCCGTATGTTTTCAAGTTGTTTTTCTTCGAAGAAGTCTTTCAAGTCACGAGATGACTCCTCCTTTCGGTGATAGTGCGCATGGGTATTGACTCCATTGTTGGATTGGTTTTTCCCGCCATCGGGTTCACAAGTGTATTGCTGCGCTCTGGTTCAAAACAGTTCTTCGGGTTCCCCTCTGTGCTCAATCCACTCTACCCGCTTCGGTATTGTTTCGAATGCGTATCCCACTTTTCCGCGTATAGTATCCGTCGAGGAAAACCTCTATTTTGATTGGAAAACTTCGGGAAGGCCATCCGGCCTACCTGCTACGGTCCACCTCGCAGTCGATGGAACGGACTCCATTCAAATTCTGTCCTCGGTGCCACGAGAAATATCCACGCACCAACTCAAACTAAGTGTGCAACTTGTGCTTGTCTTCGCAGCACAACGAACAGGACTGCGATGCGTGCCGCTCGTTGCGATCGAAGAAAACGCTCCGCGTTCGTCTAGCTCGACGTCGCGAAATGCAGAGTCAAAGCATTGAATACACGCCGGACATCTTCGGTGAAGTATCTGAGCACGAGTTCGATGCACAAGGGGCAGAGAAAGAACAAGAAGAACTTGCATCTATTCCGGAATTGGACTCGGATGCAAGAAGACTTACCACAAGGTCAACATCCCGTGAGTACTGAACACCCCTTGCCCTAAAATCCAAATCAGCCCGAACAAAAGGCTTCGGTTCCACCTCCGGGCCAAGGTCGGCACCGAGAAGATGTTTCTGAAGCCCCACCCTCCGGCTCGTCACCGAAACACGTCTCTAAGCCTTCCGGCTCGGGATCGAGTCTGCCAAAGTCAGGCACTGAGCCGAAACCTTCAAGCCCGAAGCCAAAAACCGCTTCGGAGCCGAAATCCTTGACACCGAAATCATAGACCGCTTTGGAACCTAAACCTTCGGGACGAAAAGTAATTCCATCCCGGCACCAAAATCCACGGTGCCGAAACTGAAAAATATTCCTCCGAAGCAACAGGACCCAATTTTTGACACCCCAACACCCAAATCGGACCCAAAACAAAAGGAACTTTATATAAATCAAGATACTGGACATGTCCTTACTAAGCCGCCTCAGAAGCGCAAACCTGAGTCAGAGGACACACTTTTTCATATTCCTTTGAAGCTTGCTAGAGCTGCAGAATATCATGGAGTACAGTTACACAAGGAATCTCTAGAGGAAGATTTCCTATTTGAAACACTCAGTACAACACACAGGGCTAGCCAGACTCTACCTATGCTCAAAGGTATGATTATAATAAACAACAAAAGAGTGTACCTTTTAAAGAGAGAAGAGCAAATGTGCAGAATCCCACTAGGTTCTATGAAAAGCCCTCACTCACCAACCTGGTTGGTGACATGCTTCATCATTGGGCCCCACCAGGAGAGGTCGAATGCCACCCGGTGTGCTGCAACGCCAGAGTTACTGCGGAGCTGGAAAAATAGTGATTTGATAAAAAGGTGAAAGTGGGTTAAAAATGTCTGAATTGTGTCAAAAATATGTTTTTATTAATTTGCCAATCAGACATAGTTAAAAATATGGTGTTGGACCAAAAACTGAATAAATTGTTCAGCTATGTCCCTGAAATCTGGTCAACATGTTTCTGCCTATGTGTGAGTAATTATTCAGGCATTCGTCAGGACCGAAGGTGAAATAAAGTAAACCCCGGCGGTATGGACGCTCTAAGGTCCACCCTAACCTGAGGTTATAAATGTAAAAAATAGGTTCCGCCGATCAGCGGGGTCCGGCCACACGAGGGTCGATGCAGGTTCCAAGCGGGTGCCTGGCAGTGAAGGCGGTGTGCCATTTTGCCATCACCCCCCTCCCGAGACCCATGGTGTAATTAGTCGTTACACCGGATAGTAAACTCGGTTCCTCTCAATCACGAGGATCACATGACTACTACAGTCGGAACCTATTTTTTACATTTATAACCTCAGGTTAGGGTGGACCTTAGAGCGTCCATACCGCCGGGTTCACTTTATTTCACCTTCGGTCCTGACGAATGCCTGAATAATTACTCACACATAGGCAGAAACATGTTGACCAGATTTCAGGGGACATAGCTGAACAATTTATTCAGTTTTTGGTCCAACACCGTATTTTTAACTATGTCTGATTGGCAAATTAATAAAACATATTTTTGACACAATTCAGACATTTTTAACCCACTTTCACCTTTTTTATCAAATCACAATTTTTCCAGCTCCGCAGTAACTCTGGCGTTGCAGCACACCGGGGTGGCATTCGGCCTCTCCCGGTTGGGCCCAATGATGAAGCATGTCACCAACCAGGTTGGTGAGTGAGGGCTTTTCATAGAACCTAGTGGGATTCTGCACATTTGCTCTTCTCTCTTTAAAAGGTACACTCTTTTGTTGTTTATTATATATTGTCTGGGGGACTAAGAGTGCTCCTCAAATTTATTTCCCTCTCTCTCTTGTTGATTTTTCACAAAGGTATGATTAGACATGCTGATGATATTTTTAAAGGCCTTGTGCGCGCTCGCATTCTCACCCCTAGAATAGACAAAAAATATATACCTGCTCCCTCTGATCCAGCTTTTATTAAAGGACAGTTACCACTAGACTCTTTAGTTGTCACTAATGCCCGTAAACGGGCCAATTCACAAACTACAGGGGATGCTCCCCCTCCAGACAAAGAATCAAAACTGTTAGACTCCTCTGGTAAAAGAGTAGCCGCCCAAGCAGCAAATCATTGGCGCATTGCCAACACCCAGGCCCTACTAGCCAGGTATAATAGCGCACACTGGGACGTAATGGAGCAATTGCTCCAATATCTCCCAGATGAACACAAAGCAAAAGCTCAGGATTTAGTGCAGGAAGGGAAGCTCATCTCCAATTCATCAATTAGATGTGCTTTAGATGCCGCTGACACTGCAGCTACAGAGATCAACACTAGTGTGTTATTAAGGAGGCATGCATGGTTAAGGATTTCTGGTTTCAAACCTGAAGTCCAACAGTCTATTTTAAATACTCCATTTGACAAGGAGTATCTCTTTGGGCCTGAAATGGATAAGTCATTGGAAAAAATGAAAAAAGATACGGAAGTGGCCAAGTGTATGGGGGCTCTGCAGTCGCCTTCTAATCGTGGCTCCTTTCGTCGCTCCTTCTATCGTGGAGGGTCGAAAACCATACCCTCAGAAAATACAGCCGCCTCGTACAAAAGCAACAATCAATCTTCCTCTACTAGAGGCTTCTTTAGAGGAGGATACAGAGGTAACAACGGCAAAGGTAGGGGTAAAGGTTCCACACCATGTAATTCCCCCTCCCCTAACAAGCAGTGACTTGCCTGCACTTCCCCCGATCATTTAACATCTGTCGGGGGACGTCTTCGACTATTCCTCCCCATTTGGCAATCTATCACCACAGACAAATGGGTGTTAGGAATTATCCAACATGGTTATTGCCTGGAGCTTACCAACAATCCTCCAAGCATTCCACCACGCTTTCTCTCGCATCCTCATCCCTGCATGCTCGCTTCCTCATCCCTGCCTGCTCGCTTCCTCATCCCTGCCTGCTCGCTTCCTCATCCCTGCGTGCTCGCTTCCTCATCCCTGCGTGCTCTAATCCCTGCCTGCTCGCTTCCTCATCCCTGCCTGCTCGCTTCCTCATCCCTGCATGCTCGCTTCCTCATCCCTGCATGCTCGCATCCTCATCCCTGCCTGCTCGCATCCTCATCCCAGCCTGCTCGCATCCTCATCCCAGCCTGCTCGCATCCTCATCCCTGCATGCTCGCATCCTCATCCCTACATACTCACATCCTCATCCCTATATCCTACTGTCAGCACACTATTTTGCAATCTTGCTGGAAGAAGTTGATCTTCGGCTAAGAGTGCCATTGAAAAGACACCGGCTTCAGAGAAGGGTGCTATTAGTGCTACATTCTTGTGCTGGAGTGAGCGATATCTAGCCCCGTAGACCCCCTACTTACCTCAAGGGAACCTAACCTTCACCTACACGAACACCACTACTTCCAGGAATCCTGTAAAAAAAAAAAAGAATTTAAAGGGTTAAAACATCGGAGCTGTCACAGGAAAGGATACAAATGAAAGATGGATGTTTTTCTAAGAAGGGAGGCGGAGCATCCAGACAGTGGGACCAATCAGAGGGGACTAAGTGGAATGAAAAAGTGGCTAACGGGCGGAAAAGAAAAAATGCCGGCCCAGAAGAAGGACGAAGACGCTTTGTGAGCAGATCGGGATCCGTTGTCAAGAACTCCAGCCAGGACGTGGTAGAGCAAGAGGAGAGGCCTACAGAGAAGACCGAAGCACAAGGATGCCTCTGTCGAGGAGAGAACTCCGGTCAAGAGGAAGTCGACCAAGACGCTCCAGAGGAGGACAGCCTCAAGACCTGGTGTGAAGACTGGTGGTCGGCCCGGGAGGACGCTGTAGAGTTTATGCAACTCTGGAGAGTTGCAAAGTAGCGGGCGAGTCCCAGGAACAAGATGTTCGAGGCATGTGAGCTGTAGATGTCATGCTTATGCATAGATCGCCATCTAGTGTTGGGCCCGGATGTTTGCACTTTGTTTTTCTTCGAAGAAGTCTTCCTAGTCACGAGGTAGGTGACTCCTCTTTGGTGATAGTGCGCATGGTCATCGACTCCATCTTCAGATAGTTTTTTTCCGTCATAGGGTTCGGATGTTACTCGCTGCGCTCCGATGCCGATCCTTCGGTTTTCCTCAGTGCGTAGAACACTCACCCTCAACGGTATTGTTTCCTATCGCGTTTTCCATTCTTCGCGTATCATGTTTATTGATAAAACCCTATTTCGATCGGAGAGCTCGTGGTAGGCTGTCGGGCCTAGCCCCCGGTTCGACTCGCAGTCGATGGAACGAACTCCCTTTAAATTCTTCCTCTGTGCCACGCGAAATACCCGCGCACCGACTCACACTAAGTGTGCAACCTGTGTTTGTCACCCGAACACAGTGAACAGGACTGCGACATGTGCTGAGCTTTCCGCTCCAAAAAGACTCTTCGCGACAGTCGGGCTCGACGACGCGACATGCAGAGCCAACACACAGTCTCCATTCCGGACCTCTTCGGACCTGAATCTGATGAAGAAGCCGGCGACGCTATCGGAGCCGAGGAGGAACAGGAACAGATCTCCCTTTCTGATGACTGCTCCGACCAGGATGAAATATTTAGGAAACAGTGGTTCAGGTGTGGCCTAAATGAAGACATCCCGCATGGACAACGTACTGTAAGTACAGTCCCTACCTCGCCCCGAATCCCAAGTTAACCGAAAAAGAAGGCTCCGGACCAACTCGGGCCCCGGTGGGCACAGAGACCACGCTTCCGACACCCCGCCTTCTGGCTTGGCACCGAAGCCTACCAAAAAGCCTTCCGGCACCGAAAAACCCCACGCCAAGTCGGGTACCGAGCCAAAGCCTCGGGTCCGAAGTCAAAGTCTGGCTCCGAACCTCACCACTCTGCACCGAAAACCACCTCGGATCCGAAAATAACAACCCCAAAGCCGTTGGCACCGAAACCTTCGGCGCTAAAACAGACTGATACACCAAAGTCACCTAAAAAGCACAGTTTTGGTGATCCGCTCCAAAAACCGGACCCAAAACAGAAAATATTGGTCATACATCCCAAAACTGGACACATTACCACTAAAGTGACTCTAAAGAGAGGGGCTAATACCGAAGAGGAATATCATATTCCATTGAAGAAGAGAAATATTGGAACAAACCCTTCCCCTCCTTCTCCATCACCACCTTCGCCTCAGTCTCTGCCTGTGCCAACTTCACCTGAGCACTTACCACCACTTGCACCTGACAATCGGGGTGATGGGGATAATGATAATGATGATGGTCAGCCAGGACCTATAGATGAGTGGGATGACTACAACACTGACTCGCCCACAGACAATGATCCTGACCTATATCCTACCAGGCCCTCTCCACCAGACGACAGTGTAGGCTATATTGAATTGCTAGGCAGGGCTGCCAATTACCATGGGGTCCAGCTCCATAAAGAAACCCTTGAAGAGCATTTCCTTTTTGAAACATTGAACAGCACACAAAAGTCAACACATATGTTACCCATGCTGAAAGGAATGACCAGGCATGTAGACGACATATTTAAGGATCCTGTCAGGGCACGTATCCTTACCCCTAGGGTGGATAAAAAATACAAGCCTGCACCATCTGATCCAGTCTACATAAAAGGACAATTACCCTTAGATTCGTTAGTAGTTTCCAATGCACAAAAAAGGGCAAACTCCCAAACTACTGGAGACGCTCCACCCCCAGATAAGGAGTCAAAGCTTCTCGATGCTTCAGGGAAAAGGGTAGCCTCTCAGGCAGCTAACTTCTGGCGCATATCTAATACACAAGCGTTGCTAGCCAGATATGACCGTGCGCATTGGCATGAAATGGAACAACTCATCCAATTACTACCCCAAGAACATAAATCTAAAGTGCAAGACCCTGGTACGTGAGGGACAGTTAATTTCAAACAACCAAATTAGATGCTCCCTAGATGCTGCTGACACATCTGCCAGAGCGGTAAACACTAGTGTCCTTTTAAGAAGACACGCCTGGCTACGCATATCAGGGTTCAAACCTGAGGTTCAGGCCTCCATATTGAACACACCTTTTGATAAAGAACACCTTTTTGGGCCAGTGGTAGATTCTTCACTTGAGAAGATGAAAAAAGATACTGAAGTGGCTAAATCTATGGGAGCCCTTCAGACTACACAAGGCCGTGGTTCCTTTCGGCGCTCTTTCTATCGGGCAGGGTCCAAAAATACTTCCTCGGAAACTGCATCCACCTATAAGGGCAATAACCAACCCTCAGGCTCTAAAAATTACTTCAGAGGGTGTTACAGAGGGAACAATGGCAAAGGTAGAGTTTCTAACACACGTACCTCCCCTCCAATGCAAAGGAGTGACTTGCCCATAGTTCCCCCTGACCACTTAACACCTGGCGGGGGAAGAATGTCACATTTCCTACCAAAGTGGCACTCAATAACAACAGACAAGTGGGTTCTACAAATTATCCAATCTGGTTACTGCTTGGAGTTCATCAACACTCCTCCAAACATTCCCCCAAAGTCACACAAACTTTCACCCGATCACCTACACCTCCTCAAGCAAGAGGTACAGTCCCTACTACTAAAAGAAGCTATAGAGCCCGTACCACCACAACATCAAGGGTCGGGCGTGTATTCCTTTTGCTTCCTAATTCTCAAAAAGTACGGCTCTCTCAGACCAATATTAGATCTCAGAGAACTACATTTTTACATACAGTCAGACCATTTCCACATGGTAACACTTCAACAGGTACTACCTCTCTTGCAAAAGGGTGACTTTCTGTCTACTCTAGACTTAAAGGACGCCTACTATCATATTCCAATCCACCCGGCTCACCGCAAATTTCTCAGGTTTGTGGTAGCAGGTCAACATTACCAATTCAAGGTACTCCCATTCGCAGTCACCACTGCCCCCAGTCTTCACAAAGTGCCTGGCGGTAGTAGCTGCTCATCTATGTAGACCAAGCATCCATGTCTTCCCATACCTGGACGATTGACTCATCAAAGCCGGCACGTATCAACAATGCCGCAAACATACTTCCGTAACCATTCAGTTACTTCACCAACTGGGGTTTACAGTCAATGTATTAAAATCACATCTTCAGCCAGCCAAAACTCAGAACTACCTAGGAGCCACTTTAGATACTCAAAGGGCTCTGACGTTTCCCAACGCAGCCAGAATTCGAAACATTCAGGCGTTAATTCTCCAGTTTCAAGCCAATCAGTCACTTCCAGCTCGAGTTTTTATGCAGCTGTTGGGAATGATGGCGTCTTGCATCATGAACGTTCCCCATGCCAGGCTGCACATGCGTTCACTTCAAGAATGCTTAGCCCGTCAGTGGAACCAGTCACACGGTCTATTAACCGATCTAGTGTTGGTAAGCGGCCGTACTCATTGCTCTCTGCAGTGGTGGAACACACAAAATTTGTCAAAAGGACGGCCGTTCATAGACCCGGTTCCACAGACAGTATTAACAGCGGACGCGTCCCTTACTGGCTGGGGAGCTCATCTTCAACAACACACAGTGCAAGGTCTGTGGAGCCACCAGCAAAGGTGGCTCCACATCAATCATTTAGAGCTGATGGCAATCTTTCTAGCTCTCAAAGCCTTTCAAGATCACCTGTCTGGCAAAGCTGTCTTGGTTCGAACCGACATGACAGCTATGTATTACATACAGAAACAGGGGGGGACACACTCTCTCCAGCTGTCCCACTTAGCCCAAGACATCTGGAGGTGGGCTATTCACCACAATATCTATCTCCTAGCGGAACACCTCCCAGGAGTCAACAACCAGATTGCGGACCTCCTCAGCAGGCAAAGGTATCAAATACACGAATGGGAACGTCACCCTCAAGTTCTCCACCCATACTTCCAAGCTTGGGGAGTCCCTCACATAGATCTGTTTGCAACACCCCAAAACGCAAAATGCCAAAGCTTTGCCTCCAGGTATCCACACCCGTTATCCAAAGGCAATACTCTATGGATGAACTGGTCAGGGATATTTGCTTACGCTTTTCCGCCTCTCCCACTCATTCCATCAGTAGTTCGGAAACTCAGGCAAACATCTCTCACACTAATCCTAGTAGCTCCAACATGGACACGTCAACCCTGGTTCACAACCCTGTTGGAACTCTCTCTGGTACCGCATCAAAAATTACATTTAACTCCCAGTCTCCTCACACAGAGCCATGGAGAAATCAAACACCCAGATCCCAAACAATTGAACCTCGTGATCTGGCTCCTGAAGTCATAGTTTGGTTATCTGAACCTTCCACAAGACTGTATGAACATTATTAAGGAAGCCAGAAGGCCTATCACAAGAGCCTGCTACGCAGCCAAATGGAAGCGATTTGTTATCTATTGCAAAAACAATAACATCAACCCTCTTGATGCTTCCATACAAAACATTATCTGCTACCTGTTACATTTGTAGCAGTCATCATTGGCCTATACATCCATCAGACTGCATCTCGCTGCAATTGCAGCCTATCTTCAAAATAAGCAACATTTATCGCTCTTTAGAGTGCCTGTAATCAAAGCATTTATGGAAGGACTAAAAAGAGTTATACCACCAAGACTTCAGCCTGCCCCAGTGTGGAATCTTAATATAGTCCTCACAAGGTTAATGGGCCCACCATTTGAACCCATGTACAAATGTGAACTACAGTTCCTCACTTGGAAAACAGCTTTCCTCATTGCAATCACTTCATTGAGGAGAGTGGGTGAACTTCAGGCACTAACCATAGAATCAATCAATCAATCAATCATGTCACTTATAAAGCGCACTACATACCCGCAAGGGTCTCAAGGCGCTGGGGGAAGAGGGGGTGGTGCTGCTACTGATCGAAGAGCCAGGTCTTGAGGAGTCTTCTGAAGGCCAGTAGGTCTTGGGTCTGTCGGAGGTTGGTGGGGAGGGTGTTCCAGGTCTTGGCGGCGAGGTGGGAGAAGGATCTGCCGCCGGCGGTCGTTTTCCGGATGCGGGGACTGTGGCGAGGGCGAGGCTGGTCGAGCGGAGCTGGCGGGTGGGGGTGTAGAAGCTGAGTCGTCTGTTGAGGTAGGCTGGTCCGGGAGTTGTGGAGTGCTTTGTGTGCGTGGGTGAGGAGCTTGAAGGTTATCCTCTTGTTGACAGGGAGCCAGTGCAGGTCTCTCAGGTGGGGTGTGATATGGCTGCGTCGGGGGATGTCGAGGATAAGACGTGCAGAGGCGTTCTGGATGCGTTGCAGCCGTCTCAGGAGCTTAGCCGTCGTTCCTGCGTAGAGGGCGTTTCCGTAGTCCAGCCTGCTGGTGACGAGGGCCTGGGTGACTGTTTTTCTTGTTTCGGTGGGGATCCACTTGAAGATCCTGCGGAGCATTCGGAGGATGTTGAAGCAGGATGAGGAAACGGCGTTGACCTGCTTAGTCATGGAGAGGGTGGGGTCGAGGATGACCCCTAGGTTGCGTACGTGGTCGGTGGGTGGCGGGGCTGTTCCCAGTGATGTTGGCCACCAGGAGTCGTCCCAGGCTGAAGGGTTGGAACCAAGGATGAGGACCTCCGTCTTGTCCGAGTTCAGCTTCAGGCGGCTGGTCCTCATCCATTCGGCGACGGCCTTCATTCCTTCGTGGAGGTGGGCTTTGGCGGTGTGAGGGTCTTTGGTGAGGGAGAGGATCAGCTGGGTGTCGTCGGCGTAGGAGATGATGTTGAGGTTGTGCTGTCGGGCGACGTGGGCGAGGGGTGCCATGTAGATGTTGAACAGCGTTGGGCTGAGGGAGGAGCCTTGGGGTACGCCGCAGATGATCTTGGTGGCCTTGGATCGGAAGGGGGCGAGGCGGACGCTTTGTGTTCTGCCGGAAAGGAAGGATGTGGTCCAGTCCAGGGCCTTCTCTTGGATCCCGGCGTCGTGAAGGCGTGTTCGTAGTGTGTGGTGGCAGACCGTGTCGAAGGCGGCTGATAGGTCCAGGAGGATGAGGGCTGCTGTTTCTCCGTTGAAGAACCTTTTTTCCAGCTACACAAAGATAAAGTGGTTCTTCGTACCAATCCCAAATTCCTACCTAAGGTAGTATCTGCATTTCACATAAACCAGTCGGTTGAATTACCTGTTTTCTTCCCTCAACCTGACTTCGTTGCAGAACGAGCTCTACACACCTTAGATATTAGAAGAGCACTGTTGTATTACACGGAAAGAACGAAATCTTTTCGTAAGACCAAGCAACTCTTTGTCGCTTTTGCACCACCTCACAAGGGCAATTCCATATCCAAATCAGGTATTCCTAGGTGGATCGTTAAATGTATTTAGATTTGCTATGCAAAAGCCAAAAGGACTCTAACGGTACCCCCTAGAGCACATTCCACACGTAAGCTAGGGGCTACTATGGCTTTCTTAGGGAACAAAATGTCGCAATGTAAGGGAGGTACCCTGAACCTTGGAAAAGGGATGGGTATATATGCACAAACACAAAACGTTCCCTTTTACCCAAGTTAGAACAAGAACCCTGATGCTGTAACCAAACTAGCAGACCAGATACAATAAATCCGTCATCTAGACAAAATACTACATTGCCAGGTTGCTAAAGTACAAGGTTATATGTAAAGAGAACCAAATTAAAATAAATACATAAAAACAAATCATTCAATATGAAAAGGAATGCTTAATAAAATAGATTTTTAATTAAAAAGATTTATACAATAGTATCACAAAATTCATTTCAGATGATTGACTAAATCACACTGTTTATACATTAAAAAACATTTCTCAATTTGCAGGCATTTTAATAAAATACATTATTAAAAAAGAGAACCAACTGTTGACGCGGCGTTTCGGTGATAAGGTGTTTCGTCACCTTCTTCAGGACAATAGATCAATTTAAAAATCTGAATGACAATATAAAAAAACTATTAGAAACAGAAAGCATTACTTTTTTACAAATGGCAAAAATAAATTTTAGCAACTCAGAAAAATAACCTAATTAAAATCCTACATGGTTGACCACAATATCTGCAATTTCTGCTAGTTTTTAAAAAAAAGTTATCAGCACCATACACCAAGCTTTATAACATAGGACGTGTCCCTTGTGTCCCGTACCGATTATTAAATAAAGATATTATTGGACATACCTTTGGCCATAATTCTGTAGCCCCTAAACCATCTTATTTGGCTATCAAAGGAAATCAATCGCCCACGTGCCGTCTTTATTAATCTTGAGGACACTATAGTTGATTCTGAAAAGGGGGCATAATGACACCCGAATCAAAACCTCTACTCCTTCTGTTATGCTATTTACAAAAATGAGCAAACATTTTTTTCTTTCTTTAATTGGTAAACCCACCTGTACGGTCTGTATTTCTTAATTTCAAAGACACGTACCCTTAAAATATGGGTCTCCTTTTCGGTATTGCGCTGTGTATAGTTCTGTAAAGAATATATAACACTTTAATCACATTCATTGTCCAATCCTGCGGTTTGATAGAGATATCAGATAAGAAACCGTTAGCCCACCTGTACGGTCTATTGTCCCTTGACAAACTCGTACTATTGAGGTCTCTTTATCAGTGTCCCAAATGCACTGTAAAATAAAAACCTTAACTGATAAGGGCATATAGAATTTTTTAAGTTCACATAAATGCACCTTCTAGTTAACAAGGCATGTTACAGTCTCTCACCTTAATTAAAAATTGTGCGATTGCAGAAAGGCGGTATATGTCAATTTGCAGAATCCAGGTAAGTAAATTTCTGGACAACTTTTTCACAATCCAGGCGTGTTAAAATTCCAGTATATGGAGTCTGTGGTCCCCCAGTTAGTAAGGCGATCCCAGGTATGTATTGGACCCTAAAAAATAAATTTTGTGGAGGGTTTTATTTGAAACAATATAAATATTATAAAGTCCTTTACTTACTAATCTACCAATATTATAATGGAGATCGTTTTTAACTATATATCACAATCTGAGTCCACGGTTTTCGATGTCATTAATTGCTCAAAATACCGTCGCTCTGGCTGACTTAAATTTACAATATAATTATATTAAATTCTATGGTCTCCCTATTTTAAATCATGTTGCAGTATGGACAAATAGTTCCAGGGTTTAATTTTTACTCACTCTATCCGTAAGCTTTTTTAAAGCTGAATCCCAATTCTACATTCGCGGGTCACTCACCTCTAAATATGGAGTAGGAAACGACCGTCCGTATCGCTGTCCCTCAGTTAATGATCGACATTGGGGTTAACTTTGAATCACTCTTTTATCCCCTTGCACTTACGTCGCTGAATTATGACGTGGACCGTAACGACTGTCACCTGTGCTTGTAGTCCGCAGTTCTGTCCCGTCTGTTGTTAAAAAAATGGAAATGCCATCTTTTAATATGTAAACAATCAATATTCACGAAGTTCCACACATAGGTACCCAATTATTTTAAAAAAGAGTAGTAGGTAAACTATTTCCCTCATACTCTGCCTTATTATAGCCTCCTCATATCACTATAAAATATCATGTTATTAGTGTCTCCCACGGTTCCGTCCCGTATATTACTTAAACATGGACGGCCGTCTTGTAATATGCACGGGATAGATTTTCGCGCGGCTCCACGTCCAAGTCTCCTATTGTTTTAAACCAAGTTATTTACCTCATCCTCGACCTTAATCTTACCTCCTAACATTACTATTTAGTGTCCAACCATGTATTGCACCTTTTAGAACGGGTCCCGCAGTTGCATGTTATTTACAATAAAAGACTTTGGCGGCCATCTTTTAGTATGGGTTGGAAAACTGATAGTTCTGCATATATATTTCTCAATGTTTTATTTGAACAGATTAATTATTAATCTAGTATGGTCCATTGTCAATTAACCGCATATTTGCCTTATCTTATTGTGTGATATTCGATTTCCCCTTTGTATACTCGAGTCAATCCCATAGTTTCAGTAGCATGTTAGTAATGAGATGTATGATGATACTGTGGATGATGTGGACAATGGGTTTTGGGTAAAAATTTAATAACAGAGTTCACAGGACAGTGAAAGCAATGAGAGCACTTTGTTGTTAGACAACTTGAGAGGCCAAATGAATGGAGAGAGTTCAACTGGATCCAATTTGGTGAGTGAAATTACAAGGGATTCTGTAGCCTCAAGTGTCAAAGGAGCGAGCAGGATCAGACAGCCACCGGCCAAATTCGCGTACTTTGTTAAATAGTAGTTTTCATTATTCACTTTAGAATAGTAATATTTTTAATGAATTTCCAACATGCTATGTGTTCTTTTTGTACATATTTTATCTTTTTGTTTTGTTCTTTATATGTTCTTTTTTTTAGTTTATTTTAAAAGAGGAAGATGTGTTGCATTTTCTTTAGATTGTTGAACATACACATGCCAGTGTTATGGCTTGGATATCATTCTGCATTTTTTGGAATGTTTTAACCATTAAATGCAGACTGGCCGCCAGTTAATCCTTGACTGCCTTGCTATGAAGGTGGACTTGCTTTACTGCTAAGAATAAACGTTTCAACTCCTATTTGGATTTGTATTGCTTCCAACCCCAGGTTTCAGCGATCCCAGCGTCAATGGTGCCTTGCAGACCGCATCTAGAACTCTTATGAGATGGCTCAGGAAGTTTTGTGGCGACAGACAAATGCCAACCTGACCTGTGATTGGCCCCTCTCCATTCCTATATTGTGGCAGAGGCGTCATTGCTGGGGTGGTGGGGGCCACCTTGGTTTGGTTAAGATTGGAGGCCTCTAGTCTCTGGTGGATACTGCCATTCAATACTGCAACAAGGCGTAAAATGTAGATAGCATATTGTTCAAATACACTTTAGAAAAGTTGGATACATGCAGCTGGCGTTGAACAAAAAATCAATAACGTAACTTAAAAAAAATATGCTACATTTGATCTAACTCAGTATGAAGCCCCTAGAATACATCAAGTTTGAATACCATTGGGGCATGCCAGAGAAAAATGCACTAAGGACCTGTCCACTTTAGCTCTTCCAGCAACCTTAGCAATCCTGCCTTAAAGCTTGCACATAGGTAATCTATATACCAATATGTACCCTGCACAAAGCTGACCATGGATACACTAAAATCCCCTTTAATGTAACTTTAAAAAATTGGCTAGTGGTTCGATATTGAATCTGTGCTCCCCAGATCTGAAACCCGAATAGATGCATTCTACTGAGACCACATGATGATGGATAGAGCATGCAGTAGCTTAAGAGCCCCTGAATTGCTCAAAGAAGTCATGGTTGTGTCCCACACTGGGATACTGTGGTGCTACAGACACTGTTGCAATTAGTGGCAGTATCTTTGGTAGACCTGGTACTGACTTGCAGAAGTCTACAGAGGAGCCATAACAGGGTGATGACAGTTCAACCCCCAGCTAAGAGTTATTCCTGCACCTGAGATGAATTAATGACAAGCGGTATATGGTGAGAGAAGTACTAGGAGTGCCGTACCACATTCCTGCACCCTATTGTATATATGTACCCTACCAAGGCTGACTAATGAACAGAGAGCATCCTTTGAGACTGCATTGAATAGATTGGAACTTGTTGGAAGTGATTTTGTGCAATATCTCTCTATGTAGTGGTGGACCAGCAACAACCTTTCGCCGGGCAGGCCCTTCGCAGACCCCGTTCTGCAGGTGACCATTACCACAGACTCCTCTCTTTCATGCTGAGTGGTGCATCTAGAGGACAAGACAACATAGGGGGTGTAAACCCCTCACCTCTACTCAATGCCAAGGATGCCACATTAACTCATAGAAACACAACATAAGTGCATCCAGTCTGGAGGTAACCCAATAGGTGCCACAGTACAATCACCAAATCCCCAACAAAAATCTCCTAATCCTGAAAAAAATCTTTTATGTTCGATGGCATGTGTGGCTGTAGATATACATGCTCTGCATACTCCTGCCATTTAGTGTTGGGTTCGGAGTTGTGCAACTTCTTTTTCTTCAAAGAATTCTTTAGAGATATGCGGTAAAGTGACTCCTCTTGGTGATAGTGCGCATATGCATCGACTCCTTCATTAGATTGTTTTCTCTCCGCTGTACGGTTCAGATGTGTGTACCTTTCTAACTCTGTTTGGTACGTGTCTTCAGTCCTATCCTGTCTTCGATTGTATAGTGAATCTCGAATGCACTGTTCCGAACAGTTGCTGCTCGATACTCTTCGTCGGGTCGGACACTGATTAATTGCCCTTTGGGGCACCACCTGTCTCGGGCCTACCTTCAGCATGCACCGTCGGCTCAGAAGATGTGTTCCTGATGGAATGAACACCTATTCAATTCTTCCCGCAGTGTCACACCAAATATCTACACACCGATCTCCACCAGTTGTGTAGCCTCTGCATGACACCAGATCACTGCGAGTCCAACTGCCACGCCTGCAAGTCTTTTCTATCCACAAAGAAACTTTGCGATTGAACGGCGACTCAACTGGAAATGTCTTGCTACAGCGAGGATGACACTCCCAACATCTTTGGTGAGGAGTATGCCGAAGAAGAGCCAGAAAGCGAGGAGGAGGATGCAGCGTTCTCCATGGAGGAGATCTCCGGCTCCGATGTGGATATAGAACTTGCATACAACCTGCATCTTGGGCCGCGCGTGAGTACTGTTGCTCCAAACCCTGCTCCACCGAAAAAGAGATCCAAATACTCCCCCCTTTCACTGTAGAGGTCTCTGGACAGCCACTGTCTGATCCGAAAAGAGACTCCGGATGCCCTGCCTTCAGTCCCGGCACTGAAAACTGCTGTTAAACTTAAGCCTTAGTCTTCAACATTGACCTCTTTGGATCAAGCACATACTTTGGTTTCCGCCTAGCCTTCGGAATTGACGTGGCAACCAGCTCCATCTCTTTTGGTACTGGAAAAGAAATCATCTAAAACCTTGATTCCGAAATCGACCTAATTGATACCCTCGAAACATTCTTCAGTTTCTTTGTCTCTGATCGAGCCATTTCTTGAGAAAATGAGCATTAAACAGAGAAAGATCCATATTCCAGAAGGCACAGGGAGAATAACAGCCTCACCTCCTCCAAAGAGGCAGTTGACATTTGAGGATGATTTGAACATTCCTGAACCTCCCAAAAGGAAGACAAAAGACAAAGCTACAAGCCCTGCGCATCATCCTCTGCCACCTTCACCAGCATCTCCATCTCCATCTTCATCTTCACCTCCACCACCATCTCCTACTCCTCCTCCACATCAAGAAACTTTAGATCCTACACTTGCAGGTTCACCAACAGGGTTTAGGAGAACCATAAGGGCAACGGGATCCTTGGGATGTTTATGATACAGAACCCATAACTCCCAATGACCCAGATCTTTGTCCAGCTCGCCCTTCACTGCCTAAAGATACTAGTGCTTACCAGCAAGTAATTGCCAGGGCAGCTACCTGTCATGGAGTCCAACTTCATAGAGAATCTTTAGAACAGGACTTCCTATTTGACACAGTTATCACCCATAAGGACACCCAGTTTCTGCCCATGCTTCTAGGAATGTTACGGCACATGTATGACATTTAAAGAACCTGTACGTTCTCAAGGTATAATCTCACGGGTTGATAAAAAATATAAAGCGGCGCCTTCTGACCCTTTTTTTCATATGTTTGTCAGGTCTCACCGGACTCCATTGTAGCTACCACAGCTCGTAAACGAGCAAATAGTCAAGCAAGCGGAGATACCCCAACTCCTGAAAAGGCGAGCAAACCCATTGATGCTGCTTGCAAACGAGTTGCAGCTCAAACAGCCAATCATTGGCATATTGCTAACTCCCAAGCCCTACTTGCACGTTACGATAGGGCACACTGGCATGAAATATAAGAAATTTTGCAGTATCTCCCAGAGGAACAAAAAAAAAAAAGGGGGTCAACAAATCGTTAGTGAAGGTCAGGCCATCACCAATATATCAGTTAGATGTGCCTTAGATGCAATGCAGCAGACACAGCTGCTAGAGGCATCAACATCAGTATTTTGCTCAGAAGGCATCCCTGGGCCAGGAGCTCAGGTTTTAAACCAGAGGTTCAACAGGCAGTTTTAAACATGTCTTTTGATAAGGAGCATTTATTTGGCCCTCAAGTGGACTCCACTTTAGACAAAATAAAAAGGATACTGACACTGCGAAAGCAACGGGAGCACTCCAGACTCCTACACCTCGCGGTTCCTTTTGCCACCCAGGCGGGTACAAGTCCTTTGTCACAGATGCCTCCACTTCCCGTCTTAAGCAGGGGCAGTCCACCTACACAAAAGGATTTTACAAAGGCTCCTTTAGAGGCAATAACAATAGAGGAAGATGTAGGGGTGCATCAACGTGTGGTGCAGCCTTTGCCCCTAAACCGTGACTGCCAACCCTCCCCTCCCCCCCTCCCCCCAATCACTTAACACCTTTCGGGGTAAGACTACAATCTTTTCACCCGGTTTGGAAAACCATCACAACAGGCCGATGGGTACTAGTCATTATCCAACATGGCTACTGTCTGGAGCTCATTACCACGCCACCCAACATCTCACTTCGCAATCAGATATCACAAGATCACTTAACTCTTCTGAAACAAGAAGTCCAAGCCCTTCCTCTCAAAGGGGCAATAGAACCAGTTCCCCTTCATCAACAAGGCACAGGATTATATTCCCTGTACTTTCTAATACCAAAGAAGGACGTGCCACTAATATCAATTCTAGATATCAGACCTCTACTACATCCTATCAGAACATTTTCACATGGTCACTCTACAAGATGTCTTTCCACTTTAGCAAATTGGAGACTTTATGGCCATTTTGAACCTAAAGGACGCCTACTTCCATATACCCATTCATCCTGCTCATTGCAAGTACCTCAGGTTTGTGATAGCAGGGAACACTGCCAATTCAAGGTTCTCCCCTTCGGTGTCACTACCACACCAAAGGTTTTTACAAAGTGCCTAGCAGTAGTATCAGCACACCTATGCCGACAAAACGTTCATGTATTCCCATACTTGGATGGTTGGCTAATCAAAGCAAACACCCATCTGCATTGTCAGCAACACATGCAGATAACAATTAACCTGCTATACAAGTTGGAGTTCACTATCAATCTCCCCAATTCTTACCTTCAACCTCTTAAACTTCAACCATACTTTGGAGCAGTCCTCAACACAAAGGACTAGCTTACCCCAATCCCGCTCAGCTACAGATTTTTCAGGCACTTCTACCTCAATTTCAAACAAACGGTACAATCACTGTTCGGACTGTAATGCGTCTACTACGTATGATGGCATCTTGCATTGCCATAGTTCCCAACAAAAGACTAAACATGAGCCCACTACAGCAGTGTCTTTCTCATCAGTGGTCTCAGTTACAGGGTCATCTCGAAGATCTAGTGTTGATAGACCGCCAAACTCGCCTTTCTCTGCGGTGGTGAAACCCAAAAAACTTGTTGAAAGGGAGGCCTTTTCTGGACCCTGTACCTCAGATCACACTAACTACAGACACATGCAAGACCGGTTGGGGTGCACATCTCAGAATCCACACAATACAAGGTCTGTGGGATGCCAAACACCAATCATTACACATCAACTGCTTGGAGCTCCAGACAGTATTCCTCGCACTGAAAGCATTCCTTCCCCATCTGTCTATCAGTTGTCCTAGTCTGCATGGACAGTATGACAGCCATGTATTATCTACCAAAGCAGGGAGGGACACAGTCTTCCCAAATGTAACACCTCTATCGAGCCATATGGAACCGTACTCTTCCCCATCTCATTTATTTGTTGGTGGGATATCTGCCAGGACGGACAACGATCTTGCGGATCTGCTCAGCAGGATGCACCAATAGACTCACAAGTGGGAACTCAACCCACACGTCCTCCGTCCCTACTTTCAAAAATGTGGGGGGCTCCTCACATAGACTTGTTCGCCACATAAGAAAACGCAAAATGCCCACGCTTCGCATCCAGGCTCCCACACCTACTATCCAAGGGCAACGCACTATGGATGAGTTGGTCAGGGATACTTGCCTACGCTTTTCCACCTCTCCCTCTCAATCTATTTCTGGTTCGTAAACTTAGGCAAACATCTCTCACCATGATCCTTGTAGCTCCCACCTGAGATTGTCAGCCCTGGTTCACAACGCTCCAGGATCTCTCAGTAGTCCCACACGAGACGCTCCCCAACAGCCAAGACCTTCTCACTCAAGATCAAATCAGACACTCGATCCCCAAGATGCCCAACTTAACTATTTGGCTCTGGGGTCTTAAAGTTTGGTTATTTAAGCTTACCATCAGAACGCACAGGATGTTCTTAAACAGTCACGCATACCCACAACCAATCAATCAGTCAATCAGGAGGCTGTTATTCTACAAAATTGAAGCGTTTTGTTTGCTATTGCCAACCTAAACACATTAATCCTATCAAGGCCACTGGGCAGGACATTGTTTGCTATTTAATTCATTTGTAAATGTCCAATTTGGCATACACTTCTATTCGATTACATCTTGCTACAATAGCTGCCTATCTTCAAAATAGACAGCATCTATCACTTTTCAAAATTCCTGTCATTGAAGCATTCGTGGAAGGACTCAAACAAGTCATTCCACCTTGTGTACCTCCAGCAACCTCCTGAGACCTAAACATTGTGCTTACTAGGCTCTTGGGTCCTCCTTTTGAGCCTTTACACTCATGCCCACTTCAGTTTCTATCATGGAAAGTGCCATTTCTAGTTGCCGTTACTCACTCAGATGTGTTAGTGAGCTCCAGGCATTAATCTTGATGAACCATTCTTTTAAATACATAAAGAAAAATTAGTACTTCGGACTAATCCAAAATTCATACCAAAGGTAGTTTCTCAATTTCATCTTAATCAATCCATTGACTACCTGTTTTTTCCCTAACCCTCATTCTGTAGCGGAAAGAGCTCTTCACACCTTAGATGTTAAAAGAGCACTCACGTTCTACACAGATAAAATTAAAACGTTCAGGAAAACAAAACAACTGTTTGTCGCTTTTCTTGCCACCACATAAAGGTAATCCTATATCTAAATCCGACATAGCCAGATGGATAGTAAAATGCATTCAAACTTGCTACATTAAAGCCAAAAGAGCTTTATCTAGATCCCCCAGAGCAAGCTCTACTCTTAAGAAGGGAGAATCAATGGCTTTTTAAAAAGAATATTCCCATACCTGAAATTTTTAAAGCAGCTACTTGGTCTACACCACACACATTTACTAAACACTACTGTGTAGACGTGTTAGCACGCCAACAAGCTAATGTAGGTCAGGCAGTGCTACGTACACTTTTTAAAACTACTGCAACTCCCACACGCTAGCCACCGCTTCTTAGGAGGGACTGCTTTACAGTCCATACAGAGCATGTGTATCTACAGCCACATATGCCATCGTACAGATAGTTACTTACCCTGTAAGCATCTGTTCGTGGCATGTAGTGCTGTAGATTTACATGCACCCTCCCTCCTCCCCGGATGCTTGTGGCCATTATTTTTAATCAATTCTCTTAGCATGGAAATCTTTATACTGACACTTTACTTACACTCCTTTCTCACCCGCCTGCGGGGAAAACAATCTAACAAAGGAGTTGATGCCCATGCACACTATCATTGAGAGGAGGAGTCACTTTAGCTTGAAACTTGGAAGACTTCTTAGAAGAAAAACAAGTTGCGCAACTCCGAACCCAAAAGTAGATGGCAGGAGTATGCAGAGCATGTGAATTTACAGCACTACATGCCACAAACAGATGCTTACAGGGTAAGTAACATAATCCTTTAAGGACAAGAACCGGCAAGCTTCATCATAGGTTCCCTCCTCACTCACATTACCCAACGATTCAATTTTTTACCCTATGTGCGCTATTAAGTGTGGGTGGGGATAGCAGAGTGTAATGTGATCAAATGTGCAATGTTTTACCCATTTGTATGAGTATGTGTGAGAAAGTGCCCTCTTTCTGCAGGGTTGCCCCCACATTTTGCTAAATTGCTGATGTGCTTTGACTGAGTGTGCCCTGGGCTCCTGCTAATCAGGTACCCAGGGCCTATGTTCTTTCCCTAAAGCTGCATTGAAGCCTAAACCCAGTTGGCATCTCTGGCCACAGGTCAGCCCCTGGTAAATGGTACCACAGGTACCCAGGGCACTGTGACCAGAGAAGGCCTCTAAGGGCTGCAGCACTTATTGTGCCACCCTTAGAGGTCCTGTACCCTTACGCACACACACTGCCTTTCCAGGCTGTGTGTTTTGGTGCAGAACACAGTGAAGAGTTGACATGGCACACATCTCTGTGTGCCATGCCTACAAACCACTGCCCTGGCATAGATCAGTCCCCCCTCTAGCTGGGTGCACTATACCAGTGGTGAGGGTGCAGGTGCATACGCCCTGTACCCCTACAGTGTCTAAGTCCATTCTTAGACATTGTAAGTGCAGCGCTGCCATTAAGAGTTTATGGTGCTGAGAGTTTGTCATTACGAACTCCACAGCACCATAATGGCTACACTGAAAACTGAGAAGTTTGGTATCAAACTTCTCAGCACATTAAACCCACACTGATGCCAGTGTGGGATTTAATGAAAAATGCACACACAGGGCATCTTAGAGATGCCCCCTGAAAACTAACTCACCTCTAGTGTTTAGGCTGAGTGGCTGCTTTCAGCTGCCACCACCAGACATGTTTCTGGACCCCTGGGTCGAGAGCCTGCGCTCTCTGGGGCCTGAAACAATGCACATCCTGGGACGAGGTGCCAAGCCTCCTCCCCCAGGATGGGCAGGGTTCACGAAGGGGAAGCTTCAAAGGCTTGCCGCCTTTGTGAGCTTCCCCAGGCCACTTGCTGCTCTCAGCAACTGGTCCCCACTGGTTCTGATCCCCACTTTGGGCAGGAGAACCGGCGAGAAAAACAAGTGAGGAAGAGAGGTGTACCCACCTCTGCCAACTCCACCCCTCAGGTGGGGGAGGCGAGGTGAAGCACAACTCTCAGTCCACGCCATCTTGAAGATGGGGGACTCAGCCAACCAGGGACATGCTCATGCCCCCTCCCACTGGAGGGTGGCATAATAGGGGTGTACCCACCCCAGGGAAGGGACCCATTGGTCCCTGCCTTTTACCTA
This sequence comes from Calotriton arnoldi, assembly GCA_963921515.1. Classification (NCBI taxonomy): domain Eukaryota; kingdom Metazoa; phylum Chordata; class Amphibia; order Caudata; family Salamandridae; genus Calotriton; species Calotriton arnoldi. Next base: position 1,255,647 of record CAWUFW010004739.1, on the reverse strand, counting down.
CCTGTAACGCCCCTAAATCTAGTATTTAGGGGCACCCCTGAACCTTGCTTCCTCAGACAAGAACCTGCAACAAGAAAAGAAGAAGGACCGAACAGCCGTGCCGAAGCTAACAAGAGGAAGACGTCCACTGACTTGGCCCCAGTCCTACCGGCCTGTCTCCACCTCGAACCTGCTCCTGCGAAATCCCGGTGTGTCCTGCAGCCAGCAACCTCGAAAACCCCGGAGGACCTGCCTGCCTTCAAGCACAAAGACTTTGTCTCCCGTGAACACCGGATTTGTTCACCTGAAACCTCTGGCCGGACACCGCGAATCCACCCCACTCTGCACCTGCCGCCACGGCCCGGGCTTGAGTGGGCAAACACCACGAGGAGGTCACCCCGGCGATCCTGACCCGTGATCCGGCGACCCCAGACCTCCCTCAAGCCTCTAGCCGATGCCTGCAGCCTAAATCCAGAAGGCCCCCCTAACTGCGACCACGAGCTGGTAAAAAGATCCGACCCCGAAAGGCACCCCTGCACCCGATACCCCACGGCCCTGTGTGCCCAAACCAACGGTGCCTAACCAACCCCTAACTTCCCAACTTACCTCTCGAAGTGGTGGTCGCACCCAGAAGACCTCCGTCCCCGAGCCTGCAGTGCCTTTGCAAACCGGAGATTCCCCATTGAAACCAACAGGGCGCCCGACGTCGAAACGGCACCCTGCACCCGGCCGCCCTAGTGTCGCTGAGGGTGCACCTTTGGTGCTAATTTGTTTCCCCATTTGCCCTGAGCTAAAGTCCAGGAGCTTTGCTCCCACAACCCAGTGGCCTGCTAGCCAGCAGCCACCAACCGGAGGTCCCCTATCCCCCATTGGATTACATTGGGCCTCAGCACTCTGCACCCGGCCGCCCTAGTGCTGCTGAGGGTGTAACGAGAGTGCATCCTTGACCCTGGGGGAACCCTTGTTCTAACCCCAGAAGCTCAACTCCAAAGACCGATTACTTACCTGGTAACCATTAACTTCATTTCTCTCCATAGGAACCTATTGACTGTTTTTCTCTGAAAAATGTTTTTAGTGTGGAGTTGATTTATATGGAAACCTGAAAAATGACAATTGTGCAAAACTGATTTTACTTACCTTTTCTCTAGGAAATGTCCCAGTGTGATATCTAGGCTTATCACACTGAGTAGAAAAAGTAATCTTATAAGTAATCTCAAAAGTAACGTAAAAGTAACTTACCTGTAATTTTCATTGCAAAGTTGATACAAAGTATATGTACAGCATTTCACAGTATTGCATTACCAGTAATTCAAACTGCAACCATTTCAATAGTACATTTACAATTGCATTTCAAACTGTATATTTACTGCAAAGTATTTATCAACTTACCTGTGCCAGGCGAGCTTGGTTCTAGAAAATAAAATAACTAAGAATATTTTTATACAAAAACAATTGGTCTGAAGTTCAGTCTTTGAGTGTGTGAATTCATTTGCTGACTGAGTGTGTACAACAAATGCTTAACACTGTCCTCTGATACTGCCTTACTGCTCAACCACACTACCACAAATAGAGAGTGAGGTGCTATCTAACTTTAACTCTGCCTACCTTTGTGGATCCACTATAGTATATACAGAGCCAGCTTCCTACAGTATGGTTTGAAGAAAACAAATAACGGGCTTATGTTTTTTTTTTCCCCTTGCGTTCACTCTGGACTTTTTGATCAACATTCCTCTAGTTGACATATGTAAAGCGACAACCAGGTCAACCTCATGCAAGTTCATCAAATTTTATTGTGCAATATCCTAGCCCGTCAGTAGGCTATCGTTAGCCAGAGAGTGCTAAGAACTTTGTTCCAAAACTCGGCACCATCCACAGGCAAAGCACCACTTTTAGAGGGTACTGCTTTACAGTCTATGCAGCTCAAGTGTAATACATCTGTAAGCATCTGTGTGTTACCGTTTAGTGCTGTTGAGTCACATGCACCTCAGCCTAAATCTTGGAGCATGTGGCCTCTGCAGATATCTCCTCTTGTTACCTACTTTCTTACACAGACTGTACTCGTGGTCATCATGCTACCTTTACTGGCCACTCCATATATATGCTCACTTGCTGTGCTGTGGAACCCACAATTACAGTGGAAAAGAGACTGCCTCTTTTCTAAATGGGTCGCTGCTGAGTGAGTGAGAACATGGGGCTTATGAAGTAGTGCTAAGTACTATGGATATAGCTTGTCCATTAAACTTAAAGGATTAGTACATAAAGTCTCCTCTTTAAAAAAAAAAAAATGCTAAATGTAGAAGCCTAGGAGAAACCATTCCTGTCCAACCTTGTCATTACTGTGACTGCCTGTTAATTATTTATATGTCCATGCAAACAAATCACAACACTGAACAAGTGCAGGATATGTGGACTAATTCAAAACAGCAGGAATTGTGGGAGAACCGCATCCTTGGAGTGGCAGCAGATTATTATAAAAGTAGGTATGCCTTGAAAGGAGCAAGTTTTCAGATTATTGCAGAAGCTCATGAGAGAAGGACACAGTGTAAACGTTTCGGGTAGAGAGTTTGAGTTTTATAATTGGAAACAAATGTATTTTTCTGAGTTTTACATCAGTATTTTTTCCTGTGAGCGGGGCTTTGAATCTCGTTTCTATAGCTCCCTCAACAGTGATGAATTTATTACATATTTGTTCTGGAAATTGAGTAAAAACTATTTTCTTCAAACAGAATTTGAGCACCCAGGGTGGTGCCAAAGTAGGTCGTGCAGAATGTGTGAGGTATCATCAAATTTTCTTTATCTTGAGACCATCCTTGTGGCTCCTTTTAAAATTGTGGGTGAGGTTTCTTTTTAGAGACTTGCCCAGAGGCTGAACAACATGTTGGATTTCGGGTTTGGCAAATTGAAATCTTTTTTTTAAAAGTGTATTTAGTGATATGGCTTCTCATTTTGTAATCAACCAAAAGATATGCAGATTCCAATGAGGTACTTTTGCTTGGCAATTTGCTTGGTTCCAGACTGCCGTGAGGTTTTAGTGGATGAGCAGGAACTGTTTAGTTTGGGTTTAATTCCAGGGAGAAGTGACCCATCCATTTCTGAAGGTAAGCTAGGATTGAAAATAGATTATTGATATCTTTAAGAAAAACTTTGATGTACAGCAGAGCGACATCTTCATACTGTTGAACGTCCACACAACACATTTATGCAGTCACTACTGCCCAATTATAAAAAGATTAAATTATCGTGAGTGAGTGGTTTCAGGCTTGATTGACTCCACTTTGAAGCACAATGACTGGGAGCAGGAGGCTGCTACCTGAAACAGTTGGACTCTACCATGAAGCAAAGACCAATTTTGAATGGATTCTCTTACCCATTCACTTCAACCAAATGGAGTGTTTCAGAGAATTTATATGTTCTAGTCTTGAGCAAATGTGCTTTCTGATGATTGTCCGATGTTTCTAATTTAACTCATCCGTTTAGTGTTACTTTTGTCTTTGTAACTAACAAACAGTGCTATTGCAAATTGGTTTTCAGGGGGGTGGAAGGAGGGGGGGGGGGTTGGAGGATTGTGGAGCACATTTTGTTTAGATCCATACGTTAATGAAATGATTTGTTTGTTGTAGGTTGCCTACCAGGGTGATCCAGAAGGTGCTCTTATACAGTTTGCTACTCCAGAAGAGGCAAAAGCTGCTATTTCAAGCACAGAAGCAGTGCTGAATAATCGCTTTATAAAAGTATTCTGGCACAGAGAAGGCAATTCTCAACAGATGCATGCATCTCCTCAAAAGGTATTGTTTTTGGAGAAATTTAAGTTATTGAAATGTCATGTACTTGTTAGTGTGATATATGGCAGATTCTTAGTCTAGAAGTAGCTGCAAGGAGTCAAGCTGGATCCGGAATGTTTTCCTGCAATGAACCCAACAGCTGCTATGTGTTTACATTTCATTTATATAGCGAATATTACCCCTGACAAGGCTTTGAATAAGTGGTGCTGTATCATCGATTACATACCCACATAGGCATTAACCCCTGAATGTGGCTCGCAGGTTCACAAAGTCGTTGCCTGTACTGGAATGTCATTTACTGTTATTATTTTTTTTTATTGATTTCTCAAATCAATGGATTTGTGAGTTGCCATTGTTACAGTACTATAACATTTAAATTTCTATTCTTGTGTTGTCGAATTACAGGAATACTATATATGCACATGTGCTGATTGTAATGTGCTAATTATTATTATTTTTGAGTGTGGGAGTGTTCATGACTCACAAGAGGCAAATCCTTGAGTGGGTCATGATGCCCTTCCTTTCCTGCAACAATGGTAATAAATAGAATAATTAGTTATGCACCTTTGCGTGTATAGTGTGTGCCATGGAATTTATGTGTATTTCTTTTTTTTAAATAAAGATATTAAATCAAAACCTGGATGGAACGGATTACATTTGTGCATTAAGTTAAAATCAAATTGGAAAGGCCCTGTGAACCTTAGGGCAGTTTGCTTCCACATGTGAGATAATTTTAATATGGAATCTGTGAGCAGTAAACCATGCTTTTCTCATGCCAGTTTAGCTCTATTGTGGTAATAAGCTGGAATTTACTGTAATAATGTGCCCTTTCGTGTTTATTAATACAGTTGCTCTAAAAATATGTTCTTGGGCCGCATTTATTTTCACTCCCATGGCATAGAAGGAGTTATTTATCAGGAATTCACTTTCTCTTCTCAGTATGCATTCACATGACTCCAGTAAATTTATAGCTTTTGTGATTTGTGGATGGAGCATTGTGCATCATTGACTCGTATCACGTCTAATCTCTAACCTTTTGCTTGAGGTTATGTCCTGTGACATTATGAAGGTCTATCAGCTTTGTTTGACAATATTCTCTGAATAAGGTCAATGAGATGTAGTGTCTTTGGGAATAAGAGCAGTCGTACTAACTCCTCCCAGTCCGTCAGAAAGGGGGTTTACTCTGCAAATCGTTACTCCTGTATATCTCTGACAGTCGGCTGTATTGGGTTTATTGGTTAGAGTCACTTAACCGCTTTGCACCATTTAGCCAGCTGTAAGCCTCACGCAATGAGTGCGCACATTTCATCTACTTTACTTTAGTATGAGTATCAGCCCAAGCAGTTATCCTTAGAATCTAGGAAATTCCATTGCCCGGCAACCGCTATAACCTGCTCACCACATCCACCCAAAATGTCTGTCTCTCTGAGCATGGCTAGGTTAAGTTTATAAAAGTAGCTCATAAGTTTATGCTTTCTGGGCTATTTGTATTTCAATCTAGGTATATTTTTATAAGCCAGGACAGAAGTCAGAAAGGCCAGGTGGAGAATATTTGAAAAACCACTCTTTAGAGTAGTACATTTTGACACCTTAGTGACTCTGCATCCATAAAGTGTTCTGAACATTCTTTCTCCTTTTTTCCTCTCGCCTCTAGCTTGCGAGTTGTGCGCGTACGGCTCTCTTAAGCAAAGATAAAGGCCTGTTACCCACTGTCAAGGGCATGATCATCACCAAAGTGCATATTTCTCCTGGTTTATCAGGAGCTATGCCAGACATATTGTGCTACCCAAGCCAATGTGGCACACTATAAAAATTGCCCATTGTGATTTCAAAATGAATGTGTTTCTCTTGGAATGAGATTAGCTCACTGTAGCCGTATAGATTTCCCATTTTCGCACAACCTCAGTTACTACTGTCATGTCCTTACTTATGTTCCTAAATGATGGAAACCACCAAACTAGTATCTCCTTCATGAAAGGATTGGGGGGGGGGAGGTGTTGAGTTCCCTATTTGTCCCATTAAGTAAACCAAGTAAAGTTGTCCCTGTGAGATTGCGCCCTTAGTCGTTAATAGCCCCTATATCACTAATCCCACCTGGAAAAGCTGTGTCTTGATATGGTCCTTTAGTTAGCCTAACAATGGCATTTTGGAGATTTGCTGCCAGATAATTATTTTTGATTTTATTAGTCCATGCCCCCTTCTGTTTGGCTACTGCATTCTAGCTTTACTGTACTGCGCTTCCCCATCAGTATCTGTTTTACCTGCATTTGCTTTAATCCTTTAACTGTTGTCTTAGGAAGGGTTCAAATGACACCTTGAAAGGTAATGTTGCCATATTTGGCAGCTCATTACAAATGAGTTCAGTGAGATCCAGAATGCTGCAGACTCCTGTATTTTTTCCATTTGAATATTGAAATGGATTAGATGTCCATGCTTTGTTGTATCGCTAAATATCAAAACATGTCCTTCTTCCAAGTCATGTGTGACATACTAGACCTCTCGAGAGGAAAACATAGGCTTGTCCCAATTTTTGTTTTAAAGGTGACACAAACTGATTATTGCATTCCCTCTACTACCATGGGGACCAATTAATGGAGGTGTCTTGGATAGACAAGTGTGTTAATGTACATTAAGACGATGCGTTGCATCCCCCAAAGTCTTCTGTTGGGGGTGAAACTGGGTAGCCATGGCTCATCTCTCTCTAGTTCCACCTCTGATATCACACTGCTCATTTCTACTAAAGCATGGAAACCAATTTGGCTATTTCATTTGCATTTTTATAAGTCAGCTTAACAAACAATGGTGCAGGTTGCTGAAAAACCAAATTCCAAACGTGAGTCTACAGTGAAAGCATTTAAAAATCGTGATTGTAGTCAACCCTGTCTTTTGAGGTTAAACAACCCATGACACACTGTGTGATAAGACTGTATGTCAGCAGTGAGAACTTAAGCAGTTTCAAATTTAAGCTACTAGATTTAACATTATATGTCAACTGCCACTGTAATGTCCCACGGTTAGGCTTAGGAACATAGTGTTCATTTCCATTTAAAAAGGGGAACATGAGCTAAGTGCAGTATTAAAAGTGAGGCTTCCGCCAGCCTACACACTTATAAAATAAGGCAATGTTCATAGAGTTCTTTTTCCAGTAACCGATTAGATGAGCTAATGCTGTGCATAAGTCTGCGTGTGGGAACTCTACCCCACGAGTCCTCCATAGTCTGTTCTAATGATGGGGAACCCCAGTTGTCGACCTCTTCACCATCCCAGAAAACTTTGCCTCTGATATCATCACCCATGGTCTATGGGCAGTGCGCTATGGATGAACCGGTCAGGGATATTTGGCTGTGCTTTTCCACCTTTCTCACTCATCACATACGTGGGGAAGAAAATGATGCATGTCTCTCTGATCCTCATCTTGGTGGCACCAACTTGCACTAGGCATCCCTGGTACTCGATGCTTCTGGAAATTTACATCAGTCCCCACAAGGTATTACCAGTCAGGCAGGACCTTCTCACACAGCAGTGCGGATGAGTCAGGCACCCGGATTCCAAGCAGCTCAATCTAGCAGTCTGGCACCTGAGGTCGTAGATTTTGGCTACCTAAACTTTCTTGAGGTGTATAATATTATTGCATGAGGCATGTAGGCCTACTGCACGCTCATTTTATGCAGCCAAGTGAGTGGACGTGATTTGTCTACTACTGCATCTCCACGCAACTAGACCTCTTCACATTCAAAGTTTAAGATATGATCTGTTAGCTTTTATGCTATCAGAAGACAGGTCACGCATAAACCTCCACTCCCCTATATCCAAGGCAGGGATTTTTTAATGCGGATTGTCAAGTGTGTCTAATCCTAGAGCCAAGGCTAAACATACTCAAAGTACCTCCCAGGGCACACTCTGTGTAAGAAGGGAGCCACAGTGGCTTTCCTAGGTAACCTATTAGCAGGGGCTACTACCTGGCCAACACCACACACCTTTACAAAGCATTACTTTGTAGACTTATTAAGCAGTCAACAGGCTATTGTTGGGTAGATGGTGTTAACAATATCCTAAATGTCAGTCTCATCTATTGGCTAACCACTGCTTGGGAGAAAGCTAGAGTCTCTGCAGAGCATGTATATCTATGAACTGAAAATGTTGCCTACCCTATAAGCATCTGTTCATAGCATGTAGTGTCACATGCGCCCATCCTGCTCCCTCGAAGCATGAAGTGATGATATATATTTTTTACTTTCACTTTTTAACAATGTACAGTGTACACAACACAGTAGTTTTACTCTTCACTCCCCTTTTACTTTCCACCCACCGAACTGAAAGCAATCTAAGGTGGTGTTGGTGCCCATGCACATTGTGGACTAAGGGCAGAGTCACAGCACATTGTGTGACTCGAAGCTTCGTTGAAGAAAAACAAGTTCTTGTGTCTGAGCCCCACAATAAATGGCAGGAGTATGCAGAACATGTAAATCTATAGCACTATACGGTGCGGACAGATGCTTACAAGTTATGTAACATTATGTTTCTCAAAGGAGCATATCAAGGATTTGGTTTTTAACTTGCCAAATGCACTTAGTTGTGCCTCCATTTCTTTTTTTTTTTTTTTTTTTAAATACTCCTTTTTAGTAAATCTTTGTTTCTTTGCTATAGGTGGTGCAGCCTTCAGCCCAGCAGTCTACTCAACCAGCTGTCAAGCAGTCAGTAAAGGATCGCTTGGGGCCAGTACCTTCGGGTAATGTTGAGCTTGCTGAGACCCGCATCTCTAGTGCAGTGGTACCTCAGGTATTTACAATATCACTTTTAACAATTTCATTTTCCTTTTAAATGTACACTTGCCGTATATGATATTTTAACTTTGCTTTGAAACTTTATTTTTGAAAATGAATAAACTGAAGAACTGTTGAGCAATATAAGCAGTATCCTCACTAATACACCCACAATACCTTCCTCCAATACAATTTGGCATTTTCTATAAGTTGTTTGCCATGTGAAAGTCAAAAGGACACCTAAACTCAACACACTGTTGCTTATCAGTCTCTTTATTAGGAAGGAAAATAGTGCATGGGGAGGATCTGGCAGAGAGAGAGAACAAGGTAAAAACACAACGCGCATTCTCACTATCATAACCAGGTCTATACTACTGTTTAGAAACCTAAGAGCATTATCTTTCTTGGCTTAATGGAATATGATAACCAACAATGCTTATTTTCACCACACTGGTCTTGAGCAGGAGAACTTAGTCAGGCATTTCCACCCTTCCCAGCAATTCCTACCATCTTTCTTAAATGATTGCATAAACGTTTGTGCTGCCACTGGGTTACAACAAAAAGTACAACTTTCCCTCCACCCCTGCCCTCAATCTTGCGAGTCCCACATTGGAGAAGTTTATTTTTACGTAGCAGAAGTTTCATTTTCCGCTTTATGGTGATTTCACTCAAGTCAGGGAAAATACAGACATTAGTGCCACTTAGGGTGGCTTTTTTGCTTTTGTAGTCATTTTCATACATGCTGGTTAGAATCCATGACTTATCAGGAAGTCTATCCAAACATTCTTCTCAAACTTTATCGCTGATCTGGCAGCTCTTTGTTGGTTGTGTATTCTGGCATTAACTAAATCTGAACTCTTGATTTCTGCTTGTTCTCCAGGTTTGCTGTCTTGGACGCCAGTTGGGAGCTTGATGTATAAATAAACATTTTTGGGCTTGCTGAATTTTAGTTTCTTGATACTTCAGAGTGCTCTTTTTTTTCTTTCTAACAACTATTTTATGATGTTATCCTACATCTGTCTTGTCAGTGGAACCTCTGAATTCTTCCTTTGTCCTCTTCGTATAAAAGACCTTCTCTTCGTTGAACCTTGAGGCACTTTGCAGTTCCTTTAGTGTCACCTTTGTTAGCAATCCTCCTTGATGCAGGGATACTCCTTTTGCAGCTCTATCATCTGGTTTATCTTCACTGCTTCTCTGCATGTAGGAAGTCTTGACGAGAAAAGGTCCGGTTTCTTTCCCTAGGTCTTTGTTTGTTTGTCAGTGACATGCTTGTGCAGATTGGAATACCTAGCTAAACAAAGGGGAGCTCTCCACCTGACAATGCTCCTCAACTCACATTTTGCTTAGATAAGCTATTCTTTCATTATATTATGAGTGTACTACTTAGAATGCTTTTCTTGCACCAATCCAGCGGCTCATTCACTTAGCCTTGATTTGCTGGCACACTGTTCCTCCTCCGAAGGCCTCCCATATTTCCGGTTAAGTCTTAGAGATCAGTACAGCACCATTTGGATGCTCAAAGATTTCATAGGGGTAGAGCAGGCTGTGTGAAGGAAAATGTCGTAGCCAGTAAACCATCCAGATGTGCACTGTTATCTTGATTCAACAGTGGATGACATCTGTGGAATCTCTGGGGCAGCTTACAGATAGCCTCTGTGGCTGGTAAGCTCTGCACTGCAAGGCATGCAGTCTCTTCACCCAGAGCCTGTCACACTTGCCACTCACACCACTTGACCTTCACTGTTTGATCACAGGAATTGCTCTGTGCCACAACTCCCAAAGTGGGTGTTGATTATAGCAAGTCTTAACCCCAGATTTGCAAGTTTGCATTCATTTCCCCTTTGCTTTTCATTTAACTTGTGTTATGGAAGATAGTGTATTTCGCAGTACTTGCATCATTATCACCTAGGTTAATTTACTCATTCAGCCACTTGCATTTTCTGCTTGATTTGCAATTTTTTGGGAATTGGACTTGTAAAATGAAATAGTTTGGGGTTCTATGCCACTAGGTACCTCTGTGCAAATTTTACATTACTTATGCAGCCACTACATTAAGACAGTCCCATTTAAGTCATTTTGTTCACTGCTACTTGTATGAAAGAAAGTTAATAATTTCCAGGCCTTAGAGGGGGGCGGGGGCAAATTTTGTCAAATGTCTCACTCTCTTCTGGCAAGTTCATACGTCAGCTTCTCCAGCTCCATTGTTTGCCACAGGCTGTGGAGCCATAAATCTGTTGGCGCAGCTACAGTTTTTTCCAGTATAGTGTTATCAGTCTCTTTACTGCTCCCAATAAATGTCCTAGCAATATTTTACCCCTGCAGCCTCCACCCCACATGTGATCACTTTTCATATTCATCAGTGACTGGGGGGTCTCTATGTATAGGATTGCCCAGAATAAAGTCTATATGGCTCAGTATTTCCTTCCAAAACAGCTACAGTGTGGAGCATTCCCACCAGATGTGGAGGAAAGTGCCCTTCTCCGATCTGCACCGGCAGAAGCTGTCCAAGGTGGCTGGATATATAGTTTTAAGTCTGTTGGGCGTCAAATACCACCTCATTAGCGATTTGTATTCCTCATCTCTTTGCTGAAGGCTTTTAAAATTCTTACGCAGGCTATGCCAGTGGGAGAACCAGTCTTTATCTCTGTAGATCTACTCTAGGTTCACTTCCCAGGCCTTGTGATAGGATCACGTGGGTGCAGACAGTCTCTGTCAGGATTTGATACGATGTCCCAATCAGACCTTTCGTGGTGTTGTAGGTGCCCAACAATTTTTCAAATGGAGTTCAAGGTCTTACCGTGGCTTCTTTAATCTCCGGATGCATGGCCCAGGGCCTTATTTGAGTGTATTACAGTCCATCTGTCTCACTCAGCCTGAATTCTCTTTTGCAGTCATTAAAAGATTTACTTGTTCCTTTGTTAAACATGTCTTGGATCGTAAGGCAACCCCATTTTTCCATGCCCAAACCTCCCTGTATCTAATCCTGGTGTGAATTCAGGGTTTGCATGATTCCATGGGTACGGGGCAACCGGTGTGGACAGGCCCTGTGTAGCAGAAGTACGCTCCCAAATCTTCAAGGATGTCTTGGTCACGTCAGATATTTATAGCTATTTGGGCTTCCAGGTATGAAGTATCCAAGGTAAATCCCAGACATCTCTGCCTACTACAGCTTTATCCATAAAAAGCCATCACTTTTCTGATTCTCATGCCGACCACGCTACCATTATTCTGAGGTTATGTACTTCCAAGTATTTGATAAAATGTTTGGCAGATCTCCCTCACATGCAATTCCTGGTCTGTGGGGACCGAGGTGTTTAAAATTTCTGACGTATCTGTGTTTGTCTTAACGCATGCTACTCTCTCATATTCCTCTAAGCTGTTCTTGACTGACTGCTAAGGTTTCAGGTGCGATAGGGTCAGAAGGACGTAGTCAGAAAATAGGCTGATTTTGTGTTTCTCGCCGCCAAAGGTCACTCTGGTAGGGATCCTAAACACGTGGCAAGGGGTTCAATCGTCAGGGCAAAGAGCACAGGTGATATCGGACATCTCTGGTGGGTAACTCTCTGTAGTGTAAACTTGTCTGTAGAAATCCCATTAATTCGTTTGCTGGCTTCAGGCTGGATGTAGTTGGCCAGTATCCATCTTTTGAACTTTGGGCCTAAGCCCATTCTGTCCAAACTGTTCTCAGGAACCCACAGCTCACCCTGTCAAACCCTTTCTCTGTATCAAGTATTCCAGGAGAGCTGGGATCTGTTTCTTCCTGCATTACTCTACAATATGGGCCACTTTCCATACATTGTCTGCGCCTTGCCTGTCCCTGACTAAGCCTAGCTCATCCGACTAAACAAGAGCCGGTAGGAGCGTTCATGCAATAGTTTGGTAAAAATGTTGACATCATTATTCAAAAGTGCTATAGGCCTGTGTGATTTGCAGGCCTCGCTGGGTTTCCCTGGTTTAGGGATCACCACTATGTCAGCCACCTTCATGGTAGGGGTCACAATTCTCATTTCTTGGAATTAATTGAATAAATCTGTTACGGGTCGCAGCATAAGTGCTTAGAATTCTGTGTAGAAAAGCACCTGTTAGGCCATTGGAGCCTGGTGCCTTTTGTGGTAGGACCTCCTGTGGTGAAATTGGTTAATCTAGGTGAGTTCTCCAGTTCACTGGGACCATGGGAGCTCATCCAGTTAACAGGCTATAGCTGCCAGGTCTTCCCTTCCTAAGGAGTAGAGCCCTATGTGAAAAGTTGAGAAAAACTTCTCTTTTTCCCCTTTTGTCTTTAACCTCCCTACTCTCTGATGTGCGCTTTGCAGGGATGCACGGCCTCATTTTCTGTGCCCTCAGTTTGCTGGCTAATATCCTATCAGTCTTGTGTCATTTTTCATAAAATTGTTGTTTTAGCTTGAGTAATGCTGTCTCTGCTTTTTCAGTTCTAAGGACCCTGAGCTGCCCCTGAGCTGTACATCTTTCTGTTTGCCTCGAAGGCTGGTGGGTGGTTTTATGGTGGATATGTGTGTAGCTTCCACTCTTTACAGTTCCTGTAGAAGGTGCTGCTCCCAAAGTCTTATTCCTTTATGCATTAGCCATCAAGGAGATGGCCACTCTTGGAAAGGTTGCTTTCAACATATCCCAGTGATTGTTATAGGTCAGGTCTTTGGGGTCATTTTCATTGAAATAATCGCATATAGTTTGGGGTAATTTTTCCCTATGTGCTCTGTTGCAGCTAAGGTGTGGTTGAAATCTCCATCTTCCTACCCTATTTGTGATGTTGTCTTTTAATGAGTTCAACTTGACTGTAGTCCTAGATAGCACTCCCTTTGATCTGTGTATCCACAACCCTCCCTTTTGGGTTTCTAGATTTGAACATGTCTATGCATGTATATGATGTGTTCCTGCAAATAGAAGAAATAATCTTTGCACCCCGACTGTAGATGTCTCCAGCTACCTACCATGCCCATCTCAGCAAAGTGTGCCTTCAACTTTTTAAAAGGTATACAAAAAAGTGATGGATGGAGTGCTTGAATTAATCTCAGTCACTGGTAATTATTTGGGACCGCATCCCAATCATCATGTCACCTCAGTTTGGACCCAGCTATATACAAATCAAACTTGCTCCAATCGGAACAGTCCGTCCTGAACTGCCAAGCCAGGTCCTCCCTGAACCGAAACACAAGCAACGAATGACCGTTTTCCCCTAGATATGGGTTCAACAGCCAGGTACAGCTTGGTTCCAGTGACAGTGTGCACGGGACCCACGTCAGGGCATACCCGTCCCACTTAGGGCAACTGTGAGAAAATGGGGTTCTGTTGCAGTACCTCACCACACCCACACTCCCCCACACTTTTTGCCTGGCATTTGATGCAACCTTGACTGTAGAGTACTGGGTTCCTGCTGTCGAGGCTCCCAGTACCAGTGGTCTTTCCCTATAACAAACCCCCAATTGGTACTTCTGCCTCCTGTAAGCCCCTGGTAAATGGTACCCTGGAAACCTAGGGCATGGAAGCTGAAGAGGGTCCCTTGGGACCCTCCTCACTGAGACCTTTACACTGCCCTTGTAGCCTGCATGCCCCTGGGAGGGGGAAAATGACAAATTCGACATGGTACCCTGCCTGGGTGCCATGCGAGCCAGCACTGTCTGACAGTATAGGTAAGTCACCCCTCAAGCAGGCCTCACAGCCCTAAGGCATGGTGCACTACAGGTGAGGGCATATCTGCATGAGCAGATGTGCCCCTACAATATTGCGCACCATTCACCCATATTGTAAGTGCCAGTGAAGCCATAGAGAGTACATGGGCTGGGAGCTCGACAATTTGAGTTCCACAGCACCATGAGGGCTTTACTGAATATAGGAGTGTTTGGTACCAAACTACTCCTTTCAGTAAGTCCCCACTGATGCCGATGTGGGATTTATTGTACCATGTACCCAGAGGGCATCTGAGAGGTCCCCCCTGAATCCCTTCCAACCCTGGTGTGGTCTCTGACCGGCTGTAGCCACCCAGCGACCCCCAGACATGTTTCTGGACCCCTGGGTGGAGAGCCCTAGCTCTCTGGGACCAGAAACAATGCACATCCTGGGCAGAGGTGTCATGCCTCTTCCCCCAGGATGGACCAGTGCTCGAATAAGAAAGCTTGAACGGCCTAATCCCTTACTAATGTGACCCCCAGCCTCTGCTGCTAGGAGCAGATGGCAGCCCCTGGTTTACACCCCCACTTTAGAAGGGAAAACTGGTGGGAAAACTTAGAAGAATAGGAGGTGTGCCCACCTCTGCCAATTCCACCCCTAAGGTGGGGGAGACGAGGTGAAGCACATCTTTCAGTCACCTCCATCTTGAAGATGAGGGGATCCCTCCAATCTGGGCTGGGTTTATGCTCCCTTCCACCGGAGGGTGGCATAAGAGGGTGTAGTCACCCCTGGTAAAGTGCTCATTGGCAGTACTTGCTACTCCCCTAAAACGCCCCTAAATCTAGTGTTTAGGTGGCTCCCCCATACCTAGAAAGCGGATCTGCGACAACCTAAGAAGAAAGAAGGCACCCTTCAGCAGAAGCCACAAGACAGCTGCCTTGGTCACAGCCCTACTGGCTTGTCTCAAGCTTGGACGAAACCTGCGACCTGTCTTGCAACAACGACCTCCAAATCCCCTGGGAGGTCTGTTGCCTTCAATAAAGACTCCAATCTCCAGAGGACAGCGAACCTGTCTGGAAGAAACTCCAGATCCAGACGAATCTGCGATCCCAGCCCACTGTGCACCCGACGCCCACAGCCTGAGTCTGAGTTGCTCACTTGTGCAGTGTCCCTGACCTCGTGTCCAGTGTTGGCTGACCTCTCCTGCCCTCCACGACAGCGCCTGCAGTGGGAATCCTGAGGCTTTCCCCCGACCGGCTCCAGTAAGAAGATTCCGTTGCCCAAAGGCACCCCTGCACCTGAAGCCCCTGGGAATTGGTGAGCTGACCTGGCGGTGCCTCTAGGACCCCCTACATCTCAACTTACCTCTGCTGTCGTTATTCTTCCTCCTGCAACCTCCTATGCCATGCCTGCAGCCTCATCACCATCAGGAAAATCCTCATTGAAAAGCATTGGGTGGCCGACGTCGAATTTGCACCCTGCACCCGGCCGCCCCCATTGCCACTGGTGGTGTATGTTTGGTGCTGCTTTTTGCCCCCTCCACCCCCGTGCTTGTGCTAACCCCCAAAGCTTGGCCCCTGCAACAGAGTTACTTACATACAAGCAGTGTGGCTCCAGTCCCCCCGTCTCCATTGGAAAGCATTGGGTCGAACTCAGATTTTGACCTCTGCACCTGGCTGCCTCTGTGCCGCTGGTGGTGCAGTTTTGGTACCTACCTGACCCATGGACCTTGCTGACTTTTGGCTTTGAAGACTGAAATTTTAAGTTCGATACTCACCTGGTTAACCGCAATATTGTTTTCCCCATAGAATAACATTGGACAGTGTGAAAAAGTTTCTAAGTGTTGATTTTTTTCAAAGTGAAAAGTGTTTTATATTAATAGCTTACTTACCTTATTACGAAGACCTGAGTCTTAAAATAAAGTACCAACAAAGTATAATTTTATAAAATTGGTCTGGATCTCCTCCTTGAGTCGTGTCTTTTATTGATCATGTGTGTGGAATAAATGTCTTACACTCCTCTTTATTAGGCCTAAGGCTGCTTGCCCACACTACCACTAATAGAGCATTTTGAGTTTTGCATTGAGCCCTATACACTTTTGGAAAACCCCTGGACTCTGTGCATGGTATTACCACCTAGTGATAATATCATTTTGTTTAAATGTGTTTTTATTGATTTTCAGAAAAAAGGTTATAAGATTCCATCATAATACAGGTGTTACAATCACAGTGTTCGCAATACAATACAGTTATGGCGCATGGGCCAAGGTATCAATGAAGACATCTCTAAATTAAGCGTCAATGCTTTACAGTTAAAACAGTGTTTTCAGTATATAGTCATGAACTTGATAAGTATAGGATTAGGCTGCTTGCAACACAACATTGATATAACAGAAAACACATCACATTGGCCCCTACATTTGGACTTAATAAATTAAATCATAGCAACACAATGCACTACTGATGTCTGTTAGCTGCAGAAGTTTGTTCACACATCCGCACGCAGCACCTGGATACAGTCTAATCGCTCTGTTCCCCAGCACCCAAGGTATATGCCACACTATGCTGGTCTTGACGCCTACTGTCATAGCTGGCGTAGCCAGTGGTCAGACGGTGACCTACGCCCAGCCCACTAAGCATGCTGTAGGGGCAGACGATGGTACAGGTCCTAGGACCCATCAGTTCCCACGAAACTAGCTTGCATGTAGCGCAGGTGGGCTGGTGGGCCCCCCAGTCTGAGCCCGCCAGGTCGTGTGGAAATCTGACAGAATTGCATCCTAGTTGCACGCGAGTGGTTGTCTACGAATTACCACTGCATCCTCCCGACGCAGTGCCACATTCTCTGCCTGCGCCCAGCAGAGGAGCGATTGGAACCAGGCACTCACCATGGGGGGGTCAGGAGACTTCCAGCGCCGTGTAATCAAACACTTGGCAACTATGAGTCCCAGATCTCTATATCGAGATGTCACTTTATGCTTCGGGGATCTGCTATAAAGTCCCAATATGCAGACTTCCCAAGACCAATTCAGTACTCGCTTCGTGCACTGGGCCAGGGCCGTGGTGACGGCTCCCCAGTAGGATATTATAGCAGGACAGGACCAAAGCATATGGAGTAAATCAGCTCCTGACTCCCGACATCACGGACAGTCAGCGTCAGTACGATTAAAATACTTGTGTTCGAGGCATGTGAGCTGTAGATCACATGCTTTGCATAAGATCGCCATCTAGTGTTGGGTCCGGATGTTTGCACTTTGTTTTTCTGGAAGAAGTTTTCCCTAGTCACGAGGTATGGGACTCCTCCCTTAGGTGATAGTGCGCATGGTCATCGGCTCCATCTTCAGATTGTTTTTTTCCGCCATCGGGTTCGGATGTACCTCGCTGCGCTCCGGTTCGACGTCGATCCTTCGATCTTTCTCGCCGCGTACCACATTCACACTAGACGGTATTGTTTCCGTTCGTGTTCCCCTTTCACTGCGGATCGTTATTCCTAACGAAAATTTAGATCGGAGAGCTTGTGGTAGGCCGTCGGGCCTAGCCCGACTCGCAGTCGATGGAACGAACTCCTTTCAAGTTCTGTCCTCGGTGCCACGCCAAATACCCGCGCACCGACTCACATGAGGTGTGCAATTTGTGTTTGTCACCCGACCACAGAGAAGACCACTGCGACGGGTGCTGAGCTTTCCGCTCCAAAAAGACTCTTCGCGATCGTCGGGCCCGATGACGCGACATGCAGAGACAACAAGCAGGTTCCATTCCGGACCTCTTCGGACCTCAAGCAGAAGAGAAGGAAGGCGACGAGCCCATCGGAGCCGATGAGGAACAGGAAGACATCTTCGTTTCCGAAGATAGCTCCGATGAAGATGAAGACATCCCGCAGGGACAAAGTACCGTGAGTACAGCCCCTACCTCGCCCCACCTTCCACTTCCATCCTAGAAAAAAGGCTCCACACCAACCTGCGCCCTCAGGTCCCGGTGGGTGCCGAGAACAAGCTTCCGAAGCCCCGCCTTCGGGCTCTGCACCGAAGCATACTAAAAAGCCTTCCGGCTCCGGAATGCCCCATGCCAAATCGGGCACCGAGCCAAAGACTTTGGAGCCGAAGAAAAAGTCTGGCACCGATCATCCTCCGTCGGCACCGAAACAAACTTCGGATCCGAAAACCCCGGCCAAGAAACCATCAGCCCCGAAACATTCGGAGCCGAAACACACGCAGACGCCGAAGTCATCAAAAAAACATGTTTTCGGTGATCCAATCGACAAACCGGATCCGAAACAAAAAATCCTGGTTATACACCCAAAGACTGGACATACCACCACTAAAGTGACTTTAAAAAGAGGTGCTACTACAGAAGAGGAATACCACATACCATTGAAGAAGAGAACTGTTGGGACAAATCCTTCCCCTCCTCCTCTTCCTCCACCTTCTCTACCCCAGACTATACCTGTGCCAACTTCACCTGAGCACTCGCCACCACACACACCTGACAATCAGGGTGATGGGGATAATAATGATGACGATCAGCCTGGAGACGTGTGGGATGACTATAATACTGATTCCCCCACTGATAACGACTCGGACATATATCCTACCAAACTCTCTCCACCAGATGACAGTGTAGGATTTGTCGAATTGTTAAGTAGGGCTGCTACTTACCATGCAGTCCCACTACACAAAGAATCCCTTGAAGAGAACTTTCTTTTCGAGACTCTACAAAACACACAAAAGTCTACACACATGTTGCCCATGTTGAAAGGCATGACCAGACATGTAGACGACATTTTTAAGGATCCTGTTAGAGCACGTATACTTACCCCAAGGGCAGATAAAAAATACAAGCCTGCCCCATCAGATCCAGTCTACATTAAAGGTCTACATAAAAGGTCAACTACCATTAGATTCACTAGTAGTTTCTAATGCACAGAAAAGGGCAAGCTCCCAGACTACTGGAGACGCACCACCACCAGATAAAGAGTCTAAACTCCTTGATGCTTCAGGGAAAAGGATAGCCTCCCAGGCTGCTAACTTCTGGCGTATTTCCAATACACAAGCATTGTTAGTTCGCTATGACCACGCACACTGGGATGAAATGGAGCAACTCATCCAGTTTCTCCCTCAAGAACACAAATCAAAAGCGCAAGACCTGGTTCGTGAGGGGCAGTTAATTTCTAACAACCAAATTAGATGCTCCCTAGATGCTGCTGATACATCTGCCAGAGCAGTAAACACTAGTGTTCTTTTAGGAAGGCTGGCTGCACATATCAGGGGTTAAACCGGAAGTTCAAACTTCCATACTAAACACACCCTTTGGCAAGGAACACCTTTTTGGACCGGTGGTAGACACTTCATTGGATAAAATGAAGAAGGATACTGAAGTGGCTAAATCCATTGGAGCACTTCAGTCTCCACAAGGGCGTGGTTCCTTTAGTCGCTCCTTTTATCGAGCAGGATCTAAGACTACTTCCTCAGACACTGCTTCCACCTATAAGGGCAATAACCAGCCCTCAGGTTCCAAGGGTTTCTATCGAGGCAATTACAGAGGAAACAACGGCAAGGGCAGAGCTAGAGGTTCCAACACACGTACCTCGCCATCCAATACAAAACAGTGACTTGCCCATAGTTCCCCTCCGGACCACTTAACACCTGTAGGGGGAAGACTGTCACAATTTCTACCAAAGTGGCAGTCAATAACAACAGACAAATGGGTTCTCCAAATTATCCATTCTGGTTACTGCCTGGAGTTCATCAACACTCCTCCAAACATTCCCCCAAAGTCGCACAGACTTCCACCGGATCACATAGACTTTCTCAAACAGGAAGTACAATCCCTGCTACTAAAACAAGCCGTAGAGCCTGTACCACCTCAACACCAAGGGTCAGGCGTGTATTCCTTTTACATTCTAATTCCAAAAAAGGACGGCTCTCTCAGACCCCTACTGGATCTCAGAGAACTCAACCTTTACATACAGTCAGACCACTTCCACATGGTAACACTGCAACAGATACTGCCTCTTTCTACTCAAGATTTAAAGGACGCCTACTTTCATATTCCAATCCAATCGGCTCACCGCAAATTTCTCAGGTTTGTGGTAGCAGGTCAACACTACCAATTCAAAGTGCTCCCATTCGGAGTCACCACGGCTCCCAGAGTCTTCACAAAATGTCTGGCGGTAGTAGCTGCGCATTTCAGAAGACAAAGCATACATGCCTTTCCCTATCTGGACGACTGGCTCATCAAAGCCAGCACATACCAGCAATGTCGCAAGCACACTTCGTTAACCATTCAGCTGCTTCAACAGCTATTGTTCTCAGTCAATGTATTAAAATCACATCTTCAGCCAAACAAAGTTCAGGGTTACCAAGGAGCCACTCTAGATACTCGCAAGGCTCTAGCGTATCCCAATGCAGCCAGAATTCGAAACATTCAGGCGCTCATTCTCAAATTTCAACCCACTCAGTCACTTCCGGCTCTAGTGTTTATGCAACTGCTGGGAATGATGGCATCTTGCATCATGATCGTTTCCCACGCCAGGCTACATATGCGTCCACTTCAACAATGTTTAGCCAGTCAGTGGAACCAGTCTCAAGGTCTTTATACCGATCTAGTGTTGGTAAGCGGCCGTACTCATCGCTCTCTGCAGTGGAACAAACAAAACCTATCAAAAGGGCGGCCGTTCATAGACCCTGATTCCACAAACGGTGTTAACAGCGGACGCATCCCTTACTGGCTGGGGAGCTCATCTTCAACAACACACAGTGCAAGGACTGTGGAGTCGCCAGCAAAAGATGCTCCACATCAATCACTTAGAGCTCATGGCAATCTTTCTAGCTCTCAAAGCCTTTCAAGATCACCTGTCTGGCAAAGCTGTGTTAGTCTGAACCGTCAACATGACAGCTATGTATTACATACAAAAACAGGGGGGGGGGCACACTCTCTCCAATTGTCCCACTTAGCCCAGGACATCTGGAAGTGGGCTATTCACCACAACATTTATCTCCTAGCGGAACACCTCCCAGGAGTCAACAATCAGATTGCGGACCTCCTCAACAGGCAGAGGTATCAAACACACGAGTGGAAACTTCACCCTCAAGTTCTACACCCATACTTCCAAACTTGGGGAGTCCCTCGCATTGACCTGTTCGCAACACCCAAAAACGCAAAATGCCAAAGCTTCGCCTCCAGGTATCCACACCCTTTGTCCAAAGGCAATGCTCTATGGATGAACTGGTCAGGGATATTTGCCTACGCTTTTCCGCCTCTCCCACTCATTCCATCAGTGGTTCGGAAACTCAGGCAAACATCACTCACACTAATACTAGTAGCTCCAACATGGGCACGTCAACCCTGGTTCACAACCCTGTTGGAACTCTCTCTGGTACCACACCAAAAATTACATTTGACTCCCAGTCTCCTCACACAGAGCCATGGAAAAATCAAACACCCCGATCCCAAACAGCTGAACCTTGCGATCTGGCTCCTGAAGTCATAGAGTTTGGTTATCTCAACCTTCCACCAGACTGTATGAACATTATTAGAGAGGCCAGAAAGCCTACCACAAGGGCCTGCTACGCAGCCAAATTGAAGCGTTTTGTCATCTATTGCAATAACAATCACATCAACCCCCTTGATGCTTCCATACAGAACATACTGTGCTACCTATTGCATTTGCAGCAGTCAGCATTGGCCTATACATCCATCAGACTGCTTCTTGCTGCTATAGCAGCTTACCTTCAAAATAGGCAACATTTATCGCTATTTCGAGTGCCTGTAATCAAAGCATTCATGGAAGGGCTAAAAAGGGTAATGCCACCAAGACTCCCACCTGCCCCAGTATGGAATCTTAATATAGTCCTCACAAGGCTAATGGGTCCGCCATTTGAACCTATGCACGAATGTGAACTACAGTTCCTTACTTGGAAAACAGCTTTCCTCATTGCAATCACTTCATTAAGGAGAGTGGGTGAACTACAGGCACTAACCATAGAAGAACCCTTTTTCCAGTTACATAAAGATAAAGTGGTTCTTCATACCAACCCTAAATTCCTACCTAAGGTTGTATCTGCATTTCACATCAATCAGTCGGTTGAATTACCTATATTCTTCCCTCAACCTGACTCTGTTGCAGAACGAGCTTTACATACCGTAGATGTCAGAAGAGCTCTTTTGTATTACACTGAAAGAACAAAATCATTTCGTAAAACCAAACAACTCTTTGTAGCTTTTGCACCACCTCATAAAGGCAATCATGTCTCCAAATCAGGAATTGCTAGGTGGATTGTCAAGTGTATTCAGATTTGTTATCAAAAAGCCAAAAGGACTCTCACAATACCCCCTAGAGCACATTCCACTTGCAAATTAGGGGCTACTATGGCTTTCTTAGGGAATATCCCTATTAGTGATATCTGCAAAGCTGCTTACAGCTGTCCTGCAATGAAGCGATCGATCTGGACATGTAGGCCGTGTGAATGGGAATAGTGAGAGTATAAGCGTGTCAGTGGATTAAGAGATCGCCATACATCCAGCAAACCCCAGCGGAGCATCCAATCACCCAGGTCACGCGCGTTAGATGTTGCCGCTGTCTGCGAAAGCGGCGGGAACGATCTATCCAGCGTGGTGTCAAGTACAGCATTGAAGTCCCCACCCACCACCTAGTGATATCATATACAGAGCCAGCCTCCTACAGCGACACATTAAATTATACAAAATAGTGATGAATGGAGTGCTTGAATTGATTTATAAAAAACTATTAATTGGGATGTGGCCCGAGCCATTGCCAGTGGCTGAGAATAATTCAAGCGTTCAATCCATCACCTTGCTGTTTTCTGCATTTGATGCCCCAAGTGCTCCGGGTATGCCCAAAAGTGGGTTCTGGGCTCACTGTGCCACTTGAACCAGGCTATACCTGGCTGAAGAGCCCTAACTAGGGTGAAACCGGTCCTAGGTTGCTTGTGTTCTGGTTCTGGGAGACCCTGTCCTGCCAGATTGGGCTGGACTGTTCCCATGAGGAGCAGGGTCAAGACTGATTTGCATACGGCTGGGTCCAAACTGAGGTGGGATGGTGGGCAAAAAAAGGTTGGATTGGGATGCGGCCCGAGCTATTGCCAGTGGCTGAGATTAATTCAAGCATTCCATCCATCACCTTGCTTTGCTTTTCAACATTTTCAAGTCTGCGCTCGTTGGGTATGACATGTGCAGCTGCCTGTCTTGCTCGTTGTCCCAAATCATATTGAAATCCTCTCCCAGAATGACGACTATTTTTGCGGGGCCTAATAGGGTGTTAAAAATATGGGCAATAAATTGCTTTTGTTGTATGTTGGGAGCATAGATGTTGGGGAGTGTGAAGAGAGAGTCTGATAACATCCGTAGCGTCACGCTCCTGCCCTCTTTATCCCTCTTATTTGCTGAATCTCTTTTCCAACCAGAATGGCAGCCACAGCCGTTTTGCTTTCACCTGAGGCCCAATACTATTCAGGATAGTCCTTGCATTTCATTCTAAATGGGTCTCGTTTCAGTAGATGCGTCTCATGGAAGAAAAATATATCCACCCGTTGTTGTAAATACCGCCATACCATGCATTGTTTCCTTACTTTTGAAGTTAGAAATGCAATGATGCTGTGTGAGTTGTACAAGCCTTTGGGACCAAAGAACTATGCAACTGCCCTGGTAAGTGTTTTGAGATGAATTGTGTGCCCCAAAAGATAACTAGAAGAACTACTACCCCAACAGTTCCCCCAAAGAGGGTAGGGGACACCCAGGTCCCCTTGCAATAGAGAACACACAAGCCCGATTTCCTCAACCTCTTTTGTACAAACTGAGGTCGGCATGCATTAAGTGTGTATAATGAACTTTAAAGATTAGTGTAGTGTCAGCAGTTCCTCCTCCCTCCCACTCCCCTCGATCAGCTATACTGTGTAGGAAGCTGGCTCTTTATATAATTTACCAAAAAGAGGTGTATTGTGTATAGAGTCCAGGTATCTCTTATGAGTGGACAGGGGCTTGCTTTTTTTGCAGTAGTGTGGTTGAGCAGCCTTAGTCTTATCAAGGAGTAGTGTTAGACAATTGTTGTATACACAGTCAATAAATTATACATGCACACTCAATAAGGAGATCCACACCAATATAGAAAAATAACACTTATTTTTATATAATTTTTGACATCAAGAACTTCGTTATTGGGTAAGTACTTTTTAAAATAGCAGTTTTGAAGAAAATGGGTAAAACTATATGTATTGTCTCTAATTCGGTAAAGTTATCCTATGGGGAAAACCACATATACTGTATATGGGTACTTAGCAGCGACGTAGAGGACCAATGCTTCTATGTGGGTAATCTGTGTTTTTGTCCTTCTTGTGTCTTGCTCAATCCCACTGAGCAGTGGCTTATTGCTTGTATCCTTTCACTTTTGTCTATATCAGTTCATGTATGCACACCATTTTGTTTTGTTTCTTTCAGCCTGTGTTTTGGGAAGGTTCCCTTTTGTTTCTTTGTAGTGTTGATTCTCCTAGAGCCGTTTTTGGTAAACAGCACTCTAAATCATGTCCATACCTAGTCACGTTTGCTGAGGGCGCCTGCTCCTTCCACCCCCCTCCCTCATCGTTGTTTGCCCACTCCGTCGTCTGCTGCTCTTTCCGTCTCCCCCACTCTCAGTCCCGCTTTAGCTTCCCAGCCCCTCGTTGCAACTGCTTCCAGTGGAAAACTACACACACACACACACACACACGTGAGACCGGCAATCTTCACACAGAGGCACATTAACAATAATAATTGCAACCATACATGCAAACCCAAAATGTTACAGTTGTGTACTTTATAGAATGAACCGTTCAATGTTGACTATTTCAATTCACGCATGCGCACTATTTTTTCGTTTCTTTCAGTCTGTGTTTTGGGAAGGTTCCATTTTGTTTCTTCGTAGTGTTGATACTCCGAGCGCCGTTTCTGTACACAGCCCTGTAAATCTTGTGCTTATTTTGTCACATTTGCTGTTTCCGTGGGGGCCTGTTACATCCACTGACCTCTTACCTAATCGCTGCATGCCTCCGCCAACGTCGGCCGCTCTTTTCGTCTTCTCCCATCTGAGTCCCGCTTTGGCTTCCCGGCCCCTTGTTACAACTGCATCCAATGGGGAGCTTCACGCACACGTGAGACCGCCAATCATCACACACAGGCACAATGCATTAACAATAATTATCGCAACCCTATATGCAACCCGAACCTTTACTGTTATGTTATGTTAGAGTTCATTTATAGAGCGCCTATCACCGGAAGGTCTCTAAGCGCTGCAACATGAATCAGAGGTCCAGTATCCCCATGTGCAACTATCCACGACCTGCATCAGAGTGAGCTTAACTAAACGCCTCTGTATCCCCGAACCTTTACAGCTATGTAGTTTATAAAAGGAACCATTAGTGCACAGTCTTACGGCTACCCCGCGTCTTCCAGAAGTTAACATTCAGAAGCAAGGAAAGCAGTTGTGCGAGGAGTCTACTTCAACTTCTTTGTGCTGCGTCACATGACTCTAGTTCCCTGACAAGTTGCACTGAGAAAATGCTGCAAGAGGTGATTGATTTGGAGACATTGATTCTCACTTTTACGTCAAACCACATCAGCAATACTCCACAACCAGGTACCACTTCTATCGTATGTTGTGATGGTCTGCCATGACAATTTGCAGAGCTCCTCTCCCTTTCAGTTAGGTTTATATATAAATACCTTATAGATACAACTTCTGTACTGAATGGAGGCTAATATAAGACCCCCTCTCCTACTGAAAGACCCAAGCGTCTGTGTGCTGTGCTAAAATGGATTAACAAAAGCATGTACTACAGTTCGCTGAACACATGCCAAAGGGAGCTTATGTAATTTGCAGTAATTGTTTCCAGTGCCATTGAGGTCATGCAGTTTGTGTTTTAGCTTGAGGGGTTGGTTGGGCCTGTACTACAGCCTAAGATTAGACCACTCCGTATACAAACTTGAATATGCCTAGGCTGAAATTATTCACCACACTTAATCATTTTGGGTTGAATGTGTGTCAAGTTAATGTTGTTTGTAACATGTGAAACTTTTGTGAAAGTATTATTGTCATTGTGTTTCGAACAAAGCCCACGTGGGCATATATACCCTGTGATGTACGTGATCTAACATGTTTGACATTAGGAAAATGATTAAAATGAAATAAAAAACTAGTGGTAAAATAAAAACCAAGGTATCAGGAAATCTTAAACCTGAACCCGAAAAGATAAGTGTGGTGAATAATTCCAGCCTAGGCATATTGAGGTAATGCAGGGCATTAATGCTTCAACTGGCTAACATTGATAAAAAACATTTGCAAAGCCAATAGGTCAAAACATCCAACATACATCACTTAATCAGCAAAACATTAAAACTATTTTATTAACACAAACAATCTACACTTACTATCCACACAATTGCAGTGGATTAGAAAAAGCAAAAATAAAAGCTCTTGCAAAACCAAGACCTATTGGCTTTGCCAATGCTTGTTTGCTCTGGAACGAGCCAGCAAGACCTTCGCTCCCGGGAGCACCGTCGCACCTCTTTATGGACCGATTACTGTACTATAAATACCGAGACCACATTTTAAACCAGGCCAGACACAAAGGGGGACTCACAGTTGAAAACCACACTGTACGGATCTTCCTGGACTTATCGAGGGAAGTGCAAAAACAACGCTCTACCTTTCTGGATGCAAAGAAAAAACTCAGACAGATGGGACTGCCAAAGGCAATGATGTTCCCAGCCTGGCTACGAGTGGCAACGTCAGAGTGCACGCAATTCTTTCAGACCCCACAAGATGTCTGGAGCTGGCTTGACCAGCACCCGCAGCCTGGAAGTCAATAATCCCAGAGCAGACAATCTTGTGGGGCCAGATCGTTGCGCAGACCCAAAAACCACAACACAGCTGCCTGGTAACCACGTGGCTTAAGGAACTTTAGAGATGGGCTGTATGCGAGGGGGAGTGTAGTTGAGAGAAGCTAGAAGGGCAATAGGCTCGCTAGACATGGCCTGGGCTTGGGAGGCACTGGCGGATTGCTTAAAGGATGCAGAACCCCCATCACAAAAGCCATCACCGGGGAGAGGGAATGTTGAATTCCTATGCGGTTGAGACGATAATGGATAAAACTTAACGACCTGATGTATGCAATTTTCTTGGGCACGACTCATTGGGGGAGGGGGTGGCTTAAGAAGTTTGGGGAGTCCAACAACTGAATTTATATAGAGAAGGATTATATTGCCTTACAGACAGCAAGACACTTGTTGACACAACTGTATTTTTGATGTTATGATGATGTAACACTCAATAAAATCGACTGGACTCCCACCTCAAAAGTTGTGGTTCGTCCTTTTCATGTAGAGGGGAGGAATGCAGCAGCCCTTCTAGGGGTGCGGGTCTCAGCTGGCTCTGCCTTCTGAATCCTTTTACTGGCGGCCTGTTCACCACAAGACTATCAATCAATGTACATTGAAGGCACACACTATTTAGGACTGTCCTTCCGAAATCAGCTTTTCCTGTTTGTAGAGAGTTACAGAGATGGCTGGGTGTGTAGATGTTAGCGGGAGGCAGGAAGTAAATGTTTTAAGTTTTAAAATGTATCCAAACATTGAGGTCTATTTGTGTTGTACAAAAAAAGAACCAGTGTAAGCTGACAATAAGCAACATCTTGGCATGCTGAGTACATGCTGCATGCAGCGCGAGTGAGAAAGTAAGCATGTGCGTTACAGATGCTCACATATTTGGTAACCTCAGAGGGATTTTAATTTTATGTTGGTTGGGTATTTTATATTGTTTGAAACTAGAAGGACTATAAGAAAATAGGTTTGTGAGCAGTGGCATCTGAAACTTGGTGTTGGGCATGGGACCTGGGTGAAAGCTGATTACAAATGAAAATGAATGTGATTGTGGGAGGGGCTAACAACATGTTATTGGGAAATTACTAGACTGAGGGCTCTACACTTTTCCTTAATACACTTCTTAACTTCACACTTAATTACAAGGTGAGATAATGATTTGCCCACAGTCACATGATGTGCCAAACCCATGGTGAAAACCAAATCTGAAAGAGACTATTAGTTATGGATTCCTCACCTTAGAATTACCCCCAGGCGTCATACTGGATCCGGAGAATTTTTCTTGAGCAGTACCCCTGCGCGTCGGTAGGTGGTGTCGGTCGACTCCGTATACGTCGTTGGCGTCGTGATCGCCGGAATGACGTTGCGGTATCTACTTAGACACCGCCCCTGCGCGCTGATGTCAGTTCTTTCTTGTTCCGCGCCAGCCAGCGCAGGTCCGGAGAGAGTGGTACCTCGAGTCACTTTCAGACTCTTTTTTCGACTTTTTGTCGACATCTTTTCGAGTCGTCCGACTCCTGGTGCACAGGGATGTCATCTCAGCGGGCCGGCTTCATGTCTGTGACGGACCCCCATCTCGTGTGCCTCTGGTGTATGGACCACGACCCAAAGTCGTGCTCCGACTGCTGGGCCATGGCCACGAAGTCTTTGCGGGAGCAGTCCTGAAAGCTTCTGGAGGCCCGGCAGTCTGCTCCGCACCGCTCGAGGTCTCGGTCGAGAGGGAGGTCGTAGGTCCGGACGTGGAGCCATCACCACCACTCTTCGTCGAAGTCTTCGTCTTTGGGTAAGTCGAAGCACAAAAAGAAGGCGAAGAAGCACCATCGCACTTCGCTTTCTCCCCGTCCGTAGGCCGACGCGGGATGCGGAAGGTAGTCGTCCGGCTCCTCCCGCGGAGTTTGTTGGGTCGACTCTGAGCCTCCCTTCCTTTCCGGGAGCCGGAGCGACCCCTGTCCAACTTCGTAGCTTTTAAGAAGCACTCCACTCCATCTTTGGGCAGCCCGATTACACCCGCGCGCCTTCGGGCCCTGCGGACTCGGCTGGGGGTCCTAGGCCTTCGATGCCAGTGGCTTCGGCTCCGGCGCCGCAGGGATCCAGGCCTGGCTCTGGATCGGCGCTGGTCAACCTTACGACATCTCCCCCGGCAACGAATCCATTGGCGACACCTCCGCCCCCTCCGACGCCGGTTGTGTCCCCAACCGACGCCGACCCCAGCCTCCCCCTCGACGTGGACACGGAGCCGGACTGGCATCGAGCGATGTCGGTACTGGTACTTTTGTACCCCTGTTCTCCACTGGTGTTACCTATCGCCCTGAGTGGCTACCAGAGGAGGGTGAGGAGGACTGGGAGGGTTCTGTGGACCCTTTGGCAGACCAGTTAGAAGAACCGGACTGGAGAGAGGAGTTGGGTGAGGCCAGTGGTCTGCACACCTCTCCAGACCTTGGCATGCTATCTCCCCCTGCCGTGGCTATGGAGGAGGGTGCATCATACGCAGTGGTGTTGCGTAGGGCGGCTGAGGCCTTAAACCTTGAGCTTCCTACGGTGGCGGTCAGGACTAACCTCCTGACCGAGGTGCTTCAACTTGCAGCGGCCTCTTCGGAGCCCCTGCTGCTGTTCAATGAGGCCCTCGGGGACATCCTTTTGGGCACTTGGTCCAAGCCCAACACAGGGGCCCCTGTGGATAGGATGATTGCCCGACGCCACCGCCTGGCCACGGGCGACCCCATTTTCCTCTCCCGACACCCTACCCCCGAGAGCTTGGTGGTCCAAGGCTCGACTTCCAAGGGCGCATTCCCTACCACCACACCTGATAGGGAATCCAAGAAGCTGGACAATCTTGGGAAGAAAATGTTTTCTACCTCTAGCGTAGGACTGCGGTCGGTGAACATCGCATGTCTCTTGGGCCATTACTCCCATTCGGTGTGGCACACGGTCGCGCAGGTGCTGCCACAGTGCCCGGAGGAGGCCCGAGCTGTGTTCTCCCCTGCAGTTGCCGAAGGGAGAGACGCAGCGAAGTTCGCCATACGATGTGGACTGGACACCTCTGACTTGCTGGGCAGGACGATTTCCACGTCAGTATTCCTAAGACGCTACGCCTGGCTGAGGTCCACTGGTTTTTCGGGTGATGTCCAAGCTACACTTTTTGACATGCCCTTTGGCCGTCGCTTGTTTGGCGACAAAGCAGACAATGCGCTTGAGCGCTTTAAGGACTCCAGGGCTACGGCAAGGTCCTTGGGCCTCGCTTCTACCTCTCGCCCCGCGCAGTCTGCTTTTCGCCCTTTTCGTGGCTAGGGAAGGGGTGCCCCGCCACGTTCCGTCCAGAGCCACAGGCCTGCGCAAGCTGTCCAGCCTCTGCATGGCCGGGGACGTGGGACCCACCGTCGTGGGTCTGGGAGCCAGCGGGCAGGCCAGTCCACTAGCGCCCCCTCTGCAGCAGCCTCCAAGCCCTCCTAGTTCGACCTTTCAGGGCCACCATTTGCCAGTGGGCGGCAGGATTCGCCATCGCCTCCCCCACTGGCTCTACATCACGTCGGACAAGTGAGTTTTGCAGATAGTCCGAAGGGGCTACTCCCTCCCCGTCGAGACTACCCCTCCATCCATGCCACCTCAATACCATTGCATGTCGGAGGATCACTTGGCCCTTCTCCACCAGGAAGTTACGGCTCTCTTGGCCAAGGGAGCCATCGAGCGAGTTCCTGCCCCAGAAGTAGGTCGTGTTTGTTATTCCCACTACTTTCTGGTGCCCGAGATGGACAAGGGCCTGCGTCCTATCTTGGATCTCAGGAACGTGAACCCCTTCCTCCGGAAGGAGAAGTTCAAAATGTTGACATTGGCTCAGGTCTTGTCTGCCCTCGACCCTGGAGACTGGATGGTAGCGTGTGACTTGCAGGACGCTTATTTTCACATCCCCGTCCTGCCGGCCCACAGGTGTTCTCTACAGTTCATGGTAGGCCACAAGCGCTTTCAGTTTACCGTGCTCCCCTTTGGCCTTACCAGCGCCCCTCGGGTGTTCACGAAAGTGAATGGCGGTGGTCGCAGCTCATCTGCGCAGATCAGGGGTTCCAGTCTTCCCCTATCTCGACGACTGACTGCTAAAGGAGGGCTCTCCCCAGGCTGTCGTCTCCCACCGCCAGACTATGGTGGACCTCCTGCATTCGCTGGGGTTCACTATCAACGTGCCGAAGTCACACCTGATTCCCTCTCAGAAGCTCCTTTTCATCGGAGCGGTTCTGGACACGGCGCAGTTTCGGGTTTATCCTCCCGAGCAGCGAGTCGGGATATTCGGGCTTTGATTCCGATCTTTTAGCCTCTATCCCGGGTTCTGGTCAGAATGACCCTGAGGCTACTGGGCCTCACGGCCTCCTGCATCCTGCTGGTGGACTATGCCAGGTGGCATATGCAGGCTCTGCAATGGGACCTGAAGTTCCAGTGGGCACAGCATCAGGGGAACCTTTCTGATTGCGTCCAGATCTCGGAGGGCACTGCACACCAATTGCAGTGGTGGCTAACGAACCAGGATTGGGTCAACGGCAGGTCCCTCTCCCTTCCCCAACCAGAGTTCACAGTGGTGACAGATACATCACTTCTGGGGTGGGGCGGCCACATGGGGGAGGCGGAGATCAGAGGCCTCTCGTCTCCGGCAGAGTCCGGGCTCCACATCAACCTTCTGGAGCTCCGGGCGATTCGTCTTGCACTGAAGGCATTCCTTCCTTCTGTCAAAGGAAGAGTAGTGCAGGTGTTCACGGACAACACCACCGACATGTGGTACTGCAACAAACAGGGCGGGGTGGGGTCGTAGACTCTGTCAGGAGGCACTTCGTCTCTGGAAGTGGCTGGAACATCGGGGCATGTCCCTGGTGGTTCAACACCTGGCAGGTTCTCTGAACGCCTGGGCGGACGAACTCAGCCGCCGGTGCATGATGGATCACGAATGGCGTCTTCACTCAGAGGCGGTGCAAGGTCTCTTTCAGCAGTGGGGAAAGCCTTGGTTAGATCTATTGGCCACCAAAGAGAACGCGCAGTGTCATCAGTTCTGCGTGTTGGAATTCCCAAGGCGGCACTCGCTAGGCGATGCTTTTTGTCGCAAGTGGAGTTGTGGTCTTCTATACGCCTTTCTTCCTATACCACTACTGCCCAGAGTGCTGAAGATCCAGCGCGACCAGGCCCAAGTCATTCTTTTGGCTCCGGACTGGGCACGAAGAGTCTGGTATCCCGAGCTCTTGCACATGGCCATCGATCCTCCGATCAGACTGCCCCTTTGGGAGGATCTTCTGTCGCAGCAGCAGGGGACGGTCCTCCACACGAACCTGTCCAGCCTCCATCTCCTTGCGTGGAGATTGAGCGGCGACAGTTGACAGCTTTCGACCTTCCTCCCGAAGTCTGTAACGTTATCTTGGCAGCCAGGCGTCCCTCCACCAAAACAGTATACGCCTGTAGATGAAACAAATTTATGGCATGGTGCGCAGCAAAGGCTGTGGATCCCCTCTCTGTCCCTCTTTCTGAAGTTCTTTTGTTCCTGCTTTCTTTGTCCCAGCAGCGCTCTGCTCAGGGCACACTTAAGGGCTATCTTTCAGCCATCTCAGCCTTTCTTCGGCTGCCTGATCAGCCTTCTCTTTTCAAGTCCCCCATTGTAAATAGATTCCTTAATGGCATTACTCACCTCTTTCCTCCTATTCCTTTCGTAATGCCTCAGTGGGACTTGAACTTAGTTCTGACATACCTTATGTGCGCTCCTTTCGAGCCACTAAATAACTGTCCTCTCAGACTTTTAACTATAGAGACTGCTTTCCTAGTGGCCATCACCTCTGCTCGCAGGGTGAGTGAGCTTCAGACTCTGTCCTCTAAGCCTCCTTTTCTTGCTGTTCATCCGGACAAGGTTGTCCTAAGAATCAAACCTTCCTTTCTTCCCAAAGTGGTTACTTCCTTCCACATTGGTCAAACCATCACTTTGCCCACCTTCTTTCCGCCTCCGCATCCTTCAAAAGAGGAATAGAGGCTCCACCGTCTGGATCCAAAACGTGCGCTATCTTGCTACCTGGATCACACAAGACAATTCCGGGTGGATGACCAACTCTTTGTTGGCTATGTGGGCGCCAAAAAAGGTCGGGCCGTGCAAAAACGGACCATCTCTCTGTGGGTCGTTCTTTGCATTAAAATTTGCTACTCTTTGGCACAGAAGGAGCCTCCAATAGGATTGCGTGCCAATTCCACCAGGGTGAAGGCAGCCACTACTGCTTTGGGACGTGGAGTATCTGAAAGAGAGACGTTAGTGACAGATTCCTTACCTTAGAATATCCCCAGGCGTCAGGCTGGATCCGGAAAGTTTTGCGTAGCAGTACCCTTGCGCGTCGGTAGGCGGCGTCGTGCGGCTCCGCGTCCGTCGTCGGCGTCGTGATCGCCGGGATGACGTCGCGGGCAGTACTTAGGCGCCGCCCCTGCGCGCTGACGTCAGTTCTTCTTTTTCCGCGCCAGCAAGCGCAGATCCGGGAAGAGCAGTGCCCTGGTCAATTTTTGACCATTATTTTTGGTGATTTTTTCACTGTTTTTTCCATCTTTAAGGTGTCGTAGGGATGCCCGGCTTCAAGCGATGCGGCGCCTGTGCGCGGATGATGTCCGTCACCGACCCGCATTGGGAGTGTCTCTTCTGCCTCGGCCGAGGCCACGACACCGAGTCTTGTCCCGAATGCCAGGCCCTCAACCCAAAAGCTTTGCGAGAGCGGTCTCGAAAGCTCCTCGAGGCCCGGCATTCGGCTCCACGGAGGCCCCGGTCGCGTGAGAGGTCCAGGGGTCGCTCGCGGAGTGCACACCGGTCGTCGGCGTCGAAGTCTTCTTCGTCCGGTAAGTCTAAGCACAAGAAGTCCAAGAAGCATCGTCGCTCTCGGACTTCGCCTCGCCGGTCTCGCGACTCGGCTGAGGCCCTCCCGGCTCCCCGCCCCCGCGGCCCCGGACTTGCCTGTGGAGTCGCCCCCGTCATACCCGCCCTTCCCGGGTTCGGGGGCGGATCCGGCCAAGGTACAGGAGTTCCTGTCGGCCATGGCCTGCCTCTTCGGGCCTTCAGGCCCCTCCGGTGCGCCTTCGGGCCCCGCGGGCCCTGATGGGGTTGCTCCGGCGTCGCCGGCGGCTCCGGCTCCGGCGTCGCCCGGGCCTCCAGCCTCGATCCCGGCTTCGGCCCCGGCCTCGATCCCGGCTCCACAACCCCCATCGACGCCGGTCGACCTCACGACACCTCCGCCGGCGCCGATGTCTCCGGTGCCGTTCTCGACGCCGCCCTGGGCTCCGGGCGGCGTCGTCCCCCAGTTCCTTCCGGCTCCGGACATGGACCCGGAGCGACGTCGCTCGACGCCGGCTCCGGCGCCGATGGGACCTTGGGTCCCAAATGTCCCTCCTCCTCCTTATTTTGAACCAGAGGAGGACCAGGAGGACTGGGAGGGGTCTGATGACCCTCTGACTCGCAACTGTCAGTATGATGAGGACTGGACAGAGAGTCTAGGGGAGGCCAGTGGTCTGGATACTTCTCCTGACACTGGCATGCTGTCTCCTCCCGTGGCTACGGAGGAGGGGGCCAATTTTGGTACGGTGTTGCGTAGGGCTGCTGGGGCCTTACGTCTCCAGCTCCCTACTTTGACGGTCAAGCCTAACATCTTGACAGAGGTGCTTCAGCCGGCAGCCTCCTCTGCGGAGACTGTGCTGCCGTTTAACGACGCCCTCACAGACGTTCTTTTGGGCGCCTGGTCCAAGCCCAACACAGGGGCTCCTGTGGATCGGAACGTGTCACGACGCCATCGCCCCGCTCCGGGCGACCCCCTGTTTCTTTCTGTCCACCCCACTCCTGAGAGCTTGGTTGTCCAAGCCTCCGCTTCCCAAACCGCCTTCCCTACCGCTCCTCCGGATAGGGAATCCAAACGCCTGGATCAGTTTGGGAAGAAAGGTTTTTCTTCCTCCAGTGCTGGCTTGCGGTCCGTTAACACCGCTTGTCTTTTGGGCCGATATACCCACTCTCTGTGGGATTCGGTGGCGGATGTTTTGCCCCAGTGCCCTGAGGAGGTCCAGGCACTGCTTTCCCGCGCCATTGCGGACGGAAGGGATGCGGCCAAATACACTATCCGTTGTGGCCTTGACACCGCCGACTCGCTGGGCAGGTCGATTGCAA
Source organism: Calotriton arnoldi (assembly GCA_963921515.1). Taxonomy (NCBI): domain Eukaryota; kingdom Metazoa; phylum Chordata; class Amphibia; order Caudata; family Salamandridae; genus Calotriton; species Calotriton arnoldi. Next base: position 1,220,489 of record CAWUFW010004739.1, on the reverse strand, counting down.
CGACGGTGGCGCTCCGCCGCCACGCCTGGCTGAGAACCACTGGTTTTTCAGGGGATGTCCAGAATACTCTCATGGACATGCCCTTTGATGGAGTCGGTCTTTTTGGGTCCAAAGCAGACCATGCGTTGGAGCGCTTTAAGGACTCACGGGCTACTGCCAAGTCCCTGGGCCTTTCTGCTACACGCCCTCCGCTGCCTTCTGCTTTTCGCCCCTATCGTGGCCACGGTAGGGCGCCCCTTCACGTCAGCAGCCCAGCCACCGGCCCGCGCAGCAGGCGTCTTCGCGTGGCCGAGGACGTGGATTCCGCCGTGGCGGATCGGGCAACCAGCGTGCGGGTCAGGCCACCACCTCCAACCCGTCCGCGGCCTCCAAGCCCTCCTAGTCCCTCCTTTCAGGTGCACGGCACGCCAGTAGGGGCAGGGTCCGCCATCACCTTCCCCACTGGCGCACCATCACCTCGGACAGGTGGGTCTTGGACATTGTCCGAAGGGGCTACTCCCTCCCCTTCGAGACCACCCCCCAGCCATGCCACCTCAATTCCACCGCATGTCAGGGGATCACTTGGTGCTTCTACAGAAGGAAGTCACGGCCCTCTTGACCAAGAGGGCCATCGAGCATGTTCCGACCCCAGAAGTAGGGCGTGGTTGCTACTCCCACTACTTTCTGGTGCCCAAAAGGACAAGGAGGACATGCGTCCTATCTTGGACCTCCGGAACGTCAATCGCTTCCTCCGGAAGGAGAAGTTCAAGATGCTCACCCTAGCTCAGGTCTTGACTGCCCTCGACCCTGGAGACTGGTTAGTAGCGTTGGACTTGCAGGACGCGTATTTCCACATCCCCGTCCTGCCGGCCCACCGGCGTTACCTTCGGTTCACGGTAGGCCACGAGCATTTTCAGTTCACCGTGCTCCCCTTTGGCCTTACCAGTGCCCCTCGGGTGTTCACGAAAGTGATGGCGGTGGTCGCGGCTCATCTGCGCCGGGCAGGGGTTTCAGTCTTCCCCTACCTCGACGACTGGCTGCTGAAGGCGGGCTCGTCCCAGGCAGTCGTCTCCCACCTCCAGACTACGGCCGAACTCCTGCACTCGCTGGGGTTCTCCATCAATGTGCCGAAGTCGCATCTGATTCCTTCTCCACAGCTCCTTTTCATCGGAGCAGTTCTGGACACGACGCAGTTTCGGGCCTATCCTCCCGAACGGCGAGTCCGGGATATTCAGGCTATGATTCCGATCTTTCGGCCTTTATCCTGGGTTTCGGTAAGGATGACCCTGAGGCTGCTGGGCCTCATGGCCTCCTGCATCCTGCTGGTCAATCATGCCAGATGGCATATGCGGGCTCTGCAGTGGGACCTGAAGTTCCAGTGGGCGCAGCACCAGGGCAACCTGTCCGATCACGTCCAGATCTCGGAGGGGACTGCAAAACAGTTGCAGTGGTGGCTCTCGAACCGGCAATGGGTCATGGGCAGATCCCTCTCCCTTCCCCAGCCAGAGCATACAGTTGTGACGGACGCGTCCCTTCTGGGATGGGGCGGTCACATGGGAGAGGCGGAGATCAGAGGCCTCTGGTCTCCGGCGGAGTCCCGGCTCCATATCAACCTTCTGGAGCTCCGGGCGATCCGGCTTGCACTCAAGGCATTCCTTCCCTCTGTCAAAGGGAAGGTAGTGCAGGTGTTCACAGACAACACCACCGCCATGTGGTACTGCAACAAACAGGGCGGGGTGGGGTCTTGGACCCTTTGTCAGGAGGCTCTGCGCCTCTGGACATGGCTGGAACATCAGGGCATGTTCCTGATGGTTCAACACCTGGCAGGTTCTCTGAACGCCAGGGCGGACGAACTCAGCCGCCGGTGCATGATGGATCACGAATGGCGTCTTCACTCGGAAGTGGCGCAAGGACTCTTTCTACAGTGGGGAGAGCCTTGGTTAGATCTATTCGCCACCGAAGAGAACGCGCAATGTCATCAGTTCTGCGCGTTGGAATTTCCAAGGCGGCACTCGCTCGGCGACGCTTTTCGTCGCGAGTGGAGTTGCGGTCTGTTGTACGCCTTTCCGCCTATACCACTTCTACCCAGAGTGTTGAAGAAGATTCGGCACGACCGGGCCCAAGTCATTCTTGTTGCTCCGGACTGGGCTCGAAGAGTTTGGTATCCCGAGCTACTCAATATGAGCATAGATCCCCCGATCCGTCTGCCTCTTCGGGAGGATCTTCTGTCGCAGCAGCAGGGGACGGTCCTCCACCCGAACCTGTCCAGTCTACACCTGCTTGCGTGGAGATTGAGCGGCGGCAGTTGATTCCTTTCGACTTGCCTCCCGAAGTTTGTGATGTGATTCTGGCAGCCAGGCGTCCCTCCACTAAGGTGGTATACGCCTGCAGGTGGAACAAATTTGTGGCATGGTGCACAGCAAAGGCTGTGGATCCCCTTTCTGCCCCTCTTTCTGAGGTCCTTCTGTTCCTTCTCTCTCTGGCCCAACAGGGTTCTGCCCTGGGTACCATCAAGGGTTATCTTTGTGCTATCTCGGCCTTCCTCAGGCTCCCTGATCAGCCCTCCCTTTTCAAGTCCCCTGTTGTTAACATGTTCTTAAAAGGCATTACTCACCTCTTCCCTCCTGTTCCGTTTGTAATGCCTCAGTGGGACTTGAACTTGGTTCTTACCTTTTTAATGTGCGCTCCCTTTGAGCCTCTGCATAACTGTCCTCTTCGTCTTCTGACTCTGAAGACAGCCTTTCTGGTGGCCATCACCTCCGCTCGGCGGGTGAGTGAGCTCCAGGCTCTATCTTGCAAACCTCCCTTTCTGTCTGTTCATCCAGACAAGGTTGTTCTTCGGACGCGTCCGTCCTTCTTGCCAAAGGTGGTTACTGCTTTCCACATTGGGCAGACCATCACTTTGCCCACCTTCTTTCCGCCTCCGCATCCTTCCAGAGAGGAAGAGAGGCTCCACCGTCTGGACCCAAAACGTGCGCTCTCCTTCTATATCGACCGCACAAAACACTTCCGGGTGGATGACCAGCTCTTTGTTGGCTACGTGGGCGCCAAAAAGGTCGGGCGGTGCACAAGAGGACCATCTCCCGCTGGGTTACCTTGTGCATCAAGACCTGCTATTCTTTGGCCAAGAAGGAGCCTCCTGTTGGGCTGCGTGCCCATTCCACCAGGGCAACGGCTGCTACCACGGCCTTGGGCCGCGGTGTTCCGCTGCCGGTTATCTGTCAGGCAGCTACGTGGGCCTCGCTGCACACGTTTACAAAGCATTACTGCCTTGACAGTCAGGTCCGGAGGGACGGCTTCTTTGGCCGTTCTGTCCTCCAGGACTTCCTTGTCTGATCTTTGTTCGCAGACCCACCACCGGGGTTGGTATTGCTGGGGTATCTATTCTAAGGTAAGGAATCTGTCACTAACGTGTCTCTTTCAGATGCACAAGTTACTAACTTGTGTAACGATATATCTGTAAGAGACAGTAGTTAGTGACAGATTCCTACCGCCCACCCATCCTCCCCGTTCTGCGAACTGATTTCTAGGGTTAAGGACATCCCTTTCAGGGCCCTAGTATTTTTCAGACACCTGTGTCAGCTTCTTGCATGGCTCTGCGTTCCTGGCGCGGAAAGTCGTGTACAGAACTGACGTCAGCGCGCAGGGGCGGCGCCTAAGTACTGCCCGCGACGTCATCCCGGCGATCACGACGCCGACGACGGACGCGGAGCCGCACGACGCCGCCTACCGACGCGCAAGGGTACTGCTACGCAAAACTTTCCGGATCCAGCCTGACGCCTGGGGATATTCTAAGGTAAGGAATCTGTCACTAACTACTGTCTCTTACAGATATATCGTTACACAAGTTAGTAACTTGTGCTTCCCTTCAATCAATCAATCAATCATGTCACTTATAAAGCGCACTACATACCCGCGAGGGTCTCAAGGCGCTGGGGGAAGAGGGGGGTGGTGCTGCTACTGATCGAAGAGCCAGGTCTTGAGGAGTCTTCTGAAGGCCAGTAGGTCTTAGGTCTGTCGGAGGTTGGTGGGGAGGGTGTTCCAGGTCTTGGCGGCGAGGTGGGAGAAGGATCTGCCGCCGGCGGTCGTTTTCCGGATGCGGGGGACTGTGGCGAGGGCGAGGCTGGTCGAGCGGAGCTGGCGGGTGGGGGTGTAGAAGCTGAGTCGTCTGTTGAGGTAGGCTGGTCCGGAGTTGTGGAGTGCTTTGTGTGCGTGGGTGAGGAGCTTGAAGGTTATCCTCTTGTTGACAGGGAGCCAGTGCAGGTCTCTCAGGTGGGGTGTGATGTGGCTGCGTCGGGGGATGTCGAGGATAAGACGTGCAGAGGCGTTCTGGATGCGTTGCAGCCGTCTCAGGAGCTTAGCCGTCGTTCCTGCGTAGAGGGCGTTTCCGTAGTCCAGCCTGCTGGTGACGAGGGCCTGGGTGACTGTTTTTCTTGTTTCGGTGGGGATCCACTTGAAGATCCTGCGGAGCATTCGGAGGATGTTGAAGCAGGATGAGGAAACGGCGTTGACCTGCTTAGTCATGGAGAGGGTGGGGTCGAGGATGATATCTTCCAGGCAGCCACGTGGGCATCTCTGCACATGTTCACCAAACACTACTGCCTGGACTCTCAAGTCCGGAGAGACGGCTTCTTTGGCCGTTCTTTTCTCCAGGACTTTCTGGTGTGAACTTAGTTCGCAGACCCACCTCCGTGGTTGGTATTGCTGGGGTATCTATTCTAAGGTAAGGAAGCTATAACTAATACTCTCATTCAGATGAACAAGTTACTTGCCTTCGGTAGCGATATATCTGTAAGAGACATATATTAGTTATAGATGCCTTACTGCACCACCCTATCCTCCCCGTTCTGCGAACTGACTTCTAGGGTTAAGGACTTCTTTCAGGGCCCTAGTTTTGTGCACCAGTGGTCAGTGTCTTGCATGGCTTTGCGCTTCTGGCGTGGAATGTCGTGTAAAGAACTGACGTCCGCGCGCGAGGGTGGCGTCTAAGTAGATACAGCGACGTCATCCCCACGACGCCGACGACGAACGCTGAGTCGACCTACGCCACCTATCGACACACAGGGGTACTGCTACGAAAAAATTTCTCCGGATCCAGTCTGACGCCTGGGGGTAATTATAAGGTAAGGAATCTATAACTAATATATGTCTCTTACAGATCTATCGTTACCGAAGGTAAGTAATTTGTTCCTTAAGGGCATTACTCACTTGTTTACTCCTATTCCTTTCGTAATGCCCCAGTGGGACTTGAACCTGGTTCTGACCTACCTTAGGTGCGCTCCTTCCAAGCCGCTACATAACTCTCCTCTCATACTTTTGACAAAACTGCCTTTTTGGGTGCAATCACCTCTGCTCGCAGGGTGAGTGAGCTTCAGGCTCTTTCTTCCAAACCTCCTTTCCTGGCTGTTCATCCGGACAAGGTTGTCCTTCGCACTAGGCCTTCTTTCCTTCCCAAAGTGGTTACCTCTTTCCACATAGGACAGACCATCACTTTGCCCACCTTCTTCCCACCCCCGCATCCTTCTAAAGAGGAGGAGAGGCTCTACCGTCTGGATACAAAACGTGCGCTTTCATTCTATCTGGATCGCACAAATCAATTCCGGGTGGATGATCAGCTCTTAGTTGGCTATGTGAGCACCAAGAAAGGTCGGGCCGTGTGTGAGAAAGTGCCTTCTTTCTGCACGGTTGCCCCCACTTTTTGCTGAATTGATGTTGTGCTTTGACTGAGTGTGCCCTGGGCTCCTGCTAATCAGGTTCCCAGGGCCTATGATATTTCTCTAAAACTGCATTGAAGCCTAAACCCAATTGGCATCTCTGGCCACAGGTCAGCCCCTGGTAAATGGTACCACAGGTACCCAGGGCACTGTGACCAGAGAAGGCCTCTAAGGGCGGCAGCACTTATTGTGCCACCCTTAGAGGTCCTGTACCTTCACACTCACACGCTGCCTTTGCAGGCTGCGTGTTTTGGTGCAGAACAAAGTGAAGAATCGACATGGCACACATCCCTGTGTGCCATGCCTACAACCCACTGTCCTGGCATAGGTCAGTCACTCCTCTAGCTGGGTGCACTATACCAGTGGTGAGGGTACAGGTGCATGAACCCTGTACCCCTACAGTGTCTAAGTCCATTTTTAGACATTGTAAGTGCAGTGCTGCCATTAAGAGTATATGGTGCTGGGAGTTTGTCATTACGAACTCCACAGCACCATAATGGCTACACTGAAACCTGAGAATTTTGGTATCAAACTTCTCAGCACATTAAACCCACACTGATGCCAGTGTGAGATTTAATGAAAAATGCACACAGAGGGAATTTTAGAGATGCCCCCTGAAAACTAACCTACCACTAGTGTCCAGGCTGAGTGGCTGCTTTCAGCTGCCACCACCAGACATGTTTCTGGACCCCTGGGTCGAGAGCCTGCTGCTCTTGGGGGCCTAAAACAATGCACGTCTTGGGACGAGGTGCCAAGCCTCCTCCCCCAGGATGGGCAGCGTTCAGGAAGGGTAAGCTTCAAAGGCTTGCCGCCTTTGTGAACTGCCCAAGCCACTTGCTGCTTTCAGCAACTGGTCTTCACCGGTTCTGACCCCCACTTTGGGCGGGAGAACCGGCGGGAAAAACAAGTGAGGAAGAGAGGTGTGCCCACCTCTGCCAACTCCACCCCTCAGGTGGGGGAGGCGAGGTGAAGCACAACTCTGTCCCCACCATCTTGCAGATGGGGGGGCTCAGCCAACCAGGGAAAGGCTTATGCCCCCCTCCCACTGGAGGGTGGCGTAATAGGGGGTGTACCCACCCCAGGGAAGGGACCCATTGGTCCCAACCTTTTTACCTACCTGTAACGCCCCTAAATCTAGTATTTAGGGGCAACCCTGAAATTTGCTTTCTCAGACCAGAAGGAACTACAAGATAATAAGAAGGACCAAACAGCCATGCCGAATCTAACAAAAGGAAGACGCCCACTGACTTGGCCCCAGCCCTACCTGCCTGTCTCCACCTCAAACCTGCTCCTGCGAAACCCCGTTGTGTCCTGCAGCCAGCAATCTCGAAAACCCCGGAGGACCTGCCTGCCTTCATCCACAAAGACTGTGTCTCCCGTAAACACCGGATTTGTTCATCTGCAACCTCTGGCCCCGGCCGGACACCGCAAATCCGCACCACTCTGCATTCGCCGTCCACAGCCCGAGCTCGAGTGGGCAAACACTACGAGGAGGTCACCCCGGTGATCCTAACCCGAGATCTGGCGACCCCTGACCTGCCTCAAGCCTCCAGCCGACACCTGCAGCCTAAATCCGGAAGGTCCCCTCAAACGTGACCAGGAGCTGGTAAGATCCCTGCACCCGACGCCCCACGGCCTTGGGTGGCCAAACCGACGGTGCCTAACCAACCCCCAACATCCCAACTTACCTCTCGAAGTGGTGGTCGCACCCAGAAGACCTTCGTCCCCAAGCCTGCAGTGCCTTTGCAAACCGGAGGTTCCCCATTGCAAACAACAGGGTGCCCGACGTCGAAACAGCACCCTGCTCCCGGCCGCCCTAGCGCCGCTGAGGGTGCACCTTTGGTGCTACTTTGTTTTCCCATTTGCCCTGAGCTAAAGTTTAGGAGCTTTGCTCCCACAGCCAAGTGGCCTGCTCGTCCGCAGCCACCAACCGGAGGCCCCCTATCCCCCTTTGGATAATATTGGGCCTCAGCACTCTGCACCCGGCCGCCCTAGTGTCGCTGAGGGTGTAAAAAGAGTGCATCCTTGACCCTCGGGGACCCCTGAGTCTGCCAAATACTTACCTTAAAACCGATAACACTATTTTCCTCCATAGGATAACATTGACTGTTTTTCTTGGAAAAGTTTTTAAGTGTGGAGTTTGAAAACCTAAAGAAGTTCTTTAAAATTGTACTATTTAACAAAAACGATTTTAGTTACCTGTTTGCAGGAAATGTCCCAAAGTAGTATCCAGGTATACTACTCTGAGTAAGAAAAGTAATCTAAAAAGTAACTTACCTGGTATTTTACTGAAAAGCCCATTCAAGTCTATGTACTGTATTTACAAAGCATTGCATTTCTCTGAAACAATACTGTAAGTCAAAACAAAGTACATATGCAATTACAATCCAAACTGTATTACCACTTTATATTTACTGCAAAGTATTTATCACTTACCTGTGCCAGGCTTGCTTGGTTCTAGGAAATATAATAACTAAAAGAATATTTTTATACAAAAACAATTGGTCTGAAGTTCAGTTTTTGAGTGTGTGAATTCATTTGCTGACTGAGTGTGTACAACAAATGCTTAACACTGTCCTCTGATACGGCCTTACTTCTCGACCACACTACCCCAAATAGAGAGTAAGGTTCTATCTACTTTTACCTCTGCCTACCTTTTGGGTTCCTCTGTGCACACTATACCTCACTTTGGTATAGTATATACAGAGCGAGCTTCCTACACCGTGCAAAAGCGGACCATCTCTGGATGGGTCGTTCTTTGCATCAAAATTTGTTATTCCTTAGCTAAAAAGGAACCTCCAGTAGGGCTGTGCGCCCATTCCATTAGGGCGACGGCAGCCACTACTGCTTTGGGACATGGAGTCTCCCTTCATGACATCTGTCAGGCAGCCACGTGGGCTTCATTGCACGCGTTCACCAAACATTACTGCCTGGACAGCCAAGTCCGGAGAGACGACTTCTTTGGCTGTTCAGTTCTCCAGGATTTTCTGGTGTGAACTTAGTTCGCAGACCCACCTCCGGGGTTGGTATTGCTGGGGTATCTATTCTAAGGTGAGGAATCCATAACTAATAGTTTCTTTCAGATGAACAAGTTACTTACCTTCGGTAACGATATATCTGTAAGAGACATATATTGGTTATGGATTCCTCACCGCCCCACCCATCCTCCCCGTTGTGTGACTGACTTCTAGGGTAAGGGACTCCCTTTCAGGGCCCTAGTTTTGTGCACCAGTGGTCAGTGTCTTGCATGGCTCTGCGCTTCTGGCATGGAATGTTGTGTAAAGAACTGACGTCAGCGCACAGGGGCGGCGTCTAAGTAGATATCGCGACGTCATTCCGGCGATCACGACGCCAGCGATGAACGCCGGGCCGACCGACGCCACCTACCGACGCGCAGGGATACTGCTGAAGAAAAATTCTCCGGATCCAGTCTGACGCCTGGGGGTAATTCTAAGGTGAGGAATCCATAACTAATATATGTCTCTTACAGATATATCGTTACCGAAGGTAAGTAACTTGTTCATTAAGAAAAGTAAATCTTACTATGGTTATAACAAAAGCTGTTTCTCGTGTGGGGAGTTGAGAGGTAGGGCCCGGAGACTGTGGACAATTAACATGTTTCCTCTTTGCCAACTCCAATCTCTAACCATAACAAGCATTGGCATAGCCAATAGGTCTCGCCTTTGGGACCTTATAAGTATTTAGTTATTGTGAGAAGTTTGCCTGGTATATGCTGTTCACTAATTAAGTGGACACCTTGCACCAGAACAATTCGACTCTTATGGTAGATAGGTTTAAGACAACCTTTATAGAAAGCTATCCTAGTGGTAGCTGTGGAGAGCAGCCTTCAGGCTAAGTCTTGAAGGAATGTAAAGCAGCTTGTTTTACCACACAATCTCTTGAATCACCAAATGAAAAGACACCACACAGGTATATATATCAAATATATATGTATTTATTAATAAACACTCTCTACTAATCTCTTTATGAGATTAGAAGTCAGGAACATATGTACAAGTCAAATGTTATCAAAATAAGTTTAGCACAATCGAATATCACAATCTTAGTTTGGCTAGACCTAGGTCTAGGGCATCTAGAATCGAGGGACCCCCAAGAACCACCCCAGGTAGTTGTAGGAGACCCACAGGGGACGGACGCGGTGTCCTGGCACCGGTGCGAGTCCTGTGCGAGTCTATGCGCTCAGACGCGATTGAGATTTCAATGTTAAAGGTCCCTTGCGTGTTCGAGGCGAACACACCGATCGGTCCTTGTACGAGTCGAAGGACGCGGTTACAGATAGAGTTGCAAGGGAGATGGACGCGCTGTGTCTAACACAGACGCGAACCTTGTGTGAGTCAGTGCAATGGAGATCTCAATGTTACAGGCCCCTTGTGTGTTCGAGGCGAACACCGATCGGACTCAGTACGAGTCGAAGGACACAGTTCTAGATAGAATTACAAAGGAGATGGACGCGGTGTGTCTAACACAGACGCGAACCCTGTACGAGTCAGCACAATTGTCGCACTTAGATAATAAGGGTTTTAGGACACTTCTAGGGAAGCTACAAGCAAGTCACTTACAGGGTAAGTAGTTCTAGGGCCCACACCCACAGGAGCACCGTAGTGCTGAAGTTACCTCACCCAGGGGAGCCGGGTGCATAGGTGTTCTTTGGTGTCGGGTCGCGGCGTCGTTTTCAATGGGAGCCAGTGAAGACTTGCTGCTTGCGGCGACAGGAGAAGTGTCCGGAGGAATCCAAGCCTGGATTCAGAAGATGGAAGACCTGAAAGCAGAGGGGACAGTGTTCAAAGTCACTTGGCAGTGACTCGGGGCAAGGAAGATGGATGCCCACCGTCGTCGCAAGATTCAGGTCGTTCGCTGGTGCCTTGACTCTTCAGCCACGAGGTCCAGGAGGCGTCGACGACGACCAGGAGCTGGATTCGGCGTGTCCCACGATGTCTGCAGCTTACTGCGGTGTCAGCGACTCGATGGGAGCCAACAAGCCTTGGTAACAGCAAGTCTCGGGGAAAGTGCGAAGAGGCAATGGCGCAGACCAGCAAGGTCTGAGGGACTCACCCAGCGAGGGTAAGTCAGGGCAGGCCTGGAGCAACCAGGGGAGCCCTTTGGTTTCTTTAGAAAGTCTTCTGGGGACCCACAAGCCGGCTTGCAAGGGATCGCGAAGACGCCTCGGGAGGATTCGCTCAACAGGGGCCCACGGTCACTCGGGACGTGGTAGACCTCTGATCTTCGGAGGGATTCCTGTTGGAGGATAGGACCACACGTGGTCCAAAGCACAAGTTCGTGGAACGTTGTGAAGGGGTTGCACTCGACAATAGTGCACGGTACCCAGGGGTCGCGGTTCCTCGTCACTCTTGGGGTCCACTGGCCTCAGCTTCGCTGGGGACTCACGATGGCCTTTGAGAAGTCAGGAAATCCACTTCTTGGGCTGCAGGGACTTCGGACTCCGGCGGGAGCGGCGTAGTTTGCGACCGTCGTTTGTAGTTTTTGGTGCCTGCCAAGCAGGGAGTCACTCCTTGACTCCAAGGGAGATTCTTCAGTCTTCCAAAGGTAGTGGAACGTCGAAGGTCCGGGATTCTTCTTGTAGAGCGTCGTCCAGGGAAATCTAGTTTGCAATGCACAGGTTCCCCCTCTTATACTAAAAGAAAGGGAGGGAGGGACTAGCTCTATGACCCTACCTATGGGAGGGTCAGGGTCGCTACACCCACTTCCCTTTGTCCAGTTTCGCGCCAGAACAGGGGCAGGTAGCCCCTGAGCCGGTTTGAACTGGGGTATGCACAGAGGAGCCTTCTGCTCCCCCAGTGCAGGACTTCAAAGCACTCTAGGAGTGCACCCACCCAGCCCCAATACACTAAACCCTGTCTGGGAGGTGGTCACACCCCCTTGGGACAGGATGTCTATTGTTGGGCTTCCTCCACTGCGAGTGTTGGTCATCAGCAGGAGGGCAGCCCAGTGTCTGTGACTGGTGGCATCCATTTTGTGATGCCAGGGCTCTGCAGGATTCTACCGCGTTTCCACAGTAGGTACATGTCTATCCCTCTAGAAGGGTGGAATGCTACCCCCGCCGGCAGGACTGGCGGGGGGGGGGGTAGTATTCCAAGATGTTTGACACCAAACACGACATGTTTCAATGCAGCCATTCCAAAGTTAGCATTCTACCGCGAGGATATAATGCACTTAAAAGTATATGGTTTAACCGCATCCACAAACCGCCCCAGAGAATGGACTCTGAGAGCTGCAGAGGGGCCCTGCTCAGGCAGAGGCACCCCCTCACATGGAAACTAAGCACCCTGCCCTCGGGATTGATGGGGCCTGCTTTAGGGGTGACTGATAAGTCTCAATGTGTGTGCAGGAGAGATATAGGGGACCTATATCTCAGTGAGGGGTGCTAGCACTTCCTCGCCCAGGCTGCAGTAGCAGGCCTGTGGTGTCAGATTTAGTCTGCTTCCCAGGGGTGGCATAATACATGCTTCAGCCCCTGGTAGGCCTGTGAAGTACCTATGCCCTTGGTACCTAAGGTACCATATACTAGGGACTCATAAGGTACCACAGTATCCAATCACTAGTGCACCTAGAGTGCACTCCAAATCGTTTAGAGAGAACAGAGAGGCTGGGGCCCTGATTAGCAGGGTCCCAGCCAGACTATAGCCAGAAACCAGTGTAAACATCAGAAAAAAAGTGGGGGCAACATAAGAGGCAGATCCTACTCTCCTACAGTTATGCAGCACAATATCCTTGGTGCAACAACATCAAGTGTTGCATGGCTAAACACTTATACGGTCCCAAAGGCGAGACCTATTGGCTATGCCAATGCTTGTTTGAAGGTCCTAGTAAATTAAGTGTGCAAGCAACTGAGGCAAAGAGGTTGGGGTGAGATTAGAAGGTATTTGCTTATGGGCCCTCAGTCTTGGGCAGGTTCCAGGGTTTAGGAATGGCACAAAAGCCTTTTCGCTTGGTTGGAGTCAAAAGCAGGGTACATGGCTGCTTAGCAAAGCTATGGATATGGGTCGAGCAGCCCAAGAGTGAGAAAACCACGCTGCCGCCGTGACCAATTGTCTCCGCCCTTCCCTGTGTATAGCCAATGATGGACGGTGCCATGTGAGGAGAAAAGTGGGAGGAACAGGAGAGGAGTGATCAGATGTGGCCTAACAGCCAGAAAGGTGGACCATGATCAGGAATCAGGTTCAAGTCTCGGCATCAGCCCTGGCTGTAAATTGAAAGTGTCCATCTGTAATGCAACTGGCGGTCATGTAAAGCGCTCCGATAACTTTGGGTCCAGTTCACGCTATATAACATTGCAAAATAATAAAACAAAAACACTTTTAAAAAGCAGTGTTGGTGTGTGGGTGGCAGGGGTGAGTGGCAGGGGAGAGGGTGAGATGGGGGGGGGGGATGGTCAGGGGAGGGGGGCGGCACAGGGAGATTAAGTAGCAGCAATGCTGAAACACTGAAGACGAAACGCCAAAAAGGGTGCAAAAAACATGTTAAAAAGCAGTGTTGTGAGGTGTCAGCACAGGGAGATTAAGTGGCGGCGAAGCTTAATAATAAACACGGAAGACGGGCAAACACAAATGAAGCGGCGTTTCATGAAGCCCGTGCAGGAAGTAAACAGAAGACTTAACAGGAGCAGAGGCAGGTCAATACAAAAAACAGAGTTGGGCGAGCTGCGCGACGGGACGTGTGGGCAAGGAAAGAGGCGCGCGCGCTTGGGAGAGCAGTCTGCTCTTTTTCAAAGCACATACTCGTGCTTGTGGCGCGCCGCTGCGCACTCCCGCAAGGCGTATGCCGCCACAAGCACGAGTATGTGCTTTGAAAAAGAGCTACACGACGGCTAAAGGTCTCCTAAGCCGCGCATGCGCGCTGCGTAGGCGAGACCTAAAAAATGGCTTATAACTTTGGCATGCTACATTTTTAAGAAGAAAAAGGTTTGACGTGGGGCAACTAGAGACTACCAACTAATACATCGAGGCATCCAAGCAGACACATACCATGGGGAATCCCCTGGTAAAACATAACAAGCATTGGCATAGCCAATAGGTCTCGCTTTTGGGACCTTATAAGTATTTAATTATGCAGCACAATATCCTTGGTGCAATAACATCAGCTGTTGCATGGCTAAAAACGTATAAGGTTCCAAAGGCGAGACCTATTGGCTATGCCAATGCTTGTTTTAATTGTTTGAGAGAATATTTGTGCTGGTCATGTTTGTGTGTGTTCATTTTTTTATTTTGCCTAACAGAGTCTTTTTGCAGTAATTTAAACTTCAGCGGGGGGCGGCTCAGGCCAGAGGTACATCTTTTAAGAGTCTTAGCGGGATTGGATCCTGGGCCGGCCATTGTGTCAAGGATCACACGGCTCGACTTAAGTCTGCCGTACAAAGGTAGTGATAAGGAGGTGAACTCGGAGCTGACTGGCGAGATTACAGGCCCTGGAGACGGCGGTATCAGCAGCAAAGCTCCGCGCGGGGTCCCAGTCACAGAGAGGGGCTGACCAGACAGCTAAGGTTCAAGAAAGGGAGGCCCATGGAATGGAATGTGAGAGCAGCGCCGAGGAGACGGAGAGCAGAGCGGTGTGTGCTGAAGAACACAAGCAGAGCAGAGTGTGCCCCCGAGCTAGACGGTTCTGAGACAGTGACCGGCACGGTACTGAGGCCTGGAAAGTAACTTCAGTAACGGAGCAGAGAGGCGGAGAAAGCGTGAGGTAGACTCGTGGAAGAGAGAGCGGAGACCCCTTCTAACACTAACGTGACAGCAAAGAGAGGGGGGCTGCCGCGTGTCACTGAAGGAGGGGCCACCTCCGGAGTAGGATTAAACTACATACACTGGGCATGGGGGGAGGGAGGGGGAGAAGGGAGGGGTGTGTGAGAGCAGAGAGAAACCATTAACAGCGCGGCGCTCGTAAAAGGGCGCCGTGCTGATTATGTTACAACAAGCCAGGACTATTGTCTTTGTCAATGGCTGTTAGATGCATAAGATAAAAAACAAGCCAGCGAAGGTCTGGTGTAGAAAAGCATTGGCCGCCGTGAAAGAGACGCGGCCGTGAAAGTGATCGCGATGCACTTAATGACCCGTGACGGAGGAAAGACAGATGGCGGCTGCACGCATGCACGCTCGCGTGAACGCAAGCTTGAGGCCAGCAAAAGCCTGTGGTAGCACTTTCAAAAGCCACTCACTAAATTTCTCGAAGAGCAGCGCATGCGCTGGCTCAGCGAGACCTAAAAAGGACAAATGTTTTATCAAAATTGGCATCTACTTTTGTTATACTCACCACTTCCAAAGAGTGGTCCATTGGTATTCTTGAAGGTTTTGGTTTTCCATCATAGAAGAGATATTTTAAGATGTCTGTGAACTTCCTAGTAGCAAAGGACAAACTGCTATACAGAGTTCCTTCTGCAGAAAAGGCCTGAAGCAGAATGCCTGGAGCAGTTTTAAAATATCAAATGTTTCACTTGCAGATATCATTATAGAACCATAATGTCTCCGTGCGTGTTAGGAATTCTGTTTGTCCCCTCCCCTGCGATCTGTAGAATGGGCAGAATGGTTGTCCAAATTAACAGTTTCAAGGGAACATGTGCTTACCTTTGCAGATGCTGCTGATCCCAGGTAAAACCTCACACAGAGTTCAAGAGGAGGTACAGCTACATTCTCATAAAGATACACAAAGGGCTTTGGGGAAAGGAGACACAAGGATATAAAGTGCCCTGCCCAAGATAACACAATTCATTGATTGGACTGTGATTGAAATATGTAGTTCTGCTAGTTCCAAAAGATGTAGCTTTTCCTCTCATTTTTATCTTTCCCAAGTGACCCCAAGACACTTGTGGGTGCTGGAAAAGGTGTATTTAGTTATGTGTGGCCTTCAATCAAACTCTCAATTGAAACAGTAAGACCATTTAATATACTATGCTTCATTTGGAAATCTTTTGGAAACTTCCTGAATGATTGCTAGACCGAGTTAATATTATTTTCAGTCATAAGCTCTCACATTTTCAGTACTTAACCTTGAAACATCTCTGGTTGTATTGGTACTTGTATAATCCTTTTTATGCTGCTTGTGGTGCATAAAGCGCTGTCTGGATTTTTATAGCTCCGTAGGTTTAATTCACATAGCTCTTCATAATCCTGCGAAGGACGTAGAAGCACTCTGATTTTTATCGACTTTATGGGCATCCCTCAGGTGCATAATTGAAAGTGTGATGAATGTTTTCCTGTGTAGGAGAAAAAAAGGTGGTGTGCATAAGGCATACAAGCAGGTTAGAAGTGATATATTGGAATTAATCACATAATTCTGATGGATACTTCTGCCTGTGGATTCCTCAACTTATAAATACCCCTTGCGCCAGCAATCTCGCGGAAATTCTTTTCCTAGCTCTCCCACGTCGACGAGGACGTCACAATAGCACGGCTCCACTCGCGACTCCGTATGACGTCATCGGAGCCAAATGAAGACCTCGTCGGCGTGCTGACGTCAGTTCCCTTTTTTCCGCGCCGTCGACGCGTAACGGTTTTCCAGGGACTCTCCATCTTCAACTTTGTTTCCTTGCGGCGAAGATATGGCTACTTCTAGGAAATCCGGGTTTAAGCCTTGCAGGGAGTGCGGAGGCCATATGTCGATCACGGATCCTCACGAAGACTCTCTGTGGTGCCTTTCATCCGACCACGACGTCGAGGAGTGCTGTTCATGCAGGAAAATGCACCCGAAGGCGCTTAAAGAGCGTGAAGCAAAACTCTTTATGGCCAAAGCCAAGAAAGAAAAAAGAGGGAGAAAGCGGTCTTCTTCGTCACACACGTCGAAGAAGCATAAGAAATCTAAGAAGTCCCGGCATCATTCATTGAAGTCGAGGGCTTCGAGGTCGACTCCTCCTCCTGAGCGACTCCGGAGAAAGGACTTTGTCTCTCCTTCCCCTTCTCCGAATGCGGAGTCGCAGCATTCTCCAGCTCGGATGTCACCGGCGTCGAAGGGCTCTTCGGCGTCGAGAGGATCACCGGCGCCCTGTAAAACTCCGACGCCGGAGGAGATGTCTCCTATTCCTTTGGCTTCTCCAGTGCGGGTGCCGTCTCCACCGGCTCCGCAGGATCCGAATCCACCGCAGGGGGTCCCCGGGCAAGGAGGTACGGGTTCTTAGCCTCCTTTTCCCTTGCCTGGTGCGGACCCATCGCAGTTCCTCAATGCGATGTACGGCATGTTTTCAAGGGCTAGTTTCCCATTGGGTGTGCCGTCAGGTCCCTTGGCCTACAATTTGGGTGTTCCACACCAGTATGCCCAGGCCCCCTTTATGCCCTTTATGCCATCCTCTCTGGCTTGGCACTTCCCGGCACCGAGGTCGTCCACTCCGGCACCTCGAGCTCCGTCGGATGGGGAATCGGCGTCGTCTCGGATTCGAGCGGCGTCGAACGTTGTTCCAGAGGGCCTTCCTCTTGCTCCGATACCTCCTTCTCCGACGCCGCGTTCGGCGCCGTCGACTCCGTTTTTGGCTCCGCCGACGCCGGTCCCGACGTCTGTGCCTAAGCAGCATTCCCGGAGGGAGATTCAAAGGCTGCTAGAAGAGGAGGAGTATAGGCACGAGCAAGATCAGGAGGAAGGTGAAATAGTGGAGTCACTTGATGACTTTGAGGGTCTGCAAGAGGCCAGTGGCTTGGCCACTTCACCAGAATATGACCTTTCATCACCAAAGGCTGGTCTACCATTGGAAAATTTGCCCTACCATGTGGTTGTGAGGAAGGCAGCTGATCTGCTGGGTCTGCAGCTTCCAGCATCTGAGATAAAGGCTAACATCTTAACAGAGGTCCTTAATACGTCTTCTGTGGTCTCAGAGCCACTTTTACCATTCATAGACGCATTAACTGAGCCAATTTTGGAAGTGTGGCAGAAGCCCTTGTCTGCGCCTGCTGTCTCTAGGTCGATAGCGAGAAGATATAGGCCGGCCCCTGGAGATCCTGCCTTTCTGTCTTCCCATCCAACACCGGAGAGCTTGGTAGTACAAGCTTCATGTTCAAAGCAGTCTTCAGGTGCTTTCCCGACTACTCCTGGAGATAGGGACTCCAAAAAGATGGAGCAAGCGGCAAAAAATGTGTTTTCGTCGGCAAGCATGGCTTTGAAGTCAACAAATGCTATTTGTCTTCTGGGAAGGTACATCCCTGCTTTGATGGATACTGTGAAGCAGCTAGCTCCTAAACTCCCAGAAGATGATAGGGCTAACTTCATGGAGGTTCTTGCTGATTCACAAGCAGCTGCTCGCCAGGTGATTCAGTCTGGCATGGACATGGCTGATTCTGTTGCACGGGTAATGGGCTCTTCCGTGGCAACCAGAAGGCAGGCCTGGTTAAGGTCTTCTGGGTTTTCCCCTGATGTCCAGGCGACTCTCTTGGACTTACCTTTTGATAACACAAGGCTGTTTGGATCCAAGGCGGACTATGCCTTACAACGTTTTAAAGACAGCAGAGCCACGGCTAGATCTTTAGGTCTTCAATCTCAGCCCAGGGGTTACGGTTACAAACGCCTTCGTGGGTTTGGAAGAGGTTCTTCCTTTCGTGGCCGTCAACAATTTTAACAGGGTCAGCAGCAACAACAGCAGAACCCTTTATACAAGTCCTACAGGGGCAAGAACAGAGGCCGTTTTAGGGGAGGCTCACGTCAGCAGTCCTCCTCCTCCTCCTCGTCCTCCACCTCGTCCTCCACCTCCTCACCGTTGGTGCTTCAGGGAAGCAGCTCTAGATCCCCCATCTTAGAGCATGTTGGTCCTGTTGGGGGTCGGGTGTCCCATTTTCTACGAGATTGGAAACTGATTACAACAGATCGTTGGGTTTTAAATCTTGTAGAGAATGGGTACGCCCTCCCTTTTTTAGAGTATCCACCTCCTTACCCTCCTCGCCAAGGTGGTTGTTCAGAAGACCATTTGTTGCTTTTGCAGCAAGAGGTTCTTGTCTTGTTACAAAAAGGTGCGATAGAGGTGGTTCCAGAGCAGGAAAGGGGTCAGGGGTGCTACTCCCGGTATTTCCTGATTCCCAAAAAGGACGGACGTTTGAGGCCGATCCTGGACCTCAGGGTTTTGAATTTTTACCTCAGGCAGGAGAAATTCAAAATGTTGACTCTAGCTCAGGTTCTTCTTGCGCTGCAACAGGAAAAGTGGATGGTGTCCATCGACCTGCAGGATGCGTACTTTCATCTTCCCATCCTGAAGTCGCATCGGAAGTATCTACGTTTCACGGTAGGGTCGCAACATTACCAGTTTGCGTTTCTACCGTTTGGTCTGACTTCCGCGCCACGAGTCTTTACAAAGGTGATGGCGGTGGTAGCAGCACATCTCAGAAGATCAGGGGTTCCTGTCTTCCCCTATCTGGACGATTGGCTGTTGAAAGCCAAGTCTCCGGAGATGGTGTTGCGTCACTTGCAGATGACAACGCAATTGTTGTTCAACTTGGGTTTTTCAATAAATGTACCCAAATCTCACCTGGTGCTTTCTCAGCGCAGCCTGTTCATAGGGGCAATACTGGACACTACTGTTTGTCGTGCATTCCCGCCTCCACAGAGGATTCTCGACATTCAGGAGATGATTCCTTTGTTTCACAACGGAGAGTTTGTTCCGGTCCTGAAGGTCCTTCGCCTGCTCGGTCTGTTCGCTTCCTGCATACTGTTGGTCAGTCATGCACGCTGGCGCATGAGGACACTCCAGTGGTGCCTCCGCAGGCAGTGGTATCAGCACAACGGGGATCTCGGGGAGAAGGTCAGAATCTCCAGAGACGCTGCAGCGGAGCTGACTTGGTGGGGTGTGCAGGGCAACCTGTCTCAAGGGAAGCCCTTTCAACTTCCTCCACCGATGGCCACAGTAATCACGGACGCCTCCACTCTAGGGTGGGGTGCTCATCTGGGGGATCTGGAGATCAAAGGTCTTTGGTCTCCAGAGGAAAGGTTGCTTCACATCAACCTTCTGGAATTGCGGACGATACGTTTGGCACTAAAGGCTTTCCTTCCTTCCCTTCGCGGTCGGTCAGTTCAGGTCCTGACGGACAACACGACCGCGATGTGGTATATCAACAAACAGGGAGGTGTAGGGTCGTTTCGTCTCTGTCCAGAGGCTCTGCGACTCTGGTCCTGGGCTCAGGGCCAGCAGATTTGTGTGTTTGCAAATCATCTAGCCGGGGTGCTGAATGTTCGTGCGGACAGTCTCAGTCGGCATTACTCGGCCGATCACGAGTGGCGGCTTCATCCAGAGGTGGTCCATCACGTCTTCCAGATGTGGGGGTCTCCTCGGTTGGACCTATTTGCCACTCACGAGAACGCGCACTGCCCGTTGTTCTGCAGTCTCCAGTTTCCGATGCAGGGAGCGTTGGGGGGACGCTTTTCAGTTGAGTTGGAGCTCTCAACTCCTTTATGCGTTTCCTCCCATACCCTTGATTCCTCGGGTTCTGAGGAAGATTCGCCAAGACCGGGCCCAAGTCATCTTGATCGCTCCGGATTGGCCGAGAAGGGTGTGGTACACAGATCTTCTTCACCTCTCTTCGCACCCTCCGCTCCGTCTCCCTCTCAGGGCAGACCTCCTCTCGCAGTCGCAGGGGCAGGTTCTTCACCCCCACCTCCAGAGCTTGCACCTTCATGCCTGAAGATTGAACGGGGCAACCTGAGTTTGTTCTCTCTCCCACCGGATGTGGTGGATGTTATTTTATCGTCCAGGCGACACTCCACCAAGTCCATTTACTCTTCCCGTTGGTCTAAATTTGTTAAATGGTGTGGAGAGAGATCTATTGATCCTTTGAAGGCTCGTTTATCTCATGTTTTAAGTTTTTCACTTTCCTTAGCGGAGCAAGGTTTTGCGGTAGCTACTGTAAAAGATTACTTATCGGCTTTGTCGGCTTTTATCTGTTTGCCGGATCAGCCGTCCTTATTTAAATCTCCGGTGGTGATGAGATTCATATTAAAGGTCTTACAAACATGTTTCCTCCCACTCCTTTTATTATGCCTCAGTGGGATTTAAATCTTGTACTTACTTTTCTCATGGGTTCTCCATTTGAGCCTCTGCATAGTTGCCCTTTGAGGCTTCTTACTTTTAAAACGGTTTTCTTAATTGCCATTACCTCGGCTAGGAGGGTAAGCGAGTTGCAGGCTTTTAGCTCTAAGCCTCCTTTCCTGACCATTCATGCAGATAAGTTGGTTCTAAGGACCAGGGCTGCTTTCCTTCCCAAGGTGGTTACCCCTTTTCATTTGGGGCAGTCCATTACCCTTCCTACCTTTTATCCTCCCCCTCACCCTTCCAAGGAGGAGGAGAGACTTCACCACTTGGACCCAAAGAGAACGGTCCGCTTTTATCTGGACAGGACCAGAGAATTGAGACTTGATGACCAACTCTTCGTGGGTTATGTTGGTCGGATGAAGGGTAAAGCTGTTCTCAAGCGGACTCTGTCGAGATGGATTATTCTCTGTATAAAGATCTGCTACGCCCTGGCCAACAAGGAGGCTCCTGAAGGTATCCGAGCTCATTCTACTAGAGCAAAGTCTACTACATCTGCTTTGGCTAGCGGTGTACCTGTACTTGATATTTGTAAGGCAGCAACTTGGGCCTCCCTGCATACCTTTGCAAAGCATTACTGCTTAGATTCCGAGGTTAGGAGGGATGGCCATTTTGCTCGTTCTGTTTTGCAAGATTTTTTGGTTTAGTCAGGTGGACACCCTCCTCCAGGAGAGGTACGGCTTTGGGAGTCTATTCATAAGGTGAGGAATCCACAGGCAGAGTATCCATCAGAAGAACAAGTTACTTACCTTCGGTAACGCTTTTTCTGGTGGATACAATATCTGCCTGTGGATTCCTCACTGACCCACCCGCCTCCCCGTTGTCCACCTGTTTCTACCAAAAGATGCTTTGATTGATATATCTTGATCATGTTTGCAATTTTGTTACTTAGAAATGCCTTTTCTATGGCTATTTCGCAATGTCATTCTTGAGGATGCAAATGTGAATTTATATATATGTATATGTTTGGTATGCGATGTTTGCATTTGAAAATGTGTCGGTCCGCCCGTTTGCCTCGGTGGCACGGAAAAAATGGGTGGAACTGACGTCAGCACGCCGACGAGGTCTTCTTATGCCTCCGATGACGTCATACGGAGTCGCGAGTGGAGCCGTGCTATTGTGACGTCCTCGTCGACGTGGGAGAGCTAGGAAAAGAATTTCCGCGAGATTGCTGGCGCAAGGGGTATTCATAAGCTGAGGAATCCACAGGCAGATATTGTATCCACCAGAAAAAGCGTTACCGAAGGTAAGTAACTTGTTCGTCTGGTTGTTTCAGAGTGTAAGAGATGGATGCAGCCGCATGCATAGTTACTTAGAGTATATGTTGATATTTTTGTTTGTGTTTGCATTTGATGTTGCCTTTAGGTTCAGTGGTAGGCCATTTTATTACTCGGTATGCTGCATCATGGAGATTAAGAAATTTTCAGGTCCACCAAGTAGTTCTGTTACCATCTTAGTAGCTTGTTTTTTGCAGCATGAATCTTTTCTGGATTCACATGCTGTACGTTATTCTGCCATCTAATGGTTGTGTCCGGTACTCGCCTCTTGTTTATTGTTCCTTCTTTTGATCACTGGTGTAGTGAAGAAGTGTCTTCCTATGTATTCCCTTGTGTAGGTCACTATTGCTGCCAGATGCACCTTTAATGAAGCATAGGTGTGCTTGCTGTCTAGTAGGTGTGAGGTATCTGATACCTGTAGTGTCTCTATTCCTGTCCTGAAAGAGGCCCAATGTCTGGCACCATCTTGTGTACCTCTCCCACTTGGCTGTGTAGCATTTTCTTGTTATTGGTCTACTTGCTTCCCTGAGGACCGCTATTGTTTTTTTCTGGAAGTCCTAGATGTCCGAACTCTGTCCTCAGGAGCAATGCTATTAGACTCCATGTGCTCTGTCCTGGGTGGAGAATCTTCCTACCTTTCATGAAGAGCACATCTTGCAACTTGGGTAGTCTCTGCACATTGTTGTGTGCCATCGCTATCAGGTCTGAGTACCAGTTCTGTCTTGTCCACTGTGGAGCAATGAGTATTAAAGTCATCTGTGTCTGTCTGTATTTGTTGATTACTAATTTTAACAGTGGCATTGTGTAAGAAAGTGGCTCTGTATATACTGCACCAAAGTAAGGTTCAGTGTGCACAGAGTCCACAGTCCCCAGAGGTTTGGCAGAGGCTAAAGTTAGATATAACCTTACTCTCTAAAGTGGTAGCTTGGTCGAGCAGTAAGGCAGTATCAGAGGACAGTGTAAAGCATTTGTTGTACACACTCAGTCAGCAAATGAAGCCACACACTCAAGAACTGAACTCTAGGCCAATGGTTTGTATATAAAAATATAGTTGTTTTATTTTAGAACCAACAATGGGTGTCAAAATATATTTTCTCAGAATGAGATGCTTTAGTTAACTACTGTTCAATTGGCAATAGACTTTTGAATGCAATAGTTACAGTTGTTGCAATATGCAACACAATTTTAAACACAATTATACATTGAGCTCAATGGAAATTTCTGGTTAAATGCAATAGATTACTTTTTGGATTACTTTTCTAACCACGGGACTGGATCTTGGATTCAGTCCCGGGACACTTCCTGTAAACAGGTGAGAAAAAGCGTTTTGGTTATGGTAGTGATTTTTGAGGAATATTACTGTATTTCAAAAGTTGACACTTAGAAACTTTTCTGGGTAAAATTACCAATGTTATCCTAGGGAAGGAAATACAGTTTGCAAGCAAAGTATGTTTACGTTACTTTTGTAATCCAGTGCTGGACTCCTAGGTTCAGCACTGGGACATTTACTTAAAACAGGTAAGTAATTACGTTTTTGTAGTTTGTACGATTTTTAAAGAATATTTGTATGATTCAGAAATCGACACTTAGAAACTTTTTCAACAAAAAGCAGGCAATGATATCCTATGAGAGGAATTTCCAGTTACTGGTAAGTACGGTAAAAATTACTTTTCATGGTCGGTACTGGACTAAAAGATGCAGTACTGAGGTCTCTCCTGATAGTAGGTGAGTAATTCGGAATTCGTTACTGTTGTGATTTTTAAGCAATATTTTGGTATTTCAAAAGTGGACACTTAGAAGAAATTTCACAGAAAACCAGTCAATGGATCCCTATGTAAGAAAATTCAATTCGCCGGTAAGTTACTTTTAACGTTACTTTTGTAATCCAGTGCTGGACTCCTAGGTTCAGCCCTGGGACATTTACTTAAAACAGGTAAGTAATTACGTTTTGGTAGTCTGTACGATTTTTAAAGAATATTCTTGTTTTCAAAAGTCGACACTTAGAAACTTTTGGAAGAAAAAGTGTCCATGTTATCCTATGAGGAAAAATGAGTTATCGGTCTCGAGGTAAGTAATCGGTCTTTTGAGTTAGGGTTCTGGGGTTAGACTCAGGGGTCTCCCAGGGTCAGTGATGCACTGTTGTTGCACCCTCAGCGGCACTAGGGCGGCCGGGTGCAGAGTGTTGAGGCCCAATGTTATCCTATGGAGGATAGGGGGACTCCGGTTGGTGGCGGCTGGCAAGCAGGCCACGGGGTTGTGGGAGCAAAGCTCCTAGGGTTAAGATCAGGGCACGTTGGGGACCAAGTTAGCACCAAAGAGGCACCCTCAGCGGCACTAGGGCGGCCGGGTGCAGAGTGCTGTTTTGAGGTCGGGTGCCCTGTTGATTTCAATGGAAATTTTCGGTTTTGGTTTTCAGCTGCAGGCTCGGTCCAGGAAGACTTCCAGGAGGAACCAACAGCTGGGCAGGTAAGTTGGAGGGCTCGGGGACGTAGGTGCACCTCGGGTTCCTTTCTCCAGGGCGCAGGGCGGCTGGATGCAGGGGTGTCTTTTGAAGTCGGATTTCACCTTACCGGGCCACTCGCGGTTGGGGGGTTCTCCGTGCAGAGGCTGCAGGCGACGTCGGGGAGTCCTGGAGGGGTCAACCCACGGTGGACTCGGACTCTGGAGAGCTGGGGGACCTCGCTGGGACCGGTGGGCCACTTGAACTCGGGCTGTAGGCGACGGGTGCAGTGGTGGTTCCAGGCGTCTGGTTTCTTTCTCCTCAGCAGGCTCGGAGTCTTTGTTTGGTGTTTCTTTTGAACAGAGCTGCTGTTCACAGGAGATCCGGTCTTTGTTGAAGGCAGTCAGTCCTCCCTGGGGTTCTGGAGGTCGCTGGCTGCAGGACAAGACTATTTTTGGCGCAGGATCTCTGGAAACTGCAGACGGGCCGGTAGGGCTGGGGCCAAGTCAGTTGTTCTCTGCAGTCTCCTCTGCTGGGCGTCTTCTTTCGTCCTTTTTCTTCTTAGGTTGCGGGAATCTAAGGAAGGAAGGTTCAGGGTGCCCCTAAATACTAGATTTAGGGGCGTTACAGGTAGGTAAAGGGCAGGGACCAATGGGTCCCTGCCCTGGGGTAGGTACACCCCTATCCTGCCACTCTCCTGTGGGAGGGGGCAGGAGCCTAGTCCTGATTGGGCAGGGCTCCCCATCTTCAAGATGGCGAGAGCCCGGAGATGTGCTTCACCTCGCCTCCCCCACCTGAGGGGTGGGGTTGGCAGAGGGTGGCACACCCCTTTCCTCCCTTGGTGTTTCCCTCCAGTCTTCCCACCAGGATGGGGGAGGAACCGGTGGGGACCAGTTGCTGAGTACAGCAAGTGGTCTGGGGAAGCTCACAAAGGCGGAATGCCTTTGAAGCTTCCCCCTGCCCATCCTGGGGGAGGGGGCCTAGCACCTCACCCAGGACGTGCATTGTTGCAGGCCCGGGAGAGCGGATGGCTCTCTACCCAGGGGTCCAGCAACATGTCTGCTGTGTGGCAGCCTAGGCAGCCCCTCAGACAAGACGTGGATTGTAGGTTAGGTTCAGGGGGTAACTCTAAGTTGCCCTCTGACGTGCATTTTACAGTAAATCCCACACTGGCATCAGTGTGGGTTTACTGTGCTGAGGAGTTTGATACCAAACTTCTCAGTCTTCAGTGCAGCCATCATGGTGCTGTGGAGTACGTGCTGACGACCTCCCAGCACCATATACTCGGAATGGCAGCCCTGCACTTACAGTGCCCAGGAATGGGCCTGGGTACTGTAGGGGCACAGGGCTCATGCACCTGTGCCCTCACCACTGGCATAGGGCACCCAGCTAGAGGGGTGACTGAGGTATGCCAGGGCAGTGTGTTTGTGGGCATGGCACACAGGGATGTGTGCCATGTCGACTCTCTGTTTTGTTCTGCACCAAGACACTCAGCCTGCAAGGGCAGTGTGTGTGTGTCAGGGTACAGGGCCTCTAAGGGTGGCACAATAAGTGCTGCAGCCCTTAGGGGTCTTCTCTGGTCACAGTGCCCTGGGTACCTAGGGTACCATTTACCAGGGGCTTACCTGTGGCCAGAGATGCCAATTGGGTTTAGGCTGAGTACAGTTTTTAGGGAAGGAACACAGGCCCTGGGTACCTGATTGGCAGGGATCCAGGGCACACCAAGGAAAAGTGCATCAGTTATCAGGCAAAAAGTGGGGGGGTTACTGCAACAGAAACCCACTTTCCTACACATTGGGGGAAAAGCTTAAGCAAATCTCACTGACCAGTCTATCGACAGTGCATTCTCCAGGGAGTGTTGATGTGGATGTCTGGATGGATTGGCATTTTGCATTTTCTGGCGCTGCGAAAATGTCTATTTCTGGTGTACCCCATCTTCAATCAATCAGGGTCTTGTATAGCGCGACTACTCACCCGTGATGGTCTCCAGGCGCTGGGTGGGGGGAGGGCTGGGCCTGCGGTTAAGTTGAAGAGACATTTCATGAGGTCCTTCCTGAATTGCGGCAGCGATGGTGATTGCCTGAGGTGCAGAGGCATGGAGTTCCAGGTATTCGCAGCGAGGTAGGAGAAGGATATTTCTCCAGCCATGGTCTTGTGGATCCGTGGGACCATGGCCAGGGCCAGTTGGTTGGAGCGGAGATGTCTGTTGGGAGTGTAGAAGGAGAGGCAGATATCCTGTTGGGGTATGCAGGTCCGGGGTTGTGGTTATCTTCTGAACACCTTTTCAATTACTGCCCGGTTCAGTTCCTAATCTTGTGAGGTGGATGCTTGTCTGCTCAGCTTGTCCACCTTTACATTGTCTTTTTCTGGTAAGTGTATCATTGTGATGTTTGTCTCTTGACAGCCCATTTCCAGATCTCTTTTGCTAGCCTCAAAAGGGCAAAGGATTTTGTAACTCCTTGTTTGTTGAGGTAGAATATAGTCGCTGTGCTGTCCGTTTGAATTTTAAGTGTTTTCCCCCACAGCTGCCTCTGAAAGGCTTTTGAGGCTAGGAACACTGTTTTTAGCTCTAGAACGTTTGTGTGTTGTACTTCCTCTTTTGGTCTCCACATCCCTCAGATCTTTAGCTCCCCATCTCATATTCGAGGTGTCTGTAGTGATGGTCACTATTGGAGTTGCCGATATGAAAGGACTTCCTGTTAGATTTTTCGTGTTCCATCACACAATTTTCTCCTGCACTTTTTACGTGACAACCACTAGATCTTCCCAACTCTCCGTGGCTTGTGACCACTGGCTCTGAACCAATTCCTGAATTGGTTTTTATGTGTAATCTTGCATATGGTATTAGAGGTATGCAGGAAGCCATCATTCCCAGCATCTTTCCTACAGTCCTCACTGTCTGAGACTGACCTTCCGGTGTTGGCGAATTTCTTGTGTTAACAACAGTATTCTCTTCTCGCTGTGGTATACTTTTGCCTCTGCTGTGTTGGTTCTTCCTCCCAGGAAGAGCTTCTCTTATTCTGGTGTGGGTGACGATTTTTCTTTGTTTATGGAAAACGCCTGTCTGTGGAGTGTTGTCATCACTGTTTTTATGCTGTTCCCGCACTTGTATAGCGAGTTCGCCTTTACTAGTCGATCGTCTAGGTCAGGGTATGTAGGAAGCTGGCTCTGTATATACTATACCAAAGTGAGGTATAGTGTTCACAGAGTCCAGTGGAACCCCAAAGGTAGGCAGAGGTAAAGTTAGATAGAACCTTACTCTCTATTTGTGGTAGTGTGGTCGAGCAGTAAGGCAGTATCAGAGGACAGTGTTAAGCATTTGTTGTACACACTCAGCCAGCAAATGAATTCACACACTCAAAGACTGAACTTCAGACCAATTGTTTTTGTATAAAAATATTCTTTTAGTATTTTTATTTTCTAGAACCAAGCAAGCCTGGCACAGGTAAGCAATAAATACTTTACAGTAGTAATGCAATTGAAATACAGTTTGAATGATAATTGAATATGCACTTTGGTTTGATTTACAGTATGGATGCAGAGAAATGCAATACTTAGTAAATGCAGTACCTAGACTTGAATAGACTTTTTAGTAAAATAGCAGGTAAGTAACTTTTGAGATTACTAGGCTTACACAAAGTAGTATACCTAGATACTACTGTGGGACATTTCCTGAAAACAGGTAAGTAAAATCGTTTTTGTTAGATTATGCAATTTTAAAGAATTTCTTTATTTTCTCAAACTCCACACTTGGAAACTTTTCACAGAAAAACAGTCAATGTTATCCTATGGAGGAAAATAGTGTTATCGGTTTTGAGGTAAGTATTTGATAGTGGGAGTTGAGGTTCTGGGGGTAGACTCAGGGGTCCCCCAGGGTCAAGGATGCACTCTAGTTACACCCTCAGCGGCACTAGGGCGGCTGGGTGCAGAGTGCTGAGGCCCAATGTTATCCAATGGGGGATAGGGGGCCTCCGGTTGGTGGCTGCTGACTAGCAGGCCACTTGGCTGTGGGAGCAAAGCTCCTGGACTTTAGCTCAGGGCAAATGGGGAAACAAAGTAGCACCAAAGGTGCACCCTCAGCGGCACTAGGGCGGTCGGGTGCAGAGTGCTGTTTCGACGTCGGACGCCCTGTTGTTTTCAATGGAGAACCTCCGGTTTGGAAAGACACTGCAGGCTTGGGGGCGAAGGTCTTCTGGGTGCGACCACCACTTCGAGAGGTAAGTTGGGAAGTGAGGGGTTGGTTAGGCACTGTCGGTTTGGGCACACAAGGACGTGGGGTGTCGGGTGTAGGGGTGCCTTTTGGGGTCGGATCTTCTTACCAGCTCCTGGTCGCGGTTAGAGGGTCCTTCTGGATTTAGTCTGCAGGCGTCGGCTGGAGGCTTGAGGCAGGTCAGGGGTTGCCGGATCTCGGGTCAGGATCGCCGGGGTGACGTCCTTGTGGTGTTTGCCCACTCGAGCTCGGGCCGTGGACGGCGGGTGCAGAGTGGGGTGGATCCGTGGTGTCCGGCCGGAGTCAGAGGTTGGAGATGGACAAAGTCTTTGTAGTTGAAGGCAGGCCGGTCCTCCGGGGTTTTCGAGGTTGCTGGCTGCAGGACACACCGGGATTTCGCAGGAGCAGGTTCAAGGGGGAGACAGGCCGGTAGGGCTGGGGCCAAGTCAGTGGGCGTCTTCCTCTTGTTAGCTGCTGCACGGCTGTTCGGTCCTTCTTCTTCTTCTTGCAGGTTCTTGTCTGAGGAAGCAAGGTTCAGGGGTGCCCCTAAATACTAGATTTAGGGGCGTTACAGGTAGGTAAAAGGCAGAGACCAATGGGTCCCTTCCCTGGGGTGGGTACACCCCCTATTATGCCACCCTCCAGTGGGAGGGGGGCATGAGCCTGTCCCTGGTTGGCTGAGTCCCCCCATCTTCAAGATGGCGTGGACTGAGAGTTGTGCTTCACCTCGCCTCCCCCACCTGAGGGGTGGAGTTGGCAGAGGTGGGCACACCTCTCTTCCTCACTTGTTTTTCCCGCCGGTTCTTCCCCCCAAAGTGGGGGTCAGAACCAGGGGGGACCAGTTGCTGAGAGCAGCAAGTGGCCTGGGGAAGCTCACAAAGGCGGCAAGCCTTTGAAGCTTCCCCTTCGTGAACCCTGCCAATCCTGGGAGAGGAGGTCGGCACCTCGTCCCAGGATGTGCATTGTTTCAGGCCCCAGAGAGCAGCAGCCTCTCGACCCAGGGGTCCAGAAACATGTCTGGTGGTGGCAGCTGAAAGCAGCCACTCAGCCTGGACACTAGTGGTAGGTTAGTTTTCAGGGGGCATCTCTAAGATGCCATCTGTGTGCATTTTTCATTAAATCCCACACTGGCATCAGTGTGGGTTTAATGTGCTGAGAAGTTTGATACCAAACTTCTCAGTTTTCAGTGTAGCCATTATGGTGCTGTGGAGTTCGTAATGACAAACTCTCAGCACCATAAACTCTTAATGGCAGCACTGCACTTACAATGTCTAAGAATGGACTTAGACACTGTAGGGGTACAGGGCTCATGCACCTGTACCCTCACCACTGGTATAGTGCACCCAGCTAGAGGGGTGACTGATCTATGCCAGGGCAGTGGTTTGTAGGCATGGCACACAGGGATGTGTGCCATGTGGACTCTTCACTTTGTTCTGCACCAAGACACGCAGCCTGCAAAGGCAGTGTGTGAGTGTCAGGGTACAGGACCTCTAAGGGTGGCACAATAAGTGCTGCAGCCCTTAGAGGCCTTCTCTGGTCACAGTGCCCTGGGTACCTGTGGTACCATTTACCAGGGGCTGACCTGTGGCCAGAGATGCCAATTGGGTTTAGGCTTCAATGCAGTTTTAGGGAAAGAACATAGGCCCTGGGTACCTGATTAGCAGGAGCCCAGGGCACACTCAGTCAAAGCACATCAGCAATTCAGCAAAAGGTGGGGGCAACCCTGCAGAAAGAGGGGACTTTCTCACAGGGTACACATGCATTTCTTGCATTCTCAGGTGGGACGCAACTGCTGCTAAACATTTTGTAAACATTCTGGGTGCTGAGTTTATTCCAAATGGCAGCACACTGAATTGGTAGTGTGTTCTGTCTATAACGAAGCACAAGAATTATTTGTGCTTGTGGTTCATTGGGATATGTAGGTATGTATCCTTTAGGTCTATGGTCGCCCTTCTGAAGCTGTTAAACGATCTCTTGCAGCGTTGTCATTGTGAACTCCTCTGTCTTTACGAACTTGTTTAAGAAACAGAGGTCTACTATAGGGCATAACGACCCATCTGATCTTGGTATCAGAAAGTATGTTGAGTAGATTCCCTGGTTGATCTCCTTACTGGGTACTCTTTCTAATGCCTTTTTCTGCAACTATTCTTTCACCACTTGTTGTAGACAGGTCTCTTGTATGAGTGTTTTTCTTCAGTCCTCGCCCTGGTGGGCATTTGACCAATTCTATGCAATAGCCTTGTTGGATTATGTTTAGTATAGGTATTTTTCTCTCTTGTATGAGTGTTTTTCTTCGGTCCTCATCCTGGTGGGCATTTGACCAATTCTGTGCAATAGCTGTGTTGGATGTCATTGAGTATCCATTTGTCTGAAGTGACCTTCCGGCAATCCTGGAAGAAGGATCCTATCCTCGCCCCCACAGGTATTGCGTCTGGTTGGGGTTTTAGATTTTCAAAGTCATTTGCCTGCTGCTGCAGTCCCTCTCTGTAGCTGTGCTCTGCCTCTCGCTCATCTGCCGCCTGCGAAAGGGTTGCCTCTGTAGTGCTTGGTACTGCCACTGTTGTGTCGGTGTCTGCACCTTGCTTGTAGTTTGGAAGCTCTGGTGTGTAGTAGCACTTTGAAAGCTCACTCTTCCCACCAGTCTTCTAGCTGGTGCTGCCCCTAGAACTGCAGGGCTCCCATTGATTTTTTTCGTATTGTTATCTTTCTGCAGCTGCTGTAGGGTATCATCCACTGCGCTCCCAAGAAGGTGCTCCCCCTTGAAAGAGTTGTTAATAATATTGGCTTAGACTTCATTTTTGACGCCCGACACCCATAGCCAGGCATGTCTCTTTAGGGTTGCTCCTGCCATAATTTGTCTGCTCACCATGTCTGTGGCGTCTAGTGCAGATTTTAACAGGTGTTAGTGATATTCTTCACTTCTTCTGCAAGGGATGCCGCTCTCACTTGATATTGCTCCATTAGTTGTTTCATTAGCTCTGCCGTCTTGTAATTCTTTTCGGCCCTCGGTGTAAGCTACCTGCAGGTTCCTTGAAGGTCTCTCTCCCCTGGTCCAGTATGTTCGGGAGCATGGGCAGATAGTGACTCTTACTCTGTGAGGGAGTCTCTAGTAAAAAAGATTTTGAGACTACTCACCCTCCAATTGGACACCATACTTGTCTGCAGTAAACTATTAGTTGGTTGTACATGGCAGTATCATCCAGAGGTTAAGGCCTTGATGGGTATGTCTATTCCCACCTCCAGGGTATCAGCATTGATGTCCTGCTATTATGTCTTGAGGCATTCTGACCCTTCAGTGTCTTGAAACAGGCTCTGGGACTCTGGATCCTGTTCCTCATAGAAGATCTCCTGATCCTCCTCTTCCTGTGGCTCCGGGGTCATTGGAGGTTCTAATTCCCAGAGCCTTTCTTCTTGTCTGTGCGTCGTCTAAACTTTCAACGGAATTCTGAAATCTTGGAGAGATTTCTCAAAATCCTTTTTTTTCTGGAGGATTGCAGCCATTTTGATTTCAAGACACCTTTTCTGTCATTTGATTGCGTGCTCTTCAGCGTTGAGTGTGGGCGTCATTCTCTTTTTCGAAGTTGAGGACTTTGGTGTCTGTATTTCAGTGGACCCTTTTTTAGCCTTTTCTCGACTTTGGTAGTCTTTCCACGCTGGTGTCTTTTCAGCGACACATCCGCCTG
Source organism: Calotriton arnoldi (assembly GCA_963921515.1). NCBI lineage: Eukaryota > Metazoa > Chordata > Amphibia > Caudata > Salamandridae > Calotriton > Calotriton arnoldi. The sequence continues at coordinate 1,188,167 of CAWUFW010004739.1, read as the reverse complement.
CGGTGTCCTTGGTGTGGGACCCTATGGGCTCTTTTGACTTCTCCTTGCTTTTGTTTGGCAAGAACTTGGGCACAGCCTTTTGGGTTCTAGAGTCTGTTTTTCGAGGCTCGCTCACACTCTGCCTCTCCAATGTTACCTACAACCGCTTATTTTTGTGTTTTCGGTGTTCTTGCTCAACGTCGAAGACTTCCTTTTCCACACCTGAACCCTCTCCTTCGGCTCCTCCTGCAATGTTTGCCTCCTCTACGCTCGACGAACCCCAGGTCTCTCAGTGACAGAGTTTCCTACTGCCCCTGCATGGCATATTTGCCTTTGTTTCTCCTTTGCTCTTAGGGTCTTTGGTTTCAATTTCATGCAGCCTCACAGTTGTCGGTACTGTAGTCTCTAGCAAGGCAAAGGTTGCATACCTGATGATTGTTCTTCTGGGCAAACTTGTGGTGACACTCCGTGCAGATGCGAAAATGTGTGTTCTCCATAACATTGGGAGCAGGGACTCCCTTGCCTGTGCATTCTCCGGTCTCCCTTCGATCTGTAGTCTCAAACTTCCCTTACTTCTCCGTGGGGTGGGAAAAAACCAACTGAATTTTCCGCAATCGGATCACAGTCTCTACAGTATCCCCCCTTAACTTCGGCGCTGTCCTCGACGAACCTTTGGTATGCCCCTCTTTCGGCGATGTGAATGTCTACAGCAATGCTTCCAGACCCAACTGCCAGAAAAATAATCTGGAGATGGCAACCAAGCATGGAGGCTTCTGGGGTGGGGCCTCTGACATCAGAAGAGGTTGGACTAGGCCCTAAATGGAGGGGACAGTCTACGCCAAATAACAAATTAAATTAAAAAAAGAGGAAAGAGATGCCACTTCTCACACACTTTAGACGTGCAGATAAACAGGGAGGCACAAGTGGGGCCGAGAGTATGGAAACATTTGTTTACAAGCTCAACCTCATCTCCAACTCAACCTTGACAGTGAAGAAAACCACTACAAAATCAATGCACAGCAGGTTTATCCAGAGAAGATTCACGCTGCAAAACAAAATGGTTACTTACCTTTAGGAGTATTTCTGCAGCTTGAAGAATTTTCTGGATTCACATGCGAACCACCGCCTACCCAGGAAATGAGGTGAGCAGAAGTTAACAAGGGACTTAAAGAATATACAGACAAGAGGAAGACCACAAAACACCGAATAAACAGATAGTCGTGGTTTAAAAAGAATCTGAAGAAGGCACCCACTCGTGGAGGCTTCCGGGGTGGGGCGTCTGACATCAGGAGAGGTTTGACTAGGCACCAAATGGTGGGGACAGTCGACACCCAACAACAACAACAACAAACAAGCATTGGCATAGTCAATAGGTCTCGCTTTTGGGACCTTATAAGTATTTAGTTATGCAGCACAATATCCTTAGTGCAACAACATCAACTGTTGCATGGCTAAAAACGTATAAGGTCCCAAAGGCGAGACCTATTGGCTATGCCAATGCTTGTTTTACTTAATACCGGCTATGCCCACCCCTCTGCACACCACAATCACAAGCGTTACAGGCGTGGAGAATGTTGCATATTAATTTTCAATCGATCATCGTGGTAAAATCGATAATTGTTTTTTTTTTCCAAGCGTTTCAATTCACCAAACAGATCAGGTTAATTGCATGCATTAGTGAAGCTTGTCAAGTGCTCCAGAATTAGGGGTGGAGCAGGGGTTTGACATTATTACAGTGTGAAAACACAGCACCATCTAGACGGACGTAATGACTCCTTCATTAACAGAGTTTCACAGGGGATACTTTGAAGCAGGCTAGTATTGCTTTTCACCAAAAACAAACCTGCATTAAAACAAGTGATCGGCTCTTGTTTGGCTGCATCTTGCTCGCGCGTCCTTTGCAACACTCCTGCAGAGGCGTGGTGAATGTAACATGCATCTCAAATGCATGCGGCTGGCCTCGAGACCACACCCAGGCCTGCACGTCTGCATTGCCTACGCATGTAAACAGTGCGCAAACGTTACAGGTGAACAATGCAGACCGAGGGTTGAAAGGCAGGTTGTTTGGTCTGAGTGTTTTCCAGGCTGCGATGAAAGAAGGGCGCCCTGTTTTGTCTCCAACCGGACGCTTTCCCAGCTGCCAGGGGGCGGCGGGTGCTTTACGGCGGAGACATCTGCGTGCATGTCTGCACAGGTCGACAAGGGGACGGGCGCCGCTTCCGTCTTTCATCTGGCCTACCTTCAACTCCTGCTGTTTGTGTCATTTAGCGAAATTCGGGGAAACGCAGCCCGAGCAGAGCATATGGCGGACGGCGCACCTGCCGCGTGCAAAGCACCTGCCGAGGGCCCCGGGGAAAGCAGGGCCGGCTCCGGATATAGCGTTACAGGCCAGAGGCCAAAAGCGCTTCAGCTCATCTGCCGACTCGGCCACAGCCACTGATGTGCCCTCCTCTCTCTGCCCGTGTAAAGCCGCAGAGCATCAAGCTATATCACTGAGACAGGCCACGCAGGAGGCGGGCCGGCGGCGGCTGGTGCTAGGGGGAGCGGCGCAGGATGAAATATTGTGACACGCCTCTTGACGCCGCGGCTAATCACAGCAGCTGACGGCTGCAGAGCCCGCTGCACCCTCCTCCAGCGGCGAGGACATTCCTGCCAGCCCACTCCTGCATTGCTAATTTGAAGGAGTCCCTTTAATTTGAAGTAGAGATTACGACTCCACCATGGGGCCCCACCGGGGCTGTAAAGGCAACAGACAGGCCCATTGTGCCGACATTAGCAAAGAACAATCCGAGGCTGAAAGGGTTATCTGGAGAGAATGGCAGTCTGAAAAGTTGGCTTGTGCCAGAGATCCTGCCTGAGCTCATTATACGAGACAGCAGATGGAGCCGAGACCCCGTTGCTGGGCAGAGTCCCGGGGTCATGTGGAGAAATGCAGAATGGTTATTTTAAAGTACCACTCTGGCAAAAAAAACAAGAGGAGCGGGGGCGAGCGAGCGCGGCAGCCTGGGCTTTTGAAAGCTGACCAGACGCTTGTGCGTTATGGCCTTTTCCCTGCGATTACCCGCACGGCCGGCATGTGTTTCCAATTATCGCGCCCGCGTCTGGGCACGATAATTGGAAACAGATTACCGCCGTGCGGGTAACCGCAGGGAAAAGGCCATGACGCACGAGCGTCTGGTCAGCTTTCAAAAGCCCCTAACTTAAAGTCTCGCAGGGAAGCGCTTGCGCGCTACTCGAGGCTCGACCTAAAAAGGAGGAAAGAGAAGAAGAACCAGTATACAAGAGGAAAGTTCTGGGTCCAACCACTAGATGGCAGAATAATGCACAGCATGTGAATCCAGAAAATTCTTCAAGCTGCTAAACTACTCCTACAGTTAAGTAACCATTTGGTTATATCTGTCCTGCAGTGCTTTTGCGCATTTGATCCGCAGTGGTATGTTGTCTTCTTGGGGTGTTAAAAAAAAAAAAAAGCCACATTTTTATTTATTTTCTGAATTCTAGCTGACAACTGATCATCCTTCAGCTGCAAGTCACCCTAATATTTTAGTCTCTATAGCCAGTTAATCAGCCAAAACACAATACAATAAAAATCTCAATCCAATTTAAATAAATAGACACCAAAATGACAAAAACCAGATCGGGGAACCAGAGATCTGATTTTTAGGAATTTGAGAGTTTTCTAGCGCCAAAAAGCACAAAGTGGCAACCGCGGCTATCTGGCTCAGCTAGACCAGGTCAAAGTCAAAAGTTAAGGCAGACCGTGATGGAGCGCAGTTCAGCTACAGGGGGACCAGGTTCGTCTTTTTTTCTGGAGGAATTATTTCATCTGCGGGACGGTCTGCAGACTGGTCCCAATAAAGGGCTCGGCGACAGCAGGGTGCTGCTAGACGTTGTGTCCAGTGAAATCCTCCACATTGGGACTTAAAAACCTTTCAGGAAGTAGATGTGCTTTCAGAGGGGCAAACCAGAAAGTTGAATGCGAACAGTGATGCGAAAGCTGCTGTTCAACAGCGGTCCCAAGGCAGCATCGGATCTTTAATGAAAAAATTCAGAAAAAAATTAAATGTCCACTTTTGCAATCTTGAGGGGGAGATAATACACTCTAATACCAGTCACCACTTGGTGAGTTAAAACTCAGTTTGTCAGAAGCCACCCGCAGGTTCCAGGGAAAATCCAGTTGGAACTGGCCTGCTGGGCTCTTCTTTGTTGCAGGCTGCTTGCAGCTTTTGTGTTGCAGGAGCTTAACAGGAGGCGAGCCAACTAGCCCTTGGAGTCCACTCTTCTGTCCTGGGTTCAAGTGGGAGTAGGTCCAACCCTTGGGGTTTCTTTCCACAGATAAAACATCAGGCTCAGCCCTTTTGAGTTCCAGTTCTTTGGTTCAGGACGACGTTTGTCCTGAAGATGGTCTCATTGACTTGATGCAGCGGAGACCGAAACGTAGACACCTAATCCATTCTTATCTTTTATGATTCTTAATTGATTTAACTCTGAGAGCAGAATCCTATATATAGGACAGACTCAAAGTATTTTTCAATGAAGATGGAGAACTATACATTGATAACTAGGATATCTTCATATATTTGATCTATATGTTTTCTGTTGTCAATGTTTGTTGAGGTTTTTCGTTATTTCTGAACCCTTATTTTTCCTATTAATGATATTTGAAATATATTTTTCTACTTTGGTCCACCCGGTTTTTGTAATTAACTTTTTTTTTTCAATTTACTTTGAGTTATTCTATTGAGTGTGATTTGATGTCACTCCAAATATACATATAGAGCTACTCAAAATTATTTCTTTTGTGAATAAATCCCTTGTAGGCATCTTTACCTTTCTAACTTTAATACCCAAGCCCACAAGGGTTTATTGGGTTTGCCAATTACCTGCAATAAACTTTGTAAAAGTGGCATTTTCAAAATAGCAATTTTAAATAGGACATCGACATCCATTTCGATTTTTTCATTAGTATTAACTTGAGTAGCTGAACCATGGTTTTAGCTATTCCCAAACTGAAGTTATATATCATAAAGTGCTATAATGTACCACAGCACTTTTCTATAAAGCCAACCATGCCACACTGAAAATGACATTGGAGACTTTTCACTGTCAGGACATGTTAAACTTAAATATACATGTCCTACTTTTTAAATACGTGTACTCTTGCCCATGAGCATTTGTTGCTTACCTTAGGGTTGATCTATCAGGCAGGGTTAGCTCTGGCAAAAGGTTTATTTTGCTTGGTCGAATTTGCGGCTTTAAAACTGCACACTCAGGCAGCAGGGACAGTCCTGAAGTAATGCTCTGCACTGTCACATTAGTAGCAGCACTATGTGTGCTGAAGTCCATTAGTGACATTTAATGGGGTAGCATATACTTGTACCATATACGTACAAACATGTTTTTCTTATAGGTAAGTTACATTTGCCAATCAGGGATTATCCAATTGTACACACACTTTAGGGATCAGAGCACATAAAATGGACACTGGACGTCAGCACCCAGTGTTCAGTCAGTAAACCAGCAGTAAATCTAGCAAAAAGTGGGAGTGATTCTGCAAAATGGGCATTTACTCACAATATGTTTCTTTTCTGGCCCCATTTGCAACAAACTTAGCAACAATTAATGGAAATTCTACAACTATATGGGAAGGTATCTGGTCTTCATTGAAATGGAGGATATAAACCTTGGTCTATCCAAACCACAGACTTCAAATACAGCTCCAATTGAAACTCAGTATGACACCCTTGTTGTAAGGGTCGCAGAGGGTTAATCCGGTCTGGAATGTATTATACTAAATGATTCTGCTTCCCAAGTTAATTATGTACTTGATTCGGCACATTACACGTGCACTGACTTCACGCACCCGCTGCATTTAATACTTCAAGTTCCTTCCTTATCGATGCGTTTCACGGCCCTACTATGTTGCTTTCCTTCTTTGCAGTAGTCTGTCTTTGCTTGTTGATTTTTTTCTTTTAAGGAATTGCACAAGGGAGGTGGAAAAGGGACACTAGCTTTACTCGTGTGCAACATGTCCGTTAATAGGCCTCAAAAGCCGGGCCGGGCCAGGCTCCAGTCTGCATTGGCTTTAATCCCCTCTCCACTTCTAAGGTGAATTTCAGAGCCCCGCCAGGGCTGGACTTGCCTTTCTGGCATTTCCCCGGTGCGCTGCAGACTGGAGGGCTGCCTTCAGAGCGATGATATTGTGCTGCGAAGGCTCTCATCAGAAAAGCAAGGCTCCTGAGGTGAAAAGCATCGCAAAAAGCAATTTTCTTCCAGCCACAACCCCCCCCCCCCCCTAACATTGCTTTATAAAGGCCAGGTCATACTTTCAAAATGAAATCTCTGATTTTCCTATGGGGTTTTCCACCACCACAAATGAATGCTTTCACGCCAGCCCTGCATTGTGAACACCAAGATCTGCATTTCCATTTAGGCGCGCGACACCGGATGCTCCCCAGCTGACAAACACCCTGGTCGTCCCACAGTAAATAAAGAAAACAAATTGAGCGCTGTTCTGCGCTGCTCATAAAACCCAGGAGACGTTGTCATTTAATGACATTCCAATTTTTGCTGACAGCATTCTCATGTTCTATGTGTTTACGTTCGCACAGCAGCAACTAAACTAATCATGGACTGCGCTGGGAGATGCACAGAAACCTTATGCAAGGTCCGCTTCCTGTTTGTGCTCCCCACCCCTGCTGCATTAGCACACTCCATTGAGTTATGGCCAACCATAGGGCGGTGTGATTGATTTTCATAGCGGTATGATGACTGTATTGTTAATGATCTGCTGACTCTGAAGGGCCATGATTTAGTTCTGCATGTTGAGATCCGACTCGTGTGCTGTACTTAAGGAAGGAAGCCACAAAGCTGTCACACCTCCTTCCCATAAGTCTGCCTCCTTCTGTACCCCAGTCACTATGCATTCAAGCGGTTGCGTCTTATTTTATCCGAGGCAGTTTTTGCAGTATTCCACGCTTGAGTTCTTTTTTTAATAACTCCAAGTAATATGTTTATGAATAGCTTGACTTTCACAGAAACGCAGTTAAAGGATCTACTATGGGCCGATCTCAAATGGGCTGTAAAAACCAGATGAAGATTGTGGGCCCTGTAATTCCTTGTTTCGTGGAGTGAAAAAAAACCAGCAGCTGCACAATATGTGCACAATCACCACATGCATTCCCCAGAATGAGGAATAACTTCTCAATTGCAGATGTGTAATTCCCCATCCCACAGCGTACAAACAACACCTATCCACTGTTTGCTACCATTATAGGTGAGAGGTATCACCAGCCGCAAATCACTGGAGCAGACACCTGCAATCCGTGACATAGTATAAATCAGTTTTGAATGCAAACAGCAGTGTTTGGCCAAAACAGAGTTTGTGCCGTATCGTGATTGAGCCCTCTGTCCGAATCTGAAAATATGCACACTTAAACAGAGACCAGATCAATTGAAGGTCAGTGTTCAAAAAGAATTTCCTGTGACTCTCCAAATTTATGGAAAATCAAGAACCTAATAAGAGTGAGAAAATGCATGCCTGTAATCAGTGGGGAGCCACATATTTTTTTCATTTTTTATTCAAGGATTCATATCTATACCACTTATTTACTATGATCTGATGAGCCTTTAGCAGTCTGGAACAGATAAAACAGGAGATGGTCAGCCCTACTCCCTAAGATCTAGTTGAAAAACACAAGGATGACTAAATAATAAACAAGCATTAGCATAGCCAATAGGTCTCGCTTTTGGGACCTTATAAGTATTTAGTAATGCAGCACAATATCCTTGGTGCAACAACATCAACTGCTGCATGGCTAAACACTTATAAGGTCCCAAAGGCGAGACCTATTGGCTATGCCAATGCTGGTTTGCTATGGTTATCTATATGGTGGAATGAACATGTCTCACTTAATAAGGATGTAATTGAGGACTGCCTATCCTTTGATCATAAAGCCAAAATACCTTGGCTCCACTATATCAGGGTGACCACAAAAAATTCAGTAGCCTGTCTATTTTAACCTCATCTTCTGAAATGTTTGTTAAAGATGAGGTCTGGATCAAACGGGTGTTTTTGGATGCCAGACGGAAGGAGAGATTGGCTATAGAATTGCAGATCCCTTTGATTAAGGAATATGTGACAAGCAGAATACCTGGGTGTGGCGCTATATTTTGATTTACTAATCCACCCCTGGGAGAGTATGCTGCTCATCGGATTTAGACTGGGGTACATGAGATGGCAGTTGCGTTTTCCATTGGGGAAGTTTAAGACCAAAACTTTGTGCCCCTGCAATATGAGCTCACCACAAACTTTATTGCACTTCTTTTATTTTTTTTGGGGTGTGGTTTTTACATGTCATTCACACATATTCCCCTAGTACCCATTATGAAGTGGCAGGGCCTGAGGAGATGTAGAATAGTTCTGAAATTTCTACAGTCTCTGTTCTCATATGAGTATGTTTTAATGTGTGTAATTAAAGCTGCATTCATCATTACAAGAGCTCGTTATTTTAATAATTTGTTGTAGATTTTAGTGACATTTTAAATGTGGATAATTTAACAGGTTTATGTATATTGTTTCTTATGGGGATTTGTAAGAATGTGATTTTAAACAATATCAAGCATTGATTTATGATAAATGTGCAATAATCGTAAGCTAATTAAGAAGGGTTCGTTTTATATTTTCCTGTTTTGAAGATTGTTTGAATAAGTGGTTGATTTTTCTTATTGTGCTTTTATGGTTCTAACAAATCAGTACTAAATCAGTTATTGAGTCTTTTTATTTCAAAAACCTTTATTCCCTTCTAAGTGCTTCCCATGTGTTTCCTTTGAATTAAGCCTGACTGCTCTGCCACGGCTACCCAGGACTGAGCTAAGGTTTACTTTAAAGTAATCTAACTGGACCTGATACAGAATAGTGACATGATTAATTGATGAGGTCTCCCAACCACCCCAACTGTTTTCCATTTTCTCACAATCATCTGTAAGGATAGTAGATCTTCAGTGCCTTCCTTCCACTTGAAGCCCTTTACCAGCATGCCACACGGATCCACTACATAGAAAACTCCATCAACATCTCAAACAGGTTTGAGAGAAGGCATATGCTTGCTTAGTGTCCCTCCTGCTGAGGAAAGTGGAAGACAAGACCCCATTTGTTCAAACACGGGCCCTTAAGCTTGTAAAGCAAAGGGGGGCCTAAAGTTAATTTTTCCCCAAGACCTGCCTCAAAGACCACCCACAGAGAATTGAAAGCCTTTTCAAAGTTGATCAGTGTCGATGCACAGGAGCCCAAAAATTTGTGCAAGCACTATCTGTACCTGAACTAGTGTCTCGTGCTCCTTCCTGGCATGAAACTGTTAATCCTGGTGAACAGTGTGTTAATCTTCTCTACCAGGTGATTAGCTAGAGCCTTGGCCAGAATCGTAGTCTTTGCATTAATCAGAGAAATTGAGAGGAATGATGTGAGTAGTTGAAGAGGTTTCCTCAGTTTAAGGAAGACCAAGATCATAGTTAGCTCCTGTTTTTCCACTATGGCATCCATTGGTTTGTCTTAAGTCATAACATTGAGGTGGGGGGGCATGAGCTAAGCAAAGTATTTGAAGCACTCCATAGAGAATCTGTTCGGACTAGGTTTCTTCTTAAAGTTCATATCTTTTATAGCCTTAAAAGCATTTTGGTAAGCAGCAGTTTGAGAGTTGCACGATTCTCTGGGTGTAATGCCTCGTTTGGAAAGTTCTGCATGAGATGTAAAGCTAGTTCCTGATCCAACAGAGGACATATTTCATAAAGGGAGCTATAATACACTGCCAATATTGCAGCATTTTCTGAAGCATCGGATACCAGCACTGCAACAGGGCTCTGAGTAATTAGGATTGTTCTAGGAAGAGCCTCCTTGTTAGCTGGCTAGTACAGGAGCTTGCCATACTTAACCCCGGTCCCATATATCTACCTTTGAGAAGCCATATTTGTCAGTCTTGCAGCATCTAGAGTGATCTGGCAAAAGATTTCCACCTGACTAAAATTGTCATAGAAGGGTGACCTCACCAGTGGAGACCAAATCCCTCTCTAGCTTAGTATCCTCTTCTTTTCCCTGTTACAGAGGAATGACTTGCCTTTCCCTGAATTACCACTTTAAAGGCTTCCCAAAGCATACAGGCAAACAAAATGGAGCCCATATTTAGTTGAAAATACGTTTGGACTTCTTCCAGTAGATACTCCATGAAATCCTCATTGACTAGCCATCACGCATTTAGTTGCAACGTGTTGACCCTCTCCTCTTGCTCTGCCTAGGTGTATCCCAACAATGGAATGGTCAGAATCCTTTGTGGAAGGATATGTGACACACTAACCGAAGACAGGTCGGTTGTCGGGAGGAAGAAATAGTATAATCTTAAAAATAGATTGAAGGAAGCAGAGTAATGCTTATAGGATCTCTCATTTAAGTGCCACATGTGCTAGATGTCGTACAGTCCTAGAGCGGTCGTCCGGTCTGCAGGCGTGGAGTCTTTTGGCCCCAGCAGAGCGACTTCATGGGTGTCCAGCTTCCTATCCATTAGTGTCCTTTTCCCTATCCATTACCACATTGAAATATCGTCCTATGACTGTCACCCCGTGGGATTTTGACCAAATTATTATCTAGCACACAACGCGTCAAAGAATTGGGTGTGGGAGAGGTAGACACTTTTGAAGGTCTAGGGGTGATCCTCTAGTTTGCTGGTAGATGGAGAGGAATGAGTGGGGAGGAGAGTGCAGCACTTTATCCAGCGCAATCGGTGAATCAGACCATGCTAAGTCTATGGGCAAGGCTGAACCGATTGAACCAATGGTTAGGGGATAGGTGAATGGTAACCAAAAGAACCTATGCAACCTCCCGTCTCCTTTTGTGGTATAATCATTTTGGTGACCATTTGCTTTTATTTTGCACACATCCCTTGACTCCAAATGGTATGTCATTACCTCCTAAGTAATGGACTCAGTACTAGGTATAGACGGCTCCCCTAAATAGTTAGACTATGTAGAAAACTACATATCTTTGTTAGCTACAGAAAGTATCAAGTCATGAATAATTCCCTTTGGAAGCGCTGGTCATCCACCAGCTCTACATACAGACACCAGCACAGCAGGCACTCATAACCCCAATCTTGAATTGGTCAAATACTACAAGGTTAACTAGATGTTTGTCACAGACTTTTTAATAAAAAATGATCCATATGTATTATAGTATTACAATTTTTCAAAAGCTTAAAATCCATTCAATAAAAAGGTTAGACAAAGGTTTTCTTTAAAAATACATAAAAAGTGCACAAAGTCAATTTAAAAGAGAAAACATACAAAACAATTACATCTGTCATTGGTTTGAGCTAGTTGGTAGGAGTCAATCAAATAAACACATGATGACAAACAACTCCTTTTCTAATGTGTTTATCTGTTTCCAAATTTAGCACGGAATGTGCTTCAGCGCGTTTTGGTGGATAAGGTAATTTGTGACCACCTTCTTCAAGCCAACAAAAATATAACCCTCAACTGAATGTCAATAATATAAAAAATCCTGCAGAAAAACATATAAAGATATATGAATACATGAAGCACCATCATAAAATATCAATCATAAATGTAATCACTACATCTAATGTACAGGGATCATAAAATTATTTACACCATACAGATGGAAAGAAAGTTTATTGGTCTAGATGAACAAATTGCACCATACTACACTCAGGAATAGGGGTTCACCAAGTTGCACACCACACAAGTGTCATTCTTTCAACGAATTCTTTAATTATCCTCACATTTCGTATACAAGAGTTTCAACATGCTTAGAACCCATTCTCTGGAGGTCACTAAATATTTTGACTCACCAGAAAAGACAAACTACGTGGGTCAAAAAAGAAGAAATATTACCTCAATCACAGCGCGAGCAGCAGATGGACACTAATTAAATTAATCTGTACTTGCTCCATGTGCTCTCAAACAAAAGGAAGTGAAGCCTCGCAATTTCTGCCGAATTAGAAGGCAGCAAAGAGTGATAATGATGTCAATTAATGGCAAGCAATGGGTGGACTAAAAGCCCCTATTTAGAGCTGTTTGACACGAGATCGTCGCCGTAGCGACAGCGCATGCGCGCTGCATGCAGGCAAGGCCTAAAAAGCAGCACACTTTAGAACCAGTGCCTGGTGGGCTTTTACTTTGCCAATGCCTTTTCCTTTACATTTATTATCCTTGTTTTATTTTTGGGTGTATAAATTAGATCTTCTAGAAGCAGTAATTCAAAGCCAATAATACCTTTTGTTTGCCCCAAGAAAAAACATATTGTACATTAAACTTGGAAAAAATAATAAGATTTCTATGCCTGCTTTACGTATTCTTGCCTACTAAGATACATTTGCACTTTTATGTTAATTATGTGTGACTGTTAATTATTTTTTACATCTAAAATATTGCAGGCATAAGGCTGCTATCTTTAGGCAGCAGCATGTTTTTTTTTTTTTCTAACATTTTTGTGGCAGATGATTACAATAAATTGATTTAAAAGAATACCTGTTGGCTTTGCTAATGCTTTTTCCCTGGTGGATTTTAGTGCTAGCTCCACATGTTATATACCTCAAAACCACAGGAACCCGCAAGCAAAGGGGCACATGTATTGTTCACACAAATGCAAAGTATGCAGTGCTAGTCCTCTCTCACCATGGAAATGTCCTCCTCACAGAACCAATGGGTAGTGGGTGAGGAATGGAGAAATTACAAGCATAATTGGACCGGGTGGAGATTATGCTGCACTTCCATCATGCACTTTAAAATCTTGAAATTATTCCACATAAATCTGTTTCTATACTATACTTCTATCTATGATCTCCTAGGAGCACGTGATATCCTCAGCGTTGTGTAGGCAGTGTACATGATGTACACGTTTTATTAAGTTACCCACTGTGCAAATCTTGGTTTGCTTGTTTTTCTTTACAAATCAAGCATTGTAATGAGTTTTTAAATCAACATGCTCTACTTTGCCAGTAAATCTCAAAATGTACTTCTTTCTCCCATGAATAATGATCCCCCAAAAAGCATCAAAACATAGCAAATGTTACCTTGATGTAAACGTGTGGAACCAGCTTTTTATATTTGTGGTGAAATGCTAAGGGTGTATGTACAGAAGAGGGCAACATGGAGAGAGGCCGAATGGATAGCTCCAGAATGTGATTGGTGTTATACAAGTAATTCAGATTTTCAGGTGATCTTTCTCTTTGTATGCTGGAGAATGTCCTATTCTTCAGAGTTCATCAAATGAACCAGTGCCCTCTGCACGCCCAGGGCCATGTGACCCGTTTCATATTGAACACATCACGTTTACATCTAAATGCTTACTTTTCTAAAAGCCCATTCTTAATTTCTTTACTACTTTTTAGAGCGATACTAAATTATCTGTAAAGGATAGACTGGGTTTTGTGTCAAAACCGGCTGCTGCAGCCTCAGAAAAGGTAAGAAAAAAGGCTTTGGTGTTAATTTGATTTGTGGTTTGATTATCTACAGATTATTTTCTTTCTCTTATAAAGGACATTTTGAATGGTGTGATCTCTAGGACCTTCAGACTACAGATTTTCGTAAGGAAAAAGGCCAGTTTTCAAGCTTCAGCCATAATGACTCCATTGGAAACATTTTCCTGGCTTCAGAGTCACTGAAAAAGTATTAGCTTCACTGCATTTTGAAATCTTTTAATATGTCTCTGTAAGGAAAAGATCTTCAAAGTGCAGTGAGGTAGCTGCACCATAGTCCCTCCTCTGTTTACAGTGATATCTTCAACACATTTCTAGCAAGCCATACTAGGAACACTGTACAGTTGTGGCTGAGAGAATGTGGTGATATTAAGTTTATCCCCACATAATACTTAGGTGTGCAGTTTTTTTAGTTCATAGTGTTAGTTTCTTTTGATGTCACCTCAAGGCACAAATACAGTAGCAAAGTATATGCTCCACACAGAAGCTGAAATGAGTTGCATCACTTGGGGGAGTATAGGATTTTTCCCTCTCATTCAAAACCAATCGGTACAGTTGCAGGGTACTGTTGCCAATCTAAGGTTTGTGTAGTTTTGAAAAGCATAGTCGTTAGAATTTTGTACAGCACAATGAAATGTGGAGTTCTATGCTAATTATTTTCAGAAACCTACAGTAGGTACAATTCTGCATTTCCTTTATGTTGGAAAATTCAAACAAATGTTAACCCTATTGAAAGTTCTTTTTCAGAGCTGGCTTTTTCGTTTTAAAGTACAGAGTACTCAATTAGTCATGGTACATGGTTGAAGACTTTGTGATCTGATAATTGTTGACCAATAGTGGATTTTTGGGTACACTGGTGTTAACCCATGTAGCATGAATGTTCTCTGGTCTGCCGGGTTCTTACGTCAGGGTTTTGTGTTTAGATTATAGTCTGTGCACAGTGACTGCGGCCAGGTCTATTAGTGTGAGAAAGTGCCTGTTTTGACCAGGTTAGCCCCCAACGTTTTTGGCTGAAAAATGATGTGGTTTCGATTGAAAGTGCACAGGGTCCCTGCCAACCAGGTCCCCTGTGCCAGAGCTCCTTCCCTAAAAACTGTACCACGATTGGCTACTTCAGTCCCCCTTTAAGTCTCTAGTAAATGGTACAATGGTACCTAGGGCATTGGGACTGAAGAGGGTCCCCTTGGGACCCCTCGCCAAGGCCATGCAAACTGCCACTGCAGCCTGCATGCCTTGGTGCAGAGAAAAACGACTAAGTCGACATGGCACACTGCCTGTGTGCCATGCCAAGCAGCACTGCCTAAGGTATAGGTAAGTCACCTTTCTAGCAGTTCTTACAAGCCCCAAGGCAGGGTGCACTATATCTGTATGAGTAGATATGCCCCTACAATATTTAAGTCTATTTCCAATATCGTAAGTGCCAGTGAAGCCAGAGAGTACATGGGCTGGGAACTCGACAACTCAAGTTCCCCAGCACCATGATGGCTTTACTGAACCCAGGAGTGTTTGGTACCAAACAACTCCTCTCAACAAACCCACACTGATGCCAGTGTCCGATGTATTGAAACATATACCCAGAGGGCACCTCGGAAGTGCCCCCTGAAAACCTTCCAACCCTGGTGTGGTCTCTGACTGGCTTTAGGCAGCCTGCCTCCACCAGACATGTTTCTGGACTGCTGGGTCGAGAGCCCCTTTTCTCTGAGGCCAGAAACCAAGCCCATCCTGGGCAGAGGCATCACTCCTTCTCCCTTCAGGATGAGCACAGTGCTCGAGAGGGAAGCTTCAAAGGCCTTGCCGCCTTTGTAATGTGACCCCAGCCTCTGCTGCTAGCAGCAGATGGCAACCCTGGGTTCAAACCCCCACTTTTGGTGGGAGAACTGTCGGGAAAACTGAAGTGAGAACAGGAGATGTGCCCCCTTTCACCAACTCCACCCCTCAGGTGCTGGAGGCAAAGGGAAGCACACTTTTCAGTGCCCACCATCTTGAAGATGGTGGGACCTATCCAATCTGGGCTAGAGCTATGCCCCCTCCCACAGGATGGTGGCATAATAGGTGTAGACAACCCAGGTGAAAGACCTATTGGTCCCTACCTGTCATTCCCATGTAACACCCCTAAATCTAGCATTTAGGTGGCAAGCCCCAAGCCCTGAAATCAGATTCCTGACGACCTAAGAAGAGCCTTACACTAAGAGTGTCGCTCCAGCAGAGAAGACTAATGACACCAGCTGACTTGGCCCCAGCCCTACAGGCCTGTCTACGGCCCTCGACGATCCTGTGCCAAAAGACAACCCATTCTGCAGCCCAGCGACCTCCAAAGCCTTGGGAGGACTGCCTCCCTTCGACAAAGATCAAGATCTCCCGTCGACAGCGGACCTGTCCAGAAGAAACCAACTTTAAAGAACCAAGACCTCTGCCCTGAGGAACTGCAAAGCCACTCCGAACCCACCTCTGCACCCGACGCCCACAGCCCGAGTGCAAGTGGCCCACCGTTCCTGTGAAGGTTCCCCTGCGCTTCTGAGCAAGAGTCCACCGTGGACTGACCTCTGCCGGACTCCACCTCAACGCCTGCAGCCTCAACCTGAAGACTGCCTGGTAAAACTTTTCCGACTCCTAAAGACACCCTTGCACCCGAAGCCTCTGGGCCTTGGGGAGCGTGACTAACGGTGTCCCTACGTCCCCTAGCATTACCTGGGCAGCTGTGGGTTTACTTCGTCCAGCCTCCGGGCCTGAGCCTGCAGACTTTCTTCAAAACCGTTCTTCCCCATTGGTTTGCATTGGGCGCCCGACGCTGTTTTGGCACTCTGCACCCGGCCGCCCCTGTGCTGCTGAGGGCGTAGGTTTGGTGTTGCCTTGTGGCTCCCCCACCCCGTCCCCCCCGTCCCCCCTGTGCTTACCTGAACCCCCGGATACTGGGTTACCAAACCGTGTTACCTGTGAGCAGCGTCTCTTCGTTTACCCCTGTTCTCCATTGGATAACATTGGCGTCAGACTCCGAATTTGAACCCTGCTTCCAGCAGCCCCTGTGCCACTGGATGTGCAGCAGATTTGCTACTCCCTGAACCTTGCCTGGTGCTGATTCATCCTTAAAATCAAGACTGTCAGTTGTATACTTACCTGCAAAACCGCATTCTTGTTTTCCTTCCGTAGGCTAACATTGCTGAACTGAAAATTACACTGTCCACTTTTTATAGTGAAAAGTATGTCTTATGAAAAACCTACTTGCCTTTTCACATATTTCTTGTTCTTAAAATAAATCTTGAAAGATGCTGGTTTTAATAAAATTGGTGTGGATCTCCTTTTTGAGTTGTGTTATTTATTAATCACCATGTGTATAACAAACGTCTTACACTTCTCTGTGTTAGGCCTAAGGCTGCTCGACCACACTGTCACAAATAGAGAACTTTGGGGCTGCATTGAGCCCTGTACACTTCTTGGGGAATCTCTGGACTCTTTACACGATATAACCACTTAGTGGTATATCGTATAAAGAGCCAGCTTCCTACAATTAGTCACTGGAGGCATTGTGTGCTTCAAGTACACGCAAACGGAAGTGGCTAGTTCATTTGCCTGTTTCCATTGTGTCATGATAGTTGCACATCTGCATTTGTTGAAGTCCTGTGTTTATTAGCTGTCTTATTCAACCTTTGTACTGAGCCCTTGCCAATACATGACATAGAATAAACTCTGAAATTATTGTATACCCCAATTATAATTCAACTGTGTCTGTAAGCACAAGTGAAATAGTTATGAGGTATATTGTATTTGAGCTGAAGCTCTACTTGTGTTCTGCTCCTTTAAACACCTTACTGTCAAGGTTTATCTTGTAGCTAAAGTTATAAGGCATTGCCATTGTGTCTTAGGTATTCTAGGTGTACTTCTTGAACTTTATTCAAGTTTATCATCACTACCAGTTAAAGCGGTTCATTTTGCCTGACGCTAAACAGCATCTGGGGATAAGGCTCTAGCTTAATTTTTGGCTAGTAAACTGAGCTTAGGAATGGCTTAAGATTGTCAGACTGGCTCTTGTAGCACAGGCACATTTACAACATTTTCAATACTGCAAGCAGGATGGATACACTTACTGCAGTTTGATCTGGGATGTGGTCTGTAGACCACCACCACCTTTTGTACAAGAGTTATGTACATTCTCAGTCACTTGCATGTAGACGGTTATCCAGCATGTATTGTACCTGGCTTACTTTTTCTACTAGACTTCTAACTGCAGATACCTCACAATGTTAATTTCCCTAAGCACCAGATGGGATCTGGAATCTTTTGGAGCAATTCCCTCTAGCGTCGACAGGTGGTGTCATCCTCACCACATTCGGTCTGTCCCGGGCATGACATCAGGACCAGCATATGTGTGCCCCGTCTGTGTGCTGATGGCAGTTCCTTTCTTTCCGCGCCAGCCAACACAGATCCGTAACTTCTCGATTCATGTCACATTATGACAGATTTTCGCTCAAAATGTTCTTGGGTATGCAGACAATGTCACATCCCAAAACTGCAGGTTTTAAGCAGTGTCATGTCTGTAACCATCAGATGTCAGTAGCGGATACTCACAACTGCTGCCTATGGAGCTTCATCTCCAAACACGACTCTGTGTTGTGTCAGTGCTGTTCTAAAATGAACAAAAACCCCATCTGCGACCGTGAGCCCCAACTAGCTCTTGCCAAAGTCCATCGTACCAAAAAGTCATGGCGTTCTCAGTTGAAGTAAAGTGTACGCAAATGCTCCTGAAGCCGCTCCTGTAAACTATTGTCATTGAGGTCATGGAGATCAGGTGTAGGAAGCTGGCTCTTTATATAATATACCAAAAAAAGGTATATTGTGTAGAGATCCCAGATATCCCTCATGAGTAGACAGGGGCTTGATTGAACAATCCCAAGATGCTCTTTTTGTGGTAGTGTGGTTTAGCAGCCTTAGGCGTATCAAGGAGGAGTGTTAGACATCTGTTGCATACACACAGTCAATAAATGATGCACTCAGTGAGTTCCACACCAATTTGGAAAAATAACACATTTTTATATATTTTTAGACACCAAGAGCTTCGTTATTGGGTAAGTACCTTTTAAAATAGCAGTTTTGAAGAAAATAGGTAAATACATTAGTATTGTCTCTAATGCGGTAATGTTATCCTATGGGGAAAAACACATGTACTGCATACGGGTACTTATCAGCGACCTACAAGACCAATCTTCTGGAGTTAATGTAAGTATGGGGCAAGGTCCAAAGCAGCACCTCGGTAGGCTCTGGGGCGTTCGGTTGCCGAGGGGCTTTTTTGCTTTGAGTGCCCCGTTGGTTTCAGTGGAAAATGTTCCTGGAGATAAAAGGCTGCAAGCTGGGACTTGGGGGCCAGTCTTGTTGAACACACGGGGGCTCTGTTCTCGAGCTGCTCAGGCACGTACGGACACTGTCTGGTCCCTTCTCCTTGGGCTGTGGGGCTCGGGTGCAGTGGTGCTTTTATGGATTGGGTCTGTGCTGCAGGAGACCATCACGGTTGAGGGGGCCTGACAAAGAGCCTGTATGCAGCGACTGGGAGTTCAGTCTGGGCAACATCAAGGTGGGGTTCGACTCTGGAGGGTCTCAGGACCTCGTTACCACTTCGACTCGGGCTGAGGGGCACGGGTGCAGTGTGCTTTCCGGTGTCAGGTTTTTGTGGGCCGGAGTCCTCACAGTTCTTCTTGGGTGCCTGTAGGGCGCAGGGAAGTAGCTCTGCTACTCCACGGGAGATACTGGTTGCTCCTTGAAGTGCTGGCAGTCCTCCGTGGCTTTGAAGGCAGAGCAGCTGCTGGACGCGTCGTCTTTGGTGCAATTGTCTGGGACAGCAGGCAGGGTGGCAGAGTTGGCGCCAAGTCAGTTGCTGCTCCCCACTTCTTGCTCTTCGCGGCTCTTCATTGTCCTTCTTAGGCCGTCAGAATCTTCTTTTACTCCAGTATTGGAACTTTCATAGATTCCCATGCTTGTATCATTCCCCGTCGTCGAGATGGGAGTCCCCGGTATATATAAAATAGCAATAGAAATCATTACAAAAACATAAACTAGGCCTAGGCCCGTTCTAGTTTTGTAATATATCCACCTCTTTTTGTAAAAGAGACCAAATAAAGTGAACAACCACTCAGATTAGCCTCACCCCTTAGAACCTTCCTGACAGAACCTCAGAGCCTCAGATTTTCTACCGCACGTTGTGCAAGGGAGTCTCCACTGAGCTCTGCTCAGTTTTTTCCTGTCAAACTTTTTTCTACAGTTTTTTCACCTGTTTTTCTACAAAACCTACTTAGACTTCGTGTCAAGATGTCTGATAAAGAGAAAAAAGCTCTCTTTAAAGCCTGTGCTACCTGTGCTAAGAAAAGACTTTATGTGGAGGACAAGCACAAGGATTGTATTTACTGTCTGTACCCAGACCACAAGGCAGCAGACTGTAAGATTTGCCGCACCTTCTCAACGAAGACTTTACGGGACCGTGAGGGGCGTCTCTTGACCTGGCTCCAGAAGCTTAAGTCAAGGAAGGAACCGGTCTCCAGTGACGGTGATGAGGCCTCCTCTGCTGCATCTTCTAGGAGGTCTGTGAAGAGGGGTAGGTCTTCTCCTTCTCCTTCTAAAGACCGTCCCAGTAAAGCCTTGAAAAAGATCTCTCATAGGTCTGAAAGGTGTAAAGGAGAGGGAAGGACTGTCAGCAGGAGCGACATCAGAGAGGAAGTCTAGCTCAGTTCCTCCATCTTCGCCTCCTGTGGCTCCAAAAGCCTTCAAAAAGCCATCATCACTATCTTCGGATAAGTTGGTGAAGAAAATTCACTCGTCGACAACTCTGTCAACGACTCCGTCGACGAAGGCTTCAAAGGTACAGTCTAAGTCCTCGTCTCCTTCAGTACTCCCACCGTCGACGGGCTCGTCGAAGGTGATTTCATCGTCTCCTACGCCTTTAGTGTCGACGGCGTCGACGACGGTTGTGGGTTCCGCAGTGATGGTAACTCTGTCGTCGACGATGGTGTCGACGACTTCGACGTCGATGAGGATGGCGATGACCGCAACCACGTCGACCACGACGTCGTCGACGGCAGCATCTGCGGCAGTGGTGGCGACTGTCTCGACGACGGTACCGTACCGTCGACGGCGTCTATGTCTTCGTCGACGCCCATTACATCATCGTCGACGAGGGAAAAAATGGCTATCACGATCAGTCAGCGTCAGATTACCCCTGAAATGACTTCACCCAGGAGGGTGACTCCTCTACCACCTGCACTCCTCCTTGAAGAGGATGGTTCTGAGGAGGAGGAGGGGCCTTATGGTATGCGAGTAGCCCATCTCAATTGCACGTGAAGTGCCAAGATACGGACTCTGAGGACGAGTACGTGGAAGCGCAGCAGTATGATCCTCCTTTGTGTTATCAAGAGGACTACCAACAACAGATGGCCTCTATGCCTTCCTCCTTACTAACGGACTTACAATTTTTGCTGTCGGACTATAGGCGGAGATTCCCAACACAATCTCCTGCTTTAGTCGGGGTGCCATTTTCAGCTCTTACCCCGACATTGGCTTCTACCCCTCAATTGCCACCGCCTCCACCACGTCCCTCTCATCCAGGATGATGCCTCTGATGAGGACCAGGGCAACGTCTTTATTCCAGATCCGGACACTGAGTGGGATGACTATCATTCCTGATCCAGCTTCGCCTTCACCAGCGCCAGTGGATTCTCCCCCTGGAGACATAGGGGGTTTCCATACTTTGATGGAAAGGGCTGCTAAGATATTTGAACTGCCCATGCCCACGGTGCAGTCTGAATGTTTCCTTTATGACTTCAAAGAGCCTTACAGAAAAACAGTTCGGACCATTCCTATAGTGGGTCATGTCTGGGACGAGGGTCTGAAGGTGATGAGAAATCCAGCCACTGTGATTCCTGTTCTGCCTCGCCTTGAAAAGAAATATAAGGCTCCTGAGGATAGCCCGGCTTGCCTGGTTAGTCAGCCTAAACCGGACTCTGTCATCTCGCAGGCAGCCCAGAGGAAGTCCAAAAATCCTTCAGCTCCCCTCACGACACCTCCAGATAAGGAAGGCAGACGCCTGGATAACGCTGGCAAGAGGTTTTACTCCATGTCCAGCCTGATGGTCAGAGCTTCAAACGCCTTGGCGATACTTGGTCGTTACGATCGTCAGATGTGGTGCAATCTTTCCCCCTATCTAGATCAATTGCCGGAGGATGCGAAGGAGGAGGCAAAAAAGATTCTCCAAGAGGGAGAGAGGACCTCTTCAGAGGTCATTGACTGTGCAATGGACATGGCAACAACTGCGTTCCCCTCCTTAGCGGGAGCTGCGGTCCTTCGTCGCCAGGGCTGGCTTCGAGCTACATGGTTTCGTCCAGAGGTCCAGAATAAGATCTTGGATCTTCCCTTCGATGGGGAAGCGCTCTTTGGGAAGCATATCGATGATGCGCTTCAAGATATTAAGAAGGATACGGAGAGACCGCAAGATCCTTAGGGACCCTGCAATACCGCACGGTACCATTTCGTGGGGACAGAGGCAGAGGCCAGCCCTCCTACAGAGGAGGATACCAGCAACAACGGTATTCTTCCTATACCTCAGCCTCTCAATCTTACCGTCCGCAATATAACCAGCGGCAGGGTCAATCATCCTCTTTCTCTAGGTCTAATAACCGAGGAAGACGAGGACGCCAGGGAAAGGACGCCTCTAAGCGTCAATAGCGGCTTGCTGGCTCTAACTACTGTCCCTTCTCCTCCTGTAACACCAGTGGGAGGAAGAATCTCACATTACTTCCACAACTGGAGGCAAATAACATCAGATCGTTGGGTTCTGAAACTCATTCAATACGGCCATACTCTGGAATTCGTCCATGCACCACCTTCCAAGCCCCCTCGCGCCACCGAGTCAAAACATCTTCGTCTTCTACGTTTGGAAGTCCATCAAATGCTCCTGAAAGGGGCGATAGAACCGGTTCCTCTCTCTCAGCGGGGAGGGTTTTTTTACTCCTGGTTCTTCCTGATTCGGAAGACCTTCGAGAAGTGGCGCCCTATTCTAGATCTGAGGGAGCTCAACACCTATCTCATCAAACAGTCGTTTCGGATGGTGTCCTTGCAGGACATCCTTCGACTCCTAAACTCAGGGGATTACATGGCCACATTGGATCTACAGGACGCATACTTTCATGTACCCATCCATCCAGCCCACAGGAAGTTCCTTCGCTTCACAGTAGCCAAGAGCCATTTTCAATTCAAGGTCCTGCCATTTGGACTCCGATCTGCTCTGCGGATCTTTACAAAGGTACTAGCTCCCGTGGCAGCTTTTCTGCGAAAACAACAGCACCAAGTTTTCCCGTACCTCGACGACTGGTTGCTAAAGGCTCCTTCAAAGAACGTGCCAGAGGAATCAGTCGCGGCGTGCACACGCCTTTTCGACAATTTGGGTCTTACTCTCAACACGGACAAGTCGACTGTGTCCATCCAGAACAGCCCGGTTCCTGGGAGCCATTCTGGACACATCTCTCAACAAAGCTTTTCCGACCATGGAGAGACCAGAAAAGCTGATGGTCATGGCCTGTCAACTTATAAGAAAACAGTCACTTTCAGTTCGCCTCTACAAATCCCTCCTAGGGTCCATTTCTTCCTGCATTCCGCTCATACCTCACTGCAGGTTGCGGATGCGCCCTCTCCAGGAGGAGCTCGACTTGCAGTGGCGCCAAGTGGATGGTTCCTTCGACGACAAGATCTTTGTTACCGTGTTCATGAGGGAGGCCGCACTATGGTGGACGATCGAGGAGAACATTTCTCAGGGCCTCTCCTTCAGGGTCACCCCAGCTCCTCAAATAATAACCACGGATGCCTCGCTGGAGGGCTGGGGAGCGGTCTTGCAAGACCTTCACGTAAGCGGCCGCTGGCTACCTCAACAGCGTCTTCTACATATCAATCTACTGGAGCTCAGGGCGATCCGGCTGCCTTTACAGGCGTTTCTCCCACGGATAGAGCAGTCGGCAGTCCTGCGCGTAGAGGGAAAACGCTGATTATGGAGTTAATTGCAAAATACATTATGAATTTTGTAATGTACTGTTTACCACGCAGTATGCATTTAAGTCTGAACATATAATCTAATGGGTGTATTTTTAAACTTGTAGTGAACCCCTGAGGAAGGGCTATTAAAAGCCCGAAATGCATTGGGTAAAAAAAGATCAATCACCAAGGATGAATTATGTATGGGTCATGCGACAGAAAAAGGCCTGGATTGGCATATCTGCCGGATCAGAAACCGTTCATACATAAGCGCCTCACATGTAACAAGATGAAAAGAATATGAACTTTGGAATACTTGGAATAAAATGGATTAAACATGGATTAACTTGTGGCTTCTTTGTTACGGAACATGGAGTATGCTGTGCGTCCGGTCTTGGAGTGATACTTCGCTTCAGTTTTGTTGTGACCTGATAGTACACCACGCCTCCCTGCATATCTAATTTCCCTCCTGTTCTCAAGCCAAATGGGCTCAGGGCAGCGGGGTTGGCACTTCCCTTGTCTGGGGAAGCTGTGGTCACATATCAAAGGCAGCAGAGGCCTTTGAAGCCTCCTACCTTGATAATCTGATTAGTTAGCCATCCTTGTTGGAGCGTTGGCTCTCACCTGCAGGGAGTCCAAAACCTCTCTGTTGTGGCAGGCTGGTTGACACCAGTTAGCCAGCACACTAGAGGCTGGTAGGTTTTCAGGGGGCACCTCTAAGGTGCCCTCTGGGTGCATGTATTAATACATTCACCACTGGAATCAGTGATACCAAACACTATAGATTTCAATGGAGCCATTATGTAGCTGGGGAACTCGTTTTTCACCTGTGTCCAGAACATGTACTTAAAATGGCTTTCCTGTTCACTTGTGATATCCAAGAATTGAATTGGACATCACAGGGACTTATGTGATCATGCAGAGATGCCCACATGTGTAGTATACTTCACCCTACCTTATCTGCACCAAGACACACAGCCTGCAATGGCAGTCTGCATGAGTTAGGTGAGGGGTCCCTTAGGGTGGCACAATACGTGCTGCAGCCCTTAGCGACCCTCTTTAGCCTTCTTGCATTAGGTATCAGAGGTACCACTTACTAAGGACTTACAGGGAGTGCTAAAGGTATTGCCAATTGGGGGGACAATTGTACAGTTTAGGGAAAAAGATCTGGCACTGGGGACCTGGTTAGCAGGAACCCAATGCGGTTCTGTCAAAATTGCATCAAATACTAGGCAAAAAGTGTGAGTGACCATGTCAAAATGGGGCACTTTCCTACGTCAGGTAATTTCAAGAAATAACACAAAAGACAGAAAAAAATCTAAGCATGGGTCCACCTTATCTCTGCCACTTTGAGTAACACAATGCTCCAGGCACCTCTAGGGTTGCGGATTCACTGCCCTCATGAAGCCAGTTCAGACACTAGTCCTGGTTTGGCCTCTCCCTCAGTATCTGTGGGGGCCTCTTGTTTTGTTACCATTGAGGAATCAGTCCTTTATGCCAACTGTGCCTTTCGACCTCGCATGGAGGACTACCCCTTCCCAAAGGTCGGTGCCACAGATCGTGACTACAGCGCAACCTTCGATTCCACCCTCAGCACCACACAAGACGCCGTCTTCGAGGCCATTAACAACATCAGGTATCGACGCAGATATTGACGTTGCAGACACCAGATACAAAGCTGATAGTTCTATCAGATTCAGAGACCAATACCCCACCTCCCAGGACCCAATTTTATTCTTAGACACTTATGCCCTACAGTGTAATACTGGGTATACTGGTTAAGATGAAGACCACCAGTATGAAAATGATGGCAACATATTTGATGACCTCCAGGATGCCGTGTTCAGGATACTTCACCTGACATTGGCCTGTCTTCACCTAATCCTATGACCACTGAGGAGGCTGCCTCCTTTGTGACAGTGGAGAGCGGTTGAGTTGTTAGACCTTGCTTCTTTGCCCACTCAATAGGTTAAGACCAGTGTACTGACAGGTTCTCGACCCAGCGCAATCCAGCCAATAACCTCATCTCCCCTTTAATGAGGCCTTGACAGATGTTCTAGGGGGCACTTGGGTCAAACCATGATCGTGCCCAACGGTTAATAGACAGGTGGTGAGGTGGCATAGGCCTGCTCCTGGGGATGCAGACTAATTTCTAAAGCATCCTAAATCCAGAGATATTGGTGGTTCAGACATCTACCAGCTGCCTGAACTCCACTTCATTTCCAACCACTTCACCTGACAGGGAATCTAAACTAGTGGAGACATTTACAAAACAGATGTTCTCCGGCAGCCTCGCCCTGCGGTTTGTCAATACAGCTATCCATCCTGGGCAGGCATCCAGGCCCCCACCGTCAACGAGTTACCCAAACCCCGCCCCTTACCTCTGCCGCAAAACCGCTTTAGTTTGTAATTGGTGGAGCACAATTGGCCGGTTGGGGGCACATCACCTTTCAGCCCCTTGACTGGAGTTGCATCACGACTGACCAATCAGTGCTACAAATCAGTGCTCCAAATCGTCCAAAAGGGATACTCCCTACCCTTTCTTTCCTGCACCCTGTACATGCCACCCACACTACAACACCTCCCTGAGGACCACTTGTCCAAACAACTTGGAGAAGTTGAAGCTCTCACCGACAACGTTGACAGCGACTGCAACATCAACAACTATGTCGACAAAGATGACATTGACAACTACGTCGACAACTATGATGTTGACGACACAGTAGATGATGGCAACCTTGAAGAGGACACCTCTGACACTAACGCTAGAGACATAAGGACTGTCAACGAAGACATTGTCATCAACGGTAAGGTTATCTACTAAAAAATATCATTGGCGATGCTCTCAGTGGTGCAAAAGAGATCTCCACTGTCAACAAAGATAGCAATGGAGCTATCGGCGACATGGTTGATGCTTCCGGCAACGAAGGAAAAAACACCCATCAGAATTTTTGCGACTGGAGCATACATCTCCAAGAAAGGCCTCTCTTCTCCCACCAAGTCACTTGCTTGATGAAGAATATTCTGACGAAGGCCCATTTGGAGCGGCCCATAGCTGAATGTTAAATATCAAGAAGAGAATGACAAATATCGCAATGAGTATTATTCCTCAAGACCTCAGCAATATGTAGAAAAGCCTGCACACTATATGGAACAGTTCCAACATTATGGTCACCCTCCAATTCAGGAAGGTATGGTTCAAGTTCCATTATCTTTGATTCAAGACACCCAGAGCATGTTTCAAGACTACTGTAAAAGATTTCCAGAACCTACAAAGGCAGTATTGCTTCACAATCTATGCATCCACCTCAAACCCCCCACTCTGAGATCTCTGCGTCCTGTAGCTATATCTCTAACACCTAAGAGGATTACAGCTTCAAATATAGCAGTGCCTCCTGAGGAAGAACCAGCCTCCTCGGATGAAGGAGAGGAAGGGGAAATCCCAAACAACCAATCTACTCCCAATGAAAGGGAAGAATATTTGATTCCAGCACCATCTTCACCTGCACCACAATTTGCGGACTCTCCACCTGACACCGAAGGCTTCCATAATTTCACAGATAGAGCAGCAAAATGGTTCCAATTACCTTTGACTAGCAAACAGTTGACTGTTTTTTATATTATTTTAAAGAGCCTACTAAAAATTCATTGAGTGCAATACCAATAGTGGATTTTATTTGGGAAGATAGGATTAAGATAATGAGAAGCCCTGCGACAGTCCTCTGTCTTGCCAAGACTAAGCAAAAAATACAAGGCACCAGAAAAGTCTCCTGCATGCCTGGTTGGTCATCCAAAACCAGATTCTGTGGTTACACAAGCGGCTCAGCGCCGGTCAAAGAATCCTCTGCCCATCTCCACACTACCAGATAAGGAAGGCAGGTGCTTAAATAACATTGGTAACTGTTTCTCATCTGTGTCAGCAACTACTGTTTGTGCTGCCAATTCTCTTACCATACAAGGGCGGTATGACAGGCAAATGTGGGCATACATCGCCGCATACATAGAACTCTTGCCTGACAATGTAAAAGGAAAAGCAATCCTTCAAGACGGAGAAAGAACCTCTTCAGAGATAATAGACTGTGCTATGGATATAACATCGACAGGGTTTATACAGCTGACAGGAGTTGCCGTCCTGAGGCGGCAAGGATGGTTGAAGGCCACATAGTTCAGGCTGGACGTTCAGAGCAAAATCTTCGAAATGCCATATGATGGAGCTCCATTGTTTGGTAAACGTAAATGACTCCTTACAGGCGACCACGGCAGACACAGATACTATCAACAACAGCAATTTAGGTCACCCTAGTAGCTTTTATGAAACAAGCCTGTCAAGCAAGAGACACTGGTAGAAAGCAGTGACAACTTAAAAGTGCCGGTTATACCCTCTCCATCCTGCCAACCTATTGGAGCAAAAACGTATACAACAGATAACATCAAACAGGTGGGTGTTGGATCTAATCACCTATGGTCATACTTTAGAATTCACCCAGAGCCCACCTAACACTCCACTAAAGGGAGCACCCCTTCTTCATCTACATCTGCTCCAAAGAAAAGTTAAACAAGTACCTGAGGAAACAATCTTTTCGCATGTTCTCTTCAAGACATCCTGCATCTCCTCAATCAAGGAGATTACAGGTCAACCTTGGATCTACACAGTGCTTACTTTCAGATCCTCATTCATCCCAAACATCATAAATTCTTGAGATTCAGGGGGGCTGGCACTCATTATCAATTAAGCAAACACTTTATCAATTCACAGTTCTCCCTTCTGGGTTCAAGTCACTCCCCTATTTTTTTATGAATTTTTAGCTCCAGTGGCAGCTCACCTAAGACAGAAGGCTACCAGGTATTTGCATACCTCGACGACTGGATGATAAATGCACCAACTTGCTCATCAAGCATCAAAAGCAAACAGAGCTTGTCTAGCACTGTTCAAAGATTTAGGTTTTACCATCAATCATCAAAAATCATCCATAAATCCTTCAACGAGGATAAGGTTTCTTGGAGCAGTTTTGGGTACTATCTGAAACAAAGCATTCTTATCACAGGGAAGGCGTCGTTGGTGCAAAGGGTACTGAAAAAGTCTGTTTCGGTATGCCTGTTCAAATCTCTTCTGGGAATGATGTCCTCTTCCATTTCCTAGTACCTTTTTCCTGCTTAAGAATGTGTCCCTTACAGGAAGAGTTGGACAAGCAATGGATTCAAACTGAGGGATCATTCGACGGCCTAATCCAGATCACTCCATACATGTCAGTGGCCTTACCCTGGTGGACAAACTATGGCAATCTGTCAATGGTGCGAACATTCCTACCTCCGATACCCAAATTAGTTATTACCATGAATGCTTCCCTAAAGGGATGGGGCACCCATCTGCAGGATTTAAATATAAGTGGTAAAAGGTCTTCACAACAAATGAAAATGCATTAAAATGTGTTGGAACTCAGTCATTTTATTGAGCCTCCAAGCATTCCTGCCATGGATGAAAAGCCACAGCACCAGCATGCATTATGTTAACAAACAAGGGGGCACGAGACTTCTGGCCCTATAACAGGAAGTGCAAGAAATTTGGAAAGGGACGCTGAAGAACCAAATAACAATAAGAGCAGAACATGTTTCAGGCACAAACAATATCCTGGCGGACACATTGAGACGAACCAAAAACCGGCTGCCACAAATGGGAGCTCAATCAGATAAGCTGGACAAGATCTTCCATTGATGGGGCAAACCGACACTGGATCTATTTGCCACACAAGAGAATCGAAAATGCAATTTTTACGCAAGTTGGCACCCACAACAAGGGTTGTGGGGAAATGCGTTTATTTGGTTTATTTACATGATATAAATAATAATTAACCCCCGACCCGCCAAGCAGACAATTTTAATAAATACATCAAGTCCATAAAATGAATGACAATACATAATTCTATAAAGTGCTTCGGCTACAAAATATTTATGGATCACATCAGACATCTAAAATGAAGAAAGGAGACAGAAAAAGGGAGTCTCTTTACATGCATACTGGCATAAATATATGGACGAAAGAAAGTGCATATCCAGATTTGTGACGTCCGCTCCCACCGAGCTGATGTAACTACCTCCGCTATTCCCTGCGGCATTTATCAGTTCCCAATTGCTGAGGGGGAGCCAAACTTTCATCATTTTTGCTCGGATCTTTTCACTTTTTCGAGAATAAATTGCCTTTTCCAAATGATTAACTGATAAAAGGCGCGTAAACCATTGATGAAATAGCGGCGGGGAAGGGTCAAGCCAGGCTGTAGTCAAACATAGCCTATAAACAGCCATAGCCACAAACAAAAAGGATTGTACATTGACTGGAGCTGCTTCATGATAAACCCCTAATTAAATTAATCTAGGTGGCAGCCTAGAGTCAATCTCTAGTTTATTTGAGAGGAACTCAATGATTTCTGCTTTAAGCCCGTCTAATGCTGGACAGGTAGCCAGCATATGCGCAAGGTCCACCCCGAATGCCTTGCACCTTGGGCATCTTGCCCCCGTGGTTCCTCCCCACTTAGCTATTTCTCCTGGTGTTATGTACAGGTTAAAAAAGGTCTTAAAATGTTGGGCCTATAGGTTAGCAGAAATTAAAAGCTGCTGAGCCCTTTCTAGCGACTTAGCCAGGTCGCCAGGTAATTAATTAATCTTATCTTCCCATCCTTTTACGTGCCTAGACGGGTCATCCTGCATTGTTTTATTCATAACTCTATATAAAGCCCCTATTGGGGTTCTATCAGCGATGATCAGCTCAATGACTTCTATTCTTTCAAACCCAGAGGTCCCCCCCACCTTTATTCCTTAAAAAATCCCTTATCTGTAGATATTTAAAAAAATCTTTATGATCAAGCCGAAAATTTTGACGAATAATATCAAATGTCTTAATCGAATTTATAGTAAAAGAAATTCCCAAGAGTAGAGACTCCAAGTGTCATCCATTTACTAAAATACACATCTCGAAAAATTTCAGGCAGCAGAATATTATCCTGTATTGGGGTATAGTAGTTAAGTCTGCCCAAACCCAATCTTTTGTGGACTTTACTCCATATACGGAAGGCTGTCATTAAAACCTTAAATCGAACTCTCTTATAGTACCCAAATTCGATTTGCCGGAGCAGACGCCCTCGACTTTCTTTACCTAGGAAAAGCTCATAAATAGATGGAGTGTGAGTATCCTGACCAGCAATTGCCTCCTTCCTATATAAAAGGACCGCAAATTGCTGTAGGGCGGCAGCCCAATAGTATAGCTTAAGATTGGGCACCGCTAGCCCACCGCGTTCTCTCGGTAGGGTCATAAATCTGAGAGCTCTCCTGCGATTAGCATACGGCCAAAGAAATCGCAATAATACCCCATCAAGTATCTTAAACCAGTTATTGCCGAATTCTAACGGAATAGTCCGAAAGAGATACAAAACTTTGGGTAGAAATATCATTTTGATCAAATTACTCCGACCAATCAGTGAGAGTCTCAAGTTGTTCCATCTCCGAAAATCCTGCTTAGTCTTATGAATCAAGGGTATCCGATTAGTTTCCATGATTTTTTCCACTTCTGACTTAATTTTTTTTTTGTTTAAATCTGTTTTTATTGACTTTTAATATTACATATTCATGAAAAGCAACATACGTTTTGAGAGCCATCTATACATTGGACCATCTACCAATATTTGAGAAACATTACTGTTGTGTGGATGTTAAGCATATCATGGATACCTATGACCTCGTTTGTTCAGGAGCAAGCCTGACCCTATCGCTCAATCAATTTCACAAAGGGCAGAGGTTACAGTCCAATAATAGCATGGTTCCGTTATTACGTTGTACAGAGTCCTTCCAGATCATTCAGCATGGGCTTTTGAACAGATGTTATGAATGAGAACAAATACAACCCAACAAGAACAGCATTGACCGGTATTTGTGTGATTATCCCTCTCATTGCCCCCCCCCCCC
This sequence comes from Calotriton arnoldi, assembly GCA_963921515.1. Taxonomy (NCBI): domain Eukaryota; kingdom Metazoa; phylum Chordata; class Amphibia; order Caudata; family Salamandridae; genus Calotriton; species Calotriton arnoldi. Next base: position 1,156,749 of record CAWUFW010004739.1, on the reverse strand, counting down.
ACCCATCATCCCACTGCGTATCATCAACCTGGCAGTTGCCCCCACTCACTAGTTGCGACTGTGTCCACTCTGGGTGTCGAGTAGTGTATGTGTGTATTTGGAATATTACGGCAGTCCACTGACGGGGCGCACGTCACTCACTGCTGGTTCGCATCCCTCTCTCTCTCGAGCTGTCCCCCATGGCCGTCGTCCTCCGTTTGCTGTAAGGCTCGGAGTAGTCCCTCCCACTGGGTTGCTATGGGCTCCTTCCGTAGCCCCAGTGTTTCTTCCCGCAGGATGGCAATTCCCTCTGCTTTGGCACATGCTAAAAGCGAGTACCTCCACGCCCGTGTGTGTGGCGGGTCTGTGCCTTCCATCGTTTAGTTAAAAGCCGTTTGGCGACCACTAGCCCCAAGTCAAGAAACCGGGATGTCACCTTTGTGGCCGGGGTTCTATGAAAGTGATGCAGTAAGTATACAGTCCATTCAAAGGGTATACCGCGGCCTGTGCATACATGTAATAGCCTGCTGATTGTGTGCCAATATGTGCATAGTCTGGGACAACTCCACAGCATATGAATCAGTCCAGCCTCCGGTTCGGCGCATCGGGGACATGTGGCATCCGTACGGTGAAAGTACCTTTTGATCGTCTCAGGCGTAAGATATGCTCTGTGGACAATGAACAATTGTATTTGGCGAAATCTCATGTTTCTGGGTATACATACTGGGCTCTTGATTATCCTTTCCCACTCCTTGTCTGCCAGTTGTCGCCCTAGATCTAGTTCCCATTTGCGACGGAGTGGATCTAGACTTATCGCTGCATGTGTTCGGAGTGACGCCGCGAACCAGCGAACCAGATGCCTGCCTCGCCCCATGACGTGGAGGTACTGTATGGTAAGGTGTTGGCTCGGTTCTGTGGTCATGTCCCCCCATCTGGCAGTCAGTGTCGCTACCAGCGAGCGGTGATTAGGAATTGCCCCGGCGGTAGTCCCTCGTCCGCCACCAAGGACTCATATGGTATAAGTGTGCCATCCCGGTACAGATCTCCCAGGGTCTGTATGTCGGCCTCTCGCCATTCCGTGAGTGAAAGAGATGTGAGTGCCCCGGGCCCACTTGGGGATCCCTCCAACGGTATTGCCGGCGCGTAGGGGACAAAAGCTCTGGTGAGATATAGACTCCTGCGATAGCATTTGTACGCCACCGCTAGTAGGAGCGGCGCCGGTGGTGCAGCTTTGGTGGCTGGGTGAAAGAGTCTGATTATTTGCTCCAGGGAGTGCGGGGGTAGTGTGGTCGCCGTGTCTTCGCGGCCCCTATCCGCAAGCCAGCGGGCTATCCACTGCAGTTGTGCAGCCAAATAATAGTGTTCAAAACAAGGCGTGGCAAGACCCCCTTGGTCGGTGGGCAGATATAGTTTCGTTTTCCACTTCTGACTTAATGATAACAACCAGATAAAGCGCTTCTTCAGTCACCCTCCTATCAGATATGAGCCTCTTCATTAATTATAATTTGGATTTTCTCCAGATTTAATGCGTAGCCTGAAAATGACCCAAATACCTTGGCTTCCTTTTAGATTTCCAAAAGAGCACTACTAGGTTCGGGGGTAACAATGGCCAATTCATCGGTATAGTCCAGGATTTTTGTCCACCCCCCCGCCCCCCACCGATTTCATTGATCTAATTGCCTCATTTTGCTGAATTCGCCTGATCAAAGGGTCCATATATAACGCAAATAAAGGGGGGAGCATGGGCAACCCTGCCTGGTCCCCCGTTCTATGGCTACTTCATCTGACAGGCTTCCCATTAAAAAGATCTTCGCTCTGGGATTATAATAGAGGGCCTTCACCGCGCTAATGAATCCCTGTCCGAACCCCTTATTTGACATCACTGCCCAGAGATACGGCCAGGAGACCCGGTCAAAAGCTTTTTCTGCGTCCAACAAAAAATGAGTGCCATTGGATCTTGTGTTACTCTGGCCGCATCAAAGAGGGAGATGACTCGGCGGATATGATCTGTGGTTCCCTTCCCCGGGGTAAAGCCATGCTGAACAGGGGACACAAGCCGATTTATAACCACAGAGAGACAAGTGGCCAAAATTTTTGAGTAAATCTTGGAATCGCTGTTAATGAGCGTAATAGGCAGATATGAGCCCAGCTCCTTAGATGGTTTGTTCTTTTTTTGAAAAATTATTTTAGCCATAGCCCAGCTCTCAGGTGGAGTGCTTCCCTTTTGAATCTCCTGGAACAACTCAATCACGTACTCTTTAAGCACACCAGCAAAGATTTTATAAAATTCTCCACAAATGTAATCCATACCAGTGGCTTTACCTGATTTTAAATTACTGACGGCCAAGCCAATCTCTTCTGCTGAGATAGGTTGCTCCAACATCTGCCTATCTTCTACCTCAAGCACTTCTTCACATGTGGCCGATAAAAAAAATCCCCCATTATGTTAGTTAATTTATTTTCCTCTTTGGAATAAAGTTGCTGGTAGAAGCGCTGAAAAGAAGACCTAATATCAGGGTCAGATTTCATGCCATATTGTGAATCCCTGATTTCCCTGAATGCCCCCCCTCCCCCACTGCCATCTGTCTCGTTCTAAAAGCCAGAAGTCGCCCCACCTTTTCGTTATATTCGTACATTTTCTCCTGCTAAACTAAATATTTATCGGACGCTTTTTTGTCATATGTCGACAATCTTTGCTTTAATAGTAGCTATTTCCAAAAGGGCTACTTCTACTCCAGACCCAGCAGAAATCAACTCTATCAACATTCCCTCAACTCTGGCTAAGTCTGCATATAGCCCCTGAATTAACAATTTCTCGCTTTTCTGCTTCTCCAAGCTATACCTCAACGTCTCGCCCCGTAGGCAAGCCTTGAATGTTCCCAGATATTGCTTATTGAAGCGCTCCCATGATTGTCTGACATAAACTGAGGGATCCATGCCTGGACCTGGAACACCGTCCCCACCAACCTCCGACAGACCCAAGACCTACTGGCCTTCAGAAGACTCCTCAAGACCTGGCTCTTCGATCAGTAGCAGCACCACCCCCCTCTTCCCCCAGCGCCTTGAGACCCTCGCGGGTATGTAGTGCGCTTTATAAGTGACATGATTGATTGATTGATTGACATACTGTGGGTCTAACAGGAGCGCTCTTTCGAATGACCAATACCGGTCTACTTTATAATACGGGGTCATTTCGATCTGAAGCATGAGGGGAGCGAAATGATGTTACTCATCATGCATTAAGATTTGCTAGTGACTGGAGAGCAAGATGGTGGCTGCCTAGATTGCTGCGGTGCTCACCGTAACCGGCTCCGGTGATTACAGCTTTGAATAATGGGTAATTGAGGAAAAAGGAAAATCGCTTACCTACTTTCGGCATTCCGGCATGAGACGGTCTAGGTGCGGTAGGCTCTACGTACTGCTGGACTTTCTCATTTGCTCGAAGAGAGCTCGGTGGGTGTCTATGCTGCTGCTGGCCAGGCTGCTCGGAGCAGGCATCTGGTCCTCACCACGGAGTGGGCGTCGGGATCCAGTGATGCCGCCCCGCTCTAACAAATTGCTAAAGGAAAAGGAGAAAAAGCGCAGGGAGGCGCCGCAAGCCACAGCCTCTATGCATCGGACAGCCGACGGTGGTAAAGGGAAACTGAAAAATGACGAAAGCAAAACTGAAGTGAAGCCAAGACTGAAGACAGGGGGCCTGGCTGAGAAATCAAGGTCACAGAAAGACGTCCGGGTCACGAATAGCATGCAGGCACAGGGGGATGCAAAGCAGCCTGTAATTTCAGCAATCTTGATCATGAACAGCCAGGTGGTGCGACGGCTTCCCTGTTTTTATTTTAGAATTTATTGTGTGATTGCTTAAAACCATAACAATTTTTTAAAAAGCACGTAATTCATGTATACAAAATGCGAAATTATTAAAAGACGTTGAATTATTACTAAACAAATACAATAATCTTACTGAAAAATGGAGTGTGATTAAAATAACCGACTATTAATTAATTGCCTATGATGGGCAAAACCTTAGTTGACAAAACCATCGTAGCGTTGCTTTTAAAAACTGGAGGGGAATGGCTAGACATACATTTTCAAGAAGCCATATAGAAAAGTGTAAAGAGCAAGTATTTGGCAAGAAACAATGTTCATGTAAACTATACTGGATAATCAGGAGATCCTTAGTTGATTGTAGGGTTACGTAGCAGTGCAGCCGGAGAGAGGGAGATTGGCGGCCCTGTTTTTCTCCAGCAATTTGGCCGCTCTGGTGACAAATTTGGTGAACCGAATGTTCAACTGCGTATTATCTGAGGACAAGGTGGCTATTATAGCCTGTCGACATGTGCGAGCTCCGAGTTTATCCCATTCGTCCCGCAGTAAGGTCCTTCTGTCGGTGATCAATGCGGGACATACGCAGGCTATATGCTCCATTGCTTCAGAGTGGTAGCCGCATTCCCTACATTCGGTGCTAACACTAGGGCGCACCGCCATTCAGGTAAATGCTCTAAAAAAGGCCATTCTCCCAACCTCAGGTCCATAAACTTTAACTTCCAAAAAAGTGCAAACATGCTTGATAAATAAGATGATTCAACCCCCGGTTTGAAGTCGAAGATGACCGCCCAGGCATGTTTTCTTCTGGACAGTGTTGCCCTATCTGAATGAAAGGACCACAGCCGGACACTTCTCTTAATAACAGATTTTAACGCCGGCTGTGTTGGATTTGTTCCCCAGTATTCTTTGACGCCGAGTAACTGCAAGGAATGGTCCAGATGGTGCCGATGTTTTTGGCTGGAGTGGCTGGTCAATATTTCATTCCAAAGTCTAGCCTCCAGGCTACCCTCTCGGGAGTTGCGCAGTCTGTTGCAGAGCTTGATAAACGCGCCGGCCTCGACACCGTGATGGTCTAGTAGGCCAAGTTCAAGTCTAACTTGAGCTAGTGATGAGGATCTTGGCAGGCGCCATGCTCGCTTAAAAAGTTTGGTGGTTAATTTATTTAGTGGAATACTTATTGCGCCCATCATGATCACTGAAGTGAAACCAAGACTGAAGACAGGGGGCCTGGCTGAGTAATCAAGGTCACAGAAAGACGTCCGGGTCACGAATAGCATGCAGGCACAGGGGGATGCAAAGCAGCCTGTAATTTCAGCAATCTTGATCATGAACAGCCAGGTGGTGCGACGGCTTCCCTGTTTTTATTTTAGAATTTATTGTGTGATTGCTTAAAACCATAACAATTTTTTAAAAAGCACGTAATTCATGTATACAAAATGCGAAATTATTAAAAGACGTTGAATTATTACTAAACAAATACAATAATCTTACTGAAAAATGGAGTGTGATTAAAATAACCGACTATTAATTAATTGCCTATGATGGGCAAAACCTTAGTTGACAAAACCATCGTAGCGTTGCTTTTAAAAACTGGAGGGGAATGGCTAGACATACATTTTCAAGAAGCCATATAGAAAAGTGTAAAGAGCAAGTATTTGGCAAGAAACAATGTTCATGTAAACTATACTGGATAATCAGGAGATCCTTAGTTGATTGTAGGGTTACGTAGCAGTGCAGCCGGAGAGAGGGAGATTGGCGGCCCTGTTTTTCTCCAGCAATTTGGCCGCTCTGGTGACAAATTTGGTGAACCGAATGTTCAACTGCGTATTATCTGAGGACAAGGTGGCTATTATAGCCTGTCGACATGTGCGAGCTCCGAGTTTATCCCATTCGTCCCGCAGTAAGGTCCTTCTGTCGGTGATCAATGCGGGACATACGCAGGCTATATGCTCCATTGCTTCAGAGTGGTAGCCGCATTCCCTACATTCGGTGCTAACACTAGGGCGCACCGCCATTCAGGTAAATGCTCTAAAAAAGGCCATTCTCCCAACCTCAGGTCCATAAACTTTAACTTCCAAAAAAGTGCAAACATGCTTGATAAATAAGATGATTCAACCCCCGGTTTGAAGTCGAAGATGACCGCCCAGGCATGTTTTCTTCTGGACAGTGTTGCCCTATCTGAATGAAAGGACCACAGCCGGACACTTCTCTTAATAACAGATTTTAACGCCGGCTGTGTTGGATTTGTTCCCCAGTATTCTTTGACGCCGAGTAACTGCAAGGAATGGTCCAGATGGTGCCGATGTTTTTGGCTGGAGTGGCTGGTCAATATTTCATTCCAAAGTCTAGCCTCCAGGCTACCCTCTCGGGAGTTGCGCAGTCTGTTGCAGAGCTTGATAAACGCGCCGGCCTCGACACCGTGATGGTCTAGTAGGCCAAGTTCAAGTCTAACTTGAGCTAGTGATGAGGATCTTGGCAGGCGCCATGCTCGCTTAAAAAGTTTGGTGGTTAATTTATTTAGTGGAATACTTATTGCGCCCATCATGATCACTGAAGTGAAACCAAGACTGAAGACAGGGGGCCTGGCTGAGTAATCAAGGTCACAGAAAGACGTCCGGGTCACGAATAGCATGCAGGCACAGGGGGATGCAAAGCAGCCTGTAATTTCAGCAATCTTGATCATGAACAGCCAGGTGTTGCGACGTCTTCCCTGTTAAAAATCCAAGACGCCCGACAAAATGTACTTCGTAGTTCGGATTCAAGCCGCCTAAATTCTCCAGATCTAGGGGACACATTTTATTTGTTAACTGATTATTCTGTTCGGCTGTGACTGAAGATCTCTCTGAGGAAGGAAAAAGCTCTAAAGATAACAACAGTAGTATGTCTGATGGGGCTAAGACTCCAAATACTCTGAAACGTCTTACAAAGAAAACGAAAACTAGGTGCAGCCTCCTCAGCAAGGGCACTGCTGTAAGGGATATCAACAGTGCAGCCCCCGCTCCCACATCCCAGCTAGATTGGGATTACTCTGCGACTCAACAAGTCTGAGGATGCGGGGGGGTGGTGGATAAACATAGAACATAGAACATAGAACAGACAAACCCGGCCTCTCCAGGGCCTCCCACTATGGACCTTATATACCATACCTTAAAACAGGTTCAGGGGGAAGCAAGAGCAGAAACTCAGAAGGCACATCTATCTGCCAAGAAAATCCAGGGTGCAATCCGGAAGATGAATACATTTTGTATAGATATGGTTGAAAGAGTGTCTGCAATAGAAGCCTTCACAGTCGCTGTCGAGGAGGCCACATGTGCTGTACAAACTCGAGTTGACAGCCACGATTCCTAATTGGTGGATGTGCACTGGAAGCTGGAAGAATTTGAAAATCTGCGACAGAATAATCTCCGCTTTTTGGGCATTGTCGAGAACGCCTAAGGGAACGATATCAGGGCTTTTATTATCAATTTGCTTAAAGGTGCTTTCCCCGACCTACCCAACTGGAACTGGGAGACTGAGATACAGCGGGTGCATAGATTCACATTGATGCTACGAAAAACTGGGCAGGCGGGTCAGCTGGAGAGGCCAAGGGCGATTTTAGTGTTCTTTGGTAACTTTCTATTACGGCAAGCTATTTTCGAAAAGGCACGACCAGATGCTAAACGTTCATTCGAGGGCCATAATTTTTTCGTGAGACCTGACTTTTGCCACGCTACTGTGGAGCGGAGGTGGCGCCTCTGCCAGATGTTCACGCTTTTACAAAGCGCCGGCTGCCAAGTTTTTTTGCTTAACCCTGCCAGGCTAAAGGTGGTTCATGATGGCAGAACCCGCTCGTTTACTTCAGAGATAAAAGCTCAAGAGTTTTTAGATGAGATTCTAGACAGCCGAAAAAGCCTCAGAGGAGGGGGTAACGGCTAATTTGGAAGAATGGATTGGCTGGGACTTCTGATTCTACTGGATTATCTATAACCTAGAGGTTGTTCTCAGAGAAATGTTTTTTTTTTTTTGTTTCCTTCTAGTTTGGCTTTTTTCTTTTCTCTCATTCTTGGATTTTCTTTTTTCACTGGGGCCCAGGGGGAGGTGGGTTGGCACCTTAGCAGGAGCTATCATTAGGGTCTTGAGGGACCCGATGCTCTGTTTGGGGTCTGGGGTTGGGGGTGGAGGGAGGGTAAGGGTTGGGAGGGCAGAGGTGGGGTTTGGGAAGGAGGGGGGAGATTATACAAGCAGTCAAGGATTTCAATGTGAGCAAACATTTGAGATAGGGAATGTGCAGGCCAGGTGTATTCCCCTTTTTGTTTTTTCGTTTTTGGTTTTAAGTTTTGTTCCGATTATCGCCTTTTCTAATGAGTAAACTTCGTATTGTATCCCTCAACATATGTGGGCTTAATGACAGCCGAAAAAGACAGAGTGGCGTTCGACCTGAAGATTTTAAAACCAGATAGATTATGCCTACAAGAAACATATATAGAGAATACTGATAAGAATCTACTCGGTGGGCTGGGATTCCAAATTGTTGGTTGTACAACTCAAGGTAGCCGCACCAAGGGGGTTGCTATTTTGTCAAAAAAGGGAGTCTGTGGGTTTCCGCGAACTCTAGCAGATAGCTTAGGTCGATGGGTTATAACGGAATGCCGTCTTGGCCCTCACACCTTTACTATTTGTTCCTCGTATGGCCCGGTTGTAGATGGTCCCACTCTTTTTCATTGGTTAAATAGCGAGTTGGCGCTCTGGCCTCTCCCGCTCATAATTTGCAGCTACTTTAATATTAATTGTCCCCATAATGGGAATGCGCAAGGGGGGGGGGGAGATCTATTATGGTAGGAAACCTAAAGTTTATAGTGCCCTTGCTGATCTGGTGAGCAACCACGGGCTGATTGAGCTGTGGAGGGAGAATATGAAGGTGGATCCTGGGTTTACTTTTTTTTCTGCCTCTCATAGGGTCCACGTTAGACTAGATTATTTTTTTGTCTCAAAAAGCCTTGCCTCAAAGTCTTTGATATCGAAATTTCCCCGGGTGATGTCGGGAAATGCGTTTACGATGAGAATTGCATACACTTTTGTGAGAAAGTGCCCTCTTTCTGCATGGTTGCCCCCACTTTTTGCTGAACTGTTGATGTACTTTGAGTGTGCCCTGGGCTCCTGCTAATCGGGTACCCAGGGCCTGTGTTCTTTCCCTAAAACTGCATTGAAACGAAAACCCAATTGGCATCCCTGGCCACAGGTCAGCCCATGGTAAATGGTACCACAGGTACCCAGGGCACTGTGACCAGGGAAGGCCTCTAAGGGCTGCAGCACTTATTGGGCCACCCTTAGAGGTCCTGTACCTTTACACTCACACACTGCCTTTGCAGGCTGCGTGTTTTAGTGCAGAACTAAGTGAAGAGTCGACATGGCACACATCCCTGTGTGCCATGCCTACAACCCACTGCCCTGGCATAGATCAGTCACCCCTCTAGCTGGGTGCACTATACCAGTGGTGAGGGTACAGGTGCATGAGCCCTGTACCCCTACAGTGTCTAAGTCCATTCTTAGACATTGTAAGTGCAGTGCTGCCATCAAGAGTATATGGTGCTGGGAGTTTGTCATTACGAACTCCACAATACCATAATGGCTACACTGAAAACTGAGACGTTTGGTATCAAACTTCTCAGCACATTAAACCCACACTGATGCCAGTGTGGGATGTAATGAAAAATGCACACACAGGGCATTTTAGAGATGCCCACTGAAGAACGACCTACCACTAGTGTCTAGGCTGAGTGGCTGTTTTCAGCTGCCACCACCAGACATGTTTCTGGAACCCTGGGTCGAGAGCCTGATGCTCTCGGGGGCCTGAAACAATGCACATCCTGGGACGAGGTGCCGAGCCTCCTCCCCCAGGATGAATAGGGTCCACGAAGGGGAAGCTTCAAAGGCTTGCCGCCTTTGTGAGCTTCCCCAGGCCACTTGCTGCTTTCAGCAACCGGTCCCCACTGGTTCTGACCCCCACCTTGGGCGGGAGAACCGGCGGGAAAAACAAGTGAGGAAGAGAGGTGTGCCCACCTCTGCCTACTCCACCCCTCAGGTGGGGGAGGCGAGGTGAAGCACAACTCTCAGTCCCCGCCATCTTGCAGATGGGGGGACCCAGCCAACCAGGGTGAGGCATATGCCCCCCTCCCACTGGAGGGTGGCATAATAGGGGGTGTACCCACCCCAGGGAAGGGACCCATTGGTTCCAACCTTTTACCTACCTGTAACGCCCCTAAATCTAGTATTATAGGCACCCCTGAACCTTGCTTCCTCAGACAAGAAACAAGAAGAAAAGAAGAAGGACCGAACAGCCGTGCCGAAGCTAACAAGAGGAGGACGCCCACTGACTTGGCCCCAGCCCTACCGGCCTGTCCCCACCTCCAACCTGCTCCAGCGAAATCCCGGTGTGTCCTGCAGCCAGCAACCTCTGGAAACCCTGAGGACCTGCCTGCCTTCCATCCCAAAGACTTTGTCTCCCGTGACTGCCGGATTTGTTCGCCAACAGACTCCAGCTCCGCAAGGATCCGCTGGTTTACACCACTCTGCACCCAACACCCACGGCTTGAGTTCGAGTGGCCCAACACCATGAGGAGGTCTCCCCTGCGATCCAGACCCGAGATCCAGTGATCCGTAACCTGCCTCAAACCTCCAGCCGACGCCTGCAGCCTAAATCCTGAAGGTCCCCGCAACCGTGACCAGGAGCTGGTAAGAAGATCCGACCCTAAAAGGCACCCCTGCACCCGACGCCTCACAGCCTTGGGTGGCCCAACCGACGGTGCCTAACCAACCCCCAGCATCCCAACTTAGCTCTCCAAGTGATGGTCGCACCCAGAAGACCTTTGTCCCCGAGCCTGCAGTGTGTTTGCAAACCGGTGAAACCCGATTGAAAGCTACAGGGCCCAACGCCAACACAGCACTCTGCTCCTGGCCGCCCCAGTGCCGCTGAGGGTGCACCTTTTGTGCTGGCTTGAACCCCCATTTGCCCTGAGCTTAAGTCCAGGAGCTTTGCTCCCACAACCCAGTGGCCTGCTCGTCAGCAGCCACCAACCGGAGGCCCCCTTTCCCCCATTGGATAACATTGGGCCTCAGCACTCTGCATCCGGCCGCCCAAGTGCCGCTGAGGGTGTAACAAGAGTACATCCTTGACCCTGGGGGACCCCTGAGTCTACCCCCAGAATACCAACTCCCACAACCGAATACTTACCTTTGAACCGATAACCCTATTTTCCTCCATAGGATAACATTGACTGTTTTTCTGTGAAACGTTTCTAAGTGTGGAGTTGGAAAATCTATGAAACACTTTAAAACTGTAGCTAAATAACAAAAACGCTTTTACTGACCTGCTTACAGGAAATGTCCCAGTGTAGTATCCAGGTATACTGCTCTGTGTAAGAAAAGTAATCTGTAAAGTAATCTAGTTGACATTCTACTAAAAAGCCAATACAAAGTATATGTACAGTATATCAAAAGCAGTGCATTACTAGTAGCTCTACTGTAATCAAATCAAAGTGCATATACAATTGCAATTCAAACTGTTTACAAACTGCATTACTTCTATAAAGTATTTATTGCTTACCTGTGCCAGGCTTGCTTGGTTGTAGAAAATAAAATAACTAAAAGAATATTTTTATACAAAACCAATTGGTCTGAAGGTCAGTCTTTGAGTGTGTGATATCATTTGCTGATTGAGTGTGTACAACAAATGCTTAACACTACCCTCTGATACAGCCTTACTGCTCGACCACACTACCACAAATAGAGAGTAAGGTGCTATCTACTTTTACCTCTGCCTAACTTTGGGGTTCCACTGGACTCTGTGCACACTATACCTCACTTTGGTATAGTATATACAGAGCCAGCATCCTACAACTTTTTCCCTGGTTCGCCAGATTCCAAGACTTCTCAGCAAAAGGGAGAGGATTCACATCAGCTGAAACCCCACCCCGTTACTAACAATGAACCACAACCAGGTACTTTAGCCCAGACCCGACCTCCTTACACTTTGCGCCCTGGTTCTTGAATATAATGAGCTTGTGAGCATGAACATCCCTCAAGACTGTGGAGACATTCTTGTGAAAGGTACAGCTGCTACCACTAATAAGATATATAAACTGAAATGGATGAGTTTTTGTTTATGGTGCCAGAAATGAAATATTCGCCCTCTTTCAGCACTGCCAGAGCCAATTCCACCATATCTCTTATTTTTGTCAGTCAGGCTTGGTCCATGCTTCCACCAAGGTGCATTTAGCAGCAATCTCAAGATATAGAAGATCAACTGATTAACCGTCCTTGGGGTCTAATAGGGTGATTAAACAGTTTCTTAAAGGCCTTTTCAGAATATCTCCTCCATCTAGGCAGTACAACACAGTGCTTGCGCAACTGATGAAGGCTCCATTCGAACCTATCCACAAAACGGATCTACAGTTTTTTACGTGGAAGTTGGCGTTGTTTTTGGCCCTTACATCAGCAAGGAGAGTCTGCGAGATACAGGCATTCACAAATAAAGAGCTTTTCTGCAGTTCAAGGACAAGTGTGTGGTTCTCAGACCCAGTCCCAGATTAATTTGCAAAGTCCAAACGGATTTTCATATAAATGAACCTATTGTCCCGAGGACATTTTTCTGAACCCACAAACTGCAGCTGAAAAATCATTGCATACATTAGAAGTTAAAAGATCCCTGAAATTCTGTCTGCACCACACTAAATACTTCAGGTAGACAGACAACTGCTAGTAGCATATGGGAATCACCATAAGGGTCTTACTGTTTCTAAGCCAAGCATAGCTCGATGGATTTCAGCGGCTATCCAGCTATGTCAGTGCAAGGCTGGAAAACCGCTGACGGACAAAGTTAAAGCTCACTCTGCCAGTGCATTTTTTTTACTGCGACTGCTCTATTCGCTGGTGTGCCTCTCAAAGAAATATGTCCAACCTCAACATGGAAAAATAGGCGTACGTTCTTGCAACATTACTGTCTGTAATCGTCAGAGCAGAGTGATGCTGCTGTTGTACAAGCAGTGTTACACCATTTATTCCAATAAGGTGACCCCTTTTCTATTATCTCATCTTCCACCATTGTATGATGATTGTACAAATACTCGAACTGCTAGCTATTCTGATTCAAGCATGTGAATCTTTGAAAGATGCCAATACTGGAGAATGAAAACTTTCCTAGCTATCCTAACCAAGTTTCAATTATATTAAGGACACGGAGGCAAGGATTACACTGGTCTTTCTTCACTTAATTGATGACACCAGCCATATTAAGAACCATAATTACAAAACCAACGTCATTTCCCATGAACCATTGGGAAAAGAAAAGAACTTGAGTCCAGGTAGTCATGCCCTTCCACAAAGGGCAATCCATCACCTTGCCGGCTTTTTTGCACCGCCTCACCCCTTCGAGGAGGAAGAGCAGCTTCATTGCCTGGACCATAAGCGGGCACTTAATTTCTGTGTGGACTGAACCAGAGGCTACCGACAGAACAGTCAATCTTTTGTCGGTTTCTCTGGGACTGGGAAAGGCAAGGTGGTGCAAAAGAGGGCTTTCTCAAGATGGGTTGTACTATGCATCAAGATCTGCTATGGGCTATTTAAGAAGCAGCCCCCCGAAGGCTTGCATGCTCATTCCACCAGAGCGAAAGCTGCTACTACTGTGCTGACACACGGTGTGCCAGACATAGATTTTTGCCAGGCTACTATGTGGGTGTCCCTCCACACATTCATGAAGCATTACTGCATGGATATTGAGGTCTTGCGGGATGTTTACTTGGCCCAATCTGTCATCCTGTATTTCCTGGTCTGAGCCATTTCACAGACCTACAACCTGGGGGGTACTACTTTGGTATCAAGTCACAAATTGAGGAATCTGTGGATAGAAGTCTCTATCAGAGTAACAAGTTACTTACCTTTTGATAGCTTTTCTGTTAGAGAATCTATATAACCGCAGATACCTCACAAACCCACAATTCTCCCGATTCTGTGGAGTGGATTAATAAGATTCCATCCTCAATTCTGCACACTGCCGTAAACTGATTTCAATGGCACTGCATCCTTTGGTGTGGACAGAGATCTTAACTGAAAAAAACGTCCCTCACATGGAGCTGCACTACACCACCTATCAACTCACAAGGGAATTGCTCAAAGGTTTTCAGATCCAGTCTGGCCCCTGGGGAAATTCACCAAGTAAGGAATCTTCGGTTAGATGGTCTCTACAAGCAAAGGTGTTAGTGAAATTAAGTAATTTGTTCTTTTGACCCTCCTGTCTGTGACTTTTAAATGTACATTATGAAACAGTATGTTTAGACAGAGGTATCTCAGTGAAGGTTTGAGAACCAGCAAAATTGAAACTCTGCTAAACTTAGTGTGTGATAATAGGTTAAGGGACCTGCTCTGTAATGTGTTATTAAACGTTTCAGCAACCACCAACGCCCTCTGTGTAATGATTTTGAAAGTGCTTAGAGCTTACTTGAATTCAGTGACCTTGTTACAAGTGCTGGGCATAACCTTATTGTGGAATGTTGATGGTCGGCAGTCATGCCACAAGGTTTTGAGTGCATTTAGGTTGTGCCTCTGACTAGGCCTTAAAAACACTTTCAATCCAATTTAGATTTGGCTGTCTGCATCAGGTTAGCATGCTGAAAGATGAATATGTGAGAGCATCCAGCAAATTTACCCCAAGAACTTTTCTCTAAATTTAGATTTCTGTTACGTAGACTAGTGATAAATTCTCTGTTGATTTGAAATATCCCCATAACACGATGGATGATGTCACCATCACCCTTAGTGTTAGAGAAGGGATGGTGTCTTTGGGTAATGCACTGTTAAATGTGTGTTTAGCGAGAAAGCATGTATTTTAGGTGTGTCCGGCAACAAAAACATTATGCCAAACGCGTAGAGAGCTTTCGTGGTGTTTTTCACATAATTCAAATAGAATTCATGGTGAGCATTCATGAGTAATCGTCCTTTTCTTTTGACCCCACTACACAGCCCATTTTTGTGGACACTTTGATCAGTCTGTGTGAGAAAGTGCCCTCTTTCTGCATGGTAGGCCCCCACTTTTTGCTGAATTGCTGATGTTCTTTGACTGAGTGTGCCCTGGGCTCCTGCTAATCAGGTACCCAGGGTCTATGTTCCTTCCTTAAAAACTGCATTGAAGCCTAAACCCAATTGGCATCCCTGGCCACAGGTAGGCCGCTGGTAAAAGGTACCACAGGTACCCAGGGCGCTGTGACCAGGGAAGGCCCCAAAGGGCTGCAGCACTTATTGTGCCACCCTTAGAGGCCCTGCACCTTTTCACACACACACTGCCTTTGCAGGCTGCGTGTCTTGGTGCAGAACAAAGTGAAGAGTCGACATGGCACACATCCCTGTGTGCCATGCCCACAAACCACTGCCCTGGCATACATCAGTCACCCCTCTAGCTGGGTGCCCTATGCCAGTGGTGAGGGTACAGGTGCCCTGTACCCCTACAGTGCCCAAGTCCATTCCTGGGCACTGTAAGTGCAGTGCTGCCATTAAAAGTATATGGTGCTGGGAGTTTGTCAATACGAACTCCACAACACCATAATGGCTACACTGAAGACTTGGAAGTTTGGTATCAAACTTCTCAGCACATTAAACCCACACTGATGCCAGTGTGGGATTTAATGTAAAATGCACAACAGAGGGCATCCTAGAGATGCCCCCTGAAACTCGACCAACTTCTAGTGACCTGACTGAGTGGCTGCTTAGGCTACCACCAACAGACATGTTTTTGGACCCCTGAGTCGAGAGCCTGCTGCTCTCGGGGGCCTGAGACAATGCGCATCCTGGGACGAGGTGCCAAGCCTCTTCCCCCAGGATGGGCAGGGTTCACGAAGGGGAAGCTTCAAAGGCATGCCGCCTTTGTGAGCCTCCCCAGACCATTTGCTGCTTTCAGAAACTGGTCCCCACTGGTTCTACCCCCCACTTTGGACGGGAGAACCGGCGGGAAAAACAAGTGAGGGAAAGAGGTGTGCCCACCTCTGCCAACTCCACCCCTCAGGAGGTGGAGGCGATGTGAAGCACAACTCTGAGTCCCCGCCATCTTGAGGATGGGGGGACCTAGCCAACCAGGGACAGGCTCCTGCCCCCCTCCCACTGGAGTGTGGCACGATAGGGGGTGTACCCACCCCAGGGAAGGGACCCATTGGTCCCTGCCCTTTACCTACCTGTAAGACCCTAAAGCTAGTATTTAGGGGGCACCCTGAACCTTGCTTCCTCAGATCCAGCAACGACAAGAAGAAAAGAAGGACCCAACAGCCGTGCAGCCAGCTAACAAGAGGAAGACGCCCACTGACTTGGCCCCAACCCTACAGGCCTGTCTCCCCTCGAACCTGCTCCTGGGAAATCCCGGTGTGTCCTGCAGCCAGCAACCTCAAAAACCCCGGAGGACCTGCCTGCCTTCACTTCCAAAGACTGCTTCTCCCGTGAACACCGGATTTGTTCAACAGCAACCTCTGGCAGCAGCCGGAGACCGCGAATCCAGCCCACTCTGCACCCACCGAACCCGGCCCGAGCGGAAAAATACCACGAGGAGGTCACCCCGGCGATCCTGACCCGAGATCCGGCGACCCCATACCTGCCTCAAGCCTCCAGCCGATGCCTGCAGCCTAAATCCAGAAGGCCCCCCTGACCGCGACCCGGAGCTGGTAAGAAGATCTGACCCCAAAAGGCACCCCTGCAGCCGACGCCCCACGGCCTTGTGTACCCAAACCGACGGTGCCTAACCAACCCTTAACTTCCCAACTTACCTCTCAAAGTGGTCGCCACACCCAGAAAACCTTTGTCTCCCTGCCTGCAGTGCTTCTTCAAACCGGAGGTTCTCCATTGAAAACAACAGGGCGTCCGACGTCGAAACAGCACTCTGCACCCGGCCGCCCCAGTGCCGCTGAGGGTGCACCTTTTGTGCCTACTTGTTTCCCCATTTCCCCTGACCTAAACCCTAGGAGCTTTGCTCCCACAACCCAGTGGCCTGCTTGCCAGCAGCCACCAACCGGAGACCCCCTATCCTCCATAGGGTAACATTGGCCCTCAACACTCTGCACCCGGCCGCCCTAGTGCCGCTGAGGGTGAAACAAAAGTGCATCACTGACCCTGCGGGACCCCTGAGTCTAACCCCAGAACCTTAACTCCCACAGTCGATTACTTACCTGTGAACTGTTAACCTGTTTTTCCTCAATAGGATAACATTGAGAATTTTCTTCCAAAAAGTTTCTAAGTGTGGAGTTTTAAAATCTAAAAATATTCTTTAAAAATCGCAGAAATAACCAAAACGCATTTACTTACCTATTTGCATGAAATGTCCCAGTGCTGAATCTAGGTATCCAGCACTCAGTTAGAAAAGTAACGTAAAAAGTAACTTACCTGCAATTTACTGAAAAAGCCTATTCATTCCAATGTACTGTATTTGCTAAGTGTTGCAACCTACTGCTCCCCTCGTAAAACAAACAAAGTATAATTTCTATTGCATTTTCAAACTGTTCTATATCCAATAACTTATTACTGAAAAGTATTTAATGCTTACCTGTGCCAGGCTTGCTTGGTTCTAAAAATAAACAGTATATTTTTATACAAAAACAATTGGCCTAGAGTTTAGTTCTTGAGTGTGTGAATTCATTTGCTGACTGAGTGGGTACATCAAATGCTTAACACTGTCCTCTGATACTGCCTTACTGCTCGACCAAGCTACCACTATTAGAGAGTAAGGTGCTATCTAACTTTAACCTCTGCCTACCTTTGGAGTCACCTGGACCCTATACACACTATACCTCATTTTGGTGTAGTATATATAGAGCCAGTTTCTTACATTGGTGGATCAGCGGTGGGATGTACAACTTGCATTTGTTGGACTACTTTGGTTACCACCTGATCACACGACAGAACTCTTAAATTGCCTTTAGAATTCTTATTTTTTCAAATTGGCATTTTTACCAAACTACTAAAAGTCTTGATAGGGCCTTGCTTAAGTCCCTTTAGAATTTTAGAAAATAAAAAGTCACTATAGTCAAGGGTAGAGGCGTTAGAACTTTTTGTTAGAATGTCTCAAGAAAAGAACCCAGCTATTAGTGAAAATAACCATAATAACATACAGGACATGGTTGAGGAGCTTGACCTCACCCCTTACCTTCACTTTTCTTTCAAGGAAGTAAGGTCCTTATGTAAACTTAAAAACATAGCAATGGGCCCACATCCAACCAAACAAAAGCTCCAGGAGCTGTTGGCTGAGTATGCAAAGGCCCACCCTTCTGAACATGGTGATGACCAGTCAGAGGGAGAAAGGAGTGAGGAGGATGGAGATAGGTACCCACCTCCACCACTTCCTAGGGAAGAAAGGGACCCTGTACCCTTAATTCCAAGAGTTAACCTCTTGGGACCTAGAGGCCACACAGGTGGCTCAGGTTCTGGTGGGGACATTGAGGACAGCCTCAATGAGGAGGACAGCCTTTTAGAAAGGCTGGCCAAAAGACTGGATCTAGAGTCCAGACTCCTGGCTCTAGAGAAAGAAAGGAGATGGGTTTAGCACCCATCAATGGTGGCAGCAATCAAAATAAAAAGGATAGAGAGCAATCTTATGATCCTAAAATCCCCAAAGGGATTGTCCCTAAATATGAGGAGGGTGATGATATCACCAAGTGGTTCACAGCCTTTTGGGAGGGCTTGTGAAGCCAGAAGGGTGAAGAAGACTTTCTGGGGGGCACTCCTTTGGGAACTGTTCTCTGGTAACTGCAGAGACAGACTCCTGACCCTTTCTGGGGCAGATGCTGGGTCCTATGACCTCATGAAGAGAACTCTGATTGAGGGATTTGGACTCACAACTGAGGAGTACAGAATTAGATTCAGGGGGGCTCCCAAAACCAGTCCTGGATTGATTTTGTAGACTACTCAGTAAAGACACTAGGTGGCTGGTTAACTGGAAACAATGTGCATGACTTTAATGGAATTTACAACCTTTTTATGAAGGAACACATATTAAGTAATTACATTGATGAAAAGTTGCATCAGTACCTGGTAGACCTAGGTCCACTTTCTCCCCAAGAATTGGGAAAGAAGGCAGACCACTGGGTCAAAACAAGGGTAACTAGGACGTCCACTGGGGGTGACCAAAAGAAAGGGGTTACAAAGCCTCCCCAGAGGAAAGACAGTGAACCCCTTAAAGATAAAAGTAAGGAGTCCCAGGTAGCCCCCCAAAAA
Organism: Calotriton arnoldi; assembly: GCA_963921515.1. Classification (NCBI taxonomy): domain Eukaryota; kingdom Metazoa; phylum Chordata; class Amphibia; order Caudata; family Salamandridae; genus Calotriton; species Calotriton arnoldi. The sequence continues at coordinate 1,137,729 of CAWUFW010004739.1, read as the reverse complement.
CCTGTCCAGGAGGGTGGGCCCAAAGACACCTCACAAACTAAAACAGGGTACCAGGGTAAGAATTGGGATCCCAACAGGGTATGGTGTCACAACTGTCAAAAGGCAGGACACCACACCAAGGACCCTAGCTGTCCTAAAAACAAAGCCCCTAGTACAGCTCCAGGGGTGACTAGTGTAGCTCCAGGGGTTGCCAGTGTAGCTTTGGAGGATGGTTCCTCAGATGAGGAAGTCCTCCTAGCCTTCAACTGGAAAATGGGCCCAAAAGGTGAGCTGGAAATTCCAGAGGGGAGTAGACACTTCCACCACCTACTGGTGAATGGAATCCCAGCCACTGCCCTGAGAGATACCTGTGCCAGTCACACTGTGGTGCATGACAGGTTGGTACTCCCACACCAGTATGTCCCAGGGGAAACAAAGAGAGTAAGGACTGTCCCATGGGGTGTCACTGTTAGGCCAGTGGCTGTAGTGCTCCTAGAAGTAGCTGGGACCCTTAGATGGAGAAAGGTGGTAGTTAGTAAAAACCTCCCCCTTGATTGTCTCCTGGGGAATGACCACCCAGAGGTTGGTCAGAGCCAAAGAGAGGTACTGGTCCAATGCCAGACCTCACCCAAGGAATCTGGGAGGGCTCAACCTGCAGTTAGTGCAGCTAAGCCCCAAAAGTAAAAGAAGAAACAGTGTAGGAAAGGTGGGCAACTGTTAGCCACTGTTCCAGTGGGCCAGGGAGATTCTATCCCAGTAAGGGAGAACTCCAAAAGTGGCACTGGTAAAGTCCCCCCTAGCCAACAAAAAGACCTGACTAGTCAGGCAACTGTCCAGCCTGAGTTGGTGGCTCCTCAGCTGGCAGAACAGAGGGTGGAGGAGGAGTGTTCACTACCAAGTATAGTGACCCCCCACCCTAAAACAGTAGACCGGCATCCAGAACCCAAAGAAGCCTGTAAGATAGCCCCTTCCCTTACCAGTCAGGAGCTAAAGGTATGGTTCTGGGCACTGACAGCTGTCAGCAGCCTCTGCTGGGTGTTAGCCTTCATGGCAGCACTGTCCTTGGCATGGTGGCCTAGCCCCCTGCCAAATAGCAAGTTAGGCCCCCTGACCCTATTGGTCATGGTGGGGTTGCTCAAGCTGTGGGTGACCTCTGTGGGTAAGCTGGGCTTTGCCCTGGCTAAATTAGGATTTGCAGAGGTGGGCACCTCTGAACCCAAACTAAAAAGATGGGGTGAAGACACTAAAGAGCTAGGAAAGGAGCATTGGGAATTAGGTCCTGAAACTGTGTAGGTAGGCCAGCTCCCCAAAGGGACTGACCTGGACAGAAGGATGTAAGGCAGAGTAGGCCCTGCAACTTTCAAACCACTTCCTCTACTCTTCCTCGCCTGAAAGACTAGGAAGACTCTCCTAGCTTTGGCAGAGTCTCCTGGCCTTTGGGCTGGGGGGGACGCTTGTGTAGGAAAGTGGGTTTCTGTTGCAGTAACCTCCCCACTTTTTGCCAGACTACTGATGCACTTTTTCTTGGTGTGCCCTGGGTCCCTGCCAATCCGGTTCCCAGGGCCTGTGTTCTTTCCCCAAAACTAACCCAATTGGCATCTCTGGCCACAGGTAAGCCCCTGGTAAATGGTACCACAGGTACCCAGGGCACTGTGACCAGGGAAGACCTCTAAGAGCTGCAGCACTTATTGTGCCACCCTTAGAGGCCCTGTACCCTGACACTAACACACTGCCTTTGCAGGCTGCGTGTCTTGGTGCAGAACAAAGTGAAGAGTCGACATGGCACACATCCCTGTGTGCCATGCCCACAAACCACTAACCCTGGCATACATCAGTCACCCCTCTAGCTGGGTGCCCTATGCCAGTGGTGAGGGTACAGGTGCATGAGCCCTGTACCCCTACAGTGCCCAAGTCCATTCCTGGGCACTGTAAGTGCAGTGCTGCCATTAAGAGTATATGGTGCTAGGAGTTTGTCATTACGAACTCCACAGCACCATGATGGCTACACTGAAGACTGGGAAGTTTGGTATCAAACTTCTCAGCACATTAAACCCACACTGATGCCAGTGTGGGATTTAATGTAAATGCACCACAGAGGGCATCTTAGAGATGCCCCCTGAAACTCGACCAACTTCTAGTGACCTGACTGAGTGGCTGCTTAGGCTGCCACCAACAGACATGTTTCTGGACTCCTGGGTCGAGAGCCTGCTGCTCTCGGGGCCTGAAACAATGCACATCCTGGGATGAGGTGCCAAGCCTCTTCCCCAGGATGGGCAGGGTTCACGAAGGAGAAGCTTCAAAGGCATGCCGCCTTTGTGAGCCTCTCCAGACCATTTGCTGCTTTCAGCAACTGGTCCCCACTGGTTCTACCCCCCACTTTGGGCAGGAGAACCAGCGGAAAAAACAAGTGAGGAAGGGAGGTGTGCCCACCTCTGCCAACTCCACCCCTCAGGTGGGGGAGGCGAGGTGAAGCACAACCTCGAGTCTCCGCCATCTTGAGGATGGGGGGACCCAGCCAACCAGGGACAGGCTCCTGTCCCCCTCCCACTGGAGAGTGGCAGAACAGGGGTGTACCCACCCCAGGAAGGGACCCATTGGTCCCTGCCCTTTACCTACCTGTAACGCCCCTAAATTTAGTATTTAGGGGCACCCTGAACCTTGCTTCCGCAGATCCAGCAACAACAAGAAAAGAAGATAAGAAGGAGGACCGAAGAGCCGTGCAGAGCTAACAAGAGTACGACGCCCACTGACTTGGCCCCAGCCCTACAGGCCTGTCTCCCTCGAACCTGCTCCTGCGAAATCCCGGTGTGTCCTGCAGCCACCAACCTCAAAAACCCGGAGGACCTGCCTGCCTTCACCTCAAAGACTGAATCTCCCGTGAACACCGGACTTGTTCAAAGTGCAGCTTCTGGCTCCGGCCGGACCCCCCGAATCCAGCCCACTGCACCCGCCGAACCCGGCCCGAGCTCGAGTGGAAAAACACCACGAGGAGGTCACCCCGGCGATCCTGACCCGAGATCCGGCGACTCCTGACCTGCCTCAAGCCTCCAATCGACGCCTGCAGCCTCAATCCAGAGGATCCCCTCTACCGCAACCAGAGCGGGTAAGACTTTCCGACGTCCCAAAGCACCCCTGCTCCCGACGCCCCACGGCCTTGTGTGCCCATACCAACGGTGCCTAACCAACCCAAGACATCCCAACTTACCCCTCGAAGTGGTGGTCGCACCCAGAAGATCCTCGTCCCCGAGCCTGCAGAGTTTCTTCTAACCGGAGGCGCTCCATTGAAAACAACAGGGCACCCGACCTCAAAACAACACCCTGCACCCGGCCGTCCTACTGCCGCTGAAGGTGCACCTTTGGTGCTAATTTGGTTCCCAATTTGCCCTGACCTAAACCCTAGTAGCTTTGCTCTCACAACCCAGTGGCCTGCTTGCCAGCAGCCACCAACCGGAGACCCCCTATCCTCCATAGGATAACATTTGGCCTCAACACTCTGCACCCGGCCGCCCTAGTGCCGCTGAGGGTGAAACAAAAGTGCATCACCGACCCTGGGGGACCCCTGAGTCTAACCCCAGAACCGTAACTCCCACAGTCGTTTACTTACCTGCAAACCGATAACCCGTTTTTCCTCAATAGGATAACATTGACAATTTTTCTTCCAAAAAACGACTAAGTGTGGAGTTTTGAAAACTAAAGATATTCTTTAAAAATCTACAAATAACCAAAACGTGTTTTCTTACCTGTTTTCAGGAAATGTCCCAGTGCTGAATCTAGGTATCCAGCACTGAGTTAGAAAAGTAACGTGAAAAGTAACTTACCTGCAATTTACTGAAAAAGCCTATTTATTCCAATGTACTGTATTTGCTAAGTTTTGCAACCTACTGCTCCCCTGTAAAACAAACAAAGTACAATTTCTATTGCATTTTCAAACTGTTCTATATCCAGTAACTTATTACTGAAAAGTATTTAATGCTTACCTGTGCCAGGCTTGCTTGGTTCTAAAAATAAACAACAGTATATTTTTATACAAAAACAATTGGCCTAGAGTTCAGTTCTTGAGTGTGTGAATTCATTTGCTGACTGAGTGTGTACATCAAATACTTAACACTGTCCTCTGATACTGCCTTACTGCTCTACCAAGCTACCACAAGTAGAGAGTAAGGTTCTATCTAACTTTAACCTCTGCCTACCTTTGGAGTTACCTGGACCCTACACACTATACCTCATTTTGGTGTAGTATATATAGAGCCAGTTTCTTACAGTTTGTGAAGGGGTATGGGTCCATTGTGACTCCCCTCACAGAACTCACTTCCAAGAAAATGCCCAAGAAGGTTAACTGAACAGTTAGTTGCCAAAAGGCTTTTGACACCCTGAAAGAAGCAATGTGCTCAGCACCAATTCTGAAGGCTCCAGATTATGCCAAGCAGTTCATAGTGCAGACTGATGCCTCTGAGCTAGGGATAGGAGCGGTCCTATCCCAGACCAATGATGAAGGCCAAGACCAACCTGTTGCTTTTATAAGCAGAAGGCTTCTCCCCAGGGAGCAGCGTTGGAGTGCCATTGAGAGGGAGGCCTTTGCTGTGGTTTGGTCCCTGAAGAAGTTGAGACCATACCTGTTTGGTACTCACTTCCTAGTTCAAACTGATCACAGACCTCTCAGATGGCTAATGCAAATGAAAGGGGAAAATCCTAAACTGTTGAGGTGGTCCATCTCCTACAGGGAATGGACTTTGCAGTGGAACACAGACCTGGGACTGCCCATGCCAATGCAGATGGACTTTCCAGGTTCTTCCACTTAGACAATGAAGACTCTCTAGGGAAAGGTTAGTCTCATCATCTTTTGTTTGGGGGGGGGGAGGGGTGGTATATGAGAAAGTGCCCTCTTTCTGCATGGTAGGCCCCCACTTTTTGCTGAATTGCTGATGTTCTTTGACTGAGTGTGCCCTGGGCTCCTGCTAATCGGGTACCCAGGGCCTATGTTCCTTCCCTAAAAACTGCATTGAAGCCTAAACCCAATTGGCATCCTTGGCCACAGGTAGGCCCCTGGTAAAAGGTACCACAGGTAGCCAGGGCACTGTGACCAGGGAAGGCCCCTAAGGGCTGCAGCACTTGTTGTGCCACCCTTAGAGGCCCTGCACCTTTTCTCACACACACTGCCTTTGCAGGCTGCGTGTCTTGGTGCAGAACAAAGTGAAGAGTCGACATAACACACATCCCTGTATGCCATGCCCACAAACCACTGCCCTGGCATACATCAGTCACCCCTCTAGCTGGGTGCCTTATGCCAGTGGTGAGGGTACAGGTGCATGAGCCCTGTACCCCTACAGTGCCCAAGTCCATCCCTGGGCACTAAGTGAGGTGCTGCCATTAAGAGTATATGGTGCTGGGAGTTTGTCATTACGAACTCCACAACGCCATAATGGCTACACTGAAGACTGGGAAGTTTGGTATCAAACTCCTCAGCACATTACACCCACACTGGTGCCAGTGTGGGATTTAATGTAAAATGCACAACAGAGGGCATCTTAGAGATGCCCCCTGAAACTCGACCAACTTCTAGTGACCTGACTGAGTGGCTGCTTAGGCTGCCACCAACAGACATGTTTCTGGACCCCTGGGTCGAGAGCCTGCTGCTCTCGGGGGGCCTGAGACAATGCACATCCTGGTACGAGGTGCCAAGCCTCCTCCCCCAGGATGGGCAGGGTTCACGAAGGGGAAGCTTCAAAGGCATGCCGCTTTTGTGAGCCTCCCCAGACCATTTGCTGCTTTCAGCAACTGGTCCCACTGGTTCTACCCCCCACTTTGGGCGGGAGAACCGGCGGGAAAAACAAGTGAGTGAAAGAGGTGTGCCCACCTCTGCCAACTCCACCCCTCAGGTGGGGGAGGCGAGGTGAAGCACAACTCTCAGTCCACGCCATCTTGAAGATGGGGGGACTCAGCCAACCAGGGACAGGCTCATGCCCCCCTCCCACTGGAGGGTGGCATAATAGGGGGTGTACCCACCCCAGGGAAGGGACCCATTGGTCCCTGCCCTTTACCTACCTGTAACGCCCCTAAATCTAGTATTTAGGGGGCACCCTGAACCTTGCTTCCTCAGATCCAGCAACGACAAGAAGAAAAGAATGACCGAACAGCCGTGCAGCCAGCTAACAAGAGGAAGACGCCCACTGACTTGGCCCCAGCCCTACAGGCCTGTCTCCCCTCGAACCTGCTCCTGCGAAATCCCGGTGTGTCCTGCAGCCAGCAACCTCGAAAACCCCGGAGGACCTGCCTGCCTGCACTTCCAAAGACTGGTTCTCCCGTGAACACCGGATTTGTTCAACAGCAACCTCTGGCTGCAGCCGGAGACCGCGAATCCACCCCACTCTGCACCCGCCGAACCCGGCCCGAGCTCGAGTGGAAAAACACCACGAGGAGGTCACCCCGGCGATCCTGACCCGAGATCCGGCGACCCCTGACCTGCCTCAAGCCGACGCCTGCAGCCTAAATCCAGAAGGCCCCCCTGACCGCGACCCGGAGCTGGTAAGAAGATCCGACCCCAAAAGGCACCCCTGCACCCGACGCCCCACGGCCTTGTGTGCCAAAACAGACGGTGCCTAACCAACCCTTAACTTCCCAACTTACCTCTCAAAGTGGTGGTCACACCCAGAAGACCTTCGTCTCCCTGCCTGCAGGGCTTCTTCAAACTAGAGGTTCACCATTGAAAACAGGGCGCCCGACGTCGAAACAGCACTCTGCACCCGGCCACCTCAGTGCCGCTGAGGGTGCATTTTTTGTGCTACTTTGTTTCCCCATTTGCCCTGCCACCAACCGGAGGCCCCCTATCCCCCGTTGGATAACATTGGGCCTCAACACTCTGCACCCGGCCGCCCTAGTGCCGCTGAGGGTGCAATAACAGTGCAACACTGACCCTGGTGGACCCCTGAGTCTAACCCCAGAACCTTAACTCCCACAGTCGATTACTTACCTGTGAACAGTTAACCTGTTTTTACTCCATAGGATAGCATTGAGAATTTTCTTCCAAAAAGTTTCTAAGTGTGGAGTTTTGAAATCTAAAAATATTCTTTAAAAATCGCACAAATAACCAAAACGCATTTACTTAGCTGTTTGCAGGAAATGTCCCAGTGCTGAATCTAGGTATCCAGCACGGAGTTGGAAAAGTAACGTGAAAAGTAACTTGCCTGTAATTTACTGAAAAAGCCTATTCATTTCAATGTACTGTATTTGCTAAGTGTTGCAACCTACTGCATCCCCTGTAAATCAAACAAAGTACAATTTCTATTGCATTTTCAAACTGTTCTATATTCAGCAATTTATTACTGAAAAGTATTTAATGCTTACCTGTGCAATGCTTGCTTGGTTCTAAAAATAAAACAGTATATTTTTGTATACAAAAAACAATTGGCCTAGAGTTCAGTTCTTGAGTGTGTGAATTAATTTGCTGACTGTGTACATCAAATGCTTAACACTGTCCTCTGATACTGCCTTACTGCTCGACCACTCTACCTCAAATAGAGAGTAAGGTTCTATCTAACTTTAACCTCTGCCTACCTCGGGGGTCACTTGGACTCTATACACACTACACCTCATTTTGGTGTAGAATATATAGAGCCAATTTCCTACAGTCTGGGCCATGAAAGTTGTAGAGCCCTCAGAGTTACCGTTGGCCACAAAGAAGTGTAGGCTTAGTCTGCTTTTTATACCTTCATCCTCTCTGGGGAGGGGGCACCTGATTCGACCAGAGTCTTGATGGTGAAATAAACCTTCTACTTTGTAATAATCATCTTTATCATGTTCCAGGTTTGTCCATTTTTAGGTGTCGCCTGGCGTTGCAGCGCGCATGCGTTGCTCGCTCTGCGAGGGCTTCTTGGAATCGATACGGTTTCAGAAGTCGTGTCTCTGCTCCGCCCGTAATTTTCATTGGTGTGCGTCTTTTGTCGTCATTGATTATGGTGAACGGAGTGTGATGATTGCACCGGAGGCTTTTTAGTCCCTCCTCGTTGCCACCCTGTCCTCTTTTGGCCCCGACCACCCGGACTGGATCTTTTACTGGCGGCGTAACACTGTGGGTTTTATAATGACTATCGGCACTTTTTTGTTACCATTGTTTGCGTGTCGGCTGTGCGTTTACTTGTGGGTGACATTTAACTAATAATGTTTTTATTTGCTGATACTTTATTTAACGATACTTGTTATTTTCACCGTGTCCGCCGCGGCCGCGCTTGTTGATTAATTTTTTTTAATTTGCCACGCGGGGCAAAACGTAGTGTTTCGCATCACTATAGCAGTGTGCTTTCATTTCCTGTGCGGTCCGCCTCGGACGCGCTTGTTTATTTATTTAATTACTTTCGCGCAACACCGTTAGGGGTGTATGTAAACCAGCCCGTAGCTCTGAAACTGCAAGCCTTTGTCACCCGCCTCCGTAGTTTCGGAGCCTGATTTGATGGGGGAGTATCCGCCCTCATGCAAGCTTTGTGGGGCATTTTTGGAGTGCGCCCCCATTGAAGCAGGGCACAAGTAAAATAAACACACTGGAAAGCAGTGACGTGGCACCCACCGACAGATGCAACACGCACAGGCCTACAATACATACAACACAAACACGTACTCATAAAAACACACTAGGACACAGCTTAACCAAGCAGCTGCCACTACACAAGCACACAAAGGGCACATGGGGACACAGTTACCCAGAGTATTACACCTACACACAGAAGCAACACTCACAGGCCTGCTACTCACTCTAAAACAAGCATTGGCATAGCCAATAGGTCTCGCTTTTATGACCTTATAAGTATTTAGTTATGCAGCACAATATCCTTGGTGCAACAACATCAACCGTTGCATGGCTAAACACTTATAAGGTCCCAAAGGCGAGACCTATTGGCTATGCCAATGCTTGTTTTGAGGTGTTTTCATACATATTTGCAGGTTCTTGTCTTTCCACTTTTTCACAATTTGTATAACAGCTCTGTGGTACTTGTCTTTCTTTTTTATTGCACTACTCAGCAGAGGAATAAACTACATGAATGGCTGAATTTATCCGTAATCCTTATGAATCCCTACAGTTTAACACAAGTAGAGGCCAATTAACCTGGTGAATGATTGTTTTATTGCTTTATTTAGAGGATTAGTTACACTTAAGCTGTGTTTGTATTGCTATTCCAAGGCGCTGAACCCTTGTCCAACCAACCTACTTTAATTGTTATTTTTATTTTCAAAGAATTTATAAAAACGGTTAGATGCAACTTTCTCTTGGGTATGTAGATGAAGTAAAAAATGTCTTTAAAAAAATATGGAGAGGCATGTACCTTCTGTGGGCATTTTTTTTTTTTTTAAACCAGATTTTATTGGCATTTAGTATATCAACACTTTACATACTGTTCAGTCCAAGCATTGCTTACAGTATTCTCAGTGTATTGCTGGTGCATTAAATTATTCAAACTCCCCAACTGGTGCCCCATCTGTGGGCATTGTGTTTAAGGGTAAAGAAAAGTTTTCAGTGATAGTAAAGCTTTAGGTGGTACAGATTGCAACAATTACAGTAAAGCTTCAGAGGTGCTGAAATGCATAATAATCTGAGGTAGCCGGGGTTCAGGAGGAAAATTCTGGCCTTGGGAGCTCCAGTGTGAGCTCCATTCTCTGTTGCTGTTCAGTGTAACCTTTTAGTGGGAGTTTGATTTGTGAGTTTCTAGGGGACACTGCAGTGGGGAAAGTGGTGTGACCGAGATGGAGAGCGTTGCAAACCTAGTTGGTGGACTCCAGATCTGCGGTAGTCACTGTGATGAAACTTGCCACCTAGTGTCTTTGGTAAATCCAAGACTGTGCTGCTCCGATCCTACTGATGATGGGGCCTTGCAGAACCAGAGTGGGAGGAGTATGGTTACAATGTGATGACCTGGGATGTATTATTCTCCGACACTGACTGCATTCTCCCCATTCTCAAGACGTCTGCAGTGCATGAGATGTGAAGGGGTAAGCTGACACAGAAGGGGGATTGATTGCCATCCACAAGTTGGAGGAATCTCTTCTCCCGTGAGGATCCTTTCTTTTTCTTTTTTTGTTTTGTTAAGGATGCCTCTGAGGGTGGGCATCGTAGCCCTTCCCACTTTCAGTGCCCTATAGTAGAGTTTGCTGCAGGAGGTACCGGTTTGTGTCCTGCTTTCCTTCCTAAGCAGAACTAGAGCAGGGGGGAGAAAAGGGGATTATTTTCTTTCCCTGTAGGCCCTCTCTACCCTGGAGTGTGAGAGCGGAAGAACCTCATGGGTATCTGAAGATGCCAGTAGGACAAGTTTGAGATGTGGTAGATCCCTTCTGGTGGGTGCCTCCGATAATATAGATGCTGAAGTGACAAATATGGAGACAAGAATGGAGGTGTTATATGGAAGGGCGGGGACATTTAAGCGAGTTTGTGGGAAAACTCTCTGGAATAAAGTGAAGTATCTGCAGCATTTGTCGAACAAAAGAATGCCATTATACAGTTGTAGAGTAAAGTGGAGTGACTGGAAAATAATCTAAGGCTTCTAACGTGTAAATTCTAGGATTTCCATCTGCCCAAGAGAGTGAATCTGTGGTAGTTACTACACAGGAGTTTCTGAAAGCTGAGCTTCTGCTGTGAGATTAGGAAGCATGGGTGGTGGTGCAAAGGGAATTTCAGCTGCTTACATGGAGACCTAATGCATGCCTTCTGACACAGGTATTGTGATTGTGAACTTTGTTCTGGAAAAGTGAAGGACCTCTGTCATTGTGCTGATAATTTGGAGGAAATGGTTTTTAGTGCTGAAGCCTAAATCCTCATGTCTCATAACAGGAATAGGGCGATCCTAACCAAGCATGAGGAGTGTCTGATGATCAAAAGGAAACTGGGCCAAATGGCCCTCTAACTGTGCCTCTCATCTCTCCATAGCCCCTCTCTCACATGTATTTCATTGGTTTTACAGCACCTCTCTTACCAGAGTAGGGTGTTGGAGCACTTGTCATCACATACATACAGAGACAGGGAATCAAAGAGGACTGCAGGGTGTAGAATTCACGTGTCATCCATACTGGTAGGCATTTTTTAAGAGTGCTTGTTCTGTGGAAGCATAAACTCCGGATTCAGAATGCAACACAGTGGTTAGGGTTGACTTCACAAATAACAATTTATTTCTACCGAAACAAACCCTTTTTAGCAAAATTAGAATAATCAAAGTCTGGGGGAAAAGCATTACTTTCCAACCTGTACCATGCAGTTTGCATACAGCACTTTGACGGCAGTTCATAGCTCACTGTGCTAGATTATGATTGAAATTTATGAACTGCAAAGTAACAAAAGGATCTTTGTGACAAAAGCAGTAACCGACTGAGCTATGCACATAAAATACTGTTCTGTGATCTGCATAGTATACATTCTTTGCAGCAGCCATATCATCCCTCTGCGCTACCTTTAATAAGGCAACACTGCCACTAGCCTAAACTATGATCTCTCTCCAGCAGGTACTTTAATCATCTGAAAGAGACACGTTAGTGACAGATTCCTTACCTTAGAATATCCCCAGGCGTCAAGCTGGATCCGGAAAGTTTTTGCGTAGCAGTACCCTTGCGCGTCGGTAGGCGGCGTCGTGCGGCTCCGCGTCCGTCGTGATCGCCGGGATGACGTCGCGGGCAGTACTTAGGCGCCGCCCCTGCGCGCTGACGTCAGTTCTTCTTTTTCCGCGCCAGCAAGCGCAGATCCGGGAAGAGCAGTGCCCTAGTCATTTTTTGACTAACTTTTTTGGTGAATTTTTTCACTGTTTTTCTTCGAATTGACTTCAAGGTGTTGTAGGGATGCCCGGTTTTAAACGTTGCGGCGCCTGTGCTCGGATGATGTCCATCACAGACCAGCATCGGGAGTGTCTCTTCTGCCTCGGCCGAGGCCACGACACGGAGTAGTGTTCCGACTGCCGGGCCCTCAACCCGAAAGCTTTGCGAGAGCGGTCTCGAAAGCTCCTCGAGGCCCGGCATTCGGCTCCGCGCAAGCCCCGGTCGCGTGAGAGGTCCAGGGGTCGATCGCGGAGTCCTCACCGGTCGTCGGCATCAAAGTCTTCTTCGTCCGGTAAGTCCAAACACAAAAAGTCCAAAAAGCATCGTCGCTCTAGGACTTCGCCTCGCCGGTCTCGCGACTCGGCTGAGGCCCCTCCCGGCACCGTCCCCGCGGCCCCGGACATGCCTGTGGAGTCTCCCCCGCAATACCCGTCCTTCCCGGGTTCGGGGGCGGATCCGGCCCAAATACAGGAATTCCTGTCGGCCATGGCCCGCCTCTTCGGGCCTCAAGGTCCCTCCGGTGCGCCTTCGGGCCCCGCGGGCCCTGATGGGGTTGCTCCGGCGTCGCCGACGGCCCCGGCGTCGCCCGTGCCTCCAGCCTCGATCCCGGCTCCGGCCTCGGCCTCGATCCCGGCTCCACAACCCCCATCGACGCCGGTCGACCTAACGACACCTCCGCCGGCGCCGATGTCTCCGTCGTCCCCCCCCAGTTCCTTCCGTCTCCGGACATGGACCCGGACCGACGTCGCTCGACGCCGGTTCCGGCGCCGATGGGACCTTGGGTCCCAAATGTCCCTCCTCCTCCTTATTTTGAACCAGAGGAGGACCAGGAGGACTGGGAGGGGTCTGAGGACCCTCTGACACAACAGTATCAGTACGATGAGGACTGGACAGAGGGTCTAGGGGATGCCAGTGGTCTGGATACTTCCCCTGACACTGGCATGCTGTCTCCTCCCGTGGCTACGGAGGAGGGAGCCAATTTTGCTACGGTGTTGCGTAGGGCGGCTGGGGCCTTACGTCTCCAACTCCCTACTGTGGCGGTCAAGACTAATATCTTGACAGAGGTGCTTCAGCCGGCAGCCTCCTCTACGGAGACTGTGCTGCCGTTTAACGATGCCCTCACTGACGTTCTTTTGGGCGCCTGGTCCAAGCCCAACACAGGGGCTCCTGTGGATAGGAACGTGTCCCGACGCCATCGCCCAGCTCCGGGCGACCCCCTGTTTCTCTCTGTCCACCCCACTCCTGAGAGCTTGGTTGTCCAAGCCTCCGCTTCCCAAACCGCCTTCCCTACCGCCCCTCCGGATAGGGAATCCAAACGCCTGGATCAATTTGGGAAGAAGGGTTTTTCTTCCTCCAGTGCTGGCTTGCGGTCCATCAACACCGCTTGTCTTTTGGGCCGATTGTGAGAAAGTGCCATCTTTCTTACATGGTATGCCCCCACTTTTTGCTGAGATGCTGATGTGCTTTGACTGAGTATGCCCTGGGCTCCTGCCAACCAGGTACCCAGGGCCTGTGTTCCTTCCCTAAAACTGCATTGATACCTACACCCAATTGGCATTCCTGGCCACAGGTCAGCCCCTGGTAAATGGTACCATGGGTACCCAGGGCACTGTGACCAGGGAAGGCCCCTAAGGGCTGCAGCACTTGTTGTGTCCCCCTTAGGGACCCTGTACCTTTACACACACACACTGCCTTTGCAGGCTGCGTGTCTTGGTGCAGAACAAAAGCGAAGAGTCGACATGGCACACATCCCTGTGTGCCATGCCTACAAGCCACTGCCCTGGCCTAGGTCAGCCACCCCTCTAGCTGGGTGCACTATGCCAGTGGTGAGGGCATAGAGGCATGAGCCCTGTGCCCCTACAGTGCCCAAGTCCATTCTTGGGCATTGTAAGTGCAGTGCTGCCATTAAGAGTATATGGTGCTGGGAGTCTGTCATTACGAACTCCACAGCACCATAATGGCCCCACTGAAAACTAAGAAGTTTAGTATCAAACTTCTTAGCCCATTAAACCCCCACTGATGCCAGTGTGGGATTTAATGTAAACGCACTCCAGAGGGCATGTTAGAGATGCCCCCTGAAACCAACCCGACCTCCAGTGTCCGGACTGAGTGGCTGCCCAGGCTGCCACCACCAGACATGTTTCTGACCCCTGGGTCGAGAGCCTCTGCTCTCAGGGGCCTGAAAGAATGCACATCCTGGGGCGAGGTGCCAAAGCCTCCTCCCCCAGGATGGGCAGGGGAGCTTCAAAGGCCTGCCGCCTTTTGAGCTTCCCCAGACCACTTGCTGCTTCCAGCAAACTGGTCCCCACTGGTTCTACCCCCACTTCTGGCGGGAGAACCGGCGGGAAAACCAGAGGCAGGAAATGGGTTGTGCCCACCTCTGCCAACTCCACCCCTAAGGTGGGGGAGACGAGGTGAAGCCCAAACTCGAGTCCCCGCCATCTTGAGGATGGGGGGACCCAGCCAACCAGGGACAGGCTCCTGCCCCCTCCCACTAGAGAGGAGCAGAATAGGGGTGTACCCACCCCAGGGAAGGGACCCATTGGCCCCTGCCCTTACCTACCTGTAACCACCCCTAAATTTAGTATTTAGGGGCTCCCTGAACCTTCCTTCCTCAGTTCCCGAATCCAAAAACAAGAAGAGAAGACGAAGCAAGAAGACCAGCCGTGCAGCTGCTAACAAGGAGGCGACGACAACTGACTTGTCCCCAGCCCTACCGGCCTGTCAACCTCTGAACCTGCTCCTGCGGAACCCCGTCCTCAGCAACCTCAAAAACCCCGGAGGACCTGACTTCTGTGCCACAGCCTTCAACCCAGGGACTCCCACGAGCAGTGGTACTGCTCAAAAGAACAAGCTCCAAAAGACCCAGCCCTGGCACGGAACCGCAAAACCTGCACCCTCTGCACCCGCCGAGCCCGGCCTGTGCCTGAGTGAACCAAGACTTTGAGGACGTCCCCCCGGCGATTCCGATCCAGTGCCCAAAGACCCTCCTCGACGACCCAGACGACGCCTGCAGCCTCAGGACAAGGGACCCCTCCAACCGCGACCAGCAGGGGGTAAGATTTCCCGACCTCAAAAGACACCCCGGCGCCCCACGGCCCCCTGTGCCCAACTCCTGGGTGTCTACCTATCCTCCAAGATCCCAACTTACCTCCCAAAGTGTTGGTCGCCCCTGAAGAATCACCGTCCCCGAGCCTGCAGCCTTTTTTCACCGTCCAAGACCTCCATTGGTTAACATTGAGCGCCCGACGGCTCAAAAGCACCCTGCACCCAGCCGCCCGAGTGCCCCTGGAAGTGCAACCTCTACCCTAACCTACTTCCCCATTTGCCCTGGGCAAGTGACCAGGAGCCCAGCTCCCACAGCCGCGTGGGCCTGCTTGCCAGCAGCCACCAACCCGAGGCCCCCTGCCTGCCATAGGATAACATTGGGCTTACTCACTCTGCACCCGGCCGCCCCTGTGCCGCTGAGGGTGTAACAACTGTACTTACCTGATACTGGGGGACCCCTGAGTCTATGCCCCGAACCTTAACTCTGCCAGTCGAGTACTTACCCAAAGACCGATAACTCACTTTCCTTCCATAGGGTAACACTGACTGGCTCGCACCTGGAATTTCTTCTAAGTGTGGAGTTTTGGAACTTTAAAATATTCACCTAAAATCAACCGAGTCACGAAAACGAAAATACTCACCTGGCATTAGAAGAGGCCCCAGTGCTGGACCGGGGTGCCCAACACTGGCCCTAAAAAGTAATCCCAAAGTTACTTACCGCTAACTCCATTTTCTTCCATAGGGATCCATTGACTGGTTTTCTGTGAAATTTCTTCTAAGTGTCTACTTTTGAAATACTAAAATATTGTTTAAAAATCACAACAGTAACGAATTCCGAACTACTCACCTGCTATCAGGAGAGACGCTCAGTACTGCCTCTTTTAGGCTAGTACCAACCATGAAAAGTAATTTTTACCGTACTTACCAGTAACTCGAAATTCCTCTCATAGGATATCATTGCCTGCTTTTGTTGAAAAAGTTTCTAAGTGTCGATTTCTGCGTTTTACAAATATTCTTTAAAAATCGTGCCAATGATACAAACGTAATTACTTACCTGTTTTAGCTAGATACCCCAGTGCTGAACCCAAGAACCCAGCACTGGATTACAAAAGTAAAGTAAACCTGCTTGGCTTGCAAACTGCATTTCCTTCCATAGGATAACATTGGTAATTTTACCCAGAAAAGTTTCTAAGTGTCGACTTTGAAATACAGTAATATTCCTCAAAAATCACTACAATAACCAAAACGCTTTTTCTTACCTGTTTCCAGGAAGTGTCCCAGGACTGAATCCAGGATCCAGTCCTGTGGTTAGAAACGTAACCTACAAAGTCATTAATTGTAATTAATCACAATTTTCCATTAAGCTCAATGTTGCATTGTATTTGACCCTGCGTTGCCTCTTGCACCAACTGTGATTATTACCACCAACAAGTCTATTGCCTATTTTGTAAGGTGGCTAACCAGAACATCTCATACTGAGAAAGTCTATTTTGACCCTATTGTTGGTTCTAAAATAAAACAAGCATATATTTTTTTATATACAAACCATTGGCCTAGAGTTCAGTTCTTGAGTGTGTGGCTTCATTTGCTGACTGAGTGTGTACAACAAATGCTTTACACTGTCCTCTGATACTGCCTTACTGCTCGACCAAGCTACCACTTTAGAGAGTAAGGTTATATCTAACTTTAGCCTCTGCCAAACCACTGGGGACTCTGTGCACACTGAACCTTACTTTGGTGCAGTATATACAGAGCCACTTTCCTACACCGATATACCCACTCCTTGTGGGATTCGGTGGCGACTGTTTTGCCCCAGTGTTCTGAGGAGGTCCAGACACTGCTTTCCCGCGCCATTGCGGAAGGAAGGGATGCGGCCAAATACACGATACGATGTGGCCTTGATACCGCCGACTCGCTGGGCAGGTCTATTGCAACGACGGTGGCGCTGCGACGCCACGCCTGGCTGAGAACCACTGGTTTTTCAGGGGATGTCCAGAATACTCTCATGGACATGCCCTTTGATGGAGTCGGTCTTTTTGGGTCCAAAGCAGACCATGCGTTGGAGCGCTTTAAGGACTCACGGGCTACTGCCAAGTCCCTGGGCCTTTCTGCTACACGCCCTCCGCTGACTTCTGCTTTTCGCCCCTATCGTGGCCACGGAAGGGGCGCCCCGTCACGTCAGCAGCCCAGCCACCGGCCCGCGCAGCAGGCGTCTTCGCGTGGCAGAGGACGTGGATTCCGCCGTGGCGGATCGGGCAACCAGCGTGCGGGTCAGGCCACCACCTCCAACCCGTCCGCGGCCTCCAAGCCCTCCTAGTCCCTCCTTTCAGGTGCACAGCACGCCAGTAGAGGGCAGGGTCCGCCATCACCTTCCCCACTGGCGTACCATCACCTCGGACAGGTGGGTCTTGGACATTGTCCGAAGGGGCTACTCCCTCCCCTTCGAGACCACCCCCCAGCCATGCCACCTCAATTCCACCGCATGTCAGGGGATCACTTGGTACTTCTGCAGAAGGAAGTCACGGCCCTCTTGACCAAGAGGGCCATCGAGCGTGTTCCGACCCCAGAAGTAGGGCGTGGTTGCTATTCCCACTACTTTCTGGTGCCCAAAAAGGACAAGGAGGACATGCGTCCTATCTTGGACCTCCGGAACGTCAATCGCTTCCTCCGGAAGGAGAAGTTCAAGATGCTCACCCTAGCTCAGGTCTTGACTGCCCTCGACCCTGGAGACTGGTTGGTAGCGTTGGACTTGCAGGATGCATATTTCCACATCCCCGTCCTGCCGGCCCACCGGCGTTACCTTCGGTTCACGGTAGGCCCCGAGCATTTTCAGTTCACCGTGCTCCCCTTTGGCCTTACCAGTGCCCCTCGGGTGTTCACGAAAGTGATGGCGGTGGTCGCAGCTCATCTGCGCCGGGCAGGGGTTTCAGTCTTCCCCTACCTCGACGACTGGCTGCTGAAGGCGGGCTCGTCCCAGGCAGTCGTCTCCCACCTCCAGACTACGGCCGAACTCCTGCACTCGCTGGGGTTCTCCATCAATGTGCCGAAGTCGCATCTGATTCCTTCTCCACAGCTCCTTTTCATCGGAGCAGTTCTGGACACGACGCAGTTTCGGGCCTATCCTCCCGAACGGCGAGTCCGGGATATTCAGGCTATGATTCCGATCTTTCAGCCTTTATCCTGGGTTTCGGTACGGATGACCCTGAGGCTGCTGGGCCTCATGGCCTCCTGCATCCTGCTGGTCAATCATGCCAGATGGCATATGCGGGCTCTGCAGTGGGACCTGAAGTTCCAGTGGGCGCAGCACCAGGGCAACCTGTCCGATCACGTCCAGATCTCAGAGGGGACTGCAAAACAGTTGCAGTGGTGGCTCTCGAACCGGCAATGGGTCATGGGCAGATCCCTCTCCCTTCCCCAGCCAGAGCATACAGTTGTGACGGACGCGTCCCTTCTGGGATGGGGCGGTCACATGGGAGAGGCGGAGATCAGAGGCCTCTGGTCTCCGGCGGAGTCCCGGCTCCATATCAACCTTCTGGAGCTCCGGGCGATCCGACTTGCACTCAAGGCATTCCTTCCCTCTGTCAAAGGGAAGGTAGTGCAGGTGTTCACAGAGAACACCACCGCCATGTGGTACTGCAACAAACAGGGCGGGGTGGGGTCTTGGACCCTTTGTCAGGAGGCTCTGCGCCTCTGGACATGGCTGGAACATCAGGGCATGTTCCTGATGGTTCAACACCTGGCAGGTTCCCTGAACGCCAGGGCGGACGAACTCAGCCGCAGGTGCATGATGGATCACGAATGGCGTCTTCACTCGGAAGTGGCGCAAGGACTCTTTCTACAGTGGGGAGAGCCTTGGTTAGATCTATTCGCCACCGAAGAGAACGCGCAATGTCATCAGTTCTGCGCGTTGGAATTTCCAAGGCGGCACTCGCTCGGCGACGCTTTTCGTCGCGAGTGGAGTTGCGGTCTATTGTACGCCTTTCCGCCTATACCACTTCTACCCAGAGTATTGAAGAAGATTCGGCACGACCGGGCCCAAGTCATTCTTGTGGCTCCGGACTGGGCTCGAAGAGTTTGGTATCCCGAGCTACTCAATATGAGCGTAGATCCCCGATCCGTCTGCCTCTTCGGGAGGATCTTCTGTCGCAGCAGCAGGGGACGGTCCTCCACCCGAACCTGTCCAGTCTACACCTGCTTGCGTGGAGATTGAGAGGCGGCAGTTGATTCCTTTCGACTTGCCTCCCGAAGTTTGTGATGTGATTCTGGCAGCCAGGAGTCCCTCCACTAAGGCGGTATACGCCTGCAGGTGGAACAAATTTGTGGCATGGTGCACAGCAAAGGCTGTGAATCCCCTTTCTGCCCCTTTTTCTGAGGTCCTTCTGTTCCTTCTCTCTCTGGCCCAACAGGGTTCTGCCCTGGGTACCATCAAGGGTTATCTTTGTGCTATCTCGGCCTTCCTCAGGCTCCCTGATCAGCCCTCCCTTTTCAAGTCCCCTGTTGTTAACAGGTTCTTAAAAGGCATTACTCACCTCTTCCCTCCTGTTCCGTTTGTGATGCCTCAGTGGGACTTGAACTTGGTTCTTACCTTTTAATGTGCGCTCCCTTTGAGCCTCTACATAACTGTCCTCTTCGTCTTCTGACTCTGAAGACAGCCTTTCTGGTGGCCATCACCTCCGCTCGGCGGGTGAGTGAGCTCCAGGCTCTATCTTGCAAACCTCCCTTTCTGTCTGTTCATCCAGACAAGGTTGTTCTTCGGACGCGTCCGTCCTTCTTGCCAAAGGTGGTTACTGCTTTCCACATTGGGCAGACCATCACTTTGCCCACCTTCTTTCCGCCTCCGCATCCTTCCAGAGAGGAAGAGAGGCTCCACCGTCTGGACCCAAAACGTGCGCTCTCCTTCTATATCGACCGCACAAAACACTTCCGGGTGGATGACCAGCTCTTTGTTGGCTACGTGGGCGCCAAAAAGGTCGGGCGGTGCACAAGAGGACCATCTCCCGCTGGGTTACTTTGTGCATCAAGACCTGCTATTCTTTGGCTAAGAAGGAGCCTCCTGTTGGGCTGCGTGCCCATTCCACCAGGGCAACGGCTGCTACCACGGCCTTGGGCCGCGGTGTTCCGCTGCCGGTTATCTGTCAGGCAGCTACGTGGGCCTCGCTGCACACGTTTACAAAGCATTACTGCCTTGACAGTCAGGTCCGGAGGGACGGCTTCTTTGGCCGTTCTGTCCTCCAGGACTTCCTTGTCTGATCTTTGTTCGCAGACCCACCACCGGGGTTGGTATTGCTGGGGTATCTATTCTAAGGTAAGGAATCTGTCACTAACGTGTCTCTTTCAGATGCACAAGTTACTAACTTGTGTAACGATATATCTGTAAGAGACAGTAGTTAGTGACAGATTCCTGCCGCCCACCCATCCTCCCCGTTCTGCGAACTGATTTTTAGGGTTAAGGACATCCCTTTCAGGGCCCTAGTATTTTTCAGACACCTATGTCAGCTTCTTGCATGGCTCTGCGTTCCTGGCGCGGAAAGTCGTGTACAGAACTGACGCCAGCGCGCAGGGCGGCGCCTAAGTACTGCCCGCGACGTCATCCCGGCGATCA
The DNA here is from genome assembly GCA_963921515.1 of Calotriton arnoldi. Taxonomy (NCBI): domain Eukaryota; kingdom Metazoa; phylum Chordata; class Amphibia; order Caudata; family Salamandridae; genus Calotriton; species Calotriton arnoldi. The sequence continues at coordinate 1,117,319 of CAWUFW010004739.1, read as the reverse complement.
CGACGCCGACGACGGACACGGAGCCGCACGACGCCGCCTACCGACGCGCAAGGGTACTGCTACGCAAAAACTTTCCGGATCCAGCCTGACGCCTGGGGATATTCTAAGGTAAGGAATCTGTCACTAACTACTGTCTCTTACAGATATATCGTTACACAAGTTAGTAACTTGTGCACCAGACTTATCTTGGCACTTTTATTGTTGTCTGAAAACTGTTGGATATGCACGGAACTCTGCAGTGCTTTTAAAACTGCCGCACTGCTACAAAACCGCCCCCCACAGTCCTTAAGGCTCCCGGGGAAACCCCGATGCACAGTAGTCATCCCGCCCTTGATGCAGGAGCTAATGCAGCGAGCATTATGATTCTTGTTAAGTGCCAGCCAAAAGAAAATTCTCCCTTGGAGACCATTTAGAAGGCTCCAACTTTTGCAGACGCTGTGAGCTAACTGATGGATGAACAAACAGCAAGCATGTTTCTCGATTTTGCTGGAAGTATCATGCGGCTCCTTGCCCGTTATTAATCACTGTTTGCTAATGTGTTGTACTTTCGTGCTTTCAATAACTAATGTTTAAAAAATATATAATGGCCCATGACCAGGGCCAAAGATCTGAACCAACATTTCAGGTAATGATATTGGGTGCGAAGGGCAATGAAATGTCACTTCCAGCACCCCTATATGTTTGATGTAATCAAATCACTGTTCTCTGACACCCCTCTATGATGCAAGAATAAGTAAATAAGAACATGAGAAGTTAGTTTAAAAGCAAGCACACGATCCAACACCTTTAGCTGGCAACGTCTGTAGTAGTAACAGCTAAAGGTACACGGTACAGTTCTCGGATACTCAGCACTTCTTGACAAAGTACAATAAATAGTTTGCAAGCATAACTAATACCAAATAGTGGATTATACCCTGTACTGTTGCGTAAAACTGTATCTTTGCATTACTGTATACGCTTTTCAGGTGTAAAAGATGAAACAAATGTTGGCAAGACTTGCAACAGGAATTCAAACGGAGTCACAGCTGTTATCGGTAGGGCGTGAGCTCATCGAAGTTGTTTGGAGATTTGAGTGTGGTAAAGAGGGAGGTCAGTTTGGGGCAGGTGGATTGACATCTGCCCCGAGTGAGTGACCAGTGAGGTTTCCAATCTCTGGTAAGGGGGAGGTGGTGTTATTATATAGAAATGGAGCAAATAAGAAGTGGAGTTTTTTTTTCTTTACACTGGCTCAGTGAAGTTTTCCCAGCAATATTTGCAAGCAACTGTTCAAACCAAAATAAACAAGTTTACATGCTGTCCAATTCAAAAACTATTTCACATTATAAGCCATGCGAAATTGTCTAGCACCAGTCCAAGGGTGTCCTCCGCTGACCCCTCTCCACTGCCCGCAGCAAATTGCTAGTTAGTTTACTGATTTGGTCTTGCGTGTGTTTGTGTTAGCTGGTCTAATGAACTGATATCAGCGCCTAAAACAAAATGCTTTGGAACAACTCAGCACCACAAATCGTGATGACAAACATTTCAATTAATAAATGTGAAAACCGTGAACTTTCTCGGCTTTGAATTACCGACCAATAAATTGGGGAAATCACATTTAGCAAACCATTATCAAGTAGGGCAAGTCACAGAAATTAAACCTATATATTAGGACACCAAAGCAAAGCATTACCCTATTTTGCAGTGATAATCATTTGGTGGTTATGACCTTCAGCTGCTTTTTTTTTTTATTCAGGCCTGTGTCTTTTCGGAAAAGGAGAGAGACAACCTCCTCCCACCCCATACTGTATCGCGTCTCTATGCCAATCCAGACGTGGCTCCTACTGTTACAGCAGCACCTGAATTTGCTGGGGTGGACAACTGCAACGTTCATTACTGAGCCTGGGGGCTGTGGCTATGATTCAACCTCTGCTCAAGTATGTGTAGTTGGAGAGACCCAGAGCTTACTCTTGTGCGCATGTCGGGCTGGCCCGAGAAAGGCAGCTGTCTAACCAGACATGCGCACTTTGGGCATAGGTGCCGTGCTCTCGCTCCAGTATACTGGTGTCTATCAACATTTAAACCCCATCCACTTCACAGCCGCTGACGCCTGCGGCTGAAGGCTGACTACCGCAGGTGCGGTGCGCGGGAACATGCAAATCTGCGTACAAAGTGTTTTTAATATAAAAGTTAATTTATTTATGCACAGAAAAAGGGGGCCATATGTGAATGGGGCAACGTCCCAACGCTCAAAGGAAGGAACCACCCTTGGTTTGATGTAACCAGTTTGACAAACTCTAAGTTGTGACATGCAACGTACAGGGATGTTTGAATGTGGGTCAGCACTACATTCAATAGAAAGAAGTTAAGTAAAAATCAGAGGTAGCAGGGAGAGAAGCACTAGCGATTGAGCAGTGGCTGTCAAATGTGTAGGAGTGGTCAGTGGCACAAACCGTAGAAAAGATAAAAACAAGAACTGATCAGCTCCATGAAGATTTAGCTCATTGAAGGTTTTGCGTGAGCCTTTTTTTTCCATCTGACACAATGCCACCATGAAAACCTTCAGAACTGATGTTAAAAAATTCTTCTGTGTAATACTGTCCTTCAGCGCATGGTTATAGTCATCTTTGTTAATTATTATTTGCGCTGCACAGCTGGGACAAATACCAATGCCGTGGTCTAGAATTGCCACAGCCTTTGATCTCAGACAAAATCTAGACTGAGTTGCTTCTTCCTTCCGCTAATAGTGTGGTTAAGTTGTTGTTTACTGATTGTGTAGGAAAAAAGCGTAATAAAGACATTAAAAAGTACTGAAATAAATCAGTTTTAAATAAATCACACCATAGTGCTATAACAAAGCTCTAGCTTGCCATGAATAATACATTTTGTCTTGGCATGTTGGCTTATGGTAATTATTCGGGACAACAAACAGAACCTAAATTGATTAAATGAATGAAATATTTGTCATCACCAGTTGTACCAATTCCAAAATGCATTGTTTTGTTTATCTCCCTGCATCATAGTTCCTTTTGCCCCCTGACTGGCTTCTCCAAATATGCCAGCCTTGTAGTCTGCTTACTAGCTAGTCTGCCCGATTAAAGCATTTAGTGTGAATAGTTTCCAACTCCCAAGGCTCCACTCTTCTTGAAATGCCTTCACCTAAGACTCAAGAGTTTGACATTCAGAAAACGACATTGCTTGTTTTTGAGCGTGCTTTGACAAAATCGCACCCTCCTATTCAGCACAGTTGCTGAGTATGTGCCTTGCTTTCAAGATCAATAATTGTTTTGCCAACTCCTTCCTCATTCACTTTACCTAGGCAAGTGATGCTGTGTGCTATACAAATGCATAAAAATAAGTAAACTCCAATTGTAAACTTTTTTTTTTCTTTTTTGCTGGTTTCCTTACCTTTTTAAGCGAAAGACCGTGCCAAAGTAGATTTGAGGCACACAGCACCACGTTGTCTAGTCTGACTATCCATCACACACACACACGTGTTTAAGCGCATATGCCTTGTGTATTATTTTTCCCTGTTATCGTTCCTTATTGTTAGTACATTTTTGCCCTAATATGCCTTTGTTAGATCTAAAAGCACAGTATAAGTGTCTAAGCATGCTTTTCTTTATTGCTTTCTCACTGCTGGTTATGTCTGATTTTTCTAATACTAACTGTGTAGGGTTTAGTTGATTTTGTGCATGCATTTCTGAAATATAACTCAGTTCTACCCTCCTCTTCAACCCTTTACATACATTTCTGGATTATTTTCTGACATTTTTGAAGCAGCCCTGAGTTGCATGTCAAAATGTAAGTTCATTTGATATGGGCAGTTTTGACCGGAGGACTTTTATTGAATCTACCACTGCAGGTCCCACCTAACCCCAAAATGACTGCTCCCTGACACCTCACAACAAGAACCATAAAAGGGTTGATTTTGACAGTCTGCCCCAACAGACGACCAGAATTTCCAATCTCCCCCTCAGACCTATGCCTGCTGAGGCTCATAAACAATCAAAAATATCAGAATGCGCAACTTCATGCGGCAGCCAGCTTAGTGGACTGAAATCGTAAAAAGTACTTTAAAGGAAGCTGCCAATGTACTGGAAACCGTAACTGTACACCTATCTTTCGCACTGCTAAGCGCTGGTAACACAATGACCGCTTATTTGTTATCATAATATACAACATGAAGACACTTTTCACATAGGATTAGTAAACAAGCCACAGACCATACATGGTGTAGCTGGCTGCCACAGTAGGCAAGTGCTTCAGTGTCCCACATTGGGTTAATAAGTGCTATAAAAATGCTACAATACAACAATTTTAAGTTGTGTCCAATGTCTGACTTCATGTTCATAAGAACACTTTCAGTAGTTTCTAAAAAAACATGTTTTTAAACTTTGAAATCGTCCATGTAGCCCATATTTCACATATGCACGACTATGTGTAAAGCGTCCTGATGTTGTACATTATGACCACATATAGGCGGTGTTACCAGCGCTTAGCAGTGCATAGGTGGGAAGCCCAGGCGTGAGCAGATCGTCAGCCTGGACTAAGCCTGCGGGAGTGTCCCGGAGGGCCGGTGCAGGCCACATCGGGAGACGAAGCAGAGACAGGACCCCACAGGAGGCAGGAGCTGGTGAGCGGCTCATACGCATTTGACAGCCATCGCAGGGAGGCTGGAACGCCCCACTGAGCGAGCCCTTTGGCTCCAGAGGAGAGGGGTAACTGTGGCCGGGCCCGCTGCGTACTCGCCTCCGCCGAGTCTACGGTACTGATTCCTCGCCGAACAGTGGACTGGGGGCTAGCAGACGAGCTGTGGTGGACGGCCGACATGAGTCAGTGGTGTCGACTCCACAGCAGATGGTGAACTTAGCTGCATCCCTCCCATCGGCAGCAGCCTAGGACAGCCCGGCCCTACTCTGGGACAGTTGGCAGCACCTGTGCAACTGTATCTTACATGGTGAGGGAATAGCAGCCCAAAAGGCGCGCAGTGATCACAGACCGCATTGCCACGCTGGCGGAAGAAAACATCTTCCCAAGATTTCCAGCCTCTTGGATTACCTGCCTGGGGGTGCGGTGGGAAAGGTGCGAGGATTTGCATGGGACGGCGAGGCTTGGACCACCAAGCTCTCGGGGGTAGGATGTTGGATGAGGAAATTTGGGTCTTCTGGTGCGGGGAGGAGGCATCGGGCAATCGACCTATTTCCAGTAATCCCTGTGTTGGTCCCAAGCAGGACCTCCGTAAGTGCCTTATTGAAAGGGAGAAGCAGTTCTGATGGGGACACTCCCGGTTAAAGCACTTCAGTCAAGACATTAGTAATGACTGCCACCGAGGGCAAGCTAAGGTTCAGGACCTCAGCCACCCTCCGCACCACCATTGTGAAGGAAGTCTCCCGATGTGGCTTGCACCGGCCCTCGGGACACTCCGGCAGGCTTAGTCCAGGCTGACGCTCTGCTCACGCCTGGGCTTCCCGCTCCAAATCCAACGCCGGCCACCACCTCTGTTCGCGGTGGTGATGCGGTGATCTGATGCAGCAGTGTTTGCGGAAGTAAGCCGGCAGCTTACACCCTCGAACCCAGGGTCTAGGGGGCACTGTCTGCCGATCGCTCTCGCTTCACAGCGGTGGCTGCCATTTTGTGTTAAGTCCGTCCCCGGCCTGGAGGGAGGCTTAAACTCTCAAATCTGCCCTGTTGTGGCTCCCCGGTAGTGTAGTCGTGCATGGGGGCCTACTTCCTGTCCTTCCTGGTCGAAACGACCCCCTCGGGCTGCCTTTCTCCAGACGGGTGCGCCGGAGCTCCGCGAGGTAGCTCCTACACGGGCGTGATCTTGGACACGCCCCCAGGTAGCTTACCTTAAGGGTGGAACTAGCCTGAGAGGGGAACACGCCTCCGGCCTAGCTAATTTTCCCACCTGTCCTGGTGCCGAAGGGGCCTGGGGCTTTCACCTGCAGGGGGTCAGAAACCTGTCTGTGTTGGCAGGCTTGCCTACACCAGTCAGCCAGCACACTAGTAGTCAGTAGGTTTCCGGGGAGTACCTGGGGAACTCATAAACTCATTTAGCTGGGGAACTCATAAACACTAGTTTCCAGCACGTTCTTAAAATGACATCCCTGTTCACCTTATATATATAAGAATTCACTTACACTTCACAGGGGCATATCTGCTCATGCAAATATGTCCACACATGTACAGCATTGCACTCTGCATTAAGGCTGGAAGGCGTGCTGTAGGGGTGACTTACCTGTAGGAAAGTGCCCTTTCTGCATGGCTGCCCCCTTACTTTTTGCCAGATATCTGTTGCAATTTGACTGAGTGTGCCCTGGGTCCGTGCTAGTCAGGCTCTCAAGGCTTGTTCGTTCCCTAACCTGTACCATTGTTTCCACAATTGGCCCAACTCTGGCCTACCTGTAAGTACCTTGTAAGGGGTACCTATGGTACCATGGGCTTGGTATCCAGGGAAAGGCCCCTGAGGGCTGCAGCATGTATTATGCCACCCTCAAGACCTCACCTCAAACATGCACCACTGCCATTGCAGCCTGCGTCTTGTATTGCAGCTAAAAGTGAAGAGTCGACATGGCACACAGCCCTGTGTGCCGTACCTGCCCAGCACTCCATGAGGCCTAGGTAAGCCACCCTTAGGGCAGGGTGCACTATACCTCATGTGAGGACCTATCTGCATGAGCAGACAGGTCCTTATAATATCTAAGGCCATTCTTAGATATTATAAGTGCCCAGTAAAGCCATCCCGAGTATGTGGTCTAGAAACTGGTCATTACGTGTTTTCTAGCACCATAATGGCTTTACTGAATCTGGGGATGTTTGGTATCAAACATCTCAGAATAATAAAACTGCACTGATTCCAGTGTCAGATTTATTATTCCCTGCACTCGAGTCCCTTCTAGAGGGGACCCCTGACCCAAGCCAACCGCTGGTGGGTTCCTGACTGGTGAACACCAGCCTCCCACCACGAGACAAGATTCTGGACCCCTGGGTTGGAAGCCTCCACTCCCTGGACCCAGAAACAAAGCCTTTCCTGGGCGGAGGTGTTCACAACTCCCCCAGGTCAGGGAGAGCCATCTCTGGCAGGGGAGTTTCGAAGGCCTTGCTGCCTTTGCAACACGACCCCCAGCCTCCCCTGCTTTCAGGAGCAGGCCCCCTTCCTGTCTCACCCCCTATTGCGGGGATTCTGCACATACACAGAACTATGCGCAGGAAAACAGGACCTCAGTGAATAGGGGTTGTACCTTCTTACCACCTTAGAACCCAAAATCCCAAAACCGACTAGCTATAGTGTCTCATTCGTTCTCCTACATAATCACGAAGCTACAAATGATTAGACAACCCAGAACACAACACTCCTGGCTCTCTCAGGAATCGCGGTAGTAAGACATACCCTTTCGCTCACTCACTCGTACTTGTCCACAATAAGAATTGGCAGAGTCACTGTAATAGTTCAAAATGTTTATTTTAACTATCGTGCTCTATAATACAGTATACGAGCCACTACCAGCAGCGAAATGCATAAACTCAGAACAATTAGCATTGTTACAATTCCATAGAATATAAACGGGGATGTCATCATATACAGACAGTGAAAAAAGGACTTTAAGGCCTAACCACCCTCCCCTTGGCTGAAAGAAGTTTTATTATATAAAAGAAGATCTCTCGGCTTTGTCAGCAGACCCCATACCTTTAAGCCTAGATGGAAGGTGTTGGACTTGGCCCTTTTCCCCAGAAATTTTTCGCTTTTTCCCCCCTATCCTATGTATTTACCTGATGTGTCTAAAATGTAAAAGGGTAATACTGTGTAATGGTGTCACTGTCACTTTTAAAATGGACGCCATTCCTGCCTGCCTATGTGCCGCCTGACTGAATTGAGTGGCGGTCTAGTTGTTGTTTCCCAGCACTCCCAGCTTTTGGAGGGAAACCTGGCAGCCAGGGTGCCCTACACCCCCCTAAACCAGTTAATACCGGTTCCCCAGGGAACCTTCCAGAAGCTGCCAGCCTTTCTGGTAGGTGGGGTGAGGGGCGGATATATAGGAGGGGCTGGGCTGCCATGTGCTCAGTGACAGAGCAGGAGAAGTGACCGAGGGGGAACTCTGCCAGGAGGTACCGCCACATTGGGCCTGTGTGCTGGCCCCTGTGCCCAACTGTACCCCTCTGCTGTCCACAGGGCTAGTGAGAGCCCCCTTACTGGAGTGAAGACTGCTGACCCAGGAGGAGTGCCACTGGATAGGGGATGACTGTTCCGAGGAACTGCGGTCCTGTTTTGATGAAGTGCCCCCTGCCTGCTGATCTTGCCCAGTAGGGCCTGATGCTCTCCTACCTAGCTTTGCCACTGGATTCAAGATAGCCTGGCTGATGAGGGTTTTGAACCCGAAACCGGTCCCAGGATACTTGTTTCCGGTCCAGGGAAGACATGGCTTGGCAGTTCGGGCTGGACTGTTCCCATGAGGAACAGGGTCAGACTGATTTGCATATGGCCATGTCTGAACTGGGGTGGTGGAGTGAGCTAAAGAATGATGATGGATTAAACCCAGATCAGTTGACTGGGGGTGAGTGTTTGATTTGCTCTAACGCTCCGTCCATCATCCCCTTTGGTATCGCTTTGTTCGCCCTAAGTTGGCAGGGTATGCCCAGACGTGGGTCCCTTGCTCGCTTTGCCACTGGATTCAAGATAGCCTGGCTGATGAGGGTTTTGAACCCGAAACCGGTCCCAGGATGCTTGTTTCCGGTCCAGGGAACACATGGCTTGGCAGTTCAGGGCTGGACTGTTCCCATGAGGCACAGGGTCAGACTGATTTGCATATGGCCATGTCTGAACTGGGGTGGTGGAGTGAGCTAAAGAATGATGATGGATTAAACCCAGATCAGTTGACTGGGGGTGAGTGTTTGATTTGCTCTAACACTCCGTCCATCATCCCCTTTGGTATCGCTCTCCTACCTAGCGCCTCGTGAGCGCTACACCCGTGCCCTGCCTGCTGTCTAGCACCTCGTGGGCCCTATTTTCGGGATTGCCAGTAGGGGAGCGCTATCCTGTCATCCCTGAAGCCCTGGCCCACTAGCGCCTCGTGAGTGCTACCTGTGGAGTGCCAGGGGAAAAGAAGAGCTATATAGCCCCTGTCCAGAGAGAAGAGGAGCGCTGCCGTGTGGCCCTGAAGCCCTGGTGGGACCTAGCGCCTGGTGAGTGCTGCAACTGTGCCCAGGGGGAAGAGAGAGAAGCGCCTGTCCTCTGCAGCGCTGTAATGCCCAAGGGCTACCTGCACATGGCCAGTGACGAGAAAGGAGCGTGGTTCCCGCAGCGCTGAGATGGCGACCTGCTGAGGGAGATCCCCGGCGAGGGAGGGACTCCCCCTGCTGCTGGAGTCGGCGGGAGCCTACCCCGCGTTATTGCCGCTACCGCGCCTGGCCTGCCTGTGGAAATATAGCGGGAGCCTACCTTGCGGTTGCCTGCCGTGTGGGACTACTGGCGGGTGTCCACCCCGCGTGTGTGCCCATACCAGGAGGGAGCCCACCCCTCCGTGAGGAAAAGAGGAACTGCCGGGAATCACCGCCGCCGGCCCAGGAGCGCCGCACGGGCTTCCCCGTGGCGTCGGGGGAGCCGCGCTGGGATTGGCGCTGGGCGAGAGCGCCTGAGGGAAGTCCTGCCCCGCGAGCGGCAGGAAGTCCGGGAAGCCATCAGGAGCCTCGCGGGCTCCGCATCAAAGTCCCGGGTCCCAGGAGGGGGCCCGGGTGAAGTCCGGCAAGGTGCTGGCGTTGGTGGGGCTCCTCGTGACCAGAGGACAGCCCCGAGAGGAAGCGGGATCTGCCTTAAAGTCCCGGGTCCCAGGAGGGAGCCTCGTGTCTGCCCCGGAGCCAGGCGGGAGCCTACCCCGCGCTGGCCCCAACGCCGCCGGAGACTTCGCTCCGGAAGAGAAGGAAGTGGTGGGGGCTCCCCGTGACCGGAGGAGAGCCCCGGGCGCCGCCGGAGTCGTTTGGAGCCTCGCCGGCTCCAGGACAAAGTCCCGGGTCCCAGGAGGGGCCCCGGGTGAAGAGTGGAGTGCTGCCTGAAGCAGCGCGACGCCTGCAGGACTGCCGGTGAGTGGGGCTGTGTGTTCCGACCCCGGGGGCGGCCGAGGCACATTGTCGGTGCCTGAGGCCCCCGGGGCCCAGTCTGCTGGTGGTTGGGGGGTGACGTCGGGGCACATTGTCGGTGCCCACCTCCCCCCCGTGTTGCTCTGAGGGCACCGGTGTGCCCGCGCTGACTTTACAGCTGCCCCGTATAACAGTGGGCAGCTGCAACGTTGAGGGGCATTCTGTTTGTCAAGGCCCAGTGGGGCTCAGCCTTGCCTTGGTGGGGGTGGTGTTGGGGCACGTTGTCGGTGCCCGCCTCCCCCCTGGGTTGTTCTGAGGGCACCGTGGTGCCCGGGTTGGGTCTATAGCTGCCCCGTCTGACAGTGGGCAGCTGCAGCGTCTGGGGCAGTTTCTTGTAATTCAGAGTCCCAGAAGAGGGACTCCCACGCCCCAGGACTGCCCAGTAACTTGGTGACTGCCTTTTCCACAACTGCCCCGCTGGACAGTGGGCAGTTGCAACGGTTGGGGGCACTGGTCATTCGAGGGTCCCAGGAGAGGGGCCCCCTAGGAGCAGAGAAGCCAGAGACTAATCTGCAACCACTTTGGGCATTGAGTCTAGGTATTACCATGTGATGCCCTATTGATGTACGGTATGCCTGCGGCCATCCCCATACTGCCTACACCGCTAATGGGTTTGCGCAATGCTACTAGGAGTATGCATATTATGTCCTATGCCTGACCTAACGCTTTTATGTTGCTATATGCCCCAGGTTATGCCAAGGTGTTGCTTATGCCCCTGCATAATGAGTTTACATGCCTACCCTGACTCATATGGAGGCACCTTATGCCTGCAGTAATGTTTCATGCCGATGAGGTTTATGTCTGTTGATGTGCCTAACCTGCTTTTATGCCAACAGGCCTGTGTTTCATGATAAGCTTTCTATGCCAATGGTTCATGCCAGAAGGGTGTTAATATCCTGCATAATGTTTCTAATGTCTTATAATGTTACATGCATTCTACGCCCGGTGTTTTCCTTTGCTAATGATGCCTAATGCAGATGTGCTTATAATGATTCTGGCAGCGGCCCGATTGGCGCTGCCCATGTAAATAGTCCCCACGGTTTGTCTACCGGGTGCCGGTTGGCGCCGTGTTACCACTGTGGTTACATTCTGCTATGCTGATTGCATAATACATATGCTGAAACTGGTGTGGTCTCCGTTTGTAGTGTGCCTGGTGTGTCGCCTGTGTGTGCTGCGCGGATGCTTTACACAATTCCTCCTGGTTTAGCCTTCCCGCTCCGCACCACGCTACCCCGTTTCCAACAGAAGGTTTACATCATAGGGACAGCATAGCTCTTCTCCATTGAAAGGGCTCTCTCCAAGTGTGTGTTTAAACAACATGCATCCCCGTAATATCAAAGCACGAGTCTCCAGCAGTGCAGCTGTGTTTAGCATGTTTTGTCTAGGTCCTAGGGACTGACCAGAACAGAATAACGAGGCATTGTTTAATGGCGCCCACCAACAAACTTAACCTGGCGTCCGATCTAAAGATAGTATCTAAAGATAGTATCTCTTAGTATCTCTTAAAGTCAAGGGACTCAACCACCCCATCAAGCGCAAAAAGATACTCGACTACCTCGCTAAACGTAAGGGGGATGTGGTCCTGTTACAGGAAACCAAACTATCCCCGGTTGATGTCAAACTAATGAAAGCCAACTGGATATCACAGGTAGCGTGCTCACCGGCAGAAGGGAAGAAAGGCGGGGTAATTACACTGTTATCTAAAAACTCCAACCTAACAATAGAATCGCAGCATCACGACGAGGTAGGAAGATTCTTGCTAACACACTTGAGAAGGGGGGAGGAGCACATTCATGTTGCTAACATTTACGGCCCTAACAAAGACGACTCCGTATTCTGGGAGGGGGTATCGCACAAACTTGATAGCCTCCCACAGGACGACCTTATGGTGGTGGCGGGGGACTTTAACATTCCTCTGGACCATACACTGGACAGACAATCAACCTGCCACTCCCAGCCTACAAACGCACACGCCACCCTAAAGAACATCTGCTCCAAATTCAACCTCAAGGACCCATGGCGACTCCAACACCCAGACACTAGAGACTACACCTTCTACTCCAACCCGCACAGCTCATACAGCAGGATAGACTACATATTAATCACAGGCCCACACACACACACCTGATAGAACATACTGAGATAGAGCCTAGGCTAGTATCAGACCATTCATGCATCACCCTAAAGCTGAGCGGGTGCCACAACGAGGACATCCCCCGAAGGTGGCGTTTTAACAGTGACGTCTTGGCTGACCCAGATAACAAAAAAAGATTGAGGAGGCCATAAAGAATACCTCAGATACAATGATACTGAGGAGACCGATTCCACTACCTTATGGGATGCACTCAAGGCGACAGTCAGAGGCACAATAATCGAAATCAAATCCAAAATTAACAAAAACACCAACCTACAGCTGACCCAGCTCGAACAGGACATCAAAAAGTTAGAAACTGCCCACTCCAGAGACACGCACGATACTAGAACCCTAACAGAACTAACCAGGAAAAAGTATGAATACAATAAAATCCTGAGTGAGAGGGCCGGACTGTGGGTCAACAAGTACAAGGCCATTAACCTTTGCGAAGCTAACAGAGCGGGGAAACTTCTAGCCTCATACCTAAAGCACAAACGTAATCAATTTACCATCTCATCTATAACGGACACAAACAACAAAACCCACACAAGACACAAAGATATACTAAAAACCTTCCAAGAGTTCTACCAGGATCTCTATAAAAACAACCAGTCCTTAGACCTGGAGGAGTGCACAAAATACCTTAGTAGATTCGGCCTCCCCAAACTATCCAATATTGAAGCACAGAGACTAGGCCAAGAAATTAGTACGGCCGAGATTGAAATGGCGGTCAAGGCAATGAAGGACAACAAAGCCCCAGGTCCAGACGGGTACACAGCCATTTTCTACAAGTCCTTCCTAGATCACCTGAAACCCACAATGAAAAAGGTGTTCAACAACTGTGCGGACAATGGGCTGGTATCACAATCCATGTCCGAGGCCAACATAATTGTCATCCCAAAGGAAGGCAAGGACGAACTACTACCCAAGAATTACAGGCCCATATCCTTAATTAATGTGGACTGCAAAATATATGCAAAAATCCTGGCGACAAGACTAAACCCCGTCCTACCCGATCTAATAAGCAACTCACAAGTAGGCTTCCTAAAGACCCGTATGTCTAATGACAACACGAGACTCCTCTGCCACATTCTAGAGCACACCGCTAAACTGGCAGAGCCAGCTGTGGCTATTACTATATGCCGAGAAGGCCTTCGACAGAGTCTCATGGGCCTTCCTGGAACAATGCATGCAGTCTTTCAACCTAGGGGAAGGGTACATACGGAAGGTGCTGGCGCTATACGGGAACCCAAGAGCACGCATTGTCATTAATGGATCACTCTCCGAACCAATCACATTACAACGAGGCACTAGACAGGGCTGCCCTCTGTCCCCCTCACTATTCCTACTAGCTTTGGAGCCCTTGATTAGTGACATCAAGTCTAACACGGAAATAAAGGGGATCAAAATTAACGACGTGGAAATAAAACTAGCTGCCTACGCGGACGACATTCTTATTGTGACAGAGCAACCTAAGACCTCTATTGAGGCCCTGATAGATACCATAGAGATTTACTCAAGACATTCAGGATATAAACTCAACAGGGAGAAATCAGAATGCAAACCCCTCAACATACACACCACTCGGGACACCCTAGGAGGATCGGGCCTGGCCTGGCAAACAGGGTTCATCAAATACCTAGGGATCTACTTTGGGAATGACCTCATGTCTACACTAGACCAAAATGAGAAGCTACTGTTAGGGAAAATAAAGAAACTCGTGGAGGCCTGGTCCCCCAAATTTATAACCTAGTGGGGTAGAATAGAAACGATCAAAATGATGTTCACCCCAATGATCAATTACCTGCTGAGCATGTTACCACTTTTACTTACGGATGATTTCCACCGCAAGGTGGACATCCTGTTTAGTAAATTCCTATGGCGAGGAAAGAAGGCACGGATTAGCATAAAAAAGCTAAGACTAGGTAAAAAGCTAGGAGGACTAAACTTGGCAGACTTTAGAACTTTCCAATATGCTTTCCTTGCAAAACAAGGGGCCTACTGGGTGTCACCCCCTCAAGGCTACACGCCGGTATGGCTACTAGTTGAGAGAGCCATACTTAACCTCAACCCGCTAATACTACTAACAGCTAACAAACACACGCACGCCTCCAGCCCAATCTTCAAAAACACAAAAATTGCCCTACTCAAAATAGACAAAAAAATGGAGAACAGTGTTAACTCCAAATGGGAATCTCTCTGGACCAACAGTAAGATCAAATACAAAGGGAAATCACTGGCCCTCACCACATGGATGGAGAAAGGCATCTCCCACCCAGCCCAACTAGAGGAGGAGGGCCACCCCATCACGTTCACCACACTAAAAGATAAACATAACCTAACAGACATAGAATTTTACAATTTTCAAAAAATCAAAACGGCCCTAACAAAAGCCAAACTATCAACAACAAAACCATCAATTATGCACTACATGACGACAATCAACAGAACAGGGCACCAAGTATCGCACCTCTACAAACTACTACGCCCAAATACCACCAAACTTAACGATAAACCTACTAAATACTGGGTAAACCAAAGCAATAACGCACTAGACGAGAAAGAAGTAGCTCTGCTCTGGGCCTCCCCCTCACGTAATAAAATCTCCCCAGTTCTATCACAAACAACATTTTGGCTACTGCACAAGACATACTGGACCCCTGCTCGTTTAGCCTCACTAGGCCTCAGAGAAAATGATTTATGCTGGAACTGCGGAAGCGAAACGGGTAATCTAGCACTTCTCATCTTCTACTGCCCAAAACTTAAAACATTCTGGGAGAAAATCTTTAATTTCATTAACGCGCTGGGTTGCACCCTAAGCCCAGAATTCTCTTCCCTCACCACCGCATTTTTGACCACAGATCTTGACTCACAACACGACAGGGACCTGCTAGACCTCCTACTGACCGCAGCAGTGAAAATGGTCCTGACCAACTGGAAAGACACCACTAAGACATCATACAAAGGCTGGGTCAACTGGGTGACGTACCTCAGAGGCGCAGACAACACGGCCCTACAAAATTCACCCTGGAGACCCGCCACGAGGGGGATGTAGAAGTCGCTCGACACATACTTGGACTCCTATGAGCCCCCGTGAGTGCACTGGGGGGGGGTCGAGTTTACCTCGCAAGGACATAAACCCAGAATAGACACACTGCTACAGTACACTTCTTGTATCTCCACTCTTTCTACACCCTTTCTTTCCTATCCTCTATCTCTCCTTGATTCTGTCCTTCACTTCCTAGCAAATCAATGTAAAGGGGTTCAGCGAGACACGCTTACCAAATACCTGTAACTATGGCTAATACAACCACGTTTGGCTGGTACCCCGTAACGGAAATGCGAATGTACTTGCTTATAAAAATTTAATAAAAACACTTGAAATCAAAAAAAAGAAGTGACTGAATCTCGCTAGATGTTCTAGCCACCTGCAACTCGAAGGTCTCTTGAGCTGAAGTGAGAGCCACTTCTTGTTGAAACAATAGTGCTTTGAGCCTGCTTAATTTGTTGAAATCTGTTTTCAAAGTCGGAATGGAAGGCCAAATGGAACTATCTAGCTTCCCATGCGGGGGCGGAAAAAGCACATTGCTACAACAAGTAACACATTGTGAAACTGTTACTAAATACGGGATTCCTGCCTGTAAACCGCAGCAGTCGTGGCTGTTCAAAATAAGATAACTTCCGTTAGTAAGCAAGGTAAAAGCGGGAATTTTTGCTGGGACTGGAGTTCCTTTTAAAAAACAAGCAAGATTAGGCGCGGACACATTACAAGCGCCGTGCAACTTAGCGTGTTTACAAACCAGGGAATGTCCTACTGTGGAATCGCAGTCCTCCCCTGTTAGGAAAACTTCCTTATCCTCCCGTTGACATCTGTAAGTGAAAGGTAGGGACCATAATTCATGGAGAATTGCACTACCCAGGGGTTCAAAGCGGCCAATCGGAAAATGTTGCATACATGATTTAAATTGAAACAGCGAGAATGGGAGAGAGATAACCCCATGAATTAACCAAACAGCTGAATCCGTCTCCGCCACAGAGAATGGCAAGGGCTCCAATTGTTCAATGTGCAACAGTGTGTATGTAGCATCTTTCATGGACATAAATCTCTGTTTATCAGTCAGATTGAATGGTAAAAACAAAGCAGAAGCATTCAAATAATCCCAAGGGACTTTTCCTATTTTGAGGGTCTGTAACGTCCATGCAAACTGCATAACTGATCCTAATTGATATTGACCATGATATAACACAGATACATCATTCTGAACAATATCAATAACAGACGAAACAATATTATCCAAGGTATAAATGCGTGAAAAAAGTGTATTGATGCTATTGTCTACCAATGCAAGGACTTTTTCCAAATTTGCTTGATCATTTTGGCGCAGACGAAGCGCTGCCTCAATCTGCGAAAGTTTGCAAACTTCATTGTAAGCTGCATAGATAAAACTTTTAGATCTAGGAATTCTAGGACCTAAGATAAAATCAGCAAAATTGATGTCGCTCGACAAGAGTGATAGGTGTTGTTTCACTGATGACAAGGTGGAATGTTCCAACCATTGTTGGCATAATTTACCCACTGAGTATGTGGTAACCGAATGTGGATGACGAGGATCCGGTCTAGTCTGTGTGAAACCAGGTGTTACATTATAAAAGCGCAGTTGACATTCATTTGAATTTGTTTGCCACACCAACCATCCGGATGAATCAATTTCAGAGACATTGAAAGTGTCATTTCAAAACAAAGCTTGAAATACCTTGATCGTATAATTCGACTGTGCGCGCCAATTATCATATTCCGCTAATGACGGAATGCATTGGATATTTAAATTTTTTACAGTTGCCAAGCCAAAGCAAGTGGTCTGGTGCACTGTATCATTTAAAAATAAAATTTGAGTCTGGATCAGGCAGGCACGATGTAAAGCTTCAGTTCCCTGAACCTGCCACGGCTTAGTGCCCCAAATTGATTTTGAATCCATTTTATCTTTCCAGTGAACATAACCTTGTGTGGCCAATTTAGTTCTAAATGAATTGGAATAGATCAATTTAGTGTGGGTCAAGATAAATTTGGATTGAGATGACAATTGCAGTTTAAAGAAATAGGATTCCGGATTATACGTGTCATAATCTGTGAAATAGGTGAACTTATTTCTAAGGGTTTTAGAACTCCCTGTACGGGAGTAGGACAATATTCCCATTGAGTGTAATTAAAAACAGGTCTTAACGTGTTTGTTTTATGGAAAAATGATGCCCATAGTGTTGATAACAGAATAAATCAGCATAATTGGCAGAATTTAAATACAAATCTTCAGCATCGAAAGCAGTGTAATGCTTTGAATCAGAAAACAAGGAATGTACCGCTTGCCCATCCCAATCATCAGAATGTATGTCCTGTGTTACCACATCTCCTAAGGAGACGCAAAACACGTATGGTATCTTGAGCACTTCCGTCGGGCCGTGAATTTCGAAAGCTACTTTATCCCAAACGATGCCATCTGCAACTGGGAAAGCTGAAATTTTCACAAGAGTCTGATCACGTTTCATGATATGGGACGATGTGTGAGGGGCCAGAGTTCCATTGACCAAGTTCACAGCAGAGCTTTCTGGCAAATAATGACCATTGATGAGTAAGAAGAATACTGTCACAAATCCAATTGACATGAAGAGGAAAACCATGACAAGCACCAACCAGATGTAGGTCCATGGGGGGACCAGGTAAGTCTTTTTGAACCAAGAGACGAAAATAGTTAATTTTGTCGGTGGAAGTGTCAAAGTAGAAGACGAGGAGGATGAGTCATGAGAAGCTGGCATGGTCCCCAAAATAACCGCTTGCACCCAGGGGTATTAGAGGTGGATGGGATGTAGCAGCGTGATGTTGAGGACTGTTCGGCACTTCCCTTGGGACTCATCTGTAGGGTAAGTATACTCGACATCTGCGGTGGAAGAGGATGGAGGCAGAACAGGTGAAAGGTCAATAGTAGTTTCCATCTCACCCTCACCGATACGGGCAATAGTCGTAAAGGTTGAGGCTACCGGATTCAAAGAGATAGCGTTGCACGAAACTGCAGGTGTTGCACTATTCAGAATCGGCCAGACGGTGTAACTTGACATTGTCCAGGTCTGGCACAAACGTAATGCCAAAGAGCATTTCGTATGGGGTCCGCCCACCCAGAGATCTTCTAGGGAGATTGAGTGCACGTTGAACACCATACAAATGGGCCAGCCAGTTCCTGCCAGCACCTAAGACCCTAGCTGTCAAAGATTGCTTTAAGTCACGGTTCATTCGCTCCACTATAGAATTGCCCTCAGGCCTGTATGGAGACGAAAACTACACCAGCACCCCCATTGACATCATCGCGTCCTTGTACGCCTTAGAGGCGAACACTGGACCTTGATCAGAGTGGAAGGTGCCACAGGCAAACATCCTGACAAAGACACGCAAATCTCTAATGACATTTCGAGCGTCAGCACTGCGTTGTGGCAAAACCCAAAGGAATCTAGTGCACGAATCAACTGCCACAAAAATGTATTTATATGCAGTATCAGAAGAGAATGGACCGCAGTGATCAAGATGCACATAGCCAAATGGCTGATTTGAAATGCATAGTTGTGTTTGTGGTGGACGTGAGACCATAGACTGTTTGATTTGCTGACAAATGGCACAAGAAAGTACATAATTACGGGTCTGTTTATATAAACCATGCCACCAGTAACGTTGCTGTAATATAGAGACTGTTGCAGACAATCCCGGCATGTGCAGAAGCCATGCCCTCGTGTGCAGCAATGATCAAAGAAAGCCTGCGGTCCTTGTTGGGAATCAGCCGATCCCTAACAGATGGAATTTTAGCATAAGGAACTTGTTCGGGTGATGAATGATAAGAATACTTTGAAGGGAAGCCCTGCGGATAAGCTGCTCCATCCTTCGTAGCAGCAATCGCTGCCAAAATGTCATCATCTATTTTAGTCATGGACCTTGTAACTGCTGCTACAGAACACGTGGCTACTGCAGATTTGGCCGCTTCGTCAGCCAAAGAATTACCAACAGCATGTGCTCCCACACGCTGATGGCCAAGAGTATGGATAACCTGTGTGAGTGGGAGACGTTTTTTAAGTTCCGCCACTCGAACCCAAAGCATTTTATGCTTTATTGCACTGCCTTTAGAATCTTGATAGTCATTTTGTGACCAAAAGAATAAGTTGTCATTAAAAGACTGAACACAGTAGTAAGAATCGCATACAATAAGAGTATTCACATTAGGATCAGCAAACTCGAGAGCAAGAACAAGAGCACGCAGCTCCGCCAATTGCGCTGTACAGTCCCCAAGTGCCTGTGTATGCACAATGGAAGACTTAAATTCTTAATTGACAATTGAACCAGCCACAATAGCGCAAGCCGCCGAATAAGCGTGTTTAGACCCGGTGGCCAGTTGAGCCGAGCCATCGGTATAAATGATACATTTGTACTCATCTAAAGGAAGCAACGACAACGGAGGAGGATGAACATGTTCATACTGTAAAAACTCCTGTGTCTGAAGAGCAGGATCAAAGATAAACGTGACATGAGCCGATGTCAAAGAAGTAGCCCATTGTATCCAACGGGGATGTAATGCCTTAGAGTTTGGCACACTTGCCTTAGTCACTGCTTCTAAAGCAGGGAGAGGCGTGACCATAAGAAAGCGTTTTCCCTGCGCCACCGAGCGTTCCTTCAGAATCGCCATTTGGACCGCTGTCAAAAAAATTTCAACATTCGAAAATCGCATTTCAGCCGATGTGTATAGATGTGATTTGTATGCAATAGGTACTGTGTCTCCCTCATTGAACGTTAAGTAAGTGAAACCCACTGACCCCGGTACTATACGTATCACCAGGTTCGTGGTGTTGTCATGCGTCAACAAGTAGTTAGTAGCAAGCAAATCTGTGTGCAAAGATTGCAGAATTGAGGTATGTTCCGGAAGCCAGCTGGCAGAAGAATATGTTGGTTGTATTAACGCATAGAGCAGTTTGATACGCTGGCATAATCGGGGATGTAAGTCCTCCCGAAATTCAAAAATCCCAGCAAAGACTGAAGCTTTTTCAGTGTAGATGGAGGTCGCAAGTGTGCACATTTCTCCAGAAAGTGGGGGGCTAACCCCCTACCTTCATTGTTGAGCTCGTAGCCCAAAGAAAGCACCGCAAATTGTGCGATGTGCAATTTTGCAAAATTGAATTTGTACCCATAGTTGGCATAGGTCAGGATAATGCAGTCGACTCGGACTAGATGTGGCATCAGTTCATCTCCGTCAGATAAATATCATCAACGTACGAGAACGCATCAGAGTCTATGCTGTCCAACAAAGAGACAACACGTGCAGCGAAAGCTCCGGGGCTATTCTTATACCTCATAGGCAAACGCGTACATTTTTTCTGATTCCCAACGACGGTAAATGCTGTCAAGTCACTGCTCTCAGGAGCTAAATTGCGACTAGAGAAACCATTGGAAATATCCAGTGTAATTTTCTTATTTCTTACTAATAAGATTGTTCACTAGCGCAGAGCTATGTGTGTTTTGTACCGCAAATGTACGACAATGACTATTCAAATTTCGATAATCTAATACAATGCGATATGACCCATCGGGTTTTGATACCGTAAAAAGAGGATTATTCATCGGTGATGTACAGGATTCAATCACGCCTTGATACTCCAACTGTGTTAGAATATCACAAACGGGAGCCTTAGCTTCTCGTCTGATCAGATATTGAGGCTGTGGCATAGACCGTAATGGTATCTCATGTGCCGGTGAATCTCTTTCCCAGCCCACCTGATTACGGTTCACCGCCGGGGCAAGGGCCAAAGCCCACTCAGATGCGTAAGCCTTTGCATGTTCTTCAGGGACGTAACGCGAAAAACTCTGAAGTATCACGTCCTCCCCTCTAGACGCCGCTAGCACAAATGGTGGAGGCCAATCTGCCTCTGCCAACAAAATGTCGTAGGAAGAGGTGAGATTTTCCCCAAAAACCCCTGTGATTGTACGCTGTATATCACCTTCAATTTGGAAGACAATTTCATAGTCTATCCGGGGGCGGGGGGGGGGACTCGTTTATCTGCTGTTTCTACTGTAATAAAAGTATCAGTTGCTCTCGCCTCCAGATAAGGACACAGTGCCTCCCGCACTATGGTAACCTCCACTGCGCTGTCGAGCAGAGTCACCGCCCAAGTCCAATCTAGAAGTCGTGTTCTCACCGTCTGAGGCATATTTCGCCATTAAAGTGGAAACTTTTTTCTTCTGATACGGGAGTCTAAATCGAGGCAGTTCCTCTTGTTTGGCCTAGACGTCAAACTGTTGAGGTTGATCCCGTCCCTGTTGTGTGGTCGAACCCTTGCCACGATCCTGGCGTTCCCCACCACCGGCTTGAGAGTCCGATGTGTCCTGTAAAGAACGAGGAGAGCGCTGATCAGGGACTTGAAATCTATCAGGAGTCTTAATTTTTGCGCGGTCGCGCAAGTCATAAGTACGCTCAGAAGACTCGGGTGTCGGTGAACCAGTACGCGAACCCTGCTTCTGTTGCTGCTGCCCCTGTTTTTTATTTTTCCAATTCTTTTTAGGAAAGAACGGGCGCCCATCCTTCTCAGTCTGGGCTTTTTGTTGAGTTTGAACTTGAGCCTGTGTTTCCGTAAAAGGCTTAACTCCCAGACTATTGCGCCCTATGGTCTTATATGCTTTAACAATAATCTTCGACAATTCGCGTGGCTTGTCCACGTCAGCAACAGCCTACAGGCGTTGTGCCACCTGCAAGCTTACAGCATTACCCTTAACATTAGCAAGGATCATATCGGAAACAATATCGAACACCCCCACCAGTCTCATTCCCAACTCCAGGGCCGCCTCGGCCCCATGTTCATCCTGAACACGTCTAATCATGGAAGGGAGAACGGTCATTGAGGGGGTGCCGAAACACATCGAATACACCGCTGCAAACACTTTACCCCAAGTGTTACAATCCGCAATTTCGGGAACTAGGCCCTTAGGCAAGCACACGGGCAAAATCCTGTGCTTCTCCACAGGTGTTGTGTTAGGAAAAACAGCTTCGAGTTGCCCAAACTTTTCAGCAAGCCAATAAGGAAGCTCATCCTTATTTTGCGGACACTTGCCCATCACAGAATTAATCATTAAGGGACTGATCACCACACCACCAGGTGCAGGTGGTTGCGCAGCAGCGCCAGGTTGTCCCACCTGGAAGTTGCGCGACATGAACTGTATAACAGCTCTATGTATACGTATTAATGAAGTATGTAATACGCGTAGTTATACGACTGTAGCAGTGAGATAAGTTGGGTGCGGGGTGTACCCAGCCAAAACGGGCCAAGTGGCCCCATCTATTGATCAGGGGCCTAAACGGACCAGTGTCATTGGGTGAGGAAGGGCGCTATTAAACCATATTTGGTGTTGCCAAGCTGTTAGCGGAACCTCAAGAGATCTATAAGGCCTATATTCCCGCGGAGTCACGGTGGCAGTATACTCGTGAAACAAATTATCTGTTCCATCGACCGCCGGAAAGGTGACCCAAGAATAAAACACTTCGAAGCGAAATGCAGGATCCGCCTCTACAACAAAGATAAGCGCAACACCAGCATCAGGTACTCCATGTTGAGCCAAATAAGCCCTGAGCGGTGCGCGGTTAGGAGGCGCAATAACGATTGCCATTATCAATAAAGAATAGAGAATAACAACCGATGCGTGGCAGCGCAATAACGGGGTAATATGAAAGAGAAAAGACCTTTTAAAATTAAAGCTTGAAAAACCTATAAAATATCACAATATAGGAGGCAACACAGTCACAGCTGTCTCCGGAAACAGAAGTGAGGGGATTGTGGACAAGCACAAGCACTACTCAGGAGCCTCGCAGATGAGAACCAGACCAAACGTTGGCGGTGCCATGTTGCGGGCATTCTGCACATACACAGAACTCTGCGCAGGAAAACGGGACCTTGGTGAATAGGGGTTGTACCTTCCTACCACCTTAGTATCCAAAATCCCCAAACCGACTAGCTATAGTGTCTCATTCGTTCTCCTACATAATCACGAAGCTACAAATGATTAAACAACCCAGAACACAACATTCCCGACTCTCTCAGGAATCGCAGTAGCAAGACATACCTTTTCGCTCACTCACTCGTACTTGTCCACAATAAGAATTGGCAGAGTCACTGTAATAGTTCAAAATGTTTATTTTAACTATCGTGCTCTATAATGCAGTATACGAGCCACTACCAACAGCGAAATGCATAAACTCAGAACAATTAGCATTGTTACAATTCCATAGAATATAAACGGGAATGTCATCATATACAGACGGTGGAAAAAGGACTATAAGGTCTAACCACCCTCCCCTTGGCTGGAAGAAGTTTTATTATATAAAAGAAGATCTCTAGGCTTTGTCAGCAGACCCCCCATGCCTTAAAGCCTAGTTGGAAGCTTTACATCATAGGGACAGAATAGCTCTTCTCCATGGAAAGGGCTCTCTCCAAGTGTGTGTTTAAACAACATGCATCCCCGTAATATCAAAGCACGAGTCTCCAGCAGTGCAGCTGTGTTTAGCATGTTTTGTCTAGGTGCTAGGGACCGACCAGAACAGAATAACAAGGGGCATTGTTTATCGACCTTGCACATCGTGTTCAGACTAAACTCCAGGAACTTAGCAGAGAACGCGAAAAGCAGACAGTTCTCATGTGAAAGGCATAAACAGAGTGTTGCAAAATAGTCATGTAGTAACGTGTGCAAAAGCAGCATCATGGCAGCAAGGCTCATGCTAACTTAGCAATGTCGACAATGACCCTAATGGCCATATAACACCCTTTGCGGCCGGAAGACAGGTGGAAAAAATCAGAACAGCCCAGAAGGTGTGCCCACCTCTGCCAACCCCACCCCTCAGGTGGGGGAGGCGATATGAAGCCCACTCTTCAGTGCCCACCATCTTGCAGATTTTAGGCACCATCAAATCAGGGTTAGGGTTTGTGCCCACTCCCCCACTTGGGGTGAGCACACCAAGGGTGTAGTCACCCTAAGGACAGTAGACCATTGGCTACTACCTCGAGACCCTTAAAACGCCCCCTAAATACAGTATTTAGGGGGCAGCCCTGAACCCAGAATTCAGAATCGGTGACATAAGAAGACTGAAACCTGATGACGCCGCCGCAGTGAAGACTCCAGCCCTACCGGCCTGCCTGCAGCTCCGAATCGCCCTGCACAGAAAACGACGGCTCCGAAAAGGATCAGCAACTTCCAGACTTGGTGAGGACTGATCCCCTGCTCCCACAAAGACACAAGACTCCCGAGGACAGCGGCCCTGTCCACAAAAGAAGATCCAGATCCAGACCCTGACTCTGCGGAACCAAGAACCCCTGCTCCAGGATTTACCTCTGCACCCGCCGTCCACGACACGTGTCCAGAGGATCCACTGGTCCTGAAGTTGTTCCCCAGCGGCCCTGACATCCAAACCATTGAGGGGTGTCACTTCCAAGGCCCAGTGTTGACGCCTGCAGCCTCTTCATGAAAACCCCCTCGACCGTGACCTACCCAGTAGGGAGAAACCCGACCTCCAAAGACACCCCTGCATCCTCACGCCCTTCATCCTGGTTACCAGATCCAACGGTGCCCCGTCGTCGCCTGGCATCTCAACTTCTTCCACTGTGTGAGCACCCTACACGTGGCCGCCCCTTTGCCGCTGGCAGTGTGGTTTTTGTGCTGCCTTGGGCCCCCCTTTGCACATACCTTAAGTCCTTAAGATTGTCCTCCAAGGCCGCTTTACCTTCCCATGAACAGCCCCCAAACGACGTGCCCCTAATCTCCATAGACTAGCATTGGCTCCTTTGCATTCTGCCCCAGGCCGCCCTAGTGCCACTGGTGGTGCACCGTGAGTGCTGAATTGAGAACCTTGGTTCTACCCTCCAAAGCTCAGTTACCAAAACCGTTTACTTACCTGCAAACTTAACACTTCATTTTTCTCCATAGGATTGTATGGTGGGTTTTTCTCTGAAAAATGTTCAAGGTGTTGACCCTGTCTTGTACTGCAATAAAGTAACTTAGTATCTTCAAAAGAGTTAACCTGCCTACTGATGTACTGTGATTCCTATACTGTGGTATTAGTTTGTTTCACCCCAACTACAAAATTAACTACAAAGTAACTAGAAAGTGATCTAAAGTAATTGCAAGTATTCTTTTCTTGTTTTGTAATTTTTTATAAAGAAAAATTTATGATAAATGCAAAAACATGAATACATAGGAATATCATTTAACATTTTAAGCTCATAAAAGATCATTATCATAAAAGTTACCATAAGAAGCAGAGAGAGGAAGAAATACATAAAGGATCTTATATGAAATAGAAAATGGATTAATGAAGAAAATAATATATTATATAATAAGTTAATAAATACATATATTTCATTACATAGGTAATAGTAAAATATTTATAAATATGACATTTAAAATGTAGAAATTGATCTATGAAATAGAAAATACATGAAGCGAGGTGAAATATTGAAAGACATGAGGATAGCTGTTGGGAAATCCTAGAAAACTAAGTAGATAGATAAATTAGGAAATATATATATACATTTAAACAAATAAATAAGTATTCTAAAGGGCTTACAACCCATGTTCGAGGCATGAGAGCTGTAGATCACATGCTTTGCATACTCCTGCCATCTAGTGTTGGGTCCGGATGTTTGCAAGTTGTTTTTCTTCGAAGGAGTCTTTTCTAGTCCCGAGGTAGGTGACTCCTCCTTTCGGTGATCGTGCGCATGGGCATCGACTCTATTGTTAGATTGTTTTTTTCCGCCATCTGGTTCGGACGTGAATTGCTGCGCTCCGGTTCGACACCGTTTCTCCGGTTCCCCTCGGTGCGCAATACACTCACCCTCGACAGTATTGTTTTCGATCGCGTAACTCCATTCTCCACGTATCGTATTTACTGAAAAATCCCTCTTTCGATTGGGTAGCTCGTGGAAGGCCGTCGGGCCTCCCCGCGTCGGTCCGCCTCGCAGTAGATGGAGCGGACTCCATTTAAATTCTACCCTCTGTGCCACGCGAAGTTTCCGTGCACCGACTCACACAGAGTCTGCAACCTGTGCTTGTCTCCGGAGCACAGAGAAAAGGACTGCGACACGTGTAAGGCTTTCCGATTCAAGAAAACGCTTCGCGACCGTCGGGTTCGACGTCGCGACATGCAGAGCCAACACACCGGTTCCATTCCGGACCTCTTAGGAGAAGATTCTGAACAAGAGACCGCAGACGCCATGGGAGCAGAGGAAGAACAAGACCCGATCTCCATCTCGGACTACGGCTCCGAGGGGGACGAAGACATCCCGCAAGGGCAGCGTACCGTGAGTACAGATCCTCCCTTGCCCCAAAGTCCACCTCAGACCAAAAAGGCGGCTCCGGTCCAACCCCCGCCTCCGGGCCACGGTCGGCACCGAGACTGTTTCCAATTCCCCGCCTTTCGGCTCGGCACCAAAACATACTCAAAGCCTTCCGGCTCCGAACAGAGCTGTTCTAAATCGGGCACCGAGCCGAAACCTTCGGGATCTAAGTCAGTCAGGCTCCGCCCCACCCCCTTCGATGCCGAAAACTCCTTCGGATCTGAAATCCTCGGCATCCAAAACCCCGGCACCGAATCCTTCGGCACCAAAACAAACGGATGTGCCCATTCCAACAAAAAAGCACCATTTTGATGTTCCGCCCTCCACACCGGATCCGAAACAGCGGGAGCTCTATATTCATCCAACAACTGGACATATTACTACAAAAGTGACAAAACGCACACCTGAGACAGAAGAGGTCTACCACATTCCTTTAAAAAGGAAAAATGTTGGTACTAATCCTTCTCCTCCTCCTCTTCCATCACCTCCTTCTCCTCAGTTTCAACCATTACTAATTTCACCTGAGCACTCGCCACCACATACACCTGAAGATCAAGATGATGGGGCTGGGGACAATGAGCCAATACCCGCAGACCCCTGGACAAATTACAACACCAATTTCCCCACAGGGAATGATCCTGATCTGTACCCTACCAAGCCTTCTCCACCGGGCGACAGTGTAGGATACATAGAACTGTTGGGTAGAGCTGCTAACTTCCATGGGGTTCAGCTGCATAAGGAATCCCTGGAAGAGGATTTCCTTTTCGAGACTCTTAGCAGTACACAAAAGTCCTCGCACACACTCCCCATGCTCAAGGGTATGATCAGACACGTAGACGATATTTTTAATGATCCCGTCGGGGCACGTATCCTCACCCCTAGGGTAGACAAGAAATATAAGCCGGCACCATCAGATCCAGCATACATAAGGGGGCAGTTACCTTTGGATTCCTTGGTAGTTTCCAACGCACGCAAAAGGGCCAATTCACAAACAACAGGAGATGCTCCACCCCAGACAAAGAATCTAAGCTGCTAGACGCTTCAGGGAAAAGAGTAGACTCCCAGGCTGCGAACGTTTGGTGCATCTCCAATACACAAGCACTCTTAGCTAGGTATGACGGGACGTATTGGGATGAAATGGAGCAGTTGCTCCAATTTCTACCTGATGAGCACAAGTCCAAGGCGCAAGATCTAGTGTGGGAGGGACAGCTCATTTCCAATAATTCTATCAGGTGCGCCCTAGATGCTGCAGACACTGCAGCCAGAGCTGTCAACACCAGCGTCCTTTTAAGAAGGCATGCATGGTTACGTATTTCAGGATTCAAACCAGAGGTTCAAACTTCTATCCTGAACACACCATTTGACAAGGAACACCTCTTTGGCCCTGTGGTATATTCCTCACTAGAAAAAATTAAGAAGGACACAGAAGTGGCCAAATCTATGGGAGCTCTTCAATTAATCCCAGGACGTGGTTCCTTTCGGCGCTCCTTCTATCGCGGAGGGTCCATAAATACTTCCTCAGATACTGCCACCACTACCTATAAAGGCAACAATCAACCCTCTGCCTCGAAGGGTTTCTACAGAGGGGGTTACAGAGGCAACAATGGCAAGGGTAGAGGTTCAGGTTCCAACACAAGAGCCTCCCCCTCCAATACCAAACAATGACTTCCCTACGCTTCCCCTTGACCATTTAACACCTGTTGGGGGGCGTCTTTCACATTTCCTACCTGCCTGGCAGTCGATAACTACAGACAAATGGGTACTGGAAATTATCCGTTCTGGTTATTGCCTGGAGTTTACCAACAATCCTCCAAGCATTCCTCCACGTTCACACAAACTGTCACCGGATCACTTACACCTCCTCAAACAAGAGGTTCAGTCTCTCCTTTTAAAAGGGGCTATAGAGCCCGTACCACTACAATACCACGGGTCGGGTGTATACTCCTTTTACTTTCTCATACCCAAAAAGGACGGTTCTCTCAGACCAATCTTGGACCTCAGAGAATTAAATCTTTACATACAGTCAGACCATTTTCACATGGTAACACTTCAACAAGTGCTCCCACTCCTGCAACAGGGTGACTTTCTGTCTACTCTAGACTTAAAGGACGCCTACTTCCATATTTCAATACATCCCGCTCATCGCAAATTTCTCAGATTTGTGGTAGCGGGCCAACATTATCAGTTCAAGGTACTCCCCTTCGGAGTCACCACTGCTCCCAGAGTCTTTACAAAGTGTCTGGCAGTAGTCGCTGCTCATCTGAGAAGACAGCACATTCATGTCTTTCCCTACTTGGACGACAGGATCATCAAAGCCAGTATGTATCCAAAGCGTCTCCAACATACTCACAGGACAATACAGTTACTGCACCAACTGGGGTTCACAGTCAATGTGTTGAAATCGCATCTCCAACCTTCCAACACCCAAAATTACCTAAGAGCCACTTTAAATACTCAAAAGGCTCTAGCCTTTCCCAATGCAGCGAGAATTCGCATCATTCAGGCTCTAGTTCTCCAGTTTCAGGCAAATCACTCGCTTCCAGCTCGAGTGTATATGCAACTAGTGGGAATGATGGCATCTTGCATCATGATCGTTCCCCATACCAGGCTTCACATGCGTCCCCTACAGGAATATTTAGCAAGTCGGTGGAACCAATCGCAGGGTCTGCTAACGGATCTAGTGTTGGTAAGCGGCCGTACTCACCGCTCTCTGCAGTGGTGGAACACACAAAATTTATCAAAAGGACGGCCTTTCATAGACCCAGTTCCACAGACGATGCTAACAGCGTACGCATCCCTCACTGGTTGGGGGGCTCATCTTCAACACCACAGAGTGCAAGGCCTGTGGAGTCAACAGCAAAAAACTCCACATAAACCATCTAGAGCTGCTAGCAGTGTTTCTAGCGCTCAAAGCATTTCAGACTCACCTGGTTGGCAAAGCTGTCCTAGTTCGTACTGACAACATCACAGCTATGTATTACATACAAAAACAGGGGGGTACACACTCTCTCCAACTGTCGCACTTGGCCCAAGACATTTGGAGGTGGGCCATTCACCACAAAGTCTATCTCCTAGCGGAACACCTCCCAGGAGTGAACAATCAGATTGCCGGTCTTCTAAGCAGACAGAGACAGCAAATACATGAATGGGAACTTCACCCTCAAGTTCTCCTCCCATACTTTCAAAGTTGGGGAGTCCCTCAAATAGATCTTTTTGCCCCACACTAAAACAGAAAATGCCCAAACTTTGCCTCCAGGTACCCACACCCGCTCTCTAAAGGCAATGTACTATGGGTGAACTGGTCAAGGATATTTGCCTACGCTTTTTCGCCTCTCCCACTCATTCCATTAGTGGTTCGGAAACTCGGACAAACATCACTCACACTGATCCTAGTAGCTCCCACATGGGCCCGTCAACCGTGGTTCACAACCCTGTTGGAGCTGTCCCTAGTTCCACATCAAAAGCTACACCTCGCATCCAGTCTCCTCACACAGAGCCATGGAGAAATCAGACACCCAGATCCCAAATAACTGAACCTCGCGATCTGGCTCCTGAAATCATAGAGTTTGGTTATCTAAATCTCACACCAGACTGTATGAACATCATCAGAGTGGCCAGAAGGCCTACTACAAGAGCCTGTTATGCAGCTAAATGGAAACGTTTTGTTATGCATTGCAATAACATCAATCCTCTTGATGCTTCAATACAAAATATCATTTATCTGTTACACTTGCAGCAGTCAGAATTAGCTTACACTTCTATCCGACTACATCTCGCTGCAATAGCTGCGTATTTACAAAATTGGCAACATTTATCGCTTTTCAGAGTGCCAGTAATCAAAGCTTTCATGGAAGGACTTAAAAGGGTTATACCACCAAGACTTCCACCTGCCCCAGTGTGGAATCTTAACCTAGTCCTCACAAGATTAATGGGCCCACCTTTTGAACCCATGCATAAATGTGAGCCACAGTTTCTCTCCTGGAAGACTGCTTTCCTCATTGCAATCACTTCACTGAGGAGAGTGGATGAACTACAGGCACTAACCATAGAAGAACCTTTTTTCTAACTGCACAGAGACAAAGTGGTTCTTCGTACTAACCCCAAGTTTCTACCTAAGGTAGTTTCTGCCTTTCATATCAATCAGTCGGTTGAATTACCAGTATTCTTTCCTCAACCTGATTCAGTGGCAGAACGTGCTCTACACACCATAGATGTCAGAAGAGCCCTTTTATATTACATTGAAAGGACAAAATCATTTCGTAAAACCAAACAACTTTTTGTTGCTTTTGTACCACCACACAAGGGCAACCCCATATCCAAGTCAGGTATTGCCAGGTGGATTGTTAAATGCATTCAAACTTGTTATGCAAAAGCAAAAAGAAATTTAACTATACCCCCTAGAGCGCATTCCACTCGCAAAATAGGGGCTACTAAGGCTTTCTTAGCAAACATCCCCATAGTTGACATTTGTAAAGCTGCAACATGGTCTACACCGCACACATTCACCAAGCACTATTGTGTAGATGTGTTAGCGAGACAACAAGCTAATGTAGGCCAGGTAGTGCTTAGAACACTGTTTCAGACAACTCCAACAGCTACCGGTTAGCCACCGCTTTGGGAGAATACTGCTGTATAATCTATGCAAAGCATGTCATCTACAGCTCACATGCCTCGAACGCATAATGTTACTTACCCAGTAAACATCTGTTCTTGTCGTGTACAGCTGTAGATTCACATGCGCCTACCCGGGTACCTGTAACTGTTGAAGTTCTCTATCTTATTCTACATACATACGCATGGACATCTCTATTCTTTACTTACTAACTCCATTCTCACCCTCTGCGGGTAAACAATCTAACAATGGAGTTGATGCCCATGCGCACTATCACAGAAAGGAGGAGAAATCTACCTCGTGACTGGAAGAGAATTCTTCAAAGAAAAACAACTTGCAAACACCCGGACCCAACACTAGCTGGCAGGAGTATGCAAAGCATGTGAATCTATATCTGTACATGCCAAGAACAGATGTTTACTGGGTAAGTAACATTATCCTTTTCTACTGCAAAGTAACTTGTATGCTTCTATAAAACCAGTGCACACTGTATCTAGAAAAGTACTATTGTATTGAAAGTATCACTTACCTGCTACTGAGTAAATCTTGGTTCTAGTAATGAATCAATTGGTCTGAATTCAGTCTGTTGAGTGTGTGACATCATTTTTTGCTTGAGTGTGTACAACAAATGCTTAACACTACCTTCTGATAAGCCTGATTCTCAATCACACTACCACAAAAGAGAGTAAGGTATTTTCTACTTTAGCCTCTGCTATACCTCTGGGGATCCACTGGACTATGTGCACACTATACCGTACTTTGGTATAGTATATACAGAGACCGCTTCCTCCATTACTTAAACTGCATGCAGTGTCTGCAGGCATGGCACACAGGAGGTGTGCCATGTTGCGTCTTCACTTTTCTCTGCACCCTGGCACGCAGCCTGCAATGGCAGTTAACATGTTGGTGCTGAGGGGTCCCTTAGGGTAACACAATACATGCTGTAGCCATTAGGGACCCTCTTTAACCTCATTGCCATAGGTACCAGAGGTACCATTTACTAGGGACTTAAAGGGGGTGCTAACGGTGTTGCCAATTGTACCTTTTTAGGGAAAGAGATCTGGCACTGGGGATCTGGATAGCATGAACCCAGTGCACTCCTGTCAAAATTGCATCACAAACCAGGCAAAAAGTGGGGGTGACCATGTCAAAAAAGGGGCACTTTCCTACACCCTTTAACTGATTTTTCGTAAAATGTTAATGGATTTGTGTTTTCTGAACCTTAATTTTATTAGAACTATGATTTTAGCATATTGAAATATTAGGTTATCTGGTATACTTTCTTGTCCCCAGATTGAAATATTATGATATTTGGTATACTTTATTGTCCACCATTTTTTTATTGGATTTTTTAAAAATTGCATCATCATGTTGAATATTTATCTACTTTGCCTCTAGGTATTGTCCACTTCTACAGGCCTGACCAAGACTGTGTACAACCATGCAGCTTTAAAGGCGTTGCAAAAATCACTGCCCGTTACGGTAGATGCAAGTGAAGCTTTGAAAAAAAAGCAGGTACGTTATCAAACACGTGTTTATTGCTACCATAACTAAAATATGTAAGGCTAGTATCTGTAGGAAAATGTTAAGATAAAATACGAAGATCTTGGTTTTCCAGTGTATATAATAGTGATTTTCACTCTGTATCCAAGTCCTCGCTTTTACAAGGTAAATGTGATAAACATCTATTAGAGTGCACGTTTTATACTCTTTTTATTTAATCAATAGTTTTAAGAACAGTCAGTAGCTGCCGCCGACATCGGAGAGGAGCCTGAGCCTGTGCCTTACCTGTTTCTGCTGGGGACTCGGTTTCCCGTAATCCGCCTGGGCATTTCCGATGCCAATTAGGCGCGAAGCAGTCCCGCGGCCAGTGTAGCCGACATCGGAGAGGAGCCTGAGCTTGTGCCTAACCTGTTTCTGCTACGGGACTCGGTTTCCCGTAATCCGCTTGGGCATTTCCGACACCATTTAGGCGCGACACAGTCCCGCGGCACAGGACGCGCACAGGGACGTGCCCGGGCCAAGGGCGGGCCCGTTCACGCCTGTCAGAGCTTGGAGGAGAGGGCGCTGGGCCCCCCCTCTTGGTCTGTAGAGCCGTGATCTGAGTTGGGATCCAGTTCTGTGGGAGTGCTGCGGTGCAGCAGCCTCAGTCTGGGAGCTGTCGATAAGCAAGAGTGCCTCGTCTCACAGCCCCGTGGACACTTTCATCGCCACTCGAGAAAGTAGGAGGAGGAGTAGTGCCGGTTGGATCTAAGATAGGTGGGGGGCTGGATTTGTATGGTCGTGCATGACATTGTGATTATTTATTGTGATTTATTGGGCAAGCCTGCCCGATTCCTGGGGATTGAACTTTCGTTGCTATCTCCCTCCACCTGGGGACTATGGGAAAACGCAAGAGGATGGCAGCAGATGCATCGGCGCCACAAGGTACTACCATGGACGCTTTCCTTGTAAGAGCAGTGGGCATTATTGACAAGGAGATCAAGCGTGTTGCCCGCCGGTTGTCCCGCTCCCCAGTCTCTGGTCATTATCCCAGCCTACCCAGCACCTTAAGGGGCAGTACAGACTGGCCTGAGGAGCAGGTAGAACTAGATTCGGGCTCTTTGTTCCCCTGCTCTAGTACCATCGGACCAGGGAAGGATGTAGTACCTGGACCGGGTGGAGCGGCGTTGCCAGTCATAGGGCTGGAATTAGTCTCTTGCCCGGCCACTCAGAACAACCGTGACATGGGTGTGGACCTCAACCCTACGCCAAGGAGCACTCCGGTGGGGAGAGGGCCTGGAACTGGGCTAGGCAAGGGAGTTAAAAGGAAAGGCCCCTTGCCCATGAGTAAAGCAAAATGTCTTGGGGCAGAAGGGTTGGCGCAAACGTCAAATTCTTCGCCAACTGTAACCAAGGGAGATTTGGTGGCAATGATGGAGGGCTGGATGGAGTCCCTACTGGCAAGAATGGATCTTAAATTAGACCCCATTGTGCAACGCTTAGCAGCAATTGAACTGAAGCTCCTTAAGTCACGACAGGACAGGCCAGCGGAGGTTTGAGCAATTCCAAGTAGGCCGGGGGGAGCGTCTGGCTCGCGACCAGACGGTCGGTGCCAGTGTACTCCATCATGGGTCCAATGGGCAGGGGTCTTTACCATCTCTAACACCCTTGAGTGTCTTGCACGGAAGAGAACACAGTCCCTCCCGGCCGCCAATGGCCTCGAATCCCTTGAAGGCTGACTCTGTGGCCGTAATAGTGGAATCTGAACACTCCCATCTCAAAACCCAGACCTGTCCCTGGATAACAAATTCCTCACGGGTGAGAACAGTTGAGGGGGGAAGGGGCCTGCCAGGAGACACGGGCAGCAGTGGATTCCAAGATAAGGCAGATGCAGAGGTTATCGGTACTAGACCTACCCCCGGAGTCAATCCCATGTGTAGTGGTACTTGGAAATGTCCCAGTTCTACCGCAGGGTGGCATTGAAGCCTTTGACCAACTTAAGAATAAAGTCTTACACTGGCTGTCTCGTAACACGTCTTTGGGTCTAAGAATGGAGGGTTTTATTAATATGGTTCGAAGAGTCTCGTGGGTTGGGAAATCCAGTTAATATATGGAAGGAGACTGCGTTGTAATTGACTTCAATAGGCCTCACCTGGCAGATAGGGTCCTGCACGCAGTCAGACAGAATAATTCCTGTGGCCCTGTATCATCTATAGTAACCCTCCCCTTGGGAAATTTTTATAGTTCTTGGAGCAGATCAAGACCACTCGGGTAAGGTAATGACTGGATTTACCCAGCTCTTACCCTGCGATGACAGCCCTGTAGACAGCCAACGACTCAAGATACCCCCCTCCTCAACCGATTTGCCCCCCTGGATAACCTGGACTCCTGTGACTGACTTATTGATAAGGATCCAGTCCAGTTATCACCATCGCCCAACCCCGCGCTTTCTCCAGCCCCTATTGGTACAAGAGAAGGAAAGGCATGTAAACTAGTGTCATGGAGCATTGCTGGGATAATAAGTAAGATGAGTGACCCTATTTGGTGTGTTTTTATAAAAGATTTTGATGTGAAATGTCTCCAGGAGACATAGGTCATCAATAATGGCATTTTTCTTGAGGGTTACAAGACCTTTTTTGTGCCCGCAATTCCTTCAAAGGCGGGAAGACATAAGGGCGGTCTGATTATTTTTGTCTCCTTGGCCGTCAATTGTTGTATGAAGGTGTTGCCAATGGACAAACCTAGTGGTCAGGTGTTATTTTCACAGGGGTCAGACAAGCTGCTCTTATTTAATTTTTATAACGCTATTACTGCCCCAGGTGTTTGTAATATCTCTAGGCTAGGTGTGTGTTATAAACAGCATGATATCAAAGTCTAACTATAATGGTTTTCTTATGATTGAGGGGTATTTCAATCTGAATTTATGTGGCGACCCAGCAACGTCATATCCTAATATAGGATGTCCACGTTGGGCAGGAAGGCAGGTAGAGCATACGAAGCAGGGAGAACTACTTAACTTATTAGTGGAAGAATTGGATCTGACTATGGCAATGTGCAGGGTGGATCGTAATGCGAGGACTCCTGTTCCCACCTTCTCAGGGAGGGGGGTGCATCCTACATTGACTTTATCTTTGTGTGTGCTCCCTTCCTCCCCTTTCTGATGGAGTTTTCAATTAAGGAGAGTATTTATAGCGATTATAAGCCCTTATGTGCTGCAGTCAGTTGGCTCGAGTCAAGGAAAGATGGGTCGAAAAGGGAAAGGGGGTTCCTCAAGGCTGCAGACCAGGGCAGAAGGCGAAGGCGGGCCCAGATCATCCCGGAACCATTCTGAGTCCCTCGAAGCTACGTGTAAAGAGGAACTCGATATTTGCGGTAAAGGTCAGGAAACGCCTGGGATCATCCTTGATGCATTTGTATCCATCACTTGTGCTATTGGGGAACTTCTAAAGACGCCACCTAGGCACCCAAATGTACACACCCTGAGATGGTTTGACCGTAATTGTTCTAGAGCAGCAAGGGAATTTAGGGGAGTGTTAGGTACCAAACCTAGGGACCCAGTACTAGTGAAAGCCTGTTGAGGTCAATATAAGGTAGAACTAGCAAAGCATAAGGCCGAACTTAGGGACGAGGCTTGGACAAAGCTAGCGGAGGCCAGTACCCTAAAAAATGGTGAATTGTTCTGGAATATAGTCAACAGCCCTTTCTTGGTAGGAGATGTTGGACAGGCCTTGGATGCACATATAACAGAGGAGGAATGGGTTGGACATTTTCAGGAAACGTTTTCTAGTCAAACAGCACCTAGGCCAGAGGAATGTTGGGGGGCAGGAAAGTTGGCCCTTGTTATTAATGCCGAAGAGGTTAAAAAAGGCATTGAGGGGCTGTCCAGAAACAAGGCCCCTGGTCCTGATGTCATACCCCCTGACCTCTTTTTATCTAATCCGCAGCTGTGGGTGCAAATACTTACCTCTACGATTAATGCAGCTATTAGAGATGCCCCACCTACCTCTTGGGCCATTTCTACCATCATCCCAATTTTTAAGAAAGGAAACCGGGATAGCACTTTTTGTTATAGGCCCATATTTCTGTTGGACTCAACGGTAAAGGTGGTGGGTCGCAGTTTATTGGAGAGGTTATCCACATGGGCGGATGAAAACAATGTACTGGCAGATATTCAATATGGCTTTCGCCCTGGGAGGTCAACAGTGGACCAAAGCCTTAACCTGTATATGATTTTAAATAAATACACGGTCGCGCGTTCTGGCATGATTTACTTGGCCTTTATGGACTTGTCGTCGGCATTCGACCGGGTGAATAGAAGCAAACTATTGGAGACACTTCGGTGCATCGGAGTAGACATTAACATTGTCCTCTTATTATAGGAACTCCACAGGGATACTAAAGCGGTGGTTCGCTATACTAATGATGGCAAAGTAACCAGTCAGTTCCCGATCCAGAGAGGGGTTCGATAGGGATGTATATTGGCCCCTTTTTTATTTGAGCTATATATTAACAATTTAGAGAAGGATTTGATAGCCACACACGCAGATGTCCCTCGGGTGGGCCGGCGTGGCCTGCTTGTATTACTGTATGCGGATGATGCGGTCCTTATGGCCCGGACTGCGAGGGTGTTGCAAACATTACTTAACTCCTTCGTGTCCTTTATGGAAGGCCGGGACCTGCTAGTTAATAATTCCAAGTCATATGTGATGCAGATAGGTCACGGGTCAACCAAATCCTTCAATTTTAAGGTAGGGACCATCCCTGTCCCTAGGACAAATGCCTTCTCCTATTTAGGAGTTATTCTTGATGCCAAGCTAAACTGGAGCTCTTTGAAAAAAAGTAAACCGGGGGGCCTCCTACGTGCTAATGCAGTTGTTTTTAATTTTGCTTCCCGTTTGGGTAAAAAAAACCTATAGGTGCCCTATTGCAGATTTACAGATCTAGGTGTGTATCTCAGGTTGTGTACGATAGTGAGATCTGGGGCTACACTACCCACGAGGAGCTTCAAACAGTGGAAAACAAGTTCCTGAGACAACTGTTATGTGTCGCACAGGGCACTGCTACTTATATTGTTCATAACGAATTGGGTGTGCCTTCTCTGACAAACTTGTTGTCTTTCCGCCCCTTAGATTACTGGCTTAAAGTCTGGTTAAGCGATGGGAGCACCCTCAGTAAGGAGATATTAAGGGACTGTCTGGTCCTAGATGGTGCTCGAGTCTAGTGGACAGCGCAAACAGTACACACAGCAAAGCAACAGGGAAAGAGAGGAACAACAAAACAGGGAAGTCCTATTTAAGAGGACGGAATCCCATCACCCACCGAAGTGGCATGCTTCATCATCTGGGATCTCCTCTTGGCTGCAAGCCTAGTGCAGCCAAGGAGCTACAACTCCTTTCTCGTGTTGGAGGAGCTCGCGGATGTTTTATTTAGATCCAAAGGCTAGATCTCCTAAGATCAATGGAGCATGAAAAAAGTGTGAGTGAATGTGCAATATGCAGTGTACGATGTGAAAAGTTAAAATTGGACTTTGTGTTTTGTCATATATGTAGTGGGGATTAGTCCGCGCAGGTCTTTAAACTCTTCCCTTAGACCCTCCTCTCACTTGGTTTTGTATTGTCCTAGATGGTGCTCTCCATATACCCTGGTTCAATTATATACGGGATGGATTCAGGAAACTAGGCAGGCTTGACCTCTTTTGCACTCCTGAGATCATTAGTAGGAAAGACCTACTTTGGGCAAAGGAGTCCTTTTTTAGACTGATTGCGATGGAAAGGGAAGAATGTGAGTTAAGGAATCCCAGTGTGCGCAGACACATCCTCATGAAAACAGCTCCTTTCACTGAACCTTACCTCTTAGGGCTCCCCAGCTCACATAATCGATTTTTATTGACCAGATTTTGCCTTGATTTATTCCATCTTCTTGCTCACCCTAGAGGGAGCAAGAAAGGCGAGATCTTGCTGCCCTGTGGCTGCGACGGCACGTCTCCACAGGACATGCTTCATTTTTTAATGTTCTGCAGCAATTATGAGATGCCTAGGAAGTCCTTTATAATCCCTATTTTAAAACAAGCTAATTTTAAACAAGTGCGACCCGCTTTTACCTTTTTATTAATGCACTCATGGAACACTGTATGGCATGTTCTTAGCTTTTTAAAGGCGGCAGTAAGACTTAGAGCAATGTATGAATAATCACCAGGGTCGCGGGAGAATTGGATTTGATGTCATCGCATACATTTCTTAACTCATTTTATTGCAATTTTTATGTGTTCTGGTGTAGTATCTTTGACTTTTGCAATTTTTATGTGTATTAGTGATGTATTTTTGACTTTTATGGTTTGTATTACAAAAGCCGAATAAAGTTTTTATTTAAAAAAAAAAAAAAAAAAAAGTCAGTTATGTTGAAAGTCTGTAAACTGTAAATTTGTATTGTACTATATCATCATCTTGTTGACATCTTGTGCTTTGGTGAACAGTACTGTTTTGTCTTGTATACTAATCCGCAAGTAAAAAGCTATCCGTTTGGGCAGATGGATTTGAGACTGAGATGTATCAGATTGTTCACAATTATGTCTTATGAGGCAGAGGGATATCTTCTTGCTGTTTCACCTGCTGCTATTAGGTGATGTAGGTCGAGTTGCTGGACACTAAATTGCTGGTAAAGGGAAGTCTTATTTATGAGTCTTTGAGTTGCTTAAAGGAAGGTGTATGCAGTGCTACTGACCTAAAGTGCTGCACTGCGATTTCCCCTGTCTCGTCCTTGGGACATGGAGCCAGCAGTCCCATCCATGCGACGTGGAATCGGCATCAATTGGAGAAGGCAATATCGGGCACATCTTTATGTGAGTGCATTGAATGTAGGGGGAGATCAGCGTTTAAGATCTATGTGTGTGAGTGAGTAAATGCTTACCACTTGTATGTGCCTGCCTATGTATTTTTGTCTGTGCCTGTGTGAAATGGTTAGTCCAGCCCAAACTGCTAGGCCACATCACATCAGAATGTCAGCGCAGGCAACTCCCTTTTCATTTCAGTTTGCCCGTTGCACTCGTGGTAGAGCTTGCGTTTCACAGATGAAGAACCTGAACTGAAGCTCTTGATTGCATGGCAACAGTTGATTCAGTAATGCTCCAGGTCCTGGTCGCACACAAGGTCCCCGGCCCTCTTGCAGAGCCATTCCCGGCGCTAGTCATTGTATTCAAAGTCATCATTAGGTTAGTCCCGTAAAATATATAAGAATTCCATACACTTTTTGTCTTCGCTCCACCCGTCCAAGTCTTCGGACGAGGTGCGGGAATGACGCCATCAATCTAGGCCCTGCTCCCAGTAGTCAGCTGGTGAGCCTGAGCCTGGGTTCGCTACGCACCTCCCTGAATTTCCCAGAGACCGATCAACCCCGATACAACAGTTGATATGACAGACTAGCTGAGCAGAGTGGCACTACAACATCACACCTGGCTGACATCATCTTCTGGCTTTTCGGGGGATGTCAGGCATCACTTATATACATGCCCTTTGATGGCACCCGCCTCTTTTGCGACAAGGCAGATTCGGCGCTTGAGAACTTTCAGGACAGTGGGGCCCTGACCCGGTCGTTGGGATTCTCCACGGCCCCACGCTAGCCCCATTCGGCCTTTCACCGCTTCTGTGGCTATGAAACGGGCTACCAACCATGTCCATTACCGCCCATCCACCAAGACCACCAGGCTCCCCAGTCCTCTTGAGGCTGCGGTTTCCACAAGCCCAACGGGACCCAAGGCCACAGGTCTTCCCAGTAAGCAACCCCAATCCCCTGGAAACCACTGCCTCCATACCCCTTTAGTTTGCCCTCTCATCAGCACAGGCAACCTGTCGGTGACTGGATCAAGCATTACCTGCCCCATAGGCAGTTCATAACATCGGACAAATGAGTGCTCCAAATTGTTCTGTGGGGTTACATCCTTCCTTTTGCAGAAACCCTGTTGCCTTTGCCACTGTCCTCAGAACAGCTAAAGGTGGTACACTTCTCCCTGCTGCTTCAGGAAGCGCAGGTTCTTTGGCCAAAGGAGCCATCAAGAAGGTGCAGTCATCAGTAAATAGGTCATGGTTGCTATTCCTGCTTTCTGGTGCGGAAACAGGATGGATGCCTCTTCCCTATACTAGACCTGCATGCTCTCAACTTCTTCCTAAAGAAGGTGAAATTCAAAATGCTCACGTTAGATCAGGTCCTGTTTGCCATGGACCCAAGAGAGTGGATTGGAGCATTGGACTTACCGGACGCTTATTTGCACATAGCTGTCCTGCTGGCCCACATACGTTACCTGCAGTTCACGGTGGGCCACAAGCATTTTCAGTTTGCTGTAACCCCCTATGGGTTTACCAGCACCCATCCGGTGTACACAAAGTGATGGTGGTGGTTTCAACCCATCTGCTAAGGTCAGGGGTTCTAGTCTTTCCCTACCTCGAACATTGGCTGTTGAGTGTGGACTCGCCACAGGCAGTTGTATTCCACCTCCAGACTGCGTGGGCCTCCTGCATTCTCTAGGGTTCTCGATGAACGTGCCAAAGGCACACCTGGCTCTCTATCAGATGGTCCCTTGCATTGGAGCCATTCTGGACTCAGTGAAGTTTCGGGCCTATCCACTGGAACGGCGAGTCCAGGATATTCGGGCTATGATTCTTATGTTTCAGCCTCTGTCCTGGATATTGGTTAAACTGACTCTGAGCCTGCTCGGCCTCATGGCATCCTGCTGGTAACACATGCCTGCTGGCATATGCAGGCTTTGCAGTGGTACCTTATGTCCCAGTGGGCGCAGTGTCCGGGGACTCTCTCCGACCTGCGCCAGATATCGGAGTGACCTACAAAAGATCTGCAGTGGTGGCTGATGAACCACAATTGTATTTGTAACCGTTTCCCTCCCTTCCTCACCCAGGGCTCACAGTGGTGACAGATGTCACTCCTGGGCTGGAGTGGCCATCTGGGAGAGGTCGAGATCAGAGGACTGTCTCAGCTCCACATAAACCTGTTGCAGTTCAAAGTGATTCACCTGGCTTTGAAAGCCTTTCTAACTAACATCACAGGAAGGCTGGTTCAGGTGTTCACGGACAACACCTTCGCCATGTGGTGTATTGCAACAAGCAGGACAGTGTGGGGTTATGGACCCTGCTTAAAGAGGTCCTGGGTATCCGGATATGGCTGGAATGTCAAGACATGTTCTGGTTGTACAGCATCTGGTGGGATCTTTAACACAAGAATGGGTAAACTCAGATGTCGATGCCTCGATGATCTCTAATGGTGTTTCCATCTGGAGGTGGTGCAGGCTCTCTTCCGATATTGGGGAGAACCTTAGATAAATCTATTTACCATTGCCGAGTACATGCAATGTCAGCACTTCTGTGCCCTGGAGTTTTGAAGGCAGCTCTCACCTAGAAATGCATTTTTTCTCCTAAGCGCTACAGGCCTGCTGTGCGTCTTACTGCCGTTACTCTTCTTGCCCAGAGTTCTCAAGAAGATCAGGAAGGACCATGCCCAAGTCAATCTTGTGGCTCCAGATTGGGCATTTAGAATAAGGTATCTGGAAATCCTGAGCATGAGCATCGGTCCTCTAATCAGGCTGCCTCTTCGGAAGGATCTTCTGTTTCAGCCAAAGGGCAGGCTCCTGCATCCGAGCCTGCGCATGCTCCACCTTAATGCATGGTCATTGAGCAGTAACAGATGACAGTCTTTGATCTTCCTACAGAAGTCTGCAAAGTCATCCCTCAGCTAAGATTGTGCACACCTGCCGTTGGGACAAGTTTGTGACTTGGGGCACTGTCAAACATGCTGATTCTCTGCACCCTTATTTAAGGTGGTGTTTGTTGTATTAGCCTGGCAAGGCTTTGCTTTGGGCACAGTTAAAGGGTATATTTCAACCATATCTGCTTTCTTGTGGTTGCCGGATCAGCCCTCCCTGTTTAAGTCACCTGTGTTGACTCTTTTATGAAAGGACACTGTAAGGAAGTGGGTTTGTTGCAGTAACCCCCCCACTTTTTGCCAGACCACTGACGCACTTTGACTTGATGTGCCCTGGGTCCCTGCCAATCAGGTTCCCAGGGCCTGTGTTCTTTCCCCAAAACTATACCCAATTGGCATCTCTGGCCACAGGTCAGCCCCTGGTAAATGGTACCACAGGTACCCAGGGCACTGTGATCAGAGAAGGCCCCTAAGGGCTGCAGCACTTATTGTGCCACCCTTAGAGGCCCTGTACCCTGACACTCTCACACTGCCTTTGCAGACTGCGTGTCTTGGTGCATAACTAAGTGAAGAGTCGACATGGCCCACATCCCTGTGTGCCATGCCCACAAACCACTGCCCTGGCATACATCAGTCACCCCTCTAGCTGTGTGCCCTATGCCAGTGGTGAGGGTACAGGTGCATGAGCCCTGTACCCCTACAGTACCCAGGTCCATTCCTGGGCACTGTAAGTGCAGTGCTGCCATTAAGAGTATATGGTGCTGGGAGTTTGTCATTACGAACTCCACAGCACCATAATGGCTACACTGAAGACTGGGAAGTTTGGTATCAAACTTCTCAGCACATTAAACCCACACTGATGCCAGTGTGGGATTTAATGTAAGATGCACGACAGAGGGCAACGTAGAGTTGCCCCCTGAACCTAACCCACCATCCACGTCCTGCCTGAGAGGCTGCCTAGGCTGCCACCCAGCAGACATGTTGCTGGACCCCTGGGTAGAGAGCCATCCGCTCTCCTGGGCCTGCAACAATGCACGTCCTGGGCGAGGTGCTAGGTCTCCTCCCCCAGGATGGGCAGGGGGAAGCTTCAAAGGCATGCCGCCTTTGTGAGCCTCCCCAGACCACTTGCTGTACTCAGCAACTGGTCCCCACCGGTTCTAGCCCCCACTCTGGCAGGAAGACTGGCGGGAAACCCCAAGGGAGGAAAGGGGTTGTGCCAGCCTCTGCCAACCCCACCCCTCAGGTGGGGGAGGCAAGGTGAAGCACATCTCCGAGCTCTCACCATCTTGAA
The DNA here is from genome assembly GCA_963921515.1 of Calotriton arnoldi. Lineage (NCBI taxonomy): Eukaryota > Metazoa > Chordata > Amphibia > Caudata > Salamandridae > Calotriton > Calotriton arnoldi. The sequence goes on along the minus strand of CAWUFW010004739.1, from coordinate 1,073,588 downwards.
GATGGGAAGCCCTGCCCAATCAGGACACGGCTCCTGCCCCCCTCCCACTGGAGAGTGGCAGGATAACGGGTGTACCCACCCCAGGGAAGGGACCCATTGGTCCCTGCCTTTTACCTACCTGTAACGCCCCTAAATCTAGTATTTAGGGGCACCCTGAACCTTCCTTCCTTAGATCCCGAAACAGAAACAAGCAAGAATAACGAGAAGAAAGAAGACCTGCCGTGCAGCTGCTAACAAGAGGGAGACACCAACTGACTTGTCCCCAGGCCTACAGGCCTGTCGACCCTCGAACCTGCTCCTGCTGAAACCCGGCGTCTCCAGTGGTCAGCAACCTCGAAAACCCCGGAGGACCTGACTGCCTTGTAATTCTAAAAAGACTGGGACTCCCACGAGCAGTGGTACTGCTCAAAAGCAAGTAACAAACCCCTGGTGCCAGCCAGGAACCGCGACTCCTGCACACTCTGCACCCGCCGAGCCCGGCCTGTGCCTGAGTGGACAAAGACCACGAGGACGTCCCCCCGGCGACTGTGACCCAGAATCCAGCACCCAAGGACCCTCCTCGACGCTCCTGACGACGCCTGCAGCCTCAGAACCAGGGACCCCTCTAACCGCGACCAGCCGAGGGTAAGATTTCCGACGCCTAAAGACACCCCTGCAAGCGGCGCCCCACGGCCTCCTGTGCCCAACTCCTGGGTGCCTACCCTTCCTACAGCTTCCCAACTTACCTCTCGAAGTGGTGGTCGCACCTGAAGAATCACCGTCCCGAGCTTGCAGCCTTTGTTCGTCACGCAGCTTTCCCATTGAAAACCATTGGGCGCCCGACGGCCCAAAAGCCCACTGCACCCGGCCGCCCCAGTGCCGCTGAGGGTGCACCAACTACCCTGTTCGACTTCCCCACTTGCCCTGAGTAAGTGACCAGGAGCTTTGCTCCCACAGCAGAGTGGCCTGCCTGCCAGCAGCCACCAACCAAGAGCCCCCTACCCGCCATAGGCTAACATTGGGCCTAACTCACTCTGCACCCGGCCGCCCCTGTGCCGCTGAGGGTGTACCAACTGTACCTACCTGACCCTGGGAGACCCCTGAGTCTATGCCCAGAACCTTAACACTGCCAGTCGAGTACTTACCTGGAAACCGATAACCTACATTTTCTCCATAGGGTAACATTGACTGGTTTACACTGAAATTTCTTGTCGATTTTTGAAACATACAAATATTCCTTAAAAATCGCCCGATCAACAAAAACGAAATTACTCACCTGTTATCAGGAGAGATCCCAGTGCTGGATCTTGGTGCCCAGCACTGACCCTGAAAAGTAATTACAACTGTACTTACCGATAACTTGATTTTCCTCCATAGGATAACATTGCCTGGTTTTCTCCAGAAATTCTCTAAGTGTCGATTTTTGAAACAAACAAATATTCCTTAAAAATCGCCTGTGTAACGAAAACGATTTCTTTCAACTGTTTACAGGAAATGCACCAGGGCTGAATCCAGGATCCAGCCCTGAGTAAGAAAATCATACGTAAAGTAATTGATATTGCATTTACTTAAAATTCTCCATTGAGCTCAATGATAAAATTGTGTTTAAATCGTGTTGCTTATTGCAACATCTGTAGCTATTGCATTCAACAGTCTATTGTGTACTGAAAGTATATATCTAAAGCATCTCATTCTGAGAAAGTATTTTTATACCTACCTGTGGTTCTAAAAATAAAACAACAATATATTTTTATATACAAAACAATTGGCCTAGAGTTCAGTTCTTGAGTGTGCGAGACCATTTGCTGACTGAGTGTGTACAACAAATGCTTTACACTGTCCTCTGATACTGCCTTACTGCTCGACCAACCTACCACTTTAGAGAGTAAGGTTATATCTAACTTTAGCCTCTGCCAAACCTCTGGGGACTGTGGACTCTGTGCACACTGAACCTTACTTTGGTTCAGTATATACAGAGCCACTTTCTTACAGACACTGCAAGAAGCTGACTATTTATGTAGTGCACCTAAGGGGTACACTTAGCATATTTTGCAGACAGCCCTTATTAGTTTACAGGAACTTTCTTTAAAAATCCCAATTTTTGTGGTAGTGTGGTCGACTCTTTGTGGTAGTGTGGTTGAGCAGTTTAGGCTTATCAAAGGGGAGTGTTTCGCATTTGTTGCACACACAGAGTCAATAAATGAGACACACACTCAATAAGGAAATCCAAGACCAATTTAGAAAAATAACATAGATTTTTATATTAATTTAGTCACCAAGATCTAAGGGATCAGGTAAGTACTTTTTGAGTTAGCAATTTTCAGAAATACCGTTGTCCGATTTGAGGCCTGATACTTAAAGGCAGTAATGTTATTCTTTGGGAGAAACATACACTGCATGGGTATACTTGCAATCAAGTTACATGGTTGTTCTTCTGGAATTAAGGTAAGTAGATGCCAAGGCCCTTAGAAACACCAGCAGTTTCAGTTTACCTGCACTGGTGTATCCGGGTGCAGAGCTGCTGGTCGCAAGGGTAGCCTCGAACGCTTGGGCTGAAGTGAATATGGGGGAACCTGTAACAAGTACAATTTTGCAGGTGGGACTGGGAGACCAGTTCAACAGAACCCAAAGGGGGCTCAGCTCTTGAGGGTCACTGCAGCAAGAATGAACCGTCAATACACACAGACTCTGGCTCCGGGGTTCGGGTGCTGAGGTGTTTTGTCTGACAGGTCACTTGCGTTTGAGGCGCTCGGCTTTTAGGTTGACCTTGAGATGGGGACAAAACAGGACAACAGAGCCACTCTCTACGATAGCTTCTCTGATGCTGACATCCCATGTCGATAGGTGTGTCTTGTCGGTGTCCGGGCTGGACATTGAACACGGCTTGGCTGCTCCAATGGCTACGGTACCTGGGTATTGGTGATGGAGGGCTCCTGGAGGATTTAACATCTCGAACCTTGCTGGAGAGGCATGGATGGCCTCAGGGAGCTTTAGGAACCTTCTCCTGGGCTGCTGCTGCGCCGGTGGAACCGGTGGGCAGCAGATCAGTGAACCTGGCTTTGAGGTCTGTGTCTGCAGGGAAGTGGCTCCTCCACTTCAAAGGAGATGCGGGCTGGTTGGCAAAGTGCTGAAAGCCCTCCAAGCCACTGGGAGGAGGCACAGCTGCAGGACAAGTCGGGTCTTTGCAATTGTCTGGACAGGAGCAGGCAGGGTTTGGCACCGAAGTCCACAGCTAGTCCACTCTTCTTTGTCCTCCTTTCAGGCAGACAAATCTGAGTTCCCGTTGTCAGATGGCCACCTAAATGCAAAAGTTATGGGTGTTGAGGAGTGAAGAGTAGTAGCTAATGGGCTACTTACCCTTAGGGTCCCTACACCCCCTATATGGCCACTTCCTGTGGGGTGGGCATAACCCTGTCCCAGAGCTCCTAATTCCACAAAAAACAAGATGGTGGAACCCTTCTTTTGAGGAGCACATCAGGTAGCCCACTTTATGGGGGTGACTAGCCTGGAGTTGCAACACACCTACATAGCTAATTTCCCACCTGTCCTATTGCCAAATGGGCCTCAGGGCAGAGGGTGGCATCTCCCAGGTCTGGGGAAGCCATGGTTGCATATCAAAGGCAGCAGGGGCTTTGAAGTCCCTGTCCTTGTTATACTAAATCACTAGCCATCCTGCTGGAGGAGGTGTGAACACTTTCCTCCGGAGCAGGCGTTGTTTCTGGCCTCATAGTGTGGGCTGTCACCTGCAGGGGATCAGAAACTTGTCTGTGGTGGCAGGCGGGAAGATACCAGTCAGCCAGCACACTAGATACTGGCAGGTTTTTCAGGGAGTACCTCTAAGGTGCCCTCTGGTTTCACATCATAATAAATCTAGTACTGGCAACAGTACAAATTTATTAAGACAAGGTGTTTGATACCAAAGACCATAGGTTTCAATAAAGCCATCATGTAGCTGGGGAACTCGTAATGACCAGTGCCCTTGTACATATACTTAAGATGGCTTCGCTGTTCACTTGTACCATCTAGTAATTGAACTAGACATCACAGGGGCATAGCTGCAGATATGCCCTCACATGTAATATAATGCACCCTGTCTTAGGGCTCCAAGGCTTTAGGGGTGTCTTACAGATATTTCATGCAGTGACTTTGGCATGGCACACAGTGAGTGTGTCATGTCGTTCTTTCACTCATGGTTTTCACCATGAACCACAGCGTGCATGTAATCCGTATGGGGGTCCCTTAGGGTGGCATAATACATGCTGCAGCCCTTCGGGACCCTCTTTAATGCCCATGCCCTAGGTATCAGGGGTACCCCTCACTAGGAACTTACATCGGTGCTATAGTTGGTGTCAGTAGTATTACAATTAGACCATTTTGCCTTGTTTTTGGGGAAAGAGCACTAGTACTGGGTCTGGTTAGCAGTGACCCAGTGCACATTAATCGAAAAACATCAGTACCAGTGGCAAAAAGTGGGGGTGACCATGGCAAAAAGGTTCACTTTCCTACAGACTCCAACACATTTTTCTACCTAAACCCTTCATTATGCCCCCAAAGGGATCTTAATCTAGTTTTGACATTCTTGAAGTAGTCACCCATCAAGCCCATGTGCAGCTGCCCTTCATGCCTATTCACAATCAAAACGGTCTTCTTGGTGGCCATTACATCGGCCAGGAGTGTTAGTGAACTCAAGCACTCTGCACCCTCCATACACTACTTTCTTTGCAGACAAACTGGTACTTTGGACTCATGCTCTTTTATGCCAAAAGTAGTCACACACTTCCGCTCTTTTTTTTTTTTTTCTGCCCCCAACTAAGGAGAAGACTCTATCGACTGGACCCAAAAGAACATTGTTGTTCTACGTAGATCGTACCAGAGAACACCAGGTGGGCAATCATCTCTTCGTTGCATTTGCCGAAGCAAAAAAGGGGAAAGCCATGCAGAAAGGGACCATCACTAGATGGATTGTGCTCTATATGAAGATCTGCTACTCATTAACCAAAAAGCAGCCACTGAGAGCATGAGGGCTCAATTTACCAGAGACTAACTTGCGACAATTGCTTTAGCTCGCGAATCCTCCATCCTGGATATCTGTCAGGCTGCAATGTGGGCGTCTCTGCACACGTTTATCAAGCGTTACTGCCTGGACAGTTGGGTCCGTCGGGACTGTCATTTTGCCTGTTTGGTCCACCAGGACTTCCTTATCTGAATCTGTTTGCAGACCCACTTCCGGGAGGTATTACTTGAGTATTTATTCTAAGATCAGGATTCAGCATCTAGAAGTATCTATCAGATGAACAAGTTACTTAACTGTGGTAATGCCTTATCTGGTAAAGAGACAATTTAGCCACAGATTGCTTACCTACCCTCTCATCCTCCTCGCTCTGTGAACAGGTTCACTGGCTTTAGAAGGTCCCTATAGTTCCATCGGCTTTCTGATGTGGCTCTGTGCTTCTGGTGCAGAAATGTCACCAAAAGAAACTGATGTCAGCGTGCTGGTGTGGCGCCTATATAGGTACCAGGCACGTCCCATCCAGCGCGGACGACACCAGTGGCATGGAGCTGATCACCACCTACCGGCGCACAGAGGTGCTGCTCAGAGTTTCTGGATTCAGTCTGATGCCTGGGGAATAGTCTTAAGGTAAGGAATCTGTAGCTAGATAGTCTGTCTACCAGATAAGACATTACCGAATGTAAGTAACCTGTTCTTCTTGTCTTTAGTAGTGAAGGTTGTTAGTAATAAAAACTGTGTTGAATAAAAATTTAAAAAGTTTAAAGGGCTCCGAAGCCTACTTTGTTTTCTGAAGGATATTTAGTACTTTCATGACATTTAATTCTGAAATAATTTCAAGATCTCTTGCCCCGACTTGTTACTGGGCAGGTCGTTCCTCGACCCCAGCCGCAAGTGACCATCAGCACAGAAACAAACAAATGAAAGTTCGAGACCCAGACACCAGCAATATTTCTGCAACTCTGGATACCTGGCCGTCGACCTCATTGCCTCTCCCAAGAAAGCAGAACACCAAAGCTTAAACTCATGTGCTCACAATCCTTGGGCAGTTCTCTGTGGAAGTAATAGCCAGTGATATTTGTGTACGTTTTACTCCACTTCCACAAATACTGAATGTTGTGAGGAAAATGAGGCACGCTCCCATGGGGCTCACTCTCATAGCACCCTCCTGGGCAAGACAGCTGTGGCACCTGCTATTTCCAGAAATGTCTGTAAACCCCTACAAGCCTGCCTGTGTGTGCAGATCTCCTCACAAAACATCAGTCGCTGCAACAACTCAACCTAAGGTCATTCAATCTTACTATTTGTGCTGAAGATCTTAGGGTTGGGGTGTCCTAAACAACCAGAAGAGTGTATGATCTCTTAGCCGCTTAACTGCTGATGCTCCCCTGCCCACATTGAGCCTTTTTTTTTTTGAGCACTTAGCGTGTAAGTCTTCATAATTTTTTTCCGGAAAAGTTATCCAGGCAAAATTTGCGTCCTTTTTCCCACATGTTGTGGATTCTGAAAGTGTCCATGGTTTATGGATTCCCCCAAAATAGAATCAAAATGATAGCCAAAATGAAGCATTTATTTTTTTCCTGGAAAATGGGAAAAAGTGCATTTCTAGAAAATATAGGGTGGATTTCATAAACATTGTATCAACTAAAGTTTTGCTATGCTAAGGTCACCCTATTCCCAGGTTTCAGGGAGAGACAGAACTGTAACATTTTATTACCACAATTTATGCATTTTTCCTATTTTTCTATGTTTTTTACCTGGTTGCAGTTTGTGGTCAAATAGAGTTGAAACCTATGGGTTGACCCAGAAAGCTGTACCTTTGTTAAAAGTAAACAAAATTTGGAATTCAGCAAAGGGTCATTTGTATAGATTGTTGATAGGTTTACCAAATAAACTATTAGGTAAAATTAAAAAGAAAAGTAGGTAGGAAAGAATAAAAATAGGTGACAATGTTTTAATCTGTCCCTTTTTGCTCAGATCACTAAATTACAAAAGTAATATACCGTTATGTCTGTCAAACCCGTCTGGTTGCAGGGATATTTAGGGTTTGTTAGTTGTCCAATGGCATGTGATACCCAGAGCCAGCAACTGAGTTGCAGCTTGTAATTTTTCATTGTACGAACATGGATCATTTCATGTGAAAAAATCTAATGAATGAAAAATGGGTGGGAAGAAAACCTATTTTTTTTTTTTTTATATGTGCCCAAGATATGAATTTGAGGAATAGTCATCGTTTATGCAATTTGGGGTTACCCATACTATCCGGTGATTCAGATGCATGCCTTTACCACGCATGCCATTACTCCGCAGTCTTTACAACGAATGTGTCTTTACCACACATTCCTTTACCATGCATACCATTACAACGACATGCCTCAGGGAGAGCGTTGGAGTTGGAATAGTATAATTTACTATTCCAACTCCAGTCTGCGCAACAGTAGGGAAAGCATTGGACTTTAAAGTCCAACTTCGTTTTCCCTAAGGCATGTCATTGTAACAACATGTGTGGTAAAGACGCATTAGTTGTCACGGCCCTTTGTAACTCCAAAGTGCGGTTCAGCTGTTTTGGTAAAGGCTGTTTCCCTCAAACCTTGCCTCGGGTCATTCACGTTCCTTAAATTTCTGTGAAGGAAAGTTTTGAAATCTGGGGTGATCTACAAGATTCCTAAAACCCAGAGTTCCCACACCTGTCCCGATAACCGTACCCTACTTGTGTGACTGGACCTATCACCTGCAACAGCAACAAGTCAAAACAAACTTTAACCAGGTGAAGTCAGTGTGGTTTCTTTATGGATCCTTCTAACCACAGATTCTTCACCAGATTAGTTCCAGAAGTTTTTCCAGCATTTGCCTTGTTCCGGTAGGTGGTGTCATAAGGCTTCTTGTTGACCCCTTTCGGTTCCAGAGATGACGACTGGAGCCATATATAAACAACACCCAAGTGTGCGGATGTCAATTCCTTTCTTTCTGCGCCTTCATACGTAGATCCGGATCTAGCTCCTAACTTTTTCTCACCAGCTGACACATTCTTTTTCTCAATTTTTCCCAGTGTGCCCCTCCTAAAAGCATAGGGTTTAAACCTTGTAGAGACTGTCGCAGTCATATGTCTGACAGATCCGCATGAGGTGTCTCTCTAGTGTGTGCATTTGGACAAGGAGTCGTTCAAGGAGTGTGCCCTTATGTATCCAAAGGCGATCCGTGATTGTGAGTCCAAGCTGTACATCTCTGAACACTGCAGGCAGTCCTGTAAGTCCTACTCGAAGTCAAGAGTGCTGACCCAGTCCTGGTGTCTAGGCCGCTTCTGCTACAAGTCTTCTGTGACAGGACTTAATCATGGTCCAAATCTTTGGAGCAGTCGAAGTCCAAGAAGAAACGTAGGAAGGCCAAGCTGGACTCGTCCGTTCTCACCACTCATCCTTCGAGATGTCGTGAGGACATTAAGGTGTCCATCGATCTCTTGCCTGGTTCCCCACTGATGAGTCAATCCCACAGTGGATCCCAATCCACTGCAAAACTCCAGGGCTGTCCGCGATGTAGCATCAGATTGAGACTGTCAAGAAAGCCATGTTGCACCTCTTTGGCACCCTGCTGGCTCTCTGATTCACCTTTGAGCTCCCCAGATCCGTGGAGGCCTCCAATTGGGTTACCTTTGGAGGATCAGGCTTCGGCGCAGTTTTAAGTTCAGGGCCTACTCAGAAGCAGACTCCGTGTTTGGCACAAGGATCTTTGCTGGTTTGTGCCCTGTCGCCTCTGTATCAGACTCAGGCCAAAGCCAGCCAGCCTTTGGTGACGATGGAGATGGCTGGGATCAATTTCCCTCACAAAATGACGACAATTTCCATTTGTATCTACAAAAGGCCAGTGGATTAAACCCTTCCATTGACGTGGACCTGGATCCTTTCCCTGGTCCTTCAATGGAAGAGACGGCCTCCTTTTCTTTGTTAATCAGATGATCAGCTAAAATCCTGCAATTAGAGTTGATGTCTTTTGAGATGAAAACTAATGTCCTCACTGAAGTTTTGGACCTTGGGCAGATCTCTTCCGAGCCCTTGCTGTAATTCAAAAAAGTCCTGACTGACTCTCATGGGCACCTGGGCTAAACCTTGTTCATGCCCTCATTTAATAGACCGGGAGCACGACGCTGCAGACCTGCTGCGGGTGGCACTGCTTTTTTGACTAGACTCCCTACTCTTAAGAACCTGGTAGTTCAGGCTTCCACTAGCAGGATCAACCCAAACACATGCGCTACGCCCCCCCCCCCCCCCCCCCCCCCCACCAGCATCGAAGAGAATTGATGCATTCACGAGTGCCTCGTACTAACTACAAAAGCAGGGCAGCACACACTCACTCCAGTTGGCAACACTGGCTCAGAGCATTTGACATTGGGTGATTCACCATTGGCTACCCCTCCTGGCGAAGTACCATCCGTGAGTGGAGAATGACTTTGCAGACCTGTTCAGCAGGATATAATAACAAGTCCACAAGTGGGAACTCCACCCACAAGTTCTACTCCTGTACTTTCATCGTTAGAGGTGGGTCCTTGAAGTAGACCTCTTAGCCAGTGCACAAAAAGGCAAATGTCAAAACGTCTTCCCCAGCTTCTTGCGCCCAAAGTCTATGGTGTAGGAAGCTGGCTCTGTACATATTATACCAAAGTGAGGTATAGTGTGCACAGAGTCCAGTGGATCCCCAAAGTTATAGCAGAGGCTAAAGTAGAGAATACCTTACTCTCTTTTGTGATAGTGTGGTTGAGCAGTCCGGTTTATCAGAGGGTAGTGTGAAGCATTTTACACACTCGGGCAAGAAATTGTCACACCCTCAAAGACTGAATCCAGATCAATTGCTGTATAAAAAGGTATTTTGATGTCTTCTTTCTAGAACCAAGTTTACTTAGCAGCAAACTCTTCATACAATGTTACTTTTCAAAAGACAGTGAATACTGGTTTGGTAGGAACATTTACATTACTTTTGCAGTTGAGAAAACAATTGGTAAAGTGTTAAAAAGCACTTGAAATTACTGTTAGATTGCTTCTCGTTCATTTTTCTAGTTTGGCGTGAAACGCACTCCTGACACAGTTTAAGCAACACAGGAATTTGATAAACAGGTTAACTCTTGTGAAGGCACTATGTTACTTTTTGTTGCACTACAAGACAGTTCAACACTTAGAAGAATTTTCAGAGAAAACCCACCATTCAGTCCTATGGAGAAAAACGAAGTGTTACGTTTACAGGTAGGTAAACTGTTTAAGGAATGGAGTTTTGGGGAGGTAAAACCAAGGTTCCCCAAGGTTCAGGTTGGCACTCAAGGAGCACCAGAGGCACTAGGGCGGCAGGGTGCGGAGTTCAGGGTGCCAATGGGGCTAGGGGACAGCTCAGTGGGGGGCTGCTCACAGGCACCCTTTGCCCGGACCTTAACCCTAGGAGCTTGACTCTCAAGACCGAGTGTCTTGAGAGTCAAGCTCCTAGGGTTAAGGTCCGGGCAAAGGGGGTGCCAGGTTAGCACCAAGTCCACCCCACCAGCGGCACAGGGGCGGCCGGGTGCAAGGTGCTCTGGAGTTGTCGGGAGCCTAATGCTTTCCTATGGAGGGTGTCGGTCGCGGAAAAGGACTGCAGGCTGGAGTCAGAAGACTGGACGAAGGGAACCAATGACTGGAGGATGAAGTTGAAGAGTTGCGGGACACAGTCTGTCAGGCACCTCGGGTATCAAGAGCTGCGGATGCAGGAGTGTCCTTTCGTGTCTGGTTCTTCTCACCGGTTCTGGTTTCAGTCCGAGGTACCCTTCAGGATGAGGCTGCAGGCATCAAGGAGAAGGTCGGTGGAGACCGGCAAATGCTGGAACATAGGTCAGGATCGCCGGGGGGACCTCGCTGGGGTGTTGGGCCACTCAGAATCGGGCCGTTGGCGTCGGGTGCAGTGTGGTGAGGACTCGCGGATCCGGCTGGATCTGGAGTCCTGGCTTGGGCTGGTGTTGGACAAATCTGGTGTCCACAGGAGATTAGAGTTCTTTAAGAAGGCAGGGCAGGTCCCTGGGGTTTTTGGAGGCTGCTGGCTGCAGGACATGCCGGGTTCAGCTAGCAGGGATTTCAGAGCAGGAGACCGGTCGAAGAGCTGGGGCCAAAGCAGTTGTTGTCGTCATCCTCTTCTGCAGCACGGCTCTTCGGTCCTTCCCCTCACATCAAATCTGAAGAGGCAAGGTTCAGGGGTGCCCCTAAATACTAGATTTAGGGGCATTACAGGGTGTGCAGACTGAGACAGATGGGCCTCTTCCCTGGGGTTTCTACACCCCCTAGTATGCCACCCTCCAGTGGGGGGGGGGCATAGGACTCTTCCTGTTTGGAGGGGTCTACCATCTCCAAGATGGCGGGGTCTAGAGGTGGCCTTCACTTCGCCTCCCCTGCCTGAGGGGTTGCGTTGGCAAAGGTGGGCCCACCTCCTTCCCTGGCTAGGTTTTACTGTCGTTCTTGCACCCAAAATGGGGGTCAGAACCGGTGGGAAGCAGTTGCTGATAGCAGAAAAAGGCTGGGGGCAGCTACCAAAGGCGGCAGGCCTTTGAAGCTCCCTCTTCGAGGTCCTAGCCCATCGTGGGGGAGGAGGCATGATACCTCTGCCCAGGATGTGCTTTGTTTCCAGACCCAGATAGCTGAGACTCTATACCCTGGGGGTCCCGAAACCTGTCTGGTGGTGGCAGATTACTGGGAGTCAGTCAGGACCACACCAGGATTGGTCGTTTTTCAGGGGGCATCTCTAAGATGCCCTCTGAGTGCATTTGTTATTAAATCCCACACTGGCATCAGTGTGGGTTTAATGTGCTTGGAAGTTTGATACCAAACTACCCAGATTTCAGTAGCGCCATCATGGATCTGTGGAGTTCGTGTTGACAAACACCAAGTCCATGCACTCAAAATGGCTCCATTGCACTTACAATGTCTGTGGTTGGCACATCCACTGTAAGGGCATATTGCTCTTGCAGCTATGCCCTCACCTGGGTATGGTGCACCCTGCCTTTAGGGCTGTAAGGTCTGCTAGAGGGGTGACCTACCCATGCAGCAGGCAGTATTTGTGGGCATGGAACACAGGGATGTGTGCCATGTAGACTCTTCAGTTTGGTCTGCACCAAAACACTCAGCCTGCATTGACAGGGTGGGGGGTGTTTTGGTGAAGGGTCTCTGAGGGTGGCACAATACATGCTGCAGCCTCAGAGGTCCCCTCTGGTCACAAGGCCCTTGGTACCAGAAGTACATTTTACAAGGGACTTACAGGTGGCCCAGAGGTGTGCCAGTTGTGGGTACAAAGGTACAGTTTTGGGAAAGAACACAGGTGCTGGGGAATGTTTAGCAGGATCCCAGCGCACACACAGACAAGTTGGCATCAGATATCTGGCAAAAAGTTAGGCGGGTAACTATACAAAAAAAGGCACTTTCCTACATATGGGCAATGCTTTATGTAGGAAATACTCAAGGAACATCTTGAATGTGTGAGTGGAGAAACTGGTTGGAAGTGAGTGATCCAGGTGTGGAAACAGCCCAAGATCTGTGAAGAACAGGACCAGCGCGAGGGCAGGGACATGTAGGCCCCCACTGGTTTTGAGCGATGTGTGTGGGTTGAATATACATGTGTACATTAATGATTATTTGTGCCTGGTGTGAGGAGCTTCAGGGTAGACAGTGTCCTTACCCTGGTGGCAGTCCGTGGCTTCTTTTGGGCCTCCAAAACTTGTTACACTCATTTGTTACCTAGTAGGCGACATTGATCTGATAGAGACTTCTAGCTGCAGATTCCTTACCTTTGAATTCGCCAGGCGTCAGGCTGGATCCGGAATCTTTCGCAATACCCCTTGCGTGTGCCGTCTGGTGGCCCCATTCGGCTCCGCGTGACGTCGATGCCTTCGTTAGCGTCGGTTATCATGTTGCGGTCACTATATAGGCGCCATCCAGGCACACAGACATCAGTTCTTTTCTTTCCATGCCAGTCAAGTGCTGATCCGGGGAAGAGCTACCCCTCTGTCGGATTTTTGACAGGCCTTTTTCAACTTTTTGTCGACTTTGTTTTTTGCTTCGTGTGCGAGGATGTCTTCAAGGAAGACAGGGTTTAAACCGTGTGGCGCCTGTCACAGCGCTATGTCGGTGACCGACCTCCACCTCGTCTGCCTCTGGTGTCTCGAGCGCGACCGCGTCTCAGTCGTGCTCGGACTTTCAGGCCATGGCTCTGAAGGCCTTGCGGGCTGGCAGTCGACAGCATCCAGCGAGACTGCGGAGATCCCGAACCCGATCAAAGAAGAGGAGGTTGTGGGACTGCTCCTGGAGCCCCAAGTCCTTTCTGTCCCACTCGAGGTCATCGGGACACTCAGGGAAGAAGCACAAGAAGAAGTCCAAGCGAACTTCATCTTCACCTCGGCTGTCATCCGTCGACAAATGGGGTAAGGGGCACCGACGCTCTAGGCACGGTTCTGCGGATCCGGAGCCATTGTCGACTTCGCGCCTCCCTCCATTTCCAGGAGCCGAAGCGACCCCTGCTCAAATTAATGAGTTGTACGAGGCCATGTGCAGCGTATTTGAGCAGGCCCAACCCTCTGGTGAGCCTTCGGGCCCCTTGGACTGGAGTTGCCCTCTGTGCAGGTCAGGACTAATCTCCTGGCCACAGTGCTTCAACCTGGGGCTTCTACCTCTTAACTCCTATTGCCCTTCAATTAGGCACTTACTGATGTCCTTCTAGGCACATGGTCCAAGCCTAGCACAGGGGCTCCTGTGAATAGAACTATTGCACGCTGCCATCGCCCAGCTCCAAGCGACCCAAAGTTCCTCAGCCAACAACCCACCACCAAAAGCTTGGTGTTGCAGGCTTCTACCTCCCAGGGCGCGTTCCCTTCCGCCCCTCTGGATAGGGAATCCAAGAGGCTGGAGTCACTTGGGAAGATGTTTTCTTCCTCCAGCCTGGCATTGCGGTCGGTGAATACCGTGTGCTTATTGGGCCGATTCTCCAATTCCCTTTGGGAGACGGTTGCTCTAGTGCTGCAACAAGTTCCGGAGGAGGCCCGGGCTCTGCTCTCCCAGGCAGTTAAGGACGGGAGAGATGCCCCAAAATTCAAGTAAAATGTAAAGTGTAGCCTTGACACAACTGATTCACTGGGCAGAGTGATTTCATCAACGGTGGCCTTACGGCGCCACACCTGGCTTAGAACGTCTGACTTCTTGGGCGATGTCCAGGCTAACTTGATGGACATGCCTTTTGATGGGTCCCGTCTTTTTGGGGAGAAGGCAGGCTTGGCCCTGGAGCGGTTCAAGGACTCTCGTGCTACCGCCAGATCATTGGGCCTATCTTCTACACCTCGTGGCCAGTCTAGCTTTCACCCATTACGTGGCAGCAGAATGGGGTTCCAGCCGTGTCAGCCCTATCCCAGCCACAGTCCTGTGCAGACTTCCCAAGTTGTACGGGGGCGTGGACGCGGTTCATTCTGTCCTAGCAATGGAAGCCAGAAGTCATCAGCCACCCTGCCCTCGGCAGCCTCCAAGCACTCCTAGTCTGACTCTGCAAGACCACGCCACTCCAGTTGACTGGAGAATCCATCATCTCCCTCACTGGAGGTCCATAACATCAGACAAGTGGCCTTCCAGATCAGTTAGGAGGGCTATTCTCTGCCTTTCCTTTCCTCCTCCCATTCCGCCAAATCAAGAACAGCTGGCGGAGGATCACTTAAAATTGCTCCAAGAGGAAGTTGCAGCTCTCCTGGCCAAGAAAGCTGTAGAGAGGATCCCAGTTTCAGAAGTAGGCAGTGGCTCTTATTCCCGCTACTTTGATTCCGAAGATGAACAAGGGGCTACGGTCCATTTTGGATCTTCGGACCATTAATCTCTTGCTCAAGAAGGAGAAGTTCAAGATGCTTACTGTAGGAAGCTAGCTCTGTATATACTATACCAAAGTGAGGTATAGTGTGCACAGAGTCAGTGGAACCCCAAAGGTAGGCAGAGGTAGAAGTAGATAGCACCTTACTCTCTATTTGTGGTAGTGTGGGCGAGCAGTAAGGCTTTATCAGAGGGTAGTGTTAAGCATTTGTTGTACACACTCAATCAGCAAATGATTGCACACACTTTAGACCAATTGGTTTTGTATAAAAATATTCTTTATTTTATTTCCTAGAACCAAGCAAGCCTGGCATAGGTAAGTGATTTATACTTTGCAGTAATAATACAGTTTTGAATTGCAGTTGTATATATACTTTTGTTTGGTTACAGTAGAATTACTGGTAATGCAATACTTTGGAATATTGTACATATACTTTGTGATGACTTTTCAATAGCAGGTCATGTAAATTACTTTGCAGACTACTTTTCTTACACAGTGCAGTATACCTGGATACTGCACTGGGACGTTTCCTGTAAACAGGTAAGTAAAAGCGTTTTAGTTATCGGTTCAGAGGTAAGTACTTTGTCGTGGGAGTTGGGTTTCTGGGGTTAGACTCGGGGGTCCCCCAGGGTCAAGGATGCATTCTCACAGCGGCCGGGTGCAGAGTGCTGAGGCCCAATGTTATCCAATGGGGGATAGGGGGCCTCCGGTTGGTGGCTGCTTACGAGCAGGCCACAAGGTTGTGGCAGCAAAGCTCCTGGACTTTAGCTCAGGGCAAATGGGGGTTCAAGTTAACACCAAAGGTACACCCTCAGCGGCACTAGGGCGGCCGGGTGCAGGGTGCTGTTTTGTTGGTGCCCTGTTACTTTCAATGGGGATTCTCCGGTTTGCAAACACACTGTAGGCTCGGGGACGAAGGTCTTCTGGGAGCGACCACCACTTGGAGAGGTAAGTTGGGATGCTGGGGGTTGGTTAGTCACCGTCAGTTGGGCCACCCAAGGCCGTTGGGCGTCGGGTGCAGGGGTGTCTTTTAGGGTCGGATCTTCTTACCAGCTCCTGGTCGCGGTTGGGGGGACATTCCGGATTGAGTCTGCAGGCGTCGGCTGGAGGCTTGAGGCAGGTCAGGGATCACTGGATCTTGGGTCATGATCGCCGGGAAGACCTCCTCGTGGTGTTGGGCCACTCAAACTCGGGCCGTGGGCGACGGTTGCAGAGTGGTGCAGACTCGCGGATTTTGCTGGAGCTGGAGTTTGTGGGTGAACAAATCCGGTGTTCACGGGAGACAAAGTCTTTTCCTTGGAAGGCAGGGCAGGTCCTCGGGGTTCTTGAGGTTGCTGGCTGCAGGACACAACGGAGTTTCGCTTCTGCAGGTTCGAGGTGGGGACAGGCCGGTAGGGCTGGGGTCAAGTCAGTGGGCGTCCTCCTCCTTCTTAGCTTCGGCACGGCTGTTCGGTCCTTCTTCTTTTCTTCTTGGTCGTTGCTTGTCTGAGGAGGCAAGGTTCGGGGGTCCCCTAAATACTAGATTTAGGGGCGTTACAGGTAAGGAAAGGTTGGGACCAATGGGTCCCTTCCTTGGCGTGGGTACACCCCCTATTATGCCACCCTCCAGTGGGAGGGGGACATATGCCTCACTCTGGTTGGCTGGGTCCCCCCGTCTGCAAGATGGCGGGGACTGAGAGTTGTGCTTCACCTCGCCTCCCCCACCTGAGGGGTGGAGTTGGCAAAGGTGGGCACACCTCACTTCCTCAGTTGGTTTTTCAGCCGGTTCTCCTGCCCAAAGTGGGGGTCAGAACCGGTGGGGACCAGTTGCTGGAAGCAGCAAAAGGCCTGGGGAAGCTCACAAAGGCGGCAAGCCTTTGAAGCTTTCCCTTCGTGGACCCTGCGCATCCTGGGGGAGGAGGCTTGGCACCTCGTCCCAGGATGTGCATTAGTTCAGACCCCCGAGAGCAGCAGGCTCTCCACCCAGGGGTCCAGAAACATGTCTGGTGGTGGTAGCTGAGGAGCAGCCACTCAGCCTGGACACTAGTGTTAGATCATTTTTCAGGGGGCATCTCTAAGATGCCCTCTGTGTGCCTTTTTCATTAAATCCCACACTGGCATCAGTGTTGGTTTAATGTGCTGAGAAGTTTGATACCAAACTTCTCAGTTTTCAGTAAAGCCATTATGGTACTGTGGAGTTCATATTGACAAACTCCCAGCACCATATACTCTTAATGGCATTACTGCACTTAAAATGTCTAAGAATTGGCTTAGACACTGTAGGGGTACAGTGCTCATGCACCTGTACCCTCACCACTGGTATAGTGCACCCAGCTAGAGGGGTGGCTGATCTATGCCAGGGCAGTGGGTTGTAGGCATGGCACACAGGGATGTGTGCCATGTCGACTCTTCACTTTGTTCTGCACCAAAACACGCAGCCTGCAAAGGCAGTGTGTGAATGTAAAGGTACAGGCCCTCTAAGGGTGGCACAATAAGTGCTGCAGCCCTTAGAGGCCTTCCCTGGTCACAGTGCCCTGGATACCTGTGGTACCATTTACCAGGGGCTGACCTGGGGCCAGAGAGTGCCAGTTGGGTTTGGTCTTCAAGGCAGTTTTAG
This sequence comes from Calotriton arnoldi, assembly GCA_963921515.1. Taxonomy (NCBI): domain Eukaryota; kingdom Metazoa; phylum Chordata; class Amphibia; order Caudata; family Salamandridae; genus Calotriton; species Calotriton arnoldi. The sequence goes on along the minus strand of CAWUFW010004739.1, from coordinate 1,056,165 downwards.
GGAAAGAACATAGGCCCTGGGTACCTGATTGGCAGGAGCCCAGGGCACACTCAGTCAAAGTACATCAGCAGTTCAGCAAAAAGTGGGGGCAACCATGCAGAAAGAGGGCACTTTCTCACACTTGACTTTAGCTCAAGTCTTGTCTGCCGTAGACCAAGAAGACTGGATGGTAGCGTTGGACCTGCAGGACGCATATTTTCACATCCCCATCCTGCCGGCCCACCGGCGTTACCTGCGGTTCAAGGTAGGCCACAAGCACTTTCAGTTTACTGTGCTCCCCTGTGATGGCGGTGGTTGCAGCTCATCTGCGCAGATTAGGGGTGTCAGTCTTCCCCTACCTTGACAACTGGCTGCTTAAGGCATCCTCACACCAGGCTGTCGTCTCCCACCTTCAGACTACGGTGAACCTCCTGCATTCACTGGGGTTCACTATAAACGTGCAGAAGTCACACCTGAGTCCTCAGACGCTCCCTTTCATCGGAGCTGTTCTGGACACGGTGCAGTTTCGGGCCTATGCTTCCGAGCAGCAAGTCCAGGATATTCAGGTTATGATTCCGTTGTTTCAGCCTCTATCCTGGATTTCGGTGAGACTGACTGAGGCTGTTGGGCCTGATGACCTCCTGCTGGCAAAGCATGCCAAGTGGCGTATGCAGGCTCTGCAGTGGGACCTGAAGTTCCAGTGGGCACAGCATCCGAGAAATCTCACCGACTTGGTCCAGATCTCGGAGGGAACTGCGAGAGATCTGCAGTGGTGGTTGGTGAACCGCGATTGGGTCAACGGCAGACCTCTCTCCCTTCCCCAACCAGATCTTAGTCGTGACAGATGTGTCATTTCTGGGATGTGGCAGCCATTTGGGAGAGGTGATCAGGGGACATTGGTCTCCGGTGGAGTCGGGGCTCTATATCAATTTGTTAAAGCTTTGAGCGATCCGGTTGGCATTGAAGGAATTTGTTCCCTCTGTCAAGGGAAAGTTTTTTTTTTTTTTTTCCCCAGAGTTTTATAAAGCGCAAACTTAACCTGAAGGAATCGGGTTTCAGAGCGTTTTACACAAGCACAAGTTGTGTTACATGAGGACACATTCATTTTTTTGTTAGGCACAGGGAGATTAAGTGATTTGCCCAGAACCACAGGATGTTGCGCGTCCTTGCCGAGACTTGAACCCGGTTCCCCAGATTTGAGGTTGAGCGCCCTAGCCGTTGGGCCACATCATGTGATACTGCAAAAAGCCAGGCAGGGTGGGGTCGTGGATCCTTTGTCGGGAGGCCCTGTGTCTCTGCACATGGCTGGAACAGCAGGGCATATCCCTGGTGGTTTAACACCCGACAGGCTCTCTGAACGCCAGGGCCGACAAACTCAGCCGTCGATGCCTAGCGGATCACGAATGGCGTCTCCAGTCGTAGGTGGCACAAGGTCCCTTTCAGCAATGGGGAGTGCCTAGGTTAGATCTGTTCGCCTCTGAAGAGAACTCGCAGTGTCAGCAATACTGCGTGCTGGAATTTTCAAGGCGGCTATCGCTCGGCAACGCTTTTCGTCGCAAGTGGAGCTCAGGCCAGCTGTACACCTTTCTACTCATACCACTCCTGCCCAGGGTTCTGAAGAAGATCAGGAGCGACCGGGCCCAAGTCATTCTTGTGACTCCGGATTGGGCAAGGAGAGTCTGGTATCCAGACCTTCTGAAAATGAGCATCGATCCTCCGATCAGACTGCCCCTTCGGGAGGATCTTCTGTCGCAGCAGCAGGGGAGGGTCCTCTACCTGAACCTGTCAACTCTTTGCCTCCATGCGTGGAGATGGAGTGGCGGCAGTTGATGGCTTTTGACCTTCCTCCTGAAGTATGCAACGTTATTTTGGCGGCCAGGCAGCCCTCCACTAAGACCGTATAGGCCTGCTGTTGGCAAACGTTTGTATTTTACTGTACAGAAAGGACTATTGACCCTCTTTCTGCTTCTCTGTCTACTGTTTTTCTGTTTATTCTTACCCTTGCCCAGCAGGGCTCTGCTTTGGGTACTTTTAAGGATTATCTTTGTGCTCTATCCGCTTTTTTGTTGCTGCCAGACCCACCCTTTCTCTTTAGGTCTCCAGTTGTAAATAGGTTCTTGAAGGGGCTGGCTCACTTGCTTCCGCCCACGCCCTTTGTTATGCCACAGTGGGCCTTAATTTGGTCCTCACTTTTCTTAATTGTGCTCCTTTCAAGCCTTTGCACAACTGTCTCCTCTGTCTGCTTGCCATCAGGACAGCCTTTCTGGTGGCGATAACATCTGCCTGGAGAGTGAGTGAATTGCAGGTACTATCTTGTACGCCTCCCTACATGATGTCTTTGATAAAGTGGTGGTTCGCACCCGTGCTTCATTCTTGCCGAAGGTGGTGACCCCTTTCCATCTGGGTCAGTCTATCACGCTGCCCACCTTCTTTGCTCCCCCGCATCCCTCTAAAGAGGAGGAGCGTCTCCATCATCTGGACCCAAAAAGAGCGTTGTCGTTCTACATTGATCGCACAAAAGAGTTCCGGGTGGACGACCAACTCTTTGTGGGGTACGTGGGAGCTAAGAAGGGTCGGACAGTGCAGAAAAGGACCATTTCTCGCTGGGTCATTCTCTGAATTAAAATCTGCTATGCCCTGACTAAGAAGCAGCCCCCTGAGGGATTAAGAGCCCATTCCACCAGGGGAAAGGCTGCGACTACGGCCTTAGCTCGGGGTGTCCCAGTCCTGGACATCTGTCAGGCAGCAACGTGGGCATATTTGCACATGTTTGCCAAGCACTCTGCCTGGACACTCAGGTCTGCAGGGGCAGGCATTTTGCCCGTTCGGACCTGCAGGACTTGCTAGTGTGAGGAATCGATCCGCAGCCCACTGCCAGGAGGGTATGGCTTGTGTATCTAATTCAAAGTTAAGGAATCTGCAGCTAAAAATCTCTATCAGATGAACAAGCTACTTGCCTTCGGTAACGCATTATCTGGCAGAGACAGTATTTAGCTGCAGATTCCTTACAGACCACCCATGCCTCACTCTTTGCAGACTGATTTTGTTAGGGCTAGGGTTACTCCCTTTTTCAGGGCCCTAGTTTTGGCACACGTTTCTGTCAGTCACTTCATGGCTCTGCGCTTCTAGCATGGAAAAATAAAAAGTACTGATGTCCGAGTGCCTGGGTGACGCCTATATAGGTGACCGCGACGTCATAAACGACGCCGACGTCACGCGGAGCCGAATGGAGCCACCCGATGGCATGCGCAAGGGGTATTGCTCTAGCAAAAGTGTCTGGATCCAGCCTGAGGCCTCGGGAATTCAAAGGTAAGGGATTTGCAACTAGATATTGTCTCTACCAGGTAATGCATTACCGAAGTGAAGCAACTTGTTCAGCAAAGCAAAACATAGTTAACCACAAAGAATTGACTCCTAAGTTGCTAAACAAATTACTCAGTCATTAGGCAATTTCAAACTACATAAAGACGATGCACATTTCCTTCTCTCCCATTCCTTCCGTATGAGGTCCAGAAGCTTAGGCAGACTTCCCTCACTCTCATCCTGGTGGCTCCCACATGGGCCAGACAAACCCGGTTCTCGCACCCTCCTCAAGATGTCTGTTGTTTTCAACGAAAAGCTCCCCAACATGCCAGACCTTCACTCAGAACCAAGGTTTACTCACTGAATGATGGGCAGAATAGCTCTGTCTAAACACTGCACAACTTAATCACCAAACTGTTTTTTGGGGTTACCACCATCATGCTATTTGCTATTGAAATATTGTCTAAGAAAGGAAACCTATTGATGCACTGGAGTTGATACTGTGCGGCACATCCATGTAACGTAGTTCTATGGGTAAAAGAAGGCATCATCTCTGGTTGCTACTCATCGGTGTCTGCCTGAGGTGGTTCTTTTTGTACCTGCACTACGTAATTGAGAATTAAGTAAATGTGTGGCAAAGCTCCAGGCTCTTGGTATGAGATTCAGCCAGCCTAACAGCAGGCCCCACCACTCAAACACGTGCTCTCTCTCTCTCTCACTCATTCACACATACACAAACACGTAAACACAATCCACTTGGAGCAAAGCTGTGTTGCGATTTGTCATGTTGCAAGTCCTCATGCTGTTAGGCACAGTGTGTGAGTGAGCTATGGTTGTTGATAAAACAACACCGAGAGGTAGCTGGATCATCTTGAATGCGTGATTGGAGAAACTGGAAATGAGTGATCCAGGTGTGAAAACAGCCCAAAATCTGTGAAGACAGGAGCTAGCACAAGGGTATGTAAGCACCCACCAGTTTTGAGGGATGTATGTTGATTGAATGTACATGTGTACATTGATTATTTGTGCCTGGTGTGGGGGAGCTTCAGGGCTGACAATTGTTACCTAGTAGGGGGCATTGAGCAGAGCAAGACCTGGTTAACTGCAAAGAATTGACTCCTAATTTGCTAAACAAATTACACAAACTCTTCAGGCAGTTTCAAACTATATAAAGAGGTCTGTGACATCTCAACAGTGGAAAACAAGTATGGCTTCTTTCCATGTCACATTTTTAGGGGAGTAGGGCCCCACACAGAAGCCATAGTCCTCAATTTCACCAGTTTCCCCCTAATAGCCTGCACGTCTTTTCTCCGTTTGGGCACTGTAGTCCCTCATCTGAAGCTAACCTTTTAAAAAAAACTGGATTGCTAAAAATGGAGTCTCAAAGGTTTGGGTGCCTCAGCACTACTGTAACAATCCTTCCTGGGTGCCAAAGCCTTGGACAGCAGCCTTCTGTTCTCTCCTTGTGAGTGCCCAGTGATCAGTAAAGAAAGATTGGATCAGTTTGGTCATTGATGTGTGTGAGAAAGTGCCCTCTTTCTGCATGGTTGCCCCCACTTTTTGCTGAACTGCTGATGTGCTTTGACTGAGTGTGCCCTGGGCTCCTGCTAATTAGGTACCCAGGGCCAATGTTCTTTCCCTAAAACTGCATTGAAACCAAAACCCAATTGGCATCCCTGGCCACAGGTCAGCCCCTGGTAAGTGGTACCACAGGTACCCAGGGCACTGTGACCAGGGAAGGCCTCTAAGGGCTGCAGCACTTAATAGGTCCTGTACCTTTACACTCACACTCTGCCCTTGTAGGCTGCGTGTTTTGGTGCAGAACAAAGTGAAGAGTCGACATGGCACACATCCCTGTGTGCCATGCCTACAACCCACTGCCCCGGCATGGATCAGTCACCCCTCTAGCTGGGTGCACTATACCAGTGGTGAGGGTACAGGTGCATGAGCCCTGTACCCCTACAGTGTCTAAGTGCATTCTTTCATTGTAAGTGCAGTGCTGCCATTAAGAGTATATGGTGCTGGGAGTTTGTCATTACGAACTCCACAGTACCATAATGGCTGCACTGAAAACTGGGAAGTTTGGTATCAAACTTCTCAGCACATTAAACCCACACTGATGCCAGTGTGGGATTTAATGAAAAATGCACTCAGAGGGCATCTCAGAGCTGCCCCCTGAAAACCGACCAGCCTCTGGTGGGTTCCTAGGCTGGTACACACCAGCCTGCCACCACGAGACATGTTTCTGGACCCCTAGGGTGGGAGCCTTCGCTCCCTAAGCCCAGAAACAAAGCCTTTCGTGGGCGAGGTGTTCACACCTCCCTCAGGCCAGGAAGAGCCATCTGTGGCAGGGGAGCTTCAAAGGCCTTGCAGCCTTTGTAATTCGACCCCCAGCCTCTCCTGCTATCAGGAGCAGGCCCCCTTCCTGTCTCCCCTCCTTTTCGGCGGGAAGACAAACGGGAAAAATTAGCCAGCCCAGAAGGTGTGCCCACCTCTGCCAACTCCACCCCTCAGGTGGGGAGGCGAGGTGAAGCCCACTCTTCAGTGCCCGCCATCTTGCAGATGGCACGCACTCCCCAATCAGGATTAGGGATTGTGCTCACACCCCCACTTGGGATGAGCACACCAAGGGTGTAGTCACCCTAAGGTCAGTAGCTCATTGGCTACTGACCTTGAGACCCTAAAACGCCCCCTAAAGACAGTATTTAGAGGGCAGTCCTGAACCAAGAAGTCAGACAAGAACCTGCTCCTGCGATATCCTGGTGTGTCCTGCAGCCAGCAACCTCGAAAACCCCGGAGGACCTGCCTGCCTTCAACCACAAAGACTGTATCTCCCGTGAACACCGGATTTGTTCATCAACAACCTCTGGCCCCGGCCGGAAACCGCGAATCCGCACCACTCTGCACCCGCCGTCCACGGCCCGAGTGGGCAAACACCACGAGGAGGTCTCCCTTGCGATCCTGACCCGAGATCCGGCGACCACTGACCTCCCTCCAGCCGACGCCTGCTGCCTAAATCCGGAAGGTCCCCCCAACCGCGACCAGGAGCTGGTAAGCAGATCCGACCCTAAAAGGCACTCCTGCACCCAACGCCCCACGGCCTTGTGTGGCCCAACCGACGGTGCCTAGCCAACATCCCAACTTACCTCTCGAAGTGGTGGTCGCACCCAGAAGACCTTCGTCCCCGAGCCTGCAGTGCTTTTGCAAACCGGAGACTCCCCACTGAAAGCTACAGGGCTTCCGACGCCAAAACAGCACTCTGCACCCGGTCGCCCCAGTGCCGCTGAGGGTGCATCTTTTGTGCTGGCCTTAACCCCCATTTGCCCTGAGCTTAAGTCCAGGAGCTTTGCTCCCACAATCCAGTGGTCTGCTAGTCACCAGCCACCAACCGGAGGCCCCCTATCCCCCATTGGATAACATTGGGCCTCAGCACTCTGCACCAGGCCGCCCTAGTGCCGCTGAGGGTGTAACAAGAGTGCATCCTTGACCCTGGGGGACCCCTGAGTCTAACCCCAGAACACCAACTCCCACAACAAAGTACTTACCTTTAAACCGATAACACTATTTTCCTGTATAGGATAGCATGGACTGTTTTTCAAAGAAAAGTTTCTAAGCGTGGAGCTGGAAAACCTAAAGAAATTCTTTAAAATTGTACCAACAAAAACGATTTTACTTACCTGTTTACAGGAAGTGTCCCAGTGTAGTATCCAGGTATACTACACTGTGTAAGAAAAGTAATCTCAATAGTAACTTACCTGTAATTTTACTATAAATCCTATACAAAGCATATGTACTGTATTCTGAAAAGCATTGCATTATCAGTAACACTACTGCAATCAAATCCAAGTACATTTACCATTGCAATCCAAACTGTGTTACAAACTGTATATTTACTGTGCCTGTGCCAGGCTTGCTTGGTTCTAGGAAATAAAATAACTGAAAGAATATTTTTATACAAAAACAATTGGTCTGAAGTTCAGTCTCTGTGTGAAATCATTTGCTGACTGAGTGTGTACAACAAATGCTTAACACTGTCCTCTGATACTGCCTTACTGCTCGACCACACTACCACAAATAGAGAGTAAGGGGCTATCTAACTTTACCTCTGCCTACCTTTGGGGTTCCACTGGACTCTGTGCACACTATACCTCACTTTGGTATAGTATATACAGAGCCAGCTTCCTACCTTGTTTTGCAGCTTGACTCATCTGCACACCTTGCCAACTCGTGTTTCCATTTTCCTTTATTATCATGTGTGATTATCAGGATGAAGTATTTCGCCTAAGGATTTACCTGACCCTTAAAATTGTTGTTCCTGAGCATTGAAACATTGAGGATGTATACATTAATTTAAAGGATTTAAAGTTCTTGTCTTCAAGAGTTGACAAAGTTTTGATTCACGCAAATTAGTTTGCACTGGCAATGCTATGTAATGCACTCCATGTTACTTGAGCCCTTGTCCTACATTACCAGCAATATGAACTTGTGCACCCATGTCTATTTGGTTGTTTGAGAAGATGGGTCCCTAGCACGTTACCATCTTTTGCCTGCTCCCAGTAGATGTTACATATGGGTTTATCATCTTCATTCTTACACTATTCAGACATGACGGCCCTCCTTTGTCTCTTAGCATGACTCTTCCACTCCTTTAAGTTAAAATATATGATTTTTATCTTAGAAGTTGAAGGCCAGTTAAGATCTTGTGTTGCACCTGGATGCGAGGTTGGTATAAACTAGCACATAGGAATTTGATCATGTTGTGTGGCGAGTTGACCATGTCAAGCTTTACTGCCAGTGGTGAGGCAAGTATTTTTGATTATTTGTCGAGAGCAAGTGTGATAATCCTATTTCTCTTTACCCGACAGGAAGCATTCAGACTTCAGCAAGATGTTAGAAAAAAGAAGCAAGAAATTCTAGAAAAGCACATTGAAACACAGAAGGTGAGAATTTCTTTAACTTTCACTATAAACAGAAGCCTCACCTAGTACACTGGTTTTCAGTCTTAAAACTTGCCCATACTAAAAGGCAGCAGACAGACTACATTTATTTATATTATTGTCATTAATAATCACAGGTTCTTTACTGTGAAAAGAGTTAGGGCCTCATTTAGAATTTGGTGGATGGGTTACTCCGTCACAACTTTGACGGATATCTCATGCCCCAATATATAAATTCCATAGTAATGTGATTTATATTTCAGTGTACAGGATATCCATCACCGTTGTGAAGTAGTTACCTGTTGCTGAGTTCTAAATCAGGCCCTAAATCTAAAAAACTGAGAAACTATACACCTAAAAACATGAAGCCCTGCTTATTTTCCCTGCTACATAGCAATATTGTACTTGTACAATAAACTACCATTGACCTTGTTTCCAGTTGCAAATTCTCTGTTGTCACGTTAGACTATTGTTTATTTGTTAGTTTGTATCATCCTTGATGAATACTACATCAGAAATATAGCTAGCAATGTTTTCAATGCCAAGACTCCCTTCCTGTATTCTGGTGTGATGTCCTCCAGTGATGGGGAAGGTAATGGGCCATTTTACATTGCAAAAGAAGCAAGCATGGCAAGCCAGAGCACAATCATGCTGCACAAAAAGCTGGATGTTGACCTCATATGTATGCAATTCTCTTATCTATGCATGTTTTCAGCCAGTATAGGTTTTCTGGTCTGAAGCATTCCTCACTTTCCTGAGATACTGTATAAGCTGTTCCTGTACCGCTCAATTAACTGTTCTGTTTGGCATGCGTTGGAGCCCAGGAATGGGTTGATGAAAACAAATGTTTCTTTACAAATTTAATGAAGTTGATAAAAGTTTAAAAAGATTGCCTTTTGGCTTAAGTTCCTTCAAAAAGATTTTGCTGAATAGGTTTCTCACAAAACATGTTTCTGTCAGATAATTGTCTTGTTAAAAGAAGTTTACAAGGCTCCTCTGCCACTATTTATTTTTTAGCCTTCTAAGACTTCATCAAATGAATGAAGAATGCCGTTTAAAAAAAACATTTAGCGCAGAAAACTTTGCAGTTTCACAAAGCTTGAGGACGAACTATCATAATACCTATTTATCTATTTTTGGTGTTTAAGTAGCACTAGTGTCAACTTTCAGTCATAAGGAGAACATCAAAACCCTGGATTGATAAGCTGAGAGATGTCGTCTTTGGGATTATGGAGCTGTTAAAGGCTACTGGGCATGACATTTTAGTGGTAATGGCATTTACCACTCCTTTCCCAGGTCCACATTACTGCTTCCAACTGGGTTTAATTTTATTAGTGTAACAGGTGAAACAGTGAAGGAGTACTGCAGGGTATAGCAGCATAGTTATAAAATAGTGATTCCTCTGCCGCTATGGAGGTTGAAAGAAGAGCAAATAGACTGTTTTGAAGCGAGTAATGGAACAGTAGCTATCTACGCCTTTGAATGCCAGGGAGAACAGAGGAAATGGGGGAGTTGAAAGGCCTTAAAGAAGAGCACAAGAGTATTGTATGGGCCATTCCAGTTCCCGCTCCCTAATTGACACATTCACCAACAGTGTTGAGAGCTGAAGGGAGAGGTCATCTGCAACATATCCCCTTATTTCCCTAATTATTTGTAGGTGGTGGAAGGGCAGGCAACAGGTTTTGTGGTTGGGTCTCTCCCCTAGTAATAATGGAAGGGCCATGGCCTTCTAGCCTAAGACATCTATGGATTAGGCTCCCATTGCTCTAAGCCCGACTTGGGGCTGACAGTTTACTGCTCTGAGAGACCTCAGTTTACTAGACCCTACGATGACTGTAATGCCATTGGCAGTTAGCTAGTACCATAGTAGAGAATTCCCCAGCCTAGCGAATCCCTTAGTCTTCCAAACTTCCATAGAAGATTTAGGTGGAGCAAGACCTAACGCTTTACAATCTAGTATTGATGTAAGCGCATGACATTTCAGGACTTGCCAAGCCGCATAAAATGACTTAATTTGATGCTTGAAGTGTCTTGCAACTTGTTTTTTTTGGGAGCTTTGCTATCTTTAAGAAGGCAGGTAAATAGATTGAGGCCTCCTTAACCATGCGTGTTATGAAAAAATTATCAAATGCATCTGCGTTAGCCGTTATTTAAACTATATTATGTAAAAGAGCAGCTTGATAGTAAGATTGGCTATAAGGCAGAGCGAGTCCCCCTTGAGATTTATAGAATTGTAAAGCTGCAAACTTGACCCTAGACCATTTATTATTCCATACACGTTTTAAATAATTGATCTAATTCCTTAAAATATGATGAATTTGTAGTTAATAGGAATATTTGCCAATAAAACTAAAGGAAGAATTGTCATTTTAATCAAGTCAACCCTACCAATGAAAGATAGAGGGAGTGTATTCCATCTATCCAATAACATTTTAATCTTTAAAATAGTTGCTTTATAGTTGCATTCAAACAGGTGGGAGTGCTTATTAGTGACATAAAAAAACAAATACTGGATAGGGCTTTGAGGTCTATACTGATTGTGAAAACTTCGAGGAAGATCCACAGGGAAGGAGTTAAACAGTAAAAATTCTGTTTTTGTTTGATTCACTTTGTACTGCTACTACAGGCTTTGGTATTGGGTATATTCTTTTTTTTTTTTTTAACTCTTTTTATTAGCACATAAACAATGAGCAGTACAAAATGGAGCTATTAAATTGACATTTCCTTTGAATTGGGTATATTCTTAAGTGCATTCACTACCTTTGCAACTTGAACTTTCTCTATTCTATAAATTCACTTTTTTGCTCCCTCATAACCTCCGGTAAAGTGAGGGTATTAAAAAACTAGTCGAGCCTGGATCTTTGAATAGAGCCCGTTTTCTCATACAGGTTCCGATAGTGATGAACAAAGACCGTTTCACTCTCACTACTTTCTTCGACCTTGAGACCAGTGTCGGGATTCACGATTATACTTATTTCCTGCTTATCCTTTCTAAGTTTCCTGGACCATGCAAGAAATTTGCCTATATGTTAGTTTTCTTCATACATTATTTAGGAAAGCTCGATGACTGTTGATCTCTTCGATTAAAAAGAAATCTTGCAGTTCCTGCTTTGATCTGTCGAGCTGTTATTTTCACACGTCATTCCCAATAAACATATAGGCAATCATGGCACCATCAAGCGCTGCTTGTAGCGCACGTCTTAAAGGCCTCCCACACTATAAAGGTTCTTCTATTTTCTTGTCATATCTGGTCTGAGAGTAGAGAGTTGTCAAAAAGCCATCTAGGTCGATATCCTTGGGGGATATCTAATTCAAATTGGAGCAAAACAATAGAATTATCTGAAAAAGCATTTGCCCAGATGGTAGCTGCTCACTGATTGATCGAGTTTGAAGAAAAAAATCAAGGCGCTCAGCAGTATTAAATTGGTTTGAGAAGCAGGAACCAGAGATCGATCAGTCAAAAATCATGTTTAAAAGCTGCAGCAACTTATAACGTACAAGGTTTGAGCTGCTTTTTTGTTCTATTAGAAGTATCTAATCTTAGATCCTGAATGAAATAAAATTGCCCCCACAGATTATTGGTCTTTCTGCTGCCATTCCTAAATTATGCAGTTGTCGATAGCTCTGTCATCACTACTAGGACCATATAAATTTACCAAATATAGGGTGTTACCCATGTCTGATAATTTGATCCACAGCCACCTCCCTTTTCCTTCTCTAATCACCTCCCTCACTAGCCAGTTAATAGTGCTTGTCAAAAAAGATTGCTACTTCCCTCACAACAGTCCCTGTTGCATAAAATGCATGTGAGTATCCTCTGGGGATAAAAGACTTCGGATTACCAGATCCCAGGTCCGGATCGCCGGGGAGACCTCCTCGTGGTGTTGGGCCACTCGGGCCGTGGGCGTTGGGTGCATAGTGGCGCAGACTCACAGATTTGGCCGGAGACAGAGTCTGTTTCTTGAGCAAGTCCGGTGCTCACGGGAGACAGTCTTTTTAGGGATAGCAGGGAAGGTCCTCAGGGTTCTGGGGGTGCTGCTGACTGCAGGACATGCCAGAATTCAGCTGGAGCAGGTCGAGGTTGGGACAGGCCGGTAAGGCTGGGACTAAAGCAGTTTGGGTCCTCCTCCTAGTCTTCCTTCAGCACGGCTCTTCGGTCCTTCTTCTTGCTTGTCTGAGGAGGCAAGGTTCGGGGTTGCCCCTAAATACTAAATTTAGATGTGTTTCAGGTAGGTACAGGTTGGCACCAATGGGTCCCTTCCCTGGGATGGGTACACCCCCTATTATGCCACCCTCCAGTGGGAGGGGTGCATAAGCCTCTCTCTGTTAGGCTGGGTGCCCCCATCTTCAAGATGGCAGGGCCTGAGAGTTGTACTTCGCCTCGGCTCCCCCACCTGAGGGGTGGGGTTGGCAAAGGGGGGTACACCTCTCCTCCTATCTTGGTTTTCCAGCCGACTCTCCTGCCCAAAGTGAGTGTCCGAACCGGTGGGGGCCAGTTGCTGGGACCAACAAATGGCTGGGTCAGCTCACAAAGTCGGCCAGCCTTTGAAGCTTCCTCTTCTCGGACCCTGCCCATCCTGGGGAGTAGGCTTGCCACCTCTGCCCAGGATGTGCTTTGTTTCAGGACCCTAGAGCGGGAGTCTCTGGACCCAGGGGTCCAGAAACATGTCTGGTGGTGGCAGCTGGCGAGCAGCCAGTCAAACAGGACACTAGAGTTAGGTCGATTTTCAGGGGGCATCTCTAACATGTCCCTAACATGTCCCTAACATGTCCCTAACATGTCCCTAACATGCATTAGGCGATCGGAATGAGCACAAGATGAAGACGCCGGACTGAAAGCACGAGTCATGTTTAGTAAATACCATCAAATGCGGCTTCCCTTGTAGTGCGATTTAATGACTTAAACGCAACCTTGTGCCAGAGCCAACGACAACAACTATATACCACAAGTATAGCGTGTTTCCTACCACTTCGGACATAACTGAATTGGCAATTATCACCCAAACTGAACACACTTCAAGCTTGAAGCCAATACCCATATGGTATCACCAAGAAATTTCGATTTTTGGTCTAGAGATTGGACAATCTCGCAGAAGCTTTGTTTTGGTTCCAGGTCCTGCGGAGAACCCCCCCAAAGTATCTAGGGGTTCGAAACGCGTTGACCACGTTTTCGACCAAGCGAGTGAACATGCATTCATTATCAGGCTAACCCTTTTATGTACTTATGTTAAAAAAATTAGTTTACATTTCACTGAAGAAACTACCTGGGTTAACTGAATATTACACTGTTTGGCCATTGTTCAGACTAGGGTTGAGTTGTAAAAGTAATACCTGTATTTCCCCAAAATACTCTCCAACCCTTCAGTTCTGTTCTTTTTCTCTCCCCCCCCCCCCTTTTTTTCGTTGCATTTATGTCATTTCTTTATGTTGTATGAGAATTCTGTTTGGAACCTTAGCTTGCTTTATTGTATTTTATTTAGCAGAAATGTGTTGTCCTTTCAATGTCCAAACACTATATGCAATATATGTCATGTATGTGATGTAATTTTCGGTCTTTGGAAAATTGATTAATAGACTATTGTGCAAACAAATAAGATTGCTTAACAAAATTGGATCACAAATTCCTTTGGAAACCAAATTAAAATAAATTAGTTTTCTTTTCAATCACAATGAGTGTCACGTGTGATTTGAGGAAGTAATTTGTTGATCTTGTATCAGTATTGGCATGCGTGTTGTTGTTAGCTCTGAGTGCATTTGGCATTAAATCCCACACTGGCATCAGTGTGGGTTTAATGTGCTAAGAAGTTTGATCTCAAACTTCCCAGATTTCAGTAAAGCCATTATGGTGCTGTGGAGTTCGTAATGACAAACTTCCAGACCATGTACTCTTTATGGCTTTACTGCACTTGCAATGTCTAAGAGTGGGCTTAGACACTGTAGGGATACAGGGCTCATGCACTTGTACCCTCACCAGTGGTATAGTGCACCCAGCTAGAGGTGTGGTTTACCTATGCCGTAGGCAGTGAATTGTAGGCAGGGCACACAAGGATGTGCGCCATGTTGTAAGAAAGTGCCCTCTTTTTGCATGGTTGCCCCCACATTTTGCTAAACTGCTGATGTACTTTGACTGAGTGTGCCCTGGGTTCGTGCCAAACAGGTACCCAGGGCCTATGTTCTTTCCCTAAAACTACATTAAAAACAAAACCCAATTGGCACTCTTTGGCCACAGGTCAGTCCCTTGTAAATGGTACTGTGGCTAGGGAAGGCCTCAAAGGGCTGCAGCACTTATTGTGCCACCCTTAGAGGTCCTGTACATATATATATATATATATATATATATATACACACACACACACACACCCCACCCCCCCACACACACACACACACACCCCACCCCCCCACACACACACCCCACCCCACCCCCACACACACACACCCCCCCACACAGCCCCCACACACACACCACACCCCCACCCCCACCACACACACACCACACCCCCCACACACACCCCCACACACACACCACACCCCCCACACACCCTCCACACACACACCCCCCACCCCCCCACACACACACACACACCACACCCCACACACACACCCCCCACCCCACACACACCCCCCACACCCCCACACACACCACCCCCACACACACCACTCCCCCCACCCCACACACACACACACCCCAACCCCCCCTTTGCAGGCTACGTATTTTGGTGCAGAACAAAGTGAAGAGTCGATATGGCACACATCCCTGTGTGCCATGCCTACAACCCACTGCCCTGGCATAGGTCAGCCACCCCTATAGCTGGGTGCACTATACGAGTGGTGAGGGTACAGGTGCATGAGCCATGTACCCCTTCAGTGTCTAAGTGAAGCAAAACCGATGGTGTCCCAGCATCCCCAGGCATCCCAACATACCTCTCCAACCTGTGGTCACTTTCAGAAGATCTTCGTCCCCGAGCCTGGAGTCTTTGTTACAACCGGAGAATCCCCATTGAAATCAACAGGGCACCTGATGCCAAAACAGCACCCTGCACCCAGCCGCCCCTGCGCCGCTGAGGGTGTACTTTGGGTGCTAACTCGGATCCCCCTTTGCCCTGAGCCTAGCACCAGGAGCTTTGCTCCCACAACCCTGTGGCCTGCTCGTGAGCAGCCACCAACCGGAGGCCCCCTATCCCCCATTGGATAACATCGGGCCTCCGCACCCGGCCGCCCTAGTGCCGTTGAGGGTGTTTTAAGAGTGCATCCTTGACCCTGGGGGAACCCTGGTTCTAATCTCAGAATACCAACTCTCACAACAGAGTACTTACCTTTTAAACGATAACCACATTTTCTCCATAGAATACATTGACTGTTTTTCCTTGAAAATTGTTGTGTGGAGTTGGTTTTGTATGAGAACTTGAAAAACTGCAATTAACTAAACACTGCTTTACTTACCTTTTCTGTAGGAAATGTCCCAGTATGATATCTAGGCATCTGAGTAGAAAAAGTAATCCCTAAAGTAATCAAAAGTAATCTAACAGTAATTTCCACTGTATTGAAAAGATTTACAAACCTGTAACAAAGACATTTTCATTCAGCTTGCTTGTATTGTTCAACCTGCCTTGAAAAGCACCATTTACACTTACTTGTACCAGGCTTGCTTGGTTCTAGAAAATAAATATAACCAAATAATATTTTTTATACAAACAAATTGGTCTGAGTTCAGTCTTTGAGTGTGTGACATAATTTGCTGCCTGAGTGTGTACAACAAATGCTTAACACTACCCTCTGATAAAGCCCTACTGCTCGTCCACACTACCACAAATAGAGAGTAAGCTGCTATCTACTTTTACCTCTGCCTACCTTTGGGGTTCCACTGGACTCTATGCACACTATACCTCATTTTGGTATAGTATATACAGAGCTAGCTTCCTACACATGTCAACTCTTCACTTTGCTCCAAAACACGCAGCCTGCAAGGGCAGTGGTTGTGTGTTAAGGTACAGGGCCTCTAAGGGTGGCAAAAATGTGCTGCAGTCCTTAGAGGCCTTCCCTGCCCCCCCCCCACCCCCCACCCCCCAAACGAAAGAAGATGAGACTATCCTTTCCCTAGAGAGTCTTCATTGTCTAAGTGGAAGAACCCGGAAAGTCCATCTGCATTGGCATGGGCAGTCTCAGGTCTGTGTTCCACTGTAACGTCCATTCCCTGTAGGGAGATGGACCACCTCAAGAGTTGGGGATTTTCACCTTTCATTTGCATTAGTAATATGAGAGGTCTGTGGTCAGTTTGAACTGTGAAGTGAGTACCAAACAAGTATGGTCTCAACTTTTCCAGGGACCAAATCACATTAAAGACCTCCCTCTCAATGGATCTCCAACGCTGCTCTCTGGGGAGTAACCTCCTGCTTATAAAAGCAACAGGCTGGTCTTGGCCATCATCATTGGTCTGGGATAGGACTGCTCCTGTCCCTAGCTCAGAGGCATCAGTCTGCGCAATGGCCTGCTTGGTGTAGTCTGGAGCTTTGAGAATTGGTGCTGAGCACATTGCCTCCTTCAGGGTGTCAAAAGCCTTTTGACAGCATCTGTCCAGTTTATCTTTTTGGGCATTTTCTTGGAGGTGAGCTCTTTGAGGGGTGACACAATGGATCCATACCCCTTCACAAACCCCCTGTAATGCCCAGTCAAGCCAATGAATGCCCTGACTTGGGTCTGGGTTGTTGGAGCCTCCCAGTCCAGAATAGCCTGGATCTTGGGCTGTAGGGGTTGCACTTGGCTTCCACCAACAAGGTGGAAAAAGTATACAACTGTGCCCTGCCCTATCTGGCATTTGGATGCCTTGATAGTTAGGCCTGCAGTTTGCAGGGCTTTTAAAACCTTCCCCAGGTGGATCAGGTGATCCTGACCTGGTGGAGCTAAAGACAGCAATATCATCAAGATATGCTGCACTAAAGGCCTTCAATCCAGCAAGGACTTGGTTCACCAGCCTTTGGAAGGTGGCAGGGGCATTCTTTAAACCAAAGGGCATAACAGTAACCTGATAATGCCCATCAGTTGTGGAGAATGCAGTTTTTTCGTTGGCTCCTGGGGCCATGCCAATTTGCCAGTACCCTGCAGTTAATTCAAAGGTATTAAGGAATTTGGCTGCACCCAATTTATCAGCCCTGGGTGTGGGGTGAGCATCTGTCTTGGTGACAGAGTTGAGACCTCTGTAGTCCACACAAAAACTCATTTCTCTCTTTCCACCCTAGGATGAGTTTTGGGGACTGAGACCACTGAGCTGGCCCAGGGGCTCTGAGTGTTCAATAACCCCTAATTCCAGCATCTTGCTGACTTCAGCTTTGATGCTCTCTCCTTAACTTGATCAGACTGTCGCTAGATGTTTTTGACCGGTGCACTGTCCCCAGTGTCCACATAATGGGTACACCAGGGTGTCTGACCAGGGTTTAAGGAGAAGAGCTGAGCATACTGCTATAAGACCTGCCTACAGTCAGCCCGCTGTTGGGCAGTGAGGGTGTCTGAATAGACAACTCATCCACTGACCCATCTTTGGGGCTGTAAGAGAGGTGGTCAGGGAGAGGTTCACTCTCTGTCTCCTGATCCTCATCAGTAACCATCAGCATGGTTATGTCAGCCATTTCATGGAAAAGGTTTAGGCGGTTCACATGGATCACCCTTTTGGGGGTCCTGCTTGTGCCCAGGTCCACCAAGTAGGTGACCTCACTTTTCTTTTCTAAGATGGGGTAAGGTCCACTCCATTTGTCCTGGAAGACCCTTGGTGCCACAGGCTCCAAAACCCACACCCTTTGCCCTGGTTCGAATTCCACCATTGCAGCTTTTTGATCATACCAGTGCTTCTGAAACTCCGGTCTGGCCTCAAGATTCTTGGAAGCTTTTTCCATGTACTCTGCCATTCTGGACCTTAGGCCTAGTACATAGTCCACAATATCCTGTTTGGGTTCTTGGAGAGGCTTCTCCCAACCCTCTTTAACAAGACAGAGTGGTTCCTTAACAGGGTGGCCAAAGAGAAGTTCAAAGGGGGAAAGCCGTACTCTGTTCTGAGGCAACTCCCTGTAGGTGAAAAGCAAGTATGGCAAAAGGACATCCCATCTCCTTTTGAGTTTTTTAGGGAGTCCCATGATCATGCCTTTCAATGTCTGTTAAACCTTTCAACAAGACAATTGGTTTGTGGATGATATGGTGTAGTAAACCTGTACTGCACTCCACACTCCATCCACATGTGCTTGAGGTAAGCAGACATAAACTTTGACCCTCTGTCTGACACCACCTCCTTAGGAAATCCTACCCTGGTGAAGACACCAATTAGGACCTTGGCTACTGCAGGAGCTGTAGTAGTCCTAAGGGGAATTGCTTCAGGATACCTGGTGGCATGATCCACTACCACCAGTATAAATGTGTTCCTGAGGCTGTGGGAGGTTCAAGTTGAATGTCCACACCTACCCTTTCAAAGGGAACCCCAAACACTGGTAGTGGAATTAAGGGAGGCCTTTGGATGTCCACCTGTCTTGCCACTGGCTTGGCAGGTGACACAGGAGCTGACAAACTCCTTTACTTTCTTGGACATCTGAGGCCAGTAGAAATGGCTGACCAGCCTGTCCCACGTTTTGGTCTGGCTAAGATGCCCAGCTAGGGGGATGTCCTGAGCCAATTTGAGTAACAACTCTGTACATCTGAGGCACTACCACTCTCCTAGTGGCACCAGGGCTGGGGTCTCTGGCCTCAGTATACAGGATTACCTCCGCCCAATAGGCTCTGTGGGATCCACTAATATCTCCCTTTTTCTGTGCAGCAGCTTGCTGCCTCAGGCTTTCAAGAGTTGGACAGTGCTGCTGTCCAAGGCACAGCTGTTCTCTAGTAGGCCGCCCTGGGCCTAAGAGCTCAACCTGGGAAGAGTCAAGTTCCATGGGCTCAGTTCCCTCTGGGGCTGACAAGTCCTCTCCCTGGTGAGAGGGGTCCTGAATCTTTGGCTGTCCAGAAGCTGGTTCCCCAGTCTTCTTGCCATTTCTCTTGGAAGGTTGAGCCTGTCTTCCAGGCACCAACACTTCTTTTTCACCCTGTGCTCGGCTCTGTGCTCTTGTCTTGATACACACAATCTCAGGGATGTCCAGCATTGCTGCATCGTTTTTCAATTCTACCTCAGCCCCTGCTCAGGTCTCCAGGTCGTTTCCAAGCAGACAGGCAACTGGAAGTTTTGGATAGACCACTACCTGTTTCAGGCCCCACTCTCACCCCCAGTCTAATGTTAACATAGCCATGGCATGGTTGGTAGTAACTGTCAGCGTTGATGACTTGATATGACTTTCCAATCAAGTATTGCTCTGGGGAAACCAGTGTGTCTCTCACCATGGTGACACTGGTACCTGTATCCCTCCGTGCTTCTATTCTAGTCCCATTGATCCAGGGGTACTGTAAATACTTTTTCAAGCTGGGTAGCATACAGCTTAAGTGGCAAACTCAACTTCCCCTTCTGTGACTAAAACTGCTTCAGTGTGAACCCTGATTTGCCCTGGGCAGACTGTTGATCCCATCTGGAGATTTGCTACACCAGTACTTACTGGAGGAGGACTAGGGGGCTTCTTGCTAGGACAAGTAGCATCTCCAGTTAAGTGTCCCAAATTCTTAGTTGAAACACCAGGCCTTTAAGGGATCAACGGTTTTCCTTTTTTACCTACCATTGGACAGGGAAGAGTTCTGGGACCCACCCCCCTGAGCAGGTTTTTGGGGCCCTTTAGAAGACTCTTGGTTTGTCTTTGGGGTTCTCACCCCCTTTCCCCTGGGGAGGTTTGGTAACCCCTTTCTTTTGGTCACCCCCAGTGGCTGTTTTTGTTACCCTAGTCTTGACCCAGTGGTCTGCCTTCTTTCCCAATTCTTGGGGAGAAATTAGACCTAGGTCTACCAGACGTTGATGCAACTTTTCATTAGTGCTATTACTTAAAATATGTTCTTTCATAAACAGATTGTAAAGTCCATTGAAATCATGCACATTATTTCCAGTTAACCAGCCATCTAGTGTCTTAACTGAGTAGTCTAGGAAGTCAACCCAGGACTGGCTCTGGGTTTTGTGAGCCCCCCTGAATGTAATCCTATATTACTCAGTTGTGAGCCTAAAGCCCTCAATCCGAGAATTCTTCATGAGGTCATAAGACCCAGTGTCTGCCCCAGTAAGGGTCAGGAGTCTGTCCCTGCTATTACCAGTGAACAGTTCCCAAATTAGAGCCCCCCCTCCCCCTAGTGTGACTTTTCACTTTTCTCATTTCACAAGCCCTCTCAAAAGCTGTGAACCATTTGGTGATGTCATCACCTTCCTAAAATTTGGGGACAATCCCTTTGGGGATTTTGGGATCATAAGATTGCCCTCTGTCCCTATTTACTAAGTTGCTGCCACCATTGATGGGAGCTAGGCCCATCTCTGCTCTTTCTTTTTCTTGAGCCAGGAGTTTGGTCTGTGGGTCTAATCTTTTGGCCAGCCTTAATAAAAAGTTGGTCTCCTCATTGAGACTGTCCTCCATGGTCTTAGAAGTACCTGACCCACCTTTTTGGGATCTAGGTGCTGTGAGTAATATTTGTGGAGTCGGGGACACAGGGACCCTGTCCTCCCTAGGAAGTGAGGGGGGTTGGAAGTTATCCTCATCCTCTACACTTCCTTCCCCATCTGGGTGGTCTTCCCCTTGCTCAGATGGGTGGTCCTTTAGCATACACTGCTAAGAGCTCCTGGAGCGTTTGCTTGGAGGGATGGGACGCTACAGCAATGTCTTTCAGTTTACATAGAGACCGTAACTCCCTAAATTCTAGATGGAGGTAAGGGGTGAGGTCGAGCTCCTCAACCATATTCTCTGTCATTTGGCATTTAGTCACTAATAGTTGGGTTCTTGTTAAGAGATATTTACAAAAGAATCTAAACCCTCTTACCCCTAACAATGGTGAGTTTCTTTTCTAAAAAATTCTAAAGGGACTTAACCAAGGCCCTAACAAGACTTTTAGGAATTTGAAAAAATTGTCAATTCAAAAAAATTCAGCATTCTAAAGACAATTTAGGAGTTCTGTCGTGTGATCAGGTGTTGACCAAGTCAGTCCAACAAATGCAAAGTTGTAGACCCCACCAATGTAGGAAGCTGGCTCTCTATATACTATACCAAAGTAAGGTATAGTGTGCACAGAGTCCAGTGGATCCCCAAAGGCTTACAGAGGTAAAAGTAGATAATACGTTACGCTCTATTTGTGGTAGTGTGAGCGAGCAGTAAGGCTTTATCAGAGGGTAGTGTTAAGCATTTATTGTACACACTCAGGCAAGAAATTATATCACACACACAAAGAATGAACTCCGACCAATTTTTTGTATCAAAAATATTTCTTTGTTGTATTTCATTTATAGAACCAAGCAGGACTTGGTGCAGGTAAATATGATTGTACTTTTCAAGACAGATTGTTAAAAAGCAAGCTGGATGAATAATGACTTTTCTTACAGGTTTGTAATAATGTGCAATACAGTTGTAATTACTTTTTGATTACTTTTTATGACTTTTCAGGATTACTTTTTGTACTCCGTGTGACATGCCTAGATATCACACTGAGACATTTCCTGGATAAAAGGTGAGTAAACAGTTTTTATCAAAACAGTTTCTTAGGTTCCCATACAAAACACCCTCCACACAATTTTTTAGAAGAAAACAAAATGCAATCCTATGGAGAAAAATGGGGTATCGGTTTGCAGGTAAGTAAACTGTCTTGAAGGTTGAGTTTCTGGGGTTAGAACAAGGGTTCCCCCAGGGTCAAGGATGCACTCAAAAAGCACCCTCAGCGGCACTAGGGTGGCCGGGTGCAGAATGCTGAGGCCCAAAGTTAGCCTATGGGTCTAGGGGGCAGTCGGTTGGTGGCTGCTTACGAGCAGGCCACAAGGTTGAGGGAGCAAAGCTCCTAGAGGTAAGCTCAGGGCAAAGGGGGATCCAAGTTGTTACACAAGGTGCACCCACAGAGGCACAGGGGCGGACGGGTGCAGGGTGCTGGATTGACGTCTGGAGCCCTGTTGGTTTCAAGGGGGAAGCTCCAGTCAGAACAAACACTGCAGGCTCAGGCATGAAGATCTTCTGGAGGCGACCACTGGTTGGGATGTTGAGGGATGCTGGGACAGCGTCGGTTGGGCCACCCACGGGCGTGGGGCGTCGGGTGCAGGGGTGTCTTTTGGCGTATAGTTTTCCTTACCGGCTCTGGTCGCGGTCGGGGGTTATCCTCCAGAAAGAGGCTGCAGGCATCGTCGGGAGACTTGAGGTAGGTCAGGGATCAACAGATCCCACGTCCGGCTCGCCAGGGAGACCTCGTGGTGTTGGGCCGCTCGAACCTGAGCCGTGGGCGTCGGTTGCAGAGTAATGCAGACTCGCAGATTTGGCCGGAGCCAGAGTCTGTTTCTTGAGCAAGTCCAGTGCTCAAGGGAGACAGTCTTTTTAGGGAAGGCAGGGCAGGTCCTCCGGGTTCTGGCGGGGGCTACTGGCTGCAGGACACGCCAGGATTCCGCTGGAGCAAGTCGAGGTCGGGACAGGCCGGTAAGGCTGGGGCTAAGGCAGTTGGTGTCCTCCTCCTCCTCTTCTTCCTTCAGCATGGCTCTTTGACCCTTCTTCTTCTTGCTTTTCTGAGGAGGCAAGGTTCGGGGTTGCCCCGAAATACTAAATTTAGGGGCTTTTCAGGTAGGTACAGGTTAGAACCAATGGGTCCCTTCCTTAGGGTGGCTACACCCCCTGTTATACCACCCTCCAGTGAGATGGGGGCATAAGCCTCACTCTGGTTGGTTGAGTGTCCCCATCTTCAACATGGCGGGCCTGTGCGATGTGCTTTGCCTCGCCTCCCCCAGCTGAGGAGTGGGGTTGGCAACGGTGGGCACACCTACCTCCTGTCTTGGTTATCCCGCTGATTCTCCTGCCCAAAGTGGGGGCCCAAACCGGTGGGGGCCAGTTGCTGGGAGCAGCAAATGGCTGGGTCAGCTCACAAAGGCGGCAAGCCTTTGATGTTACCCCTTCGTGGACCCGGCCCATCCTGGGGGATGAGGCTTGGCACCTCTGCCCAGGATGTGCTTTGTTTCAGGACCCCGGGACCGGGAGGCTCTTGACCCAGGGGTCCAGAACCATGTCTGGGGGTGGCAGCTGGGCGAGCAGCCAGTCAGTCAGGACACTAGAGTTAGGTCGTTTTTCAGAGGGCACCTCTGAGTGCATTTGGCATTAAATCCCACACTGGCATCAGTGTGGGTTTAATGTGCTGAGAAGTTTGATACCAAACTTCCCAGATTTCGGTAAGGCCATTATGGTGCTGTGGAGTTCGTAATGACAAACTCCCAGACCATATACTCTTTATGGCTTTTCTGCACTTACAATGTCTAAGAATGGACTTAGATACTGTAGGGGTACAGGGCTCATGCACCTGTACCCTCACCAGTTGTATAGTGCACCCATCTAATGGGGTGGCAAACCTATGCCAAAACAGCAGTGGATTGTAGACATGGTACACAGGGATGTGTGCCATGTCTACTCTTCACTTTGCCCTGCACCAAAACACACAGCCTGCAATGGCAGTGTGTTTCTGTGTGTTAAGATACAGGGCCTCTAAGGGTGGCACAATATGTGCTGTAGTGCTTAGAGTCCTTCCCTGGTCACAGTGCCCTTGGTACCCATGGTACATTTTACAAGGGACTTGCATGTGTCCAGGGAGTTGCCAATTGGGTTTGCAACAGTACAGTTTTATGGAGAGAACATAGGCCCTGGGTACCTGGTTGGCAGGAACCCAGGGCACACTTAGTCAAAGAGCATCAACATCAGGCAAAAAGTGGGGGGCAACGATGCAATAAGGGGCACTTTCCTATCGTAGGATATTGGAGATTCAGTTGCTCCTTCATCAGACATCTTTGGTGATCCGCTTCCTGGATGTTTTAGGACTTCGTAGCAAGAAAGCAGAAATTATGCAAAAATCTATTTTCTTACTGGCACTTAGTCCCATGTGCTTTGCTCTTTCTAGGAAGTCCATGCTCACTATTAAAGAAAAGCTTTGGGGCGGACACTCAAAGATTCGTTGCACAGGTTTTGATCTTAATGTACAGGCATGGCCATTACTATAAAATAGGACTCAATCCTCAGTTTTTGCACCCCACATAGCTTTCATTATTTTCACCGACAATACCAGGATGATATTCTACCATCACTCAGCTGCAACCATTAATTTGTCCCTGTTGAAACTGCAACTCCTAGAGTTTGAATTAGTGTGGGGTCCAAATTGTTTTTGCTTTTTTAACACCTTGATAAATTTTAAGAACAGTAGTAATAAAGAGAAAGTATGATTTAGATAAAAGTCAACCGAAAAGGATGTTTGAAGGATTTCTTGGATTGAAAAAATAGAGATCTTTGGTTGGCAGCAGTCGAATTTCACTTTCATTGATGCAGTGTGGATTTTATTGTGACAGGAAATGGGGGGGGGAGGGGAGTGTAGTGGCAAGCTTGTATGTTTCTTTAAATGCAAGTCCATTATTGTAAATAAATAAAATGAGCAAACATGTGCCGGGCAGTTAAAATTAGGGCTTTGTGAAAATGTCCAAAAAAGGCTCATAAACTATGACGGCAAATGATGAAAGTGTAGAGGTACAAACATGCTTCTCCAACCAGTAGCTTGTGAGCAACTGGTAGCTCTCCAGCTACCTGTAAGTAGCTGTTCTGTATGCAGTTCAGGCTTCTAAATTAAAAGCTTTTCTTTTCTGAATTAATGTTTGTCAAAATTGAAAAGTGCATATTCAAGGTGAAAATGTGTTTCTTCAGAACTTCTAAGCTGTTTAGAGAAGAAAAATGGTTGAATTTCCAAAATATATTTAAAGCTGATATTTGAGTGATAAAACATTTGGGAGACTTATTAATATTATTATATTGATGCCAGGGGCTTTGTAGCTATGACTGTTGGGTATTACCCATGTAAAGGCATTCCAAATTGACAAATACTTTTTTACGTTACTGCTGGCAACTCTGCCTGATGTATAGAGGTGATCACTGATGTTAACCTTGCATAAGGTGGCCACTAATGTAATTTTGTCTGATGTCGTGACCATTACAACACTACAATACTAATAATATTAGTAGCTCGTGATGATTTTAATTGAACATAAGTATTTCTTACTAATGAAAATGTTGGAGACCCCCGGTGTATCATGTCTGCCCCCTCTCAACATATCTTGCTGTAGTAAGTAATGTTACATGTAAAATAACTGAAACAGAAATTGACTTGATGTAAAAAATACTTTCGCAAACATTCAGTAAAACTTGAGGTGCAATTTGGACAAAGTAGGCAACGAGGCAAAGCTGAAGGGTTTGGGTGGGGAGTCACAGCCACCCTCTAATCCTTTTTAAGTTTCACCTGCACAGCGCTTGCAATGTGCTAGAGAAATCTATTGTTTTTAATATAAACTTAAAAGGGACTTACGTTCCGCCTCCTCTCTTTCCTGGCTACTCATTGGTTCCTGTGCGTGCTACTTACTTTTCCTCCACTTCTTTTGTTTGTAGCATATTTTCCTTTATTTACCAATGCTGGTTCCTCGTCTGCTTCTTATCAGTTTCCCGTAGCTGAAATACTGTTTGCATCCACTTGGGTGAAACTATTTTTCAATAAAGTTTTGACTCTTTTTGCTCTTTACTATTGCAGCATATTTATATAACAATTTAACACCCGAGAGATTAAGTCATTTGCATAGAGTCACAGAATGTTGCGCCGCTGAGACTCGAACCGGGATCCCCAGGCCTCGAGTCAGCAGCTCTGGCCGCTGCACCACATCCTCTCCACTCTCGTGTTATTTGTCAGGGAGCTCTTTCCTTCTGCTGGACGATGATTGATAAAAATAGCTCTTTATTCATCACATAGGTGAAACCGAAGCATTATTAATGCTTGTTAGTCTTGTGTAGGAAGCTGGCTCTGTATATACTATACCAAAATGAGGTATAGTGTGCACAGAGTCCAGTGGAACCCCAAAGCTAGGCAGAGGTAAAAGTAGATAGCAGCTTACTCTCTATTTGTGGTAGTGTGGGCGAGCAGTAAGGCTTTATGCAGAGAGTAGTGTTAAGCATTTGTTGTACACACTCAATCAGCAAATGATGTCACACACTCAAAGACTGAACTCAGACCAATTTGATTTGTATAAAAATATTATTTAGTTGTATTTATTTCCTAGAACCAAGCAAGCCTGGCACAGGTAAGTCGATTTATACTTTGCAGTAAACAGTACAGTTGAATGCAGTTGTATATACTTGGTTTTGGTTGCAGATAAATCACTTGGAAGGCAATACTTTGAAATACTGTAATTACTTTGGTAGTATTGGTTATTTTACTTCGCAGAATACTTTTCTTACACAGTGTAGTATACCTGGATATTACACTGGGACATTTCCTGAATAAAGGTAAGTAAATGCAGTTTGATTATTAGAACACAATTGTATAGGTTTTCATAGATTTTCCAACTCCACACTTAGAAACTTTGTCACAAGAAAACAGTCAATGTTATCCTATGGGAGGAAATAAAGTTATTGGTTAACAGGTAAGTACTTTGTTGTG
The DNA here is from genome assembly GCA_963921515.1 of Calotriton arnoldi. Classification (NCBI taxonomy): domain Eukaryota; kingdom Metazoa; phylum Chordata; class Amphibia; order Caudata; family Salamandridae; genus Calotriton; species Calotriton arnoldi. The sequence goes on along the minus strand of CAWUFW010004739.1, from coordinate 1,029,379 downwards.
GGAGTTGGTATTCTGGGGTTAGAATCAGGGTTCCCCCAGGGTCAAGGATGCACTCTCAAAACACCCTCAGCGGCACTAGGTCGGCCGGGTGCAGAGAGCTGAGGCCCAATGTTATCCAATGGGGGATAGGGGGCCTCCGGTTGGTGGCTGCTCACGAGCAGGCCACAAGGTTGTGGGAGCAAAGCTCCTGGTGTTAGGTTCAGGGCAAAGGGGGGGGATACGGTTTAGCACCCAGAGTACACCCGCAGGGGCGGCTGGGTGGAGGATGCTGGTTTGGCGTCGGGAGACCTGTTGTTTGCAATGGGGATTCTCCGGTTTCAACTAAGACTGCAGGCTCGGGGACGAAGAGCTTCTTGAGGTGACCACCGGTTGGAGAGATAAGTAGGGATGCCTGGGGATGCTGGGACACCGTCGGTTGGGCCACCCAGGGTCGTGGGACTTTGGGTGCAGGGGTGTCTTTAGGCGTCGTGTTTTCTTACCAGCTCCGGTCGTGGTCGTAGGGGTCCTCCAGAAAGAGACTGCAGGCATCGTCGGGAATGCTGAGGCAGGTCGGAGATCACCAGATCTCAGGCCAGGATTGCCGGGGAGACCTCCTCGTGATGTTGGGCCACTCGAACTCGGGCCGTGGACGTCGGGTGCAGAGTGGTGCAGACTCGCTGATTTGGCCGGAGCCAGAGTCTGTGAGGGAGCAAATCCGGTGCTCACGGGAGACAAAGTCTTTGGGGTGGAAGGCAGGCCAGGTCCTCCGGGTTCTCGAGGTTGCTGGCTGCAGGACACACCGGGATTTCACTGGAGCAGGTTCGAGGCGGGGACAGGCCGGTAGGGCTGGGGCCAAGTCAGTTCTTCTCTTCTTCTTGGTCGATTCTTGTCTGAGGAGGCAAGGTTCGGGGTGGCCCCTAAATACTAAATTTAGGAGCATTACAGGTAGGTAAAGGTTGGGACCAATGGGTCCCTTCCTTGGGGTGGGTACACCCCCTATTATGCCACCCTCCAGTGGGAGGGTGCATGTGCCTCACTCGGGTTGGCTGGGTCCCTCCATCTGCAAGACGACGGGGACTGAGAGTTGTACTTCACCTCGCCTCTCCTACCTGAGGGGTGGGGTTGGCAAAGGTGGGCACACCTCCCTTCCTCACTTGGTTTTCCCGCCGATCCACCCGCCCAAAGTGGGGGTCAGAACCGGTGGGGGCCAGTTGCTGGAAGCAGTAAAATGCCTGGGGAAGCTCACAGAGGCGGCAAGCCTTTGAAGCTTCCCCTTCGTGGATTCTGCCCATCCTGGGGGAGGAGGCTTGGCACCTCCAGGATGCGCATTGTTTTAGACCCCCGAGAGCAGCAGGCTCTCGACCCAGGGGTCCAGAAGCATGTCTGGTGGTGGCAGCTGGCGAGCAGCCAATCAGCCTGGACACTAGTTTTAGGTCGTTTTTCAGGGGGCATCTCTAAGATGCCCTCTGTGTGCATTTTTTATTAAATCCCACACTGGCATCAGTGTGGGTTTAATGTGCTGAGAAGTTTGATACCAAACTTCCCAGTTTTCAAAACCATTATGGCACTGTGGAGTTCGTAATGACAAACTCCCAGCACCATATACTCTTAATGGCATTACTGCACTTACAATGTCTAAGGATTGACTTAGACACTGTAGGGGTACAGGGCTCATGTACCTGTACCCTCACCACTGGTATAGTGCACCAAGCTAGAGGGGTGGCTGACCTCTGCCAGGTCAGTGGGTTGTTGGTATGGCACACAGGGATGTGTGCCATGTCGACTCCACACTTTGTTCTGCACAAAAACACGCAGACTCCAAAGGCGCAGTGTGTGCGTGTAATGGTACAGGGCCTCTAAGGGTGGTACAATAAGGGCAGCAGCCCTTAGAAGTCTTCCCCGGCAACAGTGCCCTTGGTACCTGTGGTACCATTTACAAGGGACTGACCTGTGGCCAAAGATTGCCAATTGGGTTTTGTTTTCAATGCAGTTTTAGGGAAAGAACATAGGCCCTGGGTACCTGTTTTGCATGAACCCAGGGTACACTCAGTCAAGGCACATCAGCAGTTTAGCAAAAAAAAAGTGGGTGCAACCATGCAAAAAGATGGCACTTTCTTACATCTTGCTACTGGTTCTTAACCCTTGTTGAATAAGAATCTTCAGATTTTCTTGTTCTGTGTTTTTTGTTCAGTCCTCCAGCTCCGCAGAGATTATCAAGAGACCACACTTTGAAATCCAAACTAGGCTTCCGTCTGGACTGATATACTTGGATATGTATCATGCCCATGGCCCATAAGAATGCTTAATATCCTAGATGAAGAGCAGCGCTGACCCCGCTCATCAGGTGGCATGCACCTGTACTTGTAAGAGAGAAGCTGACTGTTATATAGTCTCCTGGATAATGTTCGAAGAGCAGGAAGTTTGGGAAGCAGATGAGAAGCGAGTTTGTTCTTGATTGATATAGTTATATTGACAAGGTGTTAATGCCCACCTTTCAATGTATTTCAAATTAAAAAAACAGTATGGAAATAAATATAGGGGGAAAAGGAGTGTTATAGTTCCTAGTTCCAACCCCTGGATGTCAGGATAAACACAGCATGTGAATATTTAAAATGGTCATTCTGCCGAGCAGCTTTATTGGCAAGTCATCTATTTTGTTCTTTCGATGCAGATAATTGTTTAACGTAATTCAAACAACTTAGTGTTTTTAATAAGATCATTATTATATATTTAAGTTATTCTTCTGGATAAAAGCAATAGTAGTAACAGAATCATATACGAACAGACCTCTTGAAGTGCTGCCTTATATGTACTTTTATTGGGTTTGTTGCATTTCTATTTTCAACATATGGGTAGACTTCTTTAGGCATTCTGTCTTTTTCTTTGTACTGCGTGTGCTTAAAAGACTAAATACTAATACAGTAATTTGCACACAAAAATAGTCATGCAAGTGACAATTTGGCTATGTTAGCCTTTTAATATTACTTGTTTGTGGATGCATATTTGGTCGGATGTTTTTAACGTTTGTATTTTTTCTTCTATCCAAACTGCACAGATTCTTATTTCAAGAATGGAGAAAAACAAATCCATGAAGGCTGAAGACAAAGCAGAAATTATGAAAACCTTGGATCTCTTGACCAACAGCATAACCAAACTGAAAGATGAATTACAGGCAGTGTCCTCCAGAGCCACTCCTGCTAAAGTCATAAAAACCAAGGCTCAGGTATGATATTGATAGTCACATTTTGAACTGAGAAAATATCTTTCTCAATGTAAATATATTAATGCTATATAAAAAAAATGAAATCAAAGGACAAAAGAATACTAAGCACTATTTTAACATCCATTGTACAAATAGAATGCAGCTGATAATCAGGAATTAGTACTGAAAGTGAGCTCCTTTGCTTCTCCCTTTTAATCATTTTAAATTTTGTTTTAGGGCTTTTACCAATAAGCACCGCCTCTAGTTAGGAGAATTAACCATTGTTTCATGTCATTCAAATGACCACCATCTTCGCTTTAATTTATTCCTTTGTGCAAAAAGAAGATGCCACTTTCTGTGCTGTGGAAGTAGTCATGGAAAATATCTAAAAGCATCTGTGGATGAAGGCAATTCCGGCTATCCAGACCACTGCTTGAGTAATCACTGATCACCTGTAGAGTCATCAGTTAGGCTTTATAAGTTGAGCTTCATTCAGAAATTTATGAGCTGCTTTAATACTAATGAAAATGTGGATTTTTACATCATGATACTGAGAGGTTTATAAATTCAGATCGAATACCCCTGATGAAGAACTAGGATTACAAGCAACCTTTCCATCTCGCTTACATTAGACAGTTTTTTAGTTACCACACTATAGATTAAACTTTCAGACCCAGGACGGTCTTCCATTGTGTAATTGGTAAACTGTTCATGAAGGTCACAGTAAAATCAGAACCTTTAAATTGCCGTTGGCAATAGCTGAATATTGTAGAAGCTGCAGATTTCTTTGAGCATAGCTCATTTTTTATTTGGCAGTCTTCTATTTTTGAAAGCCAAGCAAAGCCTAAACATTCAAAATGAAATCGGGGCTCATTATTAGCTCTGCATCGCTGGCAGTAGCTTCAGCCATCTTGAAGCACAGCCACTGTCTGTTATTTAATCAGCAGTCTATTCATGAAAGTGTATCTTTATCATTGCAGTCAGGATTCCACAGGGTCTCACTTCCTCTCCTCGTTGTGCTATTCTGCTGGGAGTGTCTCAAAACATCTGAAAGTGGCAAGCTATACCCAGCAACAAATGAATTTTTATTTTAGTACAAAGTGGATATGCACTCAACTTCAAGAAATCTCAACATCTGTCCTACCGAAGCTTGCAAATATCTTCTGAACTTGCTGCAAAACGAGACATCTCTTCTACTGCAAAAACGGGTATCGAATCTGTTCCTCTCTCTCGAACGGAAGACAGTGCCTATTTAAAATATTATTTGATCCAGAAAAAAGGTCCCATAAGAGAGCTCAGACTGATATTGGATCCTAAACGTGCCAACAAGTTGGTCAAGAAATAAAAAAATAAAAAATCAGCATGCTTCCTCTCCATCAGATTTTCCCACAGTACAAGAAAGGGAACTAGATCTGGGAAGTGGGCTCAAAGATGAATACTTTGGAATTCTAGTGGCAAACAAACACAAGCATTCTGAGATTCATAATAGGGTAGCTTGCACTATCAGTACACAGTGATCCCTTCAAATGTTTTCTCCAAATGCATGGCAATGGTTGCAAGCTTTTTTGATCAAGTATAAGCTATTAATTGAATAATTAAAGCCCATGTTGCAAAGGATATGCTACATTTCGAGGAGCCATCTTGAAAACAAAGTAAGAAAATGTCTCTTTGAAGGAGAGTTCCTTCAATTTTTACAGAGGTATTGCCATATTTAATCCACACTTCTCCTACTCATAGAATTTCAGCTTTTCTGGTGCCAGTGATGTCCTGCATCCTTATAGGTCTGAATGTAAGGCTTCATATAAGGCCTTTACAGCAGTGCCTGGCTGGTCAGTGGTTTCAATTGGAAGACACATAGGATGACCAATTACAGCTTTCTCTTACAGCAAAACACTCTCTTCCCTGGTGGTGCAAAAAGATCAGTCTCCTTATAGAGGTTCTTTTTCATCAGGTTCTCCCCTTGCAAATCATTGTGACAGATGTGTCCCTGATGGTTTGGGGAGCTCACGTTCAGATCCTGACAGCCGAGTGTCTTTGTTCTAAGTGAGAGAGCGACTAGTGAATGTGGGATTTGCCCATATTTTATTGTTGTCTTTGTTGGTAGTACCTTTTGTGCCGTTTTGTGGTGTTTAGAAGTGTGGGTCTTTTTCCACATCTGCTTATCTTTATAAAAGTCAGAAAAGAATGTTAGTGCACAGTAACACATTATTTCATTTAGAAGCTTTAAAAACTGAAACTCGCTTTCTTTTTATCTCAATTTTTCAGTTAGTGCTCATGTCGCTCAACATCTGAAAGACCTGCATTGACTTTCAATACTCAAGCTCACTCTCATTAAAACCCTTTGCTTTGTGCACAAAGCTTTTTGACTCTGGTCCCCTCTACCTAAACAAAAAACGTAATTTCCACTGTCCTGCTCGCTCACTGCTCTTTAGATCCCTCCGTCTGGCTGTTGTCTTCCACATACGCTGTAGCAAAAATGGCAGCTGTTCCTTCTCCTAATTAGCCACCAAGCATTGAGACTGTCTTTCAACAACTCCTCACATGCAGTCTAGCTTTTTCCATTTCAAGAAAGATATTAAAATGTATCTTTCAGTAGAACCTTGCTTGTAAACCTCTTGTTGCTAGTAGCTCTTCTACGTCAATACACCTTTTTCAAGGTGTTAGCTGAACTATATACATTCTATAATAATATGCACATTTCTAAAAAAACATTCTTTCCCTGTTGAATGACTTTCAAAGTCTAAGGAGTTAATCAATTTAGATGGCAGGATTCAAAGGAATTAAAAATATCTGTTGTCTACATTTTATAACGGTTGTTTTAATGTCTTGCTTGAGACACAAGTCTAGTAAGGGAGGCCACATGCACTCTGCTTGTTTTAGGAGTGAGGAGTTCGAAATTTCTTTTTTTTTTAACCTCCGTGCCCTCAGGCTCTCTTAATTTCTGTATGTAACTATACTCTGCACAGTTCTACTCTACATTCAGTTCACTTCAAATGCAAAGATGAGCAAGATTTTTTTCCTGGAGCACGTTGGTCAAGCTCCAAAATTGCTTTGAGCAAGGAAGCAGGGGCTTCGCAAACACCATGTGTTGGTGAGCAGCATTTTGTATCCTGCCAGTGTAAGGTATGTTTCTTGTATAGTTTAGTTCAAATGCATTTTTATTTATATTACGGAACTCCTAGGAGGTCCATGTAACATCTCAGAATACATACATACATACAAATAAAATAATATTCCAAAATACAATTTTATGGACAAAGTACATAAGCACTACCCTAGTAGTAGATCCAACAATCACAAAAAGAATCCAAAGTTCTAAAGAGTTTCATATTAAACAGTTTCCCAAAAAGCGGCAAAATATTGTACCTAAAAGTACATAAAGTGACTTTCGTGCCATTAGTACAAAATGTGCGAAAAATATATAAAAAATATGCAATACATTAACAACAAGACCCAAGTATATAACGCGTAAAAGGGCAGAATTCCCACTTAAAAATGACAACCTCAATAGCATACAAACTAACGCATCATTAATACATCTTTAAAAAACAGTTAAAGTTAAAAGTTCTGATACAGAGCATTTTATTTGGAGGTACATAGAGCGACTGTAATACTGCTGAGGCTGAGAGAATAGACAACTGCAAACATATAGACCTCAGCCAAATCCGCCGACATAAGGAAAGAGCAGGGCAGACAAATAAGACATGGTTAAGATCTTGGAGACCGTTTTGACACAGATTACAAACTGATGAGGAACCATACCATCTTGCCAAAAGGGGATTTAATGGCAGCATACCCTGCCTAAGGAGTATCCAGAAACGTCTCACTCCATGCGGCAAATTCCAAAAGATATAAGTCTGTGCTTTATTTATCAAACAGGATTCTATAGCAGGATGGTAACCCCTTTTTTTAATACAGACCCACCTATCCAAGCGGAAACTCAAAGACCATGTGGCTTGTTTTAAACTAGCTTTAAATTGCTGCATTGTCAAATAAAAGATCAAAGGCAGACCTAATTGCAGCAAATCTGCTGCAGCCACAAAAGTTCTACAAATTAATGTTTTTCTTTTGGGCCGTCCTAGATTTCTTTTTTTATACAAAACCTGAATGAGCCATGATCACTCTTCGCCAGGCACACGGCCCTGCGCACCACCCCTGCAAGACCCTGAACAGAAGCACTTTTCAACTCACATTCTAACCTTTAAGCCACCACAGAGAAAGCTGGATTAACTGAGGCCAAGCTTCTAAGGGCTCGACCTTTCTATTGTATTAAAAAAAATTCTGTGCCATACAATAGAGAGGCAGGGATCTTTGCTCGATGGACCTCCAATAAAAGTGCAAAGTGCCTTCTCCCAGTGGCCCTATAAAGGGCACCCAGACATTTAGCCTGAAAATTGGCTTTAGTCATATTGTTTTCCATGTGGGCTTTTTCATTTAAATTCCCACACACTGTCTTCCCCAGGAAAATGTGATTTCACAATTTCCAACTTTTTTTCTGGTTTTTCCTTCCATGAAAACACATAACTTTACTTTTAGATACATAAATATTTAAGTAGTGAACCTCAGCAAATTGTTGTAATGCCTGCAGACGGCTGTTTAGACCTTTCGGGGTAAGATCAAAAATTGTGGCGTCTTTATAAAGTAAGCACACAATAGGCTTTCCCCTAACTGTCGGAGTAGAGATTGCTTGAGATAAACCCCTATTCCCACCCAGGAGAACTCTACACCATGTATCCGTATAGAGGGCGCGAACTAACTCTAAAAGGGTACCCGGCATACCCAAATTTAAAAGCTTACTCCACAGCAAAGAACGATCTACTTTATCAAATGCTGTGGAGAAGTCTATAAAAGCTGTGTATTCCACTCCGCTCTAACTTTAACATAGTTTTTATTTATTACCTGAAGGGCAGTCATATCATCAATCGTTCCATGCTTACTCCTGATCCCCGTTTGCTCCATTGGGATGATTTTATGATCTTCCACGCATTCATTGATCTGGGTCAGCAAGCATTTAGCAAAGACTTTGCCCACTGAGTCAAGAAGGGCAATATGACGATAATTTTCTGGTTGGTTACGGTCTCCCTTATTAAAATGTGAAACTATGACGCTTCCCATCCAAAAGAGGGGGATTTTTTTGTTTCATAGCAGCTTTTAAAAACCAAGCAGAGAATTTTATTCAAGAGGGATCCATTTTGTTTTATAACATAGATTGGAATTTCATCGGGGCCCATTGCGGCTGAAGTGCATATTCCCCTAATTGCAAGTTCTATCTCTTTTTCATACAGAGTAGAGTCTTGCTTTACTATAAACTTATTTACAACTCCCTTATTTGCCGCATAGAGAGCCTGAATAAAATTAGCCCATCTCGATTCTTCCATAGCTACAGGAAGGATCTAGCTCTTGTTCCACAACCCTCTGCGACAAGTGCCCAAAAGTTCTTCGTCTGACATTTTACTACTGCTTCCCTTCGTTTTATCCAAAACCTGCCCCCCCTCCTCCTTTTATTTAGACGAGCCTTTATTCAACGACTCCTACTTTTTAATAACAACACCCTAGTATATCTTTCAGGGACTTAATATAGATATTGCTCCCTAACTAGGGCATTTAGTTCCTGATTTAACAAGAGGAAAGGGTGGGTGATCTCCTTCAACCTCCCCACTGGATTAACTTGTTTTACATCTTTGACTAGCTGCTGCATGAAAGTATTACAACTTTCTATTTAATTTCCGGTCCAGCCAAACAGCTTGTCGATGGTTGCCTCTAAAGTATCTCTGAGATCTATGATTGCCCTATGATCCTAATGTGTTCTCCCTGTTTTCCTATTGAACCTGGCAGATTGTCCATCAAACTTCCAGGAACCAATAGGGGATGTATTAAAATTCACAATAATAATTAGAAGATTATGGTCACTAAGAAGGGATTCAGTAACCTTTAAGTCACCCAACAGGAAGAAGAAAGTGAATCCTACCAGAACATAATCCAAAATTGACATTTCCCCGGGAGCCTTTTGTGTATATACTGTGGGGAAATCAGAAGGGAAACTTCCATTCACTATAATACCGTTAACTTTTTTAAGCTGAGCGGCTAAAAATGTTCCCTCATTAATTTTTATTTTTGGAGGAAAAAGAGCTGGCGGAATCCGCAGAGCTTCCTCTTTTTCTACCTCCCGCAATTGTTCTAGGGCAAAGTTAGATATTTTGCAATTTAAATCCCCAACCAAAATCATATGTGGGGAAGTTTCTTATCCGAGGCTTTTTTAATATACGAAAATACCTCACATAAGAGGGCATCATAAGAAGCCTCTGGGGGAATATAGGCATTTATCAACAGAAAGAGAAGTCCTCTGATTTTTTTTCCAAAGTTTAACAGGGTCACTGCCATAAATATATTAATTGGATCTTTATAGCATTTGTATCTCCACTGAATTCTGTTAGACAACAAGCACGCCACCCCTTCCTTCGCATGTCCCCTCCTTGAAGGTATTGCTTTACAATTTAAAGTGATGTAATCATCGTAGACCAGTTCTCACGCACACCATGTCTCCTGGAGATCAACCACATCTGCCTCTAACGAGCTCAAATAATACAGCTTCTCCCTACTATTCTTTATCCCTGCCGCATTCCATGAAATAATTTTTAGCTCATTGCAAATTAGGACGCTGCAAGTAACTAATCTAGGAGACACTTAATAATGCACCAGGTAACCAGTTCCATCTGAAAGACTCATCTTCATGTATTACTTCTGCGGGGAGAGCAGAAGATTCTCTAATAGACACTGGTCTGCCATGTTTATCTAGATTGATTTTTATCTCCCTTAAGTCAGCCCCCATTAAAAGAAGAGGGGGGAGGCAGAGGCCCTTTACCCGCAACACATAATCCATCCTCTACTAAAATTGGAATGACATCAATCCCCCTACATTGCAAACATCCAGCAAATCTTAATATCAAATTTGCTGTAAGTTTAGAATAAGAAGTTGCCCTTGATTTAAAGCCAGCCCCAAAGGGCAAAAGGGTAATCAGGTTGATGTCACTACCTTGGATAAGCTTTGGATTCTCAATCTCTGAGAAACATTTAAGCAGCGAGGACCTATTTAGAATTAAATCTGAATCAAAAAGGGGAATAAAATCCAACTTTTAAGTATCCACATTACACCATATAGAGTCTAACCCTTCTAACACCAAAGGGCCCCTCTTTGTTCCAAAATCTGGAAAGGGAGCAGCCATTGGACTCAACAAAGATGGTATACAAGAAGGATGAGCCCCATGATCTGCTACTAGCACTGCTGCAGACCCCTCGACCAATACATTAACTGGACCGCAATCAGGGTCCATAACTTGATGAATTGCTTGTGGGGTTCGTATTGTACCCTCTGCACTTTGTATGACATCCATACCTTCTCTAAAACGTAATTCCTACAACCCTTTTTAACAAATCTGCGGAGAGGTTTTTTCTTCTTTCCTCTTCGCTTTTTCTTCCTCCATCACCTTTACCATTGGTTTACTTTATTCACCATCATTTTAACTCCTATCTAGACCGAGCTTTAAAGATTGGGAACACATCCTGTTTAACACCCTGAGATTTCCATTCAAACTCCTCATATTAGGGATAGTAGCAAATATTCATTTTATAGAGTCGACTGGACTCTCAGAATGTGAAACGTCTTTGGTAAGCTTCTTACACTGGAAAAATGGAACAGGTGCCTTCCAAGAGAAGGAGCAGTAGGAGTAAGGTAGTGTCTTCCCCCCAGACTCAGAGTGAGGATCAGTCTCCTGAGGGAGATGATCCCAGTCCTTGTGAAGGAACTGTCTCAGAGGGACTTGAACCTGATCAGGTTGAGTTCTTGGGGACAGGGGGCCCTTCCAGGACAGAACTGAGTCAGGAGCAGGTCAGGTGCCCCTCTCTTGAACCCCTCAGACAGCAAGCTGCTGCTGGGAGTGCCAGTGGGTCCCACAGGATCTACTGGGATGAAGGACTTCTTTACTCAGAGGGTAGAGACCCCAAGCCTGGTGCCACCAGGAGGTTGGTCATACCTCTGAAGTTTAGGGGCTTCCTACTGACACTGGCACATGATCTCCCTTTAGCAGGACACCTAGGCCAAAGTAAGACTTGGGACAGGCTTGTCCCTCACTTTCACTGGCCTCACATGTCAGAGGACACAAAGGAGTTTTGCTGCTCCTGTACCACCTGTCAAGCCAGTGGTAAGGCAGGTGGTACCACAAAGGCCCCCCTAATACCACTACCCGTGGTGGGGGTTCCCTTTGAGAGGGTTGGGATTGACATAATTGGTCCCATGGACCCTCCAACTGCATCTGGGCACAGACATATTCTAGTGGTGGTGGACCATGCCACTAGGTATCCAGAAGCAATACTCCTTAGAACCACCACAGCTCCTGTGGTGGCCAGGGCCCTCCTGGGAATTTTTTCCAGAGTGGGTTTCCCTAAGTAGGTCTTAACTGACTGAGGTGCAAACTTCATGTCTAGTTACATTACTGCTATGTGGAAGGAGTGTGGAGTAAATTATAAATGTACCACACCCTATCACCCACAATGCAATGGGTTAGTTGAAAGGTTCAACAAAACCCTGAAGGGCATGATCATGGGCCTCCCAGAAAAGCTTATGCGAAAATGGGATGTCCTGTTGCCCTGCCTTCTCTTTGCCTACAGAGAGGTCCCACAGAAGGGGGTTGGCCTCAGCCCTTTTGAACTTCTGTTTGGGCATCCAGTTAGGGGTCCCTTGTGTTTAGTGAAGGAGGGATGGGAGTTACCTCTCAAACCACCTAAGCAAGACATAGTGGACTATGTACTTGGTCTCCGCTCCAGGTTGGCTGAGTATATGAAGAAGGCAAGTAAAAACCTTAAGGCTAGCCAAGAATTACTGAAAGCTTGGCATGACCAAAAGGCTGTACTGACTGTGTACCAGCCAGGACAGAAGGTATGGGTGTTGTAGCCTGTGGCCCCAGCAGCTTTCCAGGATAAGTGGAGTGGGCCCCATACCATTCTTGAGCAAAAGGGAGAGGTCACCTACCTGGTAGACCTTGCAACTCCCAGGAGCCCCCACAGGGTGCTCCATATGAATAGGCTCAAGCCATATGTTGACAGGGCAGACATGGGCTTGCTCATGGCTACTGATGAGGGACAGAAGGAAGAGAGTGACCCACTCCCTGACCTCCTCTCACAGACCCCTGAAGATGGCTCAGTTGATGGTGTAGCCTTGGCAGGCAGCCTCACTGAGCAACAACAAACTGATTGTAGGAAGGTCCTCAGTCAGTACAGACATATGTTTTCCCTGACTCCTAGTCAGACCACTTGGTGTACCCATGAATTGGACACAGGTGAGAGTCTGCCTGTTAAAAATAAGATTTACAGGCAACCTCACCATGTCAGGGACTGCATCAGGACTGAGGTCCAAAAGATGCTGGAATTGGGAGTTATTGAACCCTCAGATAGCCCTTGGGCTAGTCCAGTGGTCCTGGTACCCAAACCTCATTCCCAGGGTGGTAAGAGAGAAATGAGGTTTTGTGTGGACTTCAGGGGGCTCAATGCAGTCACTAGGACTGATGCTCACCCTATTCCTAGGGCAGATGAGCTCATTGATACTTTGGCCTCAGCAAAGTTCTTGAGCACATTTGACCTCACTGCTGGATATTGGCAAATCAGACTAGCTGAGGATGCCAAACCCAAAACAGCATTTTCAACCCCTAGTGGGCATTATCAATTTATTGTGATGCCCTTTGGCTTGAAAAATGCACCTGCCACATTTTAAAGGTTGGTGAATAAAGTTCTCACAGGCCTGGAAGACTACAGTGCAGCTTATCTGGATGATATTGCTGTCTTTAGTTCCACCTGGGAGGATCACCTGGTCTACCTAAGAAATGTTCTGGAGGCCCTGCAGAAAGCAGGCGTCACTATCAAGGCCACTAAGTGCCAGATAGGGCAGAGTAAGGTTGTGTACCTGGGCCACCTTGTGGGTGGAGGCCAGGTTCAAATCATTGCAGAGCAAAATCCAGACCATCATGGACTGGGTTGCTCCAACTACCCAGACTCAGGTCAGAGCTTTCTTGGGCCTGACTGGGTATTACAGGAGGTTTGCTAAGGGATATGGATCTTAAATGATCTGACCTCTAAGAAAATGCCTAAGAAAGTTCAGTGGACAGTTAGCTGTCAGAAGGCATTTGATGACCTGAAGCAGGCCATGTGCACTGCTCCCATTCTGCAAAGTCCTGACTATTCCAAACAATTCATTGTTCAAACTGATGCATCGGAGTTGGGGGTAGGGGCTTTGTTATCACAACTGAATGAAGAGGGTCAGGATGAGCCAGTAGCTTTTATAAGCAGAAGGCTGACCCCCAGAGAGAAACGTTGGTCAACTATTGAGAGGGAAGCCTTTGCTGTGGTTTGGGCTCTGAAGAAGCTGAGGCCATACTTGTTTGGCACTCACTTCATTGTTCAGACAGACCATAAGCCCCTCTTATGGCTAATGAAGGGTGAAAACCCCAAACATTTGAGGTGGTCCATTTCCCTACAGGGAATGGACTATACAGTGGAACATAGACCTGGGAGTAACCATGCCCATATCTCCAGATATTTCCACTTAGAAAATGAAGACTCAACTGGTCAAGGTTAGTCTTATCTCTTTTCGTTTGGGGGAGGGGGAGGGGGTTGTGTAGGAAAGTAGGATCTGCTTCTTATGGTTACCCCCAGTTTTTAGGTCTCGCCTGAGCCAGCGCATGCGCTGCTCTGGCGAGAGTTTTAGTAAGCGGGTTTTGGAAGTGCAAACAGCAGTTTGCTGGCGACCAGCTTGCGTTCACGCGAGCGTGCACGCGCGATCAGGCGCCATATGGCTTCCCTCGCGATTACTTTCACTTTCGCGGCCGTGTCAGTTTCACGGCCGCGCGGCCAATGCTTGTTCCCTGAGGTTTGTGAAGGAATCTTGTCGAGCCATCTCTTGAATCGTAGTCCTGGTTTTCCTTAACCTTTGGCTGTTTAAAGAAAGTAAATGAAATTCAGCAGACACAGCCTGCTGCTTATTATATGTTTGTTTGTGCTGCAGTCCATTTTGTAGCAATATATTACATGACAATGCAGTTACTTCTGTCTTCACTTGTAGGGAGGCACGGCTGAAGTCCATCTCTCGTTAAATTCTTCATGTTTCTTTTAGCAAAGTTTTTACTTCACCTGGCCTTGGTTATGAGTCGCACACAACCATTGTTATTTTCTCAATCCTAGGATCTTCATTTTCATAAACATTAGACTATCTCTGCCCATTAGTTTGTATTAAAATTGTTTTTACGGGGGTAGGGGAAACTTGCCTGTACAAGCAGGCTTTTTGTATTAAATCTAACAGTTATCACTTGTTTGACACTAATAAGCTCCTGCCTGTGAAAATTCAGTTGTACTTCACTTTTGGGAAAAGAGGAGTTGGCCTAACGGCTAGGGCGTCCGACCTCGAATCTAGGGAACTGGGTTCGAGTCTCGGCAATGACGCTGAACATCTTGTGATTCTGGGCAAATCACTTAATCTCCCCGTGCCTAACAAAAATGAATGTGTGTCCTAATGTAACGTAACTGGTGCTATGTAAAGCGCTCTGATACCCGATTCGGGTCAAGTTCGCGCTAAATAAAACTTTGCAACAAAAAACAAAATAGCTGCAAAAATGGAGGTAGGCACTGCTCTCATATTAGTATTTTGCTATTGTCACTTAATGGCTCCAGAGGTCTCCACTGTCCCAGCAGTGTAAGTTAGATCCGTTCCGTTTTCTGCTGCAGTCGGGTTAATTTTTGTTTAAAATATAGTCGCTTGAGTATTACTTTTTGGTTTCACAATTCTTGGTCCCTGTTTTTGTTGTAAACCCCTTTTCTTCTTGGAGGTAAGGTTTGTTTTTAGTCCTTTACTCTCATGACATTTCCTTGCTGTTTCCTGGTTCCAGCGAAAATATTCGTAGCCAGTGCTTGATCGCTAGCCCAAAAGGAGGCTAACACAGTAAAGGGGTGGGAGCGTGAGGCCACCTCACTCTCCTTCTCTGGTACCCTTCCAGTTGACAGTCACTTGATGTTTGCAATCCTCGCTACTTCAGCGGCCAGTACCATATCCACAATGGAGGCGATACGTCATTGACTGTGCCTCAATGCTTCAACATTGACCATATTTGTCTGATGTTTTCATTTATTAATTTCTGTATCTATTTTCCCTCGCAAAACACCAATAGACGGTATGCCTCAACAGTGCCTGGAAAGTGGGTGCAACATAACCTCCAATGCAGGCTGATGCATTACTGCACCAACACAGTTGGCCGCGGTAATAAACCAAATTGTGACAAATTACCTCAAAAAGTTTTCTTGCTAGGTATAATTGAGCTTTGTCAAAATGACATTTCCCGGTGGGTGTTAAGATTGTCGGTGCAAATTTTGGTTCTTGAGATTTTCAGTGAGGTAGGTCTCAACGTCATGGCTGGAACTGTTTATGGCCAAATGGCCTCACTGCACTATGGAAGTAATGCTTTCAGCCTCAAAAGCTGTAGATCGATCAATGGCTGTAAATAAACGTCATCTAACAATTCGACATGGGCATTTGGAGGATGATTTAGAATTAAGAGAGTTAAAGATGTTGTTAAACCGCCCCAGGAGGCACTAGAAGGGTAGCTATGATGATAGAGACCTTGGGATGAAATTTAAACTTCTCTGCGGTATATCGGAAACAAGCATAGGCCTAGCCAATAGGTCTCGCCTTTGGGACCTTATAAGTGTTTAGTTATCCAGCACAATATCCTTGGTGCAACAACATCAACTGTTGCATGGCTAAACACTTATAAGGTCCCAAAGGCGAGACCTATTGGCTATGCCAATGCTTGTTGCTTGATGTTGCACTGTTTTGACTAGTCTGACTGGGATCCTGCTAATCAGGACCCCAGTCTATCTGCTTTCTTCTTTAAATTGTTATGCATGTACTTTGGTACACTCCAGATTGGATACTGGGGTACCCTTATAAGTCCCTAGTATATGGTACCCATGTACCCAGGGCATAGGTACCCCAGAGGCCTCCCATGGGCTGAAGCATGTATTATGCCACCCATGAGAGGCCATACAAAATGGAATTCCAGGTCTGCTACAGCGGCCTGTGTAAGTTGGTGCTTGCACCACTTACTTTATGTGAGAAGTTGGCCTGACATATGCTGTCCACTAATTATAGTGGGCACCTTGCACCAGTCCAAACAACCCCTTATTGGAGATAGGTTAAAGACAACCTTTATTGAAAGCTATCCTAGTGGTAGCTATGGAGAGCAGCCTTCAGGCTAAGTCTTGAAGGAATGTAAAGCAGCTTGTTTTACCAGTCTATAATCTCTTGAGTGACCAAATGAAAGAGGACCACACCAGGTATATATTCAAAATATATGTATTTATTGCTAAACATACCCCTCTAGTCTCTTTATGAGGCTAGAGTTCGAAGTACATAAGTTATAAGTTAGTTATCTACAGTAATAGCACAAATACACGTTTGAGCCCTAGGGGCGTACTCAAACCATATACCAATAAAGTGGTATAAGAACCACGACTGAGCTAGACACAGGGCCTAGAGCCTGTAGAAGTGCTTGGACCCCAAGGAACCACCCAAGGTAGTGACACAGGGGACCCACGGGGACGCGTGCAGTGTATGAACACAGCCGCGAATCGCCGTTGACTTCTATGGGGAAAGTCGCGGTTGGAATTTAAAAGAAAAGGGACACTTAGAGGAGGACTTGGAGCAAACCCTTTGAGAACTAGGCTGTTCTAGTGTCAATACCCACGGGAGCACCGGAGTACTCGAGTTACCTCACCCAGGGGAGCCGGGTGCATAGGTGTCTTTCGGGGTCGGGTTTCGCTCGCCGCTTTCATTGGCGATCTGCTGCAAAGTGCTGCTGGCGGCCAAGTCGAAAGTGTTCGGGTGGATCCAAAGGTGGATCGAAGATTTGAAGAACCTGAAAGCAGAGGGGACAGAGTCTGGGTCACTAGCCAGTGACCAGGAAGGCGATGAGCAGATGCCCACCGATGTCGAGTGCTTCAGGTAGGTTGACGGTCGTCTTGACTCTTCAGCCACGAGGTCCAGGAGGCGTCGACGACGACCAGGAGCTGGATTCGAGCTGTCCCACGACGTCTGTCGATTGCAGGGGTGTCGGCGACCGGATTGGACCCAACAAGCCTTGGCAACGGCAAGTCTCGTGGAAATGGAAGAAGGACGATGTTGCAGACCAGCAAGATCTGTGGGACTCACCCAGCGAGGGTGAGTCGGGGCACGCCCGGAGCAACCAGGGAGCCCAAGCAGAAGAAGATTGGCCTTCGGGAGGGCCTACTAGCCAACGGACTAGCGACCGCGAAGGAGCCTCGAGTCGACGCACGTGGAGCTGGCTCACAGGACACTCGTGGAGTGGAGGCCAGTGATCTTCGGTGCAGTCAGTGCTGGAGGCTGGGGCTACTCGGAGCCCAAAGCACGACTTCTTGGGAGACCCAGAAGAGGAGGTCACGGTTCCACGTTACCCACGACAGCTACGGGCCTCAGCTTTGCTGGGGACTCAGGGCAGCCTCGGGGAAGTCTGGAAATCCACCTCTGGTGATGCAAAGACTTCGGCGTCCGGCGGGAGCTTCAGCGATGCAGACCGGACAATTGCTTCTTTGGTGCCTGCCAAGCAGGGGAGTCACTCCTTGACCCCAAGGGAGATTCTTCAGTCCTCTAATCTTGAAGTAGAGCGTCGAAGGTCCAGCATTCTGTGTCAGAGTTTCGTCCAGCATTCTGTGTAGAGTTTAATCTAAAGTCCTAAGGACTGGGGTCCCATACTTATACTAAGGTAGGGGGTTGGACATACTCTGTGGACCCACCTATGGGAGGGTCAGGGCAGAGGGGTGGTTACACCCCTTTCCCTTTGTCCAGTTTCGCGCCAGAGCAGGGGCTGGAAGCCCCTGAGCCGGTTTGAACTGGGGTATGCACAGGGACACCAAATGTGCCCCCAGTGCAGGACTTCAAAGCACCCGAGAGTTCTCCCGCCCAGCCCCAATACACACTATCCTGTCTGGGGAGGTGGTTACACCTCCCTGGGACAGGAAACCTATTGTCCAGGCCTCCCCTGCCGGAGTTTCGGTCAGCAGCAGGAGGCCAGACTCGTGTCTGTGGCAGCGGCATCCATTTTGTGATGCCAGGGCTCTGGAAAGTCAGTACCGGGTATACCGGTGTGTACATGTCTCTCCCTCTAGAAGGGTGGAATGCTACCCCTGCAGCCAGAACTGGCGGGGGGGGTAGTATTCCAAGATGTTTGACACCAAACACGACATGTTTCCGTGCAGCCATCCCAAAGTTAGCATTTAACGCGAGGTTATAATGCGCTTAAGAGTATATGGTCGGGCTGCACTACAAACAGCATCAGAGAAGGGTCTCCGAACGCTGCAGAGGGGCCCAGCTCATGCAGGGGCACCCTCTCACATAGGAACCACGCACTCTGCCTCTCAGGATTGATAAGGCCTGCCATAGGAGTGACTTATAGGTTTATGTGTGTGTATGTATGTAGTGATATAGGTAGCCTATATCACAGTAAGGGGTGCATGCACCACCTTACCCAGGCTGCAGTAGCAGACCTGTGGTGTCCTTTGGCTGGCCTTCCAGGGGTGGCACAATCACATGCTTCAGCCCCTGGCAGGCCTCTGAGGTACCTATGCCCTGGGTACATAGTATACCATATACTAGGGACTTATAAGGGCACTCCAGATTCCAATCAGAGATGTGCCTAAGGCACATGGAAACCATTTTAGAGAGGAAGCAGATAGACTGGGGCCCTGAACAGCAGGATCCCAGTCCAACTAAGTCATAAACCAGCAAAACACCAGGAAAAAAGTGGGGGCAACCATATAGTCAGATTCCACCTTCCTACACTTTAGATATAGGTTCACTATATCTATAGGTCACTACACTTAAAACTTATAAGTCACCCCTATAGCAGGCCTTATCAATCCTGAAGGCAGGGTGCTGGGTTTTTAGTGAGAGTGTGCCCCTGCATGAGCAGAGCCCTCTGCAGCCTTCGGAGACCATTCTCCCGGGTTGTCTGTGACTCAGCCGGACATATAGGTAGAGGTGCATTATAACCTTGCGGTAAATGCTATCTCGAAAACGGCTGCATAGAAAACATATCGTGTTTGGTATCAAACACCTTGGAATCATACCTCCACACCGGTAACCGGTGTGGGAGGTAGGATTCCACCCTTCTGAAGCGAGCTTCGTGGGGTCACTGGTCTATCTGGTGCCAGCCTTCTCGACCCGGTCAGCACAAATGGATGCTGCCGACCAGAGACCTTTTTCTGCCCTCCTGCTGCTGAGCCAAGCTCGAGCCGAGGAAGGCAGCACAATAGGCATCCTGTCACAGGGAGGTGTGACCACCTCCCAGACAGGATTTAGTGTATTGGGGCTGGGTGGTTGCACTCAGAGTGCCTGAAAGTCTGCACTTGGGGCACATTTGGTATCCCTGTGCATAGTCCAGCTCAAACCAGTTCTGGGAGCCGTTGGCTCCTGCTCTGGCGCGAAACTGGACATGGGTGTAACCACCCCTCTGTCCTGACCCTAGGAGGGTCCCCCCGAATCTGTCCAACCCTCTCCAGTGGGTACAAAAGGGCTTACCTGGCTGTAAGACTTTAGATTTTACGTGGACAAGATTCTAAAAGAAGAAACCACTGACCTTCGACCGTCTGGGCACTCTGGACTTCGCTGGACCTCGACTGGTCCCGACTTCGTCTCCCTCTCCGTCCAAAGCTTTGTCTGTGCCCTTGCTCCATACAGGCTCCGTGCAGGACCCGTGGTGCACTAAGGACAACTGAAGAATCTCCCTTGGGGTGAAGGAGTCACTCCCCTGCATTTGCAGGCACCACAACGCAACTGACCGGTCTGCTGCTCCTGGGCTCTTGCGGACTCCGAAGATTTCAGCAACCCTGGAGGTGGGTTACGAAGGTGCCGGAGGTCGATCTGCCCTCTCAGCAAGTTTGAGGCCAGTATCCCTTGTGGGGACTGCATAACCCGAACCCCTGTGCACTGCGTCTATTTGCAGTTGCATATGCTTGTTGGCGATTTCCGAGTTTGTGCATTGGACTCCGTGTAGTCCTGACCCTGAGCAGTATTTGCACCAAAGAACTCCGGCCTTCTCGCACCGAGTGCAACGTGGGCTGGTACTTTGCAATCTTGCTCGAGGTCCCCTTGCGACTCCTGGTCATTCGGCCTGTGGGTCCTCCTGAGGGTCATCTTGATTTCTATTGGGCTTTCCTGGTTGCTCCAGACGTGCCCTGACTCCCCATTGCTTGGCGAGTCCCCTGGACCTTGCTGGTCCACAACGTAACCTGCTTGACCTTCCTGCGTGGGTTGCTTTTGCCAAGGCTTGTTGGTGCTCCAGCCGGACACCGACCTCTCAGCACTCGACATCCTTCGTGGGACAGCTCGCATCTGGCTCTTGGTCGTCATCGACGTCTCCTGGTCCTCGTGGCTGCAGAGGCAAGCATCCCTTCTTCGCACCTGAAGCACCCGACATCGGTGGGCATTCGTCTCCCGAGGCCCTGGTCACTCTGAAGTGACCCAGACTCTGTCCTCTCTGCTTTCAGGTTCCTTTCTTCCAGAATCCCGGCTGGGATTCCACCGGACCCTTTTCATCTTCACGGCAGCAGTACGTATTCGCAGCCCTCCATTAAGAACGACCGCGGTTTCCGACACCACTCCAGACCTATGCACCCGGCTCCTCCGGGATAAGTAACTCTGGTACTACGGTATCCCCGGTTGGGGTGGCTCTCCAACCCCTTAAATTCCAAAGGGTTTCCTCGAAGTCCTCCTAGAAGGGTCCTTAAACTGTAAAAATGCAACCGCGACTTAGCCATAGAATTGTACGGAGCCCGCGGTCATGTTAGCACACTGCACCCATCCTCCGCGGTGTCCCTATCTACTCACCTTGGGTGGTTCCTTTGGGTCCCAACGATTCTACGTGCTCTAGACCTTGTCTTGACCGGAGTCGTGGTTGTTATACCACTATTTTAGTATATGGTTTGGTCTCCTCCTGGAGCCCACTGTGTATTGTGCTACTTAGAACTGTTCTATTGATCTCGTATTGTGTGCTTTGGGTTCTATCCTCGTGTAGAGGATACTAGAGTGTTATATTAATAAATACATATTTTTATATAACTACTGTGTGGTTCTCCTTTCATTTAGTCAATATAGGAGGTGATATTCTGGTAAAACAAGCTGCTTTACATTCCTTCAAGATTAAGCCTGAAGGCTGCTCGCCACAGCTACCACTAGGATAGCTTTCTAAAGGTTATCTTTGACCTCATACATCATAAGGGTCGTTTGGACTGGTGCAAGGTTCCCACTTTAATTAGTGGACAGCATATACCAGGCCAACTTCTCGCATGGGCTTCACGTCGACTCCCCCATCTGAGGGGTGGAATTGGCAGAGGTGGGCACACCTTCTGGGCTGCTCTAATTTTTTTCGCCTGTCTTCCCGCCTAAAAGGAGGGGAGACAGGAAGGGGGCCTGCAGGTGAGGCTGGGGGTCGCATTACAAAGGCGGCAATGCCTTTGAAGCTCCCCTGCCACAGATGGCACTTCCTGACCTGGGGGAGGTGTGACCTCCTCCACCCAGGAAAGGCTTTGTTTCTGGGCTCAGGGAGCGAAGGCTCCCACCCCAGGGGTCCAGAAACATGTCTTGTGGTGGCAGGCTGGTGTGTACCAGTCAGGGAACCCACCAGAGGCTGGTCGTTTTTCAGGGGGCATCTCTAAGGTGTTCTTTGAGTGCATTGTATAATAAATCCCACACTGGCATCAGTGTGGGTTTATTATGATGAGAAGTTTGATACCAAACTTCCCAGAATTCAGTAAAGCCATTATGGTGCTGTGGAGTTCATAATAACAAACTCCCAGACCATATACTCTTTTATGGCTTTACTGCACTTACAGTGTCTAAGAATGGACTTAGACACTGTAGGGGTACAGTGCTCATGCAACTGTACCCTCACCAGTGGTATAGTGCGCCCAGCTGTGGGGTTGACTTACCTATACCATAGGCAGTAGGTTGCAGGCATGGCACACAAATGTGTGCCATGTCGGCTCTTCACTTTTCCCTGCACCAGAACACGCAGCCTGCAATGGCAGTGTGTGTGTGTGTTAAGGTACAGGACCTCTAAGGGTGGCGCAATATGTGCTGCAGCCCTTAGAGGACTTCCCTAGTCACAGTGCCCTTGGTACCCATGGTACCTTTTACAAGGGACTAACATGTGGCCAGATAGGTGCCAATTGGGGGTACAAAGGTACAGTTTTGGTAAAGAACACAGGCCCTGGGAACCTGATTGACAGGGACCCAGGGCACATCAAGTCAAAGTGCATCAGAAATGTGGCAAAAAGTGGGAGGGGGGTTACTGCAACAGAAACCCAGGTTCCTACACCATGTCACCCGAACCCCCGTTGGGAGCTCCCAGACTTGTCCCCAAGTCGTCCTCTGCAGCCTGTTTGCAGGTGGCCCCCCTTCTTTCCACCGGCGTAGCGCACAAAGCTACCAACCCCGTCAGCATCTCTGAACCCGGACCCCCAGGGCAGGTAACGAGTAACTGCTGGTGGTACTTTGGACCTTGGCCCCCTGCGACCCTAAGATTCGAAGTAGACCTCCAGAAACCGGATTATAAATAGCTGTACGCAACAAATGCCTCGTCTCCCACAGGGAAGCATTGCTGCGTAAAGACACATTTAAGTGATCATTTTACTTACCTGTAAAAATACATATTTTAAAAAGTACTTACTTGATAACGAAGTTCTCAGTATCAAAATTTACATAAAAATGTAACTTCTTTTTCTAAATTGATCTTGGGTTTATTCTTCAGTGTGTGTGTCATTTATTGCCTCTGTGAGTACAACAAATACTTCGCACTACCCTCTGATAAGCCTAAACTTGCTGCCCACACTACCACAAAAGAGAGCATTTAGTGTTAGCCTTTTTGCCTCTGTAAACCAATAAGGTTTGCCTGGAATCTTTGCACAATGTACCTCGTTTTGGTTCACTATATAAAGAGGCAGCTTCCTACAGGCTCCCAATATCAAACATCAAATACAGCGTATCCTAAAGTCTTTATAAAAACATTAATTAAAATGCAGTCAGGCAGAGTCAAGTTAATGTGACGAGATTTTCTTTTTACGAAGACTTGGGCAAACAAGTCAGACAGGCTAAAAATGGCACGTTATCCAAGCACTGCCTCATAGATATACACAATTTGTGAAGTTTCCTATTCACTAGCTTAGATACATTTAGAATGCCAAATCCAGACAGCATTGACCTATCATGCAACAGAAAATACCACCAACCTAGAGCTATCAGTCTTGAGCATTCGAAAAGCCACCAGATGCCTCCTAGTACCCAACTCCCTACACGGGGGCTGTTCCATTTTATTCTCTGGTAACCATATGCTGGACAGAATAAAACAATATGAGGCAAGGACTAATAGGCCCCGCTGCAAGCTGGATCACCCACAGATTGTACATTTGACCACTTGTTAAAAAAACTCTAGTGGGAGAGTCAAGAACCTAATTTGTAAATACAATTTCGAGCCAGAGAGTGCGTCATTTTATCAATTGTACTCTCATACAGAGGGAGCAGTATAAAATTGATAACCTCTCTTGCTAAAGTGCTGTTGCTTTCACGAATAATTTCAAGAGACACATGCTTCCAGTATAATGATTTTATGTCTATTTTTGAGAGGGAGTTAGATTCCTCCGGACGCAGCCAGAGCCTCTCCTGACCCAATTCGTCAATACAGTTTTGACATGCATAAGCCATGGTACTTTTTGGACACTAGATAGGGCTAAAATATCACTTCGAGTTTAATGATACGCTCCTAGAGCAGTCGAGGTCCATAGTCTGTGCCAGTATAACAAAGGCCTATTCTCCGCTTTCGAGGCAGTTCTTTTAGTGCCATGTCTAGCTGCAAAGGAATCAGGGGTGTGCTTGTTGGAAGGGCAAATAGGGATCTAATAAATCTATTTTCTGCCTGTGTGAACGTGCTGCAATTCCTGTGTCCCTAAATCTCAGATCCATATAAAACGGCTCCCAATGGCTTGCCATTATAGATTTATTTTGCCGGGGCAGCTCTCTTGGAGTTAGTTATCCTAAAAATCTTTAGTGGTCTTGTTGTATAATGCAATAAGGAAACGTGATTTTTGTACCTGCGTGGGCCAGTGCAAGTTGGATATTAATCTTAACTCCAGATAGTCAAAGTCGGAGGCCTGTTCTATGGGACCATTGCAAACATATAACTTACATTTGTAGTTTTTGGTCTTTGCAGGTTAAATATCATAAATTTGGTTTTGGAGCAGTTAAGCTCTAACCCACGCTCTTTGCAGAAGCTTTTAAAATCAATTAGGAGCTTACATAAATTGCTTTATGTATGCCTAGTAATGACACTGCCTAGTTAGAGCTACCTATGCTCTCTGATTGGAACCCAAAATCTGAGTAGCTTATGAGAAGTCAAGCTGATCTGATATTGGACCTGAATATCTTGGCAACTCAAAATGAGGAGTTGTCAAAACACACTTGCTTTTACTGGAATTTTGGCTCGATTTTGTTTTCTAAATTAAACATGAAAGGGAGACTTGATTCAAAAGAATCATTGACAAATGCAGTGAATTACTTGTGTTCAAGAAAGCCTGGTGAAGGCCTAATTCTAAGAAGTGACTTGAAGCTAGTTAGAAGATAGACAATTCCTTAAATGGGGTGCTGTTGCTATGGAAGTTACTCTGCTGGGCACACAAAGTTACACTTTGGTTTCTTAGAGAAAGAAACCCTGCTGACCATTCATTTTTTCAAATTGAAAAAAGTTATTTCTTTTAATACTTTTGTAAAGTACTCCAATTCACTTAGCCAATCTCATAGCACTGTAACTACAAGAAAGACATAACAATAAAGCTTCTGAAAATCAATTGTACCCAGATGGTTATACCTGACATTACTTGAGCTTTACCATGACTTTGTCAGACTTAACTGAAAACCTGTTTCAATTGTTTGGTTTTCGGTAGTTTCCTGAACTGAAGGTAACAAGCAGGATAATGTGCTATCTGTTTTGCCATTACAGCTTGAGTGTCTTGTTGTTCATAAGCTTTACTCTGCTGTTTAGACATAAGTACTTCTTTACAAAGCAGAACTAGCTCTCTTACTATCAAATGTCAAGATGCAGTTATTAGTTAGAAAGCTGCCATTTAGAACACAGTTCTCCAGTTGCAATACAATTGCTTCCTAGATACATCTAGGCTAGCAATTCCCAGTACCTTTTGGAGTACAAGGCTCTTATCAGAGGAAAAACAACAATTTTGTGGAGCATATTGTACATTGCAACTAAGTTAAAGGACCCTTATTGCATTGTTAGAGCTTAGCTCTTTTGGAGACTTGATCCATAGGCTCTTGGCAGCTGTTAGTTTTGAATTTTGGAAAAGGCAGCCATCCTAAATAGGAAAACTGCACTCTCAAGATGATTACATAGCTCCTGTACGATGTAAAGGTGTGATCCTTATCACCTTAAGGCATGATCAGATCCAGGTGATTAATAAAACCTTAGTGTGTATTTTCATCATGAGATGTCTTTCAGTTTATGCTCATTATATGAATTACTTTCCTCTGTCTAATTTTGGTGATTGTTATAAAGATTACCTAGATTCTAGGATTCTTTGCTGCCACTGTAATTTGTGGAGCTCTTAATGCTATAATGGACCAACAAGTCAGATGAACTCACTAAGTTCAAATTACACTTAGGCTCCCGATGTTGTCATGACTTTCCAAATATGATAGAAGGGGCACATTCTCAACATGGTGAGATATTACTTCGTAAAGGGTGTACTAATAATGTTTCGTCTCAAACAAACAAATAGTAAAACAAGAAAATGTGATATATCAAATAAGAAATATTTAGGAACACCTAGTTTCATGCATAATTATAATATGGTGTACATAGGAAATGAGAAAAATGTGACATTTGTGCAATGAGTGAAAACATTGCACAGTGGAGCTCCCTAGAGCAGACCCGGGCAAAGAGCCTTGAATAAGGTGCAAATACAGAAAAATTCAGCAAATAGTTTTATTCTTGAGGAACAGAAATTAATGCATTTCAGCGCAGCAAAATAAATACCACCACAATTCCGTTTCACGTCTTTTCTGAAAAGGAATAACACAGAAGAGAAACTTGTACATCAGAAACTCATTCATGTAATTTTAAAAACACATTTTCTTTGTCACTACAAAAACGAATGTCAATGCGTGCTGACTTTGGCTTAGTCATGTAAACTGAAGCCTGATTATGCTAACTAAACAATTTTAAATCAAGCATTATTTCTATTTTTTATAAATGCGCTAACAGGTGAATGTATTGTTTGAGGTAATGGATTTCTGGAATAGAGGAAGCTTTTAAACATAGTTATATGTCAATTTATTTTTGAATTTTGATGTTATCTGTGAGTTGAGTACCAAGAGACTCGATGTAGAGCTTGAGGATGACTGGGACAAGAGCGAACTGTAGGAAGCTCAGCAGGTGATGTGAATTTTCTGAGACCTGGGTGTCCCCATGTGGACCAACTGTCTGCTGGATAGGTAAGAGGAGAACCAGTAAAGTATGTGTTCGAGGCATGTGAGCTGTAGATCACATGCTTTGCATACTCCTGCCATCTAGTGTTGGGTCCGGATGTTTGCAAGTTGTTTTTCTTCGAAGAAGTCTTTCCAGTCACGAGGTAAAGTGACTCCTCCTTTCGGTGATAGTGCGCATGGGCATCGACTCCATTGTTAGATTGTTTTTTTTCCGCCATCGGGTTCGGACGTGTATTGCTGCGCTCCGGTGTGAAACCGCTCTTCGGGTTTCCCTCGGTGCACAATTCACTCTACCCTTGTCAGTATTGTTTCGTACGCGTATCACACTTCGCGTATCGTATCGGTTGAAGAGCATTTTTTATTTCGATCGGAAGACTCGTGGAATGCCGTCGGGCCTAACCACGTCAGTCCACCTCGCAGTCGATGGAGCGGACTCAATTCCGTCCTCGGTGCCACGCAAAGTATCCACGCACCGACTTGTGCTTATCTCTGGATCACAACGAACAGGACTGCGACGCGTGAAGATCGTTTTGATCGAAGAAAACGCTCCGCCAATGTCGGGCTCGATGTTGTGAAATGCAAAGCTAGAACATCGAATACACGCCGGACATATTCGGTGAAGGATCCGAGCAAGAAAAATTTGATGCACAAGGGGCCGAAGAGGAGCAGGAAGAACCTGTATCTATTCCAGAATCGGACTCCGAGATGGAAGACAACAAACCGCAAGGTCAACGTCCCGTGAGTACCGAACACCCCTTGCCCCGAAATCCAATTCAGACCAAACAAAAGGCTTCGGTTCCACCTCCGGGCCACGGTCGACATCGAGAAGATGTTTCTAATGCCCCACCTCCCGGCTCTGCACCGAAACACATCGCTAAGCCTTCCGGCTCGGGGTTGAGTCAGCCAAAGTCAGACACCGAGCCGAAACCTTCGTACTCGAAACCGAAGACCGCTTCGGAGCCGAAACCCTTGACGCCGAAATCAAAAACGGCTTGGGAACCTAAACCTTACGCGCCGAAAAAGCATTCCACCCCGGCACTGAACTCCTCGGTGCCGAAACCGAAAAATGATCCTTTGAAGCTGCAGGACATCTTCTTACCAAACTGCCTCAGAAGCGCAAACCTGAGTCAGAGGACATACATTATACAATTCCTTTAAAGAGGAAGAATGTTGGTACTAACCCTTCTCCTCCTCCACCACGTTCCCCTACACATTCACCACCTTCTCCAGCATTAGAACATTTACTTATCACACCATCTAACTCTCCACCACCCCAGCCTGATGATGATGGAGATGATGATGGAGATACTCATTTACCTGTAGATTCCTGGAAAGACTAAAATACTGATACACCTACAGACAATGACCCAGACCTTTACCCTGCAAAGCCTTCCCCTCCTGATGACAATGTAGGGTATTTATAATTACTTGCTAGAGCTGCAGAATATCACGGGGTACAACTACACAAAGAATCCCTAGAAGAAGATTTCTTGTTTGAAACTCTGAGTAGTACACAGAGATGCAGTCACTCTCCCTATGCTCAAAGGCATGATGAGACATGCCGATGATATATTCAAAGACCCTGTTTGTGCTCGTATTCTCACTCCCAGAATAGACCAAAAATATAAGCTTGCTCCGTCGGATCTAGTCTTTATTAAGGGGCAGTTACCACTAGACTCACTGGTTGTCTCTAATGCCCGTAAACGGGCCAATTCACAAACCTCAGGGGATGTCCCCCCTCCGGACAAGGAGTCAAAATTATAAGACGCTTCTGGTAAGCGAGTAGCTGCTCAGGCAGCAAATCATTGGCGCATTGCCAACACCCAGGCCCTATTAGCCAGGTATGATAGAGTGCACTGGGACGAAATGGAGCAATTGCTCCAATATCTCCCAGATGAGCTCAGGATTTAGAACAAGAAGGAAAGCTCATCTCCAATTCCTCTATTAGATGTGCTTTAGATACTGCTGACACCGCAGCTCGAGAAATTAACACTAGTGTGTTACTCAGGAGGCACGCCTGGTTAAGGATATCCGGTTTTAAACCTGAAGTCCAACAATCCATCTTAAATACTCCATTTGATAAAAAGCATCTCTTCGGGCCCGAAGTAGATCAGGCACTGGAGAAAATGAAAAAAGACACTGAGATAGCTAAATCAATGGGAGCCCTACAGTCTCCTACAAATCATGGCTCCTTTCGTCGCTACTTCTACCGTGGGGTCCACGACCACATCCTCACAGCCTCGTACAAAGGCAACAATCAATCTTCCTCCACAAGAGGCTTCTTTAGAGGAGGATACAGAGGGAACAATGGCAAAGGTAGGGGCAATGGTTCCACACCACGTAAATCCCCTTCCCCTAACAAACGGTGACTTAACTATCCTTCCCCCTTATCATTTAACACCTGTCGGGGGACGTCTTCTACAGTTCCTCCCCATTTGGCAATCCATAACTACAGACAAATAGGTGTTAGGAATTATCCAACATGGTTATTGCCTGGAGCTTACCACCAATCCTCCCAATATTCCACCTCGTTCCCACAAAATGTCACCAGAACATTTACACCTGCTCAAACAGGAAGCCCAGTCTCTGTTGTTAAAAGGAGCCATTTAGAGCCTGTACCATTACAATATCAAGGGTCAGGCGTGTACTCCCTGTATTTTCTAATTCCCAAAAAGGACGGCTCCTTAAGACCTATTCTGGACCTCAGAGAACTAAACCACTACATACTGTCAGAACATTTCCACATGGTGACACTTCAACAAGTGCCCCCACTTCTACAGCAGGGCAACTTTGTCTACTCTAGACTTAAAGGACGCCTATTTCCACATTCCAATTCACCCCACTCATCGCAAATATCTCAGATTTGTAATAGTGGGTCAACATTGCCAATTCAAAGTACTACCGTTTGAGTCACCAATGCTCCCACAGTATTTACCAAATGCCTGGCAGTAGTCGCAGCTCATCTGAGAAGACAGCACATCCATGTCTTCCCATACCAGCACTTACCAGAAGTGTCTCCAACACACTCAAGCCACAATCAACTTACTACACCAACTAGGGTTTACAGTGAATGCGTTGAAGTCCCATCTGCAGCCTTCCAACGCACAGACTTATCTGGAAGCAACCATAGACACTCAAAGAGCCCTAGCCTCTCCCAATGCAGCCAGAATTCTCAGTATTCAGTCTCTTCTCACTCAGTTTCAGCCCAACCAATCATTACCAGCCAGAGTCTTCATGCAACTGCTAGGAATGATGGCGTTTTGCATCGTGATCGTTCCCCATGCAAGACTTCACATGCGCCCCCTTCAAGAATGCTTAGCAAGTCAGTGGAACCAGTCGCAGGGTCAATTCACCGATCTAGTGTTGGTAGATGGCCGCACCCATCACTCTCTGGAATGGTGGAACCCACAAAATGTATACAAAGAGCGGACCTTCATCGACCCTGTTCCACAGACAGTGCTAACAGCAGACGCATCGCTCACTGGTTGGGGTGCTCACTTAAACGATCACACAATCCAAGGATTGTGGAGTCTAAAGCGCAAAAGTCTCCATATAAATCACCTAGAACTACTAGCAGTGTTTCTAGCGCTCAGAGCCTTTCAAATTCACCTCATAGGCATAGCTGTCCTAGTCCGCACGGACAACATGACAGCTATGTATTATGTACAAAAACATGGGGCGCACTCTCTTCAACTGTCACGCCTAGCACAAGACATTTGGAAATGGGCTAATCTGAAAGAAACGCATAGTGATAGATTCCTTACCTTAGAATATCCCCAGGCGTCAGACTGGATCCGGAAAGTTTTCGTCAGCAGTACCCCTGCGCGTCGGTAGGGGCGTCGTGCAGCTCCGCGTCCGTTGTTGGCGTCGTGGTCGCCGAGATGACGTCGCGGGCGCTACTTGGACGCCGCCCACACGCGCTGACGTCAGTTCTTTCTTTTTCCGCGCCAGCAAGCGCAGATCCGGAGAGAGCGGTACCCCTAGTCTTTTTTGACTAAGTTTTTTTAGATCTTTTTCTTACCTTTTTCGAGTCGATTCGACTCCTGGTGCAGTTAGGGATGCCCGGGTTTAAGTCCTGCGACGACTGTCATCGGATGATGTCGGTGACGGAACCGCACCGCGTGTCTCTTCTACCTGGGGACACCCTTGGATCCAGGCCTGGATCCCGGTCGACGCCGGTTGACCTCATTACGCCTCCACCGACGTCGACTCCACCGGCACCGATACTGACGCCGCCCGCTCCTCGGGACGACGTCGACCTCAGATTCAGCCCTGAAGTGGACGCGGCGTCGGTCGATGCCGTTCTCGACGCCGTTTAAGGATTTCTATCCCCATGTCCCTGCTCCTTATTTTCGGCCTGTTGAACAGCCTGAGGCGCAAGGGGAGGACTGGGAGGGGTTGGACGACCCTCTCGCTGCAGCCTGCGAGTCTGAACAGGACTGGGCTGAGGAATTGGGGAACGCCAGTGGTCTGGATACCTCACCAGACCTTGGCATGCTGTCTCCTCCTACCGTGGCTACGGAGGAGGGAGCCAGTTATGCAGTGGTGTTGCGTAGGGCGGCGGAGGCCCTACACCTCCAGCTCCCTACTGAGGCCGTCAGGACTAACCTCCTGACAGAGGTGCTTCAGCCAGCAGCTACTTCTGCGGAGCCGCTGCTGCCCTTTAGTGAAGCCCTTACGGACGTTCTTTTGGGCACTTGGTCCAGGCCCACCACAGGAGCTCCTGTGGATAGGAACGTGGCCCATCGCCCGGCTCCGGGTGACCCCATTTTCCTCTCCCAACACCCCACTCCCGAGAGCTTGGTTGTCCAAGCCTCTGCTTCCCCAACCGCCTTCCCTTCCGCACCACCGGATAGGGAATCCAAGAAGCTGGATCAGTTTGGAAAGAAGATTTTCTCTTCCACCAGCTCTGCGCTGCGGTCCGTGAACACCGCATGCCTCTTGGGCCGTTATTCCCACTGCCTGTGGGATACGGTGGCGAACGTGCTGTCTCAGTGTCCGGAGGAGGCCCGGACTGCTCTCGCCCAGGCTGTTGCAGAGGGGAGAGACGCAGCCAAGTTCATGATTCGTTGTGGTCTAGACACCGCCGACTAACTGGGCAGATCCATTGCAACGACGGTGGCGGTTCACCGCCACGCCTGGTTGAGAACCACTGGATTTTCAGGGGATGTCCAAAACACCCTTATGGACATGCCCTTTGATGGCCGTCGCCTCTTCGGCGACAAAGCGGACAGCGCGTTGGAGCGGTTTAAGGACTCACGGGCTACGGCCAAGTCCTTGGGACTCTCGGCAGTCCGTCCTCCTCCGCCTTCCGCTCCTTTCGTGGCACAGGAAGGGGCGCCCCGCAGCGTTCGCAACAAAGCCACAGGCCGGCGCAACAGTCATCCCAGCGCGGACGCGGTTTCCGCCGTGGCAGACAAAGGGGCCAGCGGGCGGGTCAGACCACCACCCCCGCCACCTCTGCCTCCAAACCTTCCTAGTCCGAACTTTCAGGCCCATCAAACGCCAGTGGGCGGCAGGCTCCGCCATCACCTCCCCCACTGGCGCACCATCACTTCGGACAGGTGGGTTTTAGAGATAGTCCGAAGGGGCTACTCCCTCCCCTTCGAGACTACCCCCCCAGCCATGCCACCTCAATACCACCGCATGTCGGGGTATCACTTGGTGCTTCTTCAGCAGGAAGTTGCGGCCCTCTTGGCCAAGCGGGCCATCGAGCGCGTTCCGACGCACAAAGTAGGTCGTGGTTGTTATTCCCACTACTTTGTGGTGCCCAAGAAGGACAAAGGCCTGCGTCCTATCTTGGACCTCCGGAACGTCAATCGCTTCCTCCGCAAAGAGAAGTTCAAGATGCTCACTCTAGCTCAGGTCTTGTCTGCTCTCGACCCACAAGACTGGATGGTGGCGCTGGACTTGCAGGACGCCTATTTCCATATCCCCGTCCTGCCAGCCCACAGGCGTTACCTGCGGTTCATGGTAGGCCACGAGCACTTTCAGTTTACCGTGCTCCCTTTGGCCTTACCAGCGCCTCGGGTGTTCACCAAGGTGATGGCGGTGGTCGCAGCTCATCTGCGCAGATCAGGGGTCTCAGTCTTCCCCTATCTCGACGACTGGTTGTTGATGGCGGGCTCGCCCCAGACGGTCGTCTCCCGCCTCCAGACTATGGCCGACCTCCTGCACTTGCTGGGGTTCTCCATCAATGTGCCGAAGTCGCACCTGATTCCCTCCCAGAAGCTCCTCTTTATCGGAGCGGTTCTGGACACGGCGCAGTTTCGGGTCTATCCTCCCGAACAGCGAGTCCGGGACATTCGGGCTCTGATTCCCATCTTTCAGCCTTTGTCCTGGGTTTCGGTCAGGGTGACTCTGAGGCTGCTGGGCCTCATGGCCTCCTGCTTCCTGCTGGTCAATCATGCCAGGTGGCGTATGCAGGCTCTGCAGTGGGACCTGAAGTTCCAGTGGGCGCAGCATCAGGGAAACCCGTCCGATCACGTCCAGATCTCGGAGGGCACTGCACAACAATTGCAGTGGTGGCTCACGAGCCGGCATTGGGTCGACGGCAGATCCCTCTCCCTTCCCCAACCGGAGTTCACAGTGGTGACAGATGCGTCCCTCCTGGGATGGGGCAGCCACATGGGAGAGGCGGAGATCAGAGGCCTCTGGTCTCTGGCGGAGTCCCTGCTCCATATCAACCTTTTGGAGCTGCGGGCAATCAGGCTGGCACTGAAGGCATTCCTTCCCTCTGTCAAGGGGAGAGTAGTGCAGGTGTTCACAGACAACACCACCGCCATGTGGTACTGCAACAAACAAGGCGGGTGGGGTCGTGGACCCTCTGTCAGGAGGCTCTGCGTCTCTGGACATGGCTGGAACATCAGGGCATGTCCCTGGTGGTTCAACACCTTGCAGATTCTCTGAACGCCAGGGCGGACGAACTCAGCCGCAGGTGCATGCTCGATCACGAATGGCGTCTTCACTCGGAGGTGGCGCAAGGTCTCTTTCAGCAGTGGGGAGAGCCTTGGTTAGATCTATTCGCCACCGAACAGAACGCACAATGTCATCAGTTCTGCACGTTGGAATTTCCAAGGCGGCACTCGCTCGGCGACGCTTTTCGTCGCGAGTGGAGTTGCGGTCTGTTGTACGCCTTTCCGCCTATACCACTTCTGGCCAGAGTGCTGAAGAAGATCAGGCGCGACCAGGCCCAAGTCATTCTTGTGGCTCCGGACTGGGCTCGAAGAGTATGGTATCCCGAGCTACTCAGTATGAGCATGGATCCCCCGATCAGACTGCCTCTTCGGGAGGATCTTCTGTCGCAGCAGCAGGGGACGGTCCTCCACCCGAACCTGTCCAGCCTCCACCTCTTTGCGTGGAGATTGAGCGGCGGCAGTTGATTCCCTTCGACTTGCCTCCTGAAGTTTGTGACGTTATTCTAGCAGCCAGGCGTCCCTCTACTAAAGTGGTATATTCCTGCTGGTGGAACAAATTTGTGGCATGGTGCACAGCAAACGCTGTAGATCCCCTTTCTGCCCCTCTTTCTGAGGTTCTACTGTTCCTTCTTTCTTTGGCCCAGCAAGGGCTACCTTTCTGCTATTTCGGCCTTTCTCAGGCTCCCTGATCAGCCCTCTCTTTTCAAGTCCCCTGTTGTAAATAGGTTTCTTAAAGGCATTACTCACCTTTTTCCTCCTATTCCTTTCGTGATGCCTCAGTGGGACTTGAATCTGGTTCTGACGTACTTGATGTGCGCTCCCTTTGAGCCACTTCACAACTGTCCTCTTCGTCTTTTGACGTTAAAGACTGCTTTCCTGGTGGCCATCACTTCCGCCAGGCGAGTGAGTGAGCTCCAGGCTCTTTCCTGCAAGCCTCCTTTCCTTTCAGTCCATCCGGACATGGTTGTACTCAGGTTCCGTCCTTCCTTTTTGCCAAAAGTGGTTACGGCCTTTCACATTGGGCAGACTATTACCTTGCCCACCTTTTTTCCGCCTCCGCATCCTTCCAGAGAGGAAGAGAGGCTCCACCGTCTGGACCCAAAACGTGCGCTTTCTTTTTATCTCAACCGCACACAGCAGTTCCGGGTGGACGACCAGCTTTTTGTTGGCACCAAGAAAGGTCGGGCGGTCCATAAGAGAACCATCTCCCGCTGGGTTGTCTTGTGTATCAAAGCCTGTTACTATTTGGCTAAAAAAGAACCTCCGGTGGGGCTGCGTGCTCATTCCACCAGAGCTCCTGCAGCCACTACTGCATTGGGACGTGGTGTCCCCCTGCAAGACATATGTCAGGCAGCCACGTGGGCCTCGCTGCACACGTTTACCAAACATTACTGCCTGGACAGCCAAGTCCGGAGAGACGGCTTCTTTGGCCGTTCTGTTCTCCGTGACTTTCTGGTGTGATCTTAGTTCGCAGACCCACCACCGGGGTTGGTATTGCTGGGGTATCTATTCTAAGGTAAGGAATCTATCACTATGTGTTTCTTTCAGATGCACAAGTTGCTTATCTTCGGTAACGATATATCTGTAAGAAACATTAGTAGTGATAGATTCCTTATGCCCCACCCATCCTCCCCGTTCTGCGAACTGATTTCTAGGGTTAAGGTCATCCCTTTCAGGGCCCTAGTTTCAATGCACCAGTGGTCAGTATCTTGCATGGCTCTGCGTTCCTGGCGCGGAAAGTCGTGTACAGAACTCACGTCCGCGCGCGTGGGCGGCGCCCAAGTAGCACCCGCGACGTCATCTCGGCGACCACGACGCCAACGACGGACGCGGAGCCGCACGACGCCCCTACCGACGCGCAGGGGTACTGCTAACAAAAACTTTCCGGATCCAGTCTGACGCCTGGGGATATTCTAAGGTAAGGAATCTATCACTACTAATGTTTCTTACAGATATATCGTTACCGAAGGTAAGTAACTTGTGCTACACCACAAGACTTCTCCTGGCAGAGCATCTTCCAGGAGTAAACAATCAGATTGCAGAACTTCTCGGCAGACCGAGACAGCAAATCCACGAGTGGGAACTTCATCCCCAAATTCTCTTCCACTACTTTCAGGAATGGGGAGTTCGAGGCATGTGAGCTGTAGATCACATGCTTTGCATAGCCTGCCATCTAGTGTTGGGTCTGGATGTTTGCACTTTATTTTTCTTCGAAGAAGTCTTTTCCAGTCACGAGGTAGGTGACTCCTCCTTTCGGTGATAGTGCGCATGGGCATCGACTCCATTATTAGATTGTTTTTTTCTGCCATTGGGTTCGGATGTGAATTGCGGCGCTCCGGTTCGGCACCGTTTCTCGGGTACCCCTCGACGCGCAATTCACTACCCTCGACGGTATTGTTTCTCGATCGTGTTTCCCAAATCTCCTTGTATCGTTTTGTGTCAAAGTCTTCAATCGGAAGATTTGTGGAGGGCCGTTGGGCCTACCCACGTCGGGCTCGCTAGCAGTCGATGGAACGGACTCCATTCAAACTCTGTCCCAGGTGTTGCGCTAAGTTTCCGCACACCGACTTGCACGAAGTGCAATCTCTGTCTATCCCCGGAAACAACGAACAACACTGCGACGCCTGCCAATCGTTTCGATCCAAGAAGATGCTCCGTGACCGTCGGGCTCAAAGTCACGAAATGCACCAACAAAGCGACTCCGCACCGGACATCTTCGGTGAAGATTCCGACCAGGAAGAATTCCGCGCACAAGGAGTCGAAGAAGAACTGGAACACATCTCCGTGTCCGAAGCCGACTCCAACATGGAAAAAGAGCCAGTGACACCGGGGCAGCGTACCGTGAGTACAGACACCCTCCTGCCCCAACACTTGTCGAAGAAAAAGGCTCCGGTCCTTCCTCTGCCCCCGGGCTAAGGTCGGCACCGAGAAAAGGTTTCGGACGCCGCGCCCTCCGGCTCGGCACCGAAACACAAAATAACGCCTTCCGGCTCGGGATCGAGTCGGCCCTATGCTGAACCAAAACCTTCGGCATCGAAATCGAAGCACGTCGTTGTGGCCATTCCCACGCTACCGAAGAGTAAATCTTCGGAGCCGAAACTTTCGACGCCGAAAAGTACGGCGCCCAAAGGGAAAACGACTGTTCCATCCAAAGAGCCTCGTTTAGACGTTCCACCTGCAAACACCGATCCAAAACAGAAAGAACTGGTTATCCATCCAGATACTGGACATATTCATGTGAAACTGCCGGATAAAAGGAAAATGGGCTTACAAGAGGACTACCACATTCCTTTGAAACTCAAGAATGTGGGTACTAACCCTTCTCCTCCTCCCATTACACCTCCTTCACCCATTGACCCAAATTTGCTCATCACACCCACAAATTCCGCACAACCTCAATCACCTATTCCACAAGATGTTGGGGATGAGGATAGGCCACAGGACATCAATGACCCCTGGGAGGACTATAATACAGATAAGATCA
Organism: Calotriton arnoldi; assembly: GCA_963921515.1. NCBI lineage: Eukaryota > Metazoa > Chordata > Amphibia > Caudata > Salamandridae > Calotriton > Calotriton arnoldi. Next base: position 992,198 of record CAWUFW010004739.1, on the reverse strand, counting down.
GACAATGATCCGGATCTATACCCTTCCAAACCCTCACCACCTGATGACAACACAGGGTATGTAGAGCTACTTAATAGGGCTGCTCAATACCATGGGGTGGAATTACACAAAGAGGCTCATGAAGAGGATTTTCTATTTGAGACCTTAAGTTCCTCTCCGAGATCAACACAGACACTACCTATGCTTAAGGGAATGCTTAAACATACTGACAATGTATAAAGACCCTGTGCGAGGCAAGAATTATCACGCCCAGAATTGAGAAAAAGTATAAGCCAGCACCTACTGACCCACTTACATCAAGGGTCAACTTCCATTAGACTCCCTTGTAGTCTCCAGCGCTCACAAAAGAACAAACTCCAGGAGATGCCCCTCCTCCTGATAAGGGGTCGAAATTAATTGATGCCTCGGGCAAAAGAATAGCATCCCAAGCAGCCAATCACTGGCAAATTGCAAATGCGCGTGCTCTCTTAGCTCGCTACGACAGAACTCATTATGATGAGCTAGAAAAGTTAATGCAGTTTTTACCCGACGAGCACAAAACCAAAGCCAATGACCTAATTCAGGAGGGGAAATTAATTTCCAATACTTCTATTAGGTGCACCTTAGACACAGCAGACACAGCAGCCCGTACAGTGAACACCAGTGTTTTGCTACGCAGACATGCTTGGCTCAGAATTTCAGGGTTTAAACCCGAGGTCCAAGCCTCTATTTTGAACCAACCCTTTGATAAAGAACACCTCTTGGGTCCTACAGTGGACACTTCTCTAGAGAAGATGAAAAAAGATATCGAGGTCGCAAAATCCATGGGGGCTTTGCAACTCCCTTCCAATCGGGGATCATTTTGTCGCTCCTTTTACAGGGGTGGCGCCAAAACCACTTCATCAGAGAATCCCTCCTCCTCTTACAAGGGCAATAATTAATCGCCCTCCTCAAGAGGTTACTTTAGGGGAGGATTTAGAGGGAACAACGGCAAGGGAAGAGGCAGAGGCAACTCAACACGCACTTCCCCTGCAAACACCAAACAGTGACTTCCCTCCTCTACCCCCCGATCATTCCACTCCAGTCGGGGGGACGTCTTTCCCAATTTCTACCCGTCTGGTATACAATCACCTCAGACAGATGGGTTCTACAGATTATCCAATATGGTTATTGCCTGGAACTTAGACACTCCCCCAAACATTCCTCCAAGATAACACACAATGTCACAAGAACATCTCAAACTTCTCAAACAAGAAGTTCTCTCTCTGTTAAAAAAAGGAGCTTTAGAACCAGTCCCATTGCAATATCAAGGGGCCGGTGTATACTCCCTGTACTCCTTAATTCCCAAAAAAGGCGGCTCTCTCAGGCCTATACTAGACCTCAGAGAACTCAATCTATGCATCCAATCGGATCACTTTCATATGGTGACATTCCAACAAGTACTCCCGCTCCTTCAGCAAGGCGACTTTACACCCCGCTCACCGCAAATACCTCGGGTTTGTAGTAGCGGGGCAACATTACCAATTCAAAGTACTCCCATTCGGAGTCACTACTGCTCCCAGGGTTTTCACCAAATGCCTGGCAGTAGTCGCAGCTCATCTACGAAGACAACACATTTACGTCTTCCCATACTTTGACGACTGGCTCATAAAAGCCAGCTCGCAAGCATACTGTCTGCAACATACTCACGCAACAGTGCAGCTGCTCCACGATCTTGGATTCACAGTAAATCTGTCCAAGTCTCCAAACCTCCAATACGCAAGCGTGTTTGGGAGCCACTCTAATACACAAAAGGCTCTGGCCTATCCCAATCCGGCCGGAATCCACAACATTCAAACTCTACTTAGCCAGTTCCAGCCTCAACACTCTTTGCCAGCTCAAGTGTTCATGCAGTTACTAGGAATGATGGCGTCTTGCATCCTAATAGTCCCCTACGCAAGACTTCAAATGTGTCCCTTTCAGGAATGCTTGGCACGTCAGTGGAATCAGTCTCTGGGTCAGTTATCAGATCTAGTGTTGGTGGACGGCCGCACTTAACTCTCTCTGCAGTGGTGGAATCCACAAAACTTTTCCAAAGGGCGGCCCTTCAACGACCCCATTCCACAAACAGTGCTAACAGCAGACGCATTGCTCACTGGCTGGGGAGCTCATCTCCAAACTCACACAATTCAGGACTTGTGGAGCCTGCAGCAAAAGCAGCTTCACATAAATCATCTGGAGCTTCTAGCGATATTTCTAGCGCTCAAAGCCTTTCAAGTTCACTTGGTAGGCAAAACTGTCCTGATACGCTCAGACAACATGACAGCAATGTATTACATACAGAAACGGGGGGGACACTCTCTCCAGCTGTCACAACTAGCACAGACTATCTGGAGGTGGGCCATACGTCACAAAATGTATCTCCTCGCAGAACACCTTCGAGGAGTAGACCATCAAATCGCAGATCTGTTCAGCAGACAGAGACAACAGATCCACGAGTGGGAACTCCACCCTCAAGTTCTCCTCCCATTCTTTCAGATGTGGGGCTTCCCAGACATGGATCTATTCGCCACACACCAAAACGCAAAATGCCCAAGCTTCGCCTCCAGGTATCCACACCCATTGTCCAGAGGCAATGCACTATGGATAAAGTGGTCAGGGATATTTGCCTACGCTTTTCTGCCTCTCCCACTCATTCCGCTAGTGGTTCGGAAGCTCATGCAGGCATCCCTGACACTTATCCTAGTTGCTCCCACATGGGCCCATCAACCATGGTTCACCACCCTGTTGGAGCTATCAGAGGTCCCTCACCAAAAACTACAACTTACACCCAATCTCCTCACACAGAGCCGTGCAGAGATATGGCATCCAGATCCCGGTCATCTCAACCTTGCGATCTGGCACCTGAAGTCATAGAGTTTGCCTACCTTAATCTTCCGCCAGACTGCATGAACATTATCAAAGAGGCTAGACGTCCTACAAGAGCTTGCTATGCAGCAAAATGGAAACGGTTTGTTATTTATTGTAATAACAATCAAATTAACCCGCTTGATGCTTCAGTTCAGAACATCTGCTATTTACTGCATCTACAGCGTTCAAATTTAGCGTACACATCCATACACTTACATCTTGCTGCAATAGCCGCATACCTTCAAAATAGATAACATCTGTCTCTCTTCAAAGTGCCTGTTATTAAGGCATTTATGGAAGGACTCGAGTCATTCCCCCAAGACTTCCACCTGCCCCAGTGTGGAATCTCAATATTGTCCTCACCAGACTTATGGGTCCACCCTTTGAGCCATTGCACAAATGTGAGCTGCAATTTCTCACTTGGAAAGCCGCTTTCCTCATAGCTATTACATCACAGAGGATAGTAGGTGAGCTTCAGGCACTAACCATAGAGGAACCATTTTTACAAGTACACCAAAACAAAGTGGTTCTTCGGACTAATCCTAAATTTCTACCCAAGGTCATTTCTGCCTTCCAGATCAACCAATCTGTTGAGTTGCCGGTGTTCTTCCCTCTTCCAGATTCTGTGGCAGAACGTGCTCTACACACCTTAGACGTTAAAAGGGCATTACTCTATTACATAGAAAGGACAAAACCTTTCCGTAATACAAAACAACTCTTTGTGGCTTTTGCCCCACCTCATAAAGGCAATCCCATCTCAAAATCAGGTATTGCACGGTGGATAGTCAAATGCATTCAGACATGCTATGCAAAAGCAAAACTAACATTAACAATTCCCCCTAAAGCGCACTCCACTCGCAAACTAGGGGCTTCTATGGCTTTCTTAGGAAACATCCCCATGGATGACATCTGCAAAGCTGCAACATGGTCTACACCTCACACATTCACAAAACACTATTGTGTAGATGTGTTAGCAAGACAGCAAGCTAGTGTGGGCCAGGCAGTTCTATGTACACTCTTTCAAAACTCTGCAACAGCTACAGGTTAGCCACCGCTTTGGGAGATTACTGCTATATAGTCTATGCAAAGCATGTGATCTACAGCTCACATGCCTCGAACGGAAAATGCTACTTGCCCAGTATGCATCTGTTCTTGGCATGTAGAGCTGTAGATTCACATGCGCCCACCCACCTCCCCGGGTACCTATACCTGTTGCAGTGATATCTTGCTTAGATACAAACACATGGACATCTATTCTACTACTCTTACTAACTCCATTATCACCCTCTATGGCAAAACAATCTAACAATGGAGTCGATGCCCATGCGCACTATCACCTAAAGGAGGAGTCACCTACCTCGTGACTGGAAAAGACTTCTTTGAAGAAAAACAAAGTGCAAACATCCGGACCCAACACTAAATGGCAGGCTATGCAAAGCATGTGAATCTACAGCTCTACATGCCAAGAACAGATGCATACTGGGTAAGTAGCATTTTCCTTTCCTCACATAGACCTGTTCGCCACAGCTCAAAACACAAAAGGCCCAAGCTTCGCCTCCAAGTTCCCTCATCCACTCTCCAAAGGCAACGCCCTATGGATGAACTGGTCAGGGATATTAGCCTACGCTTTTCCGCCTCTTCCCACTCATTCCGCTGGTAGTTCAGAAGCTCAGACAAACATCCCTCAATCTGATTCTCATAGCTCCCACTTGGGCACATCAACCCTGGTTCACCACCCTCGTGGAGCTATCAGTAGTTCCACATCAAAAACTGCGTCTCACCTCCTGTCTCCTCACTCAGAGCCATGTAGAAAACAGGCATCCGAATCCCAAAGAACTCAACCTGGCGATCTGGCTCCTGAAGTCATAGAGTTTGGTTATTTACAATTACCACCAGACTGTATGAATATCCTAAAAGAGGCTAGAAAGCCTACCACTAGGGCATGTTATGCAGCAAAATGGAAAAGATTTGTTATCTACTGTAACAATAACAATATCAATCCTCTTGATGCTTCTGTGCAGAACATCATCGGTTATCTTACATTTACAGCAATCTGGACTAGCCTACACATCCATTCGCTTACATCTAGCAGCAGTAGCTGCATACTTACAAAACAGACAACACTTATCTCTTTTCAGAGTACCAGTCATTAAAGCCTTTATGGAAGGATTAAAAAGGGTGATATCACCAAGAGTCCTACCTGCACCAGTATGGAACTTAAACATAGTAATTACAAGACTAATGGGTCCACCATTTGAACTATTACACAGGTGTCAATTACAATTCCTCTCATGGAAGGTTGCTTTTCTCATCGCAATCACTTCATTAAGGAGAGTTGGTGAACTTCAGGCATTAACTATACAAGAGCCTTTCTTTCAGCTTCACAAAGACAGAGTGGTTCTTCGAACCAATCCCAAATTTCTTCCTGAAGTAGTTTCTGCTTTTCATATCAATCAATCAGTTGTTACCTGTCTTCTTTCCTCAACCTGATTCTGTAGCAGAATGAGCTCTACACACACTAGATGTTAGAAGAGCTCTCCTATATTATGTGGAAAGAACAAAAAAAAAAAGCAAAACAAACCAGCTTTTTGTTGCTTTCTCGCCACCACACAAAGGCAATCTCATATCTAAATCAGGCATTGCAAGATGGATCATGAAATGTATCCAGACATGTTCTGTGAAAGCGAAAAGAACCTTAATACCCCCTAGAGTGCATTCCACTCGCAAAATAGGGGCTACTATGGCCTTCCTAGGGAATATTCCCCTAGCTGACATCTGTAAGGCAGCAATATGGTCTACACCGCACACATTCACCAAACACTATTGTGTAGATGTGTTCGCAAGGCAACAAGCTAATGTAGGCCAGGCAGTACTTAAAACACTGTTTCAGACAACTACAGGTTAACCACCGCTTTGGCAGTATACTGCTATATAGTCTTTGCAAAGCATGTGATCTACAGCTCAGATGCCTCGAACGGATAATGTTACTTACCCAGTAAGCATCTGTTAATGGCATGTAGATTCACATGCGCCCATCCGCCTCCCCCGTACCTATAGTTGTTGTAGTTTCTTACTTTGTATACATACGCATGGACATCTCTATTCTACACTTACTAACTCCATTCTCACCCTCTGCGGGAAAACAATCTAACAATGGAGTCGATGCCCATGCGCACTATCACCGAAAGGAGGAGTCACCTTACCTCGTGACTGGAAAGACTTCTTCGAAGAAAAACAACTTGCAAACATCCGGACCCAACACTAGATGGCAGGAGTATGCAAAGCATGTGAATCTACAGCTCTACATGCCAAGAACAGATGCTTACTGGGTAAGTAACATTATCTTTTCCTAGGCTCTTTGACTTTGCAGATGTTTTGTTTTTCCTCAAGACCTGTCTACCCCGTCTCTTGTTTGTTTCTTCTTGGATGGACCTATTGATATTTTTTATTATTTATGTTGATTTATGCAGATTTTTCACTGACTCAGGAAATGGCAAGTTTAAATTTGATCAGAAAACAGTATTTGAATGTTTATTTAAAATTTGGATTTGTGTAATGAATGAAGAATGAATGAAGAAAAGACTTACACTTTATAATAGGTTACTTAAGATTATCTATAAAATTTTGCAATACTTGTCATAATCAAAAGATGTTCATTTCATAGACACAGAAGGAATTACTAGATACAGAGCTGGATTTATATAAGAAGATTCAGGCTGGAGAAGATGTTACTGAACTGAGGAGGAAGTACACAGGGCTGCAGCTTGAGGTAAGTTTGAGAATGTTTCTAAGTTCTGCAAATCAAAAATTAGAATTTCTGCCCATATACCACGTTCAAGGAACCTTGAGTAATCCACGGGGTGTGTGCTTATAGCCTTAATTTGGACATTTTAGTTGAATCTCCATTCTGCATAGTGTCTGGCATGGATCCCATCGTTTCACTTGAAGTTATATGGTTTCATTAAAAGGGGCTTTTGTCAGTCAGTTATTGTAGTCCTGTGCCTTCACAAACGCAGAATCCGGATCCCTTCATTTCTTTATACTGTTTCGTGTGATTTCTGACTGTTAATTCAGTGTCGTTTGCTGTATTGCCTCCAAAACCCACTTTTATTCAGATCAGTTCTTCCTCTTGTTGTTGAATCTCAGACTCTCATTAAGGGACTGCCTTTGTCTCTGATGCACCCAAAGGAGGTTTGTGGACAAGAGGCCAAATTCATGCCTCTCTGAAGGAAACATAGAGGATCCCTTCCAAATCCTTACTCCTTGTAGGAGCCTTAAAATCTATAAACAAAAATGGTTCTGTCGGGAAAGACAATTGCTTTGCTCAATGTATACAATGCAATCTGAACTTCCAATTTTTCAGATGTGAATCATAATTTAAGGGACACACCAAAGAACCGTAAAATTTAGTAAAGTTAAAGTTATCTACTCAATTTTTTGATTATACACAATAATGAAGGCTGTCTACAATACATAAACATACGACAATAAACAAGTGACTATAGTGTGGAATAAGTGACTTGTGGTGATACGTGAAAAGTACTATACAAAATTAACACACAAAAATATACATAGATAGACAAAGAAAAAAGTGCTAATTTGTCATGTCCGTTTCTTAATACATGTATCCCCGACAATAATATTGCTTTTATATTCAAGGTAGGGAACTGGATGGACTATGGGTGACTGTAACGTCGACGTTTCGACCCTAGACGTTTGCGCAGCTGATTAGGCGTCGGGGGCGGGTCTTCATCAGGACAAAAAGGACAAGGAATGACAGCCACAAGTGATCCTATTGACAAAAAGTTGGGCATCCAAGTGGGACCAATTATGTTGAGTAGTCGGGTTAGATGGACGCCAAAGCACACACCGGAGGGTTGTGGTCTGCAGTTATGTAAGGTAATTATCTTCTTCTAACGTAATTATCTTCACCAGCCGGTTGTCCTCAGAACGAAGCTGACAGGAACGAAGGTAGACGTGTGCCCTTGAATTTTAGGATCGCCATGGCGGCCAATTCTTTCTCCACTTATTAATATATCTTCAACCGGCTGGTGAAGATAATTACGTTAGAAGAAGATAATTACCTTACATAACTGCAGACCACAACCCTCCGGTGTGTGCTTTGGCGTCCATCTAACCCGACTACTCAACATAATTGGTCCCACTTGGATGCCCAACTTTTTGTCAATAGGATCACTTGTGGCTGTCATTCCTTGTCCTTTTTGTCCTGATGAAGACCCGCCCCTGACGCCTAATCAGCTGCGCAAACTTCTAGGGTCGAAACGTCGACGTTAGTCACCCATAGTCCATCCAGTTCCCTACCTTGAATATAAAAGCAATATTATTGTCGGGGATACATGTATTAAGAAACGGACATGACAAATTAGCACTTTTTTCTTTGTCTAGCTATGTATATTTTTGTGTGTTAATTTTGTATAGTACTTTTCACGTATCACCACAAGTCACTTCTTCCACACTATAGTCACTTGTTTATTGTCGTATGTTTATGTATTGTAGACAGCCTTCATTATTGTGTATAATCAAAAAATTGAGTAAATAACTTTAACTTTACTAAATTTTACGGTTCTTTGGTGTGTCCCTTAAATTATGATTCACATCTGAAAAATTGGAAGTTCAGATTGCATTGTATACATTGAGCAAAGCAATTGTCTTTCCCGACAGAACCATTTTTGTTTATAGATTGTATATACCCAGGTTCTGAGGGACACAGGGTTACCCCATTATCTTTAATGCCTTGTAGGAGCCTGTCAACAGAAATAAAATACATAAGGCAGCACAGGTCCAAGCCTTAAGCTTCATCCTTCTTGACATGAAATAGTAACCTGTTCCTGTGTCAGCAGAAATAACTGTTAAAAAGGTGAACTTCCCTACTTCATTTACCTCTTTAAGCCAGATTGAGGCGTCTTTTAGAAAGCTATGATGTCTGTTTTCATGGTTCTGGCACGCTCTAGTGTGCCCTTAGGAGCAACTATATTCTGCTTGTCCGTGTCATGTGCAAGAAATAATGTGCAGACTTTGTAATAATGATGCAGAAACTGAACCCTTGACAAATGGTTGGTTCCCTGGAAAGAGGTAATGGATAGTTGGTGTGAACATATCTTTGCTTTATGGGCCACCAGTCAGACAGACCTAGTTTCTAAAAGTACCAAAAAGAAGTGTAGCCTTAATTATTCCTGGGGTTTTCCTAAAAGGGTGTCTGTGGGGTAATTAACCACAAAGGATTCAGAACATTGAGGCATTCAATGGCAGATCCCCAGTTTCCTAGACCATTTAATACCTTCACTTTGATGCAGGTGTCTTCAGCATGCATGACTATGATTGATAAGAATCACCTGAAGATGAGAATGACCTGGATTCCTGAAGGGCATTTTTATTCAGTACTTCTGTCAGTGTTAGACTCTAGAATCTGATAGAGACTGTTAGTTGTAGATTCCTTACCCAGGCGTCAGTCTGGATCCGGAGATTTTGTCTTCAGCAATACCCCTGCACTTCAGTAGGTGGCGTTGATCGACTCTTTGCCCGTTGTCGGCATCGTGGGCGCCAGTTCTTTCTTTTTCCACGCCAGCCTCTTGCAGATCCGGAGAGAGCTACCCCTTAGTCATCTTTTGGCTAGCTTTTTGCGACTTTTGTCGACGTCTTTTTTTGAGTCTTGGACTCCTGGTGCGCGAAGGATGTCCCAACGTTGGACCGGCTTCAAGCCCTGCGCTTCTGTCACAAGATGCCTGTGATAAATCCGCACCTCATGTGCTTGTTGTATCTGATAGAGACTACTAGCCGCAGATTCCTTAACGTAGAATTATCCCCAGGCGTGAGACTGGCTCCGGAAAATTTTTGCCACAGCATCCCTGCTTGCCGGGGGGGGGGGCATGGCACCACACGACTCGCTGTCCGCGGACGTGACGTCAGCGAGGTCACATAAGTCCCACCCCGGCGCGCTGACGTCAGTTTCCTTCTTTTCCGCGTGCAACGCGGATCCGGAGTGAGTTCCCTTGGCCTGTTTTAAGGCCTCTTTTAACGCTTTGCGTTGGGAACAGTGTGCTATGCCTTCGGGTTTCAAGACGTGTGCTTCTTGTACGCGTCAGATGTCGGCAACGGACCCTCCCCCTATATGTATGTGGTGTTTGGGCGAGCACCATGATTCTACGGACTGCGACGCTTGTCAGCATCTCAAGCCGAAGTCCCGGCGGGAGCGCCGGATGAAGTTGCTTTCGGCCCGCTTGTCCAGATCGGTCTCATCACCGCGTCCGTCCCCTGCCTCGGAAGGGTCCAGGAGCCGCCGATTCCGGTTGCGGCATCGTCCTTCACCGAGGCCCCACGGGCGTCGCTCGCCCGCCGGTAAGTCTTGCAGTTTGAGGGCGCGGGTTCCTCTCGGGACGTGCACCCTCGCCCGTCGCCAACCTATCCGCCGTTTCCTGGCGTTGGGGCGACAAGGGCCCAAATGAATGCCTACGCTTCGGCTCTGCGGGCTTCTTTGGGCCCCCCTCCTCTTCCTGAGACGTCCGCGGATCCCTCGCCATGCGCGGGGCCTTCCGCGGATTCGCCGCGGATTCGCCCCCGGCGCCGACGTGTTCGGCTTCAGGTTTTGGAAGTGTGGTGTCGTCGAGGTGCGGCCCTACGGGGTTCCCCTCTTCGGCCCACGGCGTCCCTGCCTCGCCGCAAAACCCTGCGGGGTTCCCTGTGGTGTCGCAGGAGGTCGCTGGGACTCACGGCTCGTCCCCGAGTCCCCCTCGGTCCTCTGGGCTAGCGGCTGTCTTACCGGAGGCCGAGCCGGCGCCGGAAAGGACTGCTTTCCTCCCCGGCCCTGGCGGCGCCACAGGTGGAGGCCGGGACCCGGGGCGCCTCCCCGAGTCCCTCTCGGACCCCTGCGCAGGCGGCTGCCTCGTCGGGGGTCGAGCCGGCGCCTTTTCGGCGCCGTTCATTGGCTGCTTCGGCTCCAACCCCGCCCCTTTCTCCTAGACTGCGTGTGCTGGTGGTGGTCGACTCTGCGCCCCTGGTGGACACTTCGGCGCCGTTCGAGGACACACCGGTGCCCATGGCGGACTCTCCGGCGCCGTCCCAGCGTCGGAGCGTCAACTCTTCCTCTCCGGAGGGTTGTCATCTCCTTGTCTCCTCTTCACCGGAGACTGGACGCCGCATCGTTGCCTTTTCCCCGGCGGCTTCCGGGGCGGGTTCTATGCCGTCTCCGCGTCCACAGTCCCCGGACCCGCTCTTCCGCACCTTGCAGTTGGTGGCCCCGCGGGCTTCTCCGCCTTTTGAGGAGACCCCTCAGGCTCCCCACTCGTCCGTGGGTCCTCCATCCTACAGGGGCTGGCCGTTTCTTCCTCCGGCAGGGCATGGGGATGGGCGGCTTAGTTTGCAGCCTTCGCCCACGGAAGAGTTGCTCTCTCCCCCATGTCGCCCTACGGAGGCGAGTGTAGCATTTGTCCAGGCCATCTCCACGGCTACTGGCATTTTGCAAATGGGCAAACCGGTCGCTCCGCTCCAAACTGATCACTTGTTGGAGGTTCTCCACCAGGGCTCTGGTGGAGGGGATCCGCTTCTTCCTTTTGAAGCTTTGCTCCACAACTCTCTTCTGGGGGCCTGGGGGCATCCTGCTACGGGGGATCCGGTGCCTCAGCCGCTCCTCCACCGCCACCGTCCTGCCCCGCACAATCCAGTCTGCCTTTTTTCCCACCCATCTGCCCAGGGCCCTGTCCTGCAGACTGCTTTCCCCTCCTTGCCTTCGGTGTTGCTCCCTCCGTCACGGGAGGCCCGGTGGTTGGACTCCTGGGGGCGTAACATTTTCGCTTCCACTAGTGCTGCTCTGCGCGCGCTCAACATCCTTTGTGTGTTGGCCAGGGCTACTTCTGACCTATGGGATTCCGCGGAGTCCCTTCTATCTCGCGCCTCCCACGAAGGTGTCCGTGCTGATCTGCGGCACCATGTGCTGGATGGTCGGGAGTTGGCTGCTTTTCTTCTCCGTTTGGCCTTGGATGTCTCTGATTCTCTCGCCCGCGCTATGGCGAGTTCCGTGGCCCTCCGCCGCCATACTTGGTTGCGGGATAGCGTCTTTCCCGAGAATATTCGTGAGCGTCTTGTTGACCTGCCCTTTGATGGGATTCTGTTATTTAACACCCACGCGGAATCCGCTATTCAGCGACTCCTTGCTGGGCTCCGTTCTCCTCCCCCTCCGTAACCTTCGGGTTGTCGGTCCTCAGGTGTCTTCTGGGAGGCGTTTATCCCACCTTTCTCCTTGGGCCTAGTGTTTCGGTTGGCCCCTCTGTGTGCTGTGTGGGGCTGGGACTGCCTTTCGGGTCCTTCAGTTGGCCCCTCTGTCCTTTTGGCTGCGGGTACGGCCTTTTCGCTTTGTGGTGTGTGTTTTTTGGCTGTTAGTGAAGCCGTATGGGTCCTCAGGTTGGACCATCTGTGTCCCCTTTTTGGCTGATTGGTAAGCCGTCTGTGGTGATACCCACAGGTCTTTCTGTTCTTGACCTCTGCTGCGGGTTTTTCCCTAAGAGGTGTTCCCCTGTTTTGTTTTGGGTGTGTCATACCCTAGGTGGGGTTCTTGTTGGCTATTGTATAGCCCTGTCCTAAGCTGGGCGGGTGTGGATCCCTTCTTGGGTTCCTCGCGTTTCCTGGCGTCACTGTATTCCGCTTGGTGCGGTATACATCCGCAGCCTTCTCGCGGCTTCCGCTGCTCCAGGTTCTGTCCTGCTCAGTATCCACTGGTGTTTCGACCCTTCTTCTGCAGGGCTTGCCTGGCGTACGTTTGCCCTTGTTCCCGCGGGATGTCTGCCTCTGTGCGTTTTGCCTTCCCTCCTCAGCCTCTGGATCGCCAGACCGACTTTTGTCATGCCGTCTACGGCGTCGTGTCTTGGTGTTTCCGCCTTATTATCTGACGTTCGGCCTGGTCCTCTATCTTGTGTTCCAGGGGGGCCAGGATATTCCTGGTGTTCTCCTGTGTTCTGGTTGACCGTTTTAGGTCTGTGCTACATGTTTCCCACTTCTCTTCGTGGGCCGGGTTGTGCCACTGGGACGGTCCTTCTTTGGGGCTTGTGCGGGGGGTTCCCTTGCCTTGGTCCTGGTCTTGCGCTCGGCTTGTTCTGGGCACTTCTTCATAGTCTGTACCAGCTGCCGGCTGCGCACGCCTGGACGTTATGGTCCACCCCTTTGGGCCTTGGCGTGTACCCGTGTGCTCCTGTCCGTCGCTCTGCTGGGGCTTGCGTGACTGTGTCTTCCTTCTCACGTCTGCGCTTCTCGGCTGTGGGGCCGTTCTTGCTCCTGAGGCGGGCTCTGCTCCCGTTTCCACCTCTTCTCCTTGGATTCGCGGGTGGTTCTTTTCTTCTTTGATACTCTCTTGGTGCCGGCTGTCCCTCCGGGTTCTCTGGCGGACACCCTTGGCCCCTCGGGTAGGCTTGTGGTATCCTGGCCTTCCCTTCTCCTTGTTCTTCCGCTGCTTGGTGGGGGCTGGGACGTCCTTCCTGTCCCCATGACACATCCCCTGTTGGGGTCCTGTGTTCTTCCAAGCTGGTGAGATTCTCTCGCAGACCCTCCTCCCCTCTGGGTATGGCTAGGCTATCTATTCTACGTTAAGGAATCTGCGGCTAGTAGTCTCTATCAGATGTACAAGTTACTTACCTTCGGTAACGATGTATCTGGTAGAGACGATTCTAGCCGCAGATTGCTTCACAGCCCGCCCTTCCTCCCCGTTCTGCGAGGACCTTCAGTTTGGTCTTCTGCAATTGCCTCCCTCAGGGTGGCTTGTCTTCAGCGAGTCTCCTCTTTCACTTCCTCCCTGGCGGGATGCTTCGTTCTGTTTCTTTGTTCCACCCCTTCCTTTCTGGTACTTGGACGGTGGGTTTACATGTCTTTCTGCGTCCCTCCACCCTGGTTATTCCAGTGTGGGGCCTACTCATGCTCTTCTCCCTTTCTCAATGCATGGGGTTTCTGACTCCTATGCAGTCCTCTGGGTTAGGGTCTCTTGGCTGTGCCTCAGCCCTTGGCTCTTTACAGGGGATGCGACACTCCTTGGTGGTGTTGTCTTGGGGTCATTTGTCGTTACTCATCTGTTCCGGCTTGTTGCCCTTCACTGTTATAGCTTGTGGTTGCAGACTTTCTGTCGTCTGTTATGGCATTTTTCACCTGTTTTTTCTGTCTCCAGGGTGGATATCGCTTTGGCTTTGCAGGGTTGCTTCTCAGAGGCGGTACTCTGCTCTTTCCCTTCCATGCCTTTCAGTGACACAGTGCCTGGCACTGTCCCTCATGGTGCTGTCCTTCACCATTCGCTTCTTCCCTTTCTGTTTCACTGCTTTTCGCACACTGTTCCCATGCTTTCCCAATTTTGTTTGTGATGGCTCTGCATTGTGGCGCGGAAAAGTTCTCCAAGGAAAACTGACGTCAGCGCGCCGGGGTGGGACTTATGTGACCTCGCTGACGTCACGTCCGCGGACAGCGTCAGGGCGGAATCATGTGGTGCCCCGCCCCCCCGCCGCGCAGGGTTGCTGTGGCAAAAATTTTCCAGATCCAGTCTCACGCCTGGGGATAATTCTATGTTAAGGAATCTGCGGCTAGAATCGACTCTACCAGATACATCGTTACCGAAGGTAAGTAACTTGTACGTCTGGAGCGCAACCACGACCCGAAGTCGTGCTCCGACTGTCGGGCCATGCATCCGAGGACTTTGCAGGAGCGGTCCCGAAAGTTGTAGGAGGTCTGGCGGTCAGCTCCGCGTCACACCCGGTCTCGTTCGTGAGGAAGGTCACGAGGCCGTTTGCGGAGCCCCCACTCCTTGTCACACTCCAAGTCGTCGAGGTCCCCGGGTAAGTCAAAGCACAAGAAGAAGGCGAAGAAGCACAAGCGCTCATCACCTTCTCCCCGTCGGTCGGCTGACGCGATGTAGGGCTGAGAGCGTCGTCCCTCGAGGGCTCCGTCTCCGATGCCTGCTTCATGGACGACTCCGCGCCTCCCACCTTTTCCGAGAGCCGAAGCGTCTCCTGCCCAACTCAGACATTTTTACGAGGCCTTACACCTTGTCTTTGGGCAGCCCGACTCAGCCGGTGCGCCTTGGGCCCCCGCGGAGCAGGCCGGGGGTCCTGGGCCTTCGATGCCGGAGGCTCCGGCCGCGGCGCCGGAGGGCCCCTGCGGATCCAGGCCTGGATCCGGATCGACGTCGGTCAATCTCACTCGACCTTCCCCGACGCTGATCACGACAACGACCCCTGCTTCGGCTGTGCCCCCGGCCGACATCATCCCCATCCTCATCCTCATTTCCTCAACCCCGAGTTAGACACGGTCCCAGACCGACGTGTGAACAGATGACAGAGGGTAATTTTGTTCCCCTGTTCATCCCTGGTGTTCCGTATCAACCAGAGGGTGGTGATGAGGACTGGGAGGGGTCGCTGGACCCTTTAACCGACCAGCTTGAAGAACCGGACTGGCGAGAGGACCTGGGTGATGCAAGTGGTCTGGACACCTCTCCAGACACTGGTTTGCTTTCTCCCCCTACCGTGGCTATGGAGGAGGGAGCGTCCTATGCTGTGGTGGTGAGAAGGGCGGCAGAGGTCCTTGGCCTTGAGCTCCCTTTGGTGGCAGTCAGGACTAATCTCCTGCGGCTTCTTCCTCTGAACCCCTATTGCCATTCAATGAAGCCCTTACTGATGTCCTCCTGGGCACTAGGTCCAAGCCCAGCACAGGGGCTCCTGTGGAGAGGACAATTGCCCGCCACCACCCGGCCCAGGGCGACCCAGTGTTCTTGACCCAACACCCTTCCCCTGAGAGCTTGGTGGTCCAAGCCTCTTCTTCTAGGGGCGCGTTCCCTTCTGCTCCTCCAGATAGGGAATCCAAGAAGCTGGACAGTCTTGGGAAGCAAATGTTCTCTTCCTCCAGCTTGGCACTGTAGTCGGTGAATACCGCGTGCCTCTTGTGCTGCTACTCCCATACCATCTGGGATATGGTCGCGCAGGTGCTGCCTCAGTGCCTGGAAGAGGCCCGGGCCATTCTCTCCTAGGCAGTTGCGGATGGGAGAGACGCAGCCAAATTCGCCATTCGTTATGGACTGGATACCACAGACTCACTGGGCAGAACGATTGCCACGTCAGTAGCCCTTAGACGCTACGCCTGGTAGAGGACATCTGGCTTTTCGGGGGATGTCCAGTCAACCTTGATGGACATGCCTTTTGATGGCCATCATCTTTTTGGCGACAAAGCAGATTCAGCGCTTTAAAGACTCTTGAGCTACAGCCAGATCTTTGGGCCTCACTGCGCCTTCCTGTCCACTCCAGTCTGCTTTCCGTCCCTTTCCTGGCTACGGAAGGGATGCCCAACCGCGTCCTGTCCAGTCTAGCCACTGGTTCACGCAAGCTGCCCAGCCTCTATCCCGGATTTCGGTGAGAATGACTGTGAGGCTGCTGGGCCTCATGGCCTCCTGCATCCTGCTGGTGGATCATGCCAGGTGGCATATGCGGTTTCTGCAGTGGGACCTGAAGTTCCAGTGTGCGCAGCATCAGGGGAGTCTTTCCGACTATGTCCAATTCTCAGAGGGAACTGTGACACAGCTGCAGTGGTGATTGACGAACCAAGATTGGGGTCAGAGGCCGATCCCTCTCCCTTCCCCAACCAGATCTAACAATAGTGACCGATGCATCAATCCTGGGATAGGGCAGCCATCTGGGAGAGGCAGAGATCAGAGGAGTCTGGTTTCTGGCAGAGTCCAGGCTCCATTTCAACCTGCTTGAGATCCGGGCGATCAGACTGGGACTGAAGGCATTCCTTCCCTCTCTCAAAGGGAAAGTGGTGCAGGTGTTCACAGACAACACCACCGCCATGTGGTACTGCAACAAACAGGGCGGGATGGGGTCGCGGACCCTTTGTCAGGAGGCTCTGGACATGGCTGGAACATCAGGGCATGACCCTGGTGGTTCAACACCTGGCTGGTTCTCTGAACGCCAGGGCGGACAAAGTCAGTCGTCGGTGCTTGGTCGATCACAAATTGCGTCTTCATCCGGAGGTGGTGCAAGGTCTCTTTCAGCGGTGGGGAGAGCCTTGGTTAGATCTGTTCGCCACCGAAGAGAACGCACAATGTCAGCAGTTCTGCACGTTAGAATTTCCAAGGCGGCACTCGGTCGGCGACGCTTTTCGTTGCGAGTGGAATTGCGGTCTTCTATACACCTTTCCGCCTATACCACTTCTACCCAGAGTGCTAAAGAAGATCAAGTGCGACCGGGCCCAAGTCATTCTTGTGGCTCCGGACTGAGCATGAAGAGTCTGGTACCCCGAGCTCTTGAACATGGCCATCGATCCTCCGATCAGACTGCCTCTTCGGGAGGATCTTCTGTTGCAGCAGCAGGGGACGGTCCTCCACCCGAACCTGTCCAACCTCCACCTCCTAGCGTGGAGATTGAGCGGCGCCAGTTGACAGCTTTTGACCTTCCTCCCGAAGTCTCTAATGTCATTTTGCCAGCCAGGCGTCCCTCCACTGAAACGATATATGCCTGTAGATGAAACAAATTTGTGGCATGGTGCTCAGTAAAGGCTGTGGATCCCCTATCTGCCCCTCTTTCAGAGGTCCTTTTGTATATACTTTCTTTGGCCCAGCAGGGCTCTGCTCTGGGCACTCTCAAAGGTTATCTTGCAGCTATCTCTGCTTTTCTTCGACTGCCAGATCAGCCATCCTTGTTCAAGCCTCCTATTGTTAACAGATTCTTTAAGGGCATTACTCATCTGTTTCCTCCATTTCCCTTCATAATGCCCAAGTGGAACTTGAATTTTGTTCTCACATTTCTTACGCATGCTCCCTTCGAGCCTCTTCATAACTGTCATCTTAGGCTCCTCACTCTCAAGACTGCCTTCCTTGTTGCCATCACCTCTGCTCACAGGGTGAGTGAGCTTCAGGCTCTATCGTCCAAGCCCCCTTTTGTGCATCCAGACAAAGTGTTGCTTAGAACGAGACCTTCGTTCCTTCCTAAAGTGGTTACACCATTTCATGTAGGACAATCCTTCACCTTACCCACCTTTTTCCCACCACCCTCCCTTCCAAGGAGGAGGAGAGACTCCACCGTCTTGACCCTAAATGTGCTCTGTCATTGTATCTTGCCCGCACCAAAGACTTCCGGGTGGATGATCAACTCTTTATAGGCTATGTGGGTACCAAGAAAGGCCGGCCTGTTCAAAAACGTACCATCTCTTGATGGGTTGTCCTTTGCATAAAGATCTGCTACGCTTTAGCGAAGAAGGTTCCTCAAGTGGGGCTGCGTGCTCACGCCACTAGGGCTACGGCAGCAACCATTGCATTGGCACGCGGAGTCCCACTCCTTGATATCTGCCAGGTGGCAATGTGGGCATCTCTGCACACGATTACTAGACACTATTGCCTGGACAGTCCAGTCTGGAGGGACGACTATTTTGCCCGTTCGGTCCTCCAGAACTTTCTCGTGTGAACTTGGTTCGCAGACCCTCATCTGGGGATGGTATTGCTGGGGTATCTATTCTAAGGTAAGGAATCTACAACTAACAGTCTCTTTCAGATGAACAAGTTACTTACCTTCGGTAAGGATGTATCTGGTAGAGACATATGTTAGTTGTAGATTCCTTACCGCCCCACCCATCCTCCCCACTCTGCGAACTAATTTCTAGGGATAGGGACTCCCTTACAGGGCCCTAGTTGTGGCGCACCAGTGGTCACCGTCTTTCATGGCTCTGCGCTTCTTGCGTGGAAAGTCGTGTCAGAACGGATGTCATTGCGCAGGGGCGGCATCTAAGTAGGCACCGCGACGTCATCCCGGCGACGCGGAGTCGACCGACGCCTCCTACCGACGCGCAGGGATATTGCTGAAGATGAAATCTCTGGATCCAGACTGACACCTAGGGGAAATTCTAAGGTGAGGATTCTACAACTAACATATGTCTCTACCAGATGCATCGTTACCAAAGGTAACATGGTCTTCAGATGCTATTTGAATCTCCCCCAATGTGAAGCTGGGAATCGTCCAGTAAAATAAAGAAGTACTTTATGGTATCTTTAAACAGATGCTCCTCAAAGGGGGTTAAAGTAGTCTGTTCAAAACACATTTTTTCCCATACCTTCCAACCCTGTAGTGATATTTCCTTTGGGCACATCCCTTGCTCAGATTCTGATTGCACAAGCTAGTTCTTCTATAGCTCTTCTCCTATCTTGGTTTACTACAACTGCAGTGCTTTTCTGGGAGCTGAAGGTGTTCTGGCTCTCTTGTACCAAGCTTATCCTTTTCAGTTTAAGGGTTTGTTCAAGGCGTGTGCAAATGTGGGCAAAGTAATATTTCAGAAGACCCTCACACAGTTTGTTCGTCAACATAACAAATGAAAATATTTGTAAAGCACTAACACCTGCCAGTATCTGGGCATCTCCGTGCTAGACAGATGACTTTTCAAAAGAATAAGGGAAGTCATCTAGGCCATTAACTGGAATCAAAGAACCAGGTCTTAACCAACTTGCAGAAATGTAACACCATTTGGGCCGTGCTCCATGCAGAAGAGAACTCCAGAGTTTGTAATCTTAAGCGAAAAAGTATTTGCATCCTTGTCGTCCCCGGACAAGATGCAGCGATCAAGTTAGCCGAAGAAGAACATAGCTAACTTGAGGGATCATAAGGCTGAGACCGCTTTAGAAGTAAAGCAGGACCTAGTTTCCTTCTAGCTGAGTAAGTAATAAGCAATTTGAATTTGAGTCCTTTTATGCACAGGGAGCCAATTGAACCTCCATAGATGAGCGGATATAGGTTTGCGACGTATAATGTTCAGACTGAGGCAGGCTGCCACATTTTGATCTAGTTGACGTTTTGTAGAAGGTGTTTGGGAGCCCCATATAGAACGAATTGGCTTAGTTCAATTGCGATGTAGTGGGTGCGTGTACCACTTCTTTGTGTGAAGCCGGGGAAATATATTCAAAAGACACCCAATTGATGGACGGAATGCAGAACAAATCAAAACATTCACCCCCAGTCAAGAGATCTGGGTTAAATCCATCATTCTTTTGCTCACCATGCCCCCCCAGTTTAGACCTGGCCATATGCAAATCAGTCTTGACCCTGTGCCTCATGGGAACAGTCCAGCCCGAACTGCCAAGCCAGGTCCTCCCTGGACCGGAAACAAGCATCCTAGGACCGGTTTCGGTGTTTCAGCCCTCTTCAGCCAGGATAGCTTGATTCTAGTGGCACAGTGAGCCCGGGACCCACGTCTGGGCATACCCGGCGCACTTAGGGTGAGAAAGCAAAAGACAGGTTCTGCATTCTGTCCATCAATTGTTGTTTTTGCATTTGTCACCCCGAGTGGGACGGGTATGCCCAGACGTGGGTCCCGTGTTCTCCATGCCGCTGGAGTCAAGCTATCCTGGCTGAAGAGGGGTGAAACCCCGAAACCGGTCCTAGGATGCTTGTTTCCAGTCCAGGGAGGACCTGGCCTGGCAGTTCGGGCTGGACTGTTCCCATAGGGCACAGGGTCAAGACTGATTTGCATATGGCTGGGTTCAAACTGGAATGGCATGGTGAGCAAAAACGATGGATTTAGGCCCAGATCTCTGTACTGGGGTGAATGTAGGACATTGTTCTGCATTCTGTCCATCAATTGTTGTTTTTGCAGGGGAAATATATTCAGCAGCTTTCTGAGGGCATGTAGCAGTGTGAAGCAGTGCTAGTAAGCTAAACATCCCTAGTGGACTGCAGCACTGAAATGTGCCACCATTGGAGTGACAAGCAGAAACATGACTCTAGGCCTGTGACTGCAGCCTAGTCGGGCAGTGTTAAAACTGCCAACTAGACATGGCAAAGAAACTTTTTGCTAGGTCAAATCCTTTCTTATTAAGACACCCATGCCATTTTCACTGTAACAAGGCCGATGGTCCCATTGGCTAACATGGAGTTTCACTAGCCACTGCGCTAGGTACTAACTTCCGTTTGGGACCACCAAAGATATCACTCCAAAGTATCAGATTAATTATTGCATTAAACCCAACTCATTGCTGAGATCAGATTTAAAGTAATTTGTAACAGAAAGGTGACTTTAGAAAGTCACCACTTTGTTGCCAAACCTCCAGTAGCCTTTCCTGACTATTTGCATTAGTTGTCATCTGAGACAACATGCTGCCCCACTGCTAGGCAGTGTGAAGTGCTCCCAGGAACAGGTAATAAAGAGAATTGCTGGTGGGAGGAGAAGTGACTGCCTCCACCAGGATGACTACTGAGTGGTGCCAAAGATGGCCCAGCTTTAAAGAGTCTACTGTCGCAGTGAAGCAAATGACAATCACACCCTTGCCTGCCTCCTCCTTTGGGTAGGCAGACAGACTGGCATCTCCTCCAGAGGAGGAAACCCTGTAACACAACCGGTTTTCCAGGAGTGGCTCATTATGCTGGGTATACCCCAGGGGTGTGCCCAGAGCTCTGTCCTAGGGAAGAAGGGTCCCGACAGCTTGGGTTTGGGGATAGAACGGTATCCTGGGATTGTTTGGTGACCAAACCCCCAGGAAGTGATTTAAAGTGGGAACTGTTGTCTTATTGGCTACTGAGTCTTCTCCCAGAAACAAGAAGATGGCATAAACGTGGCAACCCTAGCACACAGTCCTCAGATCACTACTGGACTGGAAGAAAGAAGAACTGCCCTGCTGCACCCTTGACCCAGCAAATAGAGGCTGCAACAAAGGTTGGACTGCACCTGCTGCACTCTAGGGACCCACAAAGAGGACTGTGTCTCTGTGGCCACCCGAGGAAAATCGTTCCACTGACGCCAGGATAGAAATGACTTGAACGGCTAGTTGACTAGCCCCCTGTTCATCACCAGGGACACAAAAGATGAAAGAAGCCTGCACTTTTGAGGGCCCAGCTGCCCAAGAATGTCTGCCTGCCCCTGGACTCTGAAGTGCCTGCTGAGAGACAGTCCTGACCTTCCCGAGGTATCACCAAGCCAGTGGGACCCGTGTCCGACATCTAAGTGGACTCTGGTGGCCCACCAAAAAAGAGAAAATCATGTGCCAGCAATTGCTGAAGACTGCTTATGCACTGTCATAGCCCGAGGTTTGAGACCAGACAACACCCCTGACTCTTGTGAATAACAGGGTCGCCCCAGGAACACTAACCACATCTCTGCAGCATCTCCTGCATCTGCATTTCTGGCATTAGGACCACTTCTTGGCTGAACTGCATGAAAAGAAGAAAAGTACATTGAGGACCCCAAGACTGCTGAAAGTGACACGTAACTGTTCCCCTGGACCTGAATGGTCCCTGTGGTTAGCTCCCAACCCTTTGTGGCTAGTTCAATAGAGTTCTAACAGATGTTTTAGACCTTTGGTTACTGTTCATCTGAAGACTAATTTAAAGTAATTTTACTTACTTTTTGAAAAATCATATCTCTGGTTTCCCTCAATAGATATTTGTCGTTTTGGTGTCTCTCGAAAGCTAAAAATACTTTATTTTTTATAAAATGGTGTTGGATTTTTATCGTATAATGTTTTTTTTCTTACCTGTTTTGTTATTTTTAAATGCTTTACACTTGTTCCTTTGATTAAGCCTGACTGCTCTGTGCCACAGCTACCGTGGACTGAGCTATGGGTTTACTTTAAGAAACCTAACTGGACCTGATTAAGATTGTTCCATTATTACATATTGAGGTCTTAATATCACGCCACATAATAATCTACTTTCCTACAACAATGATTTTGGCTTTATGGGTATTAAGTTGTAAATAAGGCTCCCTGTTAACTGTTTTCACAGATTTTTACAGATCAATACAGACAGAAAAGTTTTTATTTTCTCTTCTGTATTTATTTTAAAATGTGGATAAAAACGGAAATGTGGTTGTTTTTTGAGTGATTCTAAATGCAATCAGTCATGACTGACAGGCTTATAGCTGTGGGAATTGATAGGTAAGGGGGTTAAAAAATGACATTTTAGTAATGAGGCTTAAACAGCAGTAGGCATGCACAAGGTTGAAACTAAAACTTGCAAGTTTTCTTATAAGTGTACTACTTTATCATCAGTGGGTGTTCATATCATTGAAACTCGTCTGGCATTCAAGTAATATTGTACATTTATTGGTTAAATTGATGTGGAAGTATACTAGTTTCTGTTTCATTTTTTCTCAGAACACAAAATATATGTGGTTAAATACATATAAAATTAGCAAAAACTAATTTTTGATAAATACAGACAGAAATGTAAAAAATAAATGCCATAAAACTGGGAGTCCTAGTGTAGGAAGCTGGCTTTTTCGGTAGTGTACCAAAATGAGGTACACTAAGTAGAAATTCCAAATGAACCCTTATTGGCTTATAGGGCTTAAATTAATAATCCCAAATGCTCTCTTTGGTTGTAGTGTTGGCGAGCAGTTTAGGCCTATCAGAGGGTAGTGTTAAGCATTTGTTGTACACACAGAGTCAATAGATGAGACACACTCAAGAAGAAACACGAAACCAATTTAGAAATATAACATACTTTTTAAATATAATTTTAGACACCAAGAACTTTGTAGTCGGGTAAGTATGTTAGACGTTATCAGATTTTACATTAAAAATAGTAGAAAATGACAACTGTCAGATTGGAGGCATGAGCCTCGAACGCGGTAATGTTATCTTATCTGAAAAACATTAATTGCATGGGTCACTTGCAGGACTTACAGGACTGTTCTTCTGGACATAAGGTGGCTAGGGGCCAAGGTCCAAGAAGCCACCAGCAGTTCAATTTCTTCTGCCTTGGGATGTCTGGATGCAGAGGTGCTGGTTGCGGTGGTAGCCTCAAACGCTACCTGTTAAAGTCAATGGGAAATGGTACCTGTAGAAAGAGGCTGCAAGCGAGGACTGGGGAACCAGTCCGACTGAACCCAAAGTGGGACTCTGCTCTTGAGGGTCTCTGGGGCACAAGGACACCATTGGCTTCCTTGGACTCGGGCTGTGGGGCTTGGGTGCATAGGTGTTTTGTCAGGTGGGGTCGCTCTGTCAGAGGCTCTCACTCTGGGTCTGAGACCTGGTGAAGGGGCAAACAGGGCAGCAGGGTGACTCTCAGTGCTGGCCTCGTAGATCCGGACGTCCCTCGATGGTGTGTCGGTGTTGTCCGGACCGGACATGCAACAATCTTTGTTTGCAGCACCTGCTCCAGTACCCAGGGCATTGATGCAGCTCGGTTCCTGGGGGTCCTGGCATCTCCAAACTTTGTGGGGAGATGGATCTAACCTCCTGGAGCACAAAGACCTTTTGCTGGTGTGCTGCTCCCTCTGTGGGCCCCGGGGTCGACCAAACGCTGGACCGGGCAGCTCCAGTTGGTGCTTGCTGGTACAGGGAAGTGGCTCCTCCACTCCAAGGGAGATCTTGAATAGTTGTTGAGGTGCTGGACGTTCCTCCAAGGGTTTGGAGAGGGTGTCCAGCTCTTTGTAAAGTCAGTCTCAGCGCTTGGCGCAGTACAAGCAGCCTGGCAGGGTTTGGCGCCAATCTTTGGTGGTGCATGTCCTCTGTTCTCGCTCTGTCGGTCCTTCTTAGTCTTCCTCGGTTCCCAGTAGTTGAAGTTTTGACTTGATCTGTTTTCCTGGTGTCAGGGGGCCACCTAAATACTCAATTTAGGGGTGTTAAGGGAACTGTAGGGTAGTAGCCCATGGTTACGTACCCCTGGGGTCACCACACCTCCTAGAGGACCACTTCCTGCGAGGAGTGGGCATAAATAACCCTGTCCCAGAGTTGCTAATTTCACCACAACCAAAATGGCTAAATCCTTTCTTGGTTGTTCATTTCAGGGTGTCCACAATAGGGGGTGTGTCCAGCCTGGAAGTGCAACACGCCTCCTGACTATCGAATTTCCCGCCTGACCTGGTGCCAAATGGGCCTCAGGGCAGGGGGTCCCATTCCCTATGTCTGGGGGAAGCCGGGTCACATATCAGTGCGGCAGAGGCTTTGAAGATTCAGGCCTTGGTATGCAGATTCCATAGCCATCCTGCTGCAGGAGGCGAGAACACCTCCTGCCAGAGCAGGCATTGTTCCTGACCTTTCTGAGAGTGTGCACTTTCATCTGCCGTGGATCAGAAACGTGTCTGTGGTGGCAGGCTGGAAGAGTCCACTCATCCAGTATGCTAGAAGACTAGTAAGGTTTTAGGGGGCACTAATAAGGTGCCCTCTTAAGTGCATCTCATAATAAATCTAGTACTGACATCAGTACAGATTTATTAAGACAAGGTGTTTGATACCAAACACCATAGATTTCAGTAAAGCCATCATGTAACTGGGGAACTCGTATTGAACAGTGCCCACTACATATACTTATGATGGCTTCCCTTTTCACTAGTACCATCTAGTAATTGAACTAGACCACACAATGGCATATCTGCTCATGCAGATATGCACTCACATGTAATATAATGCACTCTGCCTTAGGGTTACAAGGCCCGCTGTAGGGGTAACTTACATATATTACATGCAGTGACTTTGGCATGGCACGGCACACAGCGAGTGTTCCATGTTGGGTTTTCACACCTGGTTTGCACCATGACACAGTCTACAATAACAGCCTGCACGCAATTTGTGTGCGAGTCCCTTAGGGTGGCATAAGACATGCTGCAGTCCTTAGGGGCCCTCCATTGTACCCATGCCCTAGGTACCAGGGTACCATTTACTGGGGACTTATAGTGGTGCTAAAGTCCTTGCCAATTGGGTTACAATTTGACTTTAACTTTTTTAGGGGAAAGAGCACTGAGGTCTGGTTAGCATGCCTCATGCATTGTCAGAGTTGAAAACTAGCATCTAGTAGTCAAAAAGGTGGCAAAAAGTGGCAGGACAACTGCAGCAAAATTCCAGTTTCCTACACTTAGTTGTACTGTACTTTCCTTCATCCAAATGGATAAAGCTATCAGACTGGACTTAAAGGAGCTGTGAGTAAGCATAGTGTTCTCAGAAACACTGATGATGAGCTGTGTTTTGACATGATAGGAAATCATTTTAATACCAAAAGATTGCACTAGTGTGGCCAGCGAAGACACGTATACATTATAATAGGGTAGTGCTCAATGATGAGCCCTGACATAGTCTGTACAGGAATGGGATAAAAGCAGAAGCAGAGTGTTCCTAAATGGATCTCCTAACATGTTACTGCCTCCAGATACCCAAGCCCCAACCAAGAAGATATTCTGTGGTACAAAGTCAGGAGAGACCCACAATACCCAGGGCCACTATGAGGTCACCCAGTTCTCCTCTGAGTACTTACCGGACTATAAGGTCTTTCCCCAGCCTTACATCAGGCACATTCCTGCACAAACTTCAGTGTTTATACTGTGTCTCAGAAGGTTAGCTCTTTGGAGCAGAGAACCTTTATGTCTGGCCCTTTGCTGGTTATCCTTCTCTTTCCTTAACATTAACCTTGATATTGAAGCCCTCAGTGTCGCACCAATCAGTGCCTTCTTCTATAGTGTTACATTCATCTGCTGAGTATAGGACCGGACGTCAGCAGGGAAAAACCTGTGTTATAGAACTTGGGCAATATGAAAAGCAGTATCACAAGTAAGGGGGACTTGAGGCGCTTATAGGTCCAGCATACATGCCCCTAGGATATATGTATTCAAACAAGAGTATGCAGTTCCTTAAGGAACTGCATACTCTTGTTTGAATATGAAAAGCAGCACACAGGAGTTAGAGTTGAGCAAAGAGAAGAGGGAGAATGACTCCTTTAAGACAAGGAAGCAGACCACCTTATGGAAACGGAGAAGGACTGTCCCAGGGAGATGGACACCTTGCAAGATGAAACCAGTATTTGCAATGCAATAGGTCTCGCATTTGCAAGGGTTTCAGCTATTGCCATTATAAATGACAATGCTTTTTATCTATGTTGGTTTTTAAAACAGACAAATAAAAGGTATTGTCATTTACAATTCCAATAGCTTAAACTCTCGCAAATGTGAGACCTATTGCATTGCAAATGCTTGTTATATATTTTTTGTCTGCCGGTCCCGCCACTCGGGGCTTAGCACGTCAAACTTAACCCATAGCCATCTTGCACCAGTGACTAACAACAAGCACGGAGAGAGATCAGCTGAGTACAATAAGGCTTTAGCTAGAAAAAAATGAAGGCATTTTTGCATTGATTATTAACATTTCTCCATTGTAATTTGCCCGTGTATAGTTTCTATCGGAACTTGTGTGCATAACAAGCAAATATGTATAATATTGTGCTGCCCCCACAGGGAGAGGTTATGGCGCAGCGGTCAGAGTTACCGACTCAGGAGCTGGGGACCAGGGTTAGAGCCTCGGCATCGGCTCAACATCAAATCACTTAATCTATCTACTAATGTAAATTTTAAAAAAGCAGCGTGTTTAAGTGGGGTTGGGGGTGGGGGAAGAGAAATTAAAAGAAAAAAATAAACAGACCTCGGAGAGGTGTTTGGGGCGGCAAGCAGTGAGGGGTGAAGGGGTGGAGCTGTAGCCAAGGAGCGATAGAGCAGCTGTTGCATGAAAGCATGTCGTGCCTTCAGTAGGAGAAACTCATTAAAGAAAATAGTGCTTACAGACTAAATTAGACCTACTGTGTAACAACAGAAGTGAAAGGGCCAGTGCTCATGGGAGGTTACAAATGAAGACAAGGCAGTACTAAGGAGGGACTAACAATACTATTAACCAATCAGAAGCCAGCATTTACGAAGGACAATGACACAATCCAATTAAAAATATGGGCATAGAGTGGGCGGGGCTTCAAGTCCATACTCGAATACAGCATGCCTCGCAGAGCAGCGCATGCGCTGCCCAGGCTCGACCTAAAGAGGGCCTGTCCCTCCTCCTGCAGACTGTCAAAGTGTATTGCCTCACTTAAGGTATCCTTAAATTATTCTTAAAAAATACCTCCCACCATCAGCTAATAAGAAAATGCCTGCAAGTTAAATTATATTTTTGCTTTATCAACCGACTGCTATAGTGCAGACTTATCCTGACAGCTTGCTTTTAATATGGCAAGCTTTTAATTCTTTTATAGGAGAAGCTTGTTATGCATGAATAAAGAATGCTGCAGATGTGGTTTTAATATTCCCGATCATGCTTTTCTGATGGATACCTCTAAATGCAGAATCCTAAC
This sequence comes from Calotriton arnoldi, assembly GCA_963921515.1. Lineage (NCBI taxonomy): Eukaryota > Metazoa > Chordata > Amphibia > Caudata > Salamandridae > Calotriton > Calotriton arnoldi. The sequence continues at coordinate 964,275 of CAWUFW010004739.1, read as the reverse complement.
CCTTTGAATTACCGAGGTGCCAGACTGGATTTAGAAAACAGTCTGCAATAGCTCCTGCCTGCTGACAGATTGTAGCATCTGACTCTATGGCTGCTTCATATCACTTCTGAATATGTCAATACAGAGCCACATATAGGTCCCACCCCATGCACTGATGTTAGTTCTTTTTCTGTGCACTTTGAAATAGATCTAGCTTCCAACTTTGACAGTGTGCATAGGGAGGTCCCCCACAAAGACTACATGCTGCAAGCTATACCATGTCTCCGAGATGCAGATGTGCTGCAAGCTGTACTGCCCCTCCGAGAAGTAAATGTCAGATAAACATCTAGATGACATCTTTCTTTGGTGCCTAAGATCCAAGCATGATTTGAAGTCATGTGTGAAATGCACCCAAGATATCAGGGAGTGGGAGGCGAAGCTGTATGTTCGAGGCATGTGAGCTGTAGATCACATGCTTATGCATAGATCGCCATCTAGTGTTGGGCCCGGATGTTTGCACTTTGTTTTTCTTCGAAGAAGTCTTCCTAGTCACGAGGTAGGTGACTCCTCCTTTCGGTGATAGTGCGCATGGTCATCGACTCCATCTTCAGATTGTTTTTTTTCTGCCATCTGGTTCGGATGTTACTCGCGCTCCGGTTCGACGCCGATACTTCGGTTTCCCTCGGTGCGTAGAACACTCACCCTTGACGGTATTGTTTCCGATCGCGTATTCCATTCTTCGCGTATCGTGTTTATTGACAAAAAACCCTATTTCGATCGGAGAGCTCGTGGTAGGCCGTCGGGCCTAGCCCCCGGTTCGACTCCCAGTCGATGGAACGAACTCCCTTTAAATTCTGTCCTCTGTGCCACGCGAAATACCCGCGCACCGACTCGCACGAAGTGTGCAACCTGTGTTTGTCACCAGAACACAGTGAACAGGACTGCGACGCTTGCCGAGCTTTCCGCTCCAAAAAGACTCTTCGCAACCGTCGGGCTCGACGACGCGACATGCAGAGCCAACACACAGGCTCCATTCCGGACCTGAATCTGATGAAGAAGCCGGCGACGTTATCGGAGCCGAGGAGAAACAGGAACAGATCTCCCTTTACGACGACTCCGACCAGGATGAAGACATCCCGCATGGACAACGTACTGTAAGTACAGTCCCTACTCCACCCCGAATCCCAAGTCAACCGAAAAAGAAGGCTCCGGACGAACCCGTGCCCTCGGACCCCGGTCGGCCCCGAGACCACGCTTCCGACGCCCCGCCTTCTGGCTCGGCACCGAAGCCTACCAAAAAGCCTTCCGGCTCCGAAAAGCCCCACTCCAAGTCGGGTACCGAGCCAAAGCCTTCGGGTTCGAAGCCAAAGTCCGGCTCTGAACATCACCACTCGACACCGAAAACCACCTCGGATCCGAAAACACCAACCCCGAAGCCGTCGACACCGAAAACTTCGGCGCCGAAACAGACTGATACACCAAAGTCACCTAAAAAGCACTGTTTCGATAATCCGCTCCAAAAACCGGACCCGAAACAGAAAGTATTGTACATACATCCTAAAACTGGACACATTACCACTAAAGTGACTCTAAAGAAAAGGACTAATACTAAAAAGGAATATCATATTCGTTTGAAGAAGAGAAATATTGGAACAAACCCTTCCCCTCCTCCTCTTCCTCCTCCTCTTCCATCACCACCTTCGCCTCAGTTGCTACCTGTGCCAACTTCACCTGAGCACTCACCACCACATACACCTGACAATCAGGGTGAGGGGGATGGGGATGATGATAATGATGGTCAGCCAGGACCTACAGATGAGTGGGATGACTACAACACTGACTCGCCCACAGACAATGATCCTGACCTATATCCTACCAGGCCCTCTCCACCAGACGACAGTGTAGCCTATATTGAATTGCTAGGCAGGGCTGCCAATTACCATTGGGTCCAGCTCCATAAAGAATCCCTTGAAGAGGATTTCCTTTTTGAAACTTTGAACAGCACACAAAAATCAACACATATGTTGCCCATGCTGAAAGGAATGACCAGGCATGTAGACGACATATTTAAGGATCCTGTCCGGGCACGTATCCTTACCCCAAGTGTGGATAAAAAAATACAAGCCTACACCATCTGATCCAGTCTACATAAAAGGACAATTACCCTTAGACTCGTTGGTAGTTTCCAATGCACGCAAAAGAGCAAACTCCCAAACTACTGGAGACGCTCCACCCCCAGATAAGGAGTCAAAGCTCCTCGATGCTTCAGGGAAAAGGGTAGCCTCCCAGGCAGCTAACTTCTGGCGCATATCTAATACACAAGCGTTGCTAGCCAGATATGACCGTGCGCATTGGGTTGAAATGGAACAACTCATCCAATTTCTACCCCAAGAACATAAATCTGAAGCGCAAGACCTGGTACGCGAGGGAAAATTAATTTCAAACAACCAAATTAGGTGCTCCCTAGATGCTGCTGACACATCTGCCAGAGTGGTAAACACTAGTGTCTAGACACGCCTGGCTACGCATATCAGGGTTCAAACCTGAGGTTCAGGCCTCCATATTCAACACACCTTTTGATAAAGAACACCTTTTTGGGCCGGCTGTAGATTCTTCACTTGAGAAGATGAAAAAAGATACTGAAGTGGCTAAATCTATGGAAGCCCTTCAGTCTACACAAGGCCGTGTTCCTTTCGGCGCTCTTTCTATCGGGCAGGGTCCAAAAATACTTCCTCGGAAACTGCATCCACCTATAAGGGCAATAACCAACCCTCAGGTTCCAAAAATTACTTCAGAGGGGGTTACAGAGGGAACAACGGCAAAGGCAGAGTTAGAGGTTCTAACACACGTACCTCCCCCTCTAATACAAAGCAGTGACTTGCCCATAGTTCCCCCCGACCACTTAACACCTGTGGGGGGGAAGACTGTCACAATTCCTACCAAAGTGGTAGTCAATAACAGACAAGTGGGTTCTACAAATGATCCATTCTGGTTACTGCCTGGAGTTCATCAACGCTCCTCCAAACATTCCCCCAAAGTCACACAAACTTTCACCGGATCACCTACACCTCCTCAAACAAGAGGTACAATCCCTACTACTAAAAGGAGCTATAGAGCCCGTACCACCACAGCATCAAGGGTCGGGCGTGTATTCCTTTTGCTTCCTAATTCTCAAAAAGTACGGCTCTCTCAGACCAATATTAGATCTCAGAGAACTACATTTTTACATACAGTCAGACCATTTCCACATGGTAACACTTCAACAGGTACTACACTTTTGCAAAAGGGCGACTTTCTGTCTACTCTAGACTTAAAGGACGCCTACTTTCATATTCCAATCCACCCGGCTTACTGCAAATTTCTCAGGTTTGTGGTAGCAGGTCAACATTACCAATTCAAGGTACTCCCATTCGGAGTCACCACTGCCCCCAGAGTTTTCACAGTGTCTGGCGGTAGTAGCTGCTCATCTGAGAAGACAAAGCATCCATGTCTTCCCATACTTGGACGATTGGCTCATCAAAGCCGGCACGTATGAACAATGCCGCAAGCATACTTCCGTGACCATTCAGTTACTTCACCAACTGGGGTTTACAGTCAATGTGTTAAAATCACATCTTCAGCCAGCCAAAACTCAGAACTATCTAGGAGCCACTTTAGAAACTCAAAGGGCTCTGGCGTTTCCCAACGCAGCCAGAATTCGAAACATTCAGGCATTAATTCTCCAGTTTCAAGCCAGTCAGTCACTTCCAGCTCGAGTTTTTATGCAGCTGTTGGGAATGATGGCGTCTTGCATCATGATAGTTCCCCATGCCAGGCTGCACATGCGTCCACTTCAAGAATGCTTAGCCAGTCAGTGGAACCAGTCACACGGTCTATTAACCGATCTAGTGTTGGTAAGGGGCCGTACTCATCGCTCTCTGCAGTGGTGGAACACACAAAATTTGTCAAAAGGACGGCCGTTCATCGACCTGGTTCCACAGACCGTATTAACATCGGACGCATCCCTAACTGGCTGGGGAGCTCATCTTCAACAACACACAGTGCAAGGGCTGTCGAGCCATCAGCAAAAATTGCTCCACATCAATCATTTAGAGCTGATGGCAATTTTTCTAGCTCTCAAAGCCTTTCAAGATCACCTGTCTGGCAAAGCTGTATTGGTTCGAACCGACAACATGACAGCTATGTATTACATACAGAAACAGGGGGGGACACACGCTCTCCAACTGTCCCACTTAGCTATGGGACCACAATATCTATCTCCTAGCGGAACACCTCCCAGGAGTCAACAACCAGATTGCGGACCTCCTCAGCAGGCAGAGGTATCAAATACAGGAATGGGAACTTCACCCTCAAGTTCTCCACCCATACTTCCAAGCTTGAGGAGTCCCTCACATAGATCTGTTTGCAACACCCCAAAACGCAAAATGCCAAAGCTTCGCCTCCAGGTATCCACACCCGTTATCCAAAGGCAATGCTCTATGGATGAACTGGTCAGGGATATTTGCTTACGCTTTGCCACCTCTCCCACTCATTCCATCAGTGGTTCGGAAACTCAGGCAAACATCTCTCACACTAATACTAGTAGCTCCAACATGGGCACATCAACCCTGGTTCACAACCCTGTTGGAACTCTCTGGTACTGCATCAAAAATGACATTTAACTCCCAGTCTCCTCACAGACAGCCATGGAGAAATCAAACACCCAGATCCCAAACAATTGAACCTCGTGATCTGGCTCCTGAAGTCATAGTTTGGTTATCTGAACCTTCCACAAGACTGTATAAACATTATTAAGGAAGCCAGAAGGCCTATCACAAGAGCCTGCTACGCAGCCAAATGGAAGCGATTTGTTATCTATTGCAAAAACAATAACATCAACCCTCTTGATGCTTCCATACAAAACATTATCTGCTACCTGTTACATTTGCAGCAGTCATCATTGGCCTATACATCCATCAGACTGCATCTCGCTGCAATTGCAGCCTATCTTCAAAATAAGCAACATTTATCGCTCTTTAGAGTGCCTGTAATCAAAGCATTTATGGAAGGACTAAAAAGAGTTATACCACCAAGACTTCAGCCTGCCCCAGTGTGGAATCTTAATATAGTCCTCACAAGGTTAATGGGCCCACCATTTGAACCCATGTACAAATGTGAACTACAGTTCCTCACTTGGAAAACAGCTTTCCTCATTGCAATCACTTCATTGAGGAGAGTGGGTGAACTTCAGGCACTAACCATAGAAGAACCTTTTTTCCAGCAACACAAAGATAAAGTGGTTCTTCGTACCAATCCCAAATTCCTACCTAAGGTAGTATCTGCATTTCACATAAATCAGTCGGTTGAATTACCTGTTTTCTTCCCTCAACCTGATTCCATTGCAGAACGAGCTCTACACACCTTAGATGTTAGAAGAGCACTGTTGTATTACACTGAAAGAGCTAAATCTTTTCGTAAGACCAAACAACTCTTTGTCGCTTTTGCACCACCTCACAAGGGCAATCCTATATCCAAATCTGGGATTGATAGGTGGATCGTATTCAGATTTGCTCTGCAAACGCCAAAAGGACTCTAACGGTACCCCCTAGAGCACATTCCACTTGTAAGCTAGGGGCTACTATGGCTTTCTTAGGGAACATCCCTATTACTGACATCTGCAAAGCTGCAACATGGTCCACACCACACACATTCACCAAGCACTATCGTGTAGATGTGTTAGCCAGACAACAAGCTAATGTGGGCCAGGCAGTACTTAAAACGCTGTATCTGAAAGAGACACGTTAGTGACAGATTCCTTACCTTAGAATATCCCCAGGCGTCAGACTGGATCCGGAAAGTTTTTTCCGTAGCAGTACCCTTGCGTGTCGGTAGGCGGCGTCGTGCGGCTCCGCGTCAGTCGTCGGCATCGTTATCGCCGGGATGACGTTGCGGGCAGTACTTAGACGCCGCCTCTGCGCGCTGACGTCAGTTCTTCTTTTTCCGCGCCAGTAAGCGCAGATCCGGGAAGAGCAGTGCCCTAGTCAATTTTTGACTAAATTTTTTCACTGTTTCTTTTCGAGTCTTACATCGACTCCTAGGTGTCGTAGGGATGCCCGGCTTCAAGCCATGCGACGCCTGTGGTCGAATGATGTCGATCACAGACCCGCATCTAGAGTGTCTCTACTGTCTCGGCCGAGACCACGACACGAAGTCGTGTCCTGACTGCCGGAAACTTCACCCGAAGGCTTTGCGAGAGCGGTCTTGAAAGCTACTCGAGGTCCGGCAGTCTGCTCCGCGCCGCACCAAGCCCCGGTCCCGTGAGAGGTCGAGGGGCCGGTCGCGGAGCCCCCGCCGGTCGTCGGAGTCCAAGTCTTCGCGCTCCTCGGGTAAGCACAAAAAGTCTAAGAAGCATCATCGCTCTAAGACTTCGCCTCGCCGGTCTCGCGACTCGGCTGAGGCCCCTGTCGGCACCGTCCCCGCGGCCCCGGACGTGCCTGTGGAGCCGCCCCCGCATTACCCGTCCTTTCCGGGTTCGGGGGCGACTCAGGCCGAAATACAGGAATTCCTGTCGGCCATGGCCCGCCTCTTCGGGCCTCAAGGTCCCTCCGGTGCGCCTTCGGGCCCCGCGGGCCTTGATGGGGTTGCTCCGGCGTCGCCGCCGACTCCGGTCCCGGCGCCGCCTGTCCCGCCAGCCTTCATCCCGGCCTCGGCTCCGGCCTCGATCCCGGCTCCGGTGGTACCGCAACCCCCATCGACGCCGGTTGACCTAACCACGCCTCCGCCGATGTCCCCGGTGCCGTTCCTGACGCCGTCCGGGGCTCCGGACGGCGTCGTTCCCCGGTTCTCTCCGGCTCCGGACATGGAGCCGGACCGACGTCGCTCGACTCCGGCGCCGATGAGACCTTGGGTCCCAAATGTCCCTCCTCCTCCATATTTTGAACCAGAGGAGAACCAGGAGAGCTGGGAGGGGTCGGAAGACCCTCTCACACAACAGTGTGAGTATGATCAGGACTGGGCTGAGGAACTTGGGGATGCCAGTGGTCTAGACCCCTGACACTGGCATGCTGTCTCCTCCCGTGGCAACGGAGGAGGGAGCTAATTTCGCAACGGTGTTGCATAGAGCAGCTGGAGCCTTGCACCTCCAATTGCCTACTCTGGCTGTCAAGACTAATCTCCTGACGGAAGTGCTTCAGCCGGCAGCTTCCTCCACGGAGACTGTGCTGCCGTTTAATGATGCACTCACTGACGTTCTTTTGAGCGCCTGGTCCAAGCCCACCACAGGGGCTCCTGTGGATAGGAACGTGGCCCGACGCCATCGCCCTGCTCCGGGCGACCCCTTGTTTCTCTCCCAACATCCCACCCCGAGAGCTTGGTTGTCCAAGCCTCTGCCTCCCAAACTGCCTTCCCTACCGCCCCTCCGGATAGGGAATCCAAACGCCTGGACCAATTTGGGAAGAAGGCTTTTTCTTCCTCCAGTGCTGGCTTGCGGTCCGTCAACACCGCTTGCCTTTTGGGCCAATATACCCACTCCCTGTGGGATTCTGGGGCGGCTGTTTTGCCACAGTGTTCTGAGGAGGTCCAGACACTGCTTACCCGCGCCATTGCGGAAGGAAGAGATGCGGCTAAATACACCATACATTGTGGCCTTGATACCGCCGACTCGCTGGGCAGATCGCTTGCAACGACGGTGGCGCTACGTCGCCACGCCTGGCTGAGAACAACTGGTTTCTCGGGTGATGTCCAGAATACACTTATGGACATGCCCTTTGATGGAGTCGGTCTTTTTGGTTCCAAAGCAGACCATGCGCTGGAGCGTTTTAAGGACTCACGGGCTACTGCCAAGTCCCTGGGCCTTTCTGTTGTGCGCCCTCCGCTAACCTCTGCTTTTCGCCCCTTTCGTGGCCACGGAAGGGGCGCCCAGTCACGTCAGATGCCCAGCCACCGGCCCGCGCAGCAAGCGTCTACGCGTGGCCGAGGACGTGGATACCGCCGTGGCGGTTCGGGCAACCAGCGTGCGGGTCAGGCCACCACCTCCAACCCGTCCGCGGCCTCCAAGCCCTCCTAGTCCTTCCTTTCAGGTGCACAGCACGCCAGTAGGGGCAGGGTCCGCCATCACCTTCACCACTGGCGTCCCATCACCTCGGACAGGTGGGTCTTGGACATTGTCCGAAGGGGCTACTCCCTCCCCTTCGAGACCACCCCCCAGCCATGCCACCTCAATTCCACCGCATGTCAGGGGATCACTTGGTGCTTCTGCAGAAGGAAGTCACGGCCCTCTTGGCCAAGAGGGCCATCGAGCATGTTCCGACCCCAGAAGTAGGACGTGGTTGCTACTCCCACTACTTTCTGGTGCCCAAAAAGGACAAGGAGGACATGCGTCCTATCTTGGACCTCCGGAACGTCAATCGCTTCCTCCGGAAGGAGAAGTTCAAGATGCTCACCCTAGCTCAGGTCTTGACTGCCCTCGACCCTGGAGACTGGTTGGTAGCGTTGGACTTGCAGGATGCTTATTTCCACATCCCCGTCCTGCCGGCCCACCGGCGTTACCTGCGGTTCACGGTAGGCCTAGAGCATTTTCAGTTCACCGTGCTCCCCTTTGGCCTTACAAGTGCCCCTCGGGTGTTCACGAAAGTGATGGCGGTAGTCGCAGCTCATCTGCGCAGGGCAGGGGTTCCAGTCTTCCCTTACCTCGACGACTGGCTGCTGAAGGCGGGCTCGTCCCAGGCAGTCGTCTCCCACCTCCAGACTACGGCCGAACTCCTGCACTCGCTGGGGTTCTCCATCAATGTGCCGAAGTCGCATCTGATTCCTTCCCCACAGCTCCTTTTCATCGGAGCAGTTCTGGACACTACGCAGTTTCGGGCCTATCCTCCCGAACGGCGAGTCTGGGATATTCAGGCTATGATTCCAATCTTTCAGCCTTTATCCTGGGTTTCGGTACGGATGACCCTGAGGCTGCTGGGCCTCATGGCCTCCTGTATCCTGCTGGTCGATCATGCCAGATGGCATATGCGGGCTCTGCAGTGGGACCTGAAGTTCCAGTGGGCGCAGCACCAGGGCAACCTGTCCGATTACGTCCAGATCTCGGAGGGGACTGCAAAACAGTTGCAGTGGTGGCTCTCTAACCGGCAATGGGTCATGGGCAGATCCCTCTCCCTTCCCCAGCCAGAGCACACAGTTGTGACGGACGCGTCCCTTCTGGGATGGGGCGGTCACATGGAAGAGGCGGAGATCAGAGGCCTCTGGTCTCCGGCGGAGTCCCGGCTCCATATCAACTTTCTGGAGCTCCGGGCGATCCGACTTGCACTCAAGGCATTCCTTCCCTCTGTCAAAGGGAAGGTAGTGCAGGTGTTCACAGACAACACCACCACCATGTGGTACTGCAACAAACAAGGCGAGGTGGGGTCGTGGACTCTCTGTCAGGAGGCTCTGCGCCTCTGGACATGGCTGGAACATCAAGGCATGTTCCTGATGGTTCAACACCTGGCAGGTTCCCTGAATGCCAGGGCGGACGAACTCAGCCGCAGGTGCATGATGGATCACGAATGGCGTCTTCACTCGGAAGTGGCGCAAGGTCTCTTTCTGCAGTGGGGAGAGCCTTGGTTAGATCTATTCGCCACCGAAGAGAACGCGCAATGTCATCAGTTCTGCGCGTTGGACTTTCCAAGGCGGCACTCGCTCGGCGACGCTTTTCGTCGCGAGTGGAGTTGCGGTCTGTTGTACGCCTTTCCGCCTATACCACTTCTACCCAGAGTGTGGAAGAAGATCTGGCGCGACCGGGCCCAAGTCATCCTTGTGGCTCCGGACTGGGCTCGAAGAGTTTGGTATCCCGAGCTACTCAGTATGAGCGTAGATCCCCCGATCCGTCTGCCTCTTCGGGAGGATCTTCTGTCGCAGCAGCAGGGGACGGTCCTCCACCCGAACCTGTCCAGCCTCCACCTGCTTGCGTGGAGATTGAGCGGCGGCAGTTGATTCCTTTCGACTTGCCTCCCGAAGTTTGTGATGTGATTCTGGCAGCCAGGCGTCCCTCCACTAAGGTGGTATACGCTGCAGGTGGAACAAGTTTGTGGCATGGTGCACAGCAAAGGCTGTGAATCCCCTCTCTGCCCCTCTTTCTGAGGTTCTTCTGTTCCTTCTTTCACTGGCCCAACAGGGTTCTGCCCTGGGTACCATCCAGGGCTATCTTTGTGCCATTTCGGCCTTCCTCAGGCTTCCCGATCAGCCCTCCCTTTTCAAGTCCCCTGTTGTTAACAGATTCCTTAAAGGCATTACACACCTTTTCCCTCCTGTTCCGTTTGTGATGCCTCAGTGGGACTTGAACTTGGTTCTTACCTTTCTCATGTGCGCTCCCTTTGAGCCTCTACATAACTGTCCTCTTCGTCTTCTGACTCTGAAGACAGCCTTTCTGGTGGCCATCACCTCCGCTCGGTGGGTGAGTGAGCTCCAGGCTCTATCATGCAAACCTCCCTTTCTGTCTGTCCATCCAGACAAGGTTGTTCTTAGGACGCGTCCGTCCTTCTTGCCAACGGTGGTTACTGCCTTCCACATTGGGCAGACCATCACTTTGCCCACTTTCTTTCCGCCTCCGCATCCTTCCAGAGAGGAAGAGAGGCTCCACCGTCTGGACCCAAAACGTGCGCTTTCCTTTTATATCAACCGCACACAACACTTCCGGGTGGATGACCAGCTCTTTGTTGGCTACGTGGGCGCCAAAAAAGGTCGGGCGCTGCACAAGAGAACCATCTCCTGCTGGGTAACCTTGTGTATCAAAGCCTGCTGTTCTTTGGCTAAGAAGGAGCCTCCTGTTGGGCTGCGTGCCCATTCCACCAGGGCAACGGCTGCTACCACGGCTTTGGGCCGCGGTGTTCCGCTGCAGGATATCTGTCAGGCAGCTACGTGGGCCTCGCTGCACACGTTTACAAAGCATTACTGCCTTGACAATCTGAAAGAGAGACGTTAGTGACAGATTCCTTACCTTAGAATATCCCCAGGCGTCAGGCTGGATCCGGAAAGTTTTTGCGTAGCAGTACCCTTGCGCGTCGGTAGGCGGCGTCGTGCGGCTCCGCGTCCGTCGTCGGCGTCGTGATCGCCGGGATGACGTCGCGGGCAGTACTTAGACGCCGCCCCTGCGCACTGACATCAGTTCTTCTTTTTCCGCGCCAGTAAGCGCAGATCCGGGAAGAGCAGTGCCCTAGTCAATTTTTGACTAACCTTTTTTGTGAATTTTTTCACTGTTTCTTCATCGATTCTTCACGACTCCTATGTGTCGTAGGGATGCCCGGCTTCAAGCCATGCGTAGCCTGTGGTCGCATGATGTCGATCACGGACCCGCATCTCGAGTGTCTCTTCTGTCTCGGCCGAGACCACGACACGAAGTCGTGCCCTGACTGCCGGAAACTTCATCCGAAGGCTTTGCGAGAGCGGTCTCGAAAGCTACTCGAGGTCCGGCAGTCGGCTTCGTGCCGCACCAAGCCCCGGTCCCGGGAGAGGTCGAGGGGCCGGTCACGGAGTCCCCGCCGGTCGTCGGAGTCCAAGTCTTCGCGCTCCTCGGGTAAGTCGAAGCACAAGAAGTCTAAGAAGCGTCATCGCTCTAAGACTTCGCCTCGCCGGTCTCGCGCCTCGGCTGAGGCCCCAGTCGGCACCGTCCCCGCGGCCCCGGACATGCCTGTAGAGCCGCCCCCGCATTACCCGTCCTTTCCGGGTTCGGGGGCGACTCCGGCCGAAATACAGAAATTCCTGTCGGCCATGGCCCGCCTCTTCGGGCCTTCAGGCCCCTCCGGTGCGCCTTCGGGCCCCGCGGGCCCTGATGGGGTTGCCCCAGCGCTGCCGTCGACTCCGGTCCCGGCGCCGCCTGTCCCACCAGCCTTCATCCCGGCCTCGGCTCCGGCCCCGATCCCGGCTCCGGTGGTGCTGCAACCCCCATCGACGCCGGTTGACCTAACCACGCCTCCGCCGACGTCCCCGGTGCCGTTCCTGACGCCGTCCGGGGCTCCGGACGGCGTCGGTCCCCGGCTCTCTCCGGCTCCGGACATGGAATCCAAACGCCTGGACCAATTTGGGAAGAAGGCTTTTTCTTCCTCCAGTGCTGGCTTGGGGTCCGTCAACACCGCTTGCCTTTTGGGCCGATATACCCACTCCCTGTGGGATTCGGTGGCGGCTGTTTTGCCGCAGTGTTCTGAGGAGGTCCAGACACTGCTTACCCGCGCCATTGCGGAAGGGCGAGATGCGGCTAAATACACCATACGTTGTGGCCTTGATACCGCCGACTCGCTGGGCAGATCGCTTGCGACGACGGTGGCGCTACGTCGCCACGCCTGGCTGAGAACAACTGGTTTCTCGGGTGATGTCCAGAATACACTCATGGACATGCCCTTTGATGGAGTCGGTCTTTTTGGTTCAAAGGCAGACCATGCGCTGGAGCGGTTTAAGGACTCACGGGCTACTGCCAAGTCCCTGGGCCTTTCTGTTGTACGCCCTCCGCTTACCTCTGCTTTTCGCCCCTTTCGTGGCCACGGAAGGGGCGCCCAGTCACGTCAGCTGCCCAGCCACCGGCCCGCACAGCAAGCGTCTTCGCGTGGCCGAGGACGTGGATACCGCCGTGGCGGTTCGGGCAACCAGCGTGCGGGTCAGGCCACCACCTCCAACCCGTCCGCGGCCTCCAAGCCCTCCTAGTCCCTCCTTTCCGGTGCACAGCACGCCAGTAGGAGTCAGGGTCCGCCATCACCTTCACCACTGGCGTCCCATCACCTCGGACAGGTGGGTCTTGGACATTGTCCGAAGGGGCTACTCCCTCCCCTTCGAGACCACCCCCCCAGCCATGCCACCTCAATTCCACCGCATGTCAGGGGATCACTTGGTATTTCTGCAGAAGGAAGTCACGGCCCTCTTGGCCAAGAGGGCCATCGAGCATGTTCCGACCCCAGAAGTAGGACGTGGTTGCTACTCCCACTACTTCATGGTGCCCAAAAAGGACAAGGAGGACATGCTTCCTATCTTGGACCTCCGGAACGTCAATCGCTTCCTCCGGAAGGAGAAGTTCAAGATGCTCACCCTAGCTCAGGTCTTGACTGCCCTCGACCCTGGAGACTGGTTGGTAGCGTTGGACTTGCAGGACGCTTATTTTCACATCCCCGTCCTGCCGGCCCACCGGCGTTACCTGCGGTTCACGGTAGGCCTCGAGCATTTTCAGTTCACCGTGCTCCCCTTTGGCCTTACAAGTGCCCCTCGGGTGTTCACCAAGGTGATGGCGGTGGTCGCAGCTCATCTGCGCCGGGCAGGGGTTCCAGTCTTCCCCTACCTCGACGACTGGCTGCTGAAGGCGGGCTCGTCCCAGGCAGTCGTCTCCCACCTCCAGACTACGGCCGAACTCCTGCACTCGCTGGGGTTCTCCATCAATGTGCCGAAGTCGCATCTGATTCCTTCTCCACAGCTCCTTTTCATCGGAGCAGTTCTGGACACGACGCAGTCTCGGGCCTATCCTCCCGAACGGCGAGTCTGGGATATTCAGGCTATGATTCCGATCTTTCAGCCTTTATCCTGGGTTTCGGTACGGATGACCCTGAGGCTGCTGGGCCTCATGGCCTCCTGCATCCTGCTGGTCACTCATGCCAGATGGCATATGCGGGCTCTGCAGTGGGACCTGAAGTTCCAGTGGGCGCAGCACCAGGGCAACCTGTCCGATCACGTCCAGATCTCGGAGGGGACTGCAAAACAGTTGCAGTGGTGGCTCTCGAACCGGCAATGGGTCATGGGCAGATCCCTCTCCCTTCCCCAGCCAGAGCACACAGTTGTGACGGACGCGTCCCTTCTGGGATGGGCCGGTCACATGGGAGAGGCGGAGATCAGAGGCCTCTGGTCTCCGGCGGAGTCCCGGCTCCATATCAACCTTCTGGAGCTCCGGGCTATCCGACTTGCACTCAAGGCATTCCTTCCCTCTGTCAAAGGGAAGGTAGTCTAGGTGTTCACAGACAACACCACCGCCATGTGGTATTGCAACAAACAAGGCGGGGTGGGGTCGTGGACCCTTTGTCAGGAGGCTCTGCGCCTCTGGACATGGCTGGAACACAGGGCATGTTCCTGATGGTTCAACACCTGGCAGGTTCCCTGAACGCCAGGGCGGACGAACTCAGCCGCAGGTGCATGATGGATCACGAATGGCGTCTTAACTCGGAAGTGGCGCAAGGACTCTTTCTACAGTGGGGAGAGCCTTGGTTAGATCTATTCGCCACCGAAGAGAACGCGCAATGTCATCAGTTCTGCGCGTTGGAATTTCCAAGGCGGCACTCGCTCGGCGACTCTTTTCGTCGCGAGTGGAGTTGCGGTCTGTTGTACGCCTTTCCGCCTATACCACTTCTACCCAGAGTGTTGAAGAAGATTCGGCACGACCGGGCCCAAGTCATTCTTGTGGCTCCGGACTGGGCTCGAAGAGTTTGGTATCCCGAGCTACTCAGTATGAGCGTAGATCCCCCGATCCGTCTGCCTCTTCGGGAGGATCTTCTGTCGCAGCAGCAGGGGACGGTCCTCCACCCGAACCTGTCCAGCCTCCACCTGCTTGCGTGGAGATTGAGCGGCGGCAGTTGATTCCTTTCGACTTGCCTCCCGAAGTTTGTGATGTAATTCTGGCAGCCAGGCGTCCCTCCACTAAGGTGGTATACGCCTGCAGGTGGAACAAGTTTGAGGCATGGTGCACAGCAAAGGCTGTGAATCCCCTTTCTGCCCCTCTTTCTGAGGTTCTTCTGTTCCTTCTTTCCCTGGCCCAACAGGGTTCTGCCCTGGGTACCATCAAGGGCTATCTTTGTGCTATCTCGGCCTTCCTCAGGCTTCCTGATCAGCCCTCCCTTTTCAAGTCCCCTGTTGTTAACAGGTTTCTAAAAGGCATTACACACCTCTTCCCTCCTGTTCCGTTTGTGATGCCTCAGTGGGACTTGAACTTGGTTCTTACCTTTCTTATGTGCGCTCCCTTTGAGCCTCTACATAACTGTCCTCTTCGTCTTCTGACTCTGAAGACAGCCTTTCTGGTGGCCATCACCTCCGCTCGGCGGGTGAGTGAGCTCCAGGCTCTTTCATGCAAACCTCCCTTTCTGTCTGTCCATCCAGACAAGGTTGTTCTTGGGACGCGTCCATCCTTCTTGCCAAAGGTGGTTACTGCCTTCCACATTGGGCAGACCATCACTTTGCCCACCTTCTTTCCGCCTCCGCATCCTTCCAGAGAGGAAGAGAGGCTCCACCGTCTGGACCCAAAACGTGCGCTTTCTTTTTATATCAACCGCACACAACACTTCCGGGTGGATGACCAGCTCTTTGTTGGCTACGTGGGCGCCAAAAAGGTCGGGCGGTGCACAAGAGAACCATCTCCCGCTGGGTAACCTTGTGTATCAAAGCCTGCTATTCTTTGGCTAAGAAGGAGCCTCCTGTTGGGCTACGTGCCCATTCCACCAGGGCAACGGCTGCTACCACGTCTTTAGGCCGCGGTGTTCCGCTGCAGGATATCTGTCAGGCAGCTACGTGGGCCTCGCTGCACACGTTTACAAAGCATTACTGCCTTGACAGTCAGGTCCGGAGGGACGGCTTCTTTGGCCGTTCTGTCCTCCGGGACTTCCTTGTCTGATCTTTGTTCGCAGACCCACCACCGGTGTTGGTATTGCTGGGGTATCTATTCTAAGGTAAGGAATCTGTCACTAACGTGTCTCTTTCAGATGCACAAGTTACTAACTTGTGTAACGATATATCTGTAAGAGACAGTAGTTAGTGACAGATTCCTTGCCGCCCCACCCATCCTCCCTGTTCTGCGAACTGATTTCTAGGGTTAAGCACATCCCTTTCAGGGCCCTAGTATTTCTCAGACACCTATGTCAGCTTCTTGCATGGCTCTGCGTTCCTGGCGCGGAAAGTCGTGTACAGAACTGACGTCAGCGCGCAGGGGCGGCGTCTAAGAACTGCCCGCGACGTCATCCCGGCGATCACGACGCCTACGACGGACGCGGAGCCGCACGACGCCGCCTACCGACGCGCAAGGGTACTGCTACGCAAAAAACTTTCCGGATCCAGTCTGACGCCTGGGGATATCCTAAGGTAAGGAATCTGTCACTAACTACTGTCTCTTACAGATATATCGTTACACAAGTTAGTAACTTGTGCTTCAGACAACTCCATCAGTTACAAGATAGCCACCGCTTAGGGGAGACTGCTGTATAGTCTATGCATAAGCATGTGATCTACAGCTCACATGTCTCGAACGGAAAATGCTACTTACCCAGTATGCATCTGTTCTTGGCATGTAGAGCTGTAGAATCTCATGTGCCCACCCACCTCCCCGGGTACCTGTAGCTACTGTAGTTCTCTTGTTACTATTCATACATACACATGGACATCTCTATTCTTTACTACTACTCCATTCTCTCACCCTCTGTGGGAAAACAATTGAAGATGGAGTTGAGGACCATGCGCACTATCACCGAAAGGAGGAGTCACCTACCGCGTGACTAGGAAGACTTCTTCGAAGAAAAACAAAGTGCAAACATCAGGGCCCAACACTAGATGGCTATCTATGCATAAGCACGAGATTCTACAGCTCTACATGCCAAGAACAGATGCATACTGGGTAAGTAGCATTTTCCATACTCCTTATCGCCGAACACATTAAGCTAAGCCGGTCAAGCTACGAATCGTGTGCCCTTTCCCACTTCAAGTCGTAATCTTGATCCAAATCTCAGTCTTCAGGTAAGTATAACACAAAGCCCAACAATAAATCTCAGCACAAACATGAGGAGATGAGTCCTCGCTCACACTGTAGGGAGAGATTGCGTCTTCGGATCTTGAAAATCCTGATTCCTTGCGGGTCCGATTCTGATCTAATTTCTCTGTTGGAGCCAATGTACCATTTATTTCCTGAGGCTGTCTAGACTTTACAGCAGGTGGAGACAATGAGACAGATGATTCGGGGTCCCTGTTAAGTGCCTTTGGGCCCCAGGGATCCCCCATGTCAATCTTCCACCACCTTTCCCAGTGCTTCCCTGGTCACAAAGCCCTGGGTACCTGTGGTACCATTTACCAGGGGCCTACCTGTGGCCAGGGATGCCAATTGAGTTTAGGCTTCAATGCAGTTTTAGGGAAGGAACATAGGCCCTGGGTACCTGATTAGCAGGAGCCCAGGGCACACTCAGTCAAAGAACATCAGCAATTCAGCAAAAAGTGGGGGCATACCATGCAGAAAGAGGGCACTTTCTCACATTCCCGCGGACGTCGCTCTCCTGTCGCAGGTAAGCACAAGAAAAAGAGGTCACGGAGGTCGCCGATCTCACGCGACGGCGGGGCCCGCTGCTCCCGGTCTCCACCGGACACGGGCCCTCAGGAGTCGACCCCCTCTTACCCGCCATTTCCTGGGGCTGGGGCGACTATGGCCCAGATGGAGGCCTATTCTTGGGCCTTACTAGCCATCTTTGGGTCACCCCCTCTCCCTGGAGCGCCTACGGGCCCCACAGAGGGGGTAGGGGCTTAGATCGGGATTTCGTCGGCGGGTTCGCCCTCGGCCGAGCACCCTGACTCCGGAGTCGCTGCGATGTCGGGACACGGCCCGGAGGGTCATCCTACTTGCACGTCCAAGCCTTATTTGTCGTCTCCGCACAACCCTGTGAGGCTCCCTGCGCCGACGCCAGCTGAGGCTGCAGCGCAGTTCTCGACTCTGAGTCGACTCAGTTACTCTCCGCAGGTTCCCATCTCGGTGGGGGTCGTGTCGACGCCGGACGGACGAGGCGCCTTCGGAGATCGTCGACGTTGAGGCGACGCCGTCTCGGCGTCTATCGACGCCGGTGCCATCCCCGTCGGTTCATGCCTTGGTGGAGGATGTGGAGGCCGACACTGAGGAGGCCCCTGTGGGTTCGCAACCCTCAGGGTTGTTGCGCTGTCCCTCTGGGCAGGTACCCATGCACTGGCAGGGCCTTGGATGTCCTCGGGCTTTAGAGCCCCCACATTTTGGTGGCCGGATTAGCCTCATGCCGTCCCCTACGGATGACCTGTTGTCACCCCCTTGGATGGCCACGGTGGCTAGTGTGGCTTTTGCAAGGGCGGTTCGCAGGGCTACGGACATTCTACAGGTGCAGCCACCCTCAGTCTCTCTGCCCTCTGATCCCTTGCTGGATTTGCTTCACCAGGGCACCGTGGAATTGGAGCCCTTGTTGCCTTTTGGCGAGTCGTTATACGACACTCTTCTGGGGACTTGGGCGAGGCCCTCTTCGGGGGACCCGGTGGATCGTGCTGTTGCACATCGACATCACCCTGCTTCGGATGACCCTGTCTGTTTGTCCCTCCATCCTAGGGCTCAAGGGTTGGTAATTCAAGCGGCTTAAGTTTCGCTTCCTTCTGCCCCTCCTCCGTTACTCCCTGCCACTTGGGAGTCTCGCTGGTTGGAGTTGTGTGGCCGCCATGTTTTTGCATCCACCAGTGCAGGCTTTAGATCCCTGAACACGTCTTGCGTGTTTGCACGGGCTACTTCTGCCCTTTGGGACTCGGTCGAGCGCCTCCTTCCTTCTCTTCCGGAGGGTCCTCGGACAGACCTGGTTCAGTTGATTCATGATGGCCGGGAAGTGGCACAATTTTCCATTCGATCGGCCATGGACACCACTGATTCGGTAGGTCGGGCTATGTCCCGGTCAGTTGCTCTGCGTCGCACTGCCTAGCTGCGCAGTGGCTGTTTCCCTGCCAATTTACAGGAACGTCTTAGGGATTTGCTCTTTGGGGTCACCTTGTTCGACAGACATGCTGACTCGGCTGTTCAACGTCTCATGTCTGAGTTTCCATGAGTTCCATGGTTTATAATCCTTGTTGTGGACTTTGACTTTTAGTTGCAGTATTGTCTACTTTTTCTGGTGCTCCGTCCCTGGGTTCACAACGTTATTGCCCGGACAGACTGTGCGGCTTTTCGCCGTCTTGTCCTTCTTTTGCTACAGCTAGCCAGCTGTTTCTGCATTTCTTTTTGAGTCCTCTGCCTAGGAGCGCGTCTCAAGAGGTGTCCCTTGCTTTTATAGGGATGTGCCATACCCTATGTGGGGTACTTATTGGCTATCGTATAGCTGCTCTTCTTTGCATGGGACGTTTCGAAGGCTCCCGCGGAGACTTCTTCGGATACTTCTCTTCTGTCCCTCTGGGGTATTGTCCTATGGGCCGTACTACGGGCCTCCCCATTCGTCCCGCTCATCTCCTGTTGTAGGACGTCCCCTCTGGTGAGGCCCATTGAGTTCGTGTGGCTCTCTCCTGGGGTTTATGCGTTGTCGACTACAGTTGGTCCGTAGCTCTCTCTCCTGCCTCTGTGGTGGCACACTTCCACCACAGTGTTGTCCTGTCTTAGATGTAGGCACGTGTCCCTTGGGGGCATGTTGCTCTGTTACGTTCCAGAGCGGTTTCTCCCTTGTTCTGTGAGTACACACAGGATATGTTCGCTGTCACAGGGTGCCGGCGGTGTACCTTGCGCCCCTGTCTTGGCTGCGTTCTATTCTGGTGGTATTGTCTACTCTCAATTCCTGGTGTGGGGAAATGCTTACGTCTGCTCTCATGGCTCAGGCCTGTCTGGTTTTTGCCTCTGGGCAGTGGAGTTTTCCGCCAGCTATGTCCCTGCTGCGTGTTGCCTTGTACCCTATTTGCGTATGCACTTCCCTAGCAGGGACTCCGGTCCCTTGGCTTATTGCCGCGCAGGGGTTCAGATCCTTCCACTCCTGGCCTCTGCTGATGTTTTATGACTCACTGTGGCCTAGTGGTTCAGGTCTATGGCTCTTGCTCCAAAGGTTGTGTTCAACTCCAGGTGTTTCACTGGTTGTGAGTTCTCAGTCATAACTGAAAGGCACTGTTGCTTTCTTTTATGTATGTTTACAGTGCAAGTATTCTTCTTCAGGATACTCGTTGCCATTATACAGTGTCTGTAGGGGGCTGTATATACATTTTTCTGACAGACCTATGTCTGTGTATTTCTCACTCCTTCCTCATGAGTGTAGTGGTCAGTGTCCCCGACTGTCTCGCGGGAGACCAGGGCTCCTTCCCCGTCGGGGGGGGGAGGGTTGCTGTCGCCTTTTGGGTGTCTCGACATTGTTGTGTCTTGCTATGCTTCATACCAGTGCCGTTGGTACCTATTGTGCGACCTCCCTTTCTCTAGGGCATGCTCTTCGAGTTCCCCATTGTTAGGTCTCGCAGACCTGCGTTGCAGCGCGCATGCGCTGCTCGCTCTGCGAGGCTTTTTGTAATCGAGGAGATTTCAGAAGTGGACTTGAAGCCCCGCCCCTATTTTTCATTGGCTGGCGTCATCGTTTATGTTAAACGCTGGCCTCCGATTGAAAATGAGGCTTTGTTGTTACCGCCCTGTCTCCTTTTGGGACGGCCCATGCGGACTGGATCTTTTACTTGTGGGGCCAAGTTCCAGCTGTATAAAACTGCAAAAAGGGGTAATCGCTTGTGTGCATAGCAGAAAGGTAATCCAGCGAAGGCTGACTAAATTACTCTTTGGGGGTCGGTCATTCACAATTGGCCCTTACACCGTTGTGTTTTTTCCTCATCATTTACTTTTCCAATCCACCCCCTTTGTGTAGTACTGAATGTCTGGCTGGGCCCAGAGGCTATGTGTTTATCTGTGCTCATTTGCTACAACCTGGCGAGAGCAGACCATCTGAGAAATGCGTGGCCGGGAGGGTGCGGGAACCCGTGGCTCTTTCACAGGAGGGCACCGCTGTGGGGCAGGAATGATCGCTATGCTGCCGGGCTCTTCCCAGGGCAGGTCTCGCCTTCTGCAGATGGAATATACGTTTGTGTTGATTCCAGGCGGCCTGCAGGCATCCGTTTGCTTCAGTGTGCACCGCTCGCCCAGCCAAGCCAGTCAGCGTTTCATAGTTCGAGGCACTCTTGCAAGTTGCAACCTGCTGCTTTAGAAGGTGCATTGATGTTCCCTTACAGATGCAAACTGATTATAAACGTTGAGAGGAAATGTGTGGCAGAGCCAGATTTGTTTTTAGAATTAAACCTTTTGCTTGTTTAGTCGTCTTCAGTTTCATTGTAACCACAGTGACGATTACAATTCTGATTTAAAAAAACAACAAATTTGTTAAAGTCCTCATTTTAGAGATGTGCCATAATCACAGCAATGTGTCTATCCTTGACTTACTTAGAAAACCAAACAAGCATTTGCCATGCAATAGGTCTCGCATTTACGCGAGTTTAAGCTATTGGCATTGTAAATGACAATGCCTTTTATTTATGTTTTTAAAACGAAAACAAAAATAAGAGGCATTGTTATTTGCAATGTCAATAGCTCAAACTCGCGTAAATGCGAGACCTATTGCATTGCAAATGCTTGTTTTTCATTTATGCTTCTTTGTCTTATGTGTTTGTCATGAGATATATGCACAGCGAGAGAGCCCACTTACTAGGTTTTTACTTTCCCTAGTATCGGGGTTTTTTGTCTCTCTTTTATATGGGACAGAGCCCTCTGTGTGTCCCCGGCTTTTGCCGGTTTCCCTTCGCCGTTTGTACCTCTGGGTACGGTTGGCTGGTTGACTTCCTGGTGATGCGCTACCTCTCTTTGCCGACGCATGCGTGCTGATGCTCCAATTCCTTGGGCTTTGCATAGGTGTGGTGTGGTCCTCACGGTACACACTGTCTCCTTGTGTGTATCCTGTCATCCACATGCCTGTATCTCCTGGTAGTCATGGCTCTGTCTATCTCTGCATGGTGACATCTGTCCCCTCCCATTTCGTTTTTTTTTGGGCACCAACTGTGGTGTATGTTCAGTTGGTATGCTCTGACGCTGTCATACTATCTTGTCCCTTTTCTGGGACTATGTCTGTTGCGGATCCATGGGATCCGGTGCTCCGTTTAACTTCTTTTTGCAGAAGTTTCTAAACTTTCTTCCGTTATGCACTGACCTTTCTGGTTCTGTGTTTCCTTTAATCCCTGTCTGGACGAGTGAGGTCTCGTACCGTCCTCTGACGGATTGTAGTGCCTTTGCCTCCCCTTGTTCATGCTCCCTTAAGGATCTTCATAGGTCTGGTGTCCGCTGCGCTAGCATTGCTGTTCCCACAGTGTTTAGTCAATGTTATTGACGGATAAGTTCTCTTTGGAACTTGGTGGGTTTCAGTTGCAGACCCTCCTCCAATGGGGTATGGCTTTGGTATCTATTTTAAGTTAAGGAATCTGCGGCTAGATATCTCTATCAGATGAACGAGTTACTTACCTTCGGTAACGATGTATCTGGTAGAGACACAGTCTAGCCGCAGATCCTTAACGCCCACCCATCCTCCCCGTTCTGCGAGGACCTGTTCAGGTTGGGCTCTACCCACTTGCCCCCTTACAGGTGGCATTTGTCTTCCTGCTGGGTGGTCTACTTCACCTCTCTCTGTGGCGTGATGTCTCATTCTGTTGCTTCTCCACCCATTCTCTTGCTTGGGTGGTGGGTTTCTATGTCCTTCCGCGCTCCTCCACCCTGTTTCTACCAGTGTGGGGGCTACTCATGTTCTTCTACCCTCCCTTCCTCCCTCATCTGTTCTGAATGAATGAATGAAACAGCACTTCTATAACGCATGGCTACCCGAAGGCATCCCAGCGCTGAAGCAAGTAACTGGAGCAAGACAACACCTAGGGGAAAAGCCACGTCTTAAGCTTTTTCCGGAAGGCCAGATGATTAGATTCCTTACGCAAGTACAGTGGAAGAGAATTCCAAAGTCTGGCGGCATTATATGAGAAAAGCCGGCCGCCACTTCTGGCCTTCTTAATCCTGGGTACTGCTGCCAGATGGTGTTCATCCGAGCGCAGCTGCCTGTTCGCCCGGTAAGGCTGAATCAAAGTGTTATTGATAGGTGGGCCATTCCCTTCGAGCAACTTGTGGGTGATACACAGGGCCTTAAAATTGACCCTCTCCTGAATAGGTAGCCAGTGGAGGGACTGCAAAGCGGGCCTTGCAGAGTGTCGATTCGGAATCCCCATGATCATCCTTGCTGCGCAATTTTGCACAACCTGGAGTTTCGCAGTTGCCGAAGTTGGCGCACCTAGGTATAAGGCATTACCATAGTCTAATCTAGATAGAATCAGCTTTTTGGCCTGGAAGGAAAGAAGGGGGGCACTTTGCGAAGCATACTTAGGATGCCATAACAAGAGGCAGCAACCTTCCTGGCCTGAGCTTTAAAGCTGAGGTCCTGATCCAGCCAGATACCCAGGCTTTTTAATTCGGTCTTGGGGGCGGGGGCAGGGCCCATGCAGACTGGCCACATTGTGTCTGCTTTAAAACACAGAGGATTGCCAAGAACCATGAGCTCAGTCTTGTCGCCATTCAGCTTTAAATGTGACAGATTCATCCACTTGACGACTTCCTCGAGGCAGGGGCAAAGGCCGTTGGACACCTGGTCCGAGTGATTCAAAGCTACGACCAGTTGAGTATCGTCCGCGTATGTCACTGTGTGAACCCCAAAGGGAGACACAATGCTAGCGGAGCCATATAGACATTGAAAAGAGGGGGCTCAAGGATGAGCCCTGAGGAACTCCGCAATATAAGGGGACACATTTAGAATGGGCCTCGCCCTCAAACACCTGGAAAAATCTATCCTCCAGGAAGGATTGCAGCCATGATAAAGCTATACCAGTCACCCCCAGGTCTCTGAGGCGGTGGACCAAGATTCGGTGGTTGACCGTATCAAAGGCCGCGCTAAGGTCCAAGAGTATTATTGCTGACGAACCTCCTGCGTCAAGAATCTTTCTGGATTCTTCGACAACTGCTAATAAAGCAGTTTCAGTACCTTGACGCAGGCGAAAGCAAGTTTGAGAGGGGTGGAGAAGGTCATGGGATTCCAGGAACGTAGAGAGTGTAAAATTAACAAGTTTCTCCGTAATCTTACTAATCCCGGGGAGGAGCGAAAAAGGGCGGTAGTTGCCCAGGACGGCCGGGTCGAGGTTGGGTTTTTTCAGCAGGGATTTCACCATTGCTCTTTTCCACATGCGAGGAATTATACCCGTAAAGAGTGAGGCATTGATCAAGTCAATGATGGTAGGGGCAATTATCTCTGCTACCAGCTTCAAAACATTGAGTGGAGCTGGGTCATTTGGCGACCCACTTTTAACAAGTGACAGGATGGCTTTAAACGATTCCTGGGTCATCGGGGGGGGGGGAAGGCCTCCAGGGAATGATCTCTTTTTAACGGGCCAGTGTACTCAGGATAGGATTTAATATCGCTATCATCGGAGGGAAATAATGAATAGATGTTTTGGATTTTATTGAAGAAATAGTCTGCATGTTCATTGCCCATTACTTTGGGGTCTCTCTGACTATGCTACAGTCCATTGTTTTGGGGGTCTATTTGACTGTGCTACAGTCAATTGGTCATTTATGGAGTGTATGGTTGCACATTCTCTGTTGCTGCAATGTGGTCGCTTACCATGAGTCATTTTGTTCCAGTCTTGTTGCCCTTGCAGTTACATCCTGTGGTTGCAGACTGCCTATGGTTTGTCATGGTATTCCTTTCCCATACCCTTTTTGCCCCCTAGGAGGGCTTGGTTCTTCGCTTCTGCGAGGTTCTTTTTAGGGAGGGGGTGCTCTGTTCTTTCCCTTCTGTCTCTTATGGTATAAAGTACTCTTTCTTTGTCATGCTGGGTGATGTTTCTCATCCACCTCTGTTCCTTGTCATTGTTGTTTAAAGGATTTCTGTTCTTTTTTGTCACACTGTTCCCCCAAACTCTCACAGTTTTTGTAGTGGCTCCGCGTTGTGGCGCGGAAAAGTTTCACAGTAGAAAACTGACGTCATCGCGCCGGGAGGGACTTATATGGCTCCATTGACATATCCGTGGACGACGTCAGGACAGAGCCACGCGACGCCGCCACCCGGCGCGCAGAGGTGCTGCTGCGGAAAATTTTCCGGATCCAGTCTGACGCCTGGGGATATTCTAAGTTAAAGAATCTGCGCTAGACTGTGTCTCTACCAGATACATCGTTACCGAAGGTAAGTAACTATTTCTACAGGACAAGTAGATTTATGAAGCAACCTGCCCCATGGACAAGTAGATATTTTATTAAATTCCACATGATTCTTGGCCAATGTCTTGTTATTAGATTAAGCGCAGCTAGTTGTGTTAGTGTACTCTCTGGCATTGGAATTGCCTCAGCGCTAGTATCTTTGGTGCTTTGAAGCTTTGCTTGAATCCGTCTCAGATGCCATAGAGGACCGTCATGATTTTCCACATAATGGTTCGATGCCCTATAGCTAGGCGCTACAGACCTACCCCAGGTGATCCAACCTTCGGACCCTACACATGAACATCTTGTGCAGGTTTCGGGCAGCATAGTGAGCCCAACTGCATTTCCTACCGCTCCACCTGATAGTCAAAAGCATTAATGTTCTCCACCAGTTTGGCATTATGTCCATTGAATGCGATCTCCTTGTTTGACAGATAGGTGCACGCCCAGTGGAACGTGACAATGGAGATCTTGCAACATGTCCTGTCACACTTGGTGCCCAAAAGAGATGCTGGACTCAGACCAATTTTGGACCTTTGTATCTTGTGCAACTTCTATCTGATAGACATCTAGCCACATATTCCTTACCTTTGAATTCTCTCCAGGCGCCAGACTGGATCCAGAAATTATTTACAACAGTACCTCTGCGTGTCTCGGTAGAGGGCGTCCAGCAACTCTGTAGCGACGTCGTCCACCGGGTGTGACATTGACAGAGTCCAAATAAGCCCTCCTCGGATGCGCTGGTGTCTATTCTTTTCTGCACTTTCAACGCGGGTTCCGGTAGCTATACCTCAGGCCGTTTTCACCCTATCTCGACTTTATCGTCGGCGGAACAGAGTGCCTTTCTACCTCTGTGTCTTCAGGTTTTAAGCCTTGTGGGTCTTGTTGATGGGAAATGTCGGCCACAGACCCTAACTCTATTTGTATGTGGTGCTTGGGGGAGCACCATGAGTCTAGGAGTGCAACTCCTGTCTTCAGCTTCGATCAAAGGCTCTACGGGAACATCGTATGAAGCTCCTTGCGGCACAGCTGTTGCAACCTTCCAAGACTTCTTGTCGACCTCGGTCTCCTTCTCGCTCCACGGTCCTCTTGCGGACCCATTCCCGTGGGCGTCACTCTCCTTTGACGTTCCGAGGTAAGTCTAGGCGCAGTCGGTCAAAGTCGCAGCATTTCCCGACCTCACTGAATAAAGCCTCTTCCCCTGCACCTCCCACTCTTCGGTTGAGGAGTCTATACGTGAGTCCACCTTGCGGGTCCCTTCCTTCCCTGGAGCCAGGGCAACTCGGACCCAGATTTGATATTATGCTTCTCTTAATGCTATCTTTGGGTCTTCACCGTCCCCTGGAGAGCCTTTGGGCCCAAAAAGGTGTGCAGTGCCTTGACTGTGTCCACGCTGGCGAGTTCACGCTTGGTCTTAGTTCGGCCTTCTGATCCCATTTTCGAATCTGTTTCGGCGCCGGTGCACAGCCCTTCGAGTTTCCCACCTTCGGCGCCTGTTTCCCATCAGCCGACAGCACCGACGATTGATGCCACACCACTTTCCTGTCCCGATGCTCGGTGTCGGGTGCAATGCCGTTGGTGCCGCTTGGCTCGGACACCCTTTCTGTGCTCTCTATGGAGCCCCTTCCTGTTTTCCCTTCTGCGAAACACGATTTTGGAGGTGATGGAGGGGGCTTTGGAGTTTCTCCATCCTATCTCTGACACTGCCCAGCCTCCTATGGAGGATAGCTGGCTGGCTGAGCTGGGTGAAGCTAAAGGCTTCGAGTCTTACTGACCTCAATCCTTGTGCTTGTATCCACTGCCACTCATTGTTTTCAGCTTTTCCATTTTGTGGGCGTCTTTCTGCCCCCTCCCCCCCAGCCTTGCCTCAGAGCTCCTCCTTAGCTGACATGCTGAGGCATGCTTATGTGGTTTTGGATTGGACACCTCCTTCTGTGTTAATGGCTACTGATCCCTTGATTGGCGTTCTCCATCAGGGCCAAACGGGTGTAGCAGGTGCTCCCTTGTAGTGAAGCTCTATACGACATTTTGTTGGGGGCATAGGCTAAACCTGATACAGGAGCCCCTTTGAATCTGTCTATTTCGCACAGACACCGTCCTTCCCCCGGTGATCCGGCCTGTCTCCTCCGGCACCCTACTCCTCAGAGTTTTGTCGTACAAGCCGCTTCGGCCTCCCACAATCACAACTCTTTTCAAATGTTCCTCCAGACAGAGATTCCAAGAGACAAGACACTTGTGGCAGGCATATTTTCACCACCAAGTTCTGCACTACGATCCATCAATATGTCATGCGTTCTCTGACTCTTTTCCCCTGCATTGTGGGAGTCATTGGCACGTCTGCTACCCTTGCTTCAGGATGGCACTTTGGATATACTTGCCCAGTTAATCCGAGATGGGGAACAAGCAGCTAAATTGGTCATTTGTTGTGGTATAGATACCACTGATTCAGAGTGTCTGGCCATGGCCTCTTCTGTGGCATTACGTCGTTGCACCTGGCTACGCACCTTTGGTTTTACACATGCTGATCAAGCCACTTTGATTGGTATGCCTTTTGATGGCGCCCATCTAGTCGGCACACATGCCGAGACTGCTTTGCAGCGATTTCGAGATAGTCGGGGGAGAGCAGACTCTTATCTCTGCCATCTGCTTCCCTAGTTCTCCGGTACTGGGTTTGTACGGGGGAAGTTCCTTTTTGATTCACATATGAGCCATTCCAGTGCAGAGCCCACTGGCTTTCCTTTTCAAATCCCCTTTCCATCTACGGGTGACACCCAGTGAGGTGTTCCTGCCTTCTGCAGGTACTTTTATTCTTCTTATACTGTCTATGAAAGCTTATGGTTCCCACTATCTGGGACATATATTATTTTGTGGGCCTGTGTGCGTCCTTTCTTACAGGCTTCTTTCTGAACTAAATAATATTGTTTATACAAACAAATTGGTCTGAGTTCAGTCTTTGAGTGTGTGACATCAATTGCTGCCTGATTGTGTACAACAAATGCGTAACACTACCCTCTGATAAAGTCTTACTGCTCGCCCACATTAACACAAATAGAGAGTAAGTTGCTATCTACTTTTACCTCTGCTTACCTTTGGGGTTCCACTGGACTCTTTGCACACTATACCTCATTTTGGTATAGTATATACAGAGCCAGCTTCCTACAATTATTTCTTGCCAATTCAGTTCACAGTCAAGACATTTAGTTACCGTATTGATTGTTCTTCAGATGTCGCCATCTCACCCCCTCTGTTTTTTCGGTGCTGTAGCTGGTTTTCATCTTCAGTTTACCTTCTGCAACATGTGTCCCTTCGACATTATGGTTCCATCTTTCTAAGGATTGGTTTCCAAGGGGGCTTGGGTCTCCCTTAGCATCCTTTTCCTGAAAGTTCTTCTCCCTTCTCATAGTATGTGATAAGGATTCTAACCCTCAAAGGTTTGTTATACCACTTCAGCTTATTTTTACGGATTCCTTCTCCTTGAAAGAACTTTTCTCTCCCCCTCTCTTCCTTTAGAAGATGTGGTTCTTTTCTCCTTTTTAGTCGTGATATACTGAAGGTTTTGCTATATATAGATCCTGTCTCCTGTAGAGCCATTCTTTACTGACCTCAATCCTTGTGCTTGTATCCACTGCCACTCATTGTTTTCAACTTTTCCATTTTGTGGGGTCTTGGCCCCTTCACGACTATGTACTCCATCTTTTATCCAATGCTTCAGTCAGGTCTTGCTCTGCCTGATATCGGTCTATTGGATTTGAAATTGGTTCTCTGTTGAGGCCTTCCATGTGTTAGCCTTTATTTCAACTATACCTTTTTATGGATCCCAGTGGTGGTCTTCATTACCTTTATAGCAGGGTTTTTACACCTGTTCTTTTCTTTCGATTTCCTGTCGACTAACTGATAGCTTTGTCAGTCAGTAGTGTTGTTTCATGGGGGATTGCCACTGTTTTTGTGGGGGGTGTGGTGTCCTCCACTCCCTCTCTCCTCTTATACGGTCCCATGTTGCTGGTTATCCGGCTCAGTACTAATATCTTTATATCTATAATTTTCACTCCGTTGTCTCAGCTGGGGTCTATTGCCAATGTATGTGTGTAATTATTATTTCCATGGTAACCTCTATTCTATAGGTGTTCCTCGTTCCTAAACTGGTCAGTATCCCCACCTGTCGCGGGAGACCGTGGTTCACTTTCCCTACGGGGAGTATAATACTTTGTGTAATCTGATATACTTGTATGTATATGTAGGAAAGTAGCCCTTTTTGCACGGTTACCCCCCCCCCCCCTTTGCCTGATATCTGATGCACTTTGAGTGTGCACTGGGTCCCTGCCAATCAGGTTCCCAGTGCCTGTGTTCTTTCCCAAAACTGTACCTTTGTTTTCACTATTGGCACACCTCTGGCCCACATGTAAGTCCGTTGTAAAAGGTGCCACTGGTACCAAGGGTCTCTAAAGGCTGCAGCGTGTATTGTGCCACGCTCGGAGACCCCTCACCAAACACATGCACACTGCCATTGCAGACTGTGTGTTTTGGTGTGGACAAAACTCGAGTCAACATGGCACACATCTCTGTGTGCCATGCTCCCTAACCACTGTCTGTGGCATAGGTAAGACAGCCCTAAGGCAGGGTGCACTGTACCACAGGTGAGGGCATAGCTGCATGAGCAATATACCCCTACAGTGTCTGTGCCGTTCACAGACATTGTAAGTGCAGTGGAGCCATATTGAATACATGGGCTGGGATGTTTGTCATTACGAACTCCACAGCTCCATGATGGCTTTACTGACTGCTAAGGAGTTTGGTATCAAACTGTTCAGTGTAATAAACCCACACTGATGCCAGTGTTGGATTTATTACACAATGCACTCAGAGGGCATCTTAAAGATGCCCCCTGAAAAAGAAACAACTGCCTCGTGTCCACCTGACTGGTCTTCACCAGCCTGCCACACACACACGTTTCTGACCCCTGAGGTGGGAGCCCTTGTGCTCTCTTGGGTCAGGGACAAAGGCTGTTTGGGGTAGAAGTGCTTCACACCTACCCCCAAGCAGGAACAGCATTGAGGGCAGTGAGTCTCAAAGGCTTCCTGCCCTTTGATATGCTAGCCAGGGCCTCTCCAGCTAGTGGAGATGCCTGCCCCCTTTTGACGGCAAGATTTGTGGGAAAATTAGTAATCAGGAGAGGTGTGTCCCCTCTCAGCCGGGACCCACCGGTAAGGTACCCTGGACCGAGGTGACCCCCTCCTTAAGAAATCCTCCATCTTGAATGGAAGGATTTGACCCAAAGGGAGGGGACAGTCAACAGGTGTAGTCACCCTAAAGGCTAGTAGCCCATTGGCTACCATCTGCCAGTCGCTGTAACACCCCTAAATTTAGTATGAGGGGGCACCCCAAACCTTGATATTCAGATTCCTGCAGCCTAAGAAGACGGACGAAGAGGACGCCGTGCAGCACAGCAAGAAGACACCTACTGACTTGACCCCAGCCCTACCGGCCTATCACCTGCTTCAAGAGCCTGCGAAGAAGACGCCTGTCCCATGGTCAGCAATTTCCAGAAACCCACTGCCCACTCTTCAACAAAGACCGGATCTCCCGAGGACAGCGGCCCTGTCCAAAAGTAACAACACTAAGGACTCTGAATCTGGCTGGATCCGCGCCTCCTGCCCATTCTGCACCGGATGCCCATGGCCCGACTGGCTCACCTGTCCTGTGAAGTCTCCCCAGCGATCCTGACCGAGTCCATCAGTGGCTGAACTCTCCTGGACCCCACAAAGTCGCTTGCAGCCTCAACACGAAGGGTTCCCCCCGACTGCCCCCGGTAAAGTAAATCCGACACCAGAAGGCACCCCTGCATCTTGCGCCCCCGACCATGGGGAGCCCAGCCGACGGTGCCATGGTGTCCATCAACTCTCCAGCTTACCTGCCCAACCGTTGGTCGCCGTCGTCCAGACTCCTGGTCCAAACCTGCAGCCTCTTTGTACAACCAAGATTCCCCATTGAAATGCATTGGGCACCTGACGCTGATTTGTACCCTGCATCCGGCCACCCCAGTGCCGCTGGTGGTGTAGCTTGGTGCTGCCTCCCCAATCCCCCCTCCCCCCCCAATTTGCTTGCTTTAACCCCCAGGGCCTGTGCCCTGAAACCGCGGGTACTTACCTGCAAACCGTTGCCTCTTCGAGGTATCCCCCAGTCTCCATTGACTAAAATTGGGCTAGGTGACCTGCACCCGGCTGCCCCAGTAGCGCTGGTGGTGCAGTACCTGCCTTGAACTGACCCTTGCCCAGTGTCAGTCCAAACCCCCGAAGACTGGAATTGTAAGTAGAGTACTTACGTGCTAATGCATAACACTATTCTATCTATTGCATACCTTCTATCTTTTACAATTGCTAAGTGCTACTGTTTCTGATTGACAATACAAAAGTATTTCTAAGACTGTCAAACATTTCTACTGCCTTGCAAAGCCATTCATAATGCAATTTGAAAAGTATTAGTACTTTGAAAACGGTTACTTACCTGCAACTGTGTACTTGGTTCAAGTAATAAAATAATCAAATCACATTTACTGTTCAACGTATTTTATTAAGTGCATAAACATATAGTTATATGACATGCGATACAAGTATAAGGTATGCTGAAATACAGACATTTCAAGTAGATGGTAAAAACAGTTCCATATAAGTGTTACAAAGAATCCTTCTCACATATCTATAATGGTACGTTAGAGTATATAAGTATAGAAGAATTAAAAGTAGGGTCTACCGTCATATAAACGTAGGTGGGAGGAGATAAGACGAGAATTATGCATGCCAAAGGGTTCCCACACTATAGGATGTTTGTTATGAAATAGGAGTCAATATAAAGTATCGCTTACATAGTAAGAGCACACTTAGAAAGGAATTCTAAACCAGCAATGGGGGAGAGGAGAGTGTGAAATGGGTGGGAGAGGATGGAGCGATTGAGCTATGTAAGAGAAGGTGAGTGAGTCTGGAAGACCCTAGGTAAGGAGTGTGAGTAAGTCATCCAACTTCAATATTCTCCTCAATGAAGCTGTCTAGAGAGCGCCAAACAGCACTGGACTGTGAATGGAGTTGCATAGTATGTGCCCCTCTAAGGTATGAGACCCACACCCACCAAATGTAGTGGGAGAGAGTATTGAACGGTTTCCATTCAGAAAGAATAACTTTCACTGCAATAGTAAGAAGCAGATCTAAAAGAGCCATATCGTTAGTGTGGAGATATAGATTTTTCTCTGAGGACCAGGGAACTAAAGCTATCATAGGAATGCACAGGGTTATGGGAAATTGAAATATCTTTGATAGCCTATCCTGAATTAAATGCCTATATGGAACCAGAAGTGGACATTCAAAGAACATGTGTTGGTGTGAGCCAGAATGCTGGTTACAGTTCCAACATTTGTCAGAGTCCCGTAAGCTTAGTTTATGAAGTCTGGCAGGGGTCCAATGAAGTAGGTTCATTGTAAAGAATTTGGATTGTATGAGAGCGGGGGCGATTTTGTTGTGTAAAGCAAATGTACCAATATTCCGCCATTGCTCATCAGAAATGTGTTTGAGGACACTAGCATTGAAATGTTTAGCCCATTTGGTGTAAAGAATTAAAGGTTGTGCTGTAAGCGGGTCTGATCAGAATTTATAGATTCTAGAGGCAATGTGACCCGAGTCTTGCCAACTTGCTAAAGTTAATGGTAGGAATGAGTGTTTGGTGAGAGTAAGTTTTGGAAGATTCACCTTTATGTTAAAGAAACTATAGAAGTCAATATTGGAAAGGCCAAACCTATTCGCCAAGGTCGAGAAGAGAAGCGGGTCATCATTGGTGTCATATAGGTGTCTGATCAAAGTAATGCCTCTAGAGGCCCATGATTTTGCAACCTGAGCGTCTAGCTCCATTTTAATTTTTGGGTTATGCCACAAAGAGACCCATCTAGAATTAGGAATAGGTTTCGATAATTTTTTGTCCAGTAAGTTCAGAGCATTCGCAGAGCCTATAAAGATTTGTTGTCAATGAGGCATAAGGAGTTTTGACATTGTAACAATAGAGCATGTACTAAAGGGTGAGCATATATTTTGCTCTATCTCCGACCATATTTGGGGGGGGGGGGGGGCATGGCATTTCTGAAAGTAGCCAAATGGCTCCTTGGGAGGCCAGGAAAGCAGATTGGTAAAGATTCCAATTTGGGAGACTGCATCCTCTGAGGGAGGAGTTTTCCTAAGAGATTTATAAGAGATCCTCGCTCTCTCTATCACTCAAGAGGAACTTTGAAGTAATTTGACCAATTTCTTTGAAGAAAGAGTTTGAAAGTTTTAGCGGGAGCATGGAAGATACAAAGTTCACTATTGGAGTGATCATTTTGAGGGTTTGGTGCCTCCCTCGCCAAGAGATGAACTTTGGGGACCATGAAGATAACAGATCCCTAACCTTGGTAATAGTTTGTGATTCATTGTATTGTGCTGTCTCAGTTAGTTCTCCACAAAACCAGATACCTAGGTATTTGAGATGTTTAGGTTGCCATTTAAGACCTGAGGTACCCAGGTACGAAGGGAAGCTTAGCAGATTTAAGGGGAAGTCCTCTGTCTTGTCTCTATTTAATGTGTATCCCGAAACTTCGAAGAAAAGTAAATGATGTTAGTAATGCTCGGAATTGCAGTTTTTATATCTTCAGAGAAGATGAGAATATAATCTGCATATGCCGCAGTTTGATAGCTTTTGGAGCAAAATTGGATACCTCTAAACTCTGGGGCAGCATTGAGTAAACGAAGTAAGGCATCAATAGCGAGTAAGAAAAGCAGAGGGGAAAGGGGGCATCCCTGTCTTGTTCCTTGGTGTAGGTCAAAGTATGAGGAGGTAGAGCAGTTTATTCTAATGTTTGCTTTGGGGTCGGCATATAAAGCCATAACCATGGTAAAGAAAGTGTGTCCAACCCTATGGGATTTCAAAACAGTGTAGATAAAAGGCCATGATACTTTATCGAAAGCCTTTTGGGCATCAAGAGCGATAGCCGCTGTGGAAAGTGAGGACATACAGGACTTTTCTAGTATGTGGCAAAATGTGCTGATATTATCCCATGCAAGATGACCCTTAAAAGCGGGTTTGCGAATTATGTATCAAATCGGGTATCTAACTTTCTAGTCTATTAGCCAACATTTTTGCTTCTATATTTAAAAGTGAGATTGGACGGACATTTTTAGGATCAGAATGATCCTTTCTTACTTTAGGAATAACTGTTGTGGCCTCAGAATGCTGATCCCAACACTTTGCCCTGGAGCACAAAATGGTCTAACATTTTTTTATGGTGAGGGATGATTGAGGGAGAAAAAACCTTATAAAAGACGATGGGAAAGCCATCCAGCCCTGGTGTTTTACCCAACTGCATAGATTTCATAGCTTTAACGATTTCCTCTGTATCAAATGGTTGATTCAGTCGTGCCCTATCCGAATCAGAGACTGAGGCCATCGGATGGGTATTCAGAAAGTCATTTGGTTTTATTGCATAGCGTCTCCAGGGTATAGAGTTTACTACAGAAATCCTTGAAGACCGAAAGTATCTTTTCAGTTTTTTATTTCTGTGACCCATCGTGATCCCTTAGAAATCCAGCAACCTCAGGGTATGGAGTGGTTTGAGGAACTGGGTGATGCCAGTGGCCTGGACACCTCCCCAGATTCTGGCAGGCTGTCTCCTCCTAACCTGGCCCCTACGGAGGAGGAGTTATCATTCACAGTGGGGGTGCGTAGGACTGCTGAGGTCTTGGACCTGCAGCTTCCTACCGTGGCAGTTAAGACTAATGTCTTGACAGAGGTCCTGCAGCCTGGGGTCTCCACCTCGGAACCCTTGCTGTCTTCCAATGAGGCCTTGGCGAACGTTCTCCTGGGCACCTGGTCCAAGCCCAGCACAGGGGCTCCTGTGAACAGAACCATTGCCCACCGCCATTGCCCTGCACCAGGCGACCCAGCTTTCCTCACTGCCCACCCCACCCCACCCCACCCCACCAAGCTTGGTGGTCCAAGCTTCTACTTCCCATGGTGCGTTCCCTTCCACACCCCCAGACAGGGAATCCAAAAGACTGGAAAGCTTTGGGAAGAACATTTTCTCTTCCGCCAGACTTGCATTGCGGTCTGTGAACACTGCATGCCTTTTGGGCCGTTATTCCCATTCGATATGGGATACGGTTGCGCAGGTGCTGTCCAGAGTCTCGTAGGAGGACCGGGTCCTGCTCTCCCAAGCAATTTCAGACGGGAGAGATGCAGCGAAGTTTGCTATCTGATGTGGCTTGGACACAACAGACTTGCTAGGTCGAGCGATTTCCTCGACAGTGGCAATACGACGCCACGCCTGGCTGAGGACGTCTGGATTTTCAGGGAATGTCCAGGCAAATCTTATGGATATGTCCTTTGATGGCTCTCTTCTCTTTGGAGACAAGGCAGATGCAGCACTTGAGCGTTTTAAGGACTCACAGGCTACGGCCAAGTCCTTAGGCCGCACCACAACATCCTGGCCTGTGTCTGCTTTTCACTCCTTTCGTGGCTACGGAAGGGACTTCCAACCACCCCAACTGTATTCCGGCCAGAGAGTCCCGCAAGTTCAGCAACCTCTGTGAGGTCGTGGACGCGGGTCACCCCGATCTAGAGGTTCGGGCGGCCAGAAGTCGAGCCAAGCCACGATCCCCTCCTCCACCGCAAAACCTTCCTAATCCGATCCCCCCTGATAATTCACATCCAGTTGTTGGCAGGATATGCCATCACCTCCACCACTGGTGGGACATCACCTCGGACAAGTGGGTGTTGCAAATAGTCCGAAGGGGCTACTCCCTCCCCTTTGAGACTACCACTCCATTAATGCCTCCAGCTTACGATCAGCTGACGGAGGATCACCTTGCCCCACTCCGTGAGGAAGTGAAAACTCTCTTGGCCAAGGGAGCTATAGAGAGGGTTCTTGGGCCAGAAATAGGCTGTGATAGTTATTCCCGCTATTTTCTGGTTCCAAAGAACGATGGAGGCCTTTGTCCTTTCCTCAACCTCAGAGCCCTCAACTACTTCCTCAGGTTAAGTTCAAGATGCTCACCCTCACTCAGGTCCTGTCTGCTCTGGACCTGGGAGACTGGATGGTAGCATTGGACTTGCAGGACGCCTATTACCATACTCCCGTCCTGCCTGCCCATCGGGGCTATCTGCGGTTTACGGTGAGCCACAAGCACTTTGTTTGCCGTGCTCCCTTTTGGCCTCACCAGTGCCCCTAGGGTGTTGACAAAGGTGATGGCAGTGGTCGCAGCCCATCTACGAGATCAGGGGTTCCAGTCTTCCCCTATCTCGGCGACTGGTTGCTGAATGTGGGCTCATCCCAAGCAGTCCTCTCCCACCTCCAGACTACGGCGAACCTCCTGCACTCACTGGGGTTCACTATCAACGTGCCGAAGTCACACCTGACACACTCAGGCGCTCCTTTTCATTGGAGCAATTCTGGACACTGTGCAGTTTCGGGCTTCTCCTCCTGAAAGGCGAGTCCAGGGTATTCATACTGATGTTTCAGCCTCTATCCTGCCCCTTTGCTGGGGCAGCATTAGCGCTCTATAAGTCGCAGTAACATAACATAACACATAACATATCGGTGAGAATGAGACTGAGGCTGTTGGGCCTCATGGCCTCCTGCATCCTCTTTGTGGACAATGCCAGATGCCACATGCGGGCTGTGCAGTGGTACCTGAAGTTCCAATGGACACAACCTCTGGGAAATCTCACCGACCTGATTCAGATATCGGAGGGCACTGCGAAAGACCTGCAGTGGTGGCTAACAAACTGCGATTGGGTCAGAGGCAGTCCCCTCTCCCTTCCCCACCCAGATCTCACAGTAGTGACGTATGTCTCTCTTCTGGGATGGGACAGCCATCTGGGAGAGGTGGAGATCAACGGACTCTGGTCTCCAGCGGAAGCCAGGCTCTATATCAACCTGATGAAGCTTCGGGCGATCCGGTTGGCACTGAAAGCCTTTTTACCATCCATCAAGGGAAGGCTGGTTCAGGTGTTCATGGACAACACTACCTCCATGTGGTAATGCAACAAACGGGGCAGGGTGGGGTCCTGGACCCTTTGTCAGGAGGCCCTGCGTCTCTGGACTTGGCTGGAACAACAGGGCTTTTCCCTGGTGGTTCAACATCTGGCCGGTTCTCTGAACGACAGAGCGGACAAACTTAGCCGCCGGTACCTTGCGTATCGCGAGTGGCGTCTCCATCCGGAGGTGGTGCAAGGACTCTTTTAGCGGTGGGGAGAGCCTTGGTTAGATGTGTTCGCCTCTGAAGAGAACGCAGAATGTTAGCAGTTTTGTGCGCTGGAGTTTCCAAGGCAGCTCTCGCTCGTCAGACCTCCTGTACGCCTTTCTGCCCATAACACTCCTGCCCAGAGTGCTCAAGAAGATCAGGAGTAACAGAGCTCAAATCATTCTTGTGGCTCCAGACTGGGCACAGAGAGTCTGGTATCCCGAGCTTCTGGCAATGAGCATCAATCCTCCGATCAGGCTTCCCCTTCGGGAGGATCTTCTGTCGCAGCAGCAGGGAAGGCTTCTCCACCCGAACCTGTCCACTCTTCGCCTCCTTGCGTGGAGATTGAGTGGCGACAGTTGGCAGCTTTTGACCTTCCTGCTGAAGTCTGCGAAGTTATCCTGGCAGCCAGGCGTCCCTCCACGAAGTCGATATACGCCTGCTGATGGAACACATTTTGTAAATATTGTACAGAAAGGTCTATTGACCCCTTATCTGCCTCTTTGTCAGAGGGCTCTGCTCTGGGCACTCTGAAGCGCTACCTTTCGGCCCTATCTGCCTTTCTTCGGCTGCCAGATCAGCCTCCACTTTTTAAATCCCCCTCTTGTGCAGAGATTTTTGAAGGGGTTAACCCATTTGTTTCCCCCTTCCCCTTTTATTGTGCCACAGTGGGACCTTAATTTGGTCCTTACTTTCTTGATGTGCTTATTTGTTTTATTTGGGTGTGTTTAATATGTTTGACAACACTGGAAAATCCAGGTACTCACCACAGGAGTGAACAATTATAAGCTTAATTTAATTGTTAAAATAAACTTGCAGAAATCGTGCATAAATTGCAGGTGATTAATTAGTGTAATTATTGGACAAGCAACGATATAAAAATTAATTCTCGCATTACACCCTTTTTCCATTTGCATAAACTAATCTGTTAAGGCAGCACAAATGCCTATGAATGATGCAGCACATTCAATATTGTTGCTGTCTGTGTTGCAGATGTATATCTGCTGTTAAGAATAACTAACCTACACTTTACATGCTGACACCAGCATATTAATGGATGACCATAAGGATTAAATGCACTTTACTGTCCTGTCTGCACAAGTTACGATGCTGCTTTGTTTTTAGATGTTTCTTTTAGGCAGTCTTTGTGCACACTGATGCCCAATTCCATTACATACACCTGTCACTCTGTGTTAGAAGGCACTTGTTTCACCGTCTTATAGTCGGCAAAGATTTTAACCCCCGTAAAGCACTTGGTTGTTTTAGTATGATTGTTATCTGAAAGAGACACGTTAGTGACAGATTCCTTACCTTAGAATATCCCCAGGCGTCAGGCTGGATCCGGAAAGTTTTGCGTAGCAGTACCCTTGCGCGTTGTGCAGCTCCGCGTCCGTCGTCGGCGTCTGGATTGCCGGGATGACGTCGCGGGCAGTACTTAGACGCCGCCCCTGCGCGCTGACATCAGATCTTTCTTTTTCCGCGCCAGTAAGGGCAGATCCGGGAAGAGCAGTGCCCTAGTCATTTTTTGACTAAGTTTTTGGGTGATTTTTCACTGTTTTCTCGAGTCGCTCGACTCCAAAGGTGTCGGTAGGGATGCCCGGCTTCAAGCCATGCTACGCCTGTGGTCGAATGATATCGATCACGGACCCGCATCAGGATTGTCTCTACTGCCTCGGGCGCGACCACGACCCCAAGTCGTGCCCCGACTGTCGGGCCTTGCATCCGAAGGCTTTGCGAGAGCTGTCTCGAAAGCTTCTCGAGGTCCGGCAGTCGGCTCCGCGCCGCACCAAGCCCCGGTCACGTGAGAGGTCGAGGGGCCGGTCGCGGAGTCCTCATCGGTCGTCGGGGTCCAAGTCTTCGCACTCCTCCGGTAAGTCGAAGCATAAGAAGTCTAAGAAGCGTCATCGCTCGACGACTTCGCCTCGCTGGTCTCGCGACTCGGCTGAGGGTCCTGTCGGCACCGTCCCCGCGGCTCCGGGAGTGCCTGTGGAGCCGCCGCCGCATTACCCCCCTTATCTGGGTTCGGCGGCGACTCCGGCCGAGATACAGGAGTTCCTGTCGGCCATGGCCCGCCTCTTCGGGCCTCAAGGTCCCCCCGGTGCGCCTTCGGGCCCCGCGGGCCCTGATGGGGTTTCCCCGGCGGCTCCGGTCCCGGCGCCGCCTGTCACACCAGTCCCGGCCCCGGCTCCGGCCCCGGCCTCGACCCCGGCTCCGGTGCTGCCACAACCCCGATCGACGCCGGTTGTTGACCTAACAACACCTCCACCGGCGCCGATGTCTCCGGTCCCGTTCCCGACGCCGCCCGGGGCTCCGGGCGGCGTCGTTCCCCGGTTCTCTCCGGATCCGGACACGGCGCCGGACCGGCGTCGCTCGACGCCGGCTCCGACGCTGATGAGACCTTGGGTCCCTCCTCCTTATTTTGAACCAGAGGAGGACGAAGAGAACTGGGAGGGGTCGGATGACCCTCTCACACAGCAGTGTGAGTTCGATCAGGACTGGGCTGAGGAACTTGGGGATGCCAGTGGTCTGGACACCTCCCCTGACACTGGCATGCTGTCTCCTCCTTCCGTGGCAACGGAGGAGGGAGCAAATTTTGCAACGGTGTTGCTTAGAGCAGCTGGGGCCTTACACCTCCAATTGCCTACAGTGGCTGTCAGGACTAACCTCCTGACGGAAGTGCTTCAGCCGGCGGCTACCTCCTCGGAGCCACTGCTGCCGTTTAATGACGCGCTTTCCGACGTTCTTTTGGGCACCTGGTCCAAGCCCGCCACAGGGGCTCCTGTGGATAGGAACGTGGCCAGACGCCATCACCCCGGGCGACCCCCTGTTCCTCTCCCAACACCCCACTCCTGAGAGCTTGGTTGTCCAAGCCTCTGCTTCCCAAACCGCCTTCCCTACCGCTCCTCCGGATAGGGAATCCAAATGCCTGGATCAATTTGGGAAGGTCTTTTCTTCCTCCAGTGCTGGCTTGCGGTCCGTCAACACCGCTTGCCTTTTGGGCCGATATTCCCACTCTCTGTGGGACTCGGTGGCGCAAGTTCTGCCCCAGTGTCCTGAGGAGGTCCAGACACTGCTTTCCCGCGCCATTGCGGACGGAAGAGATGCGGCTAAATACACCATCAGATGTGGCCTTGATACCGCCGACTCGCTAGGCAGATCGCTTGCGACGACAGTGGCGCTGCGCCGTCACGCCTGGCTGAGAACCACTGGTTTCTCGGGTGATGTCCAAAACACCCTTATGGACATGCCCTTTGATGGGGTCGGTCTTTTTGGAAACAAAGCAGACCATGCGCTGGAGCGCTTTAAGGACTCGCGGGCTACGGCCAAGTCCCTGGGCCTTTCTGCTGGACGCCCTCCGCTACCGTATGCTTTTCGCCCCTTTCGTGGCCACGGAAGGGGCGCCCAGTCACGTCCGCTGCCCAGCCACCGGCCCGCGCAGCAAGCGTCTTCGCGTGGCCGAGGACGTGGCTCCCGCCGTGGCGGGTCAGGCAACCAGCGTACGGGTCAGGCCACCAACCCCGCCCCGTCCGCGGCCTCCAAGCCCTCCTAGTCCTTCCTTTCAGGTGCACAGCACGCCAGTAGGGGGCAGGGTCCGCCATCATCTTCACCACTGGTGTGCCATCACCTCGGACAAGTGGGTCTTGGACATTGTTCGAAGGGGCTACTCCCTCCCCTTCGAGACCATCCCCCCAGCCATGCCACCTCAATTCCACCGCATGTCAGGGGATCACTTGGTGCTTCTTCAGAAGGAAGTTGTGGCGAGCCATCGAGCGCGTTCCGACCCCAGAAGTAGGACGTGGTTGCTACTCCCACTACTTTCTGGTGCCCAAAAACGACAAGGAGGACATGGGTCCTATCTTGGACCTCCGGAATGTCAATCGCTTCCTCCGGAAGGAGAAGTTCAAGATGCTCACCTTAGCTCAGGTCTTGACTGCCCTCGACCCTGGAGACTGGATGGTAGCGTTGGACTTGCAGGATGCTTATTTCCACATCCCCGTCCTGCCGGCCCACCGGCGTTACCTGCGGTTCACGGTAGGCCTCGAGCATTTTCAATTCACCGTGCTCCCCTTTGGCCTCACAAGTGCCCCTCGGGTGTTCACGA
Organism: Calotriton arnoldi; assembly: GCA_963921515.1. Lineage (NCBI taxonomy): Eukaryota > Metazoa > Chordata > Amphibia > Caudata > Salamandridae > Calotriton > Calotriton arnoldi. The sequence continues at coordinate 922,991 of CAWUFW010004739.1, read as the reverse complement.
AAGTGATGGCGGTGGTCGCAGCTCATCTGCGCCGGGCAGGGGTTCCAGTCTTCCCCTACCTCGACGACTGGCTGCTGAAGGCGGGCTCGTCCCAGGCAGTCGTCTCCCACCTCCAGACTACGGCCGAACTCCTGCACTCGCTGGGGTTCTCCATCAATGTGCCGAAGTCGCACCTGGTTCCTTCTCCACAGCTCCTTTTCATTGGAGCAGTTCTGGACACGACGCAGTTTCGGGCCTATCCTCCCGAACGGCGAGTCCGGGATATTCAGGCTATGATTCCGATCTTTCAGCCTCTATCCTGGGTTTCGGTACGGATGACCCTGAGGCTGCTGGGCCTCATGGCCTCCTGCATCCTGCTGGTCGATCATGCCAGATGGCATATGCGGGCTCTGCAGTGGGACCTGAAGTTCCAGTGGGCGCTGCACCGGGGCAACCTCCCCGATCACGTCCAGATCTCGGAGGGGACTGCAAAACAGTTGCAGTGGTGGCTCTCGAACCGGCAATGGGTCATGGGCAGATCCCTCTCCTTTCCCCAGCCAGAGCACACAGTTGTGACGGACGCGTCCCTTCTGGGATGGGGCGGTCACATGGCAGAGGCGGAGATCAGAGGCCTCTGGTCTCCGGCGGAGTCCCGGCTCCATATCAACCTTCTGGAGCTGCGGGCGATCCGACTTGCACTCAAGGCATTCCTTCCCTCTGTCAAAGGGAAGGTAGTGCAGGTGTTCACAGACAACACCACCGCCATGTGGTACTGCAACAAACAGGGCGGGGTGGGGTCGTGGACCCTATGTCAGGAGGCTCTGCGCCTCTGGACATGGCTGGAACATCAGGGCGTTTTCCTGATGGTTCAACACCTGGCAGGTTCCCTGAACGCCAGGGCGGACGAACTCAGCCGCGGGTGCATGATGGATCACGAATGGCGTCTTCACTCGGAGGCTGCGCAAGGTCTCTTTCAGCAGTGGGGAGAGCCTTGGTTAGATCTGTTCGCCACCGAAGAGAACGCGCAATGTCAGCAGTTCTGCGCGTTGGAATTTCCAAGGCGGCACTCGCTCAGCGACGCTTTTCGTCGCGAGTGGAGTTGCGGTCTGTTGTACGCCTTTCCGCCTATACCACTTCTACCCAGAGTGTTGAAGAAGATTTGGCGCGACCGGGCCCGAGTCATCCTTGTGGCTCCGGACTGGGCTCGAAGAGTTTGGTATCCCGAGCTACTCAGTATGAGCGTCGATCCCCCGATCCGTCTGCCTCTTCGGGAGGATCTTCTGTCGCAGCAGCAGGGGACGGTCCTCCACCCGAACCTGTCCAGTCTACACCTGCTTGCGTGGAGATTGAGCGGCGGCAGTTGATTCCTTTCGACTTGCCTCCCGAAGTTTGTGATGTGATTCTGGCAGCCAGGCGTTCCTCCACTAAGGTGGTATACGCCTGCAGGTGGAACAAGTTTGTGGCATGGTGCACAGCAAAGGCTGTGAATCCCCTTTCTGCCCCTTTTTCTGAGGTTCTTTTGTTCCTTCTTTCTCTGGCCCAACAGGGTTCTGCCCTGGGTACCATCAAGGGCTATCTTTGTGCAATCTCGGCCTTCCTCAGGCTTCCTGATCAGCCCTCTCTTTTTAAGTTCCCTGTTGTTAACAGGTTTCTTAAAGGCATTACACACCTCTTTCCTCCTGTTCCGTTTATAATGCCTCAGTGGGACTTAAACTTGGTTCTTACTTTCTTAATGTGCGCTCCCTTTGAGCCTCTGCATAACTGTCCTCTTCGTCTTCTTACTCTGAAGACAGCCTTTCTGGTAGCCATCACCTCCGCTCGGCGGGTGAGTGAGCTCCAGGCTCTTTCATGCAAACCCCCCTTTCTGTCTGTTCATCCAGACAAGGTTGTTCTTCGGACGCGTCAGTCCTTCTTGCCAAAGGTGGTTGCTGCCTTCCACATTGGGCAGACCATCACTTTGCCCACCTTCTTTCCGCCTCCGCATCCTTCCAGAGAGGAAGAGAGGCTCCACCGTCTGGACCCAAAACGTGCACTTGCCTTTTACATCAACCGCACACAACAGTTCCGGGTGTATGACCAGCTCTTTGTTGGCTACGTGGGCGCCAAAAAAGGTCGGGCGGTACACAAGAGGACCATCTCCCGCTGGGTCATCTTGTGTATCAAAGCCTGCTATTCTTTGGCTAAGAAGGATCCTCCTGTTGGGCTGCGTGCCCATTCCACCAGGGCAACGGCTGCTACCACGGCTTTAGGCCGCGGTGTTCCGTTACAGGATATATGTCAGGCAGCTACGTGGGCCTCGCTGCACACGTTTACCAAACATTACTGCCTTGACAGCCAGGTCCGGAGGGACGGCTTCTTTGGCCGTTCTGTCCTCCGGGACTTCCTTGTCTGAATCTGTTCGCAGACCCACCACCGGTGTTGGTATTGCTGGGGTATCTATTCTAAGGTAAGGAATCTGTCACTAACTTGTCTCTTTCAGATGCACAAGTTACTAACTTGTGTAACGATATATCTGTAAGAGACAGTAGTTAGTGACAGATTCCTTACCGCCCCACCCATCCTCCCGTTCTGCGAACTGATTTCTAGGGTTAAGGACATCCCTTTCAGGGCCCTAGACTTTTTTCAGACACCTATGTCAGCTTCTTGCATGGCTCTGCGTTCCTGGCGCGGAAAGTCGTGTACAGAACTGACGTCAGCGCGCAGGGGCGGCGTCTAAGTACTGCCCGCGACGTCATCCCGGCGATCCCGATGACTGACGCGGAGCCGCACGACGCCACCTACCGACGCGCAAGGGTACTGCTACGCAAAACTTTCCGGATCCAGCCTGACGCCTGGGGATATTCTAAGGTAAGGAATCTGTCACTAACTACTGTCTCTTACAGATATATCGTTACACAAGTTAGTAACTTGTGCGTCAGCGCTATCCAGCCTCTATTTGTACTTTTTGATGCTTAATGAACTCTGGTCACTTGTGATTTTATTTATTTGCTCTTGCAACATTTAAATATTGCAAAGATTTTAATTAATCACACAGTAAAGCAAATCTGAATCTCTTCCTTAATGTATGCTAATTCATATATTTAACGCCTGCTTTTGCTGTTTTATTTGATAGGCTAAAGTCTGCCGAGTACTGTTTTGAGTAACCATTTTAAACTTTTCCTTTTAGGCAGCAAAACGAGGTATTCTGTCTTCCTCCAGAGGACGGGGCAGGGGCAGAGGTATTCATGCAAGAGGACGTGGTATGTCCCGTGGCCGAGGCAGGGGACTTCGTGGTAGAGGAAGAGGTCTTTCCCTCCATGCAGTAGTTGACCATCGTCCAAGAGCACTAGAAATTTCTGCCTTTTTAGAAAGTGACAGAGAAGACCTCCTTCCTCATTTTGCTGTAAGTATTTGGTGTTAATCTGTTTGAATTGGAGTCCATTATTAAATAATTATATGGAACATAAGCAGAGGTTTCGAAGAAAAAGTAGACCTCACACACATAAAATTATTGATGATGCTGTACTGTTCCACTAAGTAGTTTCTAGACAAATTGCAAGCTTCTCAGCTTCAAATGCCCAACACCATTACCCTCCCATTATATGTATGCAGTCCAACATTACATATCCCTTGGACATTTTGTTCCCTTCGCCCTCTCCTGGTCACAGCAATCACTGAAACCTTGAAAATATACAAAACACTGCTGTTCTCTGCACTGTGCATGCTACGGTCTCCCATTCTCCGAGGAACACCTGTTAAGATGTGGGATTTGGAATTTGGAATTTTTACATTAGATCACTCAACTTTACCAGCTCCTCAACTCGACTCCTTTCCGGTCTTAGAGATGGCATTTACTTTAATCTCTCCATCCCATACACACACTGTGGTACTTTATCATCCTCCTGGGCATTCACTGCATTCTTTTACATTGACTGCCCCTTAACTTTACATACAACCTTGGTTGCTATCACACGGTCTGAATAATCACCCACAGCTTACACTCCCTTACAGCTGGTCTGTATCAGCAGTCACACACCAACACAGACGTACCAGCCCCCTTGATGTCATTCTCACATTGGACATGCAATGCCTTATTCTGCTGTACCATAGACCCCTCTCTATCTAACCAAAATTGGATAAAATGACTGCTGATGATCCACAAGCTCTACTTTCATTATCAAGTTCACAATAATTTGATGCAAACATTCATCTGTTGCTTCCTACCTACATCTACCAAATCAAAATTTATTCATAAACACTCTGTACTCAGAATTGAACATAAACTGCCCTCCTTATGCATTCACTGTCAGAACTGCAACCCAAGTTCTGGAGCTGGTGAGTTGATTGGCCGATTAAGGGCAGCCACATTTCTCAGTACCTTTGATTTGACATCAGGGTACTGGCAGATTGTTCTGACCCCAGGAGCAAAAGAAAAGACCGTATTCTTGACCGTAGATGGACATTTCCAGTTCATTTGTAAGCCATTTGGGTGAAAGAATGCCCTTGCCACCTTCCAAATGTTGGCGAATAAAGTCCTTGCTGGGTTGGAGACTTTTAATGCAGCGTATCTGGACAATATTGCTGTCTGTAGTTCTACTTGGCAGGATCACTTTATCCACCATGGAAAGGTCCTTGAGGCTCTGCAAGACGAAGGCCTCACTATTAAGGCCAGCAAGTGCCAGATAGGGCAGGGCACAGTTGTTTACTTTGGCCACCTTGTAGGTAGAGGCCAAGTTCAACCCTTACAACACAAGATCCATACCATTCTAGACTGGGAAGCTCCAACAACCCAGACTCGGGTCAGGGCATTCCTTGGCTTGACTGAGTACTACAGGAGGGTTTGTGAAGAAGTATGGTACCATTGTATGGTACCCTCGCAGAAGCAACCAAAGAAGGTGAACTAGACAGTGAGTTGTCAAAAGGCTTTTGACACCCTGAAAAAGGTAATGTGCTCAGCACCCATTCTTAAAGCTGCAGATTACTCCAAGCAGTTCATAATGCAGACTGATGCCTCTGAACATGGGATAGGAGCGGTCCCAGATCAACTATGATGGCCATGACCAGCCTGTTGCTTTCATTAGCAGGAGGTTACTACCCAGGTAACAGCGTTGGAGTGCCACTGAGATGGAAGCTTTTGCTGTGGTTTGGTCCCTAAAGAAACTGAAACCATGCCTGTTTGGTACTCACTTCCTTCTACAAACTGACCCCAGGCCTCTCTGATGGCTGATGCAAATGAAAGGTGAAACCCCCAAACTGTTGAGGGGGGTCCATCTCCCTACAGGGAATGGACTTTACAGTGGAACCTAGACCTGGGACTGACCATGCCAATGGAGATGTTCTTTCCAGGTTTTTCCACTTAGACAATGAAGACTTGGGAAAGGTTAGTCTCATCCTTTCATTTGGGTGTGTGTAGGAAAGTGCCCCTTTTTGACATGGACACCCCCATTGTTTGTCTGGTGTATATACTGCAACTTTGACTGAAGTGCACTGGGTTCCTGCTAACCAGGTCCCCAGTGACTGTGTTCTTTCCCAAAAGCAAGGTAGCTGTACAGTTGTTCCTCAATTGGCAAGACCTTTGGCATCCTTGTAAGTCCCTAGTAAATGGTACCTCTGGTACCAAGGGCATAGGAACTAAAGAGGGTCCCCCGTTGCAGGCTGCATGAAATGGTGCAGTCAAAAGTGAAAACACAACATGGCACACACCCTGTGATCTGTGTCCACAGACACTGCATGAAATATATGTAAGTCACACCTACAGCAGGCCTTGCAGCCCTTAGGCAGGATGCATAATATTACATGTGAGGGCATATCTGCTGTGCGGTCTAGTCCAATTACTAGATAGCACAAGTGAATAGGGGAGCCATCTTGAGTACATGTACTGGGCACTGGCCATTGATTTCCCCAGCTACATGATGGCTTCACTGAAACCTATGGTGTTTGGTTTCAAACACCTTGTCTTAATAAATACATACTTATGCCAGTAGTTGATTTATTATTACATGCACCCAGAGGGCACCTTAGAGGTGCCCCCTGAAAACCTACCAACCTCTGGTGTACTGGCTGACTGGTGTAGACCAGCCTGCCACCACAGACAGGATTCTGACCCCCAGCTGGTGAGAGCCCACACTTTGTCAGAAACAATGCCTGCTCCGTCCAAAGGTGTTGTCACCTCCTCTAAACAGGATGGCTAGTAATCAGCATATTAAGGCAGAATGCTTCAAAGGCCTCTGCTGACTTTGATATGCGACCCCGGCTTCCCCCAGAGAAGGGAAATGACAGCCTTTGCCCTGGGCCCATTTGGCACCAGGACTGGTGGGAAAATTAGCTAGTCAGGATACATGTTCACTATAAGGCTAATTACACCCCTAAGGAGGGGCTACCTGAAGTGAACACGAAAAATAGAATTCCACCATCCTGTTTTTTTGTGAAATTAGATACACTGGATCAGGGTTATAACCACTCCCTACAGGAAGTGGTCATATAGGGGTTGTAGGCACCCCAAAGGTAAGTAGCCCATTGGCTACTACCTTACACTTCCCTTAACGCCCCTAATATTGAGTATTTAGGTGGAAACCCTGACACCAGGAAGTCCGATTCGATGGCCACAAGAAGAGGAGGACAAAGAAGGGCGAAGAAAGTGAGAACCGAGGACCAGCTGTGGACTTTTTGGTGCCAAACCCAGCCTGCCTGCACCTGTCCAGACAATTGTGACAAACTGACTCGTCCTGCCGCTGTGCATCTGCTAAGAACCCTGGTGGGATGCCAGCACTTCGCAAATTGCCAGCATTCTTCCTTGGCTTAGAGGAGCTGCTCTCCTGCAGGCACCAAACAGCAAAGTCCCGTCTACCGTTCTGCTGCTCCCCCGGTTCCACAGACGCAGCAGCCGCTTAGGAAGAGGTTGTCATGCTCCAGGAGGTCCGATCCGTCTCCCATTCAAGTGTGAAGACGTCAGCACCAACCGGAGCTACACAGCACCAATACTCGGGGTACCAGACCCCTTGCAGCAATCAAAGCCTGTGTGAGTCCAATCCGGACTACAATGACTGACAAGACCGAGCAGCCGAAGAGGGACGTCCACACCACAGATAACCACTTCAAGAGTGACCCAGATGTCCTGATTTTTGTCCCCTCACCTTGCGAGACCGCAGCCATGAGCGCCTGTGATGCACAAGCCCAGCCGACTTAACCACTCTGTGTGAGAAAGTGCCCTCTTTCTGCATGGTTGCCCCCACTTTTTGCTGAATTGCTGATGTACTTTGACTGAGTGTGCCCTGGGCGCCTGCTAATCAGGTACCCAGGGCCTATGTTCTTTCCCTAAAACTGCATTGAAGCCCAAATCCAATTGGCATCTCTGGCCACAGGTCAGCCCCTGGTAAATGATACCACAGGTACCCAGGGCACTGTGACCAGAGAAGGCCCCTAAGGGCTGCAGCACTTATTGTGCCACCCTTAGAGGCCCTGTACCACTACACTCACACACTACCCTTGCAGGCTGCGTGTTTTGGTGCAGAACAAAGTGAAGAGTCGACATGGCACACATCCCTGTGTGCCATGCCTACAACCCACTGCCCTGGCATAGATCAGTCACCCCTCTAGCTGCGTGCACTATACCAGTGGTGAGGGTACAGGTGCATGAGCCCTGTACCCCTACAGTGTCGAAGTCCATTCTTAGACATTTTAAGTGCAGTGCTGCCATTAAGAGTATATGGTGCTGGGAGTTGGTCATTACGAACTCCACAGCACCATAATGGCTACACTGAAAACTGAAAAGTTTGGTTTCAAACTTCTCAGCACATTAAACCCACACTGATGCCAGTGTGGGATTTAATGTAAAATGCACACAGAGGGCATCTTAGAAGATGCCCCCTGAAACCTAACCCACCTCTAGTGTCCAGGCTGAGTGGCTGCTTTCGGCTGCCACCACCAGACATGTTTCTGGACCCCTGGGTCGAGAGCCTGCTGCTCTCTGGGGCCTGAAACAATGCACATCCTGGGACGAAGTGCCAAGCCTCCTCCCCCAGGATGGGCAGGGTTCACAAAGGGGAAGCTTCAAAGGCTTGCCGCCTTTGTGAGCTTCCCCAGGCCACTTGCTGTACTCAGCAACTGGTCCCCACTGGTTCTGACCCCCACTTTGGGCGGGAGAACCGGCGGGGAAAAAACAAGTGAGGAAGGGAGGTGTGCCCACCTCTGCCAACTCCACCCCTCAGGTGGGGGAGGCGAAGCACAACTCTCAGTCCCCGCCATCTTGAAGATGGGGGGACCCAGCCAACCAGGGACAGGCTCCTGACCCCCTCCCACTGGAGGGTGGCATAATAGGGGGTGTACCCACCCCAGGGAAGGGACCCATTGGTTCCTGCCCTTTACCTACCTGTAACGCCCCTAAATCTAGTATTTAGGGGCACCCCTGAACCTTGCGTCCTCAGATCCAGACAAGAAACAAGAAGAAAAGAAGAAGGACCGAACAGCCGTGCAGCAGCTAACAAGAACAAGACACCCACTGACTTGGCCCCAGCCCTACCGGCCTGTCTCCCCCTCGAACCTGCTCCTGCGAAATCCCGGTGTGTCCTGCAGCCAGCAACCTCAAAAACCCCGGAGGACCTGCCTGCCTACACTTCCAAAGCCTGCTTCTCCCGTGAACACCGGATTTGTTCAACTGCAACCTCTGGCAGCAGCCAGAGACCGCGAATCCGCCCCACTCTGCACCCGCCGTCCACGGCCCGAGCTCGAGTGGGCAAACACCACGAGGAGGTCACCCCGGCGATCCTGGACCGAGATCCGGCGACCCCTGACCTGCCTTAAGCCTCCAGCCGATGCCTGCAGCCTAAATCCAGAAGGCCCCCCTAACCGCGACCAGGAGCTGGTAAGAAGATCCGACCCCAAAAGGCACCCCTGCACCCGACGCCCCACTGCCTTGTGTGCCCAAACCAACGGTGCCTAACCAACCCCTAACTTCCCAACTTACCTCTTGAAGTGGTGGTCGCACCCAGAAGTCCTTCGTCTCCCTGCCTGAAGTGCTTCTGCCAATTGGAGGTTCTCCATTGGAAACAACAGGGCATCCGACCTCGAAACAGCACCCTGCACCTGGCCGCCCTAGTGCCGCTGAGGGTGCACCTTTGTTGCTAATTTGTTTCCCCATTTGCCCTGAGCTAAAGTCCAGCAGCCACCAACCGGAGGCCCCCTATCCCCCATTGGATAACATTGGGCCTCAACACTCTGCACCCGGCCGCCCTAGTGCCGCTGAGGGTGTAACAAGAGTGCATCACTGACCCTGGGGGACCCCTGAGTCTAACCCCAGAACCTCAACTCCAAAGACCGATTACTTCCCTAAAAACCGATAACCATATTTTCCTCCATAGGGTATCATTGACACTTTTTCCTGAAAAAGTTTCTAAGTGTGGAGTTTTGAAACCTAAAACAATTCTTTAAAATTGTACGATTTAACCAAAACGCTTTTACTCACCTGTTTACAGGAAATGTCCCAGTGCTGCATCTAGGCATACAGCACTGAGTAAGAAAAGTCATCCAAAAGTAACTTACCTGCTATTTTACTGAAAATCCCATTGAAGTCAATGTATTGTATTTACAAGTGATTGCATTTCTCTGAAACAATACTGTAAGTCAAACCATAGTACATTTGCAATTGAACTGTTTTACAATCAGCATTTATTACTGTAAAGTATTCATTGCTTACCTGTGCCAGGCTTGCTTGGTTCTAGAAATAAAATAACTAAAAGAATATTTTTATACAAAAACAATTGGTCTGAAGTTGTCTTTGTGTGAATTCATTTGCTGACTGGGTGTGTACAACAAATGCTTAACACTGTCCTCTGATACTGCCTTACTGCTCGACCACACTACCACAAATAGAGAGTAAGGTCCTATCTAACTTTACCTCTGCCTACCATTGGGGTTCCACTGGACTCTGTGCACACTATACCTCACTTTGGTATAGTATATACAGAGCCAGCTTCCTACACTCTGCACCTGAGCTCCCCAGCCCAGGTCTCCGAGAACCAACAGCACTTCCTTGCTCCTAGGTCCCTTACGAACATAGTCCCACGTTAGGAGCTTCTGGACTTGTGGCCAAGTCCCCCTCTGCAGCCTGTTTCTAGTTGGCCTCCCCCTCACCCCTTTGCTGCAGCGCATAAAGCTACCAATCCGACCAGCACCTCTGCACTCGTACGTTCCATGGCAGGTTAAAAACGAACTGCTAGTGGTTCTTTGGACATTGGCCCCCTACCACCTTAAGTCCTAAAGGGGATCCCTGGAATCCTATTGTAAGTAACTGTTTGCAGTATATGCATTTTTCCCCTTAGGAAAGCATTGCAGCGTAAAAACGCATTTAAGTGAACATTTTACTTACCTGTAAAAATCATTATCTCAAAAAGTACTTATTTGATCCTGAAGTTCCTGGTGTTGAAAATTATATAAAAATACTTATTTTTTCTAAATTGGTCTCAGATTTATTCTTGAGTGTGTCTTATTTTTTTGCCTCTGCGAGTACAACTGCCTAGCACTACCCTCTGATGAGCCAAAACTGCTCGCTCGTACTACTACAAAAGAGAGCATTTAGATTTGTTACTTGTGCCTCTGTAAACTACTAAGGGTTGCATTGACTCTGTGCACAGAGTACCTCATTTTGGTGCACTACATAGAGAGCCATCTTCCTACAGTAGCAAACACCGATTTGGCAAAATTTCACACAGCCATCACAGCTGGTAGCCTTCATCTGCCACAAATGACAACTTAGGGTACACAATCTCTTTCAAATGTCATACCAGATCAACCCCCATAGGGAAAATCCTGTGTGGGCCTGCATTGAACAACTGCAAGGTATTATAAAGGGCTCATATGATTTTTAGAGAGGATGACGAGCACCATTCGATCCCATAACCAAATTATGGCTGAAATGGATAACAGTGCACAAAATAGTTTGTTACATTCAAATACCCCCATCTGACATAATGCAGGACTCGCAAATGATAACTGGAGTAATAATGGCCTCTTTACTGTCAGGCAGTTGATTGAAGGTGGATTTCTCAGATCCTTCTCAAGCCTCTCCTGAGAGTTCCACTTGCTTAGAAATCAGTTTTTGAGATTTTACAAATACGACACTGTCTGCAAACTCATCCCCACAACCATGTTCAGTAACTCCCTCTTCTGTACGTATGTATCTGGCATAGTGGAGACACTACAAAAAATGAATCTCATGAATCTACAAACTTTAGATCACTAATGCTTTTTCCAACTAAACAGACGACTCCTACACCATATATGGCAACGGCGATCGCATACAACATATACCGCCAAAGACTGGTCTGCTCTTCTACAAACACGACTGGGGCCTCCAAGAATCAAACCTTAAGGTCAAAATTTTGCACTATTGCCACTGGACTCACTACTGACTCAAAAAGGCAAACTTGTCTACTCCAGCGGCATGCTGGGATTGCAGCCATCCAGACTAAGATATTTTACATATTCTCTGGTCCTGTCCCAGCATCTAGTCTTACTAGAGTCCAATCTGGCATACTCTTAGAGAAGCTAGCAATTTAACCATCACTCCTTCAGCACCATTGACACTATACATGTCACTCAGAACATAGTGGTCACAATTAATCATAAAAAGAGATGGTTAGATTCCTCCCTGGCATTTACCAAACTGTGTTTGCTTAGACAGTGGAAGATGTCTGCAGCTCCCATGCTTGAGGAATGGATTCATGCTAAGGCAGTGGTGGTGTCACATGAGCAGCTAATCTACAGACTTGATGATCAGGCCCATATTTTTTGAGGACATTTGGAGTTAATTACTTTCTTGAAGACGTTAGTGTGTTGTGGCACTGTCCCTCCGTTGAGGGGAAGGATCTCTTTAAAAGACATTAATGGGACTTGGAGTAAGGTGAATAGCCGGTTATCCTGGTAATAGACATCCAAACTATAAGTAATTCTGTATTGCATTATATTTCCATTGATATAATGACCAGTTAATGATGACTGCTCATTCATGTATAGCACTCTCCAAGGGAAATTAATAGTTGTAAATTTTTTATGAAAGCTTCCTCCTTTGATCATTACCAAGTAATACTGTGTCTTGGAAGCAAAGTTTTCTTTTGAAGTCCTGTATCTGGTCTGGTGATCTGTGTTCTTTGCTCTACAATCTAATTAAAAAATATATAAACACCGATGCACACATGCAGTCTGCCAACTTTAGCAAGCCTTAATGTATTGGTTGACTGTGAGCATTCCAACATCACAGGAACGAAGAACTATACACACAGTATGTTGTTGAAAACAATCCAGCTCCAGCCTCTACATGCTCCTGGAATTTCTTTAACATTCAAAGGCTTCCCAATGCTTATTTATAACACAAAGTAAGGAGATTATGACCTAACTTGTCTCCTCTGGACATGGCTAAGATGAGATGTGGCCTGCACTTACCCCATCCCACGCTTCTCTTAACCACCTGTACTCTCCGGGACTCCAGGAAATATGCAGGGGAATGGAAGGAGCACACAAAGGAATAAAGACGTCCAGGCGGGGCAAGGGCAGTGCCATGATCATTCAAATAGTTTATAACCTCTTCAGAAAGTTTTCAAATGATGTTGATCCATATGGTTCTCTGTTGAACCAGAACTGCTACTTCTCAGCAGTAGGTTGGTCTAGCTGGTAATCTTTCTTGAGGAGTGTCACATCTGCCTCTTACATTGGGTTGCAGCTACCATAGACTCATCAGAATAGGAGAACCACTGTATCGGTCAGTACCCAAACCCAATTCATCCTTTCACATAAGCAATTTTAGTTGAATGATTGTTGTTGATGGGGAAGAATTCTGTTTTTCAACTGCAGTGCTACAATCTGAGTCAATTAATGTGCTATAATTAAAGATTTTTATTACATTTTTTTATTTTGTTTCAATACAGATTATATTTAAAAAGTAAAATCTAATCACAATAGTGCATCTTCTCATAAACTATTCTGTATTGTCCTTGATCTGGCTGCATAGTGTTCCAAAGTTATTCAATCAATTGTCCTTTATTGTTTATCAACCCAGGTCCATATATCCACCCTGTAGCTCCTTGTTAGGTGTGTAATAGGACTATACTGTGTCTTAAACAATATTATTATTGTAGCGTGTGTGCCTGTAGATACACAGGCTCGGCATGCTCCTGCCATTTTGGACTGTTGCAACTTGTTTTTCTTCTAAGAAGACTTTTGAGTCACGAGGTCTCTGACTCCTGTTTGTGAACGGTTATGGCCACTGATTCCATTGTTAGATTGTTTGTTCCCCATCGGGTGTGAACGTGTATCAGCGTTGCACCTGGTCTCTACGTGTTTGACGTTGCCAGTTCTGTTTCCTTCCTGTTGCAGAGAAGAATTTCCTATGCGTTTCTTGTTCCTTCGACCTCTCCCACGTCGAATAACCAGGCATCCCGGCCCCCTGGGTGCCCCCGTGTAGGAAGCTGGCTCTGTATATACTATACCAAAAAGAGGTATAGTGTGCACAGAGCCCAGTGGAACCCCAAAGGTAGGCAGAGGTAAAAGTAGATAGCACCTTACACTCTATTTGTGGTAGTGTGGGCGAGCAGTAAGGCGTTATCAGAGGGTAGTGTTAAGCATTTGTTGTACACACTCAATCAGCAAATTATGTCACACTCCAAGACTGAACTCAGACCAATTTTGTTTGTATAAAAATATTAAGTTATTTTATTTCTAGAACCAAGTCTAGCCTGGCACAGGTAAGTGAAATAAATGCTTTGCAAAATCTTATGCAATGCTTTACAATTGAATGCAGGTTCAAATGCAGTTGATGGAAATACAGGTTAGTCACAATGTCGAAACTACTTTTCAGATTACTTTTCAGTTTTGCAGCGTGAATCTTTCTGGATTCACTATGCTGTGCATTATTCCGCCATCTCGTGGTTGGGTCCGGATTCGTAGTCTTTTCTTTGTTTTTGTGTTTTTTTGTTTTTTTTTTCTTGTTTTTTTTGTTGTTGGCCCAGGTGGGCGGCGACGCCCCACCATTTGGTGTCTTCGGTGACGTCGTCGCGCTTCCTGCGGAAACTCCCACCCTTGGTAGCCATCTTCAGATTCTTTTTTCCGCCGTGGGGTCTGGATCGTTGCCGAGAAGTTCCAGAAACTTTGGACGAGGAATCTCAAAGTCGAATATCACCACAGAGGATCGTTTCCCGAGACACCGGACGACGACACAAGTAAACCGGAGACAACAAGAAGGACGACGAGGTAGAAGGTCCACGACCGAAATCTCGCCGCCTACAGAGAATGCGCTCACAGGGGGCTCCCTGAGAGCGGTTATGGACAAGACACCGTTTAAGTTTTGCCAGAACTGTCACCACAAGTACGCACAGAAGGACCAGCACCCAGTCTGTAACCTCTGCTTGCCGCCTCGAACACACCAGTGAAGACTGCAACGCGTGTTCGGCGTTCACCCCGAAGACCCTCCGAGTAAGAGAGAGACAGAGAAGGGCGAACTACAACATGCAGGGCCAGGGACCAGCACCATCGCTCCGAGACCTGGGCCTCTCGAGCGGAGAGGAAGACAACATCGCAGAGGGACCGGAGGACTGCTCTGTCGTCGAGGTCCATAAGAAAACGTCGAAGGAGGTAAGGGAGTCGTCGACCCCAAGACACCCAAGCGACGCTCGAAAGAGTGAAGCCAGAACCCCGAGCGACACTCTTAGAAGTGTGTAAAGTCCTCAAAGGGAGCGTTGCCGCCGAAACCCTCGACGAAAGCAACAGCATCCAAGGATAAGCAACCGAGCGGATCCTTCGAGAAGGACTCCCAATCGGCGAAAGCCTCCGAAAAAACAAAGGCGTCGAAGGTCACTTCTGAAAAGGAAGCCTCAACACCGAGAAAGGAAGGCCCGGCGTCATCTTCGACGACCGCGACCACAAAGAGAGGCGCTGCACCACTCGACGCCGAAAAGGCCCACGAGATGGCGAAAAGAAGAGAAGGCTCGAGGCAGAGATGGCGAGCATCCTGCAACGTAAAAAGACTTCGACGAGAAGATGAAGCAATACGCTATTCCATCGAAGCCAGCGCACGAGGCACTCGAGGAGTTCGACGCCAAATACATCGAGCCCCCGAAAACACCCGAACCGCTCGAAGACCAGGACGAAGAAGACTACGACTTCGAAGGCGAAGAAGAGATGCAGTCTTACCGGGACTCAGAGCCCTCGGAGGCACAAGACTTGGACTGGCAAGACCTCGACGCAGAGTCACCAGAAGAGGGGTAGACTCTTACCCCTCGAGGCCTTCGCCGCCGGACGACATCGGAGTCTACAATGGAGTCGTCCAGAAGGCTGCAAAGACATATGGGGTCGAAATGCAGGAGGAAAAGATAAAAGCAGGTTTCCTCTTCGAAACACTGCTCCCTCAACAAACAAAGAGCCAATTCCTACCCATGTTGCCCGGCGTCCTGGACCAGGGAAGGGAGGCCTTCAGAGAACCTGCAGTCTGCAAGGCGGTTACACCTAGAAGCGAAAAGAAATATAAGCATTCCACAAAAGACCCGGCGTACATCTAAGGGTCAGTGCCAGCAGACTCCATTATCGCAGCAACGGCCAGGAAAAGGGCCGGTGTGCCCACCAACACAGGCCCACCTCCAGACAAGGAGAGCAAGCGAATAGACCTCACAGGACGAAAGGTGGAGAGGAACGCAGCCATACACTGGCGCATCGCCAACTCCAACGCCCTCATCAGCAGGCATGCATACCATCATTGGGATGAAATGAGCCAGCTCATTACACACCTGCCAGAAGAATACCAACAAAGGGCTAATTACCTAGCGGACGAGGGCAAGGCTATCGCGAACACTTGCCTAAAGTCAGCCTTGGACGCAGCAGAAAACTCCAGCAGGCAAATGATGATAGGGGTGACTGAAAGGAGACACGCATGGCTCAGGATCTCGGGCTTCAAGCCGGAGGTACAGAGTAACATCCTTAACACACCTTTCGACGGAGAGAAACTGTTTGGAGCACCGGTCGACGACAAGTTGACGCAACTAAAAAGGACAACGAAACTGCGAGGTCCATGGGAGCACTGCAGTTCAGGGGATGAGAAGAGGAAACCCCTCAAGGCGGCCCAATGGTAGAGGGGCAATGCACCCACCACTTCACACCAGCCCCCCAGCAAGGATACCAGGGGAACAACCAGGGCCAAAGCCAACAGGGACAACAGCAGCAAAATTGGCAGTACCAACCCAGAGGACGGTCCTTTCGAGGGCGCGGTTACGGACGGGGACAGGCCCGAAGAGGGGGACAGCAGCCCACCTCAAAGTGACTCCACAAACAAACCAAACCCTCCCTATTAACACCAAGGGAGAGGAGAAGTCAACAAAAGGACAAAATAAAAAAACACACACAGCCAAAAAATAACCACCGAGCATACAACCCCAGTTGGGGGCAGAATAGGAAAGTTCCTCACACAATGGAGGAACATTACCACGGACAAGTGGATACTGAACATCATACAGCACGGGTACTGCATAGAACTCCAAAAACACCCCCAGGCAGAAAACCAAGACACCGGGCAATTCCCGCAAGGGAGCTCGCCCTCCTACGTCTAGAAGCAGAGGAGCTGCTACAAAAAAGAGCAGTAGAACCAGTTCCAATAAACGAAAGGAACAAGGGAGTATACTCAACGTACTTCCTAGTGCCAAAGGTAGACGAGAAACTAAGACCAATACTGGACCTCAGATTCCTGAATAAATTCGTAAAAACTCAAAAATTCAAAATGACTTCACTTCAGGAAGTAATACCCCAAATCCAACAAGGGGATTACATGGCGACCATAGACTTGAAAGATGCATATCTGCACATACCCGTCAACCACAAACACAAACGTCTACTAAGATTCGTGATAGGCCACAATCACTACCAGTTCACAGTGCTAGCCTTCGGACTAAAGTCCGCACCAAGGGTGTTCACAAAATGTCTAGCAGCAGCTGCAGCGCACCTTCGGAGGAAGGGCATACATGTATACCCCTACCTCGACGACTGGCTTGTGAAAGCAGGATCATACAGACACTGCAAGGATCACATCAATCAAGTCATACAAACACTGTCCAGACTAGGTTTCTCAATACATTGGGAGAAATCGTCAACAAAACCACAGCAAATCAAAATATTCTTAGGGGCACCAATAGACAGCACACAGTCCAAGGTGTTCCCCAGCAACAAGAGAACTATAGCGCTCCTGAGG
Organism: Calotriton arnoldi; assembly: GCA_963921515.1. Taxonomy (NCBI): domain Eukaryota; kingdom Metazoa; phylum Chordata; class Amphibia; order Caudata; family Salamandridae; genus Calotriton; species Calotriton arnoldi. The sequence continues at coordinate 905,815 of CAWUFW010004739.1, read as the reverse complement.
GAAACACGTCATTACCGCAAGGAGGCAAGTTCTGACAGTGAGGAAAGTGAGCAGAACAATGGGGATGATGGCATCGTGCATCCACCTAGTCCCACATATCAGGCTGCACATGAGACCGTTCCAAGAATGGATACAGCAGCAGTGGTCACAAGCGACAGGGAGTTGGGAAGATCTAGTGGTTGTCACACACGCAGTGCAGCAAGAAATAGCGTGGTGGAAGGAAGAGAACATATTACAAGGAAAGCCATTCACACAGCCAACTCCAACAGTGACCATCACAACAGACGCCTCACAGCAGTGCTGGGGCGCGCACATGCACAGACTCCGCGTCAGGGGGCTGTGGTCACAACAAGATGCAGTGAAACACATCAACTACCTAGAACTAAAAACGGTGTTCCTAGCCTTAAAAGCCTTTCAAAAGCAGCTTTACGGACAGAGAGTGCTGATACAAACAGACAACACAACCACCATGTTCTACATCAACAAACAAGGGGGTACACAGTCAGCACCGCTATCAAACCTAGCACAGGAAATTTGGAGATGGGCCATCCCTCTAAGGATAGACCTACTGGCAATACACCTCCCAGGAATAGACAATGTAGAGGCAGACCGACTCAGCAGACAGACGTCGGCATCCCACGAATGGGAGCTCAACCAACAGGAGGTGCAGCGGCTGTTCCAAAAGTGGGGTACACCACGGATAGACCTGTTTGCAACACTCCAGAATGCAAAATGCCAACACTACGCATCCAGACAAACGGACCAAAGGTCCCTAGGGAATGCGCTATGGATAAGTTGGTCGAACGAATTTGCATACGCTTTTCCCCCCGATACCACTGTTACACAAGGTACTCAGCAAATGCAGAAGCAGCAGCATGACACTCATACTGGTGGCACCTCAGTGGGCCAGACAATCATGGTTCTCACAAATAATGGAAATGGCGCAGGAACCAGCACACAGGTTCAGCAGAAGGAAAGACCTCCTCACAATGCAAGGCGGAAAAGTGCTCCACCCAGAACCAGAGAGCCTCAGCCTAGCAGCATGGCTCCTGAGGACCTAGAATTCGCACACCTCAAGCTACCACCAAGCACCATGGCAGTTCTCAGAGAAGCAAGGAGACCCACTACAAGAAAATGTTACATTGCAAAGTGGAAAAGGTTCTCGCAATGGTGCATTAAAGAGGGACTGCAACGAAAAGTCACAAAAGAATCAACGGTACTACAATACTTAACGCACCTACTACACAGCGGCCTAAGTTACTCGTCACTAAGGGTTCACTTAGCAGCCATAGTGGCCTACACCAGGGAGAAGCGGGGAAAAGCTTCTTCACCTCCCAGGTGGTCAAAAGATTCCTGGAAGGGGCTAAAAGAATAGCCCCCTAAAAGAATGCCAGCCCCAAGCTGGAACCTCAACACTGTGCTAACATAGTTGATGAAACCACCATTTGAGCCCATACACAAAATAACACTGCACATGCTCACACTAAAAACGGCATTCTTAGTGGCTATCACGTCACTGCGAAGGGTCAGTGAACTGCAGGCTCTTACACTACAAGAGCCCTACTTGCAAATACACAAGGACAGAATTGTCTTGAGAACAGACCCACACTTCCTGCCAAAGGTGGTGTCGCGGTTCCATATTAACCAGACAATACAGATAACAAGTTTCTTCCAGAAACCATCAACGCCCACAGAAAAGGCGCTACACACGCTGGACGCCAGAAGGGCAGTGATGCACTACATAGAAAGGACAAAGGAATGCAGGAAAACAAAACAACTCTTTGTTTCCTTCGCAAGCAGTTTCCTGGGACGGCCAGTAACAAAAAATACCATAGCACGATGGATTGCACAAGCAATACAACTCTGCCACAAGCAGGCAGGACAAGAGTTAGAGGGAGCCGCCCAGGCTCACTCAACAAGGAAGAAAGGAGCAACGGTTGCGTTCCTAGCGAACACACCTATACAAGACATTTGCCAAGCGGCAACATGGTCTTCCGTGCACACGTTCACCAAACACTACTGTGTGGATATCCAGATGAACAAAGAGGCACAAGTAGGACAGAAGGTCTTACAGCACATTTTCAGCAACCAATGCTCATCTTCCACCCAACCACCGCAATAACAAAACCGCTACAAAGTCTATGCACAGCATAGTGAATCCAGAAAGATTCACGCTGCAAAGCGAATAGTTTCTTACCTGTCGGTGTAGTTTTGCAGCTTGAAGACTTTCTGGATTCACTAGCGATCCCACCCGTCTCCGCCAGGAAGATAACATAGGAGGTTAAGGGTACAACTAGACTACATACAGAGTTTAGAGGGATCAAAAGGAAAATTGAAAGATAAAAGACAAAGACATAGACGACAAAAACTGTAAGAGGAAAAAGAAAAAAGAATCCGAAGATGGCTACCAAGGGTGGGAGCTTCCGCAGGAAGCGCGACGACGTCACCGAAGACACCAAATGGTGGGGCGTCGCCGCCCACCTGGGCCAACAACAACAAAAAAAACACAAAAACAAAGAAAAGACTACGAATCCGGACCCAACCACGAGATGGCGGAATAATGCACAGCATAGTGAATCCAGAAAGTCTTCAAGCTGCAAAACTACACCGACAGGTAAGAAACTATTCGTTACTTTCTAGATTACTTTTTAAGTTACTTTTTCTACTCAGTGTGATATGCCTAGATATCACACTGGGACATTTCCTAGAGAAAAAGCAAGTAAAATCAGTTTTGCACAGTTGTAATTTTTCAGGTTTTCATACAAATCGACACCACACAGAACATTTAACAAGGGAAAACAGTCAATGTATTCCTATGGAGAGAAATGAAGTTATCGGTTAACAGGTAAGTAAGTACTCGGTCTTTGGGGTTGGGTTTCTGGAGTTAGAACAAGGGTTCCACCAGGGTCAAGGATGCACCCTTGTTACACCCTCAGCGGCACTAGGGCGGCTGGGTGCTGAGTGCTGAGGCCCAATGTTATCCAATGGGGGATAGGGGGCCTCCGGTTGGTGGCTGCTCACGAGCAGGCCACAGGGTTGTGGGAGCAAAGCTCCTGGTGTTAGGCTCAGGGCAAAGGGGGATCTGAGTTAGCACCCAAAGTACACCTGCAGCGACGCAGGGGCGGCCGGGTGCAAGGTGCTGTTTTGGCGTCGGGTGCCCTGTTTTCAATAGGGATTCTCGGTTTTGGTATTTAGCTGCAGGCTCGGTCCAGGAAGACTTCCAGGAGGAACCAACAGCTGGGCAGGTAAGTGGGAGGGCTCGGGGATGTAGGTGCACTTCAGGTTCTTTTCTCCAGGGCGCAGGGCGGCTGGATGCAGGGGTGTCTTTTGAGGTCGGATTTCACCTTACATGGCCACTCGCTGGGACCGGTGGGCCACTCGGGCCGTAGGCGTCGGGTGCAGTGGTGGTTCCAGGCGTCGGGTTTCTTTGTCCTCAGCAGGCTCGGAGTCTTTCTTGGCTGTTTCTTTTGAACAGATCTGCTATTCACAGGAGATCCGGTCTTTGTTGAAGGCAGTTAGTCCTCCCAGGGTTCTGGCGGTCACTGACTGCAGGACAGGGCAACTTCTGGCGCAGGATCTCTGGAAACTGCAGATGGGCCGGTAGGGCTGGGGCCAAGTCAGTTGTTCTCTGCAGTCTCCTCTACTGGGCGTCTTCTTTTGTCCTTCTTTCGTAGGTTGCGGGAATCTGTCTTCTTGGTTCAGGGCTGCCCCCTAAATACTGTATTTAGGTGGCGATTTAGGGGTCTAGAGGTTAGTAGCCAATGGGCTACTGGCCTTAGGGTGACTACACCCTTGGTGTGCTCACCCCACGTGGGGGAGTGAGCACAATCCCTAATCCTGATTTGGGAGTGCCTGCCATCTGCAAGATGGCGGGCACTGAAGAGTGGGCTTCACCTCGCCTCCTCCACATGAGCAGTGGGGTTGGCAGAGGTGGGCACACCTTCTGGGCTGGCTAATTTTTCCCCGTCTGTATTCCCGCCGAAAAGGAGGGGAGACAGGAAGGGGGCCTGCTCCTGATAGCAGGAGAGGCCGGGGGTCGCATTACAAAGGCTGCAAGGCCTTTGAAGCTCCCCTGCCACAGATGGCTCTTCCTGGCCTGGGGGAGGTGTGACCACCTCCTCCCAGGAAATGCTTTGTTTCTGGACTCAGGGAGCGAAGGCTCCCACTCGAGGGGTCCAGAAACATGTCTCGTGGTGGCAGGCTGGTGTGTACCAGTCAGGGAACCCACCAGAGGCTGGTCGTTTTTCAGCGGGCATCTCTAATTTGCCCTCTGAGTGCATTTATCATAAAATCCCACACTGGCATCAGTGTGGGTTTAATGTGTTGAGAAGTTTGATACCAAACTTCCCAGTTTTCAGTAAAGCCATTATGGTGCTGTGGAGTTCGTAATGACAAACTCCCAGCACCATATACTTTTAATGGCATTACTGCGCTTACAATGTCTAGGAATTGGTCTAGACACTGTAGCGGTACAGGGCTCATGCACCTGTACCCTCACCACTGGTATAGTGCACCCAACTAGATGGGTGGCTGACCTATGAAAGGGCAGTGGGTTGTAGGCATGGCACACAGGGATGTGTGTAGGATTAATCAAGAACGATAGCCTGAACAGAACCGTGTGCACAGCTGGTAAGTGTTATACTGATTTAACAAAGTTTGTACCAAACATATTTCAAACTTTCATAAACAATGTGACAAAAACAACAGTATTCAGTGTTCAAATACAGTGTCTCGATCAGGAGGGTGTCAAAATGCACCTGTCATGTATACAAGCTGCATTACAAGATGCCTGGGGAAATCTGGATAGGTAATGGAACACTAACGATAAAGAAATTGACTCGGACGGTGCTGTGTGTGCCGATGTTTTATAAAGAGCAGCTAAGGTCTAATTTGTCGCAACGTCAATTAAGATTATTGCAATCATGTTTTTGTTGTGCAATTGTCTTTGGTGTATCAGAAATTATGATACAATCATATTGACATTGATTTAATAATCTATTGACAAATTTCAATGTTTCAAGATCCGAATGAAAAATGATCGAGACACTGTATTTGAATACTGTTGTTTTTGTCACATTGTTTATGAAAGTTTGAAATATGTTTGGTACAAACTTTAAGTCAGTATAACACTTACCAGCTGTGCACACAGTTCTGTTCAGGCTATCGCGCTTGATTAATCCTACACATTCATGTTTAGATGAGGGGTTGGCAGCCCTCAAATACTGTGTAGCACTCACCAGTAGGAACATTTGAGAATTTTTTCTTTCTTTTTCTAGAGTTTGCAGCATTTTTTGGTGTGCAGTTCTCAATCTCTTTTTACACAGGGATGTGTGCCATGTCGACTCTTCACTTTGTTCTGCACCAAAACACGCAGCCTGCAATGGCAGTGTGTGTTTGTAAGTGTACAGGGCCTCTGAGGGTGGCACAATAAGTGCTGCAGCCCTTAGAGGCCTTCCACAGTGCCCTTGGTACCCATGGTACCTTTTACAAGGGACTGACATGTGGCCAGAGAGGTGCCAATTGGGGGTTCAAGGTACAGTATTTGGGAAAGAACACAGGCCCTGGGAACCTGATTGGCAGGGACCCAGGGAACATCAAGTCAAAGTGCATCAGTAGTCTGGCAAAAAGTGGGGGGGTTACTGCAACAGAAACCCAGCTCCTACACCCCGCCCTTAGGGGCAACGCATCCTCCTTCGTGACACCAGAGAATGAGAACTCGCAAAATGTAATGGAATGGATGCCCTTAAAAACGATTCCCACAGTTCCACTTAAGTACCCTTAGGTCAACCTCCATGCTGCCTGTAACCTTTGCCTCTCGCCAGAGCATGTGCAAAGAAACAAATGATGGACGGAATGCTGAACAATGGAAACATTCACCCCCAGTCACAAAGATCTGTGTTTAATCCATTGTTCTTTTGTTCACCACGCCAGAGCATGAGCATGACGAAACCCCTTCAACTCTTGCTCGGCCTTCAGAGGCTAAAAGACCCTTTCTCAGAGGAGAGACTGGCAGTGGGTCCACAACAAAATGTATTAGTCATCCTCAGACGCCAGGCATCTTCAGTGAGGCACACCCGCTCGGCACTGTAGAAGAACCTGATGAGTCACTTGATCTTCCAGCCCACCAACCCAGTCCTGAGATAATCAGCTCCAACTCCTTGGAGCCAGAAGAGTAAGAATTTTAAGAGGAGGAAGAGGCACCTGAGGACTTCTCATCTACCTCCGTCAATACCAGACCTTATCTGAAAATCTTATCCTAGAATATGACTGGTTTGTGAAAATAGCCATTTAAGCTTTCTCAGAGCTTCCTTAAGGTAACAAAAACTTACTAAGATATTCCAAAGCGGTACTCCTTGCCTCATTGAAATCATCATGGAACACAAACTTTCAGAGGATCTGCTCTGGGAAGGTATCTATTTGCAAAGTTCTCAAATGCATGAAAAGCTGTGCATATCCTTAATGGCCAGGACAATGCTCAAGGTTTGGGATCAGATTGGCATCCGCTTTGAACCGACAAATTTCAAATCCCACATCCTAATATTATGGTGTAGCGAAGTATGAGATCTAGTTTAGGTAGGACATTTGGTGGTTACCAGACTCAAAATCTGGCAATTGAAGTTATTTACCGCTGGTTTGTTTGTGCCAAAGTGCTGTTGAACCCCAAAGTGGATTACCAAGTTCTCCTTTGCTGATATATACTTCTAATCGCAGATTCCTCACCTTGTGAATACTGCCGGGCGCCAGACCGGATCCGGAGATTTTTCTCAGCAATACCCTTGTTTGCCAGTAGGTGATGTCATGCAGCTCTGCTTCTGATCTGTCCCACCCTAGATGTGACGTCATGGGCCCTACATAGTCACCACCCCTGCTTGCTGATGTCCATTCCTTTCTCTCTGCCCCTGCTGATACGGATCCAGAGCTCGCTTCCTCAAATTCTGTCAGGCCTGACAGACAGTATTTTCTAACGTTTTCCAATATGCAAGAGACATGTCTCCTCCTTTGACAACAAGGTCCAACCTTGTAAGGAATGATACAAAAAATTCAGTAACTGACCTCCCATGCGAACTGTCTCTGGTGTTTGGGCTCCTTCTACAACTTGGCATTGTGTGACAAATCCGCTCAGATGGAGGCCATTCGGGACTTGAAGGCCAAGCTCTACATTGCAGAACATCGGCACAAGGTGCCGGCGACCCAGTCCTTTGAAGTAGAAGGTGCGGACTCACTCTTGTTCTTGAGACCTATCCCATGTACACTTCTCTTCCAGGTCGAAGTCATCATGTAAGTATAAAAAGAAACATAAGAAGTCGAAGCACTGTTCCCGTTTGTGTCGCCACTCCTCACTTGAGGAGTCACCTGGCCCCAGAGTACCTTCAAGTCACTGTCTCTGACCACAGAACTGATCCCAGCCTTGATCCTGATTCAACCAGAGTTCCTAAGTTCACCGGCTATGCCCCAGCCGCAGAAGGTCCAGCTCTTAAAGAGACCATGCTGCACTGTTTTGGTACCCTACTGGATCCCTTTGATGCACCATCTGACCCTATGAATTGAAGGAGGCCTCTATTCTGTCTACTCCGGCTGATCTGATTCCAGGGCTGACACCTGTTTCCATGCCTCATGTGGTGCAATGACTGACGCCTGTGCCCGAGCGTCGGCGCAGGCACCAATGCCTTTCAGACTCCGAAGCAAATCATCCATAACCTCCACCAAGTCACAACCCTCACGTTCCCTAGCTTATTCAGATGTGCTTCCTTTACATTACAGACTGACGGACTCCAGTGATGACAGTTACAACAATTCTCAACTTTGACAACAAGAACGTTTTTCTGGACCTACAGGAGGCCAGTGCTCTTGATACCTCTCCTGACATTAGACTCCATTCTCCTACATGTGACTCATCAAATGAAGAGTATGCTTCCTTCGCCATGATCATCTGCAGAGTAGCAGAATTTCTTGACATACATCTACCTAAGGCTGAGGTCAAGACAAACTTCCTATCAGACGTCCTGCAGCCAGGGCAGACTTCACAGGAACCCCCCCCCGCCTTTAAATGAGGCACTAACAGACAAACCGCTGAGTAAATAGAGTCAGGATCTTGCCCACCAGTGAATAGGCCAATAGCCAGGAGGCACAGGCCTGGTCCAGGAGGCAGGGCTTTTTTCCTGCCGCACCCAACACCAGAGTCTGGTTGCCCTTGTCTCCAACACGAGGCTGAACTTCATCACATTTCTCACCACCCCACAACCCACCTGATAGTCGAAATGCATGGAAACATTTGCCAAAGGTGTATTCTCCTCAGCCAGCCTGGCCCTCAGTTCAGTTAATTCCAGTTGCTTCCCGAGATGATATTCAAATGCATTGTGGGACATGGTAGCTGACAGACTAACAGTAGTGGCAGACAATTGTAGAACAAACCTGCTACAACTAATATGTGATGCTCAGGACGCAGCAAACTGTCGTTTGCTCGGGCCTCGAAACTACCGACTGCCTTGAAACACGCTTTCTGAAGGGGCTGACCCATATGTTGGAACACACAAAAGGTGATGGGAGGAATGATTGCAATTTGCCTAACCACTAGCAATCGCTCAGGGTAGCATTCTAACCCATCGTTCTTTTGTTCACCATGTCACCTCAGTTTGGACCCAGCCCCATGCAATCAGCCTTAACCCTGCTCCTGATGGGAACAGTCCAGCCCAAACTGCCAAGCCAGGTCAGGTCCTCACTGAACTGGAATACAAGCAACCCAGAACCGTTTTTGCCTTAGTTATGGGGTCAGCAGCCGGGTTCAGCTTGGTTCCAGTGACAGTGAGCATGGGACCCACGTCTGGGCATATCCATGCCACTTCGGGCGGTCCACAAAACACACAAAAGGTGGTGGGAGGAATGCTTGCAATTTGTCTAACCTCTGGCAATCACTCTGGGTAGCATTCCGACCCATCGTTCTTTTGTTCACCCTGCCACCTCAGTTTGGCAGTTTTTCTTTGGCACAGGAAATTTCACCTCTCAAAACAACGAGTTTTAAGCCCTGTGGGGATTGATGCAAAGAAATGTCTGACTGATCCTCATCAGGTTTGCCTGTGGTGCCTGGGGTCGAGCTACAACTCTAGAGCCTGCAGTGGGCAGCATGTCGATTGAGCTGAAGACCATTCAAGACCTCAAGACGCAACTCTGTTGCCAACCACCTGAAGAATCAACCCTGAGACCAATCCAAATCAGAGTTGTTACCAGTCCATATGTTGCAAGGGTCATTCCAAAGGTCAGTCGGTTGATTGTAGTGCTCCAAGTCTTTGGGTAAGTCAGAGAAAAACATTGAAAATCCAAGCTGGACTCTGACCCTTCCCACAACTCTCATTCTTCAGAGAAGGTCAAGTTTCCCGGGCTGCGTCGACACCGAGGCAGATTGAAGAGTTCTGTGAGGCGATGCTCAGACTCTTTGGATCCTTACCGACTTCTTCTGGCGCACCTATGTGCCTCAACGTGCCATGAGGCCCTTCATGTGGTATACTGTTGGCGGGTTGGCACTCTGCACCAGTTGGATCCTCCTAATCCACCAATGGTCCTCCTCTGACTCATGCACAGACTCCTGCTTCACCCTTAATGCTGGTTCCCGGAACCTCGACGGCAATGCTGACTCCAACACCGGATGTCAAGGTGCCCATTGTGTTCTCTGACTAACGCTGTACTCGATTTCTGTTGAGGTGACACCACTCCTGTTGTTGTCCCCTAAAGCTAGATTTACCACCTTCACAAGGAGGAACCCAAAAAATGTGCATTTCTTATTTGGTACAGATTTGGACAATGACTGTGATGCAGGTGGTGAGATAGGGCAACCACACTTCGAGGAAAATTGTATGATGACTTCCAAAATACCTGTGACCTCAACACTTCCCATGAGCCGGTACTCATCTCGCCCTAAGGCCCTGTAACTGAAGATAGTGCATCTTACACAATGGTCCTGCGTAGGGCAGCCAAAGTTCTTGACCTCCAGCTTTCCTCCTTAGAGGTACAAACCATTGTATTGACGGATGTGCTCCAGCCAGGGCAAACATCTACTGAACACCTCTTGTACTTCAATGAGGCATTTACTGGTACCCTCGTAGGGGCTTGGGCCAAACCTTGCTTTGGCCCCTGGTCAATCACCAAATTGCGAGACACCACCACTCTGCCCTGGGTGAACCTGCATTTTGTTTCTCAGCACCCCTCCCCGGAAAGCTAGTTGTGCAGGTGCCTACAAGTCTAACTTACCCGAATACCTTTTCAATTGGGAGTCCAAATGAGTGGAGACCTTTGGGAAGAAGGTATTTTCTTCCACCAGCTGGGCCTTCAGGTCCGTGAATGCCAGTTGCCTTCTGGGCTGCTATTCCTATGCTCTTTGGGATTCGGTGACTGAAGTTCTCCCAGGTGTCCCAGAAGACCGACATGATGCAGCAAAGTTTACAATTCATTGTGGCTTGTGCACCACCGATTCCATTGGGTGAGCCATTGGAACCAGCGACGCCACTCACTGCCACCCCAGACTGTGGTCAACCAGGTTTTCAGGCAATGTACAATTACCCCTTATGGACCTGCTGTTTGACAGGGCTTGCCTGTTTGGGGGAAAGGCAAATTCCGTTATGGAGTGATGCAATGAGAGCAGGGCCACAGCATGCTCCTTGGGCTTATATGCCCCCGTTTCGCCAGCTCTATTAACCCTACTCTTCCTTTCACAGCTTCAGCAGAGGTACCCCATACCATCAGCCAATTCAGCCTCAGAAACATGCCAAGCAGTTTCACGAGTCAGTAAGCCATTCAGTCCACTTCCTCACCCCCATGCCAAACTCCTTTAGCATTCCCTTAGCATGCACCGACACCTGGTTCGAGGCAGAATCCGACGATTCTTACCAGGTTGTCAGACCATGACTATCCGACAGATGGAGTCCTGCATATAGTACAAAGTGGTACTCCTTGCCTTTCATTGCCACTCCACCACACCTTACACTGTCCCAACAGTGAATATGAGGACCATCTGTTGATCATTTGACAAAGTTCAAGCCCTTTTGGCCAAAGGGGCTATAGAGAGAGTGCCTGCGCCAGAGGGAGGTCTTAGTTGTTGCCAAAGAATATTTTAGACCTTCACCCTCCCATACCACCTTCCCTGAAAGAAAAATTCAGGATGTTCACACTGGCCCAGGTCTTGGCTGCCTTTGACCCTGGAGACTGGATGGTAGCATTAAACCTGCAGGATGCCTATTTCCATATACCATCCTGCAGGCCCATTGGCGCTATCTGCGGATCTTTGTGGGACAGGAGCCTTTTCAGTTTGCTGTGCTTCCCTTTTGACTTACTAGCGCTCCTTGAGTGTTCATGAAAATAAAGGCAGTGGTAGCAGCACACATTTGGAGGTTGGGGGTCCCAGTCTAGCACTACCTCGAGCATCTTGGCTTCTGAAGGCAAATTTGGCCCAGGCAGTTGTCACCCTCCTCCAGACTGCGATGAGCCTCCTGTCATCTTTGGGAATCACTATCATTGTGTCAGTCACAAATGACTCCTTTTCAGACTCCCCCCTTCATTTGAACCATTCTTGCCACAGTTTGGTTTTGTACCTTTCACTCTGAAAGAAGAGTCATGGACATTCAGGCTATGATCCTGATCTTTCAGCCTCTGTCCTTGATTTCAGTGAGGTCGGCTATGAGGCTGCTGGGATTGATGGCCTCCTACTGATCCAGCATGCCAGGAGGGATATGCGGGCTCTGCTGTGAGATCTGGTCTCAGTGGGCCCACCATCAAATGGACCTCTCCAACCATGTCCATATTTCGGGGGAGACTGCTAAAGATCTGCAGTGGTGGTTACTGAACCATAATAGGGTCATCGACAGACCCCCGCTCCCATCCCCACCCAGAGTTGACAGTAGTGACCGATGTGTACTGGGTTGGGGTAACCATATGGGAGAGGTGATGATCAGAGGCCTCTGTTCTCTGGTGGAGGCTCGACTTCATATCAACCTAGTGGAGCTGCAGGCCATCCACTTGGCGTTGAAATCCTTCCTTCCCCTTATCAAAGGGAGACTGGTGCAGATGCTTAAGGACAACACCGCTGTCATGTGGTGAAACACGCAGGGTGGTGTGGGGTACTGGGCCCTGTGCCAGGAGGCACTACACCTCTGGATGTGGCTGGACCATCAAGGGATTTTCCTGGTGGTGAAGCACCTGGTAGGATCTTTGAATGCTAGTCCAGACGAGCTCAGCTGTCGCCGCCTGGCAGATCACGAGTGGCAGTTACACCTGGAAATGGTGCACTGTCTCATCCGCAAATGGGGAGAACCTTGGCTCCATTGATTTGCCACCCCCAAGAACATGCGTTGGAGTTTCCAAGGTGTCTCTCGCTATGAGACTCATTTTGCTTAGTGTGGAACTTGGGGCTCCTGTATGCCTTCTTGCCAATTCCTCTTCTGCCCGAGTTGTGAAGATCAGGACTGACAGTGTGTAGTAAGTTTGCTTTTTATGTAGTGTACCAAAATGAGATGCACTATTTAGAAAGTCCGTACAACCCATTATTGGCTTACAGGGCTTAAATTAATAATCCCAAATCTGCTCTTTGTGGTTGTGAGGGCGAGCAGTTTAGGCTTATGAGATGGTAGTGTTCAGAAGTTGTTGTACACACAGTCCATAAATGAGACACACACACAGAAACTTGAGACCAATTTAGAAAAATAACATTTTGTATATAAATTTTGACACCAAGATTATCGGAATCAAGTACTTTAGACATTATCAAATTTCACAGTTAAAACAGTAGAAAATGACAGCTGTTAGATTTGAGGAAAGAGCCTAGAACACAATAATATTATCCTGTGGGAGAAGCATACACTGCATTGGTACACTTAAAGACGACTTACGGGACTGTTCTTCTGGACTTAAGGTAAGTAAGGGCGAAGGTCCAAGAAAGCACCAAGAGTTCAAATGTTACCTGCCCTGGGGTGTCCAGGTGCAGAGGGGCTTTCAGCGGTGGTAGCCTCGAGCTCTACACGCTAAAGGCAATGGGGACAAGTACCCAAGGCTGCAAGGAGGGACTGGGAGGCTAGTCCGGCATAATCCAAGGAGGGGACTCTGCTCTTGAGAGTCTCCGGACCACAGAGACACTGTCGATTTATGTGACCCCAGGCTAGGGAGCTCGGCTGCAGAGGTGCTTTTTCCGGTAGGTCGGTGAGTTAGAGGCTCTCACGGTTCTCGATGATCCTGCATAAGAGGGAAAAGAAACACAGCAGGGCTACTCTGTGTGTAGCTGGCCTCTTTAGGCTCGGAGTCCCTCGACATGCAGGTAAGTTTTGGCGACAGTGGTGGTCTGATTGAGCACAAACAAACCTTGGTGTTTGCAGCTGGCTCTGGTACCTCTGGTATTGGTGCAGGGTGGCGCCTGGGGGTCTTGACGTTTCCAAAACCTGGCAAGGGGATGAATCTGACCTCATGGAGCACAAAGACCTCTTGCTGGGGTGCTTCTCCCTTGGTGGGCCTGGTGGTCGACAGAACAGTGTACCAGGCAGCTGCAGTATGTGCCTGGTGGTGCTGGGAAGTGGCTCCTCCACTCCAAGGGAGATGTTGCTGGGTTAAGGAAGTGCTGGGCAGACCTCCAAGGGTTTGGGGAGGCTGTTCTGCTTCTGGACGAGTCAGTGTTGATTATTGTCGGGAAAGCAGCAGTCAGGCAGGGGTTTGTGCCAAAGTTCATGCTGGTCCACAGTTCTCACCTCTTCGGCTCTTTTGTCCTGCTTCAGGCAGGTGAATCGGAGTTCCTGGTGTTAAGGGGCCACCTAAATACTATATTTAAGGGCGTTAAGGGGAGTGAGGGTAGTAGCCAATGGGCTGCTTACACTTGGAGTCACTACACCCCCTATATGACCACTTTCTGTGGGGAGTGGGCATAATCCTGTCCCTGAGTTCATAATTCTACCAAAAACAAGATTGTGAAGGCTTTTTTTCAAGGAGTACATCAGGTAGCCCACCTTAGGGATGTGACTAGCCTGGAGGTGCAACATGCTTACTAGCATACCTAATTTCCCACCTGTCCTGGTGCCAAATGGGCCTCAGGGCGGGGGGTGGCATCTCCCAGTCATGGGGGAAGCTGGGGTCGCATATCAAAGGCGGCAGGGGCTTTGAAGCCCCTGACCATGATATGCTAAATCACTAGCCATCATGCTGGAGGAGGTGTGGACATTTTCCTCAGGCATTGTTTCTGGCCTCGGAGATCGTGAGCTCTCACCTGCAGGGAGTCAGAATCTTGTCTGTGGTGGCAGGCTGGACAATATCAGTCAGCCAGCACACTTGACACTGGTGTGTTCTTCAGGGGGCACCTCTAAGGTGCCCTCTGGGTGCATTTCATAATAAATCTAGCACTGGCAACAGTACAGATTTATTAAGACATGGTGTTTGATACCAAACAACATAGGTTTCAGTAAAGCCTTCATGTAGCTGAGGAACTTGTAATGGCCAGTGCCTAGTACATGTACTTAAAATGGCTTCCCTGTTCACTTGTACCAACTAGTAATTGAACTAGACAGCACAGGGGCATAGCTGCAGATATGCCCTCACATGTAATAAAATGCGCCCTGCCTTAGGGTTACAAGGCCTGCTCTAAGCGTGACCTGCATATATTACATGCATTGACCTTGGCATGGCACACAGTGAGTATGCTATGTCGTGTTTTCACTCATGGTTTGCACCGTGAAAAGCAGTCTCCAATGGCAGGCTGCATGCAATTTGTATGGGGATGTCCCTTGGAGTGGCATAATGCATGCTGCAGCCCTTAGAGGCCCTCTTTAGTACCCAATCCCTAGGTACCAGGGGTAACACTCACTAGGGACTTACAAGGGTAATAAAGTTTGTGCCAGTTGTGTTACAGTTAGACCATTTTACCTTCTTTTTAGGGAAAGAGCCCTGGCACTGGGGCCTGGTTAGCAGGGACCCAGTGCACATCAGTCAAAAAACATCAGTACCAGTGGTAAAAAGTGGGGGTGACAATGACAAAGAGAGGCACTTTACTACACCGGGTCCAAATCATCCTAGTTGCCTCAAATTGGGCACATAGAGTATGGTATCCTGAGCTTATGCATCTGTCATCCAATCAGACTGTCCCTCCAGGAGGACCTGCTTTTGCAGCAAGGGGTTACGGTTTTTCAGCTGGGCCTTTGCTGTCTCCATCTTCATGCATGGAGATTGAGCGGTGACAGCTGACCTCCTTCGACCATCCTTCGGAGGTTGTTGATGTCATCTTGGCAGCCAGGCGTCCCTCGCCAAAAAGTGTATACGCCTGTTGTCAGGATAAATTTGTGGTTTGGTGCTGCACGCGCTAGGCCAAGTTATCTGATGTTCTGTTTGTAATTCCCCCGGTAATGCTTTGCTTTGGGCACAATTAAAGGATACCTTTCAGCTCTTGGCCTTTTTTGCGGTTGCCGGACCGGTCCTCATTGTTTAAATCACCGGTTGTGATGCATTTTTTAAAGGTCTCCAACACTTGTTTCTTCTCTCTTCTTTCATCATGCCTCAGTGGGACCTTAACTTGGTCCTCATATATTTGATATGTACTCCTTAGAGCCACTTCACAATTGTCCTTTTCAGCTTTTTACACTCAAGACAGTGTTCCTCGTTGCCATAACATCTGCATTGCAAGTGAGCGAGGCGCAGTCTGTCAATCCACCAAATATACCCCCTTACTCCCAGATAAACTAGTCTCCCAGATGTGAGCATCCTTCATGCTTAAAGTTGTGACACCATTCCATGTCAAATAAACCATAACTCTTCCGGCGTTCTATGCTCTGCCTCATCCCTGTAAGGTGGAGGAGAGAGTCCATCGATTGGACCCCAAAACTTTTTTTAATTGATCATACTAAGGAACAATATTGGTGCACAATCAGCTCTTTGAAGGCATCGCTGGAGTGAAAAAAAACAAGGCCGTGTGAAATAGTACCATCTTCCATTGGATCAGAATATGCATCAAGATCTGTTACACATTGTTCAAAAAAGCAGCCTCCAGAAGATCTGCAAGCTCATTTCACCAGAGCCATAGCTGCTATCATGGGCTTGGCAGGCTGTTTTCTTGTGCTCGACATCTGCCAGGTGGCTACGTGGGCATCGCTCCAAGAAGCACTACAGTCTGGACAGCCAGGTTCACCGAGACAGGCATTTCACCCGCTTGGTCCTACAGAACTTTTCGGTTTGAGCCAGTTCACAGACCACCCCCTAATAGGAACTGCTCTTGTATCTATTCAAAAGGGGAGGAATCTGTGGTTAGAAGTCTATATCAGAATAACAAGTTAGTTACGTTCAGTAACGCTTTTTGTGGTAGAGACTCTATATAAATGCAGATTCCTTACTGCACCTTCCATCCTGACCGGTCTGTGTGTTGGGCACTACCCATTAATAAGATCCCAAGTCTAGGAATCTTCACACCAGTCAAACCCAAATAGTTGTTGGGGCTGTGGTTCTGGGAGGCGGAAAGCTTTGAAAGCAACTGACAGTGCGCAGAAGTGCCCCCTATATGGGCCCCCTCAATTTCCCGAGCTGGACAGCCTCAATGCAGAGCCGCATGGCGCCACCTACTGGCTTGCAGAGGTAATGATGAAAAAGTTTCCGGATCCAGTCTGACGCCTAGGGAATATTCAAAAGGTGAGGAACCTACGGTTACAGAGTCTGTACCAGAAAGAGCGTCACAGGAGGTAAGTAACTTGTTCATCTGGTCTTTCACTTTAGGGTAGATTGGCTCATTCTTTTTCCTTTTTTCGCATTAACAGTAGTTTCAGGTGCAATACATGCAACTAACATTGCAGACCGATTATATTACCGAGCACACATGCCTATCGCTGTCCAGTATCACAGCATCTAAAAGAGAAAAGAGCTGCAGGGCCACATCAAATCAAAATCACCCATATACATAAACCATCAGCAGCCAGGCCAATAGTGTAATCTAAGTGTGTAGAAGCAAAGCAATCATTCATTTACTGTCTTGCGTGTGGCTCTTTATTTGTTTTAGATTAGCTCTTGCTGCTGCAGCCTGAGCATGAGCTTTACAGGGCTACTTCAATATTGTCTCCATCCCTTCTTTGGTATTGGTTTGGTCAGTAAAAGCAAAAAAATCGCCTTAATCATTGGTGAGAATCTACCTTTTTACATGGTGCAAAATTGCCTATTATACCCTCTTCCAAAGCTAAACCGCCCTAACAACATCAAAGCTCTTCTTAGCTCTGTGCACTGAAATGGTGAAGTCTGGAGGAAACTGATGCAGCAGCACACTGAATAGTGTCACAATCTGTTTAAAACCCTTGGCCACAATGGGTCTCTGCTTTGCACCAAGTCAACAATGAATTCTTTCAGTAATAAAAAAAAAGAATTAGAGATAAGCGCCAGGAAGCAATTTGTGCTTTAATACATCAACATAGGGCTCTGTGGGACTCCTCTCACTATTTTCCAGGACTTTGGTATTGCTGTCACTCCTGACCCTCCTGGTCTTCATGGCGCTCCATAGCTGTGTTCAGTGTTGTAGAGGTTTCTGACAGTCTGCTTTAGATCAGTCAGGCGTCCTCATCAGTACAGATATGATTCTACTCATGAAGAAGCCAAGGCAGCCTTGGCACAAAATCGAGTTTTACCAGCAACACTATCATAATTCTAGGGGTGTGCGAAATTTGCACAATTTGCTTTTGCATAGTTACATGGAATTTTGGGCAAATTACACAATTCGCAAAGTGCAAATCTGTAATTTTGCGCTCTATTCTAGTGACAAGACACATTTTGCATAAAAAAACAGTGCAGACAAAAGAACCACAAACAGCCACTTGCATTTTGTTGTTCCAGTTCCTTCTCAATGACGCATTCATGATAAACTTTTAAGCAAAATTCAAAAATTTACGTGAATTACGCAAGCCTCAAGTTGCCTTTATTTCTGCCTGCATTTGGACAGGTGAGAAACTCACATTTTCAACTCTGCAAATTTTTGCTAGGCGAGAACAGGAGCTTTGCAGGCACATGAGCAGCTACAAGCCGAGCAACATGTGCTCTTCGGATTGCGATTTTGTGTTGCAGATCTAAGCACCTTTATGCAAAATGATCAAGTCAGGAAATAACTGAGATTTTCCTCAATCGAGTTCCTGGACACTCCGTGGGAAACGCACTCTCCCTGGACTAGACTTTCAACATGCATTATGTTTTTCCTTCTGTGCTTTAAATGCATACAGTTCATCAAGAGACCAGGCAGTCCAGGGCCCATGTGATAATAATAGTTCTGGATTGGTATGGCGCACATTGTATCCAAGTCTCAACAGACCATCACCACTCTCGTAATTGGAGAGTCGTTTTAGCAGCATAAAGATTTACACTCTGGTCTGCACAAGCTCAATCTTTAAGCTTGGAACTTGAGAGGTTTACCCAAGTCCACTTTGAATTGCCATCCGATATTATAGGTCATTGTAGAAGCTAAAAGTTTGTATACAAGAGCGATCTATTGAAGTAGTTGGTCAATCTTCGTAGCTTGGTGTCTTAACAAATTGATTGAATCACTTCATTCTCACTGGGCCACCATTTGAATAATGCATTCTTGCCCCAGCATAGTCCTTATGTGGAAAACAATTTTTTTCCAGCAAGAAGAGCAGGCGAGCTTAGGACTCTTTCTGCATCTCCTCTATTTACTACTTTCTTTAAGGGCCAAGTATTATTGCA
Organism: Calotriton arnoldi; assembly: GCA_963921515.1. Classification (NCBI taxonomy): domain Eukaryota; kingdom Metazoa; phylum Chordata; class Amphibia; order Caudata; family Salamandridae; genus Calotriton; species Calotriton arnoldi. The sequence continues at coordinate 887,137 of CAWUFW010004739.1, read as the reverse complement.
GGTCAAAGTATGCTTTTTCCAAAAGTAGTTTGTTTTTAGTTCCAAGAATAAGAACTTTTAGCAACTATATTCTTAGAACAAAAGATTTTAGAATAGATGACTGTCATTTTTGTGGGGTATTTGGGTTGCAAGCTATAAAAAGCTGTAGGAAAACAGTTATTTTCAATGTTCTCTCTCTCTCTCTCTCTCTCTCTCTCTCTCTCTCTCTCTCTCTCTCTCTCTCTCTCTCGTTTTGGTGCAGAGAAAAGTGAAGAGTCAACATAGCACACACACCTGTGTGACGTGCCTGCAACCCACTGCCTATGGTATAGGTAAGACACCTCTCTAGCTGGGTGCTCTATACCACTGGTGAGGGTACAGTTGCATGAGCACTGTACACCTATAGTGTCTAAGTCCATTCTTAGACATTGTAAGTGTAGTAAAGCCATAAAGAGTATATGGTCTGGGAGTTTGTCATTACGAACTACACAGCACCATAATGGCTTTACTGAATTCTGGGAAGTTTGGTTGCAAACTTCTCAGTATGATAAACCCACACTGATGCCAGTGTGGGATTTATTATACCATGCCTCAGAGGGCATCTTAGAGATGCCCCCTGAAAAATGACCAGCCTCTGGTGGGTTCCCTAACTGGTAACAGGAACTGCCACCACAAGACATGATTCTGGGACCCCTAGAGTGGGAGCCTTTGCTCCCTGGGCCCGGAAACAAAGCCTTTCCTGGGCGGAGGTGGTCACACCTCCCCCAGGTCAGGAAGAGCCATCTGTGACAGGGGAGCTTCAAAGGCCTTGCTGCCTTTGTAACGCAACCCCCAGCCTCTCCTGCTATCGGGAGCAGGCCCCCTTCCTGTCTCCCCTCCTTTTCGGTGGGAAGACAGGCGGAAAAAAATTAGAATAACCCAGAAGGTGTGCCCACCTCTGCCAACCCCACCCCTCATGTGTGGGAGGCGAGTTGAAGCCCACTCTTCAATGCCCGCCATCTTTCAGAAGGCAGGCACTCTCCAATCAGGGTTAGGGATTGTGCCCACTCCCCCACGTGGGGTGAGCACATCAAGGGTGTAGTCAACCTATGGCCAGTAGCCCATTGGCTACTGACCTTGAGGCCCCTAAAACGCCCCCTAAATACAGTATTTAGGGGTCAGCCCTGAACAAAGAAGGTAGATTCCCGCAACCTACAAAGGAGGACGAAAGAAAACGCCCAGCACAGGAGACTGCAGAGAAGAACTGACTTGACCCCAGCGCTACCGGCCCGTCTCCAGTTTCCAGAGATCCTGCACCAAAAGTCACCTTGTCCTGCGACCTCCAGAACCCCTTGGAGGACTGACTGCCTTCAACAAAGACCAGATCTCCCTTGAACAGCAGCTCTGTTAAAAAGAATTTCCAAAGCAAGACTCCGAGCTTGTTGAAGACAAAGAAACCCGATGCCTGGAACCATCACTGCACCCGTCGCCTAGGGCCCGAGTCAAAGTGGCCCACCGGTCCCAGCAAGCTCCCACAGCGCGCCAGAGTCCGAGTCCACCGTGGCTTGACCCCTCCAGGACTACCCGACGACGCCTGCAGCCGCTGCACGGAGACCACGTCGTCCCCCACCCCCCCCCCCCATCGCGCGTGGCCAGTAAGGTGAAATCCGACCTCAAAAGACACCCCTGCATCCAGCCCCCCTGCGCCCTGAAGAAGAGGACCTGAGGTGCACCTACGTCCCCGAGCCTTCCAACTTACCTGTTCAGCTGTTGGTTCCTCCCGGAAGACTTCCTGGACCGAGCCTGCAGCCAAAACCTGCAACTCCCATTGAAAACAACAGGGCACCCGACTCCAAATCAGCACCCTGCACCCGTCCGCCGCTGTGGGTGCACCTTGTGTGCTAAATCAGATCCCCCTTTGCCCTGAGCTAGACCGTAGGAGCTTTGCTCCCACATTCAAGTGGCGTGCCCGTGAGCAGCCACCAACCGGAGGCCCCCTATCGCCCGTTGGATAACATTGGGCCTCAGCACTCTGCACCCGGCCACGCTAGTGCCGCTGAGGGTGCTTTTTGTTTGCATCCTGGACCCTGGGGGAACCCTTGTTCTAACCCCAGAAATCCAACTCCCAGGACCGAATACTTACCGTAAAACCGATAACCTGATTTTCTCCCATAGGACTGCATTTCTGTGAAAAAGTTGTGTGGAGTTGGAAATTGTATGAGAACCTAAGAAACTGTTTTTAAGAAAAACTGACTTACTTACCTTTTATGCAGGAAATGTCCCAGTGTGTATCACACTGAGTAGAATATGTAATCCTGAAAAGTAATCTGGAAAGTAATCTAAAATGAAACTGCAAAGTAATTTCAACTGTTTCTGAACATTTTGACCTGCCTGTAACAAAGCCAACTACATTCAATTGCCTTCAACTGTATTATACCAGAAAAGTACTATTTTTCTTACCTGCACCAAGTCTGGCTTGGTTCTAAAAATAAAATACAACAAAGAAATATTTTTATACAAAACAATTGGTCTGAGTTCGGTCTTTGAGTGTGTGACATCATTTCTTGCCTGAGTGTGTACAATAAATGCTTGACACTACACTACCACAAATAGAGTGTAAGTTATTATCTACTTTTACCTCTGTAAGCACACTATACCTTACTTTGGTATAGTATATACAGAAACCAGATTCCTACATTACTTACCTTTGGTAACATATTTTTCTAATGAATTTTAGGCCCCTTCAAATTCCTCATCTTTCTCCCACCTCACCTTGTGAGGGTATAACAATTAGTTTGTTTTCGTCTGTAGACTTAACAGGATCATAGAAAAAATTGTAGAACTGACATCAAACTTCTTATATGGACCAGCTACATTACTTAGACTCGTGCCTTGCCTACCCTATACTGGTGTCCTACAGCCCCCACTAGTGACTCAGCATTGCTAGTGAAATGTTTTCCGGATCCAGTCTGGCACCTGAGGAAAGGTTAATTTAAAGAACGTGCAGAATGCAACATATTCATTTAAATAAATATTACCTAAGTTGTGTGTCTGTTTCTTTGTGTCATGTGATTTCCACAGTATACTTGCAATTTAAAATGTTAGTCAATTAAGTCATTTTTTTTCTCTCAAAAAAAGCAATTTGGGGAAATTGAAGACTGCCGGATCGACGACTCTTCCCTTCATGCAGTAATTACATTCAAGACAAGAGCTGAAGCTGAAGGAGTAAGTATGCATTTGGGGTTTTAATTTCTTTGTAAAGGCAACTGTTCTCAAAATAAGACAACTGAAGTATAATTTGATTGACAAGTACACTATAAAGATGACATGAGAATGGATTACAACATTATGAACCACCTAAAATTATAGAAAAATGTGTCTTGATGGTTTTCTTCTTGAGTGTTAATTGATTTTTATTTTGCCAAGGCCGTGCTTTCTGCACCGCAGTGGAAAAAATTTTGAGAGACCCATTTCAAGAAATGTATTGTAGGGCAGTAAATAGCTGGATGCTTCACATTTACTGCCACTTGCAAAAAAGTGCTCAGTGTATCTGATAGAGACTTCTAGCTGCATATTCCTTACCTTTGAATTTCCCAGGTGTCAGGCTGGATCCGGAAACGTTTGCTGAGCAATACCCCTTGCGTGCAACGTCGGGTGTCTCCATTCGGCTCCGCGTGACGTCGTCCGCGTCGGTAGCGTCTCTACCAGATAATGCGTTACCGAAGGTAAGTAACTTGTTCTTCTCTTCCAGGAGATCCTCATCAATAGTCATAAGCACATGAATATTCCCGCCCATGCGCGGGACCCCGGAAACACATCACATATATGTGAAAAACCATATGTGTAGCTCTATATATATATATATCCATATATATATATAAAAACACACAATGCAGCCTCCCATAAACATGCTGAGCAATGTTGCAAGGAATTCTCATGCACATAAACATATTCCAATAAAGCAGGGAGAAAGAAAACTTTTGAAAACTGCTTTAATATACAGCAGACAACACAATCCTGCAAGGAATAATGAAGAAAAACATTGCAAGCACATAGGCTGCATTGTATAAACATTAGTGTAGAAAGCTGAAAAGCTAACCCACATAAACACTCAGATAAACTGGCACCGTGCCTTTAAGGCAGCCATGACCCCTAGCTTCCCATCATGCCTCAGGGGTGACAGTTAGGTCAGTTGTTCTTTCAGGCTCCTTCTATCAGGACCCTGGTTACTTCAGCTCTACCCTCTTTTTCTGATTTTCTGTCAGAAAATTCTTCAATTTTTGAGACAAAAACCTCTTACTTCGACGTCCTTTTGGTGTTGAACTATTTCTCTACTGTTTTTAGAGAGTTGAGCATTGTTTTTCAGCAGAATGCTCTCTCTTTTTGACCCTTGCCCTTCCTGTGGCAAGAAGAAGGCTAAATCAGACTTCCATCCTGTCTGTATTCTATGCCTTCCTTCTGAACATAATCCTAAATCCTGCCAGCATTGCCGGCTGCTGTCCAACAGAACTCTAAAGGACAGAGAAAGGATTCATCTCCATGGACTGGCTGAGAAGAGAAAATCACCTTCTAGAGACAAGCCTCCGATGAAGAAGAGGAAGAGAGCTCATCTAGAAGTAAGATTCCAGTATGCTCTCCATCGGCGTCGGGCTCGGCGCCTCAAATCCCTTCATCGGCAGCGAAGCGTCGACGAGAAGACCATCGACGGCGGGCTCGCCGTCGAGAGAGCTACCGGTCGTCGTCGAAGAACGCAGGTACGTCGAATCCTCCGCCGTCGTCAACCGGGCGACGATCGGCGTCGAAGAGTCGCTCTCCGTTGTTGCGGGCTCGCCCAGCGTCGAGAGGCAGATCGTCGTCGCCGTCGATGCAGCGTTCGGCGTCGAGACAGGCTCCGCCGTCGCAGGGTCTCCAGCGTTCGGCGTCGAAGCAAGCATCTCAGTCGACGTCACCCAGACGACAGTCGACGTCGAGACACGCCTCGTCACCTGAGGCTAGACACTCATCGCCTCCGTCGTCGTCCAGGCGGCGTTCGACGTCGAAGGCAAGATCCTCTCCGACGGCAAGGTATTCGACGTCAAGACCAAGAGTGAAATATACCGGACGTCGAGACGGCGGTCTCCGTCGACGGCGAGAAGGTCAGCATCGAGAGAAAGATCGACGTCAAGAAGGTTTTCTCCGTCTACCCGCTCATTGATGAGGTCTCCTGAACGCTCAAAGTCGAAGGCGAGGTCTATGGGCTCCAGACACACTGAGAGGTCGACGTCGAGGAGAAACTCACCAGTGATGGTGACACAGAGCAGGTCGACGTCGAGACACACCCCATCGACGTCACATCGCTCATCAAGACGCCGATCACGCTCCAGAAGCCGCAGAGAGTCCTCTCACTCCATTCGGAGCTCACCCCAGACGGATGCGTCATCACGCAGTGCTTCTGAATACTCGCAGGAGCCTACAAAATCACCGCCAGGAGGTTCTCCAAGGAGACAGCGATCTCCTTCCATCCATCTCTCTCCCAGATGGCTTCAACCTCTCCATCATTGGCAGAATGGGCCCGCAGGTCACGCCCAACGGCCTACAAACTACTCCAGTACGCTGCACAGATCACCATTGCAGCGTCTTGTGCAGGAAGTGGACAGATCACCCACCACTCGGGCCAGGGAACACCGAGGCAGATCCCCTGAACGCAGGTCGTCTCCGGGACATCGCAAGAGGCGGCGTACACCGTCTTGGTCTTCCTCTTCGACACATTCATCCAAAAGGGATTACTCACCTACCCTGACGGATAGTCCTCCCTCCAGAGTGTCGCCTATTGATGATGTGAACACTTTTCATGATGTTCTCACCAGAGGGGCTCAGAAGCTGGGCATCACCATGTCAGCTCCTCAGACAACCAAGTCCATCATTTTTGAGACTCTCCACCAAAGGTCTGCGACTAGACCATTGCTTCCTTTGGTCCCTGGTATAATCGAGCCGGTAATGAATCTCTTCCTCGCTCCAGAATCGGCTAAAGCAGCTCCAGCTCGGATTCTTAAAAATATAAGCCAGCTGCATCAGATCCTCTTTTCCTTAGATCGGATCCACCTCCGGACTCTGTTATTATTGCAGCAGCGAAAAAGACGCATGCGGTTGCATCTTCCTCCTCCGCTCCTCCGGATAAAGAGAGTAGAGCACAAGACTCTTGGGGACGGAAGGCTTGTGGCTCTGCAGCGTCTTCTCTGCAAGTGTCCAACGCTGCGGCTCTGCTGGGTCGTTATGACAGGTCACTATGGGACTCACTGGAGCGCTTCAAGGACAAGCTCACAAAGGAGGATCAACAGGACTTCTCTGAAATCCTTCACGAAGGTGCTCTGGTGGCTAACCAGGTAATCAGCACTGCAGCAGATGGTGCGTCCCTGGCGGCTCACTCGTATGCACATGGCATATGTGCACGACGATCTTCCTGGCTGCGCCTCACAGCGTTAAAACCGGAGGCACAACAACGCATCCTGAATCTCCCTTTTTCTGGCACTTCACTGTTTGGTGCACAAACAGACGAAGAAATGGCGAGGATGAAGGCCGAGTTGGACACCTTAAAGGCTGTGGGCCTAGAGAAGAAAATAGAATTTAGGAAGAGATACCGACCCTACAATCGGAAAAACTACCAACAGAGGGTTCAAACCCCTCAATGGTCACAAAACAAACCGGGCAAATCCCAGTATCAAGGCCGCCGTTCCTCGAGAGGAAGAGGAGGAGGAGGACATCAACAGCAGTCCTCCTCCGCATCAAAAACTCCAGGGAAGCAATGAGTTTCTGCTTCCTCTAGCACCGTTGCACACTCCAGTGGGAGGAAGTATCTCAAGTTACATTCAAGAGTGGCGCAACATAACCAAAGATCAGTGGGTGCTAAATATACTAAAAAATGGGTACACACTACGTTTTTGGACGTCCCCAAGAGACATTCCTCCTGTGAAATCTCGTCATCTACATATAGACCTCCTGCGTCAGGCAGTGTCGACCCTTCTCGAAAAATGAGCAATAGAAGAGGTCCCTCAAGCGCAGAGAGGAAAGGGAGTGTACTCACGATACTTCCTTGTTCAGAAAAAAGATCAACCGAACAAGTTCAGACCAATTCTGGATCTACGTTCTCTGAACAAGTCCATCAAAAAGGAAAAGTTTTGGATGTTGGCGCTCCACCAAATATTTCCACATCTAAGGAAAGGAGATTGGATGTGTTCGGTGGATCTCCAAGATGCGTATTTTCACATCCCAATAACAGCACGACATCGCAAGTTCTTGCGATTCACGGTGGGAACAAGACATTACCAGTTCAAAGTCTTACCCTTCGGCCTAAAATCAGCTCCGAGGGTATTCACCAAATGCATGGCAGTAGTAGCGGCAGCATTACATCGCCAAGGCCTGTTCGTATATCCATACCTGGACGACTGGCTGTTGAAGGGACCCTCTCCTCAAATGGTGCAGGAACACCTTCGCACCTGCCTAGATCTCCTTCAGCGCTTAGGCCTGCATGTCAACCTGGACAAGTCGATCCTTCACCCAACTCAATCACTCCACTATCTGGGCGCCAACCTCAAATCCGACCTCGGAAAAGTGTTTCCTTCGGAGGAGAGATTGTCATCAATGAAAGACAAAGGCAACATCATCCTTCAGGCTCATCAGCTGTCAGTAAGACAGGTGGCTTCTCTGCTGGGTTCGATGGCCTCGTGCATTTTTCTCATACCCAACACCAGATTGAGGATGAGACCGTTACAGCAAGATCTCGAGGACAAATGGGATCAATCCTCGGTCAGTGGAACGACCGGATTATCCTCTCTCCTGCAGCAAAGAAGTCCATTCTCTGGTGGCTGCAACCACAGAACCTGCTGGTGGGAGTCCCTTTTCACCAACCTCTGCCAGAACAATTCCTGATCACGGATGCATCACTTCAGGGCTGGGGAGCGCATCTGGGTCATCTGCAAACTCAGGGCAGATGGACCAACAGAGAACAGACGTATCACATCAATATGCTGGAACTGCGGGCGGTTCATTTAGCCCTCAAAGCTTTTCAACCGTCAATTCAGCTCGGATCGATCCTAGTGCAAACGGACAATTCAACCACCATGTATTACTTGAACAAACAAGGTGGAACACGCTCTCGTCCTCTGTCTCTCGAATCCCAGGCGATCTGGCACTGGCTGCTAGCCAGGAACCTATCGATCACGGCAATCCATCTGCCGGGAGAGCAGAACGTGCGAGCAGACGCCCTCAGTCGTCACTTTCAAGAGCAAGAAGACTGGGTGCTCAACGACGAAGTGGTGGCTGACATCTTTCATCAATGGGGTCATCCTTTCATCGACCTTTTTGCAGACGATCAAAACAGAAAATGCCACGCCTTCGCATCCAGGTTTTACCGACCAGGAACGAGAGGGAATGCTCTTTTGATAGATTGGTCAGGGACGTTTGCATACGCCTTTCCACCCCTCCCTCTAATTCCGAAGGTGGTGGCCAAACTTCTGCGATCCAGAATGAGGATGATACTCATAGCACCGGACTGGCCTCGCCAATGGTGGTATCCGGACCTTTTGCAACTCTCGGTTCGCCCGCATCGGAGACTTCCGTGCAGGCTGGACCTTCTCACCAAAATGGGTGGGAAATTCTGCACCCCAGCCTTCTCTCGCTCAGCTTAACAACATGGCTCCTGAAGTCCTGCAGTACGGACATTTGAACCTCCCTCAGGACTGCATGGACATTTTAAGGGAGTCAAGGAGACCTGCCACAAGATCCTCATACTCTCTAAAGTGGAAAAGGTTTTACTTGTGGTGTATCCGTAATGGTTGGAGTCAATTAACGGGCAAGAGGAGGTAATCTTGCCGTATTTGCTCTATTTGGCCAAATCTGGTTTGAAATATTCTTCCATTAAAGTGCATTTGGCGGCTATCACAGCATATCAGTAAATCACCTAACCAGCCTTCTTTCTTTCAGCTTCAGGTGGTCAAGGATTTCCTGCAGGGGTTGAAAAAGGTTTATCCCCTGTTTGACCTCCTTCTCCTCCTTGGGAGTTGAGTTTGGTCTTGTCTAAATTGATGGGACCTCCATTTGAACCCATTCATAAGGCTACATTACAACACCTTTCTTGGAAAGTAGCTTTTCTAGTAGCAATTACATCAGCACGCAGAGTGAGTGAAATACAAGCACTCTGTTCTAAAGAACCCTATACGGTTTTCCACCATAATAGGGTGGTTATGCGAACTCACCCTTCCTTCCTACCTAAGGTTGTGTCGGAGTTCCATGTTAATCAGACGATTTCTCTACCCTCTTTCTTTCCCAGTCCATCCACACCAGCGGAAAGGTCTCTTCATTCGCTAGACCTCAAGAGGGTTCTCAAATTCTATTTGGATGCAACAAAATCCATTAGAAAAACTGATCAATTGTTTGTAAACTATGGCTCTGTTAGAACAGGCTTCCCAGCTTCTAAAAGATCCATTTCAAGATGGATAGTATCTTGTATAAAGTTGGCATACCAAATAGCAAATAAGCCTCTGTTTGCCTCCCCTTAAGCTCATTCTACTAGGGGCAAGGCTGCTACGATTGCATTCTTACATAATGTACCGATGGCCGAGATTTGCAAGGCGGCAACTTGGAAATCGGTCCATACGTTTACCAGACATTACTGTCTGGATTCTGACTCAGAGCAGATACCCAAGTGGGCCAGGCCTCCTTGAGGAATCTGTTCCAATGCTAACCTATTGGAGTCTGTATAGGCCTTATGGCGTTTATGTATCTTGATGGTACTCTGTTTACTTGCCCGCAGGATGAGGGGATGGGCTTGCTATTCTATTCATGTGCTTATGACTATTGATGAGGATCCCCTGGAAGAGAAGGATAAGTTACTTACCTGTAATCCTAGTTCTCTTCCAGGGGTATCCTCATCAAAGTCATAATCAACCCACCCGCCTCCCGGGCAAGTGAACATGATACATACATCTCTTTGTAAAAAGGTCTGCGGATATCCATAAAGAACAACTGACCTAACTGTCACCCCTGAGGCTATGATGGGAAGCTAGGGGTCATGGCTGCCTTAAAGGCACAGTGCCAGTTTATCTGAGTGTTTATGTGGGTTAGCTTTTCAGCTTTCTACACTGTTTATACAATGCAGCCTATGTGCTGGCAATGTTTTTCTTCATTTTTCCTTGCAGGATTGTGTTGTCTGCTGTATATTAAAGCAGTTTTCAAAAGTTTTCTTTCTCCCTGCTTTATTGGAATATGTTTATGTGCATGAGAATTCCTTGCAACATTGCTCAGCATGTTTATGGGAGGCTGCATTGTGCGTTTTTATATATATATGGATATATATATATATAGAGCTACATATATGGTTTTTCACATATATGTGATGTTTCCGGGGTCCCGCGCATTGGTGAGAATATTCATGTGCTTATGACTTTGATGAGGATACCCCTGGAAGAGAACTAGGATTACAGGTAAGTAACTTATCCTTCCCGCTTCTGAAAGCAAGTCAGGCTTAAGAGTTTGAGAAATCGCATATTAGTCATGTTGTACAGTTGAAGCTGTAATTGTCCATGTTCCATTGCATTTACCAACAGGTAAAACTGAGCTCAGGTTTGGGCCAACTTCGGTTTCATCTTGACTGGATTGTGACTTAGCCAAGCAGCAGCTCTAACGGCATGATTGATTGCCCAATAATCGACCTTGCTTGAACCCTTAATGATCATGTCATCTCCTGCCTCTTTTCACCCTGCGGCTCTCAAAGTTTCCAAACCCCTCGCTTTCAAAGTGGTCCTAAGCTTTCTTCCGCTCTCTTGTCTGTCTTAGTCGACTATGTGAATAAATAACTATTTAAGTTGAACCACGTTATTAGCAGAACAGAGTGACAAAATTATTCTTTCAAAATCTCCTATTGGGAAATGGACAAAAACAAAGAGTAAGCCTAATATGAAAGTACTCCTTTATGTGAGCCCGCAGCTCTATTATTCCATCATGCCCTGGAGTGGAAGTTACTTCAGTTTGCTTTTAAGGAAGCTTAGGATCTTTTTCAATTAATAAAGATCATATCATTGTGACCACCAGGGGAGGAGGGAGAGCTGCTTATTTTTTTTTTTCTTAGTTTTATATAGCGTGAACTTGACCCGAAGGTATCTGGTATCAGAGCGCTTTACACGAGCATCAGTTGCGTTACATGAGGACACATTCATTTTTGTTAGGCACGGGGATATTAAGTGATTTGCCCAGAATCACATGATGTTGTGCGTCCTTGCCGGGACTCGAACCCGGTTCCCCAGATTTGAGGTCGACCGCCCTAGCCGTTAGAACACATCCTCTCCCTCATCACTTCATAAAAGATTACCATGAACGAGAACTAGAATTAAAATTAGTAATTTAGGAAGCTGGCTCTTTATACAGTGGCCTAAAAAATGGTACACTGTGTAAAGAGTCCAGGCAAACCCCAATCAGTTTACAGAAGCACAAGTGACACCCCAAATGCTCTCTTTTGTGGTAGTGTGGGCGAGCAGTTGGGCATATCAGAGGGTAGTGCTAACCATTTATTGCATACACAAAGGCCATAAGTGAGACACACACTCAATAAAGAAATCCAACTCCAATGTATAAAAATAACACATACTTTTACATGTATTGAGATACCAAGATCATCGGAATCAGGTAAGTACTTTTCGAGTTATGAGTTTTTGCAGTTTTCAAAAGTTGACAGTGTAATTTTTGGGTGCGGTAATGTTATCCTACGGGGGGAAAATGTGCTGCATTCGGGCACTTAACAACGACTTACGGGACTGTTCTCAGGGACTTAAGGTGAGTATGGGGCAAGGTCCAAGGCTACACCAACAAGTCGTCTTTGGAGGCTCTTGGGCTTCCGTGTGCAGAGCTCTGTTATTGTGTTGGGTGTCCCTTTCACTTCAATAGGGAACGGTCCTTTCAAGAAGGGGGCTGGAAGCTGCGACTGGGGGACCAGTCTGGGGGAACCCACAGCGGCACTCGACCCTTGAGATGCTTGGGCACCGTTGGTCCACTTCTCCTCTGGCTGTGGGGCTTGGGTGCAGTGGTGTCTTTTGGTGTCTGGTTTGGTGCGAGAGTCACTCGCGGTTGGTGGGGGCCTGATGAAAGAGGCTGCAGGCGGCGACCAGAAGTCCAGTCTGGCCAAACCCAAGGATGGTGTCGGCCTTTGTGGGTCTCAGGACCCCCGTGGGCACCGTCACCTCCTTCGGACTTGTGCTCTGGAGTGCGGGTGCAGGGGTGCGTTGAAGTGTCGGCTGGCAGCGGTCGGCAACTCACTCTTGGTCTTTGGTTTCTGCAGGAGGGGGCAAACAGGGCAGCTTGGCCATTCTCGTTGTGGGTCTCACTGTCCCTAAAGTCCCTCGACGTGCAGGCCAGTTTTCCTCAGCGTTGGTGTCCGGTCTGGACGCAACAAGCCTTGGTTGCTGCAAGGGGTCCAGTACCACAGGTATTGGTGTAGTGCGGCTCCGGTCTGTCCTAGCGTCCCCACTCTTGGAGGGAGGACGGATCTGACATGTAGGAGCACAGCTACCTCTTCCTGGGTGGCTGCTGCATAGGTACTCCCCGTAGGTAACAGGTTGGTGTATTGGGCATTGCTTCTTTGGTGTCTGCGGCTGCAGGGGTGTAGCTCCTCTACTCCAAGGAAGTTTCTTTGGCGATTGACAAAGCACTGGTGACCCTCTGGATTTCTTGGAGTCTGCACAGCGGCAGGACGAGTCGGTAGCTCCACGAGGGTCTGATGCAACAGGCAGGCTAGCAGGGTTGGCGCCAAGTCAGTCGTGCTCCTCTGTCTCTGGTCAACAGTCTTCTTGGTCCACTTCTTCCGTTTGTCCATTGAAATCTGAAGTCCTGGTATCAGCTCCTCTAAGTACTCAATTTAGGGACGATAACGAGAGTGAGGGGTAGTAGCCAATGGGCTACCTACCACTGGGGTCACTACACCCCCTAGATGACCACTTCCTTTGGGGAGTGGGCATCACCCTGTCCCAGAATTGCTAATTCCACCACACACAAGATGGTGGGATTCCTAACTTTGTGTTCACTTCAGGATGTTCACCCTAGAAGTATGTGTCCAGGCTGGCAGTGCAACACGCCTCCTACATAGCTAATTTTCCTGCCTGTCCTGGGGCTGATGGCCTCCGGGCAAAGGGTGGCATTTCCCCTATCTGGGGAAGCCTTGTGTCACATATCAAAGGACGAGAGGCCTTTGAAGCCTTCTGCCTTGATATGCTAATTTACCAGCCTTCCTGGAGTAGTAGGTGATAATACCTCTCTCCAGTGCAGGCATTGTTTCTGTCCACTGAAAGCATGGCTCTCACCTCCTGGGGGGGGGGGGGGGTCAGAAACTCATCTGTGGTGGCAGGCTGCACTGGACCAGTCAGCCAGCACACTGGAAGGCTAATAGGGTTCAGGGGGTACCTCTAAGATACCTTCTGGGTGCATGTATGAATAAATCCATCACTGGAATCAGTGTGGGTTTATTAATACTGAGATGTTTGATACCAAACACCTTAGGTTTCAGTGAAGCCATTATGTAACTGGGAAACTTCTTTTGACCAGTGCCCAATACATACCTTAAGATGGCTACCCTGTTCACTTGTACTGTCAGTGATTGAACTGGCCAGTACAGGGGCATATCTGCTCGTGCAGATATGTCTTCACGTGTAATATAATGCACCGTGCCTTAGGGCTGTAATGTCTGCTGTAGAGGTGACTTACAAATGTTACTTGCAGTCTTAGGGGACATGGTACACAAGTGTGTGCAATGTCGTGTTTTCACTTTTTAGAGCACCATGTCACACAGCCTGCAGTGGCAGTCTGTATGAGTTTGGTGCTGGGTCCCTTAGAGTGGCAGAAGATGTGCTGCAGCTCTTAGGGACCCTCTTTAGTTCCTATGCCCTAGGTACCAGAGGTACCACTTACTAGGGACTTACAGAGGTGCTAAAGTCCTGGCCACTTGGGGATCAAATTACCAGTTGTCTTGGGGCCAGAATACTAGCACTGGGGACCTGGTTAGCAGGAACCCACTGCATTTCAGTCAAAGTTGCATCAAATACCAGGAAAAAAGTGGGGGCACTAATGCAACAAAAACCCAGTTCCCTACAGGTAACGTTTCTTTATCCATCATGGCATCTTTTTTTGATAGTCCTAAAAACTGAATATAGTTGCAAGCCCATACCTTTAAAAGGATTGCATAATATATATTTAGTTGACCATATAACAGGGCTGCACTTAGAGGTTCTGTAAGGTGGCCTGATCCATCAGTGTTTAGGTTTTGAAGTCAAAATCTAGGTAGAAGTGCCAAATAATCCTATGAACAGATTTGCCATTCACATTTCTAAAAACACAATATTTCTTAACAGGGCCATGGTAGCTGCTTTACCCCTACTCAATGGAGACTTCCCTGTGTAACACTTAGCTTCCTGGTAACATAGCAAAATTCCGGAAGCCATCCACTTAGAAATGGATTGTTTAGAAGTATGTAAAGCCATGATGAAACATGCCCACAGTTTTAGAAAGGTTTTCTACGTAGAAATTTACGTGGCAATACGAAGTAACTTTAGGTAAGAAAAACAAGATGGGCCACTGAAAATCTCAATTTGGAACATGATTGCTCATAAGGCAGAATAATATGTTCGGACACAGCAGAATTCATGGGCCACTTTATTTTGTAAATCTCTTGAAGTACAAGTTTGAATACTCTGGTAATCGCCTATAAAGTGGTATTAAATAACCAAACTGTTATCAAAAGCTACAGAGTGTACTGACTTTGAATCAAAGAAACATTGTGTCTTGGATTCCTTAATTTCCTCTCCCAAACAAGTCTGTCTTTAGGCAGCATTTTCAGAGATCATTAGCCATTAATAATTAGGCAACGGTTCCTGTTGGCCCGTAGTGGGAAGAGAGAGGAAAGTGGTTGTCTTTTAGTAGTAATAATGCCTGTGGGCTGTATCATAGAAGTGAGTTAATGCAACGTCTTTTATGTTCCTAACTGTATGTTGCTGCTGACCGTGGTCTTTGGCTGCATCCGTCATACTTATTGTTTGGCATTGTCTTAAGCCGTGTGACGGGCCTGTTTTGGCATCTTATATTTTTATCATGTAGTTGTTTTCAAATTCTTTTCTCTGTCTGAAATTTAGACATGCGTAGAAGTGTTAATATCATGTCTGCCTCCTATCTAGGCTGGCATATTTTAGTTGATTTCGTTATGCTCGCTGCCAAGAAAATGCATACGTTTATAGTAAAAGATGTCCTGTTTCGGTTGTTCTAGTTAGAAGGGCAAATTATCTATATATGTAACCCCAGATAACTCATTTATCGCCGTATTTGTGTTTCCCGTGTTGGGACTTCAACTCTAAGTGACGTTTTATTTCAGAAACTTGATTAAATCTGCGATCAGATACTATAAAAACCTAAATTCTTTACCATTATTTGGAGTGTCTTCTCTGCAGAACAATCAAGCCTGATGTCGCGTGGATTTGGAGCAACAACCATCCTCAGTCGGGGTTTGCTCTAGGGGCGATGCAGAGGTGAGGCCTTCACCCCAGCACTGTTCATCATTACCGAACAAGAGCTGTAGATCAAATAGAATCGTTCTAGCTCTTGAGTACCTCAGCTGAGACCAGCGTGATTTGAGGAAATATATAGGGAGAAACTCCTTGATCAACTGATCAAAAAAAGCATTCCCCTTCTTGCCTGGTTGATGGTTCTAGACTAGACCCGAATTTTAGGCATTTTTTTCCTGTGGGTAGCGAGCACATCCATCTGTTTGAATCGGATAAGAGGTTGTTTTGCAGCGTGAATCTTTCTGGATTCACTATGCTGTGCATTATTCCGCGGTCTAGTGGTTGGGTCCGGAATCGTAGTCTCTTTTTTTTTTTCTTTTTCGGTGTAGCCCAGGTGGGCGTCGACGCCCCACCATTTGGTGTCCTCCCGTGACGTCGGCGCGCTTCCTCCGGAAGCTCCCACCCTTGGGCGCCATCTTCAGATTCTTTTTTCCGCCGTTGGGTCTGGATCGTCGTGAGAAGCTCCAGAGTTGGAAAAGGAGAGAAGAAGTAAGAAAAAGCAGAAAGAACCGAGAAAAATTGGAGATCTTCAGCAGAAGATAAAGAACATACTACCGAGACGACGAAGTCGGTGAGAAATAGAAGAAACTTTGACGTCCAACGGAGAATGCGCACACAGGGGGCTCCCTGAGCGCTGGAATGGACAAGACACCATTCAAATTCTGTCGTAACTGCCACCACAAGTTCGCGCCGAAAGACCAGCATCCAGTTTGCAACCTCTGCTTGCCAATCGGCCATCAAAGCGCCGACTGCAACGCCTGCTCGGCATTAGCCACCAAGACCCTCAGGGTCAGGGAAAAACAGAGGAGAGCAAACTACAACATGCAGGGCCAAGGGCCACCCCCCTCGCTGCGGGACCTGGGGCTCTCCAGTGGGGAAGAGGACAACGTCGCCGCGGGACCAGAGGACTGCACGGTCGTAGAGACCGATAACACGTCGAGGAAGGAGGTAAGAGAGACGTCGACCCCGAAAACCCCGACAGACTCTCGAAAGTCTGAGCCAAAGTCCACGAAAGGAGCACCGGCGTCGAAGCACTCGACGACCGCAGCTGCGTCCACGTAAAACAGCCCAGCGGATCCTTCGAAAAGGACTCCCGGTCGGCGAAAGCTCTAGATGCACCAAGGTCGTCGAAGCACGGTTCCCAGAAGCCGCACCCGACACCGAAAGAGCAAAAGGCAACTTCGACGTCCACGTCAGCGACCTCGAAGAGGACAGCCGAAACTCTCGACGCCGAAGAATCGGCAGACATGGAGAGGAAGAAGAAGAGGCTCGAGGCCGAAATGGCCAGTATCCTCCAAAGGAAGAAGGACTTCGACGAACGGATGAGTAGATACTCCATCCCTTCGAAGCCCTCAACGGTCGTCGAAGCAGAGGCACAAGAGGAGTTCGACAGCACCGAGCCGCCCAAAACTCCCGAACCATCGGAGCAACAGGACGAAGAGGGCCTGTTCTATTATACAGAGGGTGATGACGACCAGCAATCGCACTTCGGCTCGACACCCTCGGAGGCTCAAGACCTGGAATGGCAGGATCTCGACGCCGAAAACCCGGAGGAGGCCGTGGAAACGTATCCGTCGAGGCCTTCGCCGCCGGACGACATAGGAGTTTACAACATGGTCGTCAGGAACGCAGCTGCCACCTACAGAGTGGAAATGGAGGAGGAAAAGCCAAAAGCCTGTTTTCTCCTGGAAACACTGCTGCCAACACAAACTAGGAGCCAATTCCTTCCTATGCTCCCTAGTGTGCTAGACCAAGGCAGGGAAGCTTTCAAGGAGCCTTCTACCTGCAGATCCGTCACCCCCAGGGCTGAGAAAAAATACAAACACTCTTCCAAAGACCCACCATACATCCAGGGATCTGTACCGGCTGATTCCATCATAACAGCAACAGCCAGGAAGAGGGCCAACGTTCCCACAAACTCCGGACTGCCTCCAGACAAGGAGAGCAAGAGGATAGACCTCACAGGGAGGAAAATCAAAAGGAATGCGGCAATACATTGGCGCATTGCCAACTCCAATGCCCTTATAAATAGGCACGCCTACCAGCACTGGGAAGAAGTTGGGCAGTTGCTCAAACTGCTCCCCACCGAACAACAGCAAAGAGCGGCACACCTCGTAGAGGAGGGGAAAAACATGGCCAACACCTGCCTGAAGTCGGCCCTGGACGCAGCTGATACATCAAGCAGGCTGATGATGATCGGGGTAACAGAGAGAAGACATGCCTGGCTCAGGATCTCTGGGTTCAAGCCAGAGGTGCAAAACAACATCCTGAAGTTGCCCTTCGACGGGAAAAGGCTGTTCGGCACGCCCGTGGACGAGACGCTGACGCAGCTCAAAAAAGACAACGAAACTGCAAGGTCCATGGGAGCACTGCAGTTCAGGGGTATGAGAAGGGGCACCCTCTCACGAAGACAGAATGGCAGAGGTGGGAACCAGCCAGGAACATCGCACCAGGCCTTCCAGCAAACATTTCAGGGAAGCAGCCAGGCGCAACAGGGTCAGCAGCAACAAGGCTGGCAGAACCAACAAAGGGGCCAGTCCTTTCGAAGCCGACCAAACGGACGAGGCCATACGAGAAGAGGCGGCCAGCAACCCGCCCCCAAGTGACTTAACAATACAAAACGTGCCCGCACTCCCAACATCTCCAGTGGCGCGGCAAAACAAAAGACACGGACAAGACTTACAAATTTACCATCATACAACGCCCGTAGGAGGCAGACTAAAACACTTCTCCCAGGAGTGGGAGAAGATAACAACCGACAAGTGGATACTCAACATCATACAGTTCGGCTACTGCATCGAACTGGTAAGGAAGCCACCAAACAGGAGGCCTGCAAACAAAAGACGCTCAACAGAAGAGCTGTCACTACTGTGGCAGGAAGCACAAGAACTCCTCCACAAACAGGCTATAGAAAGAGTGCCATACAGAGAAAAGGGCACAGGAGTGTACTCCAACTACTTCCTTGTACCAAAGGTAGACGAAACATTAAGGCCCATACTGGACCTACGGTTCCTAAACAAATACATAAAAACTCAAAAGTTCAAGATGACGTCCTTGCAGGAGGTCATACCTCAAATAAGGCACGGGGATTTTATGGCCACAATAGACCTCAAGGATGCCTACCTACACATCCCTATGAACCAAAAACACAAGCATCTGCTCAGATTTACCATCAGCAAGATGCACTACCAGTCCACGGCCCTAGCCTTCGGCCTAAAATCAGCGCCAAGAGTATTCACCAAATGCCTAGCTGCCGTAGCAGCACATCTGCGAAGACAGGGAATACACGTATACCCCTACCTAGACGACTGGTTGGTAAAGGCAAGCGCATACAACCAGTGCAAACTACATGCTCAGCAGGTCACACAAACGCTGACAAAACTGGGCTTCTCCATACACGAGGAGAAGTCATCGCTGGAACCAGAACAAGTGAAGATCTTCCTGGGTGCGAGAATCAACACCATTCAAGGAAGAGTGTTCCCCAGCGAGAAGAGGACCCTCGCACTACTGAAGGAGACTCGCCACTACCGGAAGGGGCAACGTCTGACAGTGAGGACAGTGAGCAAACTCATGGGCATGATGGCATCATGCATACACTTAGTCCCCAATATTCGGCTACACATGAGACCATTCCAGGAATGGCTGCAACAGCAGTGGTCACAGGCAACGGGGAGTTGGGAAGATCTAGTGGTTGTAACGCACGCAGTGCAGGAAGCGATAGCATGGTGGAACAGGGACAACATAACAAGGGGAAAACCGTTCACACCACCAACTCCCAATAGTGACCATCACAACAGACGCATCCCAAATGGGGTGGGGAGCGCACATGAAACTGCTCAAAGTGAGGGGTTTATGGACGCAAACAGATGCCGTCAAACACATCAACTACCTAGAACTCAAGACCGTATTCCTTGCCCTCAAAGCATTCCAGAAACAGCTGTACGGCCAAAGGGTGTTAGTACAAACAGACAACACAACAACGATGTTCTACATCAACAAGCAGGGAGGAACACAGTCGTTGGCGCTGTCAGATCTAGCGCAACAAATATGGAAATGGGCTATCCATTACAAATAGACCTACTGGCAATACATCTGCCGGGGAAGGACAATGTGGAAGCAGACAGACTGAGCAGACAAACGTCGACCTCACACGAGTGGGAGCTCAACGCTCAGGAGACGCAAAAACTATTCAAAAAGTGGGGAACACCACAACTAGACCTGTTTGCAACACACCAGAATGCAAAATGCCAATACTTCGCATCCAGGTAACCAGGACATCAATCCCAGGGAAATGCCCTATGGATGAGCTGGTCAAAGACATTTGCATACGCTTTTCCACCGATACCGCTGATACACAAAGTGCTCAGCAAGTGCAGAACAAGCAACATGACACTAATTCTAGTGGCACCTCAGTGGGCCAGGCAGTCCTGGTTCTCACAGATCGTGGAAATGGCACAGGAACCACCACACAGGTTCCCAAAAGAAGGGACCTGCTCTCGATGGAACACGGAAGAGTACTCCATCCAGAACCAGAGAGCCTCAGCCTAGCAGCATGGCTCCTGAAGACCTAGAGTTCGCCCACCTCAAGCTTCCGCAAAGCACGCTAGCGGTACTGCGAGAAGCAAGGAGGCCCACCACAAGGAAATGCTATGCAGCGAAATGGAAGAGATTCACTGAGTGGTGCATCAAGGAGAGGCTCCACAATAGAATCACCAGAGAGTCAACTGTGCTAAGATACTTAACACACTTACTAAAGAGTAACCTGAGCTGCACATCACTAAGGGTGCACCTGGCAGCAATAGTAGCCTATACAAGAGGAGAAACGGGGAAAAGCTTCTTTACATCTCAAGTGGTAAAAAGATTCCTAGAGGGAGCCAAAAGAATAGCCCCGCCAAAGAGGATGCCGCCGCCGGCATGGAACCTCAACGTGGTTTTAACGCAGCTTATGAAAGCACCATTCGAACCTATTCACAAGGCCTCGCTTCATATGCTCACCATAAAAACAGCATTCCTGGTAGCGATTACCTCGCTCCGAAGGGTGAGCGAGTTGCAGGCCCTTACACTACAAGAACCCTACATTCAAATTCACAATGACAGGGTGGTAATGAGGACTGACCCACACTTCATGCCTAAGGTGGTGTCCAAGTTCCATATAAGCCAAACAATACAAATTCCCAGTTTCTTCCAAAACCATCCACCAGCGCAGAAAGGGCGCTGCACACGCTGGACGCCAGAAGGGCAGTAATGCACTACATTGAAAGGACTAAAGGTTGTAGGAAGACAAAGCAATTCTTTGTGTCCTTCGCAAGCAGTTTCCTGGGCAGGCCAGTAACAAAAAATACCATTGCACGATGGATCGCACAAGCAATTCAATACTGCCACAAACAAGCAGGCCAGGAGCTACAAGGGGCAGCTCAGGCTCACTCAACCAGGAAAAGGGAGCAACAATCGCCTTCCTGGCAAACACACCTATCCAAGACATTTGCCTGGCGGCAACATGGGCTTCAGTGCACACATTCACTAAGCACTACTGCGTGGATATACAGATGAACAAAGAAGCACAAGTAGGTCAGAAAGTGCTTCAACATATATTCAACAACCAACGCTCATCTTCCACCCAGCCGCCACAAACATAGCAAACCGCTACAAAGTCTATGCACAGCATAGTGAATCCAGAAAGATTCACGCTGCAAAACGAATAGTTTCTTACCTGTCGGTGTAGTTTTGCAGCTTGAAGACTTTCTGGATTCACTAGCGAACCCACCCGCCTCCACCAGAAAGATGAGACAGGAGGAAGATGGGGATAACAAAAACTTCAAAACAAACCTTCAAAGGTAACAAGATAAACAAGGAAAAACACAAGACAAGAAAAAAAGAATCCGAAGATGGCGCCCAAGGGTGGGAGCTTCCGGAGGAAGCGCGCCGACGTCACGGGAGGACACCAAATGGTGGGGCGTCGACGCCCACCTGGGCTACACCGAAAAAAAAAAAAGAGAAAAGAGACTACGATTCCGGACCCAACCACTAGACCGCGGAATAATGCACAGCATAGTGAATCCAGAAAGTCTTCAAGCTGCAAAACTACACCGACAGGTAAGAAACTATTCGTTCAGAACTTTTAGCCTTCTATTCCTCAAATTATCTGCGGCTTTTTTGTGCTTTGACTTTATTCCGGATGATGGACTGCTGTTGGGGATTTCTGGCTTCCAACCATCTCTAGGGGTTCTGATCATCCAGGGAAACCATTATTGAGTATTGTTTTTCTGTTTGCTCAGGTAATACACTGTAGTTTATTGTCCGTTTTCTGTCCGATTAGTCTGTCTTGATGGCTGTAAAAATGACAAAAAATCTAGATGAACAGCAGGACATTTCAGCACATTTATGTGATACAGTGACCTTATTTTCAGTTAAGTGCCTTATGCTTTAAGCCTTGAATCTGTTATTGCCTGAACTTGAAAATCGTTATGAAAGTGCACCACTTAGAGAAGATGTTTCAGATAACACCACAAAGGGAAAGGAAGTCACCCCACGAAACACTTAAATCTTTTGGGTGTCCAGAATTTTCTCCCCGGTAACGGATGTATTAAACTTTTGTAGGAGTCGCTTTGCTCGCGTTGATGTACAAGCCTAGATATTAAAGAGTGGTTATTGTTTAGAACTCGTAGGAACATTTTTATCTTAATAATGCTTTGATTAGCCAGCTATCTAGGTAAGGATAAATGAATATTTTTTTCAGATGTGCCAGGTCTGCAGCCAGGAATTTTGAGAAGGTTCGAGGAGTTGACTTGAGACAAAATTGAAGTGTTTTGTTCTGACAATGATTGTTATCCACCCAAACATTAGAAACTTGTGATGACTTCGAGAGATTGAAATATGGATTTATACATCCTAAAAATATGTCCAGGACATCCAGTCTATTCGATATAATTTTGAGAAACAGACACATAATCTTGTTGTCAACAGACCGATAATCTTGAATTTCTCCTCCTTGATCCATTTGTTTCCTTTTACGATTGAGCATGGTTCTGGCCTTTTTCGTTGCTCTTTTCAGAATCAGAACGTAGCATTTATAAATTCCCATTACTTTTGAAGTCGTGTTAAAGTCGTCGTTTAGAAATTCTTGATTGATGTTGGCTAACATTTTGTTATGTTGGTGGTATGTTTAAAGGTGGAATGTTGAATCTCAATGCATAGTCATTGCTTTCCTCCTGGAGACTATTGTGCTGCTGTACAGAGTCTTAGCCCTTTTCTTGCTCTATGTGGGTTCTGTTGCTGAAAGGGCTGCTTTTGTGGTTATTACCTGCTACTTCTTTTAGCATCATTGATGAGTATGAGGTGTGGGATGATGTGCATGCTATTATTTTTTCCTCTCTAAACGTAGAGCTTATTAGGATGTTAGCTGTTTCCTTTTTTTATCTGCCTGTCCCCTTTGATAACTCCAAAGTACTAGTGGTCTAGTCAAAAACAATCTTTGTGTGAGTGAATAAGACTTTGGTCTGACCAATGAAGTTGAAGTCTTCTCTGATGTTCAGCCCATTTTCTGCACAGATTCAAGCATAAGAGAGTTTGAAGAGTTTGGTTTTCAGATGTTTCCTGAGCAGGTTATGGCTTGATTATTCCCTCAGTTTTGGGTTCTGGGATTTCCAGAATGGGGCCCCAGGCTCACAAGGAGCTGACCTCTGTGTTAACTGTTTCAAGGTGCTTTGGTTGATTAGGTCGACAGTTGCTGAACAGAAGTCCCTGCTTGGAACATTGTGGGGTGCCAGTGAACGGAAGTAGTTTAAGCCTTCCCCTGGTATGCCGTTTTAATGACGCAAATAACTTTGAGTGATTCTGCCTTCAATGGAAGCTTTTTGAGTGCTTTTATGGCTGATTTGATTTTGGTAGTTTGTGAATTTTCAAGTGCATTCTAGTCCCCTGATTTTATATCGTTTGGAAACTAGCAAGAAGTACAATATTTTTCCCCTAAAAAGATCAGGTGCCGCCCTGGGAACAAAGATGGTCGAACTCTCTCTGCCGACTTTGCTGTCAATTTGATGAAAGTTTCTTACACTTTCTGTGCATCTGCCCGGTCGTAACCAATCTAAGGCAGAAGCTACTTTGTCCCGCCTTTCGGGCCCTCAATGTAAGATCATGCCGTACTGCAGTGCTGACATTACTGAACAGCAAATCAATTCAGCTCTCCTGCAGGGCTGCCAAGTTCCTTCTGCAAGTGAACAACCTATTAGCAGCAACTCGGTCTCCCCAGATAAATAATGGCAGTTGCGGGGCAGGGTCTCTAGAAGCAAAGAGCTTGACAATCGCCAGCTGAACAGTGCGCTCACTCTGCATGATTGATAAAAAAATCCCCGTCGCCAAATCCCATGGGTGTAACCACGCACTGAGCACTTGATGGACCATTGCTTTTAGTCTATTGCTTTCTCCAATGTAATGACATTTTAAACATGAATTCCTTTTAATCTATAATGTTTTTTTAACAAGATATCTATTTCTATCCAACATTTTTGTATGACTAAAAAAAATTGCAATGATTTTAATTAATCTGCAAATAAAATATTTACTTACTACAATACTTTACAGTAGTGGAGGGGTGACAAGATTGGGACTGTTCCATTTTCAGTGTGGTGGTGCAATCTAGAGAAGTGCGAGTATTTTTTTTATTATTTTTTTTATTTAGAGGACACTGAGCTACAAAGTTCACTCCCTTGATCATAGTGGTACCTTGGGTCTTGGATCAGAATTCAGCATACAAGCAGACACTTAGGTTCCTTAAGCTCATTGATGATCAACTGATGTATTTCAGGAACTAGAAGTCAGACATAATGTTTTCAGATCTTTTCCACCAACTCCAATCCCTACGAAGGATTGGGATACCATAAAGAAAAGAACGCTAAAAGTCTTGTGAAATGCACCCTTTAAATTAATTACTATATCCTGAACAGATCGTTCCTTTACCCTGCGAGAATTAGCAGGAATTTCCATGCGAAGGAGGCAGCTTGGCCCCAATGTGGGGAAAGAGAAGCAGCACATATTTTGCACATGTTCTGGGAGTGCCCCACCCAGAGCGCCTACTGGGCGGAGACACGTCTATAGTCGAAGCCATCATTGACAAAGAGATTCTTTGCACCCCGAGTCACTGTCTACTGGGATGGTTTCCACACACAGCCAAAACTAAAGTTACTGGGAAATTCCAAGATCTTGTATATGTCCTGGCTAAACGAGAACTTGCCCGAAATTGAAATCACCAGGAGGGCCTAGATTAGTACCATGGAGGAGGGAAATGGAAAAATGGGCGGACTGTGAAGGGAGGATACTTTTCAGGGAGGCCCGACACGGCATAGGCACACTAGACACAGCCAAGGCCTGAAGTGCTGGTTAATGAACTGATAGCGCTGAACTCAAACGCCACTGCGGCTCCGCCTGCATGACCACAGTCTCCAGAACAAGGGTGAAGTGTACTGGGCCCTGGCTGCAACCCTGACTACCCCGCTCTACTCACACCCCCTGCCACCTATAGCTACAATCCTGTATATAATAGCACACAACGACCTCTAAAGCACAGGAACGCATCACATATACTGACATCTGCAATGAGACACTGACTCAATGGGTGAGGGGAGGGTTGGGAATGTTTGTAATAATGAAGGAAATGGGGAAATGTAACTAAGATAACAATTACTTAATTGACTGCACTGAATGTACCACTGCGATGTGTTATATATGTACAAAACCCCAATAATCTTTCAAAAAAAGAAATGATGGGACACTGTTGTTTCTGGCTTCCTTAAAGGAGTCAACCTCACGTTGATGGTGAATGCATAATCTATGCGCTCTGCCTACTTCACAGGGGGGTATTCGCTTGCCCATTGTACTGTCGTGGTAGCACTGGTGTTGCCTGGCTTCTCTAGGTGGTGCTGTGTGAGCAGAAGATGGCGCAGTGCACAGCTAGCAGCAGAGTATAAAGACATTGATCAGAGCTCTTGATTGCCAGCACTCAAGATGCCTAGACTGCTGGGATCTCACCAACAGGGTGGGCTTACTGGAAAAGGAGTGGCAGTGGATCTTTGACCAAGCAGCAAGAGGGGGAGATGCTCAGAACAAGGCCAAGCCTTCCAGCCTGCAGGGGAGAGAGGCCCGCAATTACATACCCTGGTTCTTGAAGACCGAGGTAGTGCCAGGAGCACACGAGGTGAGCACTGACATGGGCTGAAGAACTGATTTTGTAATCAACCCTGATGACGCTGAGGGAACCTGGACTAGACCCTGACAAGTGAGCGGTTAAGTGGGAACCCCGGGAGAAACCATAAATGTCCTACCCTGAAACTGTACTTAAGGCACCTACTGGGGGCCTGTGTCTGTATTCGGTAGTGGACAGCTGTAGGAAAGTGGGTTTCTGTTGCAGTAACCCCCCCACTTTTTGCCAGACTACTGATGCACTTTTTCCTGGTGTGCCCTGAGTCCCTGCCAATCAGGTTCCCAGGGCCTGTGTTCTTTCCCCAAAACTAACCCAATTGGCATCTCTGGCCACATGTCAGCCCCTGGTAAATGGTACCACAGGTACCCAGGGCACTGTGACCAGGGAAGACCTCTAAGGGCTGCAGCACTTATTGTGCCACCCTTAGAGGCCCTGTACCCTGACACTCACACACTGCCTTTGCAGGCTGCGTGTCTTGGTGCAGATCAAAGTGAAGAGTCGACATGGTACACATCCCTGTGTGCCATGTCCACAAACCACTGCCCTGGCATACATCAGTCACCCCTCTAGCTGGGTGCCCTATGCCAGTGGTGAGGGTACAGGTGCATGAGCCCTGTACCCCTACAGTGCCCAGGTCCATTCCTGGGCACTGTAAGTGCAGTGCTGCCATTAAAGTATATGGTGCTGGGAGTTTGTCATTACGAACTCCACAGCACCATAATGGCTACACTGAAGACTGGGAAGTTTGGTATCCAACTTCTCAGCACATTAAACCCACACTGATGCCAGTGTGGGACTTAATGTAAAATGCACAACAGAGGGCATCTTAAAGATACCCCCTGAAACTCGACCAACTCCTAGTGACCTGACTGAGTGGTTGCTTAGGCTGCCACCACCAGACATGTTTCTGGACACCTGGGTCGAGAGCTTGCTGCTCTCGGGGGCCTGAAACAATGCACATCCTGGGACGAGGTGCCAAGCCTCCTCCCCCTGGATGGGCAGGGTTCACGAAGGAGAGGCTTCAAAGGCATGCCGCCTTCGTGAGCCTCTCCAGACCATTTGCTGCTTTCAGCATCTGGTCCCCACTGGTTCTACTCCCCACTTTGGGCGGGAGAACCGGCGGGAAAAACCAGTGAGGAAGAGAGGTGTGCCCACCTCTGCCAAAGCCACCCATAAGGTGGGGGAGGCGAGGTGAAGCACAACCTCGAGTCCCTGCCATCTTGAAGATGGGGGGACCCAGGCAACCAGGGACAGGCTCCTGCCCCCCTCCCACTGGAGAGTGGCAGAATAGGGGGTGTACCCACCCCAGGGAAGGGACCCATTGGTCCCTGCCCTTTACCTACCTGTAACGCCCCTAAATTTAGTATTTAGGGGCACCCTGAACCTTCCTTCCTCAGATCCAGCAACAACAAGAAAAGGAAGGACGAGAATCCGTGCAGAGCTAACGAGGACGACGCCCACTGACTTGGCCCCAGCCCTACAGGCCTGTCTCCCCTCGAACCTGCTCCTGCAAAACCCCGGCGTGTCCAGCGGCCAGCAACCTCAAAAACCCCGGAGGATCTGCCTGCCTTCACTTTCCAAGCTGTTTCTCCCGTGAACACCGGACGTGTTTGAACTGCAGCTTCTGGTGTCAGCCAGGAACCGCGAATCCCGCACACTCTGCACCCGCCGAATCCGTCCGAGCTCGAGTGGGCAAATACCCAGAGGAGGTCCCCCCTGCGATCCTGACCCGAGATCCGGCGACCCCTGACCTGCCTCAAGCCTCCTGATGACGCCTGCAGCCTCATTCCAGAGGACCCCCCCCTACCGCGACCAGAGCGGGTAAGAAAATCCGACGCCCCAAGGCCTTGTGTGCCCAAACCAACGGTGCCTAACCAACCCTTTACATCCCAACTTACCTCTCGAAGTGGTGGTAGCTCCTGGAAGATCCTCGTCCTCGAGCCTGCAGTGTTTCTTTGTCCCGGAGAATCTCCATTGAAATCAACAGGGCACCCGACCTCAAAACAGCACCCGGCCGCCCTAGTGCCGCTGAGGGTGCCCCTTTGGTGCTAACTTGGTCCCCAACGTGCCCTGAGCTTAACCATAGGAGCTTTGCTCCCACAACCCCGTGGCCTGCTTGCCAGCAGCCACCAACCGGAGTCCCCCTATCCTCCATAGTATAACATTGGGCCGCAACACTCTGCACCCGGCCGCCCTAGTGCCGCTGAGGGTGCAACAACAGTGCATCACTGACCCTGGGAGACCCCTGAGTCTAACCCCAGAACCCTAACCCAAAAGACCGATTACTTACCTTGAAACCGATAACTCATTTTTCCTCATAGGATAACATTGACACTTTTTCTTCCCAAAAGTTTCTAAGTGTCGACTTTAGAAAACTACAAATATTCCTTAAAAATCAGCCGAATAACCAAAACGCATTTTCTCAACTGTTTTCAGGAAATGTCTGTGCTGAATCTAGGATCCAGCACCGAGTAAGAAAAAGTATCGATAACCTAACTTATCTGCTAAGTGAATTTCCTCCCTTAGGATAACGTTGGTGATTCTATGTGAAAAAGTTTCTAAGTGTCAACTTTTGAAATGCAATAATATTCTTTAAAAATCATACAAACTACGAAAACGTATTTACTTACCTGTTTTAAGTAAAGGTCCCAGTGCTGAATCTAGGAGTCCGGCACTGGATTACAAAAGTAACGTTACAGTAACTTACCTGCGAATTGAATTTCCTTCCATAGGATAACATTGGTGATTCTATGTGAAAAAGTTTCTAAGTGTCAACTTCTGAAATGCAATAATATTCTTTAAAAATCGTACCTTTAACCAAAACGCATTTACTCACCTGTTTTCAGGAAATGTCCCAGGGCTGAATCTAGGATCCAGTCCTGTGTTAGCAAAAGTAATCTGAAAAGTAATTAACTGCATTTTACTTAAAAAGCCCATTCAATTGAATATACTATACCTGCAATGTGTTGCAAACTGCTTACTTAAAACTGTAACCAAAACCAGTACAAGTTACACTGCAATTTTGAACTGTGTTCATACAAGTAATTTACTACTGAAAAGTATTTTTATGCTTACCTGTGCCAGGCTTGCTTGGTTCTAGAAATAAAACAACAGTATATTTTTTATACAAATAATTGGCCTAGAGTTCAGTTCTTGAGTGTGTGGATTCATTTGCTGACTGAGTGTGTACATCAAATGCTTTACACTGCCCTCTGATACTGCCTTACTGCTCGACCAAGCTACCACTTTAGAGAGTAAGGTTCTATCTAACTTTAACCTCTGCCAAACCTCTGGAGACCCTTGGACTCTATACACACTGTACCTCACTTTGGTGCAGTATATATAGAGCCAGTTTCTTACAACAGCATTTTACTGGCCCGATGGAGACCCTGATAGAAAGAGAGACACACAGTAACTTCTCTCTCTCCTTCTTTGTCTCTTGGCCTCACTGCTACTTTTACATGCCTCTTTTCCCACTGGGAGTTTGCGATTTGCTGCTGGTGGGCCTGTTTTTTAACTGTGAAAGGCCTATCTGACAGCATATTACTCATGAGAACCAGAGATGTTCTCCTGCTGTAAGGTTAACCCCAGGCAAGCAGTTAGATTGTTAGAGATGGGGTGCTTATCAATCAAGTGCAAAAAGAAGAATTGATGGACAGAATGCTGAACAATGTTATACATCTGAAAGAGACACATTAGTGACAGATTCCTTACCTTAGAATATCCCCAGGCGTCAGGCTGGATCCGGAAAGTTTTTTGCGTAGCAGTACCCTTGCGCGTCGGTAGGCGGCGTCGTGCGGCTCCGCGTCCGTCGTCGGCGTCGTGATCGCCGGGATGACGTCGCGGGCAGTACTTAGGCGCCGCCCCTGCGCGCTGACGTCAGTTCTTCTTTTCCGCGCCAGCAAGCGCAGATCCGGGAAGAGCAGTGCCCTGGTCATTTTTTGACCATATTTTTTGGTGAATTTTTTCACTGTTTTTCCATCTTTCAAGGTGTCGTAGGGATGCCCGGCTTCAAGCGATGCGGCGCCTGTGCGCGGATGATGTCCGTCACCGACCCGCATTGGGAGTGTCTCTTCTGCCTCGGCCGAGGCCACGACACGGAGTCTTGTACCGACTGCCAGGCCCTCCACCCGAAAGCTTTGCGAGAGCGGTCTCGAAAGCTCCTCGAGGCCCGGCATTCGGCTCCAGCGGAAGCCCCGGTCGCGTGAGAGGTCCAGGGGTCGATCGCGGAGTCCACACCGGTCGTCGGCGTCGAAGTCTTCTTCGTCCGGTAAGTCGAAGCACAAAAAGTCCAAAAGCATCATCGCTCTAGGACTTCGCCTCGCCGGTCTCGCGACTCGGCTGAGGCCCCTCCCGGCACCGTCCCGCCCCGCGGCCCCGGACATGCCTGTGGAGTCGCCCCCGCCATACCCGCCCTTCCCGGGTTCGGGGCGGATCCGGCCAAAGTACAGGAATTCCTGTCGGCCATGGCCCGCCTCTTCGGGCCTTCAGGCCCCTCCGGTGCGCCTTCGGGCCCCGCAGGCCCTGATGGGGTTGCTCCGGCGTCGCCGACGGCTCCGGCCCCGGCGTCGCCCGTGCCTCCAGCCTCGATCCCGGCTCCGGCTTCGGCCCCGGCCTCGATCCCGGCTCCACAACCCCCATCGACGCCGGTCGACCTAACGCACGCCGGCGCCGATGTCTCCGGTGCCGTTCTCGGCGCCGCCCTGGGCTCCGGGCGGCGTCGTCCCCCTGTTCCTTCCGGCTCCGGACATGGATCCGGACCGGCGTCGCTCGACGCCGGCTCCGGCGCCGATGGGACCTTGGGTCCCAACTGTCCCTCCTCCTCCTTATTTTGAACCGGAGGAGGACCAGTTGGACTGGGAGGGGTCTGATGACCCTCTGACACAACACTGTCAGTACGATCAGGACTGGACAGAGAGTCTAGGGAGGCCAGTGGTCTGGATACTTCCCCTGACACTGGCATGCTGTCTCCTCCCGTGGCTACGGAGGAGGGAGCCAATTTTAGTACGGTGTTGCGTAGGGCAGCTGGGGCCTTACGTCTCCAACTTCCTACTTTGACGGTCAAGACTAACATCTTGACAGAGGTGCTTCAGCCGGCAGCCTCCTCTGCGGAGACTGTGCTGCCGTTTAACGACGCCCTCACTGACGTTCTTTTGGGCGCCTGGTCCAAGCCCAACACAGGGGCTCCTGTGGATCGGAACGTGTCACGACGCCATCGCCCAGCTCCGGGCGACCCCCTGTTTCTCTCTGTCCACCCCACTCCTGAGAGCTTGGTTGTCCAAGCCTCCGCTTCCCAAACCGCCTTCCCTACCGCTCCTCCGGATAGGGAATCCAAACGCCTGGATCAGTTTGGGAAGAAGGGTTTTTCTTCCTCCAGTGCTGGCTTGCGGTCCGTTAACACCGCTTGTCTTTTGGGCCGATATACCCACTCCCTGTGGGATTCGGTGGCGGATGTTTTGCCCCAGTGTCCTGAGGAGGTCCAGACACTGCTTTCCCGCGCCATTGCGGAAGGAAGGGATGCGGCTAAATACACCATACGTTGTGGCCTTGACACCGCCGACTCGCTGGGCAGGTCTATTGCAACGACGGTGGCACTCAGACGCCACGCCTGGCTGAGAACCACTGGTTTTTCAGGGGATGTCCAGAATACTCTCATGGACATGCCCTTTGATGGAGTCGGTCTTTTTGGGTCCAAAGCAGACCATGCGTTGGAGCGCTTTAAGGACTCACGGGCTACTGCCAAGTCCCTGGGACTTTCTGCTACACGCCCTCCGCTGACTTCTGCTTTTCGCCCCTATCGTGGCCACGGTAGGGGCGCCCCGTCACGACAGCAGCCCAGCCACCGCCCCGCGCAGCAGGCGTCTTCGCGTGGCCGAGGACGTGGATTCCGCCGTGGCGGATCGGGCAACCAGCGTGCGGGTCAGGCCACCACCTCCAACCCGTCCGCGGCCTCCAAGCCCTCCTAGTCCCTCCTTTCAGGTGCACAGCACGCCAGTAGGGGGCAGGGTCCGCCATCACCTTACCCACTGGCGTACCATCACCTCGGACAGGTGGGTCTTGGACATTGTCCGAAGGGGCTACTCCCTCCCCTTCGAGACCACCCCCCAGCCATGCCACCTCAATTCCACCGCATGTCAGGGGATCACTTGGTGCTTCTACAGAAGGAAGTCGCGGCCCTCTTGACCAAGAGGGCCATCGAGCGTGTTCCGACCCCAGAAGTAGGGCGTGGTTGCTACTCCCACTACTTTCTGGTGCCCAAAAGGACAAGGAGGACATGCGTCCTATCTTGGACCTCCGGAACGTCAATCGCTTCCTCCGGAAGGAGAAGTTCAAGATGCTCACCCTAGCTCAGGTCTTGACTGCCCTCGACCCTGGAGACTGGTTGGTAGCGTTGGACTTGCAGGACGCATATTTCCACATCCCCGTCCTGCCGGCCCACCGGCGTTACCTTAGGTTCACGGTAGGCCCCGAGCATTTTCAGTTCACCGTGCTCCCCTTTGGCCTTACAAGTGCCCCTCGGGTGTTCACGAAAGTGATGGCGGTGGTCGCAGCTCATCTGCGCCGGGCAGGGGTTTCAGTCTTCCCCTACCTCGACGACTGGCTGCTGAAGGCGGGCTCGTCCCAGGCAGTCGTCTCCCACCTCCAGACTACGGCCGAACTCCTGCACTCGCTGGGGTTCTCCATCAATGTGCCGAAGTCGCATCTGATTCCTTCTCCACAGCTCCTTTTCATCGGAGCGGTTCTGGACACGACGCAGTTTCGGGCCTATCCTCCCGAACGGCGAGTCCGGGATATTCAGGCTATGATTTCGATCTTTCAGCCTTTATCCTGGGTTTCGGTACGGATGACCCTGAGGCTGCTGGGCCTCATGGCCTCCTGCATCCTGCTGGTCAATCATGCCAGATGGCATATGCGGGCTCTGCAGTGGGACCTAAAGTTACTGTGGGCGCAGCACCAGGGCAACCTGTCCGATCACGTCCAGATCTCGGAGGGGACTGCAAGACAGTTGCAGTGGTGGCTCTCGAACCGGCAATGGGTCATGGGCAGATCCCTCTCCCTTCCCCAGCCAGAGCACACAGTTGTGACGGACGCGTCCCTTCTGGGATGGGGCGGTCACATGGGAGAGGCGGAGATCAGAGGCCTCTGGTCTCCGGCGGAGTCCCGGCTCCATATCAACATTCTGGAGCTCCGGGCGATCCGACTTGCACTCAAGGCATTCATTCCCTCTGT
The DNA here is from genome assembly GCA_963921515.1 of Calotriton arnoldi. NCBI lineage: Eukaryota > Metazoa > Chordata > Amphibia > Caudata > Salamandridae > Calotriton > Calotriton arnoldi. Next base: position 854,185 of record CAWUFW010004739.1, on the reverse strand, counting down.
CAAAGGGAAGGTAGTGCAGGTGTTCACAGACAACACCACCGCCATGTGGTACTGCAACAAACAGGGCGGGGTGGGGTCTTGGACCCTTTGTCAGGAGGCTCTGCGCCTCTGGACATGGCTGGAACATCAGGGCATGTTCCTGATGGTTCAACACCTGGCAGGTTCCCTGAACGCCAGGGCGGACGAACTCAGCCGCAGGTGCATGATGGATCACGAATGGCGTCTTCACTCGGAAGTGGCGCAAGGACTCTTTCTACAGTGGGGAGAGCCTTGGTTAGATCTATTCGCCACCGAAGAGAACGCGCAATGTCATCAGTTCTGCGCGTTGGAATTTCCAAGGCGGCACTCGCTCGGCGACGCCTTTCGTCGCGAGTGGAGTTGCGGTCTGTTGTACGCCTTTCCGCCTATACCACTTCTACCCAGAGTGTTGAAGAAGATTCGGCACGACCGGGCCCAAGTCATTCTTGTGGCTCCGGACTGGGCTCGAAGAGTTTGGTATCCCGAGCTACTCAGTATGAGCGTAGATCCCCCGATCCGTCTGCCTCTTCGGGAGGATCTTCTGTCGCAGCAGCAGGGGACGGTCCTCCACCCGAACCTGTCCAGTCTACACCTGCTTGCGTGGAGATTGAGCGGCGGCAGTTGATTCCTTTCGACTTGCCTCCCGAAGTTTGTGATGTGATTCTGGCAGTCAGGCGTCCCTCCACTAAGGTGGTATACGCCTGCAGGTGGAACAAATTTGTGGCATGGTGCACAGCAAAGGCTGTGAATCCCCTTTCTGCCCCTCTTTCTGAGGTCCTTCTGTTCCTTCTTTCTCTGGCCCAACAGGGTTCTGCCCTGGGTACCATCAAGGGTTATCTCTGTGCTATCTCGGGCTTCCTCAGGCTCCCTGATCAGCCCTCCCTTTTCAAGTCCCCTGTTGTTAACAGGTTCTTAAAAGGCATTACACACCTCTTTCCTCCTGTTCCATTTGTGATGCCTCAGTGGGACTTGAACTTGGTTCTTACCTTTTTAATGTGCGCTCCCTTTGAGCCTCTGCATAACTGTCCTCTTCGTCTTCTGACTCTAAAGACAGCCTTTCTGGTGGCCATCACCTCCGCTCGGCGGGTGAGTGAGCTCAGGCTTTATCTTGCAAACCTCCCTTTCTGTCTGTTCATCCAGACAAGGTTGTTCTTCGGACGCGTCCGTCCTTCTTGCCAAAGGTGGTTACTGCCTTTCACATTGGGCAGACCATCACTTTGCCTACCTTCTTTCCGCCTCCGCATCCTTCCAGAGAGGAAGAGAGGCTCCACCGTCTGGACCCAAAACGTGCGCTCTCCTTCTATATCGACCGCACAAAACACTTCCGGGTGGATGACCAGCTCTTTGTTGGCTACGTGGGCGCCAAAAAAGGTCGGGCGGTGCACAAGCGAACCATCTCCCGCTGGGTTACCTTGTGCATCAAGACCTGCTATTCTTTGGCTAAGAAAGAGCCTCCTGTTGGGCTGCGTGCCCATTCCACCAGGGCAACGGCTGCTACCACGGCCTTGGGCCGCGGTGTTCCGCTGCCCGTTATTTGTCAGGCAGCTACGTGGGCCTCGCTGCACACGTTTACAAAGCATTACTGCCTTGACAGTCCGGTCCGGAGGGACGGCTTCTTTGGCCGTTCTGTCCTCCAGGACTTCCTTGTCTGATCTTTGTTCGCAGACCCACCACCGGGGTTGGTATTGCTGGGGTATCTATTCTAAGGTAAGGAATCTGTCACTAACGTGTCTCTTTCAGATGCACAAGTTACTAACTTGTGTAACGATATATCTGTAAGAGACAGTAGTTAGTGACAGATTCCTACCGCCCACCCATCCTCCCCGTTCTGCGAACTGATTTCTAGGGTTAAGGACATCCCTTTCAGGGCCCTAGTATTTTTCAGACACCTATGTCAGCTTCTTGCATGGCTCTGCGTTCCTGGCGCGGAAAGTCGTGTACAGAACTGACGTCAGCGCGCAGGGGCGGCGCCTAAGTACTGCCCGCGACGTCATCCCGGCGATCACGACGCCGACGACGGACGCGGAGCCGCACGACGCCGCCTACCGACGCGCAAGGGTACTGCTACGCAAAAAACTTTCCGGATCCAGCCTGACGCCTGGGGATATTCTAAGGTAAGGAATCTGTCGCTAACTACTGTCTCTTACAGATATATCGTTACACAAGTTAGTAACTTGTGCATTCACCCCAGTACAGAGATCTGGGCCTAAATCCATAGTTTTTTTGCTCCCCATGCCATTCCAGTTTAGACCCTGCCCTATGCAAATCAGTCTTGACCCTGTTCCCCATGGGAACAGTCCAGCCCAGCCCGAACTGGCAGGCCAGGTCCTCCCTGAACTGGAAACAAGCATCCTAGGACCCGTTTTGGGGTTTCACCCCTCAACAGCCAGGCTAGCTTGACTCCAGTGGCATGGAGAGCACGGGACCCACGTCTGGGCATACCCGTCCCACTCAGGGTGACAAATGCAAAAAGAACAATTGATGGACAGAATGCTGAACACGGTCATACATTCACCCCAGCGTGGCGTGGTGAGCAAAAGAACGATGGATTAAACCCAGATCTTTGTGGCTGGGGGTGAATGTTTGCATTGTTCAGCATTCCATCCATCATTTGTTCCTTTTGCTTTATCAATCAAGTGAGATTCACTTGCTAAGTCTGGACCCATCGTAGCTTCTACCCCCAGAATCACTGACTGGCCTGTTGATGGGCCTGGGGAACTTGGCACCAACACCTCCAAAAGCATTTCACTATAAGGTAAACATCGATTCTCATTATGACTAAAGTTGCTCTCTGCAACCTCGCAGAGAGAATTGAGCCTTTGGTGCTGAGCTTCCATAGCAGTAGTGTTTGAGGCATAGTTCAGTTCAGTAGTGATAGTCACATGAGGCACCAATAGCCAGGAAGCAAGAGCGGATTCTCGAAGTAAAATCACCAAGAGATGCCACCACTCTTAGTAGAGTGGGTCAGAAGGTTCTGAACTTTAAGGTGCTGGGGGTGGGACATCCAACACTTGGGTGCGTTCCCAGCCCCACCAGCTGTGTCACACTTCTACAGACCAAACTGCCCCCTATGGGGCGAGGTGGAGAGACCTCTGAACACCAGGCAGCAGCATCTGCTTGGGCGCCTAATGCTCATACATTAGTGGCACTTCTCAGTGTAGAATGCTCAACACAAGGTCCTTTGAGAGCAGTATGTCTGATGACAAATCTCTGTGGTGAACATAGTTTTGCAGCGTGAATCTTTCTGGATTCACTATGCTGTGCATTATTCCGCCATCTAGTGGTTGGGTCCGGAATTGTAGTCTTTCCTTTCTTTTTTTTTTTTCTTTTTTTTTTTCCGTGGCCCAGGTGGGCGTCGACATACCACCATTTGGTGTCCTTCGTGACGTCGACGCGCTTCCTCCGGAAGCTCCCACCTTTGGGCGCCATCTTCAGATTCTTTTTTCCGCCGTTGGGTCTGGATCGTTACCGAAGAGTTCCCAGAGATTTGGAGAGAGAATCGACGAAAATCGCAGAAAAATCTACAAAAATCACAGATTTCAACACACCCGACTACGGGTCAGGTAACCGGGACGACGAAGGAGAGGATTTCACCCGAGATCTCGACGTCCAACGGAAAATGCGCACACAGGGGGCTCCCTGAGCGCGGGGATGGACAAAACGCCATTCAAATTTTGCGGCAACTGCCACCACAAATACGCCCAGAAGGACCAGCATCCAGTCTGCAACCTCTGCCTGCCGCTCGACCACAGCATCAAGGACTGCAACGCGTGCTCGGTGTTCACCCTGAAGACCCTCAGAGTAAGAGAGAGGCAGAGAAGGGCGAACTACACCATGCAGGGGCAGGGGCCACCTCTATCGCTCCGAGACTTGGGCCTCTCCAGTGGAGAAGAGGACAACATCGCCGAAGGACCGGAGGACTGCACAGTCGTCGAAGTCCAAAAGAAAACGTCGAAGGAGGTAAGAGAGTCGTCGACCCCTAGACACTCGACCGACACTCATAAGGGTGAAGCAAAGTCCTCGAAGGGAGCATTGCCGTCGAAACACTGGGCGAAAGCAACAGCACCCAAGGACAAGCAGCCCAGCGGATCCTTCGAAAAGGACTCCCAGACGGCAAAAACCCACGAAAAATCAAGGTCGTCGAAGGCTGCCCTCGAAAAGGACACCTCGACTCAGAGAAAAGAAGGGTCAACAACGACGTCGACGACCTCAAAGGGAAGGGCTCAAACTCTCAACGCCGAACAAGCTGCCGAGATGGAGAGGAAGAAGAGGAGGCTCAAGGCCGAAATGGCGAGCATCCTGCAGCGAAAAAAGGACTTCGACGAAAGGATGAGCTAGTACACCATCCCGCCGAAGCCCGCGACCGAGGTCGAAGGGGGCGACGAAGACCCTGAGCCGCCGAAAACGCCTGAACCGGTCGAGGAACAGGAGGAAGAGGCCCTGTATTAATTCGAAGGCGAGGAAGATCAGCAGACCTACCAGGACTCGACGTCCTCGGAGGCGCAAGACTTGGAGTGGCATGACCTCGACGCCGAAATACCGGAAGAAGGAGTAGACACATACCCTTCGAGGCCTTCACCGCCGGACGATATAGGGATCTATAATATGGTGGTTAAAAAGGCTGCAGAGACATATGGAATGAAATTGGAGGAAGAGAAGCCCAAGGCCTGTTTTCTCCTGGAAACTCTGCTACCCACACAAACAAGAAGTCAGTTCCTGCCCATGCTCCCTAGTGTGCTAAACCAGGGCAGGGAGGCCTTCAAGGAGCCAGCTGTATGTAGATCAGTGACCCCGAGGGCAGAAACAAAGTACAAACACTCCTCAAAGGACCCTGCATACATTCAGGGATCAGTGCCAGCTGATTCAATAATAACAGCAACAGCTAGGAAAAGGGCCAATGTGCCCACAAATGCCGGACCACCTCCAGACAAGGAGAGTAGAAGAATGGACCTCATGGGGAGGAAAGTAGAACGGAGTGCGGCGATTCAATGGCGCATCGCAAACTCTAACGCCCTAATCAATAAGCACGCATACCAGCACTGGGAGGAGGTAGGACAACTCCTGAAGCATCTACCAGACCAGTACCAGCAAAGGGCAGCCCACCTGGTAGAGGAAGGAAAAAACATGGCTAACACATGTTTGAAATCGGCCTTGGATGCTGCGGAAACATCCAGCAGGCAAATGGTGATTGGGGTGACAGAGAGAAGGCATGCATGGCTTAGGATTTCAGGCTTCAAGCCTGAGGTACAGAACAACATCCTGAACACACCCTTCAAAGGAGAACAACTTTTTGGAACGCCAGTTGACAAGTTAACTCGGCTCAAAAAGGACAACGAGATAGCAAGGTCCATGGGAGCACTGCAGTTCAGAGGGATGAGAAGGGGTACGCCCTCAAGAAGGCCAGCAGGTAGGGGAGGCAACCAACCTAGTACATCGCACCAAACCTTCCAACAAGGTTTTCAAGGAAACAGCCAAACGCAGTAGCAGCAGGGACAGCAGCAACAAAACTGGCAGTACCAGCCACGAGGCCAGTCCTTTCGAGGGCGCTCAAACGGACAGGGACAAACACAGAGAGGAGGGCAACAATCCACCTCCAAGTGACTTAGCCGTAAGGCAAACGCCCACCCAGACAACACCTCTAGGGGAGCAACAAAACAAAAGACAAAGCCAAAAAATAATTCGACAAAACAAACAGTTCCCCGAACATATAACACCAGTAGGAGGCAGGATAAAGGACTTCTTCCAAGATTGGAGGAAGGTCACACCGGACAAATGGATACTAAACCTCATACAATACGGCTACTGCATAGAGCTGGAAAACAACCTCCAAACAAGAGGCCAAACTACAAGGTGCACTCGGCAAAGGAACTTTCACTCTTGCTACTAGAGGCACAGGAATTGCTCAACAAGAAGGCAATAGAGATAGTGTGGTACAAGGAAAGAAACAAGGGGGTTTACTCCAACTACTTCCTCGTACCAAAGGTGGACGAAACGCTAAGGCCTATTCTGGATCTAAGGTTCTTAAACAAGTTCATAAGGACACAAAGATTCAAAATGACATCTCTGCAAGAAGTAATACCCCAGATACAGGAGGGGGATTACATGGCAACTATAGACTTAAAAGACGCGTGTGAGAAAGTGCCCTCTTTCTGCATGGTATGCCCCCACTTTTTGCTGAATTACTGATGTTCTTTGACTGAGTGTGCCCTGGGCTCCTGCTAATCAGGTGCCCAGGGCCTATGTTCCTTCCCTAAAACTGCATTGAAGCCTAAACCCAATTGGCATCTCTGGCCACATGTCGGTCCCTGGTAAATGGTACCACAGGTACCCAGGGCACTGTGACCAGAGAAGGCCTCTAAGGGCTGCAGCACTTATTGTACCACCCTTAGAGGTCCTGTACCCTGACACTCACACACTGCCTTTGCAGGCTGCGTGTCTTGGTGCAGAACAAAGTGAAGAGTCGACATGGCACACATCCCTGTGTGCCATGCCCACAAACCACTGCCCTGGCATACATCAGTCATCCCTCTAGCTGGGTGCACTATGCCAGTGGTGAGGGTACAGGTGCATGAGCCCTGTAACCCTACAGTGCCCAAGTCCATTCCTGGGCACTGTAAGTGCAGTGCTGCCATTAAGAGTATATGGTGCTGGGAGTTTGTCATTACGAACTCCACAGCACCATGATGGCTACACTGAAGACTGGGAAGTTTGGTATCAAACTTCTCAGCACATTAAACCCACACTGATGCCAGTGTGGGATTTAATGTAAAATGCACACCAGAGGGCATCTTAGAGATGCCCCCTGAAACTCGACCAACTTCTAGTGACCTGACTGAGTGGCTGCTTAGGCTGCCACCACCAGACATGTTTCTGGACCCCTGGGTCGAGAGCCTGCTGCTCTCGGGGGCCTGAAACAATGCACATCCTGGGACGAGGTGCCAAGCCTCCTCCCCCAGGATGGGCAGGGTTCACGAAGGAGAAGCTTCAAAGGCATATGCCGCCTTTGTGAGCCTCTCCAGACCATTTGCTGCTTTCAGCAAATGGTCCCCACTGGTTCTACCCCCACTTTGGGCGGGAGAACCGGCGGGAAAAACAAGTAGGGAAGGGAGGTGTGCCCACCTCTGCCAACTCCACCCTTCAGATGGGGGAGGCGAGGTGAAGCACAACCTCGAATCCCTGCCATCTTGAGGATGGGGAGACCTAGCCAACCAGGGACAGGCTCCTGTCCCCCTCCCACTGGAGAGTGGCAGAATAGGGGGTGTACCCACCCCAGGGAAGGGACCCATTGGTCCCTGCCCTTTACCTACCTGTAACGCCCCTAAATTCAGTATTTAGGGTGCACCCTGAACCTTACTTCCTCAGATCCAGCCTACCAACAAGAAGAAAAGAAGGACGAAGAGCCGTGCAGAGCTAACAAGAGGACGACGCCCACTGACTTGGCCCCAGCCCTACAGGCCTGTCTCCCCTCGACCCTGCTCCTGCGAAATCCCGGCGTGTCCAGCAGCCAGCAACCTCACAAACTCCGGAGGACCTGCCTGCCTTCACTTCCAAGACTGTTTCTCCCGTGAACACCGGTCGTGTTTAAACTGCAGCTTCTGGGTCCGGCCGGACACGCGAATCCAGCCCACTCTGCACCCGCCGAACCCGGCCCGAGCTCGAGTGGAAAAACACCACGAGGAGGTCACCCCGGCGATCCTGACCCGAGATCCGGCGACTCCTGACCTGCCTCAAGCCTCCAGACTACGCCTGCAGCCTCAATCCAGAGGCCCCCCTCTACTGCGACCAGAGCGGGTAAGAAAATCCGACCCTAAAAGGCACCCCTGCACCCGACGCCCCACGGCCTTGTGTGCCCAAACCAACGGTGCCTAACCAACCCAAGACATCCCAACTTACCCCTCGAAGTGTTGGTCGCACCCAGAAGGTCCTCGTCCCCGAGCCTGCAGTGCTTCTTCAAACCGGAGGCTCTCCATAGAAAACAACAGGGCGTCCGACGTGGAAACAGCACTCTGCACCCGGCCGCCCCAGTGCCGCTGAGGGTGCACCTTTTGTGCCTACTTGTTTCCCCTTTTGCCCTGACCTAAACCCTAGGAGCATTGCTCCCACAACCCAGTGGCCTGCTTGCCAGCAGCCACCAACCGGAGACCCCCTAACCTCCATTGGTTAACATTGGGCCTCAACACTCTGCACCCGGCCGCCCTAGTGCCACTGAGGGTGCAACAACAGTGCATCACCGACACTGGGGGAACCCTTGTTCTAACCCCAGAACCTTAACTCCCACAGTCGTTTACTTACCTGCAAACCGATAACCTGTTTTTCCTCCATAGGATAACATTGACAATTTTTCTTCGGAAAAACGACTTAAGTGTGGAGTTTTGAAAACTAAAGATATTCTTTAAAAATCGTACAATTAACCAAAACGTGTTTTCTTACCTGTTTGCAGGACATGTCCCAGTGCTGAATCTAGGCATCCAGCACTGAGTTAGAAAAAGTAACGTAAAAGTAACTTCTCTTCCAGGGGATCCTCATCAATAGTCATAAGCACATGAATATTCCCGCCCATGCGCGGGACCCCGGAAACACATCACATATATGTGAAAACCATATATCTAGCTCTATATATATATATATCCATATATATATAAAAACACACAATGCAGCCTCCCATAGGCATGCTGAGCAATGTTGCAAGGAATTCTCATGCACATAAACATATTCCAATAAAGCAGGGAGAAAGAAAGCTTTTGAAAACTGCTTTAATATACAGCAGAAAACACAATCCTGCAAGGAATAATGAAAGAAACATTGCCAGCACATAGGCTGCATTGTAGAAACAGTGTAGAAAGCTGAAAAGCTAACCCACATAAACACTCAGATAAACTGGCACCGTGCCTTTAAGGCAGCCATGACCCCTAGCTTCCCATCATGCCTCAGGGGTGACAGTTAGGTCAGTTGTTCTTTCCGGCTCCTTCTGTCAGGACCCTGGTTACTTCAGCTTTACTTTTTTTTTTCTGATTTCTGTCAGAAAGTTCTTCAATTTTTGAGTCAAAAACCTTTTACTTTGACGTCTTTTTGGTGTTGAAGTATTTCTCTACTGTTTTTTAGAGAGTTGAGCATTGTTTTTCAGTCAGAATGCCCTCTCTTTTTGACCCTTGCCCTTCCTGTGGCAAGAAGAAGGCTAAATCAGACTCCCATCCTGTCTGTATTCTATGCCTTCCTTCTGAACATAATCCTAAATCCTGCCAGCATTGCCAGCTGCTGTCCAACAGAACTCTAAAGGACAGGGAAAGGATTCGCCTCCATGGGCTGGCTGAGAAGAGAAAATCACCTTCTAGAGACAAGCCTCCGATGAAGAAGAGGAAAGAGAGCTCATCTAGAAGTAAGATTCCAGTATGCTCTCCATCGGCGTCGGTCTCGGCGCCTCAAATCCCTTCATCGGCAACGAAAACGTCGACGAGAAGACCATCGACGGCGGGCTCGCCGTCGAGAGAACACCGGTCGTCGTCGAAGAACGCAGGTACGTCGAATCCTCCGCCGTCGTCAACCCGGCGACGAGGAGTCGCTCTCCGTTGGTGCTGGCTCGCCCAGCGTCGAGAGGCAGATCTCCGTCGTCGCTGCGGCGTTTGACGTCAAGACAGGCTCCGCCGTCGCAGGGTCACCAGCGATCGGCGTCGAAGCAAACATCTCCGTCGACGTCAACCAGGCGACAGTCGACGTCGAGACACGCCTCGTCACCTGAGGCTGGACACTCATCTCCGTTGTCGTCCAGGCGGCGTTCGACGTCGAAGGCAAGATCCTCTTCGACGTCGAGACGGCGGTCTCCGTCGACGACGAGAAGGTCAGCGTCGAGAGAAAGATCGACGTCGAGAAGGTTTTCTCCGTCTACCCGCTCATCGTTGAGGTCTCCTGCACGCTCAATGTCGAAGGCGAGGTCTATGGGCTCCAGACTTTCGAAGCACACTGAGAGGTCGACGTCGAGGAGAAACTCACCAGTGATGGTGACACAGAGCAGGTCGACGTCGAGACACACCCCATCGACGTCACATCGCTCATCAAGATGCCGATCACGCTCCAGAAGCCGCAGAGAGTCCTCTCACTCCATTCGGAGCTCACCCCAGACGGTTGCGTCATCACGCAGTGCTTCTGTTCACTCGCAGGAGCCTACAAAATCACCGCCAGGAGGTTCTCCAAGGAGACAGCGATCTCCTTCCATCCATCTCTCTCCCAGATGGCTTCAACCTCTCCATCATTGGCAGAAGGGGCCCGCAGGTCACGCCCAACGGCCTACGAACTACTCCAGTCCGCTGCACAGATCACCATTGCAGCGTCTTGTGCAGGAAGTGGACAGATCACCCACCACTCGGGCCAGGGAACACCGAGGCAGATCCCCTGAACGCAGGTCGTCTCAGGGACATCGCAAGAGGCGGCGTACACCGTCTTGGTCTTCCTCTTCGACACATTCATCCAAAAGGGATTACTCACCTACCCTGACGGATAGTCCTCCCTCCATAGTGTCGCCTATTGATGATGTGAACACTTTTCATGATGTTCTCACCAGAGGGGCTCAGAAGCTGGGCATCACCATGTCAGCTCCTCAGACAACCAAGTCCATCATTTTTGAGACTCCATCAAAGGTCTGCGGCTAGGCCAATGCTCCCTTTGGTCCCTGGTATCATCGAGCCGGTAATGGATCTCTTCCTCGCTCCAGCATCGGCTAAAGCAGCTCCAGCTCGGATCCTTAAAAAATATAAGCCAGCTGCATCGGATCCTCTTTTTCTTAGATCGGATCCACCTCCGGACTCTGTCATTATTGCAGCAGCGAAAAAGACGCATGCGGTTGCATCTTCCTCCTCCGCTCCTCCGGATAAAGAGAGTAGAGCACAAGACTCTTGGGGACGGAAGGCTTGTGGCTCTGCAGCGTCTTCTCTGCAAGTGTCCAACGCTGCGGCTCTGCTGGGTCGTTATGACAGGTCACTATGGGACTCACTGGAGCGCTTCAAGAACAAGCTCCCAAAGGAGGATCAACAGGACTTCTCTGAAATCCTTCAGAAAGGTGCTCTGGTGGCAAACCAGGTAATCAGCACTGCAGCAGATGGTGCGTCCCTGGCGGCTCACTCGTATGCACATGGCATATGTGCTCGACGATCTTCCTGGCTGCGCCTCACAGCGTTAAAACCGGAGGCGCAACAACGCATCCTGAATTTCCCTTTTTCTGGCACTTCACTGTTTGGTGCACACACAGACGAAGAAATGGCAAGGATGAAGGCCGAGTTGCACACTTTAAAGGCTGTGGGCCTAGAGAAGAAAAAGGAATTTAGGAAGAGATACCGGCCCTACAATCGGAAAAACTACCAACAGAGGGTTCAAACCCCTCAATGGTCACAAAACAAACAGGGCAAATCCCAGTATCAAGGCCGGCGTTCCTCGAGAGGAAGAGGAGGACATCAACAGCAGTCCTCCTCCGCATCAAAAACTCCAGGGAAGCAATGAGTTTCTGCTTCCTCTAGCACCGTTGCACACTCCAGTGGGAGGAAGTATCTCAAGTTACATTCAAGAGTGGCGCAACATAACCAAAGATCAGTGGGTGCTAAATATACTAAAAAATGGGTACACACTACGTTTTTGTGCGTCCCCAAGAGACATTCCTCCGGTGAATTCTCGTCATCTACATATAGACCTCCTGCGTCAGGAAGTGTCGACCCTTCTCGAAAAGCGAGCAATAGAAGAGGTCCCTCAGGCACAGAGAGGAAAGGGAGTGTACTCACGATACTTCCTTGTTCAGAAAAAAGATCAACCGAACAAGTTCAGACCAATTCTGGATCTACGTTCTCTGAACAGGTCCATCAAAGAGGAAAAGTTTCGGATGTCGGCGCTCCACCAAATATTCCCACATCTAAAGAAAGGCGATTGGATGTGTTCGGTGGACCTCCAAGATGTGTATTTTCACATCCCAATCACAGCACGACATCGCAAGTTCTTGCGATTCACGGTGGGAACAAAACATTACCAGTTCAAAGTCTTAGCCTTCGGCCTAAAATCAGCTCCGAGGGTATTCACCAAATGCATGACAGTAGTAGCGGCAGCATTACATCGCCAAGGCCTGTTCGTATATCCATACCTGGACGACTGGCTGTTGAAGGGATCCTCTCCTCAAATGGTGCAGGAACTCCTTCGCACCTGCCTAGATCTCCTTCAGCGCTTAGGCCTGCATGTCAACCTGGACAAGTCGATCCTTCAACCAACTCAATCACTCCACTATCTGGGCGCCAACCTCAACTCCGACCTCGGAAAAGTGTTTCCTTCGGAGGAGAGATTGTCATCAATGAAAGACAAAGGCAACATCATCCTTCAGGCTCATCAGCCGTCAGTAAGACAGGTGGCTTCTCTGCTGGGTTCGATGACCTCGTGCATTTTTCTCATACCCAACGCCAGATTGAGGATGAGACCGTTACAGCAAGATCTCGAGGACAAATGGGATCAATCCTCGGGTCAGTGGAATGACCGGATTATCCTCTCTCCTGCAGCAAAGAAGTCCATTCTCTGGTGGCTGCAACCACAGAACCTTCTGGTGGGAGTCCCTTTTCACCAACCTCTGCCAGAACAATCCCTGATCACGGATGCATCACTTCAGGGCTGGGGAGCGCATCTGGGTCATCTGCAAACTCAGGGCAGATGGACCAACAGAGAACAGACGTATCACATCAATATGCTGGAGCTGTGGGCGGTTCATTTAGCCCTCAAAGCTTTTCAACCGTCAATTCAGCCCGGATCGCTCCTAGTGCAAACGGACAATACAACCACTGTGTATTACTTGAACAAACAAGGTGGAACACGCTCTCGCCCTCTGTCTCTCGAATCCCAGGCGATCTGGCACTGGCTGCTAGCCAGGAACCTATCGATCACGGCAATCCATCTGCCGGGAGAGCAGAACGTGCGAGCAGACACCCTCAGTCGTCACTTCCAAGAGCAAGAAGACTGGGTGCTCAACGACGAAGTGGTGGCAGACATCTTTCATCAATGGGGTCATCCTTTCATCGACCTCTTTGCAGACGATCAAAACAGAAAATGCCACGCCTTCGCATCCAGGTTTTACCGACGAGGAACGAGGGGGAATGCTCTTTGATAGATTGGTCAGGGACGTTTGCATACGCCTTTCCACCCCTCCCTCTAATTCCGAAGGTGGTGGCCAAACTTCTGCGATCCAGGATGAGGATGATACTCATAGCACCGGACTGGCCTCGCCAATGGTGGTATCCGGACCTGTTGCAACTCTCGGTTCGCCCGCATCGGAGACTTCCGTGCAGGCCGGACCTTCTCACCAAAATGGAAGGGAAGATTCTGCACCCCAGCCTTCCCTCGCTCAGCTTGACAGCATGTCTCCTGAAGTCCTGCAGTACGGACATTTGAACCTCCCTCAGGACTGCATGGACATTTTAAGGGAGTCAAAGAGACCTTCCACAAGATCCTCATACTCTCTTAAGTGGAAAAGGTTTTACTTGTGGTGTATCCGTAATGGTTGGAGTCCAATTAACGGGCAAGAGGAGGTAATCTTGCCGTATTTGCTCTATTTGGCCAAATCTGGTTTGAAATATTCTTCCATTAAAGTGCATTTGGCGGCTATCACAGCATATCGTAAATCACCTAACCAGCCTTATTTCTTTCAGCTTCAGGTGGTCAAGGATTTCCTGCAGGGGTTGAAAAAGGTTTATCCCCCTGTTCGACCTCCTTCTCCTCCTTGGGAGTTGAGTTTGGTCTTGTCTAAATTGATGGGACCTCCATTTGAACCCATTCATAAGGCTACATTACAACACCTTTCTTGGAAAGTAGCTTTTCTAGTAGCAATTACATCAGCACGCATAGTGAGTGAAATACAAGCACTCTGTTCTAAAGAACCCTATACGGTTTTCCACCATAATAGGGTGGTTATGAGAACTCACCCTTCCTGCCTACCCAAGGTTGTGTCGGAGTTCCATGTTAATCAGACGATTTCTCTACCCTCTTTCTTTCCCAGTCCTACCACACTAGCGGAAAGGTCTCTTCATTCGCTAGACCTCAAGAGGGTTCTCAAATTCTATTTGGATGCAACAAAATCCATTAGAAAAGCTGATCAATTGTTTGTAAACTATGGCTCTGTTAGAACAGGCTTCCCAGCTTCTAAAAGATCCATTTCAAGATGGATAGTATCTTGTATAAAGTTGGCATACCAAATAGCAAATAAGCCTCTGTTTGCCTCCCCTAAAGCTCATTCTACTAGGGGCAAGGCTGCTACGATTGCATTCTTACATAATGTACCGATGGCCGAGATTTGCAAGGCGGCAACTTGGAAATCGGTCCATACGTTTACCAGACATTACTGTCTGGATTCTGACTCCAGGGCAGATACCCTAGTGGGCCAGGCCTCCTTGAGGAATCTGTTCCAATGCTAACCTATTGGAGTCTGTATAGGCCTTATGGCGTTTATGTATCTTGATGGTACTCTGTTTACTTGCCTGCAGGATGAGGGGATGGGCTTGCTATTCTATTCATGTGCTTATGACTATTGATGAGGATCCCCTGGAGGAGAAGGATAAGTTACTTACCTGTAATCCTAGTTCTCTTCCAGGGGTATCCTCATCAAAGTCATAAGCAACCCACCCGCCTCCCCGGGCAAGTGAACATGATACATACATCTCTTTGTAAAATGGTCTGCGGATATCCGCAAAGAACAACTGACCTGTCACCCCAGAGGCATGATGGGAAGCTAGGGGTCATGGCTGCCTTAAAGACACGGTGCCAGTTTATCTGAGTGTTTATGTGGGTTAGCTTTTCAGCTTTCTACACTAATGTTTCTACAATGCAGCCTATGTGCTGGCAATGTTTCTTTCATTATTCCTTGCAGGATTGTGTTTTCTGCTGTATATTAAAGCAGTTTTCAAAAGCTTTCTTTCTCCCTGCTTTATTGGAATATGTTTATGTGCATGAGAATTCCTTGCAACATTGCTCAGCATGTCTATGGGAGGCTGCATTGTGTGTTTGTATATATATATATGGATATATATATTTATATATAGAGCTACATATATGGTTTTCACATATGTGATGTGGTTCCGGGGTCCCGCGCATGGGCGGGAATATTCATGTGCTTATGACTTTGATGAGGATACCCCTGGAAGAGAACTAGGATTATAGGTAAGTAACTTATCCTTACCTGCAATTTGTTGAAACAGCCCATTCATTTCAATGTACTGCTCCAAAAGTTTCTAAGCGTGGAGTTTTGAAATGTGAAAATATTCTTTAAAAATCGCACGAATAACAAAAACGCATTTACTCACCTGTTTCCAGGAAATGTCCCAGTGCTGAATCCAGGCATCCAGCACTGAGAAAAAGTAACTTACCTGCAATTTACTGAAAAAGCCTATTCATTCCAATGTACTGCATTTGCTAAGTGTTACATACTACTGCTCCCCTGTAAATCAAATCAAGTACAATTTCTATTGCTTTTTAAAACTGTTCAACATATAGCATCTTATCACTGTAAAGTATTTCATGCTTACCTGTGCCAAGCCTGCTTGGTTCTAAAATAAAACAGTATTTTTTTTATACAAAACAATTGGCCTAGAGTTCAGTTCTTGAGCGTGTGAATTCATTTGCTGACTGAGTGTGTACATCAAATGCTTAACACTGTCCTCTGATACTGCCTTACTGCTCGACTAAGCTACCACTATTAGAGAGTAAGGTTCTATCTAACTTTAACCTCTGCCTACCTTTGGGGACTCTTGGACTCTATACACACTGTACCTCACTTTGGTGCAGTGTATATAGAGCCAGTTTCTTACAACGCGTACTTACACATCCCCATCAACAAAAAACACAAACACCTACTAAGGTTTGTGATCAACAAAACTCACTACCAGTTCACAGTGCTCGCATTCGGACTCAAATCCGCACCAAGGGTGTTTACAAAATGCCTAGCAGCGGTAGCAGCACACCTAAGGAGGCAAGGAATACATGTATACCCCTACCTCGGCGACTGGCTCGTAAAAGCAAGCTCTTACTACCAATGCAGACAACACATATAGGAAGTCCTACAAACACTAATCCAACTGGGTTTCTCAATCCATTGGGGGAAAGTCTTCAATAGAACCGGAACAGGTGAAGATATTCTTAGGGGCAGAAATCAACACCATACAGGGCAAGGTGTTCCCCAGCACAAAGAGAACCTTGGCAATACTGAAGGAGACATGTCCTTACCGCAAGGGGCAAGCTCTGACAGTGAGAAAACTAATGGGAATGATGGCCTCATGCATACACCTGATCCCAAACATTCGTCTCCACATGAGACCGTTCCAGGAATGGATACAGCAGCAATGGTCCCAGGCAACAGGGAGTTTGGAAGATCTAGTGGTTGTCGCACACGCAGTGCATCAGGAAATAGCGTGGTGGAACAAGGAAAACATATCACAAGGGAAAACATTCACACAACCAACTCCAACAGTGACCATCACGGACGCCTCCCAACTGGGGTGGGGCGCGCACATGAACAGACTCAAGGTGAGGGGGTTATGGTCGCAGCAGGATGCGGTCAAACACATCAACTACCTAGAGCTAAAGACAGTGTTCCTAGCCTTAAAAGCCTTTCAGAAGGAGCTTTACGGAAACAGGATGTTGATCCAAACAGACAACACAACCACCATGTTCTACATCAACAAGCAAGGAGGAACACACTCGGTGGCACTATCAGGGCTAGCACAGGAAATATGGAGATGGGCCATTCCACTAAGAATAGACCTACTAGCAATACATCTCCCAGGGAAGGACAATGTGGAAGCAGACAGACTCAGCAGGCAGACGTCGGCATCCCACGAATGGGAGATCAACCAACAAGAAATAGAGAAACTATTCAGGAAATGGGGTACACCGCAAATAGACCTATTTGCAACACTGCAAAATGCCAACACTTCGCATCCAGACAACCAGACCATCGGTCCCAAGGGAATGCGCTATGGATCAGTTGGTCAAAGACATTTGCTTACGCTTTTCCCCCGATACCACTGATACACAGGGTACTCAACAAATGCAGGATCAGCAACATGACGCTAATACTAATAGCACCTCAGTGGGCCAGACAGTCATGGTTCTCACAAATAGTAGAAATGGCGCAAGCACCAGCACACAGATTCCCCAGAAGAAGGGATCTGTTAACAATGCAGAACGGAATGGTACTGCACCCAAAGCCAGAGGGCCTCAGCCTAGCAGCGTGGCTCCTGAAGACCTAGAATTTGCACACCTCAGACTACCAGCAAACACAATGGCGGTGCTCAGGGAGGCAAGGAGGCCTACTACAAGAAAGTGCTACATAGCAAAGTGGAAAAGATTCTCCGAATGGTGCATTAGGGAGAAACTACAAAGGAAAATTACAAAGGAGTCAACAGTACTGAGATACTTAACACATCTTCTACAAAATAAACTAAGCTACACATCCCTAAGGGTGCACTTAGCGGCGATAGTGGCTTACACAAGAGGAGAAACAGGAAAGAGTTTCTTCACCTCCCAAGTAGTTAAAAGATTTCTAGAAGGAGCAAAGAGAATCGCACCTCCAAACCGAATGCCAGCACCAGCATGGAATCTCAACGTGGTGCTAACTCAATTAATGAAGGCACCCTTTGAGCCTATTCACAAGGTTTCACTGCACATGCTCACGCTAAAGACAGCCTTCTTAGTAGCTATCACATCGCTACGAAGAGTGAGTGAACTACAAGCACTAACACTTCAAGAGCCCTACCTACAAATACACAATGATAGGATTGTAATGAGAACAGACCCACACTTCATGCCAAAGGTGGTTTCACGGTTCCACATCAATCAGACAATCCAAATACCAAGTTTTTGCCAAAAACCAACCAGAAGCACAGAAAGGGCGCTACACACACTAGACGCCAGGAGGGCAGTAATGCACTATATAGAAAGGACAAAGGAGTGCAGGAAAACAAAGCAGTTCTTTGTATCCTTTGCCAGCAGTTTTTTGGGACGACCAGTTACCAAAAATACCATTGCACGGTGGATTGCACAAACCATACAACTCTGCCACACTCAAGCTGGGCAACAGTTACAAGGAGCAGCTCATGCTCACTCAACAAGGAAGAAAGGAGCAACAATTGCGTTTGTAGCAAACACACCTATTCAAGACATTTGCCAAGCCGCAACATGGTCTTCAGTGCACACATTCACTAAGCACTACTGTGTAGATATTCAAATGAACAAGGAAGCGCAACTGGGACAGAAGGTCTTACAACACATATTCAGTAACCAGAGCTCATCTTCCACCCAGCCACCACAATAATGAGAAACCGCTACAAAGTCTATGCACAGCATAGTGAATCCAGAAAGATTCACGCTGCAAAACGTATAGTTTCTTACCTGTCAGTGTAGTTTTGCAGCTTGAAGACTTTCTGGATTCACTAGCGATACCACCCTCCTCCGCCAGAAAGATGACAGGAGGAAGAGGATTAAGACAATAGAAAGACTTTAAAGGTTAAAAGAAGAGAAGAAGTAGCTCAAGACAAGAAAAAAGAATCCTAAGATGGCGCCCAAAGGTGGGAGCTTCCGGAGGAAGCGCGTCGACGTCACGAAGGACACCAAATGGTGGTATGTCGACGCCCACCTGGGCCACGAAAAAAAGAAAAGAAATACTACAATTCCGGACCCAACCACTAGATGGCGGAATAATGCACAGCATAGTGAATCCAGAAAGTCTTCAAGCTGCAAAACTACACTGACAGGTAAGAAACTATACGTACTGGGAGAGGGTAGACATAATCTAATGGGCTCTTAATGATGTTGGCAATTTAGAACAGCAGCCCACAGGTGATGAGACTGACACTTTGAGCCTGAAGGAGAAGAGAGATACCAAGAAAAATGAAACTATGCAGCCATGTATGGGACATGAGGAGGAGAAGAAATCTAGTGCTAAGGGGCACCATGTGGAAGATAACCAGACTAATCAAGCGCTACATTAAGGAATTTTTCCTGAACATTGAGGTGGAAATAGGCTTAATTAGAGACCAATTGAAACAGACCATTATGGAAATCCGCTAACACATCACTGGGCTCGAGGCACAGTAAATTCCTTTAAAGAAACATGGAGGACTCTTGATTAGGAGGATTTGAGGGTCTGTTTGCAACTTTAAGAACAAAATATGGCGTCACGAGAGAAAGAGACCTTGGAAATTCACTTAAATGTTAACAGCATCAGGTGAGTCCCTAAAGGAATTGAAGGGAAGGATTATAGAAAAAATATGCACAGAACTTGATCAATGCTTTCTTGAACTAGTGGAGAAGATACCTGCCTGCATAGATGGGGTACACAAGGTGGCTCCCTTGGTCATCCAGGAAGTCGGTTGCACTTGACATAATTGTATGCCTCCATACTTTGGAGAAGAAGGAACGGTCACGGCAGGGTTTTTTTTTTGTGAGGCCTACTAATTCAAGGGCACATTTCAACAAATCTTCCACAAGTTATCGCTGTTCACTGTAAGGAAAGATGGGCTGTCTGCCTAGGCAGTGTTAATTTGGAGCAGGTGCACCGGGCTATGGAATTGCTCTCTTAGGCGTACAAAAACCTTGTGCTTGTGCCTACCGCAGCCCAGACAGAATGGTAGAAAGTTGGCAACAGTATTCCAGATCATGAAGAAGTCATGGCTGGGCAGAGAGAACCAAACAACAGCTGCAGGAACTTAGTGCCCCAGTTCACCAGATCCTTTAGAGGAGCAGTAATTTAGCTATTTTTGCAGTTTTATATAGTGCAAGCCTGGTCCAACAGCATTATAGTACTTTACATGAGCACCCAATTACATGATACAAGGTCTGATTTTTCACTTTTTGAATGCACAGGAAGATTAAGTGATTTGCCCAGAATCACAGGATGTTGTGACAAAGCTGGGATTCGAAACTGGTTTCCTAATTCCAAAGTCAGCAAGTCTGACTGTTAGGCCACGTCTTCTGGAGCCTGGGTAGTCATTGTGGCTCTTGGGGTTGTGAAGTGACCATTTTGGAGACAGTATGTGTCTATTGAACTCAGGATCAGAGCGTTCAACACCTGTGTATCCCTTTATGATGAAGGTAGCACTTCTGGATTGACATTGCTCATCTTTCATATTCTACGTTCTAGTTCATACAAGCTTGAGTGTTTTGAGTGTTTTGGTGGGGGGGGGGGTTAATGGTTATGTGAGTGTTTGAAGACATAAGGGGCCACTTGGAAGAGCCTAAGAGATTATGGTTGGGGTGTAGGTTTAGATGGGTACTGATGGGTTTTTAATGAAACAGTGTAGATTACCCGATTATATTGGTACATATTTATCTAAAGGCAGCATATTGCCCACAAAAATCATTTACAGTAATTCCTAAGTATTACTAGATTATAATCTACTCTTACATTGTATGTCGGAATATCAACTTCACTATGTACATCTATAAGAGTAGATAATATAATGGAAAAATACTAAAAATGTTCGGGAGCAGTACCTCTGCACTCCGGTAGGTGGCATCAATCAGCTCTGTGTCAGAAGTGATGTCTGCGGTGCCTATATAAGCGTCACCCCAGCAGTATGACATCAGTTTCTTTATTTTCCACACCAACAGCGCAAATCTTGAGAGCTACCTCGATCGCTTTTTGACCACTTTTTAGGTCTCGCCTGAACCAGCGCATGCGCTGCTCTGGCGAGAGTTTTAGTAAGCGGGTTTTGGAAGTGCAAACAGTGGCTTTTGCTGGCGACTAGCCTGCGTTCACACGAGCGTGCACGCGCGATCAGGCGCCATATGGCTTCCCTCGCCATCTGGACGCTCGCGTGAACGCAAGCTGGTCGCCAGCAAAAGCCACTGTTTGCACTTCCAAAACCCGCTTACTCAAGATTACTTTCACTTTCACGGCCGCGCGGCCGTGTCAGTTTCACGGCCGCGCGGCCAATGCTTGTTATTTGTTTCTTTACCGCAGCTGCACAGAAGAGCCATGCACTTTAGTTCTGAAGATTGCAATGCTTGAACTTACAATGCTGTTAAGGTTGCCTTATTTTAATACATGTTTAAACAAGAGTTAACACCTTGGAAATCAATATATATTGTTAAGTCATTACAAACTTGCCATTTCCTCATTTAATAATAATGTAACTTTTTGTATATATTGCAGTTCCATGACGGGCTCTCTGTTTAAAGCCTGCAGTGTTTGTTTAACTTTCACCGCGCGCTTGTGCAACCTCGGCTTCACGCCATTGGAACTCCCACGCACATGACGTGCTCTCTGTTTAAAGCCTGCAGTGTTTAGGCTGGCGGAAGAAATGTTTCAAAAATGAAACAGACTCTCAAATCATAGCTTCGAGTGTACTTGCAAGCATTTGCAGTGCATTTTTCACCTTTATTGCTCTTCTAAACATACAAAGTTAGCTGTAAATGTGGTAATGTCCACTAATATTTCTATTTTAAAGAGTTTCATTTGAAGCAAATCTTAAAAAAATGTACAAATGACATGTTTCATAACCTGGAGAGGCGGCATCCAGCCGTTCCAGGTAAGTTCTTTTTTTTTTTTCATTCCCTCCCGTCCACCCCCTCCTGCTCCGTCTGCTGCCCCACCATCCCCCATCCGGTAGCAGCCCCTACTGCTTAGGTGGCTGGGCAGCCCCACATGTGCATGAATGTAACCTTGCGTCATCACAGTTTACACAAGCCGAGGATTCTGCCATCCCCATGCAATGTAATCTGTTCCGGTTGTAATAAATTTGGTACAGTATCTTGAGCTGAACAATCGCAACCTTGACTTTAAAGCCTCTTCACACGGATGCATCAGGACTGCCTCCTAGTTTACATCCTCAAATCTCCCATGTCTCTTGACTACCGGTCTCTCAACCGACCCAAATTGTCCGGCATGTTATTAAGCGTTGTGTAAGTGACTGAGATCGCCTTTGAATCCAGCTCTTCCGTTAACGACCTACCCTCCAGAGGAGGCATACTCAGGGATCTCTAAGTCTCCCATTCCCTCTATGTGCTAAGTGGGCCTCAGATGTGCGTATTTCACATTGTGGTTCGGGTTCATTTGATACACCGTCTGTGGGGAGGTAAAGGGCGTCAATTTACCATCCTCAAGGTTTCCTATGTGGGCAATCCCCAGCAAGTCCCATGTTCCGAATTACCTTAAGTTTCCTGAGTTCCTTCATTCAGGGGCAGCACTCATGTCACTGTACTTACCCACCCTATGCATCTAGCTGCTTTCTTCCAGTCAACTAGTGTCATCTGTGTTGCTAGCAACAGCCGTCGGCCTCACGGCCTCAACCCATTGGAACTCCCACGCACGCTCAGTTGTTTTGCAGATAATTACTGTGCAAGTTCCGGGCTCTGCAGGAGGCACAGTGATTAGAGCTGCCTTGAAAGTTTCCAGAGGCGTCAGAAGCAGACCTGTTGGCTGAAACCCTCTTGGTTACTTAGCGAGTCTGTTTCATTTTTGCAATATTTCGTCTTTCAGCCTGTTAATTTGTAAATGCATGAAGACAAGGGGAGGTAAGATTCTTCTTGTTTCTAATACTATGGCCGGCTCTCCCCCTCCCCCAATGTCCGGCCCATGGCTTACAAGAGAAACAGAAAGAATCTAACCTTCCCAGTCTTCATGCATTTACAAATTAACAGGCTGGCGGAAGAAATGTTTCAAAAATGAAACAGACTCGCTGAGTAACCAAGAGGGTCTCAGCCAGCATGTCTGCTTCTGACACCTCTGGAAAAAATTAACAGGACGGGGCTGCTTTCAGCTGCATGATATCTCACAGAATTGTTCTGTCCCGATTTATTTGTTTGTATTTATTTCACAAGAAGCACTTCAACTGAGTTCTCACCATTGCACACCTCTCTCTCACACCCCTCTCTCTCTACACCCCTCTCTCTACCCCTCTCTCTCTACACCCTCTCTCTCTCTCTACACCCTCTCTCTACACCCCTCTCTCTACACCCCTCTCTCTACACCCCTCTCTACACCCCTCTCTCTACCCCCCTCTCACTCTACCCCTCTCACTCTACCCCTCTCACTCTACCCCTCTCACTCTACCCCTCTCTGTCTACACCCCTCTGTCTACACCCCTCTGTCTACACCCCTCTGTCTACACCCCTCTGTCTACACCCCTCTGTCTACACCCCTCTGTCTACACCCCTCTGTCTACACCCCTCTGTCTACACCCCTCTCTCTACACCCCTCTCTCTACACCCCTCTCTCTACACCCCTCTCTCTACCCCCCTCTCACTCTACCCCCCTCTCACTCTACCCCCTCTCACTCTACCCCCTCTCACTCTACCCCCCTCTCACTCTACCCCCCTCTCACTCTACACCCCTCTCTACACCCCTCTCTCTACACACCCCTCTCTCTACACACCCCTCTCTCTACACACCCCTCTCTCTACACACCCCTCTCTCTACACACCCTCTCTCTACACACCCTCTCTCTACCACCTCTCTCTCTACCCCTCTCTCTACTCCTCTCTCTCTACTCCTCTCTCTCTACCCACCTCTCTCTACCCACCTCTCTCTACCCACCTCTCTCTACCCACCTCTCTACCCACCTCTCTCTCTACCCACCTCTCTCTCTACCCACCTCTCTACCCACCTCTCTCTCTCTCTCTCTCTCTCTCTCTCTCTCTCTCTCTACCCACCTCTCTCTCTCTCTCTACACACCTCTCTCTCTCTCTACCCACCTCTCTCTCTCTCTCTACACACCTCTCTCTCTCTCTCTCTCTACACACCTCTCTCTCTCTCTCTCTCTCTCTACACACCTCTCTCTCTACACACCTCTCTCTCTCTACACACCTCTCTCTTTCTCTCTCTCTCTCTCTACACACCTCTCTCTCTTTCTCTCTCTCTCTCTCTACACACCTCTCTCTCTCTCTCTCTCTACCTCTAAGTGGCAGCCGGAGCCTGATAGCACTGCTTGTCCTTTTAAAAATAAAAACGAGCATTGGCATAGCCAATAGGTCTCGCATTTGGGGCCTTATAAGTGTTTAACCATGCAACAGTTAATGTTGTTGCACCAAAGATATTCTGCAGCATAACTAAATACTTATAAGGTCCCAAAAGCGAGACCTATTGGCTATGCCAATGCTTGTTTTGACTTTGTTGACCCTTATTTGAGCTTTTTCCCCCCGTGTGCTAGGGATATGTCCCCTTACAAACCTATGGGTTTTAAACGTTGGTAATGTCACAGACAGATGATTCTATAGGTTCCCCACTTGGTCTGTCTCTGAAGCTCCAGGGTTGGCCACAACACCAAGGCCTGTGCAGAGTGCAAGTCAGTGGACCCTAAGATGATCATTGAGTGGGCAGTGAAGCTCCTGGCGGCACGGCAAAGGAAGGCTCTGCATTGTTCCTACTCCTGTTCCCAAGGGAGATATCTTGGCAGCTCTTGCAGACGTTCCCACGAACAGTCGGCTTCCCACTCCAAAACGTCCTCCTTGAAGTTTAAGTCCAAGAAGTTGATGTGCTCTTCCGCATCCCCATCCAAACACTGTGCTTGGAGGACCCGCACTGCAACTGTGCAGCCTGTGGCCGCTCTGCTCTGCACTTTCCCAAGTTCCCTGGAGCAATCCCTGCCCAACCACAAGACCTCTGTGATGCCATGCATGTAATTTACGGGTCACTAACACCCTCTTTCAGTTAAACGGCTGTACGCCGCCTTCTACCAGTACAAACTAGTTCTTCGGATTTGTGCTTTTTTCCTTACGAAGGAGGTGACCCCTTTCCATGTCGACCAAAACATCACGTTGCTGACATTTTTCACTCCACCTCATCCTTCTGTGGAAGAGGAGAGGCTCCACCGTCTGGATCCAAAAAGGTTTTTGTCCTTTCACATTGAGCTCACCACAGACCGCCAGGTGCACGATCAACTCTTTATTGGCTTCAAAGGAGAGAAAAATACAAGGCAGTGCAGAAGAGAACCATCTCTCAATAGATTGAACATTGCATTAAAATGTTCTATGCACTAGCTAAGAAGCAACCTACTGAGGACTTGCAGGCCCATTCCACCAGGAGCAAGACCGCTACTGCTTTGTTAGCACATGGGATACCTGTCCTGGACAACTGTCAAGCTGCTACATGAGTGTCCCTCTACACATTCACAAACGGACAGTCAGGCCCGTCAAGACAGGCATTTTACCTGTTCGTTCCTCCGGGATTTCCTGGTTTGAGCCAGTTCTCAGACCGCCTCCAGAAAGGTATTGCTTGGGTATCTATTCTAAGATAAGTAAGGTAGGGTTAGAAGTATCTGTCAGAAATGGAAGTCTCCCCTCTGTCCTGATAGTTTTAAGGATGCAATACATGGGCCAGGAGTCATAATGAACGCTTTTTCTGGTAGAGACTAGTTAACCGCAGATTCCTCACCAACCCTCCCATCCTCCCCGTTCTGTGAACTAGGTGTTTCACCCTTACATCTGATTAGCTTCTGCATGGGGTGACTTCTATACCCCGCACGTGACTTTTAATGTGGGCGCCGCCGACGCTCAGCTGATTGGCGCCACCTACTGGTGTGCAGAGGTACTACTCCAGATTTACCAGACCCACTCTCATGTCTGGGAAATATTCTAAGGTGAGGAATCGCTGGTTGGAGAGTCTCTAGTGAAATGTGAAGGAATATCAGGGGTGCGCAGCCCCAGAGCCCTAATGGAGACTCCGCCCTGATGTATAGATTACTTGCAGGATGACTTGCACCATGTCGTGGTGGACTGAGATCCAATATATTGCCAAGGCTAATATTTCTGAATCTGCCACCTCAATTTGTAATGACCACATATGCATCTCTAACTGGATGGGGAGCACATTTACAGGAACTAGAGATTCAGAGAAAATGGTCACTCCAGAAAACTAAAGTGCAGATAAATCTTCTGGAGTTGAGGGCAGTTTCCTTAGCGCTCCAGTCCTTGCTACCAAGAATAAGATGTACATCAGTACTTACTTGCACGGACAATACAGCAACGTTTTACCTGAACAAACAGGGAGGAACTAGATTGCAATTGTTGTCAACAGAAGCCCAAAAGATATGCAGGTGGGTTTTTGCATCAGCAGATCAAATCAAAGGTGGAGCATGTTCCTGGAACAAGCAATAATTTGGCAGGCTCTCTGAGAAGAACATTGAGAAACTGCCACGAATGGAAATATACCAAGGTCAGCTGGCGGTCGTTTTTCAGGCCTGGGGAATCCTAAAACTGGACTTGTTTGTGGCACATCTCAATATATATTTTCTTTCCACCAGTCATCCTCAGAGGATCATGGTTAAATGCTTTCCAGATCGCTTGGACAGGAATCTTAGCTTATTCATTTCCCCCTCTTCTCCTAATTCCCAGAGTACTAATTATAGGCTAAAGGAGAACCATGTTGCATCATTATCGTGGCCCCAGCATGGCAAAGACAGTATGGATACACAGAGCTACTTTGTCTTCTCAGAACATAATCACATTCCGTTCAGACCAGTACCAATTCTACTGACAAGTTGTTCATCCAACACTGGAATCTCTCAGTTTATTGGCCTGGATCCTGAATTCCGTTGATTCAGCCATCTAAATATTTCAGAGGATTGCAAGAACATGTTTAGCTAAGGCCAGGGTAGAAACCGCCAACACAACTTATAAGGCAAGTGGACTAACTTCTGCATATGATGCTCTTGGTCAAACATGCATGCATTCTCATCTCCGCCTGAAGAGACCTTACCATTCTTATTGCATCTGATATTTTGAGGTCTTTATCATAACTCGATCAAGGTCCATTTAGCAGCAATTTCGCTCTTCAGGAGGTCTTCAGAAAAATTGCCACTCTGGTGCACTAGACTTGTTAAGGAGTTTCTTTCTTAAAGGTCTGTTCAAGGCCTATTCTCCAATAAATGAGCCACCTGTTTTCTCGCAATGAAATACAGTCCTCTCATAGCTGATAAGGAGCCCTTCTGAACCTATTCATAAAACCGGTTTCAAGCATTTATCTTGGAAAATGACATTATTATAGACCATGACTTCTGCTAGAAGCATTAGTGAAATCCGGGCTTTCACTATGAAGGACCCTTACATGCAATTTAAAGATGACATATTGAGGACAAACACTAGTTTCATCCCCAAAGTCCCGTCAGACTTTCATCGTAATGAACCTATGGTCCGTACGACCACCTTCCAAAGTTCTTAAAATGCAGCAGAAAGCACTTCATACTCTTGATGTCAAGCAATGTCTTTAATTTTATTTTGATAGAACTAAAGCTTTCAGAAAGTCCGATCAGCTTGTAAAAGCCTGTTGACCTTCAAAAGAAGAACTTGCGTTGTCAATACACAGTATTTGTCTATGGATCTCTGCGGCTGTAATTTTCAGTCTCCAAAAGGCTGGGCATATTTTGGATAGGGAGGTCAGAGTGCACTCCACGAGAGGAGTGTCTGATTCTGCTGCTCTGTTTACTGAGTGCCTTTGCGAGACATTTGTGGAGCTCATGCATAGAGTACATTAACAAGTCATTGTTGCCTGGGTGCTGAAGTAAATGGAGACACTGCAGTGAGTCAAGTAGTCCTTGGCCTTCTATTTCAATGAGGTGAGCTCCACTTTCTATTATAAGCTTTACTTTTAATGTCTGCTTCCAACCTCTGTCTATAGTATTGTGTAAATCGATAACTGTTTGCTATTCAGATTCAAGCATTAAATCGATGAAAGATTCAGTACTGGAGAAAAAGCAAGATGGTTACTTGTACACTATCGTCCTCCAGTATTGATATCTTTCATAGATTCACATGTAACCCTCTGTCCTCCCTGATAGGAACTCACCACTTTACACTTGTGCTGAGGCATGGTAGCCCTTGACTAGCAGAATGCTTCAGGAGCTGCTTCCTGAATGGCTGAAGTTTTTTTTTTTTTTTTGTATGATGTGATTTGGTTAACAATGTAACTTGTTTGGACTTTCTGTGCAGTGTTTTCATTTGCACTGCTTGTTATTATGCTGTGGGACTCAAGTATGTGAATCTATGAAAGATATCAATATTGGAGTACTAGAGCTTACAGGTAAATAGATTTATTTTGTTCAGCCTGACTCTATGTGCCTCTGGTACATTGCGTCTATCAGCAGAGGCTCCATTATCTTTTTGGTTCTGACTATGACCTTGTGCCAAAGCAGGGTGCACTCCAGGATGAAAATGATGATGGTGGTGAGGGAGGTGGCTTTCTTCCCCCACGCCCCCAATACCTAGCTTGACTCACATCATGAGCCACCACCAATGGAAGAGTGCCTCATTTGCAGCAGTGGTCAGAGGGAAGCTGAGATGCTAAACTTACAGCAGCTTTCCTTTAAGACAAACATATTTTTACAGACATTCTGCATCTGGGTACAGCAACATCTGGACCCTTGTTTCTATTTAATGATGCCCTCACAGACACTTTGATGGCTAACTGGTTGAAGCCATGTTCTTGCTTGCCTGTGAACAGGTAGGTAGCCAGATGTCATACACCAGCACCTTGTGACCCGGATTTCACTGAGCAACCCACTCTAGAGAGCCTTATTGTGTGTGCCTTTACCAGTAAAGTGAATCCTAATTCATTTCCTACCACTCCTTCAGATTGAGAATCTAAATGGATTGACGTATTTGGCAAACGTATGTTTATTTTCAGCCGGTCTGGCATTACGATCTGTAAACGCAGTCGGTCTGTCGAAACACTCATGCCTTTTGGGGCCTGGCCAGTGGGATCATGTCAGCAGTCCTGGAAGATCTTAGGGTCTCTTTTGCACCGAAAATACATGATGGGTAAGATGCAGCCACATATGTTATCTGTGCTAGTTTGGATACCACAGACTGCCTTAGCCGAGTGGTTGATGCCATTGAAGTCCTTGCCGGCATGCCTAGATGAGGTCGCTGGGTTCTCTGGTGATGTGCAGGCTTTGATGATGAACATGCCCTTTGATATGTCCCACCTCTTTACTGAGAAGGTGGATTCCACCTTGGAATGCTTTAATGACAAAAGAACTAAAGTGCGTTTCTCTGGACATTTAGTCTATGCTGAACAATTACTGCACCAGTTTGGGAAATTTAGGTGTACTCCAGAGGTCTGGCGTATAGACAGACAGAC
This sequence comes from Calotriton arnoldi, assembly GCA_963921515.1. Lineage (NCBI taxonomy): Eukaryota > Metazoa > Chordata > Amphibia > Caudata > Salamandridae > Calotriton > Calotriton arnoldi. Next base: position 825,090 of record CAWUFW010004739.1, on the reverse strand, counting down.
TTCCCAACCAGTGATGAAACAGACAGCTCAGTTCTTTCAGGGCTGCAGACGCAGATCTGACTGGCACTTGAGGGCCAGCAGTGGCACCATTTTTCCAACTTCTCCTTCACTGCTACAACTGCCAACAAACTGCATTAGTTTTATCCTCAGCGGTACTTGCTCACCCAGTGAGAGGCAGGATCCAGCACATGCTTCTGGGTTGGCGAGTCATCACATCTGACAGATGGGTCTAGCAAGTTCTTCACAAAGGTTATGCCTTACCTTTTCTTTCCTCCCACCACAATATTCCTCCTACACCAGCACTGATTTCATAAGTGGGTATGTCCAGCCTACTTCAGAAGTAATGCCTGTTGCTCTCCACAGGCATCATAGAGAGGGTATCGGATTCGAAGAATGGCGGAGATGTTACTCTCGCTAATTCCTCACCCCAAAAAAGGATGGAGGCCTCAGGTGTATCTTCAACCTCAGCCCCTCAGCACCTTCCTTTGTAAGGACAGATTCAAAATGCTAACTTTGGCCAGAATCCTCTCTGCTCTGGATCCAGGCAAGTCGATTGTTTCCTGGGACTTGCAGGATGTGTTTTTTCATACACCCATCCTGCATTCCCACATGTTACCTGCTGTTTAAGGTTGGCCAGGATAATTTTCAAATTGCCATGCTCCCTTTCGACCTCCCTACCACCCCTCTTGTGTTCACAAAAGTGATGGCAATCGTTGCTTTCCATCTTTGAAGTTCGGCAGTTGGTGTATTACTTTATCTTGATGACTGGTTCCTTGAGGCAGGCTTCCACAGTTGGTCGTGGACCACCTCCAGACGACGACGGACCTTTGGACATCACTATAAATGAGCCGAAATCCCACATGATTTGCTTTCAGAGACTTTCATTGGGTCAAGCCTGGATATGGTGGAGTTCGGGGCTTTCCCTCTGCAAAGATGAGCCCAGGGCATTTGGACTTGCTCCTAGATTCAGGTGAGGGTGGCTCTGAGGCTTTTTGGCCTCTTAGCCTCATGCATCTTCCTTGTCAACTACGCCAGGTGGCACATACAAGCCCTCTAGTGGAACTTGAAGTAATGATGGGCTCTGCATCAAGGCACCGTTCTGACACCATCAAGGTCTTGGAGGAAGCAGTTCAAGATCTTCAGTTATGACTGACCGACCACAATTTGTCCTATTTCTCTCTCTTATCCACCCCGAGTTAATACTGGTATCTGAAAGAGACACGTTAGTGACAGATTCCTTACCTTAGAATATCCCCAGGCGTCAGGCTGGATCCGGAAAGTTTTTTGCGTAGCAGTACCCTTGCGCGTCGGTAGGCGGCGTCGTGTGGCTCCGCGTCCGTCGTCGTGATCGCCGGGATGACGTCGCGGGCAGTACTTAGGCGCCGCCCCTGCGCGCTGGCGTCAGTTCTTCTTTTCCGCGCCAGCAAGCGCAGATCCGGGAAGAGCAGTGCCCTGGTCATTTTTTGACCAATCTTTTTGGTGAATTTTTCACTGTTTTTCTTTCATAGACTTCAAGGTGTCGTAGGGATGCCCGGGTTTAAACGTTGCGGCGCCTGTGCTCGGATGATGTCCATCACAGACCCGCATCGGGAGTGTCTCTTCTGCCGAGGCCACGACACGGAGTCTTGTTCCGACTGCCGGGCCCTCAACCCGAAAGCTTTGCGAGAGTGGTCTCGAAAGCTCCTGGAGGCCCGGCATTCGGCTCCGCGCAAGCCCCGGTCGCGTGAGAGGTCCAGGGGTCGATCGCGGAGTCCACACCGGTCGTCGGCATCGAAGTCTTCTTCGTCCGGTAAGTCCAAACATAAAAAGTCCAAAAGCATCGTCGCTCTAGGACTTCGCCTCGCCGGTCTCGCGACTCGGCTGAGGCCCCTCCCGGCACCGTCCCCGCCCGCGGCCCCGGACATGCCTGTGGAGTCGCCCCCGCAATACCCGTCCTTCCCGGGTTCGGGGCGGATCCGGCCCAAGTACAGGAATTCCTGTCGGCCATGGCCCGCCTCTTCGGGCCTCCAGGCCCCTCCGGTGCGCCTTCGGGCCCCGCGGGCCCTGATAGGGTTGCTCCGGCGTCGCCGGCGGCTCCGGCCCCGGCGTCGCCCGTGCCTCCAGCCTCGATCCCGGCTCCGGCCTCGATCCCGGCTCCGCAACCCCCATCGAGCGCCGGTCGACCTAACGACACCTCCGCCGGCGCCGATGTCTCCGGTGCCGTTCTCGACGCCGCCTGGGGCTCCGGGCGGCGTCGTCCCCCAGTTCCTTCCGGCTCCGGACATGGACCCGGAACGACGTCGCTCGACGCCGGTTCCGGCGCCGATGAGACCTTGGGTCCCAAATGTCCCTCCTCCCCCTTATTTTGAACCTGAGGAGGACCAGGAGGACTGGGAGGGGTCTGATGACCCTCTGGCACTACAGTGTCAGTACGATGAGGACTGGACAGAGGGTCTAGGGGATGCCAGTGGTCTAGATACTTCCCTGACACTGGCATGCTGTCTCCTCCCGTGGCTACGGAGGAGGGAGCCAATTTTGCAACGGTGTTGCGTAGGGCGGCTGGAGCCTTACATCTCCAACTCCCTACTGTGGCGGTCAAGACTAATCTCTTGACAGAGGTGCTTCAGCCGGCAGCCTCCTCTACGGAGACTGTGCTGCCGTTTAACGACGCCCTCACTGACGTTCTTTTGGGCGCCTGGTCCAAGCCCAACACAGGGGCTCCTGTGGATAGGAACGTGTCCCGACGCCATCGCCCAGCTCCGGGCGACCCCCTGTTTCTCTCTGTCTACCCCACTCCTGAGAGCTTGGTTGTCCAAGCCTCCGCTTCCCAAACCGCCTTCCCTACCGCCCCTCCGGATAGGGAATCCAAACGCCTGGATCAATTTGGGAAGAAAGGTTTTCTTCCTCCAGTGCTGGCTTGCGGTCCATCAACACCGCTTGTCTTTTGGGCCGATATACCCACTCTTTGTGGGATTCGGTGGCGAATGTTTTGCCCCAGTGTTCTGAGGAGGTCCAGACACTGCTTTCCCGCGACATTGCAGAAGGAAGGGATGCGGCCAAATACACGATTCGATGTGGCCTTGATACCGCCGACTCGCTGGGCAGGTCTATTGCAACGACGGTGGCGCTGCGACGCCACGCCTGGCTGAGAACCACTGGTTTTTCAGGGGATGTCCAGAATACTCTCATGGACATGCCCTTTGATGGAGTCGGTCTTTTTGGGTCCAAAGCAGACCATGCGTTGGAGCGCTTTAAGGACTCACGGGCTACTGCCAAGTCCCTGGGCCTTTCTGCTACACGCCCTCCGCTGACTTCTGCTTTTCGCCCCTATCGTGGCCACGGTAGGGGCGCCCCTTCACGTCAGCAGCCCAGCCACCGGCCCGCGCAGCAGGCGTCTTCGCGTGGCCGAGGACGTGGATTCCGCCGTGGCGGATCGGGTAACCAGCGTGCGGGTCAGGCCACCACCTCCAACCCGTCCGCGGCCTCCAAACCCTCCTAGTCCCTCCTTTCAGGTGCACAGCACACCAGTAGGGGGCAGGGTCCGCCATCACCTTCCCCACTGGCGTACCATCACCTCGGACAGGTGGGTCTTGGACATTGTCCGAAGGGCTACTCCCTCCCCTTCGAGTCCACCCCCCCAACCATGCCACCTCAATTCCACCGCATGTCGGGGGATCACTTGGTACTTCTGCAGAAGGAAGTCACGGCCCTCTTGGCCAAGAGGGCCATCGAGCATGTTCCGACCCCAGAAGTAGGGCGTGGTTGCTACTCCCACTACTTCCTGGTGCCCAAAAAGGACAAGGAGGACATGCGTCCTATCTTGTACCTCCGGAACGTCAATCGCTTCCTCCGGAAGGAGAAGTTCAAGATGCTCACCCTTGCTCAGGTCTTGACTGCCCTCGACCCTGGAGACTGGTTGGTAGCGTTGGACTTGCAGGACGCATATTTCCACATCCCCGTCCTGCTGGCCCACCGGCCTTACCTTCGGTTCACGGTAGGCCCCGAGCATTTTCAGTTCACCATGCTCCCCTTTGGCCTTACCAGTGCCCCTCGGGTGTTCACGAAAGTGTTGGCGGTGGTCGCAGCTCATCTGCGCCGGGCAGGGGTTTCAGACTTCCCCTACCTCGACGACTGGCTGCTGAAGGCGGGCTCGTCCCAGGCAGTCGTCTCCCACCTCCAGACTACGGCCGAACTCCTGCACTCGCTGGGGTTCTCCATCAATGTGCCGAAGTCGCATCTGATTCCTTCTCCACAGCTCCTTTTCATCGGAGCAGTTCTGGACACGACGCAGTTTCGGGCCTATCCTCCCGAACGGCGAGTCCGGGATATTCAGGCTATGATTCCGATCTTTCAGCCTTTATCCTGGGTTTCGGTACGGATGACCCTGAGGCTGCTGGGCCTCATGGCCAACTGCATCCTGCTGGTCAATCATGCCAGATGGCATATGCGGGCTCTGCAGTGGGACCTGAAGTTCCAGTGGGCGCAGCACCAGGGCAACCTGTCCGATCACGTCCAGATCTCGGAGGGGACTGCAAAACAGTTGCAGTGGTGGCTCTCGAACCGGCAATGGGTCATGGGCAGATCCCTCTCCCTTCCCCAGCCAGAGCACACAGTTGTGACGGACGGCGTCCCTTCTGGGATGGGGCGGTCACATGGGAGAGGCTGAGATCAGAGGCCTCTGGTCTCCGGCGGAGTCCCGGCTCCATATCAACATTCTGGAGCTCCGGGCGATCCGACTTGCACTCAAGGCATTCCTTCCCTCTGTCAAAGGGAGGGTAGTGCAGGTGTTCACAGACAACACCACCGCCATGTGGTACTGCAACAAACAAGGCGGGGTGGGGTCGTGGACCCTTTGTCAGGAGGCTCTGCGCCTCTGGACATGGCTGGAACATCAGGGCATGTTCCTGATGGTTCAACACCTGGCAGGTTCCCTGAACGCCAGGGCGGACGAACTCAGCCGCAGGTGCATGATGGATCACGAATGGCGTCTTCACTCGGAAGTGGCGCAAGGACTCTTTCTACAGTGGGGAGAGCCTTGGTTAGATCTATTCGCCACCGAAGAGAACGCGCAATGTCATCAGTTCTGCGCGTTGGAATTTCCAAGGCGGCACTCGCTCGGCGACGCTTTCGTCACGAGTGGAGTTGCGGTCTATTGTACGCCTTTCCGCCTATACCACTTCTGCCCAGAGTGTTGAAGAAGATTCGGCACGACCGGGCCCAAGTCATTCTTGTGGCTCCGGACTGGGCTCGAAGAGTTTGGTATCCCGAGCTACTCAATATGAGCGTAGATCCCCGATCCGTCTGCCTCTTCGGGAGGATCTTCTGTCGCAGCAGCAGGGACGGTCCTCCACCCGAACCTGTCCAGTCTACACCTGCTTGCGAGGAGATTGAGCGGCGGCAGTTGATTCCTTTCGACTTGCCTCCCGAAGTTTGTGATGTGATTCTGGCAGCCAGGCGTCCCTCCACTAAGGTGGTATACGCCTGCAGGTGGAACAAATTTGTGGCATGGTGCACAGCAAAGGCTGTGAATCCCCTTTCTGCCCCTCTTTCTGAGGTCCTTCTGTTCCTTCTCTCTTTGGCCGAACAGGGTTCTGCCCTGGGTACCATCAAGGGTTATCTTTGTGCTATCTCGGCCTTCCTCAGGCTCCCTGATCAGCCCTCCCTTTTCAAGTCCCCTGTTGTTAACAGGTTCTTAAAAGGCATTACACACCTCTTCCCTCCTGTTCCGTTTGTGATGCCTCAGTGGGACTTGAACTTGGTTCTTACCTTTTTAATGTGCGCTCCCTTTGAGCCTCTACATAACTGTCCTCTTCGTCTTCTGACTCTGAAGACAGCCTTTCTGGTGGCCATCACCTCCGCTCGGCGGGTGAGTGAGCTCCAGGCTCTATCTTGCAAACCTCCCTTTCTGTCTGTTCATCCAGACAAGGTTGTTCTTCGGACGCGTCCGTCTTCTTGCCAAAGGTGGTTACTGCTTTCCACATTGGGCAGACCATCACTTTGCCCACCTTCTTTCCGCCTCCGCATCCTTCCAGAGAGGAAGAGAGGCTCCACCGTCTGGACCCAAAACGTGCGCTCTCCTTCTATATTGAACGCACGAAACACTTCCGGGTGGATGACCAGCTCTTTGTTGGCTACGTGGGCGCCAAAAAAGGTTGGGCGGTGCACAAGAGGACCATCTCCCGCTGGGTTACCTTGTGCATCAAGACCTGCTATTCTTTGGCTAAGAAGGAGCCTCCTGTTGGGCTGCGTGCCCATTCCACCAGGGCAACGGCTGCTACCACGGCCTTGGGCCGCGGTGTTCCGCTGCCGGTTATCTGTCAGGCAGCTACGTGGGCCTCGCTGCACACGTTTACAAAGCATTACTGCCTTGACAGTCAGGTCCGGAGGGACGGCTTCTTTGGCCGTTCTGTCCTCCAGGACTTCCTTGTCTGATCTTTGTTCGCAGACCCACCACCGGCGTTGGTATTGCTGGGGTATCTATTCTAAGGTAAGGAATCTGTCATTAACGTGTCTCTTTCAGATGCACAAGTTACTAACTTGTGTAACGATATATCTTTAAGAGACAGTAGTTAGTGACAGATTCCTACCGCCCACACATCCTCCCGTTCTGCGAACTGATTTCTAGGGTTAAGGACATCCCTTTCAGGGCCCTAGTATTTTTCAGACACCTATGTCAGCTTCTTGCATGGCTCTGCGTTCCTGGCGCGGAAAGTCGTGTACAGAACTGACGTCAGCGCGCAGGGGCGGCGCCTAAGTACTGCCTGCGACGTCATCCCGGCGATCACGACGACGGACGCGGAGCCGCACGACGCCGCCTACCGACGCGCAAGGGTACTGCTACGCAAAAAACTTTCCGGATCCAGCCTGACGCCTGGGGATATTCTAAGGTAAGGAATCTGTCACTAACTACTGTCTCTTACAGATATATCGTTACACAAGTTAGTAACTTGTGCGACAGGTGCATCATTCTGCTTTGGAGGAGGTCACCTGGGGGGTTCTGGACATCAGGGCACTCTGGTCTTCAGTGAAGGCCTTTTTGTGATCCATTATGGGAAGCTGATGGAGGTTCTCACAGAATACACCGCTTCCTTGTGGTACTGCATCAAGCAGGGCTGAGTGGGGTCTTGGGTCACGATCGATGGTTTTGGGTTGCTTGAGGTGTCAAGAATTCCTGGGCATCTTTCTGGTCACCAACCACTTGGCGGTGTCCCAGAATTCCAGAGCGGACGAACAGAGAAGGAGTTGTATGACGGATAACGAGTAGTCCTCACCAGCTCTCCCTGCTGCTGGTTTTGCTGCTGGTCTCTGCCTCCTCCCTCTGCCTGTCTGAATACTGCTAGGCTGCTCCTGAGCAAGCCTAGTCAGTCAAACGGCCAAGCCGCACTTAGTTTTCAGCGTTCCTGGTGCCAGGGCAGCTCCCCTTGCTCACTGTTTTTTTCCCCCGCCTCCCAACGCCCCTCCCAGGGCCTGCTTAATGAAGGCCGCAGCAGGTGTCCTGTCGGCACGCGAAGGCCAGTCTGTCTGCGCCGGGTCACGCCTGGACCGCGCCCAGCACCAGGAATCCTGGCCCACTGGACTCCCACAGGTACTCTGCTGCAGATCTCCACACACTGGACCCCGGACTCAACAACTGCTGCTGCTCCACAGCAGGACAGTTCACTTGCCTCCGCTGCCTATTCACCGCCATCCCAAGACCGACTGCTCTTGCAGAAACCTGCATCAAGCCCTCCCCGCTGGCAGTTACCTCCCCATAACCACTCCGATACTTCCTGAGCAACAGCAGATTGCTCTGCAATCACGCCACCAAAGTCTGGGACACCATCTCCGCCCTCACCCCCAATGTGACCTTCATCACAGAGACCTGGCTCACCCCCGCATCGGCCCCTGACATCGCCACCACAACACCCAACGGCCACAAAATGAAACACCGGGACCCCACCAACAGACAGGGAGGTGGCATTGCCATCGTACACAAGGAATCAATCATATGCACCTCCACCGAAAACGAACCCAAACCATGCCGATCATGGAACACCTGAACTTCCAACTCCACACCGATGAATAAACCACAAAGGCACCCTCGCATACAGACCCCAAGGACCATGAACCGGCCTCAGCTACACCTTCACAGAGTTTATCACTCCGCTCGCATCGAATCCGAACACTACGTCTATCCTGGGAGATCTCAACTTCCACTTAGACGACCCCACTAACACCAACTCCACAGACCTCCTGGAATGAATGGACATTAGCCTCATGCAGCTGGACTCATACCCCACGCACAGAGCAGGACACATGCTGGACTCTATCTTCATGTCCAGCAGCAGAGTCAGATTTAGTCACACCACAGAACTCACCTGGTCCAACGATTTCATTGTCCACTTCACCATCACTGGACCACCCTGCACCATCCCCAACCGCCACAGCATCCCCTTCCGCAGCTGGACCAAAGTCACGCAGCACCAATGGACCGACGCCCTCAGCATCACTTATCCACCAACCTGAACCGGGCAGTAGTGCCTGAACCACCAGCACTGCCGACCAAATCGGCCCCACCAAACGAGCCAAAATGCATAAATCCACCAAAGGAGCCAGCCGGTACACTCCAGAATTCAGCGCAGTGAAACGCAAATGCAAACAACTAGAAAGAAGATGGCGCACCAGCAGAAACGATAATGACCGAACCACCTTCAAGTCCGTCCTCAATAACCACCACCACCAACTCAAAGACATGAAAAAGATGCCCTGGCAAACCGCATCAAGGCCAGCGCCAACCAGGCCAAGGATTTCTTTACCATCATCAGAGTTCACCTTCCCATCAGCCACCGAAAACTCGATCCCCCCGTGACAGGAACTCTGCGGCGCTTTAGCAGTCCACTTCCAAAACAAGAAAGCCACCATATATACAAACTTCTATCCCTCAACCCACCAACCTCCTCAGCCTCCCCATGCCCACGAAGATTGCCACCGACCACCCGCTCACCAAATGGGAACAGCTCAGCACACCGCACACCGAACACCACTGCCTTAATGAACTCCTGCCACTCGGGAGCACCATCCATCCCATTCCCTCATCATCTCTTCAACCTCGGAAGCGGCGAGATCAGCCACTATCTCACCACCACCCTCACCGCCTTCATCGCCACAGCCTCCTTTCCCGACGCCTGGAACACTGAGGTCAGACCCCTCCTCAAGAAACCCTCCGCAGACCCCAGTGAGCTCTAGAACTACCGCCCCATCTCGCTGCTCCCGTTTCCCGCTAAAGTCCTGGACAAAGCCATCAACCTCCAACTAACCAAACACCTGGAGAGAAAAAACCTGCTAGACCCCTCCCAATCCCAGGATTCAGAGCAAACCACAGCAAGAGATGGCCCTGATCGCCACCACGGAATACATCCACACCCTACTTGACAGAGGAGAATTGGCCGCCATGATCTCCTCGACCTCACCGCAGCTTTCCATACAGTCTCCCACCACACACATCAAATGACTGTACCAGATCAGAATCAAAGATAACACTTTTAGAAGGATGGCACCATTCCTCACAGGGCGCACCCAGAGAATCCGTCTCCTTCCCTTCACCTCACAACCCAAGCGCACCATCTGCGGCGGCCCTCAAGGTTCATCCCTCAGTCCAACAACATCCCACAACATCAACATAATTTCCTACGCTGATGACACCCAGCTACTCCTCTCGCTCTCAGCTGACCCCGCCACTGCGAAATCCAATTGCATGAAGAACATCTCAGCCTGGATGAAGGACAATTGCCTCAAGCTCAACATGGACAAAACCGAAGTGCTGGTTTTCGGCAGCCACACCTCCATCTGGAGAGACACCTGATGGCCATCGGAACTCGGACCCACCTCCACACTGAAAGACCACGCCCGCAACCTCTGCATCATCCTAGACCGCAAACTCTCCATGAAAAATCAGGTCAACGCCATCTCCTCAGCCTGCTTCCACACGATCCGCAGAATCTTCAAATGGCTCCCCATCAGCACCAGAAAAACAGTGACTTAGACTCATCACCAGCTGCCTGGACTACAGCAACTCACTCTATATAGGCACCTCCAGCGAACTCGTGAGAAGACTCCAGACGATACAGAACGCAGCAGCCAAGCTGATCCTCAACCTGCCCAAAATGACCCACATCACCCAGTCCTGAGAGACCTACACTGGCTCCCCATCCAGAAAAGATGCCATTTCAAACTACTGACCCACGCATACAAAGCCTTCCACGTCCAAGGACCTGAATACACGAACCACCGCCTGAACCTCCACCAACCATCCAGAAACCTCCACTATACCCACCTTGCCCTTGCACAGACACTGCGCATCCGCTTCTGAAGCTCCGGAGCACGCACCTTTTCCCACCTCGCCTCCAAGTCCTGGAACACCCTCCACATCCAAACATCACCCTCGCTGACAGACTTCAGGAAGAAGCTCAAGACCTGGCTCTCGGACTGAAACCTGCATCCCAGTGCCTGAATACCCTCTCGGGTGACAAGCCGCACTATACACCATTGCTTCAACACCCTCTGCATCCTTCGCAAGACCTTCAAATGGATCCCCCCATAATCCAGAAAGACAGTCACCCACACACTCATAACAAGCAGACTGGACTACAGAAACTCTCTCTATGCTGGAATCAACAAATCCCTGCTACGCAAACTCCAGACCATCCAGAACACCACGGCAGACTCCTCCTTGACATCCCTCGACTTGAACACATCACCCAACACCTGTGAGACCTCCTCTGGCTCCCCGTCGAGAAGAGAGTAACCTTCAAGCTACTCACCCACGCCAACAAATCCCTCCACAACACCGGGCCCAAATACCTCAACGAAAGAGTCTCCTTCCACGTACCCAAGAGAAACCTCTGCTCCGCCGACCTCTCCCTCGCAGAAACCCCACGCATCCGCAGAACCAGAGCGGGTGGAAGTCTTCTCCTACACCCGGCAAAGGCCTGGAACGATCTCCCGATGAACATCAGACACTTCCTCACTCTGCACACCCTCAGGAAGAGCCTCAAGACCTGGCTCTTCTGCTCACTCGGAACTGCACCCCACCCCTCCCCCCGCGCGCCTTGGGACCCTCGGTGAGTAGCGCGCTTCACAATTCCCTGATTGATTGATTCAAGTACTGTATGATTGAATGATTGGCGCAGGGTGTCTTCCACTCTTGGGGGCGAATCCTGGCTAGATCTTTTTTGCCACCATTAAAAACGCACACTATCAATAACTTTATGCATTGGAACTTCTGCAAGAACACCCAGTAGAAGATTAATTACAGTTGAAATGGAACAAAAAACTCCTGTATGCTTTCCTGTCACTTCCTATCCTGCCCCCAAGTTCTGAAGATGAAGAAGGACCGGGCCCAAATCATCCTGGTGACGCAAGATTGGGCCAGGAAAGTGGGAGAGTGTAAAAAGCCGTAACTCCTGAGCATGGTGGATCTGTCCTCCGATCAAGCTGCCTCTTTAAGAAGACCTTATCAATGGGGCAGGGTCCTCTATTCAACTTACACCACCTTGTGTGGAGGTTGAGCAGCTGCAGCTGGCTGACCTCGTCGCTAGGCACCTTTCCACAGCATTAATTTATTCTGGGCACCAGGACAAATGTGTAACCTAATTCTGTGCTCATAGCAGGCAAAGCTGTAGATGCCCTTTTATTTGTTTAGTCTTTCCAGCAAGGCTTTGCTGTGGGGCACTGCAAAAAGTTATTTGTCAGTCACTTTGGCCTTTATAAGTTTGCTGGACCAACCGTCCCTCTTCAGATCACCTCTTGTGATGAGATATATTAAAGGATCTGAAAGAGACACGTTAGTGATAGATTCCTTACCTTAGAATATCCCCAGGCGTCAGGCTGGATCCGGAAAGTTTTGCGTAGCAGTACCCTTGCGCGTCGGTAGGCGGCGTCGTGCGGCTCCGCGTCCGTCGTCGGCGTCGTGATCGCCGGGATGACGTCGCGGGCAGTACTCAGGCGCCGCCCCTGCGCGCTGACGTCAGTTCTTCTTTTCCGCGCCAGCAAGCGCAGATCCGGGAAGAGCAGTGCCCTGGTCAATTTTTGACCATACTTTTTGGTGATTTTTTCACTGGTTTTTTCCAACTTTAAGGTGTCGTAGGGATGCCCGGCTTCAAGCGATGCGGCGCCTGTGCGCGGATGATGTCCGTCACCGACCCGCATTGGGAGTGTCTCTTCTGCCTCGGCCGAGGCCACGACACCGAGTCTTGTCCCGAATGCCAGGCCCTCAACCCGAAAGCTTTGCGAGAGCGGTCTCGAAAGCTCCTCGAGGCCCGGCATTCGGCTCCGCGGAAGCCCCGGTCGCGTGAGAGGTCCAGGGGTCGCTCGCGGAGTGCACACCGGTCGTCGACTTCTTCGTCCGGTAAGTCTAAGCACAAGAAGTCCAAGAAGCATCGTCGCTCTCGGACTTCGCCTCGCCGGTCTCGCGACTCGGCTGAGGCCCCTCCCGGCACCGTCCCCGCCCCCGCGGCCCCGGACTTGCCTGTGGAGTCGCCCCCGTCATACCCGCCCTTCCCGGGTTCGGGGGCGGATCCGGCCAAGGTACAGGAGTTCCTGTCGGCCATGGCCCGCCTCTTCGGGCCTTCAGGCCCCTCCGGTGCGCCTTCGGGCCCCGCGGGCCCTGATGGGGTTGCTCCGGCGTCGCCGGCGGCTCCGGCCCCGGCGTCGCCCGAGCCTCCAGCCTCGATCCCGGCTCCGGCTTCGGCCCCGGCCTCGATCCCGGCTCCACAACCCCCATCAACGCCGGTCGACCTCACGACACCTCCGCCGGCGCCGATGTCTCCGGTGCCGTTCTCGACGCCGCCCTGGGCTCCGGGCGGCGTCGTCCCCCAGTTCCTTCCGGCTCCGGACATGGACCCGGAGCGGCGTCGCTCGACGCCGGCTCCGGCGCCGATGGGACCTTGGGTCCCAAATGTCCCTCCTCCTCCTTATTTTGAACCAGAGGAGGACCAGGAGGACTGGGAGGGGTCTGATGACCCTCTGACACGCAACTGTCAGTATGATGAGGACTGGACAGAGAGTCTAGGGAGGCCAGTGGTCTGGATACTTCTCCTGACACTGGCATGCTGTCTCCTCCCGTGGCTACGGAGGAGGGGGCCAATTTTGGTACGGTGTTGCGTAGGGCTGCTGGGGCCTTACGTCTCCAGCTCCCTACTTTGACGGTCAAGACTAACATCTTGACAGAGGTGCTTCAGCCGGCAGCCTCCTCTGCGGAGACTGTGCTGCCGTTTAACGACGCCCTCACTGACGTTCTTTTGGGCGCCTGGTCCAAGCCCAACACAGGGGCTCCTGTGGATCGGAGCGTGTCACGACGCCATCGCCCCGCTCCGGGCGACCCCCTGTTTCTTTCTGTCCACCCCACTCCTGAGAGCTTGGTTGTCCAAGCCTCCGCTTCCCAAACCGCCTTCCCTACCGCTCCTCCGGATAGGGAATCCAAACGCCTGGATCAGTTTGGGAAGAAAGGTTTTTCTTCCTCCAGTGCTGGCTTGCGGTCCGTTAACACCGCTTGTCTTTTGGGCCGATATACCCACTCCCTGTGGGATTCGGTGGCGGATGTTTTGCCCCAGTGCCCTGAGGAGGTCCAGGCACTGCTTTCCCGCGCCATTGCGGAAGGAAGGGATGCGGCCAAATACACTATCCGTTGTGGCCTTGACACCGCCGACTCGCTGGGCAGGTCGATTGCAACGACGGTGGCGCTCCGGCGCCACGCCTGGCTGAGAACCACTGGTTTTTCAGGGGATGTCCAGAATACTCTCATGGACATGCCCTTTGATGGAGTCGGTCTTTTTGGGTCCAAAGCAGACCATGCGCTGGAGCGCTTTAAGGACTCACGGGCTACTGCAAAGTCCCTGGGCCTTTCTGCTACACGCCCTCCGCTGCCTTCTGCTTTTCGCCCCTATCGTGGCCACGGTAGGGCGCCCCTTCACGTCAGCAGCCCAGCCACCGGCCCGCGCAGCAGGCGTCTTCGCGTGGCCGAGGACGTGGATTCCGCCGTGGCGGATCGGGCAACCAGCGTGCGGGTCAGGCCACCACCTCCAACCCGTCCGCGGCCTCCAAGCCCTCCCTAGTCCCTCCTTTCAGGTGCACGGCACGCCAGTAGGGGGCAGGGTCCGCCATCACCTTCCCCACTGGCGCACCATCACCTCGGACAGGTGGGTCTTGGACATTGTCCGAAGGGGCTACTCCCTCCCCTTCGAGACCACCCCCCAGCCATGCCACCTCAATTCCACCGCATGTCAGGGGATCACTTGGTGCTTCTACGGAAGGAAGTCACGGCCCTCTTGACCAAGAGGGCCATCGAAGCATGTTCCGACCCCAGAAGTAGGGCGTGGTTGCTACTCCCACTACTTTCTGGTGCCCAAAAAGGACAAGGAGGACATGCGTCCTATCTTGGACCTCCGGAACGTCAATCGCTTCCTCCGGAAGGAGAAGTTCAAGATGCTCACCCTAGCTCAGGTCTTGACTGCCCTCGACCCTGGAGACTGGTTGGTAGCGTTGGACTTGCAGGACGCGTATTTCCACATCCCCGTCCTGCCGGCCCACCGGCGTTACCTTCGGTTCACGGTAGGCCCCGAGCATTTTCAGTTCACCGTGCTCCCCTTTGGCCTTACAAGTGCCCCTCGGGTGTTCACGAAAGTGATGGCGGTGGTCGCAGCTCATCTGCGCCGGGCAGGGGTTTCAGTCTTCCCCTACCTCGACGACTGGCTGCTGAAGGCGGGCTCGTCCCAGGCAGTCGTCTCCCACCTCCAGACTACGGCCGAACTCCTGCACTCGCTGGGGTTCTCCATCAATGTGCCGAAGTCGCATCTAATTCCTTCTCCACAGCTCCTTTCATCGGAGCAGTTCTGGACACGACGCAGTTTCGGGCCTATCCTCCCGAACGGCGAGTCCGGGATATTCAGGCTCTGATTCCGATCTTTCGGCCTTTATCCTGGGTTTCGGTACGGATGACCCTGAGGCTGCTGGGCCTCATGGCCTCCTGCATCCTGCTGGTCAATCATGCCAGATGGCATATGCGGGCTCTGCAGTGGGACCTGAAGTTCCAGTGGGCGCAGCACCAGGGCAACCTGTCCGATCACGTCCAGATCTCGGAGGGGACTGCAAAACAGTTGCAGTGGTGGCTCTCGAACCGGCAATGGGTCATGGGCAGATCCCTCTCCCTTCCCCAGCCAGAGCATACAGTTGTGACGGACGCGTCCCTTCTGGGATGGGGCGGTCACATGGGAGAGGCGGAGATCAGAGGCCTCTGGTCTCCGGCGGAGTCCCGGCTCCATATCAACCTTCTGGAGCTCCGGGCGATCCGGCTTGCACTCAAGGCATTCCTTCCCTCTGTCAAAGGGAAGGTAGTGCAGGTGTTCACAGACAACACCACCGCCATGTGGTACTGCAACAAACAGGGCGGGGTGGGGTCTTGGACCCTTTGTCAGGAGGCTCTGCGCCTCTGGACATGGCTGGAACATCAGGGCATGTTCCTGATGGTTCAACACCTGGCAGGTTCTCTGAACGCCAGGGCGGACGAACTCAGCCGCAGGTGCATAATGGATCACGAATGGCGTCTTCACTCGGAAGTGGCGCAAGGACTCTTTCTACAGTGGGGAGAGCCTTGGTTAGATCTATTCGCCACCGAAGAGAACGCGCAATGTCATCAGTTCTGCGCGTTGGAATTTCCAAGGCGGCACTCGCTCGGCGGCGCTTTTCGTCGCGAGTGGAGTTGCGGTCTGTTGTACGCCTTTCCGCCTATACCACTTCTACCCAGAGTGTTGAAGAAGATTCGGCACGACCGGGCCCAAGTCATTCTTGTGGCTCCGGACTGGGCTCGAAGAGTTTGGTATCCCGAGCTACTCAATATGAGCATAGATCCCCCGATCCGTCTGCCTCTTCGGGAGGATCTTCTGTCGCAGCAGCAGGGGACGGTCCTCCACCCGAACCTGTCCAGTCTACACCTGCTTGCGTGGAGATTGAGCGGCGGCAGTTGATTCCTTTCGACTTGCCTCCCGAAGTTTGTGATGTGATTCTGGCAGCCAGGCGTCCCTCCACTAAGGTGGTATACGCCTGCAGGTGGAACAAATTTGTGGCATGGTGCACAGCAAAGGCTGTGGATCCCCTTTCTGCCCCTCTTTCTGAGGTCCTTCTGTTCCTTCTCTCTCTGGCCCAACAGGGTTCTGCCCTGGGTACCATCAAGGGTTATCTTTGTGCTATCTCGGCCTTCCTCAGGCTCCCTGATCAGCCCTCCCTTTTCAAGTCCCCTGTTGTTAACAGGTTCTTAAAAGGCATTACTCACCTCTTCCCTCCTGTTCCGTTTGTAATGCCTCAGTGGGACTTGAACTTGGTTCTTACCTTTTAATGTGCGCTCCCTTTGAGCCTCTGCATAACTGTCCTCTTCGTCTTCTGACTCTGAAGACAGCCTTTCTGGTGGCCATCACCTCCGCTCGGCGGGTGAGTGAGCTCCAGGCTCTATCTTGCAAACCTCCCTTTCTGTCTGTTCATCCAGACAAGGTTGTTCTTCGGACGCGTCCGTCCTTCTTGCCAAAGGTGGTTACTGCTTTCCACATTGGGCAGACCATCACTTTGCCCACCTTCTTTCCGCCTCCGCATCCTTCCAGAGAGGAAGAGAGGCTCCACCGTCTGGACCCAAAACGTGCGCTCTCTTTCTATATTGACCGCACAAAACACTTCCGGGTGGATGACCAGCTCTTTGTTGGCTACGTGGGCGCCAAAAGGTCGGGCGGTGCACAAGAGGACCATCTCCCGCTGGGTTACCTTGTGCATCAAGACCTGCTATTCTTTGGCTAAGAAGGAGCCTCCTGTTGGGCTGCGTGCCCATTCCACCAGGGCAACGGCTGCTACCACGGCCTTGGGCCGCGGTGTTCCGCTGCCGGTTATCTGTCAGGCAGCTACGTGGGCCTCGCTGCACACGTTTACAAAGCATTACTGCCTTGACAGTCAGGTCCGGAGGGACGGCTTCTTGGCCGTTCTGTCCTCCAGGACTTCCTTGTCTGATCTTTGTTCGCAGACCCACCACCGGGGTTGGTATTGCTGGGGTATCTATTCTAAGGTAAGAATCTATCACTAACGTGTCTCTTTCAGATGCACAAGTTACTAACTTGTGTAACGATATATCTGTAAGAGACAGTAGTTAGTGATAGATTCCTACCGCCCCACCCATCCTCCCGTTCTGCGAACTGATTTCTAGGGTTAAGGACATCCCTTTCAGGGCCCTAGTATTTTTCGGACACCTGTGTCAGCTTCTTGCATGGCTCTGCGTTCCTGGCGCGGAAAGTCGTGTACAGAACTGACGTCAGCGCGCAGGGGCGGCGCCTAAGTACTGCCCGCGACGTCATCCCGGCGATCACGACGCCGACGACGGACGCGGAGCCGCACGACGCCGCCTACCGACGCGCAAGGGTACTGCTACGCAAAACTTTCCGGATCCAGCCTGACGCCTGGGGATATTCTAAGGTAAGGAATCTATCACTAACTACTGTCTCTTACAGATATATCGTTACACAAGTTAGTAACTTGTGCTTTAACACACATTTCCTCCCAAGCCATTTGTGATACCACTGTTACCTTAACTTGACATTGTACACACATTTATCTGAAAGACATCTAGCCACAGATTCCTTACCTTTGAATTTCCCAGTTGTCAGACTGGATCCAGAAGACTTTTCCTCAAGCAATACCCATGCGCGCCGGTAGGTGCAGTCAGTCAGCTCTGCATGACATCAGTGGCGCACACGCCGGAAGTGACGTCCGCATCAACTATATAGGCGCCACCTTGGCACGCTGTCAGTTCTTTTTTTTCTTCCTAGCCAGCCAGTGCAGATCCGTGAAAAGTGCTACCCTCTGTCACTTTTTGAGAGGCATTTTTCGACGTTTGCCAACTCTTTTTTGGTGTGTAGGATTTTCTATCATGTCCAAGAAGTCTGAATTCAAACCATGGAGCTCCTGTCACTATGCTAGGTTAGTGACGGACCCTCACTTGGTTAGTCTTTGGTGCCTGAAGCGCGACCATGTTTCAAAGTCGTCCTCTGACTGCTGGGCCATGGCTCCGAAAGCCTTGAGGGAGCTGTCCCTAAAGCTGCTTGTGGCCTGGCGCTCGTGATCATGTTCTCCCTAGTGATCTCGTTTTCAGTCTAAATGAAGGTCTGGGCACCGCTCTGGGAGTCCCATGTCTTCGTCCTCCCACTTAGTCATCGAGTTGGTCAGATAAGAAGCACAAAAAACAAAGGTCGAAGTGTGCTTCGACTTCTCCCCGTACGTCGGCTGTCGCGATGGATGATCCTCTGCGTTATAGGCCTCATTACCCAGAACCTGCGCCTGGGTCAGCTCCGACCTTCTTCACCTTCCTGAGGGCTGGACGACCCCCGCCCAGCACAAAGAATTCTATGACGCCATGTGCCTTGTATTTGGGCAGCTTGACCCTACCGGCGTGCCTTCGGGCCCCGTAGGCTCAGAGGCCCATTCTTATCCCTGACGAGCCGGATAGGCAGCGCAGACAGAACCCTTGGGTCCTAGTTCAGTTCCTCAGCCTGTTTCTGAAGAGCTAGGACTGGAGGAAGATTGGAAGGGGTCACTGGATTCTTTACAAAACCATTCTTATCAGGAAATGGACTGGTACGAGGACTTGGGTGAGGCCAGCAGACTGGATACTTCCAAAGATTCTTGCCTGCTTTCTCCCCCTACCATGGCTACGGAGGAGCGAGCATCATACGCAATGGTGGTTCGAAGGGCAGCTGAGGTCCTGGACCTTCAGCTTCCTTCAGTGGAAGTCAAGACCAACATCTTGACAGAGGTCCTGCAGCCAGGTGTCTCTTCCTCAGAACCCTTGCTGCCCTTCAATGAGGACTTGACAGATGTTCCTCTGGAAACCTGGCCCAAGCTCAGCAAGGGGCTCCTGTGAGTAGGACATTCTCCCGCCGCCATCGCCCTGCTCCAGGTGACCCAAATTTCCTCACCAGCCACCGAACCCTCGAGAGCTTGGTGGTCCAGCCATCTACTTCGCAGGGTGCATTCCCTTTTGCACCCCCAGACAGGGAATCCAAGAGGCTGGACAGTTGAGGTAAGAACATTTTTTCTTCTGCCAGCCTTGCTTGTGTTCAGTGAACACCGCATACCTTTTGGTCTGTTACTCCTACTCACTGTGGGAAATAGTTGCACAAGTGCTGCAAAAGGTCCCGGAGGAGGCCCGGACCATTCTCTCCCAAGCAGTATCAGACGGTGGCTGTTCGACGCCATGCTTGGTTGAGCATTACTGGCTTTTCAGGGCATGTCCAGGCCTCTCTCATGGACATGCCCTTTGATGGCACCCGTCTCTTCAAAGACGAGGTAGACATGGCGCTGGAGCACTTTAAGGACTAACGGGCTATAACCAAGTCCTTGGGCCTCTCAGTGGCCACACGCCCCCCCCCCCACCCCCCCATCTGCCTTTCGTGGCAATGGAAGGGGATTTCAGCTGTGCAAGCCATATCACAGCCACAAGACCATGCAAGTTCAGCAAGCTCTGCGCTGCCGTAGCCGCAGCTCGTTACGACCACATGTGTCGGGCGGGCAGAGGTCTGGTCAGTCCACCACCACCCTGCAGCCTCAGCATCAGAACCTTCCTAGTCCGGTCCTTTCAGATCATGGGCGGCGGTTGGTGATAGGATCAGCCATCATCTCCAACAATGGCAGAACATCAACACGGGCAGGTGGGTCCTCCAAATAGTCCGGAGGGGCTACTTCCTCCCCTTCAAGGCTAACCCTCCCTTCATGCCTCCATCTTTCAACTGGCTGACGGAGGATCATCTGATTTTGCTTCAGGAGGAAGTCCTGTCTCTCTTGGCCAAGGGAGCAATAGAGCGGTTACCAGTGCCAGAAGTGGGCTGTGGTTGTTAATCCCGCTACTTTTTGGTTCCGAAAAAGGACCTACGTCCTGTCCTAGACCTACGAGCCCTCAACTACTTCCTCAAAAAGGATAAATTCAAGATGCTCACTCTACCTCAGTTCTTGTCTTCCCTGGACCCAAGAGACTTCATGGTGGTGTTGGACTTGCAGGACGCCTATTTCCATATTCCTGTACTACCTGTCCATTGGTGCTACCTGCGGTTTACGATGGGCCACGAGCATTTTCATTTCACCGTGCTCCCCTTTGGCTTTACCAGCGCCCCTTGGGTGTTCACCAAGGTCATCTTCGCAGATCAGGGGTGCCAGTCTTCCCCCCATCTCTGACTGGCTGTTGAAGGTGGGTTCGCCACAGGCTGTTGTCTCCAACCTCCAGACTACGGTGGACCTCCTGTATTCGCTGGGTTTATCTATCAGCGTGCCAAAGTCACACCTGACTCCCTCTCAGAGACTCCCCGTCATCGGAGCGGTTCTGGACACAGTGCAGTTTCGGGTCTATCCTCCTGAGCAGCGAGTCCAGGATATTCAGGCTAAAATGCAGATGTTTGTCTATCCTGGGTTTCGGTGAGAATGACTCTGAGGCTGATGGGCTTCATATCCTCCTGCATCCTTCTAGTGACACATGCCAGATTGCATATGCAGGCTCTGCAGTGGGACCTGAAGTTCCAGTGGGCACAGCATCAGGGGAACCTCTCCGACATGGTCTAGATCTCAGACTGGACTTGCAGTGGCGGCTAATAAACCGTGATTGGATCAGAGGCAGACCCCTCTCCCTTCCCCAACCAGATCTCACTGTAGTGACAGATGTCACTTCTGCAATGGGGCAGCCATCTGGGAGAGGTGGAGATCA
Source organism: Calotriton arnoldi (assembly GCA_963921515.1). Classification (NCBI taxonomy): domain Eukaryota; kingdom Metazoa; phylum Chordata; class Amphibia; order Caudata; family Salamandridae; genus Calotriton; species Calotriton arnoldi. The sequence continues at coordinate 804,356 of CAWUFW010004739.1, read as the reverse complement.
GAGGACTTTAGTCTCAGGTGGAATCTGGACTCCAAATCAACCCGCTGGAGCTGCAAGCGATTCGATTGCATTGAAAGCCTTTCTACCCTCCATCAAAGGAAGGCTAGTTCAAGCGTTCACAGACAACACCGCCATGTGATACCTCAACAAACAGGGCGGAGTGAGGTCGTGGACTCTTTGTCAAGAGGCCCTGCGTCTCTGGAGTTGGCTGGAACAGCAGGGCACATCCCTGGTGGTTCAACAACTGGCAGGTTACCTGAATGCCAGAGCAGAAAACTCAGCCGTCGATGCATAGCAGATCACGAGTGGCGTATCCATCCGGAGGTGGCGCAAGGTCTCTCTCAGCATTAGGGAGAGCCTTGGTTACATCTGTTCGCCTTCGCAGAGAACGCGCAATGTCAGACGCTGGAGTTTCCAAGGCGGCTCTCGCTCTGAGACGCTTTTCGTCTTAGCTCCGGTCTCCTGTACGTCTTTCCGCCCATACCACTCCTGCCCGGATTTCTCAAGAAGATCAGGAACGACCAGGCCCAAGTCTTTCTTGTGACTCCAGACTGGGCACGGAGAGTCTGGGATCCTGAGCTTCTCAGCATGAGCATCGATCCTCCGATCAGGTTGCCCCTTTGGGAGGATCTTCTGTCACAGCAGCAGGGGAGGGTCCTCCTCCCGAACCTGTCAACTCTACGCCGCCTTGTGTGGAGATTGAGCTGTAGCAGTTGACAGCATTCGACCTTCCTCCCCCAAGTCTGTAATGTTATTTTTGTAGCCAGGCGTTCATCCACCTAGTTGGTAAACGACGACCGATGGAACAAATTTGTAATATATTGCACAGAAAATTCTATCAACCCTCTTTCTGCTTCCCTTTCTGATGTTTTGCTTTTTATTTTAACCCTTGCCTAGCAGGGCTCTGCTCTGTGCCCTCTAAAAGGGTACCTTTCCTCCCTGTCTACCTTTCTGCGGCTGCCAGACCAACCCTCATTATTTAAATCTGCCATTGTAAATAGATTCGTCAAAGGCCTTGTACATCTGTTCCCACCTACCCTTTTCATTATGCCTCAGTGGGACCTTAATTTGGTTCTTGCATTCCTGATGTGCGCTTCATTTGAACCAGTGGCGGCCGCTCCATTAGGGCGTCGGAGTGCCGCCCCACTGCTTTCTCACAGTGCGAGAAGCTGAAAATAAAATGGTATTTCAAATACCATTTTATGTTCTGCTTCTCGCGCTGCGAGAAAGCAGACGTCGGGTATGCCTGGTTGGGGGCGGGTGGGAGGGATTGCCTGTTTGGGGGCGGGCGGGCGGGTCAGGGAGGAGTGGCTTGCATCACTCTGAGTGCCCTAACTGCTTGGTCGGCCCTGGGGCCGACCAGAGCAGTCATGCGCACTCTACATTTTCTCTATGTAGGCTGCATGCTGCCTACATAGAGAAAATGGCGTCCCTACTGGTGCCCGGCTGGGCGCCGTCCGGGACTCTGCACCAATCACAACGCTGCCATTGCATTGTGTGATTGGCTTAGGGGAGGGGAGGGGAGGGAGGATGCATGCTTCCTTCCAGTTCCAGGAAACCCCGGCGGGACCGTCACCCGGCCAGGAACGGAGGCGGCGCGGGACCGGTAAGGTAAGTTTTTAATATATTTTTCTCAAAACCACCCCCTTGCGGGATCCCCCCTACACAAACCCCCCCTCCCGCGAATAATGCGACCCGCGACTGCCCTGATGTGTCCCGAGTCCTATAGCTGGTTCGCAGTAACGAGTTACTGCATGCACTGTAGACACCGTCATTTCTTTGAAAAGAAGCACACAGTTTCATACCGCACAACGGCACATCCTTACAGTAGCACACCAGCACGTGTTTCATCTGCCCCCTAATTACATTCCTACTACAATTTTGCAGTTTGTTGCTGCAAGTAGCGGTCATGAAAATCCACCGATATTGTCTAGAATTGTAGCCCTGCCTAATTGTACCACACAAAACAGTTGAGATAAAACCACCCTGTTATTTTTCACTAAGGAAAAGCTAAATTACGAGGCCGTGGCCCATCTGTGTTAGTTTAAATAAAAGTGTGATTGCAATACCTCCTACAGCCCTTTCCTGCCAATGAAAAAGGATAAAATGAATTAATGAAAATAAATCGTTAAACCACAAGAGACCTTTGGCGAGATATCCAGGACCTGTGAGGAATTACTGTGCACCTCTGCATGTGTGGAGTGCGTGTCTGCACGTGCGCTCCTGTGTGCGTGAGCAGTTTTGTGGTTTTCATTGTACAAGAAAATAATTTATAGTGTGGGTGGGTAAGTCAATAAGGGAGTTAACAGACAAGCCAGGATATGTGTGATTCACACATCACTAAATTGTCACAGAGTGGATGCCTCAAAGCGCTACACAGCAGGCAGCAAAGAACAGCAGCTACTTCCGACCATCTTGCCACTCTGATTGATTGCATCCCTTGTCGGCTGCACGTCTAGTTGGCGACCGGTTGCCCATCAGTGTAGTCCGTTGCACCATCATTATTTCCAAGCAGTGCAGTCACTCATGTGTCAAGTATTTTTAAATAGACTTTTCTTTGACTTGAGAGCCGGAGGCGTCAGATGTCCGCATCTGCAGATTGCGCTGTGAATCCCTGACTTATGACACGAGTGTGCCGCGCGAGAGGCACGGAGAAGCGCGCGCCAGCATTAGTATGCAGCACACCGTGCACCCCTCATTACCAGACATAAGACACCCATGGATTACAGAGCCCGCAGTCCCAGTGAGATTACCGACACTTTGCATTAGCGCCGCTGGCTTGGCGCTGTAACACCCAGGCCAGCAGCGTTCCGGGAGCAGCAAGGTTAAACAAATGGACGCTCGACACCCACTCCAGTCAACTTTTCTTTCGACTGCCTCGCTAGCGGCACAGCTCCCTTATTTATTGCACAGCCCAAGCTCTTTAGCAGACTGAAGGGTCGGGGGTCACATTTCTGACTTTCAGAGCGGGCTGCTGCAGTGCATGGCCCCATCTTTGTTAAGCCAGTCTGGCATGCCGTCCCATATTTGTCCAAATTTATTATGTGCCGGATGGGTAGCCGAGTTCCCTCCTTGTAGGTACATTTTATTTGTAAATGACTTGCTGAATACTAAATATGGCTGTGGTAATTTAGGGCACATCGGCCATTTAAAAAATATATATATATTTGTGCTAGGGGAAAGGCGTGAACAAAGGCATACAGCAATAATCTTTTTTTGGCCACGGGTGTCACATTTTTTAATTGTAATCTTCATGCACACTTTGTAAAATGGTAACACTAGATAATTCTGGAGCGACGTATCTCCATCACCTCTATAGCTCATAAAAATTAGCAATTTATTAAATGATAAATAATTCAATCGTATTGCTTTATTAACCTTCCTGCTTCCTCAAATTTGCTTGAAAATGCACTGTTTGTCCACTCTTTCTTCAAAATTTTCTCGGGGGGAGAACTTCCCCGAACCCCCCGTAGGTTGTTAGGGCTCGCTCGCCGCACTGCAGTATGACAATAATTTTGCGCCTCACCCCTTTCAAATGTCACCAGCCGCCACTGATTTGAACCTCTGCACATTTGCCACCTCCGGCTGCTTGCCATCAAAACAACCTTTTTATTAGCAATCACATCCGCCAGGAGGGTGACCAAATTGCAGGCTATGTCATCCAAGCCTCCTTACCGGACGATATTCCCTGATAAATTGGTGCTTCGCACTAGTGTAGGAAGCTGGCTCTGTATACTATACCAAAATGAGGTATAGAGTGCACAGAGTCCAGTGGAACCCCAAAGGTAGGCAGAGGTAAAAGTCGATAGCACCTTACTCTCTATTTGTGGTAGTGTGGGCAAGCAGTAAGGCTTTATCCGAGGGTAGTGTTAAGCATTTGTTGCACACACTCAGGCAGCAAATGATGTCACACACTCAAAGACTGAACTCAGACCAATTTGTTTGTATAAACAATATTATTTAGTTATATTTATTTTCTAGAACCAAGCAAGCCTGGCACAGGTAAGTGTAAGTGATACTTTTCAAGGCAAGTTGAACAATACAAGCAAGCTGAATGAAAATAACTTTGTGTTCGAGGCATGTGAGCTGTAGATCACATGCTTTGCATACTCCTGCCATCTAGCGATGGGTCCGGATGTTTGCAAGTTGTTTTTCTTCAAAGAAGTCTTTCCAGTCGCGAGGTAAGGTGACTCTTCCTTTCGGTGATAGTGCACATGGGCATCGACTCCATTGTTAGATTGTTTTTTTCCGCCATTGGGTTCGGACGTGTATTGCTGCGCTCCGGTTCGAAAACGTTCTTCAGGTTCCACTCGGTGCGCAATCCACTATACCCGCGTCGGTATTGTTTCGTACGCGTATCCCTCTTCTCCGCGTATCGTATTGGTCGAAGAAAATTTCTATTTTGATCGGAAGACTCATGGAAAGCCGTCGGGCTTAACCGCGTCGGTCCACTTCGCAGTCGATGGAACGGACTCCATTCAAATTCTATCCTCTGTGCCACGCAAAATATCTGCGCACCGACTCGCACAAAGTATGCAATTTGTGCTTATCTCCAGAGCACAACGAACAAGACTGCGACGCGTGCAGATCGTTTCGATCTAAGAAAACGCTCCGTGATCGTCTGGCTCGACGTCGTGAATTGCAAAGCCAGAACATTGAATACACGCTGGACATCGTTGGTGAAGGATCCGAGCAAGAAGAATTCGATGCACAAGGGGCCGAAGAGGAGCAGGAAGAGCAGCCCGTATCTATTCCTGAATCGGATTCCAAGATGGAAGACGGCATACCTAAAGGTCAAGGTCCCGTGAGTACCGGACGCCCCTTGCCCCAAAATCCAACTCAGACTATGCAAAAGGCTTCGGTTCCACCTTCGGGGCCAAGGTCGGCACCGAGAAGATGTTTCTGATGCCCCGCCTCCCAGCTCGGCACCGAAACATGTTATCTGAAAGAGACACGTTAGTGACAGATTCCTTACCTTAGAATATCCCCAGGCGTCAGGCTGGATCCGGAAAGTTTTTTGCGTAGCAGTACCCTTGCGCGTCGGTAGGCGGCGTCGTGCGGCTCCGCGTCCGTCGTCGGCGTCGTGATCGCCGGGATGACGTCGCGGGCAGTACTTGGGCGCCGCCCCTGCGCGCTGACGTCAGTTCTTCTTTTTCCGCGCCAGTAAGCGCAGATCCGGGAAGAGCAGTGCCCTAATCACTTTTTGACTATCTTTTTTGTGAAATTTTTCACTGTTTTCTTCAACGAGTCTTCACGACTCCTAAGGTGTCGTAGGGATGCCCGGCTTTAAGCCCTGCGAGGAATGTGGTCGTATGATGTCCATCACGGACCCCCACCTTGAGTGTCTCTTCTGTCTCGGCCGAGACCACGACACGAAGTCGTGCCCTGACTGCCGGAAACTTCATCCGAAGGCTTTGCGAGAGCGGTCTCGAAAGCTCCTTGAAGTCCGGCAGTCGGCTCCGCGCCGCACCAAGCCCCGGTCCCGGGAGAGGTCGAGGGGCCGGACGCGGAGTCCCCGCCGTTCGTCGGAATCCAAGTCTTCGCGCTCCTCCGGTAAGTCGAAGCACAAGAAGTCTAAGCGGCGTCATCGCTCTAAGACTTCGCCTCGCCGGTCGCGCGACTCGGCTGAGGTCCCTGTCGGCACCGTCCCCGCGGCCCCGGACGTGCCTGTCGAGTTGCCCCCGCATTACCCGTCCTACCCGGGTTCGGGGGCGACTCCGGCCGAGCTACAGAAATTCCTGTCGGCCATGGCCCGCCTCTTCGGGCCTCAAGGTCCCTCCGGTGCGCCTTCGGGCCCCGCGGGCCCTGATGGGGTTGCTCCGGCGCCGCCGTCGACTCCGGTCCCGGCGTCGCCTGTCCCACCAGCCTTCGTCCCGGCCTCGGCTCCGGCCCCGGCCTCGACCCCGGTTCCGGTGGTGCCGCAACCCCCATCGACGCCGGTTGACCTAACCACGCCTCCGCCGACGCCGATGTCCCCGGTGCCGCTTCCGACGCCGTCCGGGGCTCCGGGCGGCGTCGTTCCTCGGTTCTCCCCGGGTCCGGACATGGAGCCGGACCGCGCCGCCCGACGCCGGTTCCGGCGCCGATGAGACCTTGGGTCCCTTATGTCCCTCCTCCTCCATCTTTTCAACCTGAGGAGGACCAGGAGAGCTGGGAGGGGTCTGACGACCCTCTCACACAACAGTGCGAGTTTGACCCGGACTGGGTTGAGGAACTTGGGGATGCCAGTGGGCTGGATACCTCCCCCGACTCTGGCATGCTGTCTCCTCCCGTGGCAACGGAGGAGGGGCTAATTTTGCAACGGTGTTGCGTAGAGCTGCTGGAGCCTTAAATCTCCAGTTGCCTACAGTGGCCGTCAGGACTAACCTCCTGACTGAAGTGCTTCAGCCGGCGGCCTCCTCTTCGGAGCCTGTGCTGCCGTTCAACGATGCACTCACTGACGTTCTTTTGGGTGCCTGGTCCAAACCCACCACAGGGGCTCCTGTGGATAGGAACGTGGCCCGACGCCATCGCCCGGCTCCGGGCGACCCCCTGTTTCTCTCCCAACACCCCACCCCTGAGAGCTTGGTTGTCCAAGCCTCTGCCTCCCAAACAGCCTTCCCTACCGCCCTCCGGATAGGGAATCCAAGCGCCTGGATCACTTTGGGAAGAAGGCTTTCTCTTCCTCCAGTGCTGGCTTGCGGTCTGTTAATACCGCTTGCCTCTTGGGCCGATACACCCACTCCCTGTGGGATTCGGTGGCTGATGTTTTGCCGCAGTGTTCTGAGGAGGTCCAGACACTGCTTACCCGCGCTATTGCGGAAGGGCGTGATGCGGCTAAATATACCATCCGCTGTGGCCTTGATACCGCCGACTCGCTGGGCAGATCGCTTGCAACGACGGTGGCGCTGCGTCGCCACGCCTGGCTGAGAACCCCTGGTTTTTCAGGGGATGTCCAGAATACTCTCATGGACATGCCCTTTGATGGAGTCGGTCTTTTTGGTTCGAAGGCAGACCATGCGCTGGAGCGTTTCAAGGACTCACGGGCTACTGCTAAGTCCCTGGGCCTTGCTGTTGTGCGCCCTCCGCAAACGTCTGCTTTTCGCCCCTTTCGTGGCCACGGAAGGGGCGCCCAGTCACGTCCACAGGCCGGCCAACGGCCCGCGCAGCAAGCGCCTCGCGTGGCCGAGGACGTGGATACCGCCGTGGCGGTTCGGGCAACCAGCGTGCGGGTCAGGCCACCACCTCCAACCCGTCCGCGGCCTCCAAGCCCTCCTAGTCCCTCCTTTCAGGTGCACAGCACGCCAGTCGGGGCAGGGTCCGCCATCACCTTCACCACTGGCGTCCCATCACCTCGGACAAGTGGGTCTTGGACATTGTCCGAAGGGGCTACTCCCTCCCCTTCGAGACCACCCCCCAGCCATGCCACCTCCATTCCACCGCATGTCAGGGGATCACTTGGTGCTTCTACAGAAGGAAGTCACGGCCCTCTTGGCCAAGAGGGCCATCGAGCGTGTTCCGACCCCAGAAGTAGGGCGTGGTTGCTACTCCCACTACTTTCTGGTGCCCAAAAAGGACAAGGAGGACATGCGTCCTATCTTGGACCTCCGGAACGTCAATCGCTTCCTCCGGAAGGAGAAGTTCAAGATGCTCACCCTAGCTCAGGTCTTGACTGCCCTCGACCCCGGAGACTGGTTGGTAGCGTTGGACTTGCAGGACGCCTATTTCCACATCCTCGTCCTGCCGGCCCACCGGCGTTACCTTCGGTTCACGGTAGGCCTCGAGCATTTTCAGTTCACCGTGCTCCCCTTTGGCCTTACCAGTGCCCCTCGGGTGTTCACGAAAGTGATGGCGGTGGTCGCAGCTCATCTGCGCCGGGCAGGGGTTTCAGTCTTCCCCTACCTCGACGACTGGCTGCTGAAGGCGGGCTCGCCCCAGGCAGTCGTCTCCCACCTCCAGACTACGGCCGAACTCCTGCACTCGCTGGGGTTCTCCATCAATGTGCCAAAGTCGCATCTGATTCCTTCTCCACAGCTCCTTTTCATCGGAGCAGTTCTGGACACGACGCAGTTTCGGGCCTATCCTCCCGAACGGCGAGTCCGGGATATTCAGGCTATGATTCCGATCTTTCAGCCTTTATCCTGGGTTTCGGTACGGATGACCCTGAGGTTGCTGGGCCTCATGGCCTCCTGCATCCTGCTGGTCACTCATGCCAGATGGCATATGCGGGCTCTGCAGTGGGACCTGAAGTTCCAGTGGGCGCAGCACCAGGGCGACCTGTCCGATCACGTCCAGATCTCGGAGGGGACTGCAAAACAGTTGCAGTGGTGGCTCTCGAACCGGCAATGGGTCATGGGCAGATCCCTCTCCCTTCCCCAGCCAGAGCACACAGTTGTGACGGACGCGTCCCTTCTGGGATGGGGCGGTCACATGGGAGAGGCGGAGATCAGAGGCCTCTGGTCTCCCGGCGGAGTCCCGGCTCCATATCAACCTTCTGGAGCTCCGGGCGATCCGACTTGCACTCAAGGCATTCCTTCCCTCTGTCAAAGGGAAGGTAGTGCAGGTGTTCACAGACAACACCACCGCCATGTGGTACTGCAACAAACAAGGCGGGGTGGGGTCGTGGACCCTTTGTCAGGAGGCTCTGCGCCTCTGGACATGGCTGGAACATCAGGGCATGTTCCTGGTGGTTCAACACCTGGCAGGTTCCCTGAACGCCAGGGCGGACGAACTGCAGCCGCAGGTGCATGATGGATCACGAATGGCGTCTTCACTCGGAAGTGGCGCAAGGACTCTTTCTACAGTGGGGAGAGCCTTGGTTAGATCTATTCGCCACCGAAGAGAACGCGCAATGTCATCAGTTCTGCGCGTTGGAATTTCCAAGGCGGCACTCGCTCGGCGACGCTTTTCGTCACGAGTGGAGTTGCGGTCTATTGTACGCCTTTCCGCCTATACCACTTCTACCCAGAGTGTTGAAGAAGATTCGGCACGACCGGGCCCAAGTCATTCTTGTGGCTCCGGACTGGGCTCGAAGAGTTTGGTATCCCGAGCTACTCAATATGAGCGTAGATCCCCCGATCCGTCTGCCTCTTCGGGAGGATCTTCTGTCGCAGCAGCAGGGGACGGTCCTCCACCCGAACCTGTCCAGTCTACACCTGCTTGCGTGGAGATTGAGCGGCGGCAGTTGATTCCTTTCGACTTGCCTCCCGAAGTTTGTGATGTGATTCTGGCAGCCAGGCGTCCCTCCACTAAGGTGGTATACGCCTGCAGGTGGAACAAATTTGTGGCATGGTGCACAGCAAAGGCTGTGAATCCCCTTTCTGCCCCTCTTTCTGAGGTCCTTCTGTTCCTTCTCTCTCTGGCCCAACAGGGTTCTGCCCTGGGTACCATCAAGGGTTATCTTTGTGCTATCTCGGCCTTCCTCAGGCTCCCTGATCAGCCCTCCCTTTTCAAGTCGCCTGTTGTTAACAGGTTCCTAAAAGGCATTACTCACCTCTTCCCTCCTGTTCCGTTTGTGATGCCTCAGTGGGACTTAAACTTGGTTCTTACCTTTTTAATGTGCGCTCCCTTTGAGCCTCTACATAACTGTCCTCTTCGTCTTCTGACTCTGAAGACAGCCTTTCTGGTGGCCATCACCTCCGCTCGGCGGGTGAGTGAGCTCCAGGCTCTATCTTGCAAACCTCCCTTTCTGTCTGTTCATCCAGACAAGGTTGTTCTTCGGACGCGTCCGTCCTTCTTGCCAAAGGTGGTTACTGCTTTCCACATTGGGCAGACCATCACTTTGCCCACCTTCTTTTCGCCTCCGCATCCTTCCAGAGAGGAAGAGAGGCTCCACCGTCTGGACCCAAAACGTGCGCTCTCTTTCTATATTGACCGCACAAAACACTTCCGGGTGGATGACCAGCTCTTTGTTGGCTACGTGGGCGCCAAAAAGGTCGGGCGGTGCACAAGAGGACCATCTCCCGCTGGGTTACCTTGTGCATCAAGACCTGCTATTCTTTGGCTAAAAAGGAGCCTCCTGTTGGGCTGCGTGCCCATTCCACCAGGGCAACGGCTGCTACCATGGCCTTGGGCCGCGGTGTTCCGCTGCTGGTTATCTGTCAGGCAGCTACGTGGGCCTCGCTGCACACGTTTACAAAGCATTACTGCCTTGACAGTCAGGTCCGGAGGGACGGCTTCTTTGGCCGTTCTGTCCTCCAGGACTTCCTTGTCTGATCTTTGTTCGCAGACCCACCACCGGGGTTGGTATTGCTGGGGTATCTATTCTAAGGTAAGGAATCTGTCACTAACGTGTCTCTTTCAGATGCACAAGTTACTAACTTGTGTAACGATATATCTGTAAGAGACAGTAGTTAGTGACAGATTCCTTACCGCCCCACCCATCCTCCCCGTTCTGCGAACTGATTTCTAGGGTTAAGGACATCCCTTTCAGGGCCCTAGTATTTTTCAGACACCTATGTCAGCTTCTTGCATGGCTCTGCGTTCCTGGCGCGGAAAGTCGTGTACAGAACTGACGTCAGCGCGCAGGGGCGGCGCCTAAGTACTGCCCGCGACGTCATCCCGGCGATCACGACGCCGACGACGGACGCGGAGCCGCACGACGCCGCCTACCGACGCGCAAGGGTACTGCTACGCAAAAAACTTTTCCGGATCCAGCCTGACGCCTGGGGATATTCTAAGGTAAGGAATCTGTCACTAACTACTGTCTCTTACAGATATATCGTTACACAAGTTAGTAACTTGTGCGTTAAGCCTTCCGGCTTGGGATCGAGTCGGCCAAAGTCAGGCACCGAGCCGAAACCTTTGGGCTCAAAGCCGAAGACTGCTTCGGAGCTGAAGCCCTCGACGCCGAAATCGAAAAGGGCTTTGGAGCCCAAACCTTCAGCGCCGAAAGGTCATTCCATCCCGGCACCGAAGTCCTCGGTGCCAAAACCGAAAAATGCTCCTTTGAAGCTGCATGATTCCATTCTTAACCTCCCACCACCCAAATCGGATCCTAAACAAAACGACATTTACATTAATCCTGATACAGGACATCTTCTTACCAAACTGCCTCAGAGCCAGTACCGTTACAATATCAGGGGTCAGGTGTGTACTCCCTGTATTTTCTAATTCCCAAAAAGGACGGATCCTTGAGACCTATTCTGGACCTCAGAGAACTAAACCACTACATACTGTCAGAACATTTCCATATGGTGACACTTCAACAAGTGCTCCCACTTTTGCAACAGGGCGACTTTGTGTACTCTACACTAAAGCCACAATTCACTTACTACACCAACTAGGGTTTACAGTGAATGCGTTGAAGTCCCATCTGCAGCCTTCAAACACACAGACTTATCTGGGAGCCACTATAGACATTCAAAAAAAACTCTAGCCTCCCCCAATACAGCCAGAATTCTCAGTATTCAGTCTCTTCTCGCTCATTTTCAGCCCAACCAATCATTACCATCCAGAGTCTTCATGCAACTGCTAGGAATGATGGTGTCTTGCATCGTGATCGTTCCCCATGCAAGACTTCACATGCGTCCCCTTCAAGAATGCTTAGCAAGTCAGTGGAACCAGTCGCAGGGTACATTGACCGATCTAGTGTTGGTAGATTGCCACACCCATCGCTCTCTGCAGTGGTGGAACCCACAAAATGTATCCAACGGGCGGCCCTTCATCCACCCTGTTCCACAGATAGTGCTAACAGCAGACGCATCGCTCACTGGTTGGGGTGCTCACTTAAACGATCACACAATCTGAGGATTGTGGAATCTAAAGCACAAAAGTCTCCATATAAATCACCTAGAGCTACTTGCAGTGTTTCTAGCGCTCGGAGCCTTTCAAATTCACCTCATAGGCAAAGCTGTCCTACTCCGCACGGACAACATGACAGCTATGTACTATAGACAAAAATAGGGGGGAGGGACACACTCTCCAACTGTCACGCCTAGCACAAGGCATTTGGAAGTGGGCTATACACCACAAGATTCCTCTCCTGGCAGAGCACCTTCCAGGAGTAAACAATCAGATTGCAGACCTCAGCAGACAGAGACTGCAAATCCACGAGTGGGAACTTCATCCCCAGATTCTTCTCCCCTACTTTCAGGAATAGGGATTTCCTCACATAGACCTGTTCGCCACAGCACAAAACGCAAAATGCCCAAGCTTTGCCTCCAAGTTTCCAAACCCACTCTCCAAAGGCAATGCCCTATGGATGAACTAGTCAGGGATATTTGCTTACGCTTTTCCCCCTCTCCCAATCATTCCGCTGGTAGTTCGGAAGCTCAGGCAGACATCCCTCACACTGATTCTCATAGCTCCCACATGGGCACGTCAACCCTGGTTCACCACCCTGCTGGAGCTGTCAGTAGTTCCACGCCAAAAGCTACATCTCACCTCCAGTCTCCTCACTCAGAGCCATGGAGAAATCAGGCATCCAAATCCCAAAGAACTCAACCTGGCGATCTGGCTCCTGACGTCATAGAGTTTGGTTATTTACAATTCCCAGCAGACTGTATGAATATCCTAAAAGAGGCTAGAAAGCCTACTACTCGGGCATGTTATGCAGCAAAATGGAAAAGATTTGTTATCTATTGTAACAATATCAATCCTCTTGATACTTCTGTGCAGAACATCATCTGTTACATTTACAGCAATCTGGACTAGCCTACACATTCATTTGCTTACATCTAGCAGCAGTAGCTGCATACTTACAAAACAGACAACACTTCTCTCTATTCAGAGTGCCAGTGATTAAAGCCTTTATGGGAGGATTAAAAAGAGTAATACCACCAAGAGTCCCACCTGCACCAGTGTGGAACTTTAACAAAGTCCTAACAAGGCTAATGGGTCCACCATTTGACCAATGCATAGGTGTCAATTTCAATTCCTCTCATGGAAGGTTGCTTTCCTCATCGCAATAACTTCACTAAGGAGAGTTTGTGAACCCCAGGCATTAACTATACAAGAGCCCTTCTTTCAACTTCACAAAGACAGAGTGGTTCTTCGAACCAATCCTAAATTTCTCCCTAAAGTAGTTTCTGCCTTACATATCAATCAATCGGTTGAGTTACCTGTGTTCTTTCCTCAACCTGATTCTGTAGGAGAACGAGCTCTACACACACTTGATGTTAGAAGAGCTCTACTATATTACATGGAAAGAACAAAAGAATTTTGTAAAACAAAGCAATTCTTTGTTGCTTTTTCTCCACCACACAAAGGCAATCCCATATCTAAATCAGGCATTGCAAGATGGATCGTAAAATGTATCTAGACATGTTATGTGAAAGCAAAAAGAACTTTGCTAATACGCCCTAGAGCGCATTCCACTCGCAAAAGAGGGGCTACTATGGCCTTCTTAGGGAATATTCCCCTAGCTGACATCTGTAAGGCAGCAACATGTCTACACTGCACACATTCACCAAACACTATTGTGTAGATGCGTTAGCGAGGCAACAAGCTAATGTAGGCCAGGCAGTACTTAAAACACTGTTTCAGACAACAACTACAGGTTAGCCAACGCGTTGGGAGTTTACTGCTGTATAGTCTATGCAAAGCATGTGATCTACAGCTCACATGCTTTAAACGGATAATGTTACTTACCCAGTAAGCACCTGTTCTTGGCATTTAGAGCTGTAGATTCACATGCGTCCACCCGCCTCCCCGGTCTCCTGTAGTTGTTGCAGTTCTCAGTTTACATACATACGCATCGGCACCTCTATTCTACACTTACTAACTCCATTCTCACAATCTAACAATGGAGTTGATGCCCATGCGCACTATCACCGAAAGGAGGAGTCACCTTACCTCGTGACTGGAAAGACTTCTTCGAAGAAAAACAACTTGCAAACATCCAGCCACAAACTAGATGGCAGGAGTATACAAAGCATGTGAATCAACAGCTCTACATGCCAAGAACAGCTGCTTACTGGGTAAGAATCATTATCCTACAGGTATGTAAATACTTTTGAATACAGTGAAAATTACTGTTAGATTACGTTTCAGATTACTTTATGGATAACTTTTTCTACTCCGTGTGATATGCCTAGATATCACACTGGGACATATCCTAGAGAAAAGGCAAGAAAAGCTGTTTTTAGATATTTGCAGTTTTTCAAGTTCTCATACAAAACCAACACCACACTTAAAACAATTTTCAAGAAAAGCAGTCAATGCAATCCTATGGAAGGAAATTGAGTTATCGGTTTGCAGGTAGGTACAAGTTTGTAGGAGTTGGTATTCTGGGGTTGGAACCGGGGTTCCCCCAGGGTCAAGGAGGCACTCTTGAAACACCCTCCACATCACTAGGGTGGCCGGGTGCAGAATGCTGAGGCCCAATGTTATCCAATGGGGGATAGGAGGCCTCTAGTTGGTGACTGCTCACGAGCAGGCCACAAGGTTGTGGGAGCAAAGCTCCTGGTGTTAGGCTCAGGGCAAAGGGGGATCCGAGTTAGCACCTAAAGTACACCCGCAGCAGTGTAGGTGTGGCTGGGTGCAGGGTGCTGTTTTGGCATTGGGTGCCCTGTTGTTTTCAATGGGGATTCTCCGGTTTCAACAAGGACTGCAGGGTCGGGGACGAAGATCTTCTGGAGGTGACCACCGGTTGGAGATGTAAGTTGGGATGCCGGGGGATGCTGAGACATAGTCGGTTGGGCCGCCCAAGGCCGTGGGACGTCGGGTGCAGGGTGTCTTTAGGCGTCCGGTTTTCTTACCAGTTTCGATCGCTGGGGTCCTCCAGAAAGAGACTGCAGGCGTCGTTTGGAGAGTCGAGGCAGGTCAGAGATCACCAGACCTCAGGTCAGGATTGCCGGGGAGACCTCCTCGTGGTGTTGGGCCACTCTAACTCGGGCCGTGGGCGTCGGGTGCAGAGTGATGGAGACTCGCGATTTTGGCAGGGGCCCGAGTCTGTGGGTGAGCAAATCCGGTGCTCACAGGAGACAAAGTCTTTGGCTTGGAAGGCAGGGCAGGTCCTTCGGGTTCTTGAGGCTGCTTGTTGCAGGACACACCGGGATTTCACTGGAGCAGGTTCGAGGTGGCGACAGGCCGGTAGGGCTGGGGCCAAGTCAAAGGGCGTCGTCTTAATTTAAGCACGGCTTCTTCGGTCCTTCTTCTCATCTTTTTGGCGATTCTTGTCTGAGGAGGCAAGGTTCAGGGTTGCCCCTAAATGCTAGATTATGGGGTGTTACAGGTAAGTAAAGGTTGGGACCAATGGGTCCCTTCCTTGGGGTGGGTACCCCCCCTATTATGCCACCCTCCAGTGGGAGGGGGGGCATATGCCTCACTCTTGTTGGCTGGGTCCCCCCATCTGCAAGATGGCGGGGACTGAGTAAGTAAGTAAGTGTTTATTGTACAGTTAATTAAAACCTTTACAAACGGGCATCTCATGTCATTATCCAAAACATCAATTTAAAAGGCTGTTAGCCACCGTTAAAAACACAATAAAATAACATTAAAAATGAGCCCCCCAAACCTTAGTTGGCCAAAGTCCAGATTAGCGACTTTTATAAACAGAAATTTAGCAGCAATGCAGAAAATGTTATCCTCCTTAGTCAGAGTCTTAGCAGCAGGATGGAGGAAGCAGCAAGAAGCAGGTGCCAGAGTGTGCAGAAGAAAGTGCGGAGTGCAGCAGCGACTTTTTTAGCTCAGTGCATGGCAGCAAAATGTAACCCGCTATTGTGTTCGGCGTTTAGCTCTCAGGGTACAACAGGCTATCTACATAGTTGATTAAGACCTTTGCACCAAAATAAAATACTTACATTAAAGCCATTGAGAGATAGTAGGAACTGGTTGTGCAAGATAGGAAGGGTTTCTGTTAACAACTAATTTTGAAAGTTCAGTACTAGCGTTCCGCAGCGTCAGGCTCCTGGCCCGATTGCTGTTTTTAGGGGGTTGTTGTGGCATGGGTGGGCTGCTCCCTCAACCGCTCGGAGTCGGATGATCCATTTAAGTGCAAGATGTGCCAGGGGCTTGACTGTGCTAGCGTTCTCGGTGTAATGGAGATGCAGTCAGAGTCTTGCGCGTGGTGGGTCAGGGAACCGGGTTCAGCCCAGCAGCAATGCCACATCACAGGCGATCAGGTTGTTTCTTGATGCTGAGTTCAGCGGCGGTTAAGAATTTTACCAGGCGACAGCTTAGTTGGATGTCTTCACCAGAGAAGCTTGCTAGCACCGCTTGCCTACGGGTCCGTATACGTTTCTTATTGAAGAGTGGTCTAAGGAGGGACCGGCGCTCCCGTGTTAATTCCCTACATAGGGTGATGAGGTGCACTATGTCCTCTTCTCCTTCGCCGCAGAGTCAACAGATTGCTGGCTTCGGAGGGCGTAGCCACGGCGGCTAGTGGTATGCAGATGGTAATAAGCCTAGACGAAATCTCAGGAACTTCTCTTTGGTGGTTTTAGAGAAGCTGGTATGGAGGTATGCTTGAGGTGTTGCTTTACTGTAGGTCTGTATGGTAAGCCAGCCATGTGCACGTTCTGACAGGATGGCTTTGTCTTGTATGATAGATTCTTTTTTAACAATGTTGTTTACTGTTTTTTTTAAACTTGCCAAGGTCCCTGATGATTCCCAGAGGTGCCGTATCCCCAGCTGATCAAGTGTTGTGTCCGAATAGTGTCTTGCTGGGCAGGTCTCTGTGCCTTGTAGTTCCTTCCACAGGTAGGCGTTTAGCGAGTCGGGCTGTCCTCTTTTGATTTTATACCAGTTTTTAATAAATGTTCCTTTGCGGGCCAGGTCTTGTCTTTGTAACCCGAATTCAAGGCTCATTTGTGCGGGTGATGTATTTCCTGGTAACCCGTAAATCATTCTCAAAGCTCTTGCTATGGTGCCATTCAGTGTTTCAGCATCCCTCCCTCTCATGGCTTCGCTTCCGTAGGTGATAATGGTATTAGTTTTGCCTGTATCACCCTGGTTAGGGGGAGAAAACATGGTCCTGAGATCTTATTTTTTAGGTTTCTTAGTGCCACTGCTGTCATTATTTCCCTCTTTTTTTATAGCCTCATGTTGAGCTGTGTAGTTGCCTTTGTTATCAATGATAACTCCCAGGTATTTGTAGTCTTGTACAACTTCCAGCTTGCGTTTTGCCAGGAACCAGTTGTGCTTTTGTTTTTATCTTCTGGTTGTTTACACTCATGACTTTTGTTTTTTCTTGGTTAATGCGGAGTCTATTGGCCTCCGAATATCGAGATGTAATGTCGAGCAAGCGTTGTAGACCTATGGGAGTCCGGCTAATGAGCACCAGGTCATCTGCGTAGAGTAGATTGGATAGCTGACGGCCTTCTAGCTTAGGGGCGTGTGAGTTGCTTTCATTAAGAAGGACTGATAGCTCAGCCATAAAAAGGTTAAAGAGTGTTGGGGCAAGCACGCAGCCTTGTTTTAATCCTGAGGTTGTATGAATCTTTTTTGTTAGGTGGTCTCCTGCCCCCAGCTTTACTTGCACCCAGGTGTTACTGTGCAAAAGAATTAGTTGTTTTAGGAGCAGCGATGGGATGTTCAGCCTTTTTAGTTTTTGCCACAATAGGTTTCTGTTTATATGGCCGAACGCCGAGCTGTAGTCGATGAAGCACAGGTACAGAGGCTGTTTTGTTACAAGAGCGGCATCTATCATTAATGAAAGGGCTGAGATGTTGGTAGTGGTACACATGTTCTTGCAGAAGCCTGTTTGATTATATGATATTGCTGCGATTTCTGTGGCCCAGGACGTTAATTCTTGAAGAAGTACTCCTGCATAGTATTTGGCTTCATTGTCCAGTAGAGCTACCAGCCAATAGCTTTTCGGATCGTTCCTATGCCTTTTTTGTAGATGGGTGAAATGATCGAGCCCCTCCATGATGATGGTACTGTTGATGTTTGCAGAATTGATTCGAAGATCAGTTTTAAAACTGAAGCCCAGAATTCCGGATCTTGTTTAAACAGTAAGTGCGGGATCCCGTTTGGACCAGGGGCTCCCTCTCGCCTGCCCTTGAGGATTCTTTTGCGGATTTGTGTGTTCGTGATTATAAAATACTGTTCCAGTGTTGTGATGGAGTTGAATTGGAGTGGTGGTACTTCCAAGTCGGGCGAGAGGTTATTTATACAGGTTCGGGGACCATGCCTCTTCTGTAACTTGTGAATTGATGCCCTGGCTCTGTGGATTGGCCAGAGCATTGATCTTTTGCCAGAATTGCGCGCTATTGTTATTTTTGATGTCGTGCAGGAGTTCAGCCCAAAGAGACTCATCAGCTTCTTTTCTGAGGCGCCAAGTTAATTTCCTATGAGTGGCTTTTAGCTGCCTCAGTTCTAGCAGTGCCGTGGAATCTTTCTTCAGTCTCCGAAATGTGTGGTTTATCAGTGCTTTTAGCTTTTTTAGTTTAGCGTTATTTCTAATATTGTGGTATGAACGTTGGTTTTGCGGGTGAGCCATTCTCCTGTTTTGGGTGGTTCCCTTTTTGGCTCTGTAGCGGTTTCGTAGAGTTTTTATAAACTCCTCCCAGCTTCCTATTCTGTCGGGATCAGCTGCTTGTGCTTCTCCGAGGAGTTGCTTTGCGAGAGAAGAGGCTTTTTGGGTCATCTGTTCTGCATTTTATTCTTCTCTTTGGAAGTAAATTCTAAGCAGTATGCATTTGCTGGGAGTGATTGGGTTGTTAGTGGCGCTTCTACCGTGATTTCCTGGGGCAGATGATCGCTATAATCTAGAGTTCCAATGCGGTAGTCCTTTACTTTTAGGAACATGCAGCGAGAACAGAATGTGTAGTCTATTGTTGTACTTGCTACTGCATTATGAAATGTTGCTGTCTGTGGGCGATCTCCTGAGTATCTTCCATTTAATGCGCGAAAGCCCAGTTGCTCTAGGGTCGCCAGAAGCTTCCGAACTGTTTTCGTGGGTCTTCCGTCTGTGTTATCTTGCGGTGTTACTTACACTACCGATAGGGTCCTCTTCCTGATGGTTGTCCTTGGCTCTGTTACTGAGCATGTTTAGATTGAAATCCCCAGTGATAATCCAGCTGTTTGCTTTCTCCTCCGTTAGTATTTTCACCAATTCCTTCAGTTGCTGGCTGCCTTTGATTTTATCGCGCGGATGCAGATAGAGATTTACAAGTATTATGTGCTCTTTTTTTTCCGTCCCCTGTATGGTGATTCGGAGTGCTTGCATAGCGTTGGGAGGTGCTAGATTGTATGGAATTGGTTCCACTGCATAGATGCTCCTTATAGAGCTGTATGTAGCAAGACCTCCCTTGTTGTGGCCGAATTTGGCGCTTTTTATTGCTGGTAAATAGTGCAAGTTGAATCCGTGCAATGCTGTTGGTGATTCGCACCATGTTTCTTGGAGCGAGATGATGTCAAATTTTTGTACACAAGATTGCAGTTCCGGGTCCAGAGTCTTCTCTCCCAGGCCGTTGATGTTCCAAGAACAGACTTTCAGGGTGTTTTTAGCTTTCGTTACGGTAAGCTTGATATGTCACGGACTTTGGGGTTTGATGTTTATGGTCCTGGATAACCAGCTCCACTCTTGTGTGGCTGTGCTTTTGGTTAAGTTTGTCCTGTGTACCTTGTGTTCTCTGGTTTCTCTGTACTCGGGTCTTTTGCTGCGTGTTCCTCGCAACACTGAGAATGATCGGGTGCTCGATTGTGCCAGCCCAGGATCTTTTTGGCTTTCTGGATCGGCTATTAAGGGGTCCGGGTATCTTGGTTTGGTAAAAGGCCGTAGCTTGATACCCCAGGTATTGAGTTTAGTTTGTTCCTGTAAGACTTTCTCAGATAGGTCTGGTGTATCCCAGACTGTTTTCGTTGCTTCTACTCCTGGTTGGTCTGATGACTCTACAAATTCGACTGACTCCAGGTCGATGGTTTTTAGGTTCTTTAGGCTATTAATGGACCTTAATAGGCGTAGGATGTTTCCCCTGTTTAGTATGTCGACCTGTCCCTTTGATATATACTCAGGATGAAACACAATTGTTGTTGTTCCTGGAAGCTCTTTTTGTCCGTCCGAACTGCTCTGTTTGACCGTTGGGTCCTCTACTGACTCAGTTGGCTCGCATGATGGTCTTACCGGGCCAAGTAGCCGGATTTCGCTTGCTCGGTCTATCTCTATACTTGGGCCTGTTGTTATAGTTGTATCCCCTTTTGAGCGTCCTCTGCACAGTTTGGCTATTTGTTCGTCCACTGGCTCTGTAGGTTCACTTATTGTTGTTACTGAGCCTTGTGTGGCCTTATCGCATGCCCAGTCAGTCTCAATGCGTGGGTCTATTGTTGTAAATGTTTCCCCTTTTAAGCACCCTCTTCCGTTCCCAGGTTCGTACTTGGGGCCATCACTTGTTGGTTTGTTGAGGGAGGTGCACCCTTTTGTTCCTGTCACCTCTTCCTGAATTAACCTTTCTCTTATGTCCCGGCCTGGGTCCATTGCTTCTCCCACCCTGGTTGAGATGTCTCGTCGATCATCCATTAGCATTTGCCCCTGCTGAATGGTAGAGCCTGTGTTAGTTTTTGGTTTCGCCCCTTCCTCCTCTGTTTTCTCCGCTGTTTGGAGGATTGTACACTTTCAGTCGGGTTATATTTTTGAAGAGGTTTGCTTGTATGTGATGTGTTGCTCTTTGGAAGTGCTATGCCTCTTGGGCTCAGTAAGTTGTTATTTGTACCTATTGTTGGTAGGTCTGCGGCCTCCCAAAGCTGCCTTGCTTCTGATGTCAGAACTGCAGTAGGCTGGGCCCGAACCTGGGTTCTTGAGTTTATCTTTAAACAGAATTTACAGCCTTATATTCCTGCTCGCCATCTTCGCTCATCTCAGGCCCACAACCTGGTTGTTTCCAGGTTTAAAAAATGCTCCTGGGGAGGAAGGAGCTTTGTGGTCGGCACAACCAAATTGTGGAACTCCCTATCACTTAGGCTGAAACAAGAAACCAATCTGCTGGCTTTTAGAAAAGCGTTAAAGACCTGGCTGTTTAATCTCTGACGATTTTCTGGACCGTCCTCTGAGTCATGAATGATGAATTAGCGCCTTGACACCTTCGGGTGAAAGTTTTGCGCTCTACAAATTTCTTTTTCATTTCATTTTTCATTATTGTTGATTGCTCATCGTTAATCATATGAGCAGATCCGTCGGCTGGCTTGTTTGTCACAGCCTTTCTTATGTCAGAAAGGAGATTGTCCATTGCTGTCGGTAGTGTCGCCAGCTTGTCCACAATTGTTATGCAGGTGCAGCTGGCCTGTGTAAATTGTGTCTCTGATTGAGCCCTTCTGATCAGGTTGTTGAGATCTACCAGCTTGTCGTCGATGTTTGCGACGAAGATGGAAAGTGAATTGAGAACTGACAATTGAATATCCATCTTATCTGATTGGTTTTGCATGGCATTTACGGACATTTGCATTGTGTGCAACAGTGTGGTCCAGATGTCTCCTTTTTCTTGCAATTTGTCCTTTTCGATATTGGGTAGCTGATGTTTCCTCCTTGTGGTTCACCTCCAGGGGTGATGGAGTATGAGGCTACCAATTCCTCCCATTCCTCTGTTGTGAGGTACGATGACTCTGGTTCTGTATCCTGAGTTGTTGACGTTAGTGCCCCTTGTGTCTTTCTGTTAGGTTGGGCTTTGGCAATGTCATGTCCAGATTGTACGTGCAGTTGTTCCAGGGTTGGTTGAGCAGGCCGTTCTTGCGCTGACAATTGAGGAGTGGTTTGTATTTTTCCGGCTACCATTTTGGTTGTCGTATTATATGGGTCTTTATTGCCCACGGTGGCCTCCATGAGCTCTATCAGCTCATGCTCGGATGTGGCTAAGGGGTTGGAATGCTGTTCTAAATTGGGTTCCGCTTTAGCCTCCGGCAGAGCTTTGTATAATTGAAGGAGTCCAGTTAGAACTATTCCTCCACTTAAGGTGGTGTTGTTATTGGGGAGCTGCCTGCGTACTTGTAGCTCCTCCTCCTCCATTCGGTGTGGTGGCCTTTTGTCCAAGGATTCTTCCTTAATGCGCCTGAGAGGGATATGATTGTTGGTGCTTTCTTTCCCTTCTTTCACTTCCTCATTTGTAGCCGCTGCGTAGCTCGTGGCCTGTCCAAGGACATCTTTCTCGCTCCCATTCGGTTTGTCAATATTTTTGGGCATATCCGGCCCTGAATGGCCCCAAGAATCTTGGCTTAAATGCCCATTTGCCTCGTTTCCTTTAATCTTTTCGTCTTTGCTTGCGTCTATTAGTCTTGCTGCATGGCTTTTGCCGGTGACTGATGACTCTCCACGGTCTATCTTCAGCTGCTGCTGATGTGCCATCTGGTGTGCTTTGATTGGTTGGAGAGGAGATGGGAGGTTAGTTACTTTGTTGCTACATAGACACAGTACTGGCCCGGCGTCCTTTATAAAGGAATATTTAGTATATATTTTTGGTTGGCGACTTGATTTAGTCGAGGTAGGCACATTGATTGCACCACTTGCTGTGATGTTTGGCAGGGTCTGCGGACTAGTGAGAAGTGGTGAGATCAGGGGGGTGTCCTCCTCCTTCATCCTCATCTGGTCATCATCACTTCCTTTAGTGGGTTCCTTCTTAGTTGTCCTCCGCATTCTTTTGGTAGGGTTTACTGCCGTCTGCTGCCTTGACTTCCCCGATCGCATTGTTGTAGCTATTGTAGTGGTTTTTATTGAGACTGTTAACAATGCCCCTTTTCCAGTTTATTTCCCTTCTCTCCTTATCGCCTTAGCAGAGCCTTAGCCAGAGATGGTAGCAGCTTTATTGGCTTTATCTTTGTCTTTTTGTCTAAAATCTTTTGTCCTTTCGCCCCTTTGTCCTTTTATCCTTATATCCTTTTTCCCTTATCAATTATCTGGCAAGTGTGGCGTGTAACCTGTAGCCAGTGAGGGCTGGCCCGCAACGCCTTAGGCCTTGGGTGGTGTGGACAGGCGGTGCGGTTGGGTGGGGAGCACCAGGCCAGGAGACGAATAATCGGTGGGTTCTTAATTGGCAGAGAGCCCCCTGCCTCCTTTCTCTGTCCCCTGTCCCCCCCGGCTTTGCACCAAATCGCAATTACAGTTGTGGTCGCAGTCCCAGGAGCGTGATGGGGGGGGGGGGTGGATGGGTGGTTCCGCCGCAGCACTGCTCTCTCGCTCGAGAGTTCAGTCTCTCCCCCCCCCCTCCTGCAACATCCACCTCCCCCTGCCGCCTTACTGCCTTCAGCCTTCTGATTTCACCTCTGTTGGTCTATCAGGTGCGGGGTAGGTGAACAGGGCAGAGGGGAGCCTGTACCCTCACCACTGGTATAGTGCACCCAGACTGCTGCTCTCGGGGGTCTGAAACAATGCACATCCTGGGACGAGGTGCCAAGTCTCCTCCCCCAGGATGGGCAGGGTCCACAAAGGGGAAGCTTCAAAGGCTTGCTGCCTTTGTGAGCATCCCCAGGCCCTTTGCTGCTTCCAGCAACTGGCCATCACCGGTTCTGACCCCCCACTTTGGGCAGGAGAATCGGCGGGAAAACCAACTGAGGAAGGGAGGTGTGCCGACCTTTGCTAACCCCACCCCTCAGGTGGGGGGAGGCGAGGTGAAGCACAACTCTCAGTCCCCGCCATCTTGCAGATGGGGAGACCCAGCCAACCAGAGTGAGGCATATGCCCCCTCCCACTAGAGGGTGGCATAATAGGGGGTGTACCCACCCCAAGGAAGCGACCCATTGGTCCCAACATTTACTTATCTGTAACGCCCCTAAATCTAGTATTTATGGGCCACCCCGAACCTTGCCTCCTCAGACAAGAAACGACCAAGAAGAAGAAGGACCGAAGAGCCGTGCTGAAGCTAAGAAGAGGAGGACGCCCACTGACTTGGTCCCAGCCCTACCGGCCTGTCTCCACCTCGAACCAGCAGAAGCGAAACCCCGATGTGTCCTGCAGCCAGCAACCTCAAGAACCTCGAGGACCTGCCCTGCCTTCCACTGAAAAGACTTTGTCTCCCTTGAACACCGGATTTGTTCACCCACAGACTCTGGCTCCAGCCAAATCCGCGAGTCTGCACCACTCTGCACCCGTCGCCCACAGCCCGAGTTCGAGTGGCCAAACACCACGAGGAGGTCTCCCTGGCGATCCTGACCTGAGATCTGGTGATCTCTGACCTGCCTCGAATCATCCAGCGAATCCGGCAGCCTCTTTCTGGAGGATCCCCCTGACCGCGACCGGAGCTCGTAATAAAACCTGACGCCTAAAGAAACCCCTGCTCCCGAAGTCCCACAACCTTGGGTGGCCCAACCGACTGTGTCCCAGCATCCCCAGGCATCCCAACGTACCTCTCCAACCGGTGGTCACCTCCAGAACATCTTCGTCCCCGAGCCTGCCGTCTTTGTTGAAACCGGAGAATCCCCATTGAAAACAACAGGGCACCTGATGCCAAAACAGCACCCTGCACCCAGCCGCCGCTGAGGGTGTACTTTGGGTGCTAACTCGGATCCCCCTTTGCCCTGAGCCTAACAGGAGCTTTGCTCCCACAACACAGTGGCATGCTCATAGGCAGCCACCAACCGGAGGCCCCTTATCCCCCATTGGATAACATTGGGCCTCAGCACACTGCACCTGGCCGCCCTAGTGCCGCTGAGGGGGTGCACCTTTGGTGCTACTTTATTTCCTCATTTGCCCTGAGCTAAAGTCCAGGAGCTTTGCTCCCACAACCAAGTGGCCTTGCCAGCAGCCACCAACCGGAGGCCCCTATCCCCCATTGGATAACATTGGGCCTCAGCACTCTGCACCCGGCTGCCCTAGTGCCGCTGAGGGTGTAACGAGAGTGCATCCTTGACCCTGGGGGAACCCTTGTTCTAACCCCAGGAACTCAACCCCAAAGACCAAGTACTTACCTGGTAACCGATAACTTCATGTTCGAGGCATGTGAGCTGTAGATCACATGCTATGCATAGATCGCCATCTTGTGTTGGGCCCGGACGTTTGCACTTTGTTTTTGTTCAAAGAAGTCTTTCCAGTCACCAGGTAGGTGACTCCTCCTTTCGGTGATAGTGCGCATGGGCATCGACTCCATTGTTAGATTGTTTTTTTCCGCCATCGGGTTCGGACGTGAATTGCTGTGCTCCTGTTCGACACCGTTCTCGGGTTCCCCTTGGTGCGCAATCCACTACCCTCGTCGGTATTGTTTTTCGACCGGGTATTCCTGCCTTCGCGTATCGAATCTATTTCACAACTTCGATCGGAAATCCTCGTGCGAGGCCCTTGTGCCTAGCCGCGTCGACCGAATTCGCAGTAGATGGAACCGACTCCATTCCAATTCTGGCCTGGGTGCCAGTCCAAGTACCCCCGCACCGATCTTCACGACGTGTGCAATTTGTGTTTATCGCCTGAACACAACGAAGATAACTGCGAAGCCTGCCGATCCTTCCGATCGAAAAAGACGCTCCGTGACCCACGGGCTCGACGTCACGAGATGTATCAACAGAAGGACTACAAGGACTCCGCTCCAGACCTGTATGGCGAAGATGTCGACCAAGAGATCCTCGAGGCAGAGGAGGAACAAGAAATTGACGTGTCCAAAGAAGACTCCGAACTTGAGGAATACATCACACCCGGTCAGCGTACCGTGAGTAAAGATACTCCTCTGCCCCAAAAAGTGCCCTCTAAAAAGGCTCCGGTCCCTCCTCCGCCTTCGGGCCAAGGTCGGCACCGAGATAAAGTTTCCTACGCCCCGCCTTCCGGCTCAGCACCAAAACAACTAGTAAAGCCTTCCGGCTTGGGACCGAGTTGACCTTCTTCAGGGCCCGAATCCAAGACTTCGGCACCGAAACATAAGCAACTGTTCCCTCCAAAACTTCAGCACCGAAACACACCTCAGATCCGAAATCATCGGAGCCGAAATCCTCTGCACCAAAGTCCTCCGCTCCGAAAACGTCGACACCAAAATCTTCTACGTCGAAAATTTTGGCCCCAAAAGAATTGTTGGTTCCTCCTCCACCCAAGGAGCTTAGTTTGGACGTTCCGCCTGCTAACACGGACCCCAAACAAAAGGAACTGGTTATTAACCCAAAAACAGGACACCTTTCTGCAAAGCTGCCACAGAAAAGGAAACCAGACATTGAGGAATCTTACCATATCCCTCTAAGAGAAAGAATATGGTGACTAATACTTCTCCTCCACCTCTTTCCCCTTCCTCACCTCCTCCACCTATTGACCCTAACCTTCTTATAACACCCACAAATTCCCCTCAGCCACAATCTCCACTTCAACAGGATGATGCGGATGGGGATCTAGATGATGACGCACATGGGGATGTACCACAAGATTATGCTCCAGACCCCTGGGTAGACTATAACACGGATCCTAATAACGACAATGATCCAGATCTATACCCATCTAGGCCTTCTCCTCCAGATGATAATGTGGAGTTTACAGAATTGCTTAATAGAGCTGCACAATATCATGGGGTGCAACTCCATAAGGAGCCTCTTGAGGAAGATTTCCTATTTGAGACACTAAGTGCATCGCAAAAAAATACACATACACTACCTATGCTCAAGGGTATGTTAAAACATGCAGATGAGGTGTTCAAAGATCCAGTGCGAGCTAGGATACTCACACCTAGAGTGGATAAAAAAATACAAGGCTGCTCCTACAGACCCAATTTTTATTAGAGGGCAGGTTCCACTAGATTCGTTAGTTGTTTCAAATGCTCGGAAGCAAGCAAATTCTCAGTCAACGGGAGACACTCCGCCTCCCGATAAGGAATCTAAATTAATAGATGCCTCAGGCAAAAGGGTAGCAGCGCAAGCAGTCAATCATTGGCGCATAGCTAACACACAAGCACTCTTGGCAAGATATGACAGAGCTCATTATGATGAGCTAGTGCAACTGATGCAATATCTGCCTGATTAACATAAATCCAAGGCTCATGACCTCATTCAGGAAGGGAAACTTATTTCTAATATATCAATCAGGTGTGCTCTAGATGCAGCAGACACTGCTTCACGTGCTATTAATACCAGCATTCTTCTCAGACGCGCGCGTGGCTTAGAGTATCAGGTTTTTAACCAGAAGTTCAAACATTCATTTTAAATGCACCTTTTGATAAGGAGCATTTATTTGGTCCTAAAGTGGACACTTCATTAGAAAAAATGAAGGACACTGAAGTAGTCAAATCTATGGGAGCGCTACAAACACCATCCAATCGTGGATCATTTCGCCGATCCTTTAATAGGGGAGGCTCAAAGTCAATTTCTACTGACTGGTCCTCTACCTCATATAGAGGTAATAGTCAATCATCTTCTACCAGAGGTTATTTTCGAGGTGGATTTCGTGGAAACAATGGCAAAGGAAGAGGGAAAGGTAATACACCCCAGCCACAAATTAGCAGTGACTTGTTTCCCCTTTCCCCCCCCATCATCCCACACCTGTCGGGGGACGTCTCTCATTTTTTCCCAGTCTGGAATTCAATCACATCAGACAAATGGGTTTTACAAATGATCCAATCTGGTTACTGCCTGGAGCTTACAAGCAACCCTCCAAATATTTCACCACGAACACACAAACTATCTCCAGAACATTTACACCTACTCAAGAGGTACAATCTCTTCTGGAAAAAGGAGTTATAGAACCCGTCACACTACAGTATCGGGGGACAGGGGTGTACTCTCTTTATTTTCTAATTCCCAAAAGGACGGTTCTCTGAGGCCTTTATTAGACCTCAGAGAATTAAACCTCTATATTCAATCAGATCACTTCCATATGGTCACTCTACAAGAGGTACTTCCTCTGTTACAACAAGGCGACTTTATGTCCACTCTGGACTTAAAGGACGCATACTTCCATATTCCAATACATCCCACTCATCGCAAAAACCTCAGGTTTGTAATAGCGGGGCAACATTATCAATTCAAGGTACTTCCATTCAGAGTAACTACTGCTCCCAGAGTATTTACCAAATGCCAAGCAGTAGTCGCTGCGCATCTGCGAAGACAACATGTTCACGTCTTCCAATAACTAGACGACTGGCTTATCAAAGCCAGCACACTCTCAAAGTGCCTACAGCACACTCAAACAACAGTACGCTTACTGCACAACCTCGGATTTACAGTCAATCTGGCAAAATCCCATCTTCAGCCCTCCAATACACAAGCAAATCTAGGGGCCACTCTAGATACACAAAAAGCTCTAGCCTATCCCAATCCAACCAGAATTCACAATATTCAGGCTCTCATTTCCAAATTTCAACCCAATCAACCATTACCAGCTCGGGTATTCATGCAACTACTAGGAATGATGGCATCTTGCATCATGATAGTTCCTTATGCAAGACTGCAAATGCGTCCCCTTCAAGAATGTTTAGCATGTCAGTGGAATCATTCTCATGGTCTATTGACAGATCTGGTGTTGGTGGACGGCCGCACTCATCGCTCTCTGCGGTGGTGGAATCGACACAACCTTACAAAAGGGCGGCCTTTTATCGACCCGATTCCACAGACCGTGTTAACAGCAGATGCATCGCTCACTGGTTGGGGAGCTCATCTCCAAACTCACACAATTCAAGGATTGTGGAGTCAAAAAGAAAAGCTTCTCCACATAAACTATCTGGAGCTGTAGCACTATTTTTAGCGCTCAAAGCCTTCCAAACTCACCTTCTAGGCAAAGCTGTCCTGATACGCACAGATAACATGACAGCAATGTATTGCATGCAGAAACAGGAAGGAACACACTCTCTCCAACTGTCACACCTTGCACAAGACATTTGGAAATGGGCCATTCATCACAAGATTTATCTCCTAGCGGAACATCTCCCAGCAGTGGACAATCAGATTGCAAATCTCCTCAGCAGACAGAGACAACAAATTCACGAATGGGAACTTCACCCTCAAGTTCTCCTCCCCTTCTTTCAGATGTGGGGCTTTCCAGACATAGATCTGTTCACCACACACCAAAACGCAAAATGCCCAAACTTCGCCTCCAGGTATCCACACCCGTTATCCAAGGGCAATGCTCTATGGATGAACTGGTCAAGGATATTTGCTTACGCTTTTCCGCCTCTCCCACTCATTCCACTAGTGGTTCGGAAGCTCAGACAAACATCCTTCACACTAATCCTAGTAGCTCCCACTTGGGCTCGCCAACCTTGGTTCACTACCCTCTTAGAACTATCAGTAGTTCCTCATCAAAAACTACATCTCACATCACATCCAGTCTCCTCACGCAGAGCCATGGAGAGATAAGACATCCAGATCCCAAACCTCTCAATCTTGCGATTTGGCACCTGAAGTCATAGAGTTTGGTTATCTAAATCTTCCACCAGACTGTATGAATATTATTAAAGAGGCTAGAAGACCTACTACAGGAGCTTGTTATGCAGCAAAGAGGAAACGGTTTGTTATTTATATTAATAATCATGTCTATCCACTTGATGCTTCTACTCAAAATATCATTTATCTGCTACATTTACAACGCTCAAATTTAGCGTACACGTCTATACGCTTATATCTCGCTGCAGTAGCTGCTTATCTTCAAAATAGACAACCCCTGTTCCTTTTCAGAGTGCCTGCTATTAAAGCTTTCATGGAAGGACTCAAAAGAGTTATTCCTCCAAGACTTCCACCGGCCCCAGCGTGGAATCTTAATATTGTCCTTACCAGGCTATTGGGTCTACCCTTTGAGCCTTTACATAAATGTGAACTACAGTTTCTCACTTGGAAACTAGCTTTCCTCATTGCTATCGCATCACTCAGGAGAGTGAGTGAGCTTCAGGCATTAACCATAGAAGAAGCATTTTTACAAGTACACCTAAACAAAGTGGTTTTTCGTACTAATCCTAAATTCTTACCTAAAGTAGTTTCTGCCTTCCACATCAACCAATCTGTTGAGTTGCCTGTGTTCTTTCCTCAAGCAGATTCGGTGGCAGAACGTGCTCTACACACTTTAGATGTAAAAAGAGCATTGATGTATTGCATAGAAAGAACAAAATCTTTTCGTAACACTAAACAACTCTTTGTGGCTTTTGCTCCACCACACAAAGGCAATCCCATTTCTAAATCCGGTATTGCACGATGGATAGTTAAATGTATTCAGATATGTTATGCAAAAGCAAAGAGAACTTTACCAATTCCCCCTAGAGCGCATTCCACACGCAAACTGGGACTTCTATGGCTTTCTTAGGAAATATTACCATAGATGATATCTGTAAAGCTGCAACATGGTCTACACCACACACATTCACAAAACACTATTGTGTAGATGTGTTAGCCCGACGACAAGCTAATGTGGGCCAGGCAGTTTTACGTACACTATTTCAAACTACTGCAACAGCTACAGGTTAGCCACCGCTTTGGGAGATTACTGCTGTATAGTCTATGCATAGCATGTGATCTACAGCTCACATGCCTCGAACGGAAAATGCTACTTACACAGTATGCATCTGTTCTTGGCATGTAGAGCTGTAGAGTCACATGCGCCCACCCACCTCCCCGGTTACCTGTATCTGTTCCAGTACTATCTTACTTAGATAATTACACATGAACATCTCTAGTCTACTCTTACTTACTCCATTCTCACTCTCTGCGGGAAAACAATCTAACAATGGAGTCGATGCCCATGCGCACTATCACCGAAAGGAGGAGTCACCTACCTCGTGACTGGAAAGACTTCTTCGAACAAAAACAAAGTGCAAACGTCCGGGCCCAACACCAGATGGCGATCTATGCATAGCATGTGACTCTACAGCTCTACATGCCAAGAACAGATGCATACTGTGTAAGTAGCATTTTCCTTCTCTCCATAGGAATACATTGACTGTTTTTCTCTGAAAAATGTTCGAAGTTTGGAGTTGATTTGTATGGAAACCTGAAAAACTACAACTGCGCAAAACTGATTTTACTTAACTTTTCTATAGGAAATGTCCCAGTGTGATTTCTAGGCATATCAAACTGAGTAGAGAAAGTAATTTAAAAAGTAACCTGAAAAGTAATCTGTACAGTAATTTCGATATTTTGACTTACCTATATTTCAATCAACCTGCATTTGAACTTGCATTCAATTGTAAACACTGCATAAGATTTTGCAAAGCATTTATTTCACTTACCTGTGCCATGCTTGGCTTGGTTCTAGAAATAAAATAACTTAACAATATTTTTATACAAACAAAATTGGTCTGAGTTCAGTCTTGGAGTGTGACATAATTTGCTGATTGAGTGTGTACAATAAATGCTTAACACTACCCTCTGATAAAGCCTTACTGCTCGCCCACACTCCCACAAACAGAGAGTAAGGCGCTATCTACTTTTACCTCTGTCTACCTTTGGGGTTCCACTGGACTCTGTGCACACTATACCTCATTTTGGTATAGTATATACAGATTCAGCTTCCTACACCTATTCAAAGGTAAGGAATCTGCTGCTAGATGTCTCTATCAGATGAATAAGTTACTTACCTTCGGTAACGCCTTATCTGGTAGAGATATGACCTAGCCCCAGATTCCTTACCAACCCACCCATCCTCCCCGCGTTGCGGTTAAGTTTTTAGGGTCAGTGTTGCTCCCTTTCAGGGCCCTAATTGTTCCAAACACACCAGTGTCAGTGAACTTCATGGCTCCACACTTCTGGCGTGGAAAGTCGTGAAAAGCTACTAAAGTCAGCTCGTTGAGGTGGCATCTATATAGGTGATGCGGTCGTCACTTCCGCGTGGAAGTCGTCATGCGGAGCCGACTGACACCACCTACTGGCGTGCAGGGGTATTGCTCGAGGAAAAGTCTTCCGGATCCAGTCTGACGCCTGGGAAATTCAAAGGTGAGGAATCTGCGACTAGGTTATGTCTCTACCAGATAAGGCGTTACCGAAGGTAAGTAACTTATTCATCACATTTCTTGATGGATGTTCCGGTGTGTTTCAGAGTCATGGCCACGTACCTGCTATACTCTGATGTAACATATTTGCGCATATGCTGTTGGGTAATTATAGCCAGGGACTGCGACTTTATCTTCAAGAGTCCTGGAGCCAAAGTATCTAGTGACTCTGGGGATGGAGAAATTAATTAAAACAGTGCAAAGGAGCGAACACGATTTTCACAAGCAGTGGTACATTTTGCTAACCTGTCGAGTACGGAATCTGATAGATACCTTCGAACTGACTGTGGTCTTTGGCTTTCTCCCCAAGAGGGATCCACATTGAAAGAGAGTGATACACCCGTGCACCTCTTTGATAGAAAGTCTCGAAAGAGTGGCCTGAGGAGGTGGCAGGAGGGAGGGAAGGGGGTTTGGAGTGAATGGTAAGAATACTGGTTGATTTGGGGATGGTAGAGCACAAGGGGTTCTGTTGCTATTCTTATTTCACAGATTGCAATTTTCATCTAAATATTGTAAAACAAAAAGACTTTATTGAAATGTAAAAAAAAAAAAAAGAAACTGCAGCCTCTCTGTCTGCACTAACCACTTTCTCTGCCTTTTTCTTTTTAAAAAAAAATGTGAATAAATGTGTCCTTCATTTTACCGAAAGTGACTTTGTGAACCTTATGTAGTCTTATACTTTTGATATCAAAACGAAAAAAACATCAGCCATTGTAGACCGTAGATGAACCAAAAAAATGTTTTGTCTTGTCAAATAGCTACTTTGTGTATGAGTCTATGTATCCAGTTTGAAAAGTGGATCCTGTACATGAGCATTACGTTTCTGGGCTTATGTCTATCACTGAAGATCCTGTGAAAGAAATGTTTCTATACAGATGACCATAATAACTGTAGAGTTTATAAATGTCATTTACTTAGATGTTGGCATATTTGAAAAACTTGTTGTACAGACCAGGTTCTCACTTTATTGCGTCCTAGTCTTCATACCAATAATGAGGAGGTTTCTGAAATTTTCTCTATTGGTGCAGCACCCTAACAAGTGCTTCCTTTCTCATGCCCGTATGTGCAGGTTGCCAGTCAGGCTTGAGTTTGAGCTATCTCGCAGTCATCACCATACTAGGGATCCCAGCATCTACTAGGGCTTGTTTGAATGGAGCTCATCTGGCTTTAGTTGATGAGGGAGGGCTTAGGGCATGAACAATTGCTTCATAATTTGATCTTCGTTGGCCTGGTACTAGGAGGTGAAATCTGGGACTACCCTACATCCAGCAGATCTTACTAGGAAGACTATCTAGAAACCTACTTCCTGCACCCAACAGGAAGCATTAGCCAGAATACCTCTCACACCATGTAGTTCACAGTATTTGGGGATTAGCTGGACCTTCAACCTAAAGTGACGATAAGCAAAGGTTTTATAAGAAAGTGCGTTTTTCTTCTAACCTTACATAATTATTTCTTTGCTTCTTGTCCTGTTCACCACCATTCGTTCTCAACAACCTACCATTCCTTTTCCATGGCTCAACTCCTTTTGAGATTTTGTTCGGCATTACATGGAGGATAATGTGCTCGCTGTCCTCCTGGCTTAGTGAATGATTTTCCATGGTATTTGGCTTACCTACCATTTAGTTTTAGCAAAGTTTTTGTCACAGTCTACTAGATGCTAGTGTTCACATTTGTTATGACTGGAGGGAGCATTTAACGATCAGTAAATAAGCTATAGAAGGAGTATCACAATACCTCCATAATAGTTGGAACACTTTCACTTGAGAACGTAAGAGTTTACTCTGCTCTTTAATTGGTTTCACTTATTCAATTTTCTTTTCACGGAGTAAATGCTACTCAGTGTAATCATTTTTCCATTTGAATCTTTTCTTTTAGGCTGCTGTTCATGGAGCGCGTTTCAAAGGCCAAGACTTAAAGTTGTCTTGGAATAAACCTGTAGCTAACATAAGTGCTGAAACGGAAGAAGTTGAACAAGAAGAAGAGGAAGTGAGTCCTTTCTCGGTAACAGAATCATTGGCATCCACATGTTTTTCATGCAGAACAGTATTCGTTTGACATCCACTATTTTTCAATGACCATTGACTGTCTGAAACACATTACCAATAATTCAAGCTAAGCCACTCCGAAGATGTACTGCCAAGAAAAGTTGGTCACTCTAATCAAAAAAATATAAATCCACGTATTCCGTTTAGAGTCCACAGGGCATGTGCAAAGTTGTTGTAAAAAGGTGCTGAACGCATTTAACGGCTCACCAACACTTTTCAAGAGAATGTAAATGTGCCATATTGTAGGATGTAATTAGGTAGTGTGTACAACATGTGCTCTTAAAGCAACGTATAATGCATAAATATATCACAACACGTGTGCATAAACAAACAACTTTCATTCAGTGGGTAATACAATGTTATTAAAAAAGAAAAATCTATATGGTTAAGCAACTAGCGTCCACATTGCTGGATTGGAAATAGTCCTCCTTCATATTCACAAACTTAACCCCCAAAATGGATCATAAATCCAGTTACTGATTTTATAAATGTGGAGAATACAGAAAAGAAAAAGAAAAGGCTCAAGCCCTACACATAACATGATGGATATTATAAAACTATGGCAGCATCCTACAAATTGTCATTGATTAATGCAATGGATATGTTGGAGCAACTAACAGTACACATTTTGTAGAATCCCTCCTCCATATTGGCTGAGTCAAATCCTGTAATGGATTAAGTATCACAGTCATGAGCATCATCCAAGACATTAAATGTCTTAACAAGATATTTCTCCAATTTTAATTCTTAGTATTTCCCACGGTTTGAATTGCTTCATTGCTATGTCCAAATCCTCATTTTTATAATTAAATTGTGGTTCAGCTATCATGGACTTATTTCTGTTCCTTGTACTGTACCTATAACATTCTCTTTTAAGTTCTAGACTAGGGAAGACTTGGAAACCACTGCTTCAATCCTGCATTTTTTAGAGGTACTTTTTTCTTTATAGATTCTTAAGCTCTGAAATATCTCGATCTGCCAGGTTGAGAATCTAGATATTTTCCTGCAGCAAAAAAGTTGCAACGCTTCCTAAAAGTGATGAAATGGCCACTTTCAGTTTCCTTTTTCTACACTATCAGCAAGTTTACTACTTGGTAGTAAAATTACTGCAGCTAGTATCACTTATTTGACAGACAACAGTAACACTTGCGTGGGTTTTCTGGGTCCTGATCACCATTCCATCTATGCTAAAGACTGTTATTCCTTTAAAGGTCAGACTTAATTTCTCTATATAAAGGTTTGTGCCATCTGTAGCGAGCTATTCAGGTTGGTTGAAGATTATATCCTATATTGCACCCTGAACCTGCATTTCTGATGAATACTTCTAACCACAGATTCCTCATCTTTAAAATATTCCCAGGCACCAGACTGGATCCAGAAGCTTTCACAGCAGTACTGCAGCACACCGTTAGATGGCGCACTGCGGCTGTGTATTGGCTTTGTTCTGCCCCAGAAGTGACGGAGCAGACCTGCATCTAAGAAAGTCAGTTCCTTTCTTTCTGTGCCTTAGAACGCTGATCTGGAGCTCCACTCCCTCTCTTTTTGTCAGATTGACAAAAATTGAAATCCAGGGTGCAAGGGAATGATGTCCCCACCTAAAACTACAGAATTCAAACTATGCTGCAACTGTTGGAAACTTATGGTGATAGACCTGCACAAGATGTGTCTTTGATCGGTTGGTCGTTTTTGCAAATACGCTCTCCTTAACCCAAAGGTGATCCAGAACCGTGAAGTCAAGCTGTACGTCCAAGTATACGAAAAAGCAGCGCAAGTCCCACTTCTACTCAAAGTCGAGGGCGCGAACCCATTGTTGAGGCCATTCCTGCAACAGGTCCTCTTCGCAGTCCATCTGGTAAGTCAAAGTCCAAATCAAAGTGGAAACATTAAAAAGCTACGCAGGACTTGTCCCCCATACTGCCACTCTATTTTCACAGAAATCAGAAGGGGCTACCAGCTGTGTCCTTTCCTACCCAGTCACCACAGCTAACAGGCTTCCCAGCATTTTTGTGGCTACAATTATAGCCCCCACAAGTCAAAGGCAGAGATCTGCCCAGTCCACCATCCCCCGGCAGCCGCTGCCTCCAAACATCTTTTCTATACCCTCACACCAACACGGGCACCCTGTTGAAGGCCGGGTCATCCACCAATTGCCCCTGTGGAATGCCATATCTTCAGACAAGTGAGTGCTTCAAAGTGTCTGGCGGGGTTATGCTCTTCCATTTATAGAAAACCCACTGTCTCTGCCACCGCCGTCAGATCGGCTAATGGAGGACCATGTCGTCTTATTACATCAGGAAGTGTAGGCTCTTTTGGCCAAAGGAATCATCGAAACGGTGCCGCCATCAGAAGTTAGTTGTGGTTATTACCAACACTTTCTGGTTGCCAAGAAGGACAGAGGCCTCCGCCATAACCTGGACCTGCACCCTCTCAGTGCCTTCCAGAGGAAAGAGAAATTCAGACTCTGTCTCCACTTGACCCTAGAGAGTGGTTGGTAGCACTCAACCTGCCGAACGCCAATTTTCACATCCCCGTCCTGCAGGCCCATTGGCGTTACTTGCGGTTTACTGTGGTCCTGGAGCATTTCCAGTTTGCCGTGCCCTACTTTGGCCCCAACAGTGCCCCTCATGTGATGCATT
The DNA here is from genome assembly GCA_963921515.1 of Calotriton arnoldi. NCBI lineage: Eukaryota > Metazoa > Chordata > Amphibia > Caudata > Salamandridae > Calotriton > Calotriton arnoldi. Next base: position 767,954 of record CAWUFW010004739.1, on the reverse strand, counting down.
CCTGCAGGTAACAGGGGTCCCAGTATTCCCCTACCTCGACAACTGGCTGCTGAAGGAGGGCTCGCCCTGGGCAGTCGTCACCCACCTCCAGAGCACGGCAGGTCTCTTCCATTAGCTGGGATTCACTATCAACATGCCAAAGTCATACCTGGCTCCTTCTCAAACTCTCCATTTCATCTGGCCATTCTGGACACGGTGCAGTTCTGTGCCAACCCTCCAGAGGTTAGAGTCCAGGATATTCAGGCTATGATCCCGATGTGTCAACCTCAGTCCTGGATTTCGGTGAAATGGACTCTGGAGCTGCTGCGTTTGATGGCCTCCTGCTTCTTCCTTGTGAAGTACGCTCTGGCATATGTGGACTCTACAGTGGTATCTGAAGTCCCAGTGGGAGCAGTATTAGGGGAATCTCTCCTAGCTGGTCCATGTTTTAAGACACTGTAAAAGATCTGCAGTGGTGGGTACTGTACTACGGTTGGGTCAGCGGCAGACCCCTCTCCCTTACCCACCAAGATCTGCCAGTGATAACTGATGCATCACTTCTGAGCTGAAGCGGCCATCTAGGAGAGGTGGAAATCCAAGGTCTCTGGCCTCCGGCAGAGACTCAGCTCCACATCAGTTTTCTAAAGCTGATGATGATTCACTAGCCATTAAAAGCTTTCCTGCCCTCCTTCTAAGGGAGGCTGGTCCAGGTGTTCACAGATAACACTATCGTCATGTAGTACTGCAACAAGCAGAATGGAGTGAGGTCATTGACCCTGTACCAAGGGGCTTTGTGTCTCTGGACATGTCTGGAACATCAGGACATTTTCCTAGTCTTTCTGCACCTGGTGAGATCTCTAAATGCCAGGGAGGGCCAACTCAGTCGTCAATGCTTCGCGGACCATGAATGATGGCTGCATTCGGAGGTGGCTCAATGTCTTTTTCAGGAATGGGGAGAACCTTGGTTACATCTCTTTGCCACCACCGAGAATGCGCAATGTCAGCACTTCTGTGTGCTTCAGTTTGCAAAGCAGCTCCTATTTGGAGGCTCATTCGGACTAGGCTGGAATACGAGAATCCTATATGCCTTTCCGCCGATAACACTCCTCCCCTGATTTCCTAAGATCAGAATGGACTGGGCCAAGGTCATCCGGTGGCTCTGGATTGGGCAAAGAGAGTATGATATCCAGGCTTCCTTTCACAGCAACTGGGCAGGGTTCTGCACCGAACCAGCGTGCTCTCCAACTTCATGCGTGGAGAATGAGCAGCATTAGTTGAGGGTATTTGACCTCCCTCCAATGGTCTGTGACATCACCTTGGCAGCCGGGCATCCATCGACAGACCGTATGCATCTGCCATTGGGAGCAGTTTGTCGCTTAGTGTGCTGACAAACATATTGATCCACTACCTGCACCCTTGTCCAAGGGGTTGTTTGTTTTGTCCTTAGCCCGGCAAGGCCTTGCACTGGGCACCGTTAAGGGGTATCTTTCGACCATATTGGCTTTCTTGCGTTTGCCGAATCAACCCTCCCTGTTCAAGGCACCTTTTGTGACCCGTTTCCTGAAAAGTCTTCAACATATCTTCCTCCTCAATGCTTTTGTTATGCCCCAATGGGATCTTAATTTGGTTTTGACCTACATGATGTGATCTCCCTTCAAATGCCTGCATAGTTGTGCTCTCCGACTCCTGACACTCAGGACAGTTTTCTTGGTGGCAGTCACATTAGCCAGACGGGTCAGCGAGTTACAGGCTCTCTGTTCAGCCTCCATTCACAAGCGTTTTCTCAGATGAAATGTGTAGGAAAGTGGGTTTCTGTTGCAGTAACCCCCCCACTTATTGCCAGACTACTGATGCACTTTGACTTGATGTGCCCTGAGTCCCTGCCAATCAGGTTCCCAGGGCCTGTGTTCTTTCCGCAAAACTATCCCAATTGGCATCTCTAGCCACAGGTCAGCCCCTGGTAAATGGTACCACAGGTACCCAGGGGACTGTGACCAGGGAAGACCTCTAAGGGCTGCAGCACTTATTGTGCCACCCTTAGAGGTCCTGTACCTTCAAATTCACACACTGCCTTTGCAGGCTGCGTGTTTTGGTGCAGAACAAAGTGAAGACTCGACATGGCACACATCCCTGTGTGCCATGCCTACAACCCACTGCCCTGCCATAGATCAGTCAACCCTCTAGCTGGGTGCACTATACCAGTGGTGAGGGTACAGGTGCATGAGCCCTGTACCCCTACAGTGTCTAAGGCCATTCTTAGACGTTGTAAGTGCAGTGCTGCCATTAAGAGTATATGGTGCTGGAAGTTTGTCATTACGAACTCCACAGCACCATAATGGCTACACTGAAAACTGAGAAGTTTGGTATCAAACTTCTCAGCACATTAAACCCACACTGATACCCGTGTGGGATTTAATGAGAAATGCACACAGAGGGCATCTTAGAGATACCCCTTTAAAACTAACCCACTGCTAGTGTCCAGGCTGAGTGGCTGCTTTCAGCTGCCACCACCAGACATGTTTCTGGACCCCTGGGTCGAGAGCCTGCTGCTCTCTGGGGCCTGAAACAATGCACATCCTGGGACGAGGTGCCAAGCCTCCTCACCCAGGATGGGCAGGGTTCACGAAGGGAAGCTTCAAAGGCTTGCCGCCTTTGTGAGCTTCCCCAGGCCACTTGCTGCTTTCAGCAACTGGCCCCCACTGGTTCTGACCCCCACTTTGGGCGGGAGAACCGGCGGGAAAAACAAGTGAGGAAGAGAGGTGTGCCCACCTCTGCCAACTCCACCCCTCAGGTGGGGGAGGTGAGGTGAAGCACAACTCCCAGTCCCCGCCATCTTGCAGATGGGGGGACTCAGCCAACAAGGGACAGGCACTGGAGGGTGGCATAATAGGGAGCGTACCCACCCCAGGGAGGGGACCCATTGGTCCCTGCCCTTTACCTACCTGTAACACCCCTAAATCTAGCATTTAGGGGCACCCCTGAACCTTGCTTCCTCAGACAAGAAGAAACTACAAGAAGAAGAAGAAGGACCGACAAGCCCTGCAGCAGCTAACAAGAGGAAGACGCCCACTGACTTGGCCCCAGCCCTACCGGCGTGTCTCCACCTCGAACCTGCTCCTGCGAAATCCCGGTGTGTCCTGCAGTCAGCAACCTCAAAAACCCTGGAGGACCTGCCTGCCTCCAACTCCAAAGACTTCGTCTCCCGTGAACACCGGATTTGTTCATCTGCAACCTCTGGCTCCGGCCGGACACCGCGGATCCGCCCCACTCTGCACCCGCCGTCCACGGCCCGAGCTCGAGTGGGCAAACACCACCAGGAGGTCACCCCAGCCATCCTGACCCGAGATCCGGCGACCCCTGACCTGCCTCAAGCCGACGCCTGCAGCCTAAATCCAGAAGGGCCCCCCAACCGCAACCAGGAGCTGGTAAGAAGATCCGACCCCAAAAGGCACCCCTGCACCCTACGCCCCACGGCCTTGTGCACCCAAACCAACGGTGCCTAACTGTAAGAAAGTGGCTCTGTATATACTGTTCCCAAATAGGTACAGTGTGCACAGAGTCCACGGTCCCCAGAGGTTTGGCAGAGGCTAAAGTTAGATATAACCTTACTCTCTAAAGTGGTAGGTTGGTCGAGCAGTAAGGCAGTATCAGAGGACATTGTAAAGCATTTGTTGTACACACTCAGTCAGCAAATGGTCTCACACACTCAAGAACTGAACTCTAGGCCAATGGTTTTGTATCAAAATATATAGTTGTTTTATTTTAGAACCAACAATAGGTATCAAAGTATACTTTCTCAGAATGAGATGCTTTAGTTAAATACTTTTCAAATAGGCAATAGACTTTTGAATACAATAGTTACAGTTGTTGCAATAGGCAACACAATTTCAAACACAATAATACATTGAGCTCAATGGGAATTTCTAGTTAAATGCAATAGATTACTTTTTGGATTACTTTTCTTACCACAGGACTGGATCCTAGATTCAGTCCTGGGACATCTCCTGTAAACAGTTGAGTAAAAACGTTTTGGTTACAGTTGTGATTTTTAAGGAATATTATTGTATTTTAAAAGTTGACACTTAGAAACTTTTTCACATAGAATCACCAATGTTATCCTATGGGAGGAAATTCACTTAGCAGGTAAGTGGGGTTATTGTTACTTTTTCTAACTCAGTGTTGGATCCTGGATCCAGCACTGGTGCATCTCCTGTAAACAGTTGAAAGAATGTGTTTTTGTTATACAGGCGATTTTTAACGAATATTTGTAAGTTTGCAAAATTGACACTTAGAAACTTTATCAGCAAAAACCAGGCAATGTTATCCTATGGAAGGAAATTCAAGTTACCGGTAAGTACAGTTATGATTACTTTTCAGGGTCAGTGCTGGGCACCAAGATCCAGCACTGGGATCTCTCCTGATAACAGGTGAGTAAATTCGTTTTCGTAATTCGGCTGATTTTAGATGAATATTTTAAAGTTTAGAAACTCCACACTTTGAAACTTTTTCACATAGAATCACCAATGTTATCCTATGTAAGGAAATTCAATTCACAGGTAAGTTACTTTTTAGTTACTTTTGTAATCCAGTGCTGGACTCCTATATTCAGCACTGGGACATTTACTTAAAACAGGTAAATAATTACGTTTTTGTAGTTTGTACGATTTTTAAAGAATATTCTTGTATTTCAAAAGTCGACACTTTGACACTTTTTCTCCCAAAAAGTTTCTATGTTATCCTATGGGGAAAAACGAGTTATCGGTTTCCAGGTAAGCAATCGGTCTTTTGAGTTAGGGTTCTGGGGTTAGACTCAGGGGTCTCCCAGGGTCAGTGATGCACTGTTGTTGCACTCTCAGCGGCACTAGGGCGGCCGGGTGCAGAGTGTTGAGGCCCAATGTTATACTATTGAGGATAGGGGGACTCCGGTTGGTGGCTGCTGGCAAGCAGGCCACGGGGTTGTGGGAGCAAAGCTCCTAGGGTTAAGCTCAGGGCACGTTGGGGACCAAGTTAGCACCAAAGGGGCACCCTCAGCGGCACTAGGGCGGCCGGGTGCAGGGTGCTGTTTTGAGGTCGGGTGCCCTGTTGATTTCAATGGAGATTCTCCGGGACAAAGAAACACTGCAGGCTCGGGGACGAGGACCTTCCAGGAGCAACCACCACTTCGAGGGCTAAGTTGGGATGTAGTGGGTTGGGGCACACAAGGCCGTGGGGCGTCAGGTGCAGGGGTGCCTTGGGACGTCTGATTTTCTTACCCGCTCTGGTCGCGGTAGGGGGAGTCCTCTGGATTGAGGCTGCAGGCGTCGTCAGGAGGCCTGAGGCAGGTCAGGGGTCGCCGGATCTCAGGTCAGGATCGCCGGGGGGACCTCCTCTGGGTATTTGCCCACTCGAGCTCAGGCCGGATTCGGCGGGTGCAGAGTGTGCGGGATTCGCGGTTCCTGGCTGGCACCAGAAGCTGCAGGTCAAACACGTCCGGTGTTCACGGGAGAAACAGCTTGGAAAGTGAAGGCAGACAGGTCCTCCGGGGTTTTTGAGGTTGCTGGCCGCTGGACACGCCGGGATTTTGCAGGAGCAGGTTCGAGGGGAGACAGGCCTGTAGGGCTGGGGCCAAGTCAGTGGGCGTCGTCCTCTTGTTAGCTCTGCACGGCTTCTCGTCCTTCTTCCTTTTCTTGTTGCTGGATCTGAGGAAGGAAGGTTCAGGGTGCCCCTAAATACTAAATTTAGGGGCGTTACAGGTAGGTAAAGGGCAGGGACCAATGGGTCCCTTCCCTGGGGTGGGTAAACCCCCTATCCTGCCCCTCTCCTGTGGGAGGGGGGCAGTAGCCTAGTCCTGATTGGGCAGGGCTCCCCATCTTCAAGATGGCGAGAGCCCGGAGTTGTGCTGCACCTCGCCTCCCCCACCTTAGGGGTGGGGTTGGCAGAGGCTGGCACATCCCCTTTCCTCCCTTGGGGTTTCCCGCCAGTCTTCCCGCCAGAGAGGGGGTCAGAACCGGTGGGGGCCAGTTGCTGAGTACATCAAGTGGCCTGGAGAAGCTCACAAAGGCGGCATGCCTTTGAAGCTTCCCCTGCCCATCCTGGGGGAGGAGACCTAGCACCTCGCCCAGGATGTGCATTGTTGCAGGCCCAGGAGAGCGGATGGCTCACCACCCAGGGGTCCAGCAACATGTCTGCTGTGTGGCAGCCGGGGCAGCCCCTCAGACAAGACGTGGATTGTAGGTGAGGTTCAGGGTGCAACTCTAAGTTGCCCTCTGTCGTGCATTTTACATTAAATCCCACACTGGCATCAGTGTGGGTTTAATGTGCTGAGAAGTTTGATACCAAACTTCTGTCTTTAGTGTAGCCATTATGGTGCCTTGGAGTTCGTAATGACAACCTCCCAGCACCATATACTCTTAATGGCATCACTGCACTTATCGTGCCCAGGAATGGCCCTGGGTACTGTAGGGGCACAGGGCTCATGCACCTGTGCTCACACCACTGGCATAGTCCACCCAGCTAGAGGGGTGACTGAGGTATGCCAGGGCAGTGTGTTTGTGGGCATGGCACACAGGGATGTGTGCCATGTCGACTCTCTGTTTAGTTCTGCACCAAGACACTCAGCCTGCAAAGGCAGGGTGTGTGTGTCAGGGTACAGGGCCTCTAAGGGTGGCACAATAAGTGCTGCAGCCCTTAGGGGCCTTCTCTGATCACAGTGCCCTGGGTACCTAGGGTACCATTTACCAGGGGCTTACCTGTGGCCAGAGATGCCAATTGGGTTTAGGCTTTAGTACAGTTTTTAGGGAAGGAACACAGGCTCTGGGTACCTGATTGGCAGGGACCCTGGGCACACCAAGGAAAAGTGCATCAGTTATCAGGCAAAAAGTGGGGGGGTTACTGCAACAGAAACCCACTTTCCTACACTAACCAACCCCTAACTTCCCAACTTACCTCTCGAAGTGGTGGTCGCACCCAGAAGACCTTCGTCCCGAGCCTGCAGTGCCTTTGCAAACCGGAGGTTCCCCATTGAAACCAACAGGGCGCCCGTCGTCGAAACAGCACTCTGCACCCAGCCGCCCTAGTGCCGCTGAGGGGGTGCACCTTTGGTGCTACTTTATTTCCTCATTTGCCCTGAGCTAAAGTCCAGGAGCTTTGCTCCCACAACCAAGCGGCCTGCTTGCCAGCAGCCACCAACCGGAGGCCCCCTATCCCCCATTGGATAACATTGGGCCTCAGCACTCTGCACCCGGCTGCCCTAGTGCCGCTGAGGGTGTAACGAGAGTGAATCCTTGACCCTGGGGGAACCCTTGTTCTAACCCCAGAAGCTCAACTCCAAAGACCGATTACTTACCTGGTAACCGTTAACTTCATTTCTCTCCATAGGAACGTACTGACCGTTTTTCTCTGAAAAATGTTCTCTGTGTGGAGTTGAATTGTATGGAAACCTGAAAATTAACAATTGTGCAAAACTGACTTTACTTACCTTATCTCTAGGTACTGTCCCAGTGTGATATCTAGGCATATCACACGGAGTAGAAAAAGTAATCTCAAAAGTAACGTAAAAGTAACTTACCTGTAATTCTGATTGCAAAATCGATACAAAGTATATGTACAGCATTCCACAGTATTGCATTACCAGTAATTCAAACTGTAACCATTTCAAAGTGCATTTACAACTGCATTCCAAACTGTATAATTACTGCAAAGTATTTATCAACTGACCTGTGCCAGGCTTGCTTGGTTCTAGGAAATAAAATAACTAAAAGAATATTTTTATACAAAAACAATTGGTCTGAGGGTCAGTTTTTGAGTGTGTGAATTCATTTGCTGACTGAGTGTGTACAACAAATGCTTAACACTGTCCTCTGATACTGCCTTACTGCTCGACCACACTACCACAAATAGAGAGTGAGGTACTATCTAACTTTACCTCTGCCTACCTTTTGGGGTTTCACTGGACTCTGTGCACACTATACCTCACTTTGGTATAGTATAAACAGAGCCAGCTTCCTACAAAATGGTTCTCCGCATCCGCGCCGCTTTCTTACTGAAGGTGATGACACCTGTAGGAAGCTGGCTCTGTATATGATATTGCCACTAGATGGTAATACCGTGCACAGGTGCCAGGGATTCCCCAAAAGTGTACAGGGCCCAATGTAAAACCCAAAGTTTTCTATTAGTGGTAGTATGGGCGAGCAGCCTTAGGCTTAACACAGTGGAGTGTAGGACATTTATTTCACAACAGGGATCAATAATGGACACATGACTCAAGAAGTAGATCCAGACTAATGTTAGAAAAATATACTTTGTATTTTATTTTAAGACCAAGGTCTTCATAATCAGGTAAGTACGTTTTTAATTAAAAATACTTTACTCTTTCAAAAATCGTTTTGGCTTACTATCTCCTTATTCTCAGCCATCCTAGAGTGAAGGCCAAGCTCATGGTCCACTATGTCTTGTTTTGGTTCTTTGAGAGGTTTTTCCCCAACCTTCTCTCATCAAACTCCGAGGACCTCTAACAGGGCGCCCAAACAAAAGTTCAAAGGGTGAAAGCCCCACTCCATTCTGTGGCACTTCCATGTAGGCAAAAAGCAGGCATGGAAGTAGGACATCCCATCTCCTTCTGAGTTTTTCAGGGAGCCCACCAATCATGCCTTTCAATGTCTGGTTGAATATCTCCACCAGGCCATTGGTTTGTTGGTGATAGGGTGTAGTGAATCTGTAGATCTGAAAGAAACACGTTAGTTATAGATTCCTTACCTTAGAATTACCCCCAGGCGTCATACTGGATCCGGAAAGTTTTTTCGTCGGCATTACCCTTGCGTGTCGGTAGGCGTCGTCGGTCGACTCCGTGTCCGTCGTGGTCGCCGTGATGACGTCGCGGAAGATACCTAGACGCCGCTCTCGCGCCTGATGTCAGTTCTTTCTCTTTCCGCGCCAGCAAGCGCAGATCCTGGAAGAGCGGTACCCCCAGTCATTTTTTGGCTGAGTTTTTTGCGACTGTCGACATCTTTTCGAGTCGTTCGACTCCTGGTAGCACGAGGGATTCCCGGTTTTAAGTCCTGCGGTTCCTGTTCCCGCATGATGTCGGTGACTGATCCGCACCGCGTGTGTCTCTTCTGCTTGGAGCGCAACCACGACCCCAAGTCGTGCTCCGACTGCCGAACCATGGCCCCGAAGTCTTTGCAGGAGCAGTCCCGGAAGCTCCTCGAGGCCCGGCAGTCGGCTCCGCGTCGCGCAAGGTCCCGGTCGCGTGGGAGGTCGAGGGACAGATCGCCGAGCCATCATCACTCCTCTTCAACGAAGTCTTCGCACTCGGGGTCGGGTAAGTCGAAGCATAAGAAGAAGTCGAAGAAGCGCCGTCGCTCTTCGACTTCCCCTCGTCCGTCGGCCGGCGCAACGCAGGGTGTGGGTGGTGCCACTCCCGCGGCTCTGCGTGCAGAGCCTTCAGGGTCGACTCCGGCCTTGCCACCCTTTCCGGGACCGGCAGCGACCCCTGCTCAGCTCCGTCAGTTCTACGAAGCCATGCACGCTATATTTGGGCAGTCCGACTCCGCCGGCGCGCTCTCGGACCCGCAGACTCGGCTGGGGGCCCGTGGCCTTCGACGCCGGCGGCCCTTGGCCTTCGACGCCGGCGGCTCCGGCCTCGGCACCGCAGGACCCCCTTGGATCCAGGCCTGGATCCGGATCGGCGCCGGTCGACCTTGTGACACCGGCGCCGACTACACCGGCACCACGTCCGCAGACGACGACGGCTGGACCCCCAGCCGACGTCGACCCCGGCTTCCCCCTCCATGTGGAAACGGAGTCGGACCGGCGTCGATGGGTACTTTTGTGCCTACTTTCACAGCACCTTCTCGCACGCAGAACATGAACATAGACTTTAATGTATAAGGTTTAAATATTTAAGGGAAGTAGTGCATTCTCACACCCTTCAATTTTCTGCTTTGCATTGATCGTCCCAATGTGAGTTTGCACACCACGGAGGAGTTAAACTTTGTAAAAATATAGATAGACAAGACAAATAATTAATCACTATGGAGGCAGTGAATAATGGAAGAGCTGGAGTGGATTTCACAGAATTGAAATGGAATTTTTTTTTAACCAACATGGGACTGATGTGGCAGCTGAACTTTGATTGCTTGAATGGTATCTTTTAACAACTTTAAGAGTACAGGACTTGTTTATGAGCTTTACGCACGCAATTGACATGCACAGCATTTTTACAAATACTCGTGTTATTTGAATGTTTATTTTCATTGGCACGTTTGTTTTATAATTATTTGTAATCACTGTTCAGATACATGTGAGGCTCTAGTGGGTGGAACATGGGTTTGAGAGTGTTCCGTTTTTTGTGGTATTTACGGAATGCATTGTGGGATTTATAGTTTGTGATATTTTTTCACATAGAAGCACAGGTGTAGGAGGGATGGATCACGTGATACGCATGAACTAGAGAGTTATGATGATTGATTGGCTACACGGGCGAGAGTACAAATCATTTAAAGGCCCGAGCGGCAGGGTGAGAGAACGTGACAAACATTTGTAAAGCGAAAAGAAGGTCACTAAAAGAGGTCAGGCTGCCGGTTGTGGCGATTAAGAGGTAAATCTTTGAAGTTTTGGTTTCTTTCTTTCTTCTTTTTGGATAAGGGGAAGGCGAGTCGGGATGGAATCTGGGGTTAAGTTAAAGGTGATTATGGTGAAATTAATAAGTGGTTAGCGGTGGCAAAAAGATGGTGAATTGGGAATTTTTGCACTAGTTTATTATGGTTTCATATCATTGATGAACCTTTTGGGTGGCTTGGGTTGTTTATTTTCGGGGGATTCACATGAAGATTGAGCACTTAATAGTTTTGTTGGGGAAGCAAATGAGGGTGGTGATATTTGAAGTCGTAGTATTTTTAGAGCACATAGCAAGTTGGTACTGAGCAGATAGTTGAGCTGTTTTTTATTTGTTTCAGTGAATCCCCTGACGAAGAGCCGCTCAGGCTCGAAATGCATTGGGTGTATTTAATGAAATGAGCCCACTCTGCAGTATGATTGACTTCACATTCCGATGTTGAAAGCCTGGATGGGCACCAGTAGGCATTTGAAACTGTTGAATAAAGAATCATAATGCAATGACGCTGTCTACCCTGTGATCATACAAGCAGGAAGATTTATGGTACAAGGATTGGTATTACAATTGGTATATAAAGAACAAATTGGATAATCTCGGAGGAAGTGGTTCACTGTGAAGAAATATTGTCTACAGTGCAGTGCGTCAGATGGGGTGCGTGAGTACAGTACCCTTAGGGAGGATTTAAATAAAGCTGTGACACGGGACGGTTCACAGCATCTGCTCGCACGCAGAACATGAACATATTCTTTAATGTATAAGGTTTAAATATTTAAGGGAAGTAGTGCATTCTCACACCCTTCAATTTTCTACTTTCCACCCTGGCCATTTTCAGCCAGTTTGGCAGCCAGAGGAGTGTGAGGAAGACTGGGAGGGGTCTGAGGACCCTCTCACTGCGCAGATGGAGTATGACCAGAACTGGAGAGAGGACCTGGGGGCTGCCAGTGGTCTAGACACCTCACCAGACCTCGGCATGCTATCTCCTCCTACCGTGGCTACGGAGGAGGAGGGAGCGTCTTAAGTAGTGGTGTTGCGTAGGGCGGCCGAGGCTCTCAACCTCGAGCTTCCTACGGTGGCAGTCAGGACTAACCTCCTGACAGAGGTGCTTCAGCCGGCAGCGAGCTCTCCGGAGCCCCTGCTGCCGTTTAATGAGGCCCTAACAGACATTCTTTTGGCACCTGGTCCAGGCCCACCACAGGGGCTCCTGTGGATAGGATGGTTGCCCGACGCCACCGCCCGGCTCCGGGCGACCCCACTTTCCTCCCCCTAGAGCTTGGTCATCCAAGCCTCAACATCCCAGAGCGCATTCCCTACTGCACCACCGGACAGGGAATCCAAGAAACTGGATCAACTTGGGAAGTTGTTGTTTTCTTCCTCCAGTTTAGGGCTGCGGTCGGTGAACACCGCATGCCTCTTGGGCCGTTATTCCCACTCCGTGTGAGATACGGTCGCGGAGGTGCTGCCTCAGTGCCCGGAGGAGGCCCGGGCCGTGCTCTCCTGTGCTGTTGCCGAGGGGAGCGACGCAGCAAAGTTCGCCATACGTTGTGGATTGGACACTGCCGACTCACTGGGTAGGACTATTTCAACGTCGGTGGCGCTTCGCCGCCACGCCTGGTTGAGGACGACTGGCTTTTCAGGGGATGTCCAGAACACCTTGATGGACATGCCCTTTGATGGCCGTCGCCTGTTCGGCGACAAAGCAGACAGTGCGCTAGAGTGCTTCAAGGACTCTCGGACTACGGCCAAGTCCTTGGGCCTCTCCACCATGCGCCCTGCACGGTCTGCTTTTCGCCCCTTTCGTGGTCACGGAAGGGGTGCCCCAACATGTTCATTCCAGAGCCACAGGCCAGCGCAAGCTGTTCCATCTCAGCGCGGCTGAGGACGTGGGAACCAACGGCGTGGTTCTGGGTGCCAGCGGGCAGGCCAATCCACCTCCACCCCCTCCGCCGCAGCCTCCCAACCCTCCTAGTCCGACCTTTCAGGCCCATCACACGCCAGTGGGCGGCAGGATTCGCCATCACCTCCCCCACTGGCGCACCATCACGTCGGACAGGTGGGTTTTGCAAATAGTCCGAAGGGGCTACTCCCTCCCCATCGAGACTATCCCTCCAGCCATGCCACCCCAGTACCATCGCATGTCGGAGGATCATCTGGACCTTCTCCAACAGGAAGTTATGGCACTCTTGGCCAAGGGTGCCATCGAGCGCGTTCCTGTCCCAGAAGTAGGTCGTGGTTGCTATTCCCACTACTTTCTGGTGCCCAAGAAGGACAAGGGCCTGCGTCCTATCTTGGATCTCAGGGACGTCAACCGCTTCCTCCAGAAGGAGAAGTTCAAAATGTTGACGCTCGCTCAGGTCTTGTCTGCCCTCGACCCTGGAGACTGGATGGTAGCGTTGGCCTTGCAGGACGTGTATTTCCACATCCCTGTCCTGCCGGCGTTACCACGGTAGGCCACGAGCATTTTCAGTTAATCGTACTCTCTTTTGGCCTTACCAACGCCCCTCGGGTGTTCACGAAAGTGATGGCGGTGGTCGCAGCTCAACTGCGCAGATCAGGGGTTCCAGTCTTCCCCCTATCTCGACGACTGGTTGTTGAAGGCGTCCTCGTCCCAGGCAGTCGTCTCCCACCTCCAGACTACGGCCGACCTCCTGCATTTGCTGGGGTTCTCCATCGATGTGCCGAAGTCACACCTTATTCCCTCTCAGAAGCTCCTTTTCATCGGAGTGGTTCTGGATATGACGCGGTTTCGGGTCTATCCTCCCGAACAGCGAGTCCGGGATATTCGGGCTATAAGTCCTATCTTTCAGCCTCTATCCCGGGTTTCGGTCAGAATGACCCTGAGGCTGCTGGGCCTCATGGCTTCCTGCATCCTGCTGGTCGATCATGCCAGGTGGCATATGCAGGCTCTGCAGTGGGACCTGAAGTTCCAGTGGGTGCAGCATCAGGGGAATCTGTCCGATTACGTCCAGATCTCGGAGGGCACTGCACAACAGTTGCAGTGGTGGCTCACGAACCAGGATTGGGTCAACGGCAGATCCCTCTCCCTTCCCCAACCAGAGCACACAGTGGTGTCGGACGCATCCCTTCTGGGATGGGGCGGCCACATGGGAGAGGCGAGATCAGAGGCCTCTGGTCTCCAGCGGAGTCCGGGCTCCACATCAACCTTCTGGAGCTTCGGGCGATTCGTCTTGCACTAAAGGCATTCCTTCCCTCTGTCCGGGGAAGAGTAGTGCAGGTGTTCACGGACAACACCACCGCCATGTGGTACTGCAACAAGCAGGGCGGGGTGGGGTCGTGAACCCTTTGTCAGGAGGCCCTCCACCTCTGGACATGGCTGGAACATCAGGGCATATCCCTGGTGGTTGAACACCTGGCAGGTTCCCTGAACGCCAGGGTGGGCGAAGTCAGCCGCAGGTGCATGATGGATCACGAATGGCTTCTTCACTCGGAGGTGGTGCAAGGTCTCTTTCGACAGTGGGGAGAGCCTTGGTTAGATCTATTCGCCACCGAAGAGAACGCGCAATGTCATCAGTTCTGCGCGTTGGAATTTCCAAGGCGGCACTCGCTCGGCGACGCTTTTCGTCGCGAGTGGAGTTGCGGTCTGTTGTACGCCTTTCCGCCTATACCACTTCTACCCAGAGTGCTGAAGAAGATCAGGCGCGACCGGGCCCAAGTCATCCTTCTGGCTCCGGATTGGGGACGAAGAGTCTGGTATCCCGAGTTGCTCAACATGGCCATCGATCCTCCGACCCGTCTGCCTCTTCGGGAGGATCTTTCGCAGCAACAGGGGACGGTCCTCCACCCTACCCTGTCCAGCCTCCACTTCCTTGTGTGGAGATTGAGCGGCGGCAGCTGATGTCTTTTGACCTTCCTCCCGAAGTTTGCGATGTAATCTTGGCAGCCAGGCGTCCCTCCACTAAGACGGTATAAGCCTGCCGGTGGAACAAGTTTGTGGCATGGTGCACAGCAAAGGCTGTGGATCCCCTTTCTGCCCCTCTTTCTGAGGTTCTGTTGTTTCTTCTTTCTTTAGCCCAGCAGGGCTCTGCTCTGGGCACTATCAAGGGCTATCTTTCGGCCATCTCTGCCTTCCTTCGGCTTCCAGATCAGCCTTCTCTTTTCAAGTCCCCGGTGGTTAATCGTTTCTTGAAAGGCATAACTCATCTCTTTCCTCCTATTCCCTTTGTTATGCCTCAGTGGGACTTGAATCTAGTCTTAACCTATTTAATGTGCGCTCCCTTTGAGCCGCTTCACAACTGTCCTTTGAGACTGCTGACGCTTAAAACTGCTTTCCTGGTAGCCATCACGTCTGCCAGATGAGTGAGTTAGCTCCAGGCTCTTTCCTCCAAGCCTCCTTTCATGTCTGTCTATCCGGACAAGGTAGTTCTCATGACTCGTCCATCCTTCCTTCCTAAGGTTGTCACAGCCTTTCACATCGGGCAGACCATCACTTTGCCCACCTTCTTTCCGCCTCCGCATTCTTCGAAAGAGGAAGAGAGGCTCCACCGTCTGGACCCAAAACGTGCGCTTTCTTTCTATCTGGATCACACAAAACAGTTCCGGGTGGATGACTAACTCTTTGTTGGCTACGTGGGCGCCAAGAAAGGTCGGGCCGTACACAAGCGCACCATTTCTCAATGGGTCGTTTTGTGTATCAAAGCATGCTATTCTCTGGCTAAAAAGGAGCCTCCTGCGGGGTTACGCGCCCATTCCACCAGGGCGACGGCAGCCACTACTGCCTTAGGACGAGGAGTTCCTCTACATGACATCTGTCAGGCAGCTACGTGGGCATCACTGCACACGTTTATGAAACACTACTATCTGAAAGAGACACGTTAGTGATAGATTCCTTACCTTAGAATATCCCCAGGCGTCAGACTGGATCCCGAAAGTTTTTCGTCAGCAATACCCCTGCGTGTCGGTAGACGTCGTCGTACTGCTCCGCGTACGTCGCTGGCGTCGTGGTCGCCGAGATGACGTCATGGGAGCTATTTAGATGCGCCCATGCGCGCTGACGTCAGTTCTTTCTTTTTCCGCGCCAGCAGCGCAGATCCGAGAGAGAGCAGTACCCCTAGTTAAAAGTTTTAACTTGTTAATTGTTTGTCGAGTAATCGACTCTGGTGCAGTAGGGATGCCCGGGTTTAAATCCTGTGGGGCCTGCCGTCGCAACATGTCGGTAGCGGACCCGCACGACGTGTCGCTCTTCTGCTTGGGGCACGCCCATGACCCCGAGGCGTGCCCCGATTATCGGGCCATGGCGCCGAAAGCTTTGCAGGAGCGTTCCCGAAAATTGTTGGAGGCCCGGCAGTCGGTTCCGCGTTGATCAAGGTCCCGCTCCCGTGGGAGGTCGAGAGACCGGTCGCGGAGCCGTTACCTTCGCTCGTCGGACTCTGGGACAGGTAAGTCACGGCGCCATAAAAAATCAAAGAAGCGACGTCGTTCGTCTTCTACCCCTCAACGGTCCCAGGGCGTGGTGGAGGGGGCGGGGGGGGGTCACTCCCCCGCGGCTCCGCTGGAGCCACCGTCGTTGCCTGCGGCCTACCCGTCCTTTCCGGGCCCGCACGCGACATCGGATGAGATACAGGCCTTCCTGTCGGCCATGGGCCGTTTGTTTGGCCCATCGGGTCCCTCCGGAGCGCCTTTGGGCCCCGCGGATCCGTTGGGTGGGTCTGCCCCCGTGCCGACGCCTTTGGCCTCGGCTACGCCGGCAAAGTACCCTGCGGCGCCTCCGGCCTCGACGCCGGTGCCGGATCCGGCCTCGGCGCCGGCATCGGTGCTGGACGCGGCGCCGCCTCCGGCACCGCAACTGACGCCGTACGGCGCCGAACCAGAATTGGTCTCTTACCCCCCGATTCCAATTCTTGGTACAGAGTTTCTCCCATTTCCCCAGGCACCTCATCCTTACCGACCTCTTCCAGCACCGGTAGCTGAAGGAGAGTACTGGGAGGGGTCTGAGGACCCTCTTGCAGCTCAATGCGAGAACGAGCCTGAATGGGAAGAAGACCTGGAGGGTCCTATGGATCTGGATTTCTCTCCACACCCTGGCACACTGTCCCCTTCTTCCGTGGCTACGGAGGAGGTCGGGACTTTTTCAGTAGTGCTGCGTAGGGCGGCTCAGGCTCTTAACCTTGAGCTCCCTTCTGTGCCTATCAGAACGAATCTTCTGACTGAGGTGCTGCAGCCAGCGTCCTCCTCTGCGGAGCCGCTGCTGCCCGTCAATGAGGCACTCACTGATGTCCTATTGAGCACCTGGGGCAAGCCTAACACAGGGGTTCCTGTGGATAAGGGGGTGGCACGCCGGCATCGCCCGGCGCCTGGCGACCCCAGCTTCCTCACGCAACACCCAACACCTGAGAGTCTGGTTGTCCAGGCCTCTGCCTCTCCGAACGCATTCCCTTCTGCTCCCCCGGACAAGGAATCTAAGAAACTGGAGCAGTTTGGAAAAAAGATCTTCACTTCTGCCAGTTCAGGGTTGCGGGCGGTGAATACAGCGTGCGTGTTGGGCCGCTATTCACATTCCGTATGGGACACTGTGGCACAGGTGCTTCCTCAGTGCCCGGTGGAGGCTCGGGCAGTGCTCTCCCAGGCTGTTACAGAGGGGAGAGATGCTGCAAAATTCACCATCCGTTGTGGACTTGACACAGCAGATTCCCTCGGCAGGGCGCTTTCCACAACGGTGGCGCTCCGTCGTTACGCTTGGCTCAGAACCACTGGCTTCTCCGGGGATGTCCAAAACACCCTGTTGGACATGCCTTTTGATGGCACACGCCTGTTTGGTGACAAGGCGGATATTGCCCTGGAACGCTTTAAGGACTCTCGGGCTACGGCCCAGTCCTTAGGTCTCGCCACCACATGCACTCCCACGGGGTCTGCTTTTCGCTCCTTTGGAGGGCAAGGTCGAGGCGTCCAAACGCGTTCCTTTCAGAGCCGCCGGCATGCACGGCAGCAGTCTCAGCGTGGGCGAGGTCGGGGGGCCCGCCGAGGTGGGTCACGGGCCAGCGGGCGGGTCAGTCCACCGCCGCCTCCAAACCTTCCTAGTCCGGTCTTTCAGGCCCACCAGACGCCAGTGGGTGGCAGGATTCGCCATCACCTCCCCCACTGGTGCACCATCACTTCAGACAGGTGGGTTCTGCAGATAGTCCGAAGGGGCTACTCCCTCCCCTTCGAGTCTACCCCTCCAGCCATGCCACCTCAGTGCCACTGCATGTCGGGGGGATCACTTGGCACTTCTCCAGCAGGAAGTCGCGGCCCTCTTAGCCAAGGGGGCCATCGAGCACGTTCCGACGCCAGAAGTAGGTCGTGGTTGTTACTCCCACTACTTCGTGGTTCCGAAGAAGGAGGTCTGCGTCCTATCTTAGACCTCCGGAACGTCAATCGCTTCCTCTGGAAGGAGAAGTTCAAGATGCTCACGCTTGCTCAGGTCTTGTCTGCCCTAGACCCGCAAGACTGGCTGGTAGCGTTGGACTTGCAGGATGCTTATTTTCATATTCCCATCCTGCCTGCCCACCGGCGTTACCTACGGTTCACGGTAGGCCACGAGCACTTTCAGTTCACCGTGCTCCCATTCGGCCTTACCAGCGCCCCACGGGTGTTCACAAAAGTGATGGCGGTGGTCGCAGCTCATCTGCGCAGATCGGGGGTTTCAGTCTTCCCCTATCTCGACAACTGGCTGTTGAAGGCGGGATCGCCCCAGGCAGTCGTCTCCCACCTCGAGACTACGGCCGACCTCCTGCATTTGCTGGGGTTTTCCATCAACGTGCCGATGTCACACCTGATTCCCTCTCAAAAGCTCCTCTTCATCGGAGCGGTTTTGGATACGGCGCAGTTCCGGGTTTATCCTCCCGAACAGCGAGTCCGGGACATTCGGGCTATGATTCCAATCTTTCGGCCCTGGTCCTGGGTGTCGGTCAGGAAGACCCTGAAGCTACTGGGCCTCATGGCCTCCTGCATCCTGCTGATCAATCATGCCAGATGGCATATGCGGGCTCTGCAGTGGGACTTTAAGTTTCAGTGGACGCAGCATCAGGGGAATCTGTCCGATTACGGCCACATCTCGGAGGGCATTGCACAGGACTTGCAGTGGTGGCTCACGGACCAGCGTTGGGTCAGCGGCAGATCCCTCTCCCTTCCCCAACCGGAGCACACAGTGGTGACGGACGCGTCCCTCCTGGGATGGGGCGGCCACATGGGAGAGGCAGAGATCAGAGGCCTCTGGTCTCCGGCGGAGTCCAAGCTCCATATCAACCTTTTGGAGCTCAGGGCGATCCTACTTGCACTGAAAGCATTCCTTCCCTCTGTCAAGGGGAGAGTAGTGCAGGTGTTCACGGACAACACCACCGCCATGTGGTACTGCAACAAGCAGGGCGGGGTGGGGTCGTGGACCCTCTGTCAGGAGGCTCTGCGTCTCTGGACATGGCTGGAACATCAGGGCATGTCCCTGGTGGTTCAACACCTGGCAGGTTCTCTGAACGCCAGGGCGGACGAACTCAGCCGCAGGTGCATGCTCGATCACGAATGGCGTCTTCACTCTGAGGTGGCACAAGGTCTCTTTCAACAGTGAGGAGAGCCTTGTTTAGATCTATTCGCCACCGAAGAGAACGCGCAATGTCAGCAGTTCTGCGTGTTGGAGTTTCCAAGGCGGCACTCGCTCGGCGACGCTTTTCGTCGCGAGTGGAGTTCCGGTCTATTGTACGCCTTTCCGCCTATACCACTTCTACCCAGAGTGCTGAAGAAGATCAGACGCGACCGGACCCAAGTCATTCTTGTGGCGCTGGACTGGGCTCGAAGAGTTTGGTATCCCGAGCTACTCAGTATGAGTGTGGATCCCCCGATCCGGCTGCCTCTTCGGGAGGATCTCCTGTCGCAGCACCAGGGGACGGTCCTCCACCCGAACCTGTCCAGCCTCCACCTCCTTGCGTGGAGATTGAGCGGCGACAGCTGATTCAATTTGACTTGCCTCCTGAAGTCTGTAATGTGATTCTGGCAGCCAGGCGTCCCTCCACTAAAACGGTATACGCCTGTCGGTGGAACAAATTTTCAAGTCCCCTGTTGTTAACAGATTTCTCAAAGGCATTACTCACCTTTTCCCTCCTGTTCCTTTTGTCATGCCTCAGTGGGACTTGAACCTGGTTCTCACATACTTAATGTGCGCTCCCTTTGAGCCTCTTCATAACTGTCCTTTGCGGTTATTAACTTTGAAAACTGTGTTCCTGGTGGCCATCACTTCCGCTCGGCGGGTGAGTGAGCTCCAAGCTCTTTCCTGTAAACCTCCTTTCCTGGCGGTTCATCCGGAAAAGGTGGTTCTTCGAGCACGTCCCTCCTTTCTACCAAAAGTAGTCTCTGCCTTTCATCTCGGGCAAACTGTCACTCTGCCCACGTTCTTTCTGCCTCCGCACCCTTCAAGAGAAGAGGAGAGGCTCCACCGTCTGGACCCAAAACGTGCACTTTCGTTCTATCTCAACCGCACACAGCAGTTCCGGGTGGATGACCAGCTCTTTGTTGGCTACGTGGGCGCCAAGAAAGGCCGGGCTGTGCACAAGAGGACTATCTCACGATGGGTTGTCTTGTGCATTAAAGCCTGTTACTCTCTGGCTAAAAAGGAACCTCCGGTTGGGCTGCGCGCCCATTCTACCAGGGCGACAGCAGCTACTACAGCATTGGGACGCGGTGTCCCCCTGCAAGACATCTGTCAGGCGGCCACTTGGGCCTCGTTGCATACTTTCACAAAGCACTATTGCCTTGACAGTCAAGTCCGGAGAGACGGCTTCTTTGGCCGGTCAGTTTTCCGTGACTTTCTGGTGTGATTTCACTTCGCAGACCCACCACCGGGGATGGTATTGCTTGGGTATGTATTCTAAGGTAAGGAATCTATCACTAACGTGTCTCTTTCAGATGCACAAGTTACTTAATTGTGTAACGATATATCTGTAAGAGACATTAGTTAGTGATAGATTCCTTACCGCCCGCCCATCCTCCCCGTTCTGCGAACTGTTCTCTAGGGTTCAGGTCATCCCTTTCAGGGCCCTAGTTCTATTGCACCAGTAGTCGGTCTCTGGCATGGCTCTGCGCTCCTGGCGCGGAAAAGTTGTGTACAGAACTGACGTCAGCGCGCGTGGGCGCGTCTAAATAGCTCCCATGACGTCATCTCGGCGACCACGACGCCAGCGACGTACGCGGAGCAGCACGACGACGCCTACCGACGCGCAGGGGTATTGCTGACGAAAAACTTTCCGGATCCAGTCTGACGCCTGGGGATATTCTAAGGTAAGTAATCTATCACTAACTAATGTCTCTTACAGATATATCGTTACACAAGTAAGTAACTTGTGCGTCTGGACAGCCAAGTCCGGAGAGACGGCTTCTTTGGCCGTTCTGTTCTCCAGGACTTTCTGGTGTGATCTTGGTTCGCAGACCCACCACCGGGGTTGGTATTGCTGGGGTATCTATTCTAAGGTAAGGAATCTATAACTAACGTGTTTCTTTCAGATGAACAAGTTACTTACCTTCGGTAACGATATATCTGTAAGAAACATGTTAGTTATAGATTCCTTACCGCCCCACCCATCCTCCCCGTTCTGCGAACTGATTTCTAGGGTTAAGGTTATCCTTTCAGGGCCCTAGTTTTGTGCACCAGTGGTCAGTGTCTTGCATGGCTCTGCGTTCCTGGCGCGGAAAGTCGTGTACAGAACTGACGTCAGGCGTGAGGGCGGCGTCTAGGTATCTTCCACGACGTCATCACGGCGACCACGACGCCAACGATGGACGCGGAGTCGACAGACGACGCCTACCGATGCGCAGGGGTACTGCTGAAGAAAAAACTTTTCGGATCCAGTCTGACGCTTGGGGGTAATTCTAAGGTAAGGAATCTATAACTAACTAATATTTCTTACAGATATATCGTTACCGAAGGTAAGTAACTTGTTCTTCACTGCACACTCATCCCACATGTGTTTTAGGTATGCATACGTGAAGTTGGTACCGCTGTCTGACACCACTTCTTTTAGGAAACCAACCCGAGTAAATACACCAAGGAGGGCTTTTGCCACCACTGGAGCTGTGGTGGCCCTAAGGGGAATAGCTTCAGGATACCTGGTGGCATGATCCACTACCACCAGGATATATTTGTTCCCTGTGGCTGTTGGAGGGTCCAAGGGGTCAACAATGTCGACCCCTACCCCTTCAAAGGGTACCCCAACCACTGGAAGTGGAATTAAGGGGGCCTATCAGTGGCCTCCTGCCTTGCCACTGGCTTGGCAGGTGACACAGGACTGACAAAGGTCCTTCACCTTCTGAGACATCCCTGGCCAGTAGAAGTGGTTGACTAACCTACTCCAAGTTTTGTCCTGGCCAAGGTGCCCAGCTAAGTGGATGTTATGCACCAAAGTAAGGCGAAACTCTGAGGCACTACCACGCTCCTGGTTGCTCCAGGTTTGGGTCCATGGCCTCTGTATAGGAGCCCATCCTCCCAATAGACCCTGTGGGTGCCACTGATATCACCCTTTTCCTGTGCAGCAGCTTGCTGCCTCAGGTTTCTTATCCCTTGCACTGATCCATCCTAGAGGGTCCTCCTGGGCCCAAGAGATCTGCCTGGTAAGGCCGAATCTCTTCAGGCTCAGTTCCCTCTGAGAATACAAAGTCATCTTTCTGAGAAGAGGGGTTCTAACTTCGGATCTGTTTAGAAGCTGGTCCCCCAGTCTTCTTGCCCTTTCTCTTAGAGAGCTGGTCCATTCTTCCAGGATCCAACACCCCTTTTTTACTCGGAGCTCTGCTCTGTGCTCTGTTGTAACACAACCCCATCCTGAGAGACCAGCCATGCTTGCAAGGGTCCTCAGTTCGACTTCAATCCAAGGAGAAGTCTCCAAGTCATTACCAAGCAGACAATCTACAGGTACATCTGGGGACACAACTACTTCCTTTTTTCCAACTACCCTCCCCCCCCCAGTCCAAAGTGACCATAGCCATGGGATGGACTGTGGTGATTTTGCTAGCATTGGTGACTGGATAGGTCCTTCCAATCAGGGAGTGATCTGGGTAAACTAGCTGCTGGGTCACCTTTGTAACACTAGCCCCAGTATTATCCTGGACCCATTAATCTTAGGAAACTGCCTGTATTTTTTCATGCTATCTGACCAGGCAGCACCGACTAAGTCTACTTCTCCCTCAAAGACCAATGCCTCAGTAGGTTTACTGACATGGTCAGGCCACACCTGGGATCCCATCTGGATGTTAGCAACTGCAGGTGGACTAGAGGCATTTTTCTTTGTTTTACAGCTAAGGTCTCAAGTTCAGTGTCCTGTTGCCTTAGTCATGACACGAAGCCCTGTTGAGACCCCAGTTCTTTCCCTGGTTCCCACCCTTAGACTGTGTAGAGACTCTGGGCCCACCCTCCTGAGCAGGTTTTTTGGGGCCTGTAGAAGACTCTTGATTATTTTTAGGGTTGCCCTCTTTCCCTTGGGGGTGGGGATGGGGGGGGCAGGGGCTTTTTGGTCTTTCTTTTGGTCTCCCCCACCAGTGGGAGTTTTGGTGACCCTAGTTTTGACCCAGTGGTCTGCCTTCGTCCCCAGTTCTTAAGGAGAAAGTTGCCCTAGGGCTACCAGGAATTGATGTAGTTTCTCTTAGTGACCAATACTTAAAAGGTGCTTCTTAATAAATAAATTATACAGCCCTTCATAATCATGTACATTTTTACCACTCAACCAACCTTCCAGTGTCTTCACTGAGTAATCTACAAAATCTACCCATTATTGGCCCTTGGTTTTCTTGGCCTCCCTGAACTTGACCCCATACTCCTCAGTGCTGAATCCAAAGCTCTCAATCGAGGTACCCTTCACGAGGTTATAAGATGTAGCATCCTTCTCATTGAGCGTCAGAAGTCTATCCTTGCACTTTCCTGAGAACATTTCCCACAGGATAGCACTCCATAGCTTCCTGTGGACCTGTCTACTAAAACAGGCTCTCTCAAATGCAATGAGCCACTTAGGGATATCAATGAATCAGGGAATTGTAAGCACGCTACTCACCCGTGAGGGTCTCAAGGTGCTGAGGGGGGGGGGGGGGGGGCCGCAGATCTGTTTAGCCGAAGAGCCAGGTCTTGAGGGTCTTCCTGAAGGTGTTCAGGGAGGGGGTGCGTCTGATGTATGCCGGTAACTTGTTCCAGGTCTTGGCTGCAATGTGAGAGAAGGATCTTCCGCCTGCTCTGGCTCTGTGGATGCGCGGGGTTTCGGCCAGTGCGAGGTTGGAAGATCGGAGGTTTCTTTTGGGTACGTGGAAGTTGATTCTGTTGTTGAGGTATTTGGGTCCGTTGTTGTGTAGGCATTTGTAGGCGTGAGTGAGTATTTTGAAAGCGACTCTTTTCTCCACAGGGAGCCAGTGGAGACTTCGTAGGTGTTGGCTGATGTGTTCGTGTCGGGGGATGCCGAGGACGAGTCTGGTGGCGGTGTTCTGTATTGTCTGGAGTTTGCGGAGTAGGGACTTGTTGATGCCGGCGTAGAGTGCGTTTCCATAGTCCAGTCTGCTGGTGATGAGTGCGTGGGTGACTGTCTTCCTTGACTCAGAGGGGATCCACTTGAAGGTCTTGCGGAGGGTGTTGAAGCAGCTGGAGGTGACGGCGTTGACCTGTCGGCTCATGGTGAGTGATGAGTCGAGTACGATGCCGAGGTTCTTGGCGTGGTCTGAGGGGGTAGGTGGGCTTCCGAGGGCGGTCGGCTACCAGGTGCTGTCCCATGCAGAAGGGGTGGTACCGAGGACGAGGACTTCTGTCTTCTCGGCGTTGAACTTCAGGCAGCTGTTGGTCATCCAGACTGCGAAGTCTTGCATTCCTTTCTGGAACACCCTCAACATATTTAGGGACAATCCCTTTTGGGATTTTGGAGTCTGCCTCCCTATTTATTATTTTGCCGCCACCAGAGATGGATCTTAGGCCCATATCCCCTCTTTTTTTCTATGGCTAATTGTTTAGCTCTAGAGCTATCCTCTTGGCCAGTTTCTGAAGATCTGCATCTTCAGTACCTGCTTCATTTGGGGCACTACTGGGCTCACTGCTACCAGAAGTGTTGCTGTCTGAGGGGGTAGTGATGGGGTCAGTATCCTCCCTATCTACCTCCTCATCTTCTACTTCTTCCCCAGTGGGGGAAGTTCTGTTTGCCAGGGCCTTGTCATTATCTGCCAGCAACTGCTGGAAATGGGCTTTATTGGGTTTAGGACCCATTGCAGTTTTCCAGGCTTTGCACAAATCTTTAAGTTGAGAAACTTAAAGATGTGCATAGGGACCCAGGTTGAGCTCCTGGCTGGTACCTGTAGTCTCAGTCATGGTGTTTAAAGTAAGTGGGGATGTATTAGAGATTTAAAAAATCTTTAATTACTTCTAAGGCCTAACTACTTTAAAGTCTTTTAAGGTTCTAAAACAGTGGGGGACTTAACCAAGGCCCTAACACTATTTTTAAACAATTTGGGGGGAAAAATCGACAAATGTATAAATATTTTATCTATAGACAATTTTTGGATTTCCTAAGTGAAATCAATTATCAATCAAGTAGTACAAAAATGTCAGTCTAGTACCCCACCGCTGCACCACCAATGCAGGAAGCTGGCTCTGTATATGAGATTGTATATGCAATGTATATGATATTGTATATGGTAATTCCGTGCACAAAGTCCAGGGGTTCCCAAAAGTGTACAGGGCCCAATGTAAAACCCAAAGTGCTCTATTAGTGGAAGTGTGGGCGAGCAGCCTTAGGCCTAACACAGAGGAGTGTAAGACATTTATTGCACAACAGTGATCAATAATGGACTCAAGAAGGAGATCCAGACCAATTTTAGAAAAATATACTTAGTATTTTATTTTAAGACCAAGGTTTACGTAATCAGGTAAGTACGTTTTTAATTGAAAATACTTTTCTCTTTCAATTTAATTAAATTGCACTTTATGCGGATGATATTTTAGTCCATAAAAGTAGCACAAATAAAACATTTCAAAAAAGTTAAAAAACATTTATCAAAGGCAATAAATATGACAGTGCTAACAAATATTAGCAGCAAAGTTTAGACCAATAAAGTGCCATGTGTCCTTACAGCATGAGTTAAAAATGAGCCTACATGTAAGCAGATTTCCGCATCAGATAATTGTGAGAAAGTGCCCTCTTTCTTGCATGGTATGCCCCCACTTTTTGCTGAATTGCTGATGTGCTTTGACTGAGTGTGCCCTGGGCTCCTGCCAATCAGGTACCCAGGGCCTGTGTTCCTTCCCTTAACTGCATTGAAGCCTAAACCCAATTACCATCTCTGGCCACAGGTAGGCCCCTGGTAAATGGTACCACAGGTACCCAGGGCACTGTGACCAGAGAAGGCCTCCAAGGGCTGCAGCACTTATTGTGCCACCCTTAGAGGCCCTGTACCCTGACACTCACACTCTGACTTTGCAGACTGCGTGTCTTGGTGCAGAACAAAGTGAAGAGTCGACATGGCACACATCCCTGTGTGCCATGCCCACAAACCACTGCCCTGGCATACATCAGTCACCCCTCTAGCTGGGTGCCCTATGCCAGTGGTGAGGGTACAGGTGCATGAGCCCTGTACCCCTACAGTACCCAGGTCCATTCCTGGGCACTGTAAGTGCAGCGCTGCCATTAAGAGTATATGGTGCTGGGAGTTTGTCATTACGAACTCCACAGCACCGTAATGGCTACACTGAAGACTGGGAAGTTTGGTATCAAACTTCTCAGCACATTAAACCCACACTGATGCCAGTGTGGGACTTAATGTAAAATGCACAACAGAGGGCATCTTAGAGATGCCCCCTGAAACTCGACCAACTCCCAGTGACCTGACTGAGTGGCTGCCGAGGCTGCCACCACCAGACATGTTTCTGGACCCCTGGGTCGGGAGCTTGCTGCTCTCGGGGGCCTGAAACAATGCACATCCTGGGACGAGGTGCCAAGCCTCCTCCCCCAGGATGGGCAGGGTTCACGAAGGAGAAGCTTCAAAGGCATACCGCCTTTGTGAGCCTCTCCAGACCACTTGCTGTACTCAGCAACTGGTCCCCACTGGTTCTACCCCCCACTTTAGGCGGGAGACCCGGCGGGAAAAACAAAGTGAGGAAGAGAGGTGTGCCCACCTCTGCCAACTCCACCCCTAAGGTGGGGGAGGCGAGGTGAAGCACAACCTCGAGTCCCCGCCATCTTGAGGATGGGGGGAACCCAGCCAACCAAGGACAGGCTCCTGCCCCCTCCCACTGGAGAGTGGCAGAGTAGGGGGTGTACCCACCCCAGGGAAGGGACCCATTGGTCCCTGCCCTTTACCTACCTGTAACGCCCCTAAATTCAGTATTTAGGGGCACCCTGAACCTTCCTTCCTCAGATCCAGCAACAACAAGAAAAGGAAGGACGAGAAGCCGTGCAGAGCTAACAAGAGGACGACGCCCACTGACTTGGCCCCAGCCCTACAGGCCTGTCTCCCCTCGAACCTGCTCCTGCAAAACCCCGGCGTGTCCAGCGGCCAGCAACCTCAAAAACCCCGGAGGACCTGCCTGCCTTCACTTTCCAAGCTGTTTCTCCTGTGAACACCGGACGTGTTTGAACTGCAGCTTCTGGTGCCAGCCAGGAACCGCGAATCCCGCACACTCTGCACCCGCCGAATCCGGCCCGAGCTCAAGTGGGAAAATACCCAGAGGAGGTCCCCCGGCGATCCTGACCCGAGATCCGGCGACCCCTGACCTGCCTCAAGCCTCCATCCGACGCCTGCAGCCTCAATCCAGAGGACCCCCCCTACCGCGACCAGAGCGGGTAAGAAAATCCGACGTCCCAAGCCACCCCTGCACCCGACGCCCCACGGCCTTGTGTGCCCAAACCAACGGTGCCTAACCAACCCTCTACATCCCAACTTACCCCTCGAAGTGGTGGTAGCTCCTGGAAGATCCTCGTCCCCGAGCCTGCAGTGTTTCTTTGTCCCGGAGAATCTCCATTGGAATCAACAGGGCACCCGACCTCAAAACAGCACCCTGCACCCGGTCGCCCTAGTGCCGCTGAGGGTGCCCCTTTGGTGCTAACTTGGTCCTCAACGTGCCCTGAGCTTAACCCTAGGAGCTTTGCTCCCACAACCCCGTGGCCTGCTTGCCAGCAGCCACCAACCGGAGTCCCCCTATCCTCCATAGGATAACATTGGGCCTCAACACTCTGCACCCAGCCGCCCTAGTGCCGCTGAGGGTGCAACAACAGTGCATCACTGACCCTGGGAGACCCCCGGGTCTAACCCCAGAACCCTAACTCAAAAGACCGATTACTTACCTCAAAACCGATAACTCATTTTTCCTCATAGGATAACATTGACACTTTTTCTTCCAAAAAGTTTCTAAGTGTCGACTTTGGAAAACTACAAATATTACTTAAAAATCAGCCGAATAACCAAAACGCATTTTCTCAACTGTTTTCAGGAAACTTCCCAGTGCTGAATCTAGGATCCAGCACTGAGTAAGAAAAAGTATCGATAACCTAACTTACCTGCTAAGTGAATTTCCTCCCATAGGATAACGTTAGTGATTCTATGTGAAAAAAGTTTCGAAGTGTCAACTTTTGAAATACAATAATATTCTTTAAAAATCGTACACAACGAAAACGTAATTACTTACCTGTTTTAAGTAAAGGTCCCAGTGCCGAATCTAGGAGTCCAGCACTGGATTACAAAAGTAACGTTAAAGTAACTTACCTGCGAATTGAATTTCCTTCCATAGGATAACATTGGTGATTCTATGTGAAAAAGTTTCTAAGTGTCAACTTCTGAAATGCAATAATATTCTTTAAAAATCGTACCGTTAACCAAAACGCATTTACTCACCTGTTTTCAGGATATGTCCCAGGACTGAATCTAGGATCCAGTCCTGTGTTAGCAAAAGTAATCTGAAAAGTATTTAACTGCATTTTACTTAAAAAGCCCATTCAATTGAATGTACTATACCTGCAATGTGTTGCAAACTGCTTACTTAAAACTGTAACCAAAACCTGTACAAGTTACACTGCAATTTTGAACTGTGTTCATACAAGTAATTTACTACGGAAAAGTATTTTTATGCTTACCTGTGCCAGGCTTGCTTGGTTCTAGAAATA
Source organism: Calotriton arnoldi (assembly GCA_963921515.1). Taxonomy (NCBI): domain Eukaryota; kingdom Metazoa; phylum Chordata; class Amphibia; order Caudata; family Salamandridae; genus Calotriton; species Calotriton arnoldi. The sequence continues at coordinate 739,292 of CAWUFW010004739.1, read as the reverse complement.
AAACAAAAGTATATTTCTTTTATACAAAACAATTGGCCTAGAGTTCAGTTCTTGAGTGTGTGGATTCATTTGCTGACTGAGTGTGTACATCAAATGCTTTGCACTGTCCTCTGATACTGCCTTACTGCTCGACCAAGCTACCACTTTAGAGAGTAAGGTTCTATCTGACTTTAACTTCTGCCAAACCTCTGGAGACCCTTGGACTCTATACACACTGTACCTCACTTTGGTGCAGTATATATAGAGCCAGTTTCTTACAATAATTGCAGAACCAGTGAAAATACGGCTCTACGCTGCCCAATGTTATGATACTTCTTTTTAAACAGAGGGATTAAAAACTGCCTGGCATAAAATTCATAAAATTTACAAAACTGCAAAAAGTGTGAAAAGTGTATCATCGTTTGGCCAGTTTTGCCATTGCACGAGCACGGAATAGGAGCAAGTTTTGCAGCGTGAATCCTTTTCTGGATTCAAATGCTGTGCATCATTCCGCCATCTAGTGGTTGGGTCCGGAATTGTCTGTCTTTTTTTTTTTTTTTTCTTGTTTTGGTCGCTGTCGACCACCATTTGGTGTCAGGTACGTCCCCTCTATGAAGTCAGACGGCATCCTGGAGGTCGGCGTACGTGGTGGCCATCTTCAGATTCTTTTTTCCGCCGTTGGGTCTGGAAGCAAGACGGGAAGCTCCGAAGAAAAGTTTGTTTTTCACGAAGAAAATTTCAAGAAAAGAAGATCGTCGTCGATAGGATCAACGAGAAGAGACCGACCATCGACACTGAGTCGTAGAAAGAAGCACAGCGGCCCACACCAGAGGAACACTCCGGGCCACAAATGGCGAGGTAGGGGCCATGGAGAAGACCCCTTTTAAATTCTGCCCCAAGTGCCACCACAAGTACGCACAGCAGGAATCCACACACCGTGTGCAACCTCTGCCTACCCAAGGATCACCAGGATAAAGACTGTGAGGCCTGTGCAGCGTTCCTGCCAAAAACTCTCAGGACACGCCAAAACCAGAGACAGGCCCACAACGCCACTATGTCGATGCCAGCGAAGAAACCTTCCATGAGCGAGATGGGTTTCTCGAGCGACGAAGAGGAACACGCAGCTCCTGCGGAATACACGCATGAAGGATCGGACTTCGAAGTTATAGAAAAAGACGCTGAGAAAAGACGCGCCGAAAAGAAGGCGAAGGAATCGAAGAAAAAGACAGACAAGGTAAGAACCAAAGACCCGTCGGAATCGAAGGGCCACAAACCAAAAACAGCCAAGGCAGCCCCGACGCCGAACAAAAAGGCGATCGAAGGTCAGCCGCGACCGAAAAACTCATGGCACCCACCCAAAGGTTGCCGAAGAGAGGAAGTCGCACAAGGCTCCTAAGCCAAGGGTCGACGACACCGAACCCGCTAAAAAGGCATCAACGCCAAAGACGAACATCTACGTCAAAAAGAAAAGGAAGACACCGGCATCCGACGCCGAAAGGGCCCTCGAAGTCGAAAAGCAGAAAAGACTCGAGGAAGAAATGGCTGCGCTATTGCAAAGGAAAAAGGAGTATCGAATCCCTAAAGCCCCGGGCGTCCAACCTGAAGCTGTCTAAGTCGAAGAGGCGGAGGACGCCGAAGAGGAGGAAGAGGATATCCTCCAATCCCCACCAACACCGGAACCTCGAGGCGAAGACCCCGAGGAATACGATAACGTACCGGAGGAGGAGGAAAACGAAGAAAACTTCGAGGACGAAGGAACGATCTCGACACCGAGAGTCTGGAGGAAGAGATCTGCAACTATCCCTCGAAGGCATCTCCCCCAGATGACATTGCCTCCTACAATGAAATTGTTAAAAGGGCTGCAAACCAGTTTGGGGTGCCCCTAGAGGAAGAAAAGGGGGATACATGTTTCCTGTTGGAAACCTGGCACCTGCAACTAAAGGAACGCAATATCTTCCCATGTTGCCAAGCATTCTAGACCAAAGCAAGGAAGCCTTCAAGGAGCCAGCATCTAACAGAGGGGTAACTCCTAGAGTGGAGGACCCAAAATACATATAGGGAAACGTTACGCCAGATTCCATCATCGTAACAACGGCCAGAAGGAGATCTAACGCAGTCTCCAATACAGGACCCCCTCCAGAAAAGGAGAGTAATAGAATGGACCTAGTGGGCAGAAGAATGGAGAAAGAGGCAGCAACGCAGTGGCGCATTGCCAACTCGAATGCCCTGCTGAACAGATACGGCCACCAACAGTGGGACGAAATGGAGTGGCCGCCTACCTAAGAAGAGAAAAGATCCACGTATACCCCTATCTGGACGATTGGCTAATAAGGGGATGCACAAGGCAGATATGCCACAAACAGGTTCAGAAAACAATCCAAACACTTCAAGGCCTAGGTTTCTCAATAAACAACAAAAAATCATCAACAAACCCACAAAGGGAAAAGACCTTTCTGGGGGCAAGACTAAATACAAGGAACGCAAGGGGCGTACCCCACGCAAAACAGGATACAAGCTATCTACAAGGAAACAGCCCTCTACCAGAAGGGACAGTCTCTGACAGTGAGGAAGGTAATGAAACTTATGGGAATGATGGCATCATGCATCCCACTCATCCCTCACGCTCGCCTACACATGCGACCATTCCAAGAATGGATCGCCAACAGCTGGTCACAAGCCACAGGGAGTTGGGAAGATATAGTGGTTGTTACACAAAGGATACAGACGGAGACACAATGGTGGGCATCCAACAACATAGCACAGGGGAGAACTTTCAAGAACACAACTCCATCTGTGACAATCACCACAAATGCATCCCTCAACGTTTGGGGAGCACATCTGAACCAACTACAAATTCCTGGGAGATGGAGCGAAAAGGATTCCATAAAACACATCAACTTAGAGATGAAGACTGTTCTTCTGGCACTCAAAGCATTCCAGAAACAGATTCAGGGGAAAACCGTCCTGATACAAACAGACAACACAACCACAATGTTTTACCTGAACAAACAGGGTGGAACGAAGTCCTTTCCCCTAAGCAAACTGGCGCAAGAAATTGGCAATGGGCAATACCACAGCAAATCAATCTGCAAACAGTACATCTACCAGGGGTAGACAACATCACAGCAGACCGTCTAAGCAGACAAAACAGTTGCTCACACGAATGGGAGCTAAAGCAAACAACAGTACAATACCTGTTCAACATCTGGGGAACGCCAGTGTTGGATCTCTTTGCAACAATGCAGAACAAGAAATGCCGCAACTATGCATCCAGGTTTCCACACCACCTGTCAAAGGGAAATGCGCTTTCACTCAATTGGTCTCAGACATTTGTCTACGCTTTTCCACCAATTCCCCTGATACAAAGAGTACTACAAAAGGCAAGCGAACCAGGAACAAATATGATTCTGATTGCCCCCTGTTGGCCAAGACCGACATGGTACTCAACTCTCCTAGAACTCTCCAAAGCAGAGATGATCAAGATCAAAGCAGACAAGGACCTGCTAACAATGCAACAGGGTCAAATCTCTCACCCAGAACCAGCAACGCTACAATTAGCTGCCTGGCGCCTGAATACATAGAATTTGGACACCTCAAACTGCCGTCCAGGACAGTGGAGATTCTAAAAGAGGCAAGAAAACAGTCAACAAGGAAATGCTATACAGCTAAATGGAAGCGATGTACCACATGGTGCACAGCTAACAACAAAACTACTACAATAAATACACAAGAAACAGTAGTCACATATCTTACCTACCTCTTAGACAGCAACATCAATTTTTCAAGCCTAAAGGTACACCTCGTGGCCATAGTGGCATACACAAGAGGAAAAACATGCAAAAGTTTCTTTACTAGACCACTCATCAAAAGATTTTTGGAAGGAGCAAAAAGAGTGGCTCCTCCAAGAACTGCTCCTGTACCAACTTGGAGTTTAAATACAGTGCTGTCTCAGCTAATGGGAAAACCATTTGAATCCATGCACACAGCTGATATCAAACATATCACTCTTAAGACAGCATTCCTCATTGCAATAACATCACTATGGAGAGTAAGTGAACTACAAGCATTAACTGTACAAGAGCCATATTTACAAATCCACAAAGTGACTAAGTGACTAAGTATCACCTGAATCAGAACATCATCTTGCCAGTTTTCTTCAAGGAACCAAAAACTAAGGCAGAAAGAAGCCTCCACACCCTGGATGTAAGGAGAGCTCTACTATACTACCTGCTAAAAACGGAACAGGTGAGGAAAACAAAACCGTTGTTTGTGGCTTACTCACATACCAATATAGGATCAGCTGTCACTAAGGCAACCATTGCAAGATGGATAGTACAAGCTATACAACTAAGCTATACCAATGCCAAAAAAGAACTAACAATACAACCAACAGCTCACTCCACTAGAAAGAAAGGAGCAACGCTGGCTTTCATGACAAATGTACCCATCGATGCCATCTGAGCAGCAGCAACATGGGCATCACCACACACATTTACAAAGCATTATTGTGTGGATATACAGACAAATAAGGAAGCTCAAATTGGACAAAGGGTGCTTCAACACCTGTTTGCTAAGTCTTCCTCTCACCACAGCCTCCCAAACACGGGAGAAACCGCTACATAATCTGATGCACAGCATGTGAATCCAGAAAAGGATTCACGCTGCAAAACGGAATGGTTACTTACCAGTAGGAGTAGTTTTGCAGCTTGAAGAGTTTTCTGGATTCACATGCGACCCACCCAGCCTTCCCCTAGAAGGAACACAAACAGGTGGGGAAGCAAAGTACAACTTTAAGAACTGTAAATAAGGATCATCACAAGGATTAAACAGCATAAAAACAGAAAAAAGAATCCAAAGATGTCCACCACGCACGTCGACCTCCAGGATGCCGTCTGACTTCATACAGGGGACGTACCCGACACCAAATGGTGGTCGCCAGCGACCAAAACAAGAAGGAAAAAAAAAGACAGACAATTCCGGACCCAACCACTAGATGGTGGAATGATGCACAGCATGTGAATCCAGAAAACTCTTCAAGCTGCAAAACCACTCCTACTGGTAAGTAACCATTTCGTTTTGGCCGATAGCCAAGTGGAAAACACAATAAGTATTTTATCAGCTCTAAACCCACATGGCTGCCACAAATAGCCAGGGGGACAATCTGGAACTCTCAGAGACAGATAAGACATAATCTGAGTTTTCGCTTCTATACTTCAAAAACACTTTTCCTTCACAGATTCATAAAAAACTAAGGCTACTTTCTTTTTGTTAAAACTTGAACATAAATCTGGCTCGACAAAAGCTTCAACATATGCCATCCAGGGGATTCGGAGGCCGTCGTCACAAGAGAGGCAATCGAGTATTATATCTCTAATCAACTATGCCTTCTCACTACTCCAGATTGACAACCAGAATATTAAAGGTATGACCCTAATGTAGTCAGTTATATAATGTAAGTTGAGTTCTTTGTTGCAGATGATGAGGGGTAGAAATTGGTACTCTGAGAATCCACCTGCAAAACCTTTTTCTTCATATTGTATGGCTTCACAGTTTGCAATCCCCCACAGTTCAGGTCCATAAGTGGCAGTAGGAAGACATTGGGATTTGTAAATCTGCAGCCCAGATGCCAATTGCCCCCCCTCCCCGAGGTTGAGGAAGACAGAAAAGAGAGCCAATTGCCTTAGCAAACTGCATTCAGCGATGTACAATACCAGGTGTCCATGTTCCAGATGCATAAAACATAACTCCCAGGTATGGGAAGCTATTGATATTGGTCAAACGGTTTACGCCCACTGTCAGAGAAGGGAGCTGGATACGTCGGCCACACGCCATAACGTGGGCCACTCTTTCAAAAATCAACACTTAAAAACTTTTTAACACTGTCCAATGTTATCCTATGGGGAAGACAATATTGCGGTTAAACAGGTAAGTATTAAACTTACAATCCCAGGCAAAAGTAAAAAAGGGCCAGGGGTAAGGTAAGTACAAAAACTGCAGCGGCACAGGGGCAGCCTGGTGCAGAGGTAAAAATCGGAGTTCGACCCAATGCTTTCCAATGGGGACAGGGGGTGCCTGGAGCCACACTTTTTGCAGGTGAGTAGATCGGTAGCAAGGGCCAAGCTTTGGCGGTCAGGTCAAGCACAAGTGGGGCCACAAAGCAGCAGCAACCATACACCACCAGCGGCACAGGGGCGGCCTGGTGCAGGGTGCAAATTCGACGTCAGGGACCCAATGCTTTTCAATACTGATTCTTCTTTCGGCAAAGAGGGTGCAGGTGTGGCACCGGAGGTTGCAGGAGGAAGGCCAACGACAGCAGAGGTACGTTGGGATGTAGGGGGTCGTAGGGGCACCATCTGTTCAGCTCACCAAGGCCCAGGGGCTTCAGGTGCAGGGGTGCCTTTCGACCTCGGATTCTTCTTATCGGAGCCATTCGCAGTTAGGGGTGAGCCTCTGGATTCACACTGCAGGCGCCGTCATGGAGGTCGTGAGAGGTCAGCCACTGCTAGACACGAGGTCAGGATCGCGGGGAGACTTCACTGATCAGGTAAGCCACTCGGGCCGTGGGTGTCTGCAGAGTGGACAGGAGATGCGGATCCACCTGGATCCAGAGTCTTTGGCGTGGGTTTCTTCAAGACAGGTCAACTTTCCACGGGAGATTGGAGTCTTTTTTGGAAGGCAGCATTCCTCCCAGGGATTTCAGAGGTCACTGGCTGCAAGACTGGTCGCAGGTTCGCAAAAGTTGGAGACAGGCCAGTAGGGCTGGTGCCAAGGCAGTCGTCATCTTCAGTCTTCTCTGAAGGGTCATCATCTTTCTTCTTAGGTCTTTGCAGAGCTAGTTTCTAGGTCTGGGGGAGCCTCCTAAATACTAAATTTAGGAGGCGTTTTAGGGGTGTAGCATGTAGGGCCAATGGGCACCTTACCTGGGGTGACTACACACTCTATTATGCCACCCTCCTGTGGGCAGGGGAGCATAGACTTGGCCCTGATTGGAGGGATCTCCCCATCTTCAAGGTGGCGGGGACTGAAAGTTGTCCACCTTAGTGATGGAGTTGGCAGAGGTGGGCACACCTCTTATTCTTTTGAATATTTATCGCTGATTTTCCTGCCAAAGTAGGGGAGTAAACCAGGCGTGGCCATCTGCTGCTAGCAGCAGAGGCTGCGGCTGCATTACAAAAGCGGCAGGCCCTTGAAGCTTCCCTCTTCGAGCACTGGCCCATCCTGGGGGAGGAGGTGTGACACCTTTGCCCAGGATGTGCATTGTATCTGGTCCCAGAGAGCCGGGACTCTCTACCCAGGGGTCCAGAAACATGTCTGGTGGTGGCTGGCTGCCTACAGCTGGTCAGAGACCACACCAGGATTGGTAGGTTTTCAGGGGGTACCTCTGTGGTGCCCTCTGAGTACATGATACAATAAATCCCACACTGGCATCAGTTGGGATTTATTGTAAGGAGTAGTTTGGAACCAAACACTCTTGTGTTTAGTGAAGCAATCATGGTGCTGTGGAACTCGAGTTGTCTAGTTCCCAGCTCATGCGCTCTCTGTGGCTTCCCTGGCACTTACAATATTGGAAAAATGGACCTCAATATTTTTGGGGCATATCTGCTCATGCAGATATGCCCTCACCTGTGATATAGTGCACCCTACCTTAGGGCTGTGAGGCCTGCCAGAGGGGTGACTTGCCTATATCTACTGGGAGTGCTGGTTGGCATGGCACCCACACTGCGGAGCTATGCACTGGCCAAGGAGCAACCTCCTGGGGGCTTACAATCGAATTCTACCAGAGTCAAAGCTGCAACGCTGCGTTAGCTCGTGGAGTGCCTGTTCTGGACATCTGTGAAGGTGCTACGTGGGCTTCTCTGCACACGCTTACTAAACAGTACTGCCTTGACAGTCAAGCTTGGTGTGAGTCCGTTCGCAAGCCCACCTCTGAGGAGTGATTGCTTTGGTATCTATTCTAAGGTAAGGATTCTGCAGCTAGATGTCTATCAGGTGAACAATCTGCAGCAAGATAGAGTTTCTACCAGATAAGGTAATAATGATTATTATAATAATTTATTATTAATATTATTATTATTTCTGAATAAGTGCCTACTGTATCTTGTGGAAGACTTAGTTCAGAGCATCCAGACTTAATCTGACCACAGACTAATAACATTATTGCTCGAGGGCAGGGTACAGACCGGTCCCACTCAATCGAATGTGACCCTTGAATAACTCCCTCGTAAAAGGATGGGATAAAAGGTTACAAAATATTGGCCTTTAACAAAACAGTTGGGATGAGCGATGGTGTAATGCTGGATGTTTTAAAGGTGGTAATTAGAGGCTCATTCATACAGAAAGCAGCCCAACTTAAACGTATGAGAGCAGTGGTGCTCTCGAGGCTAACAAGCTAACTCAGAGCTGAAAGGAAGGCATAAAGCCAGTCCCTCAAAGAAGATTTGGAGGAAACTAATCACGCCAAGGGGACAGTTAAAGAACAACTGGGTCACATAATTTAAGTAGATTAGGGAGCTGATATCTTGAGAGAGGAAACACAATTGGCACACTGCGGGCAAACAAACTGTGCGCCTGTTCAGATAACAGGAAGCTACATGCTACTACCAGGCAGCTACATCGGCTGACCCCCCTCCTGCAATCTGTGACCCTTTCTAAACTATCCCTCCAGGATGTGGAGCGACTGGACATCCTATAACCAAAGAAGTATTTGAGGCAATAGATAGCCTGAAGACAGCAAAAACCGCGCTGCCAGATGGTTTCACCCCAAAGGTTTACAAAAGAGTTGCTCCTGATAATGATGCTGGTCTTCACTGACTTGTAAGGTGTACCATGGTGGTATCAACTATCTTCTTTATAGCCAAACCGGTCAAAGAAATCTCCCTGATTAATCCAGATCTACTGTTTTTAATTTAAACATTTTAATTAAGTTTTATTGATTTTGCAAGTTAATAGAAAACTATATATTTGAACAGCATAGTATTCAGAGATGACAGCAAGTAAGCTAGACATATTAATGGTCCTACAATGAGTCTCCTGACACATCTCGATGCAGAGCAGGCCTTACCCTTCAGTGCTCTGTGACATTGCTTTCTATCAGTTTGAGATCATACCAGCATTTCAGTTTTTAGTGCTTTCTATATGCTAAACCAGTAGGTCACATAAATAGCCAATCCTCCATGCCCCTCCATCCATTTCTTACATCCTCGACCTATTGCGACCCAATATCCTCTGTGTTATGGTTGAACAAATATATTTGAAGTGGGCTCCATATATTTTTTCGTCGTAGGGCCTGGGGGAATCATGGAATAATGGAGTTTTAACTGGTCATTACACTATATCATATTCTGCAGCCAGGCTCTTGCCCTGGGTGCATGGGCATCACCCCACACTCACTTCTTTGCACAGCAGTGCCAATGGAGTGATCCGTCTCAAGGCATGTGGCATGTACCCGGTGTAACCCAGTAAAGGCAATTTCAGGAATACATCAGTTATTTCGGCTACCACACGAAACATTGTGCATGAGTATCTGGTGATCCGTGGGCAGAGCCATGCCAAAAGTCTGCCTTTTGTGCGTTACATCTCACGAAACAAGAATGAGTGCGTAACTTATGCGTAAATATTTTTAGAGGCATATGTTAGACCTGATTCAAATATTTAATGTGAATCATGCAGATTTGGATGTTAGGTGACGCTCTCCTCACCCCTCATCTGAGTGCAACAGTAAGTCCATTCCTTTTCTGAGATTGTTTCCCCCAGATCTGCCTTGCCCCTAGGCTGCAGTGTGGTGACTTCAGCCTGTATAGAGGAATAGAGTTTTGTCACCAAATGTTTGTCTGACTGTGCCAATAGGAACATGATCAATGTTTTGGTTTCTTGCGTCTCCATAGGAAATGTGTGATAACGGTCCCTGCACAGGGCGTGAAGGTGAATTTATGTGAATACATTATGTGAGGAGGGGTCAGTATTGCCTACCGTAGTAGGGTACCTTAGGAATTATCTCATGGGATAGACTTCTCCCAGCAACTAATCCCACATTTGTTTAACCTCTGTAACATGGCCTTCTCTTTAGTAAGTAATATGAGAGGGAAGTGATGCCAGGACTGCGCTAGGGAGTAGAGTATAGGAAGGCCATGTCACTTACAGATCGCCTCCCAAGCCAGCTGCGTGCAGGCTACGGACTCCACATCTACATGGCTGCGGGGTGGAACCTTTGCCAACAATGCCCCCAGAGGCGTCGGAGGTGCTATATCATAATCAATTGCTAGGTGTGCCATGGGGGGGTGGGGGTGTGGGGGGGGTGTGTGTGTCAGTAGCCAATAACGTGTAACATGTGCTAGCTCTCCAAAAGATAGGAGTCAGACCTTCGCTCTAACCTCATTGGATTAAGTGATTAACTCCCAGTCACACATTACATCTTTAGCTGGCACTTGAAATCTGTGTATTTTTTAGATCTAATCTTAGAACTGTCTTTAGCCTAGATGTATTTTTTTTTAACTGTACTTGGTTTTTTGTTTACTTGTATTTTGCACTTTAATTCTGTGTTGCTCTGAGTAAATTTTGTGTTCTTCACATGCTCCTTAGTCTGCGTTCTTATTGCAGAGGGAGATTTTGTCACCATCTTGTTTTGACACGCAGAGATGGCAATTTTGTTTGGGCTCTAGCTTATTTTTCCTGCCACACTATTTAATAAAGGACAGGGCACGGAAGTGTAGCAGGCGTGCGCAGCGGACGAACCACTGACATGCCAAAGTTAAGTCCATCTGTGCACGGATGGTACCAGGGACTAGGAACCCTGATCCATTACAACTAGATCGCCTTACTTACTGTGCATCACAACTTTTGCAGTGCAGGGTAACTAGAGAAACGATATCAGCACTCTATAAAACCTTAATTTGTTACTGCTAACCTGTAAAACTTGTGCCTCTACTCCAAGGTCTCTTGTTTGACTCTGGTTGCATAAATAATGAAACTTAGCACCTTTTCTTGATAAACTGTAAATCTATAGCGAGACAGAAACCTAATCTGTTTACTTTTAGTGAGGCAGGACAACCGAATGTAGTGCTCTTAACAGAGACTTGGCTTTATGAAAGCTCCATGCTGGACATGGTTTTGGCTATCCCTTCAGTCTAGTATATCGCCAGGTGTGATCGCTTAGGGAGGCAGAAAGGGTGGCAGGATCGTGATAGTCTACTACTCAGCAGTAAGCGGTGTAACCTCGCCGCTCCCTGTACCAGACTGAAATTGTACTCTTCACTAATAAGTTCTTGGCTACATATTCGCTCTCAGGGGCCCTCCTCATCTTTGTTTCTCCGACACAATTTCTACAAGCTTTACGCAAGGCGATTGCTACTCAGGCCCTTAAAACACCCCTTAGTGACCTAAATATTCCCTTAGACAATATACATTGCTCGCAGTCTACTAATCTACTACAAGATTTAGCTGCATTTCAACTTAACACATTTGGTGAATTCCCCCACACATAAGAAGGGCCATCTTCTTGATACTGTGTTTTCCATTGTACCCGATATGACAGTTCACACGCATTTTCCTGTGATATCGGCAGACCCCTTTGTGGTCCTGAGTTTGCTGCCATCTTCTAACTCCCCCCAGATTCCCTTTTAACACGTCAAGGAGTGGTAGATGTTAATCGAGATTGGACTCTGTATAATTTAAACATCACAAAGCCAGATGTAACAGAGAATTTAATAGAAGCAGATCAAAAATTCTAAGACTGGTGCGTGGCCAACTGCCGGGGAAGATGGCCGCACAGTAACGCGGCTCCGGCTCTAACGTCCTATATCTTCAAATATCTGCCATTAATCCTGTGGCCTGGGAGCTGAAACTCGACCCGGGCGGGGGCTGAGAGAGTCGATGGCCAGGACACACGGAAGGGGTGAGCCGACTCGCGGTTCTGACCCCGCCGTGATTTGCGGTCTCAGAGTAGCCGAGGACCCCATGCTTGTGCGGCCGCGGGGGATCGGTGAAGTCCAGACTGCTGACGGCCAAAAGACACCCGCTGATCCGGGTGGCACTGCGGTAGCAGCAAAACCACTGCAGCCGGAAACGGAACCAGGGAGATAGGCGGCCCGTCCCGGGCGCCCAGCTGCTGCGCCTAGTGGAGAGATGCCCCGACAGGCCGAACAACGGGGGCGCTGACTCACCGGACAGCCCAGCATCGACTTTGCGGGTGTGGGCCTGCATGGTGCTGTGTGGCCAGCACTCAAGTGGGTTTCCCCAGTTGCAGCGGTGAGTGGGGGCCTCCGCGTTTCGCAACTGGCCTTCAGGCAGCCAGCTATTGAAAGTTTAGAGCGACTCTAGGGGGATGCCTCACTACAACTTCCAATCAAGGGCCCAAGCGGCACAAGTGGCTCCAGTGGCGGGGAGGGTCGTGTGGGGCAAACCGACATGCCGGTGGGGACGCTTCCCTGAGCAGGCAGCAGGGATGCCCCGGGCCCCTTAAATAGTGACATTGTCCAACGCTGCCACCGTGATACAGCCATGTCGGGTAGCAAAGGGGGCCGCGGATCACACCAGCCCAAATTGGACAAGTTCTCCTGGCATAAAGCCCAAGAGGGGGCAAGTGCCCATCCTGACATGGTGAAAGGTACGCAGCAAGCATCGACTGAGCAGGGCTCCCCTTCCCTACAAGACATATTAGAAGCGGTCACAGCTGTGCGTACATCACTCGAATCCCGAAACGACAGTGTCCATTGAGATTTCTTTATTACGCGCTGGTCTCAGGAAAGTTGATGACCGTGTGCAAGAGGTGGAGGAGGTGAAACGGCCTTGCCAGCACCACAAAGGCCTTGGAGAAGCAAGTTAACGAAATGCAATCCACCAGTAAGGCCCTCGCAGAACAGCTTGATGATTATAAGGGCAGGGCCAGACGGAACAATGTTAGAATTCTGGGGGTTCCTGAGAGAGCAGAGTGTTCCCGCCACTGATCTGTTTGTTGAGGAGCTGATTATTCAGCAGTAGCAGCCCAAAAATCTCTCCAAATTCTTCTCCATTGAAAGAGCACACCGTGTACCGAGTGGCCGACCTAAACCAGGTCAGCCGCCCAGGCCAATACTTGCACGTGTCTTCAACTTCCGAGACAGGGATGGGAATCTGCAAACGGCACCCTGTGCCCCTCCTCTCAAAGTTGATAACAATACATCACGTTCTTCCCTGATTTCACCATAAAAGTACAAAGGCAACAAAGGTGCTTCCTCGAAGTCAATAAAAGCTCTCTGAGAAACAGCGCTGAAATATGCAATGTTGTTTCCCGCAAAACTCAGAGGGTAAAACGTGGTTCTTCATAGAGCCCGAAGTGGCTTGGGAGTGGCTGGATGGTTGGCGGAAAGTAGGAGAACCGGGGAATCCCGACAGGCGCATAAGACAAATAGCGAAAGCCCAGAAGCGGTCCGTGTCCGGCCAAGAAGAGCAGAACCTCACCAATAAAGACACACCTTCGGGCAGATAGCCTACTCCACCACGAACTGTCTTGTCGAATTACCTTCTAATAGACCCAAGAGGAAGCGAACTCTAGATCTGATAGAGACATCTAGCCGCAGATTCCTTAACTTAGAATATCCCCAGGCGTCAGACTGGATCCAGAAAAATTTTGCGCAGCAGTACCTCTGCGCGCCGGGGTGCGGCGCCGCCTGGCTCTGCCCTGACGTCGTCCCCGGACATGACGTCAGTGGAGCCATATAGGACCCCCCCGGCGCGCTGACGTCAGTTTCCTTCTTTTCCACGTTACAACGCGGATCCGGGATTCAGCTGTTCCTCTGGCCTGTTTTTCTTCAGGCCCTTTTTCGACGTCCTTTGGCGTCGGGGAACTGTGTGCGATGCCTTCGGGATTTAAATTGTGCGAGACTTGTTCGCGCCAGATGTCGGCGTCAGACCCGCACGCCATTTGCATGTGGTGTCTTGGGTCCCACCACGACTCCGTGGAGTGTGCCGCCTGCCGGCAGATGCGCCCCAATTCCCTACGGGAGTGCCGGATGAAGCTCTTGGCCGCCCGGATATCCCGAACGGCGTCTCCCCGACGTTCTCCGGTTGGTTCTTCTCTCCGCGTCCGCTCCCGGAGTCGATCCCGCGAACGTCGCTCGTCTCCAGGTAAGTTAAAGCACAAGTCACGGAAGTCGAAGTCCTCGCTTCCCCGTGACGATGGGGGCCATGGTTCCCGTTCCCTCACGGAGCCGTGCGCCCCGGAGTCGGCCTCCATTTACCCGCCCTCTCCGGGTACTGGTGCGACTCGGCCCCAGATGGAAGCCTACTACAAGGCTCTGCACTCCATCTTCGGGTCCCCTCCTCTCCCTGGCGCGCCTTCGGGTCCCACAGTGGAGGTAGGCATTCAGGTCGGATCTCCGCCGGCGGGTTCGCCCTCGGCGCCGACCGAGTGCCTAGACTCCGGCGTCGGGTCCCAACCCCGATGGGCGCTACAGCCCCACGCCGTGCCATTCTGCCATGCCTCCGCATAGCCCCTGGCGGCTCCCTGCGTCATCAACGGCGCCGGCGGCCGAGTGCCTCGACTCCGGTTCCGGAGTTGTACCGGCTTCGGTTCCCAACCCCGATGGGCGTTCCAGCCCCCGCCGTGCCATTCTGCCTTGTCTCCGCATAGCCTGTGGCGGCTCCCTGCATCGGCATCAGCGGCGCCGCCGGCGCCATGCCTGTCGCCTCCTGGTCCTCCGGCTCTTTCCCCGCACCTCTCGGTAGTGGGGCCGTCGCCGCCGGCTCGTCAGGCCGGGTCGCGCCTCGTGGAGGTCGAAGTCGGTTCGGAGCGGTCGCCGGCACCTGTTGGTTCTCCGCTTCCAGAGGACACAGACCCGGTGTGCCAGGACTTGTCTCCACGCCGGTTGGCTCCAAAGCCATGGGGGCAGTGGGCCCTTGTCCCACAGGAGGAGGAACGTGTCAGCTTGCAACCGTCCCCTACAGATGGGCTATTGTCGCCCCCCACAACTCCCACTGAAGCTGGTGCTTTGTTTTTGAGGAGTGTTCGCAGGACTGCAGCTATTTTACACTTGCGCCCCCCTTCTGTCTCCTTGTCCTCCGACCCATTGTTGGATCTGCTACACCAGGGTGCGGTGGATATTGAGCCCTTGCTGCCTTTTAGCGGCTTGTTGTTCAACGCCCTTCTTGGGACGTGGGCACGGCCCTCTTCAGGAGATGCTGTCGACAGGGCCATTGCAAAAGAAACAATTGATGGACGGAATGCTGGACAATGCAAACATTCACCCCCAGTCACAAGGATCTGGGTTAAATCCATCATTCTTTTGCTCACCACACCACCCCAGTTTGGACCCAGCCATATGCAAATCAGTCTTGACCCTGTTCCTTGTGGGAACAGTCCAGCCCGAACTGCCAAGCCAGGTCCTCCCTGGACCGGAAACAAGCATCCTAGGACCGGTTTCAGGGCATCACCCTTCTTCAGCCAGGCTAGCTTGAATCCAGTGGTGTAGTGAGCACGGGACCCACGTCTGGGCATACCCTTCCCACTTAGGGCGACAAATGCAAAAGAAACAATTGATGGACGGAATGCTGGACAATGCAAACATTCACCCCCAGTCACAAGGATCTGGGTTAAATCCATCATTCTTTTGCTCACCACACCACCCCAGTTTGGACCCAGCCATATGCAAATCAGTCTTGACCCTGTTCCTTGTGGGAACAGTCCAGCCCGAACTGCCAAGCCAGGTCCTCCCTGGACCGGAAACAAGCATCCTAGGACCGGTTTCAGGGCATCACCCTTCTTCAGCCAGGCTAGCTTGAATCCAGTGGTGTAGTGAGCACGGGACCCACGTCTGGGCATACCCTTCCCACTTAGGGCGACAAATGCAAAAGAAACAATTGATGGACGGAATGCTGGACAATGCAAACATTCACCCCCAGTCACAAGGATCTGGGTTAAATCCATCATTCTTTTGCTCACCACACCACCCCAGTTTGGACCCAGCCATATGCAAATCAGTCTTGACCCTGTTCCTTGTGGGAACAGTCCAGCCCGAACTGCCAAGCCAGGTCCTCCCTGGACCGGAAACAAGCATCCTAGGACCGGTTTCAGGGCATCACCCTTCTTCAGCCAGGCTAGCTTGAATCCAGTGGTGTAGTGAGCACGGGACCCACGTCTGGGCATACCCTTCCCACTTAGGGTGACAAATGCAAAAGAAACAATTGATGGACGGAATGCTGGACAATGCAAACATTCACCCCCAGTCACAAGGATCTGGGTTAAATCCATCATTCTTTTGCTCACCACACCACCCCAGTTTGGACCCAGCCATATTCAAATCAGTCTTGACCCTGTTCCTTGTGGGAACAGTCCAGCCCGAACTGCCAAGCCAGGTCCTCCCTGGACCGGAAACAAGCATCCTAGGACCGGTTTCAGGGCATCACCCTTCTTCAGCCAGGCTAGCTTGAATCCAGTGGTGTAGTGAGCACGGGACCCACGTCTGGGCATACCCTTCCCACTTAGGGCGACAAATGCAAAAGAAACAATTGATGGACGGAATGCTGGACAATGCAAACATTCACCCCCAGTCACAAGGATCTGGGTTAAATCCATCATTCTTTTGCTCACCACACCACCCCAGTTTGGACCCAGCCATATGCAAATCAGTCTTGACCCTGTTCCTTGTGGGAACAGTCCAGCCCGAACTGCCAAGCCAGGTCCTCCCTGGACCGGAAACAAGCATCCTAGGACCGGTTTCAGGGCATCACCCTTCTTCAGCCAGGCTAGCTTGAATCCAGTGGTGTAGTGAGCACGGGACCCACGTCTGGGCATACCCTTCCCACTTAGGGCGACAAATGCAAAAGAAACAATTGATGGACGGAATGCTGGACAATGCAAACATTCACCCCCAGTCACAAGGATCTGGGTTAAATCCATCATTCTTTTGCTCACCACACCACCCCAGTTTGGACCCAGCCATATGCAAATCAGTCTTGACCCTGTTCCTTGTGGGAACAGTCCAGCCCGAACTGCCAAGCCAGGTCCTCCCTGGACCGGAAACAAGCATCCTAGGACCGGTTTCAGGGCATCACCCTTCTTCAGCCAGGCTAGCTTGAATCCAGTGGTGTAGTGAGCACGGGACCCACGTCTGGGCATACCCTTCCCACTTAGGGCGACAAATGCAAAAGAAACAATTGATGGACGGAATGCTGGACAATGCAAACATTCACCCCCAGTCACAAGGATCTGGGTTAAATCCATCATTCTTTTGCTCACCACACCACCCCAGTTTGGACCCAGCCATATGCAAATCAGTCTTGACCCTGTTCCTTGTGGGAACAGTCCAGCCCGAACTGCCAAGCCAGGTCCTCCCTGGACCGGAAACAAGCATCCTAGGACCGGTTTCAGGGCATCACCCTTCTTCAGCCAGGCTAGCTTGAATCCAGTGGTGTAGTGAGCACGGGACCCACGTCTGGGCATACCCTTCCCACTTAGGGCGACAAATGCAAAAGAAACAATTGATGGACGGAATGCTGGACAATGCAAACATTCACCCCCAGTCACAAGGATCTGGGTTAAATCCATCATTCTTTTGCTCACCACACCACCCCAGTTTGGACCCAGCCATATGCAAATCAGTCTTGACCCTGTTCCTTGTGGGAACAGTCCAGCCCGAACTGCCAAGCCAGGTCCTCCCTGGACCGGAAACAAGCATCCTAGGACCGGTTTCCCCTGGGAGCCCAGCCTGTTTGTCCCTTCAGCCTGGGGCTCACGGCCTCATGGTGCAGGTGTCTTTGGCCACGCAGCCTTCCTCTTCACATCTGTTGCAGCCTCCTACTAGGGAGTCTCGTTGGTTGGAGGCATGTGGACGCGGCATTTTTGCGTCCGCTAGTTCAGCCTTACGTGCTCTGAACACGGCTTGCGTCTTTGCCCGGGCTTCTTGTGCCCTTTGGGACTCTGTGGAGTGTCTTTTGCCTGCCCTCCCTGAGTGTACTCGCGCTGACGTGGCTCGTCTCCTTCACGATGGCCAAGAGATGGCGCGCTTTACCGTTCGGTCTGCCGTTGATACTACCGATTCGGTGGGTCGGGCAATGGTGAGGTCCGTTGCTTTGCGCCACCATGCTTGGCTGCGCGGCGGGGGTTTCCCCGAAAATGTCCGTGAAAGTCTCCGGGACTTGCCATTTGATGGTGTGTCCCTGTTTGACGCACATGCGGACTCTGCGGTTCACCGCCTTCTGTCTACCCTTCCGTAGTGTGTCTTTGCTTCATGTTGGCCCTGGGTTCATGCTATAATACCTCTACGGCCTGAGTGGCTTCTCGCCGTATTTGCTTTCTTTCATGCAGCAGGTCAGCTGCTTATTTTTCTGAGTCCTAGTGGTTCAGGTTGTACGCCCTTACTCCAAGGGTTATGTGTTCGGAACCTGTGGTTTCTGAGTTACCACTTACGTCCTCTGTCTATGAGCTCACGCTCAAGAGGTGCCCCTTGTTGGGGTTCATACTTACCCTATGTGGGGTATTTGTTAGCTATTGTATAGCTGCCTTCTTCCCACAGCAGTCTTTGTACGCTTCTGTGGGGTCCTTTTTACTAGGTTGTCCTGCGGCTGTGCCTGTCCACTTTTACTGCTGCTGCGGGCCCTCCCGGGGCTTTCTTGCGGTCCATTTGTTGGGCTCTCTCATAGTGGCTGCTGCTGGTCTGTGGCATTCCCCTGCATCTCACTGATCCATTTCTTGAGACAGGGAGGGCTTTCAGGTCCCTACCGTCTCGTCGTGGTTCTTTCGCTGCGGCCGTTCCATCTGTGGACTGCCTACCACTGGGCCCTCTCGCTGTGTTCTATAAGCGTACAGTGCCTGCTCCCTAGTATGCTCACAGGCTGGTGCGTTTGTCGGCACCTTTCCGTTGCGTAGTTCTACTCTCCTCTATCCATGCTGCGTAGTCCTTTCATAGTTGGACTTCGCTCTCCATGGTGGCATTCTGGCCCCAGACGTTGATGCTGTTCATTGTCTTGTGCCTTGCTTTTTTGGCCACTTTCCCTGACAGAGCTTCCCATTTCCCTGCTGCATTCCGCGCAGGTGTTGTCCTGTTTTCCTTCGGGCTGCGGTTGCTGCTCTCAGCGGGAGTCTTCTCCTTCGAGCATTGTTTCTCTGGTGGACTATTGTGCATATATCCACTCTTGTTCCTCCGGAGCGTTTCGTACTGTCTCCTTCCTGTCTGTCTCACGGTAGCCAGTGGATCTTTCCTACCGTCTGTGGCTGTTGCGTCTGGCTCTGGGCCGGTACCGCTGCTACTTAGCTGTTGGTGCTATGGTGTTTTTCCTTTCTCAACTCATCCACCGGGCTGGGCCCTGTCTTCTTTTCTCCTGTCCGGCGTACTACACACACCCAGACCTCCCGCAGGCGTAGTCCTCCTTGCGGTGGCCGTGGTCTTGTTCCTCACTTTCGTGAGCGCAAGTCTTCTACGTGTGTTAGTTTTGCCGGCTCTCTTTCACGCGATACACCTGGTGGTGCGTGTTTCAGCTTTTGCTCGTGGCGCTTCATGGGGCCTTCTCCTTTCCATGGTCTGGTTCTGGCGGTACATACGGTTTCTCTTGTGTACTTTTGTTCCACACGTTCGTGGCACTGGTTGTTGCCATTATTCTCTGCTCTTCTGCCTTTCATGCCCGCCCTTTCACATGTCCGGTGCATGGGCCATGGTGCATTAGCAGGTCTTGTGTTTCCTTTAACACTGACTCATCCTGGGGGTCGTCAGCATCCTTCTGCTGCTGTTCCCACTTCCACTGTGCTTCTTTCCCTGTCCTGCATGTCCGTCCTGCATGCTTGGACTCGGTACTCTGGCTAGACCTTTCTCTTTTGAAGGTCCATCAGATCCTGTGGATCCCTCATATTATACAATTGGTTCCTCCCCTTTTACGGAAGGTATCCACTTTTATTCCGCACTGCCCTTCTGGTTCTGTGCTCACTTTCTCCTCTGTTTAACCTACAGGGATTTCCTGCCGCCTCGGCAGCTTTTAATGCCTTTGCCTCTCATTGTTGGCCACTCCCTATGGAGTATCCTAGTCCGGTGTTGGCCACTCTGGCAGTTCTGCCTCCACTGTGTTTAGTCAGCTGGTTAACACTTCTGTTCCCCTGGGAACTTAGTGGGGTTCTGTCGCAGACCCGCCTCCTATGGGGTATGACTTTGGTATCTATTCTAAGTTAAGGAATCTGCGGCTAGATGTCTCTATCAGATGTACGAGTTACTTACCTTCGGTAACGATGTATCTGGTAGAGACGTTGTCTAGCCGCAGATTCCTTAACGCCCACCCATCCTCCCCGAGCGGCGAGGACCTTTTCAGGTGGGGTTTCTGCATTCGCCTCCCTTAGAGTGGCTTGTCCTTCTACGGGGCAGTATCTTTCGCCTCCCTCCTGTGAGAAAGTGCCATCTTTCTTACATGGTATGCCCCCACTTTTTGCTGAATGGCTGATGTACTTTGACTGAGTGTGCCCTGGGCTCCTGCCAACCAGGTACCCAGGGCCTGTGTTCCTTCCCTAAAATTGCATTGATACCTACCCCCAATTGACATCCCTGGCCACAGGTCAGCCCCTGGTAAATGGTACCATGGGTACCCAGGGCACTGTGACCAGGGAAGGCCCCTAAGGGCTGCAGCACTTGTTGTGCCACCCTTAGGGACCCTGCACCTTTACACACACACACTGCCTTTGCAGGCTGCGTGTCTTGGTGCAGAACAAAAGTGAAGAGTCGACATGGCTCACATCCCTGTGTGCCATGCCTACCAGCCACTGCCCTGGCCTAGGTCAGCCACCCCTCTAGCTGGGTGCACTATGCCAGTGGTGAGGGCATAGAGGCATGAGCCCTGTGCCCCTACAGTGCCCAAGTCCATTCTTGGGCATTGTAAGTGCAGTGCTGCCATTAAGAGTATATGGTGCTGGGAGTCTGTCATTACGAACTCCACAGCACCATAATGGCCCCACTGAAGACTAAGAAGTTTGGTATCAAACTTCTCAGCACATTAAACCCCCACTGATGCCAGTGTGGGATTTAATGTAAAACTCACTCCAGAGGGCATCTTAGAGATGCCCCCTGAAACCAACCCGACCTCCAGTGTCCGGACTGAGTGGCTGCCCAGGCTGCCACCACCAGACATGTTTCTGGACCCCTGGGTCGAGAGCCTCTGCTCTCAGGGGCCTGAAACAATGCACATCCCGGGACGAGGTGCCAAAGCCTCCTCCCCAGGATGGGCAGGGGGAGCTTCAAAGGCCTGCCGCCTTTGGAGTTTCCCCAGACCATTTGCTGCTTCCAGCAAACTGGTCCCCACTGGTTCTACCCCCACTCCTGGCGGGAGAACCGGCGGGAAAACCAGAAGCAGGAAATGGGTTGTGCCCACCTCTGCCAACTCCACCCCTAAGGTGGGGGAGGCGAGGTGAAGCACAAACTCGAGTCCCCGCCATCTTGAGGATGGGGGGACCTGACCAACCAGGGACAGGCTCCTGCCCCCTCCCACTGGAGAGGAACAGAATAGGGGGTGTACCCACCCCAGGGAAGGGACCCATTGGTCCCTGCCCTTACCTACCTGTAACCACCCCTAAATTTAGTATTTAGGGGCTCCCTGAACCTTCCTTCCGGAGTTCCCAAATCCGAAAACAAGAAGAGAAGACGAAGCAAGAAGACCAGCCGTGCAGCTGCTAAAAAGGAGGCGACAACAACTGACTTGGCCCCAGCCCTACCGGCCTGTCGACCTCTGAACCTGCTCCTGCGGAATCCCGGCCTCAGCAACCTCACAAACCCCGGAGGACCTGACTTCTGTGCTACAGCCTTCGACCCAGGGACTCCCACGAGCAGTGGTACTGCTCAAAAGAAAACCTACCAAAGACCCGGCCCTGGCACGGAGCCGCGAAACCTGCACACTCTGCACCCGCCGAGTCCAGCCTGTGCCTGAGTGACCAAAGACCTCGAGGACGTCCCCCGGCGATTCTGACCTGGAATCCAGTGGCCAAGGACCCTCCTCGACGACCCAGACGACGCCTGCAGCCTCAGGACAAGGGACCCCTCCAACCGCGACCAGCAGGGGGTAAGATTTCCCGACCTCAAAGACACCCCTGCACCCGGCGCCCCACGGCCCCCTGTGCCCAACTCCTGGGTGTCAACCTATCCTCCAAGACCCCAACTTACCTCCTGAAGTGTTGGTCGTCCCTGAAGAATCACCGTCCCCGAGCCTGCAGCCTTTCTTCACCTTTCACGACCTCTATTGTTTAACATTGAGCGCCCGACGGCTCAAAAGCACCCTGCACCCAGCCGCCCGAGTGCCCCTGGAAGTGCAACCTCTATCCTAACCTACTTCCCTACTTGCCCTGAGCAAGTGACCAGGAGCCCAGCTCCCACAGTCGCGTGGCCTGCTTGCCAGCAGCCACCAACCCGGGGCCCCCCGCCTGCCATAGGATAACATTGGGCCTTCTCACTCTGCACCCGGCCGCCCCTGTGCCGCTGAGGGTGTAAAAACTGTACTTACCTGATCCTGGGGGACCCCTGAGTCTTACCCAGAACCTTAACCCTGCCAGTCAAGTACTTACCCGAAATCCGATAACTCACTTTTCTTCCATAGGGTTCCATTGACTGGTTTTCTGCGAAATTTCTTCTAAGTGTGGAGTTCTGAAACTTTAGAATATTCACCAAAAATCAACCGAGTCACGAAAACGAAAATACTCACCTAGTATTAGGAGGGGCCTCAGTGCTGGACCCGAGTGCCCAACACTGGCCCTAAAAAGTAATCGCAACGTTACTTACCGTTAACTCACTTTTCTTTCATAGGGATCCATTGACTGGTTTTCTGTGAAATTTCTTCTAAGTGTCGATTTCTGTATTTTACAAATATTCTTTAAAAATCGAACAAACTACAAAAACGTAATTACTTACCTGTTTTAAGTAAATGTCCCAGTGCTGAACCTAGGAGTCCAGCACTGGATTACAAAAGTAACGTAAACATACTTTGCTTGCACACTGTATTTCCTTTCATAGGATAACATTGGTAATTTTACCCAGAAAAGTTTCTAAGTGTCAGCTTTTGAAATATAGTAATATTCTTCAAAAATCACTACAATAACCAAAACGCTTTTTCTTACCTGTTTACAGGAAGTGTCCCAGGACTGAATCCAGGATCCAGTCCTGTGGTTAGAAAAGTGCTCTGCAAAGTAATCAATTGTAATTAAGTATAATTTTCCATTGAGCTCAATGTTGCATTGAATTTGACCCTGTGTTGCCTCTTGCACCAACTGTGATAACCACTATCAACAAAGTCTATTGCCTATCTGTAAGGTGAATAACCAAAGCATCTCATACTGAGAAAGTATATTTTGATCCTATTGTTGGTTCTAAAATAAAACAAGCATATATTTTTTTATATACAAACCATTGGCCTAGAGTTCAGTTCTTGAGTGTGTGGCTTCATTTGCTGACTGAGTGTGTACAACAAATGCTTTACACTGTCCTCTGATACTGCCTTACTGCTCGACCAAGCTACCACTTTGGAGAGTAAGGTTATATCTAACTTTAGCCTCTGTCAACCCTCTGGGGACTGTGGACTCTGTACACCCTGAACCTTACTTAGGTACAGTATATACAGAGCCACTTTCCTACATTGGTGGATCAGCGGTGGGATACAAACTTGCATTTGTTGGACTACTTGGTTACCATCTGATCACACGACAGAACTCTTAAATTGCCTTTAGAATTCTGATTTTTTTAATTGGCATTTTTTTTACCAAATTACTAAAAGTCTTGTTAGGGCCTTGCTTAAGTCCCTGTAGCATCTTAGAAAATAAAAAGTCACTATAGCCAAGGTTAGAGGGGTTAGAATTTTTTTAAAAAAATGTCTCAAGACAAGAACCCAGCTACTAGTGAAGATAATAATGACATACAGGAACTGGTTGAGGAGCTCGACCTCACCCCTTATCTTCATTTGTCTTTCAAAGAGATAAGGTCCTTATGCAAACTTAAAGATATACCAATGGGCCAGCATCCAACCAAACAAGGGCTCCAGGAGCTCCTGGCTGAGTATGCTAAAGCCCACCCCTCTGAGCATGGTGATGACCCAACAGAGGAGGAAAGGAATGAGGAGGATGGGGATGGTAACCCACCTCCATCACTTCCTAGGGAAGATAGGGTCCCTGCACCCTTAACTCCAAGAATAGACCTCTGGGGACCTAGGGGCCACCTAGGTGGTCCTGGTCCCAGAGAGGACACTGAGGATAGCCTCAGTGAGGAGGACAACTTGTTAGCCAGGTTGGCCAAACGACTGGACCTAGAGACCAGACTCCTGGCTCTAGAGAAGGAAAGACAGGAGATGGGTTTAGCACCCATCAATGGTGGCAGCAATACTAAAAATAAGGATAGGGAGGAAACTTCTGAACCTAAAATCCCCAAAGGGATTGTCCCTAAGTTTGAGGAAGGTGATGACATCACCAAATGGTTCACAGCCTTTGAGAGGGCTTGTGAAATAAGAAGAGTAAAGAAACCTCTGTGGGGGGCACTCCTGTGGGAACTGTTCTCTGGTAACTGCAGAGACAGGCTTCTGACCCTCTCTGGGCCAGAGGCAGGGTCCTATGACCTCATGAAGAGTACTCTGATTGAGGGATTTGGGCTCACTACTGAGGAGTATAGAATTAGATTCAGGGGGGCTCACAAAACCCAGACCCAGTCCTGGATTGACTTCGTGGACTACTCAGTAAAGACACTGGATGGCTGGTTAGCTGGACATAATGTGCATGATTTTTCTGGACTTTACAATTTGTTTATGAAGGAACACATACTAAGTAATTGCACAAATGAAAAGTTGCATCAGCATTTGGTAGACCTAGGTCTAATTTCTCCCCAAGAATTGGGAAAGAAGGCAGACCACTGGGTCAAGACTAGGGTGACAAGGACAACCACTGGGGGTGACCAAAAGAAGGTGGTCACCAAACCCCCCCAGGGGAAAGGTGGTGAGAATCCCCAAGATAAAAAGTCTGAGTCTTCCAAAGGGCCCCAAAAACCTGTTCAGGGGGTGGGTCCCAAACTACTCCCTATGTGCCTCAACCCTATAGGGGGAAGAACTTTGATCCCTTGAAGGCCTGGTGTAATAACTGTAAGAAGTCAGGACACCTCACTGTAGACAAAACTTGCCCCCACAACAAAGCCCCTAAGGCACCCAGTACAGCTACTCCTGGGGCAGCAAGTTTACAGATGGGATCAGAAGTGTACCCTGAGCAAATCTGGGAACCCACTGAGGCAAGTCTGGTCTCCCTAGGGGAAGTGGAATTTGCCACTGTAGCTGTGTGGCCACCCAACTTAAAGAAGTATTTGCAATACCCCTGGGTGAATGGAACTAGAGTAGAGGCTCTGAGGGATACAGGTGCCAGTGTCACTATGGTGAGGGACACACTGGTTTCCCCTGAGCAATACTTGATTGGGAAAACTTACCCAGTCACCAATGCTGACAGTGTCACCACTAGTCATCCCATGGCCCTGGTGACATTAGGCTGGGGGGGTTACTGGCCTGAAGCAGGTAGTGGTCTCTCCGAAGTTACCAGCTGCATGTCTGCTAGGAAATGATCTGGAAACCTCAGCCTGGGCAGAGGTAGAGCTAAAGGCCCATGCAGCCATGCTGGGCATCCCTGAATTGGTGTGTGTAAAAACAAGAGCACAGAGCAAAAGGCAGGGTGAAGAAATAGTGTTGGAGCCTGGAATGATGGCCCAGCCTACCAAGAGAAAAGGAAAGAAGACTGGCGGACCAGCTTCTACACAGTCACAAGAGCAGGACCCCTCTCCTCAGGGAGAGAACCTGGAAGCCCCAGAGGGAACTGAGCCCCTAGAGCTTGACCCTTACCAGGTTGAACTCTTGGGCCCAGGGGGACCCTCTAGGGAAGAGCTGTGCCAGGGACAGCAAGACTGTCCCACTCTTGAAAGCCTGAGGCAGCAAGCTGTTTCAGAAGCCAAGGGAGATGTCAGTGGTACCCACAGAGTCTATTGGGAAGAGGGATTACTGTACACTGAGGCAAAAGACCCCAACCCTGGAACCACCAGGAGAGTGGTAGTGCCCCAGAAGTACAGGGAGTTCCTCCTAACTTTGGCTCATGACATCCCCCTAGCTGGACATCTGGGCCAAACCAAAACTTGGGAAAGGCTAGTTAGCCACTTTTACTGGCCCCAGATGCACCAAAAGGTGAAGGAGTTTGTCAGCTCCTGTGTTACCTGTCAAGCCAGTGGCAAGACAGGTGGCCATCCAAAGGCCCCCCTGATACCACTACCTGTGGTGGGGGTTCCCTTTGAAAGGGTAGGTGTGGACATAGTGGGTCCACTGGAACCTCCCACAGCCTCAGGGAACAAATTCATACTGGTGGTAGTGGATCATGCCACTAGGTATCCTGAGGCTATTCCCCTTAGGACTACTACAGCTCCTGCAGTAGCCAAAGCCCTCATTGGTGTCTTCACCAGGGTAGGGTTTCCTAAGGAGGTGGTTTCAGACAGAGGTTCCAACTTCATGTCTGCTTACCTGACCCACATGTGGAAGGAGTGTGGGGTGCAGTACAAGTTTACTACACCCTACCATCCACAAACCAATGGCCTTGTTGAGAGGTTCAACAAGACATTGAAAGGCATGATCATGGGGCTCCCTGAAAAACTCAAAAGGAGATGGGATGTCCTACTACCATGCCTGCTTTTCGCTTACAGAGAAGTGCCACAGAAGGGGGTAGGTTTCTCACCCTTTGAACTTCTGTTTGGCCATCCTGTGAGGGGACCACTCTGTCTTGTAAAGGAGGGCTGGGAGAGACCTCTCCAAGAACCCAAACAAGATATAGTGGACTATGTGCTTGGCCTAAGGTCCAGAATGGCTGAGTACATGGAAAAGGCATCCAAGAACCTTGAGGCCAGCCAGGAGCTTCAGAAGCACTGGTATGACCAAAAAGCTGCACTGGTTGAATTCCAACCTGGGCAACAGGTATGGGTTTTGGAGCCAGTGGCACCAAGGGCCCTCCAGGACAGATGGAGTGGCCCTTACCCTATCCTAGAGAAAAAGAGTGAGGTCACCTACCTGGTTGACCTGGGCACCAGCAGGACACCCAAAAGGGTTATCCATGTGAACCGCCTAAAACTCTACAATGACAGGGCTGACATCACCATGCTGATGGTGACAGATGAGGAACAGGAAGCTGAGAGTGAACCTCTCCCTGATCTCCTCTCCCACAGCCCAAAAGATGGGTCAGTAGATGGAGTTGTCTTTTCAGACACCCTCACTGCCCAACAGCAGACTGACTGCCAGCAAGTCTTGCAGCAGTATGCTGGGCTCTTTTCCTTGACCCCTGGTCTGACAAACTGGTGTACCCATGATGTGGACACTGGTGACAGTGCACCTGTCAAAAACAAGATCTATCGTCAGTCAGACCAAGTTAAGGAAAGCATCAGAGCTGAAGTCAGCAAGATGCTGGAGCTAGGGGTTATTGAGCCCTCTGAGAGCCCCTGGGCTAGCCCAGTGGTTCTGGTCCCCAAACCTCATCAAAAGGGTGAAAAGAGAGAGATGAGGTTTTGTGTGGACTATAGGGGTCTCAACTCTGTCACCAAGACAGATGCACACCCTATCCCAAGAGCTGATGAACTGATAGACAGATTGGGTGCAGCCAAATACCTGAGTACCTTTGACTTAACTGCAGGGTACTGGCAGATTGGCATGGCCCCAGGAGCCAAACAGAAAACAGCATTCTCCACACCTGATGGGCATTTTCAGTTCACTGTTATGCCCTTTGGTTTAAAGAATGCCCCTGCCACCTTCCAGAGGTTGGTGAATCAAGTCCTTGCTGGGTTGGAGTCCTTTAGTGCAGCTTATCTTGATGATATTGCTGTCTTCAGTTCCACCTGGCAGGATCACCTGGTCCACCTTGGGAAGGTTTTAAAGGCCCTGCAAACTGCAGGCCTAACTATCAAGGCATCCAAATGCCAGATAGGGCAGGGCACTGTGGTGTACTTGGGCCACCTGGTTGGTGGAGGCCAGGTACAACCCTTACAGCCCAAGATCCAGGCTATCCTGGACTGGGTAGCTCCAACAACTCAGACCCAAGTCAGGGCATTCCTTGGCTTGACTGGGTACTACAGGAGGTTTGTGAAGGGATATGGGTCCATTGTGACTCCCCTCACAGAACTCACCTCCAAGAAGATGCCAAAGAAAGTAAACTGGACAGTCTGTTGCCAAAAGGCTTTTGACACTCTGAAAGAAGCAATGTGCTCAGCACCAATTCTAAAAGCACCAGATTATGCCAAGCAGTTCATTGTGCAGACTGATGCCTCTGAGCTAGGGATAGGAGCGGTCCTATCCCAGACCAATGATGAAGGCCAAGACCAACCTGTTGCTTTTATAAGCAGAAGGCTTCTCCCCAGGGAGCAGCGTTGGAGTGCCATTGAGAGGGAGGCCTTTGCTGTGGTCTGGTCCCTGAAGAAGCTGAGGCCCTACCTGTTTGGAACTCACTTCCTAGTTCAAACTGACCACAGACCTCTCAGGTGGCTAATGCAAATGAAAGGAGAAAACCCAAAACTGTTGAGGTGGTCCATCTCCCTACAGGGAATGGACTTTGAAGTGGAACACAGACCTGGCACTGCCCATGCCAATGCAGATGGCCTTTCCAGGTTCTTCCACTTAGACAATGAAGACTCCATAGGGCAAGGTTAGTCTCATCATCTTTCGTTTGGGGGGAGTTGTGTGAGAAAGTGCCATCTTTCTTACATGGTATGCCCCCACTTTTTGCTGAATGGCTGATGTACTTTGACTGAGTGTGCCCTGGGCTCCTGCCAACCAGGTACCCAGGGCCTGTGTTCCTTCCCTAAAATTGCATTGATACCTACACCCAATTGACATCCCTGGCCACAGGTCAGCCCCTGGTAAATGGTACCATGGGTACCCAGGGCACTGTGACCAGGGAAGGCCCCTAAGGGCTGCAGCACTTGTTGTGCCACCCTTAGGGACCCTGCACCTTTACACACACACACTGCCTTTGCAGGCTGCGTGTCTTGGTGCAGAACAAAAGTGAAGAGTCGACATGGCTCACATCCCTGTGTGCCATGCCTACCAGCCACTGCCCTGGCCTAGGTCAGCCACCCCTCTAGCTGGGTGCACTATGCCAGTGGTGAGGGCATAGAGGCATGAGCCCTGTGCCCCTACAGTGCCCAAGTCCATTCTTGGGCATTGTAAGTGCAGTGCTGCCATTAAGAGTATATGGTGCTGGGAGTCTGTCATTACGAACTCCACAGCACCATAATGGCCCCACTGAAGACTAAGAAGTTTGGTATCAAACTTCTCAGCACATTAAACCCCCACTGATGCCAGTGTGGGATTTAATGTAAAACTCACTCCAGAGGGCATCTTAGAGATGCCCCCTGAAACCAACCCGACCTCCAGTGTCCGGACTGAGTGGCTGCCCAGGCTGCCACCACCAGACATGTTTCTGGACCCCTGGGTCGAGAGCCTCTGCTCTCAGGGGCCTGAAACAATGCACATCCCGGGACGAGGTGCCAAAGCCTCCTCCCCCAGGATGGGCAGGGGGAGCTTCAAAGGCCTGCCGCCTTTGGAGTTTCCCCAGACCATTTGCTGCTTCCAGCAAACTGGTCCCCACTGGTTCTACCCCCACTCCTGGCGGGAGAACCGGCGGGAAAACCAGAAGCAGGAAATGGGTTGTGCCCACCTCTGCCAACTCCACCCCTAAGGTGGGGGAGGCGAGGTGAAGCACAAACTCGAGTCCCCGCCATCTTGAGGATGGGGGGACCTGACCAACCAGGGACAGGCTCCTGCCCCCTCCCACTGGAGAGGAACAGAATAGGGGGTGTACCCACCCCAGGGAAGGGACCCATTGGTCCCTGCCCTTACCTACCTGTAACCACCCCTAAATTTAGTATTTAGGGGCTCCCTGAACCTTCCTTCCGGAGTTCCCAAATCCGAAAACAAGAAGAGAAGACGAAGCAAGAAGACCAGCCGTGCAGCTGCTAAAAAGGAGGCGACAACAACTGACTTGGCCCCAGCCCTACCGGCCTGTCGACCTCTGAACCTGCTCCTGCGGAATCCCGGCCTCAGCAACCTCACAAACCCCGGAGGACCTGACTTCTGTGCTACAGCCTTCGACCCAGGGACTCCCACGAGCAGTGGTACTGCTCAAAAGAAAACCTACCAAAGACCCGGCCCTGGCACGGAGCCGCGAAACCTGCACACTCTGCACCCGCCGAGTCCAGCCTGTGCCTGAGTGACCAAAGACCTCGAGGACGTCCCCCGGCGATTCTGACCTGGAATCCAGTGGCCAAGGACCCTCCTCGACGACCCAGACGACGCCTGCAGCCTCAGGACAAGGGACCCCTCCAACCGCGACCAGCAGGGGGTAAGATTTCCCGACCTCAAAAGACACCCCTGCACCCGGCGCCCCACGGCCCCCTGTGCCCAACTCCTGGGTGTCAACCTATCCTCCAAGACCCCAACTTACCTCCTGAAGTGTTGGTCGTCCCTGAAGAATCACCGTCCCCGAGCCTGCAGCCTTTCTTCACCTTTCACGACCTCTATTGTTTAACATTGAGCGCCCGACGGCTCAAAAGCACCCTGCACCCAGCCGCCCGAGTGCCCCTGGAAGTGCAACCTCTATCCTAACCTACTTCCCTACTTGCCCTGAGCAAGTGACCAGGAGCCCAGCTCCCACAGTCGCGTGGCCTGCTTGCCAGCAGCCACCAACCCGGGGCCCCCCGCCTGCCATAGGATAACATTGGGCCTTCTCACTCTGCACCCGGCCGCCCCTGTGCCGCTGAGGGTGTAAAAACTGTACTTACCTGATCCTGGGGGACCCCTGAGTCTTACCCAGAACCTTAACCCTGCCAGTCAAGTACTTACCCGAAATCCGATAACTCACTTTTCTTCCATAGGGTTCCATTGACTGGTTTTCTGCGAAATTTCTTCTAAGTGTGGAGTTCTGAAACTTTAGAATATTCACCAAAAATCAACCGAGTCACGAAAACGAAAATACTCACCTAGTATTAGGAGGGGCCTCAGTGCTGGACCCGAGTGCCCAACACTGGCCCTAAAAAGTAATCGCAACGTTACTTACCGTTAACTCACTTTTCTTTCATAGGGATCCATTGACTGGTTTTCTGTGAAATTTCTTCTAAGTGTCGATTTCTGTATTTTACAAATATTCTTTAAAAATCGAACAAACTACAAAAACGTAATTACTTACCTGTTTTAAGTAAATGTCCCAGTGCTGAACCTAGGAGTCCAGCACTGGATTACAAAAGTAACGTAAACATACTTTGCTTGCACACTGTATTTCCTTTCATAGGATAACATTGGTAATTTTACCCAGAAAAGTTTCTAAGTGTCAGCTTTTGAAATATAGTAATATTCTTCAAAAATCACTACAATAACCAAAACGCTTTTTCTTACCTGTTTACAGGAAGTGTCCCAGGACTGAATCCAGGATCCAGTCCTGTGGTTAGAAAAGTGCTCTGCAAAGTAATCAATTGTAATTAAGTATAATTTTCCATTGAGCTCAATGTTGCATTGAATTTGACCCTGTGTTGCCTCTTGCACCAACTGTGATAACCACTATCAACAAAGTCTATTGCCTATCTGTAAGGTGAATAACCAAAGCATCTCATACTGAGAAAGTATATTTTGATCCTATTGTTGGTTCTAAAATAAAACAAGCATATATTTTTTTATATACAAACCATTGGCCTAGAGTTCAGTTCTTGAGTGTGTGGCTTCATTTGCTGACTGAGTGTGTACAACAAATGCTTTACACTGTCCTCTGATACTGCCTTACTGCTCGACCAAGCTACCACTTTGGAGAGTAAGGTTATATCTAACTTTAGCCTCTGTCAACCCTCTGGGGACTGTGGACTCTGTACACCCTGAACCTTACTTAGGTACAGTATATACAGAGCCACTTTCCTACATTGGTGGATCAGCGGTGGGATACAAACTTGCATTTGTTGGACTACTTGGTTACCATCTGATCACACGACAGAACTCTTAAATTGCCTTTAGAATTCTGATTTTTTTAATTGGCATTTTTTTTACCAAATTACTAAAAGTCTTGTTAGGGCCTTGCTTAAGTCCCTGTAGCATCTTAGAAAATAAAAAGTCACTATAGCCAAGGTTAGAGGGGTTAGAATTTTTTTTAAAAAAATGTCTCAAGACAAGAACCCAGCTACTAGTGAAGATAATAATGACATACAGGAACTGGTTGAGGAGCTCGACCTCACCCCTTATCTTCATTTGTCTTTCAAAGAGATAAGGTCCTTATGCAAACTTAAAGATATACCAATGGGCCAGCATCCAACCAAACAAGGGCTCCAGGAGCTCCTGGCTGAGTATGCTAAAGCCCACCCCTCTGAGCATGGTGATGACCCAACAGAGGAGGAAAGGAATGAGGAGGATGGGGATGGTAACCCACCTCCATCACTTCCTAGGGAAGATAGGGTCCCTGCACCCTTAACTCCAAGAATAGACCTCTGGGGACCTAGGGGCCACCTAGGTGGTCCTGGTCCCAGAGAGGACACTGAGGATAGCCTCAGTGAGGAGGACAACTTGTTAGCCAGGTTGGCCAAACGACTGGACCTAGAGACCAGACTCCTGGCTCTAGAGAAGGAAAGACAGGAGATGGGTTTAGCACCCATCAATGGTGGCAGCAATACTAAAAATAAGGATAGGGAGGAAACTTCTGAACCTAAAATCCCCAAAGGGATTGTCCCTAAGTTTGAGGAAGGTGATGACATCACCAAATGGTTCACAGCCTTTGAGAGGGCTTGTGAAATAAGAAGAGTAAAGAAACCTCTGTGGGGGGCACTCCTGTGGGAACTGTTCTCTGGTAACTGCAGAGACAGGCTTCTGACCCTCTCTGGGCCAGAGGCAGGGTCCTATGACCTCATGAAGAGTACTCTGATTGAGGGATTTGGGCTCACTACTGAGGAGTATAGAATTAGATTCAGGGGGCTCACAAAACCCAGACCCAGTCCTGGATTGACTTCGTGGACTACTCAGTAAAGACACTGGATGGCTGGTTAGCTGGACATAATGTGCATGATTTTTCTGGACTTTACAATTTGTTTATGAAGGAACACATACTAAGTAATTGCACAAATGAAAAGTTGCATCAGCATTTGGTAGACCTAGGTCTAATTTCTCCCCAAGAATTGGGAAAGAAGGCAGACCACTGGGTCAAGACTAGGGTGACAAGGACAACCACTGGGGGTGACCAAAAGAAGGTGGTCACCAAACCCCCCAGGGGAAAGGTGGTGAGAATCCCCAAGATAAAAAGTCTGAGTCTTCCAAAGGGCCCCAAAAACCTGTTCAGGGGGTGGGTCCCAAACTACTCCCTATGTGCCTCAACCCTATAGGGGGAAGAACTTTGATCCCTTGAAGGCCTGGTGTAATAACTGTAAGAAGTCAGGACACCTCACTGTAGACAAAACTTGCCCCCACAACAAAGCCCCTAAGGCACCCAGTACAGCTACTCCTGGGGCAGCAAGTTTACAGATGGGATCAGAAGTGTACCCTGAGCAAATCTGGGAACCCACTGAGGCAAGTCTGGTCTCCCTAGGGGAAGTGGAATTTGCCACTGTAGCTGTGTGGCCACCCAACTTAAAGAAGTATTTGCAATACCCCTGGGTGAATGGAACTAGAGTAGAGGCTCTGAGGGATACAGGTGCCAGTGTCACTATGGTGAGGGACACACTGGTTTCCCCTGAGCAATACTTGATTGGGAAAACTTACCCAGTCACCAATGCTGACAGTGTCACCACTAGTCATCCCATGGCCCTGGTGACATTAGGCTGGGGGGGTTACTGGCCTGAAGCAGGTAGTGGTCTCTCCGAAGTTACCAGCTGCATGTCTGCTAGGAAATGATCTGGAAACCTCAGCCTGGGCAGAGGTAGAGCTAAAGGCCCATGCAGCCATGCTGGGCATCCCTGAATTGGTGTGTGTAAAAACAAGAGCACAGAGCAAAAGGCAGGGTGAAGAAATAGTGTTGGAGCCTGGAATGATGGCCCAGCCTACCAAGAGAAAAGGAAAGAAGACTGGCGGACCAGCTTCTACACAGTCACAAGAGCAGGACCCCTCTCCTCAGGGAGAGAACCTGGAAGCCCCAGAGGGAACTGAGCCCCTAGAGCTTGACCCTTACCAGGTTGAACTCTTGGGCCCAGGGGGACCCTCTAGGGAAGAGCTGTGCCAGGGACAGCAAGACTGTCCCACTCTTGAAAGCCTGAGGCAGCAAGCTGTTTCAGAAGCCAAGGGAGATGTCAGTGGTACCCACAGAGTCTATTGGGAAGAGGGATTACTGTACACTGAGGCAAAAGACCCCAACCCTGGAACCACCAGGAGAGTGGTAGTGCCCCAGAAGTACAGGGAGTTCCTCCTAACTTTGGCTCATGACATCCCCTAGCTGGACATCTGGGCCAAACCAAAACTTGGGAAAGGCTAGTTAGCCACTTTTACTGGCCCCAGATGCACCAAAAGGTGAAGGAGTTTGTCAGCTCCTGTGTTACCTGTCAAGCCAGTGGCAAGACAGGTGGCCATCCAAAGGCCCCCTGATACCACTACCTGTGGTGGGGGTTCCCTTTGAAAGGGTAGGTGTGGACATAGTGGGTCCACTGGAACCTCCCACAGCCTCAGGGAACAAATTCATACTGGTGGTAGTGGATCATGCCACTAGGTATCCTGAGGCTATTCCCCTTAGGACTACTACAGCTCCTGCAGTAGCCAAAGCCCTCATTGGTGTCTTCACCAGGGTAGGGTTTCCTAAGGAGGTGGTTTCAGACAGAGGTTCCAACTTCATGTCTGCTTACCTGACCCACATGTGGAAGGAGTGTGGGGTGCAGTACAAGTTTACTACACCCTACCATCCACAAACCAATGGCCTTGTTGAGAGGTTCAACAAGACATTGAAAGGCATGATCATGGGGCTCCCTGAAAAACTCAAAAGGAGATGGGATGTCCTACTACCATGCCTGCTTTTCGCTTACAGAGAAGTGCCACAGAAGGGGGTAGGTTTCTCACCCTTTGAACTTCTGTTTGGCCATCCTGTGAGGGGACCACTCTGTCTTGTAAAGGAGGGCTGGGAGAGACCTCTCCAAGAACCCAAACAAGATATAGTGGACTATGTGCTTGGCCTAAGGTCCAGAATGGCTGAGTACATGGAAAAGGCATCCAAGAACCTTGAGGCCAGCCAGGAGCTTCAGAAGCACTGGTATGACCAAAAAGCTGCACTGGTTGAATTCCAACCTGGGCAACAGGTATGGGTTTTGGAGCCAGTGGCACCAAGGGCCCTCCAGGACAGATGGAGTGGCCCTTACCCTATCCTAGAGAAAAAGAGTGAGGTCACCTACCTGGTTGACCTGGGCACCAGCAGGACACCCAAAAGGGTTATCCATGTGAACCGCCTAAAACTCTACAATGACAGGGCTGACATCACCATGCTGATGGTGACAGATGAGGAACAGGAAGCTGAGAGTGAACCTCTCCCTGATCTCCTCTCCCACAGCCCAAAAGATGGGTCAGTAGATGGAGTTGTCTTTTCAGACACCCTCACTGCCCAACAGCAGACTGACTGCCAGCAAGTCTTGCAGCAGTATGCTGGGCTCTTTTCCTTGACCCCTGGTCTGACAAACTGGTGTACCCATGATGTGGACACTGGTGACAGTGCACCTGTCAAAAACAAGATCTATCGTCAGTCAGACCAAGTTAAGGAAAGCATCAGAGCTGAAGTCAGCAAGATGCTGGAGCTAGGGGTTATTGAGCCCTCTGAGAGCCCCTGGGCTAGCCCAGTGGTTCTGGTCCCCAAACCTCATCAAAAGGGTGAAAAGAGAGAGATGAGGTTTTGTGTGGACTATAGGGGTCTCAACTCTGTCACCAAGACAGATGCACACCCTATCCCAAGAGCTGATGAACTGATAGACAGATTGGGTGCAGCCAAATACCTGAGTACCTTTGACTTAACTGCAGGGTACTGGCAGATTGGCATGGCCCCAGGAGCCAAACAGAAAACAGCATTCTCCACACCTGATGGGCATTTTCAGTTCACTGTTATGCCCTTTGGTTTAAAGAATGCCCCTGCCACCTTCCAGAGGTTGGTGAATCAAGTCCTTGCTGGGTTGGAGTCCTTTAGTGCAGCTTATCTTGATGATATTGCTGTCTTCAGTTCCACCTGGCAGGATCACCTGGTCCACCTTGGGAAGGTTTTAAAGGCCCTGCAAACTGCAGGCCTAACTATCAAGGCATCCAAATGCCAGATAGGGCAGGGCACTGTGGTGTACTTGGGCCACCTGGTTGGTGGAGGCCAGGTACAACCCTTACAGCCCAAGATCCAGGCTATCCTGGACTGGGTAGCTCCAACAACTCAGACCCAAGTCAGGGCATTCCTTGGCTTGACTGGGTACTACAGGAGGTTTGTGAAGGGATATGGGTCCATTGTGACTCCCCTCACAGAACTCACCTCCAAGAAGATGCCAAAGAAAGTAAACTGGACAGTCTGTTGCCAAAAGGCTTTTGACACTCTGAAAGAAGCAATGTGCTCAGCACCAATTCTAAAAGCACCAGATTATGCCAAGCAGTTCATTGTGCAGACTGATGCCTCTGAGCTAGGGATAGGAGCGGTCCTATCCCAGACCAATGATGAAGGCCAAGACCAACCTGTTGCTTTTATAAGCAGAAGGCTTCTCCCCAGGGAGCAGCGTTGGAGTGCCATTGAGAGGGAGGCCTTTGCTGTGGTCTGGTCCCTGAAGAAGCTGAGGCCCTACCTGTTTGGAACTCACTTCCTAGTTCAAACTGACCACAGACCTCTCAGGTGGCTAATGCAAATGAAAGGAGAAAACCCAAAACTGTTGAGGTGGTCCATCTCCCTACAGGGAATGGACTTTGAAGTGGAACACAGACCTGGCACTGCCCATGCCAATGCAGATGGCCTTTCCAGGTTCTTCCACTTAGACAATGAAGACTCCATAGGGCAAGGTTAGTCTCATCATCTTTCGTTTGGGGGGAGTTGTGTGAGAAAGTGCCATCTTTCTTACATGGTATGCCCCCACTTTTTGCTGAATGGCTGATGTACTTTGACTGAGTGTGCCCTGGGCTCCTGCCAACCAGGTACCCAGGGCCTGTGTTCCTTCCCTAAAATTGCATTGATACCTACACCCAATTGACATCCCTGGCCACAGGTCAGCCCCTGGTAAATGGTACCATGGGTACCCAGGGCACTGTGACCAGGGAAGGCCCCTAAGGGCTGCAGCACTTGTTGTGCCACCCTTAGGGACCCTGCACCTTTACACACACACACTGCCTTTGCAGGCTGCGTGTCTTGGTGCAGAACAAAAGTGAAGAGTCGACATGGCTCACATCCCTGTGTGCCATGCCTACCAGCCACTGCCCTGGCCTAGGTCAGCCACCCCTCTAGCTGGGTGCACTATGCCAGTGGTGAGGGCATAGAGGCATGAGCCCTGTGCCCCTACAGTGCCCAAGTCCATTCTTGGGCATTGTAAGTGCAGTGCTGCCATTAAGAGTATATGGTGCTGGGAGTCTGTCATTACGAACTCCACAGCACCATAATGGCCCCACTGAAGACTAAGAAGTTTGGTATCAAACTTCTCAGCACATTAAACCCCCACTGATGCCAGTGTGGGATTTAATGTAAAACTCACTCCAGAGGGCATCTTAGAGATGCCCCCTGAAACCAACCCGACCTCCAGTGTCCGGACTGAGTGGCTGCCCAGGCTGCCACCACCAGACATGTTTCTGGACCCCTGGGTCGAGAGCCTCTGCTCTCAGGGGCCTGAAACAATGCACATCCCGGGACGAGGTGCCAAAGCCTCCTCCCCCAGGATGGGCAGGGGGAGCTTCAAAGGCCTGCCGCCTTTGGAGTTTCCCCAGACCATTTGCTGCTTCCAGCAAACTGGTCCCCACTGGTTCTACCCCCACTCCTGGCGGGAGAACCGGCGGGAAAACCAGAAGCAGGAAATGGGTTGTGCCCACCTCTGCCAACTCCACCCCTAAGGTGGGGGAGGCGAGGTGAAGCACAAACTCGAGTCCCCGCCATCTTGAGGATGGGGGGACCTGACCAACCAGGGACAGGCTCCTGCCCCCTCCCACTGGAGAGGAACAGAATAGGGGGTGTACCCACCCCAGGGAAGGGACCCATTGGTCCCTGCCCTTACCTACCTGTAACCACCCCTAAATTTAGTATTTAGGGGCTCCCTGAACCTTCCTTCCGGAGTTCCCAAATCCGAAAACAAGAAGAGAAGACGAAGCAAGAAGACCAGCCGTGCAGCTGCTAAAAAGGAGGCGACAACAACTGACTTGGCCCCAGCCCTACCGGCCTGTCGACCTCTGAACCTGCTCCTGCGGAATCCCGGCCTCAGCAACCTCACAAACCCCGGAGGACCTGACTTCTGTGCTACAGCCTTCGACCCAGGGACTCCCACGAGCAGTGGTACTGCTCAAAAGAAAACCTACCAAAGACCCGGCCCTGGCACGGAGCCGCGAAACCTGCACACTCTGCACCCGCCGAGTCCAGCCTGTGCCTGAGTGACCAAAGACCTCGAGGACGTCCCCCGGCGATTCTGACCTGGAATCCAGTGGCCAAGGACCCTCCTCGACGACCCAGACGACGCCTGCAGCCTCAGGACAAGGGACCCCTCCAACCGCGACCAGCAGGGGGTAAGATTTCCCGACCTCAAAAGACACCCCTGCACCCGGCGCCCCACGGCCCCCTGTGCCCAACTCCTGGGTGTCAACCTATCCTCCAAGACCCCAACTTACCTCCTGAAGTGTTGGTCGTCCCTGAAGAATCACCGTCCCCGAGCCTGCAGCCTTTCTTCACCTTTCACGACCTCTATTGTTTAACATTGAGCGCCCGACGGCTCAAAAGCACCCTGCACCCAGCCGCCCGAGTGCCCCTGGAAGTGCAACCTCTATCCTAACCTACTTCCCTACTTGCCCTGAGCAAGTGACCAGGAGCCCAGCTCCCACAGTCGCGTGGCCTGCTTGCCAGCAGCCACCAACCCGGGGCCCCCGCCTGCCATAGGATAACATTGGGCCTTCTCACTCTGCACCCGGCCGCCCCTGTGCCGCTGAGGGTGTAAAAACTGTACTTACCTGATCCTGGGGGACCCCTGAGTCTTACCCAGAACCTTAACCCTGCCAGTCAAGTACTTACCCGAAATCCGATAACTCACTTTTCTTCCATAGGGTTCCATTGACTGGTTTTCTGCGAAATTTCTTCTAAGTGTGGAGTTCTGAAACTTTAGAATATTCACCAAAAATCAACCGAGTCACGAAAACGAAAATACTCACCTAGTATTAGGAGGGGCCTCAGTGCTGGACCCGAGTGCCCAACACTGGCCCTAAAAAGTAATCGCAACGTTACTTACCGTTAACTCACTTTTCTTTCATAGGGATCCATTGACTGGTTTTCTGTGAAATTTCTTCTAAGTGTCGATTTCTGTATTTTACAAATATTCTTTAAAAATCGAACAAACTACAAAAACGTAATTACTTACCTGTTTTAAGTAAATGTCCCAGTGCTGAACCTAGGAGTCCAGCACTGGATTACAAAAGTAACGTAAACATACTTTGCTTGCACACTGTATTTCCTTTCATAGGATAACATTGGTAATTTTACCCAGAAAAGTTTCTAAGTGTCAGCTTTTGAAATATAGTAATATTCTTCAAAAATCACTACAATAACCAAAACGCTTTTTCTTACCTGTTTACAGGAAGTGTCCCAGGACTGAATCCAGGATCCAGTCCTGTGGTTAGAAAAGTGCTCTGCAAAGTAATCAATAGTAATTAAGTATAATTTTCCATTGAGCTCAATGTTGCATTGAATTTGACCCTGTGTTGCCTCTTGCACCAACTGTGATAACCACTATCAACAAAGTCTATTGCCTATCTGTAAGGTGAATAACCAAAGCATCTCATACTGAGAAAGTATATTTTGATCCTATTGTTGGTTCTAAAATAAAACAAGCATATATTTTTTTATATACAAACCATTGGCCTAGAGTTCAGTTCTTGAGTGTGTGGCTTCATTTGCTGACTGAGTGTGTACAACAAATGCTTTACACTGTCCTCTGATACTGCCTTACTGCTCGACCAAGCTACCACTTTGGAGAGTAAGGTTATATCTAACTTTAGCCTCTGTCAACCCTCTGGGGACTGTGGACTCTGTACACCCTGAACCTTACTTAGGTACAGTATATACAGAGCCACTTTCCTACACCTCCCCGTCAGGCTTATTCCTTGGATTGCTTGTTCTGCTTCTCCCAGTCTCATGCTTGGGCGATAGGTTCAAGTGTCCTGCGTTTTTCCACATCGGTTTCCTCCAGTATGGGGCCTACTGGTTTCTCTACCCTCCCACCCACCTTCTCCGTTGCCACTCCTACAGTCCATTAGTTTTGAGGTCTTTCTGGCCTGTTCCTCAGTCCAATAGTTCTATCATAGGGGACGGAGTCTCCCTCTTTCTTTCTTCTCTTCTTTAAACCTGTGGGTTGGAGCTTTCTTGCTTGTCGCTGTTGGCTCCTTTCATTGCCCTTTTGCCTCAGGAGAGCGCATTCTCTCGCTTTTGTGGGGTTGCTTTTCATCCCTTCATCTGATGCAGACTTTCTGTTGTCTGCCTCGGTCTTCTTTTTATAGGTCTATTTCCCTCAGGGGTGACATTCACTTCGCTTTTGCGAAATAGCTTCTCCATGTATTGCTCTGCTTTTTCCTTTTCAACACCTTTCAGTCGACAGTGCTTCTCACTGTTGTTCATGGTGCTTTCTCACCCATTTTCTTTTTTATTTGCACACTGTTCCCATACTCTCACAGTTTTGCTGGGGGCTCCGTGTTGTGGCGCGGAAAAGTTCCTCCGAAGAAAACTGACGTCAGCGCGCCGGGGGGGTCCTATATGGCTCCACTGACGTCATGTCCGGGGACGACTTCAGGGCGGAGCCAGGCGGCGCCGCCCCCCGGCGC
Source organism: Calotriton arnoldi (assembly GCA_963921515.1). NCBI lineage: Eukaryota > Metazoa > Chordata > Amphibia > Caudata > Salamandridae > Calotriton > Calotriton arnoldi. The sequence continues at coordinate 698,390 of CAWUFW010004739.1, read as the reverse complement.
GCAGTGGTACTGCTGCGCAAAAATTTTCCGGATCCAGTCTGACGCCTGGGGATATTCTAAGTTAAGGAATCTGCGGCTAGACAACGTCTCTACCAGATACATCGTTACCGAAGGTAAGTAACTTGTACTTTACGCCTGCCACGTTGATTAATCAAATGGCTCAGAAAGGTTCATCAGTGCAAGTTGCTGGACGATGTTTGGCGGGGGTCCCGGGCCGGGTGACTTCTACAGCAACACCGGCTGAGTATACCAATATTGAACTTGTTTATATTTACTCCAGGCTGCATTGATAATTATTGAAAATGGGGTTGGGAGGTTGGGTTTAGGCTCCAAGACTCCCCCGAAACAGGAAAGGGAGGGCGACGGGCACTCTGCAGTGTTGGGATGGCAGGTAGTTCAAAGTCCGTCATGCAGGGGGGGTGTTTGTAAGTTTTAGGGATTTCTTTGTTTTGCTACATACGCATCCAGGGTATTGGCTAACAATGCAGGCTTTCGTTTGGATTGGTTCCCCTCCCCCACGTGGGGATAACACCGCTCACAAATCTAGTATCCACTATGAATGCCAACCTGTCAACAGCAGACAGAGGTATGGTCCTAGATAATCGTGCTCCAGTACCTGTTGGGGAGCAGATACCAGCGATGCCCGACACTTCCGCAATCAGCAAAATCGGAGCAGCATTTAAGCTGCTCTCCTGGAACGTAAATGGGTTGGGCGACAAACTTAAAAGAGAGGTGGTTCTCCAATATATCAAGCGGCTTGCGCTGGACGATGTTCTGCTGCAAGAGACCCATTTGGTCGGAAACACATGTAGGGTGCTTTATAGGTGGGGATATAAATTGGTAGTGCATTCGGGCTTCACCACTGGGTCCAGGGGGGTGAGGATACTACTGCGGAAAAGTTTTCGTTTCATAGTGACACACTCATGCACAGGCAAGTATGGTCGCTTTGCGGCTCTCTCGGGCTCCTGGGAAGGCAGATCTGTAAACATCATGTTGGTTTACATTCCACCAGCACTTCACAGGGTAGCCCTACCAGATATGAGCAAAATGATGTTGGATCTCCCGGAAGGGGAATTAGTGATTGGCGGTGACTTCAGTATGACTCTATGTGAGCAACTAGATAGATTCCCACCCAAAAATAATCCCCGCGGCAAAACTGTTATGGCTGACTTCCTGGCATCTCTGGGCCTGGTTGATGTGTGGCGCGTGACACATCCACAAACGTGCCAATACACTTTTTACTCTGCAGCGCACAATAGCAGATCACGAATAGACCATATCCTGATGCTGGCTGACAAAGCACATTATCTCACGGAAATCAGCCATCTTGCTAGGGGCATCTTGGAACCCGCCCCCATATCAGCTAGGTATGTGGCTGGTACTGCCCGCACTCGCAAAATAATCTCGATTAACCCCTGGTGCATCAAAATTCCGCACATTAAATCGAATCTTATTAAAGCCACAGATAACTATTTCACCGAAAATGTGGGTTCGGTCCAATCATCTCGAATCATCTGGAAGGACTATAAAACAGTGATAAAGGTGCAGGCTCTTTCCCACGCGGTGGGGCGTAAGAAATAGAAGTGCAAAAAACTAGAAGAACTCGAGCGTGATATTCTAGACAGGGAGCAAACTGCTATAAATACACAAGATGATACAGTTGCCCATGTTTTAGAGCTCAAGCGGCAGGAATATAGGGCGCTAACGACTGAGGCTGCTCAGGACAAACACCAGGCACAACAGCACAGAATATATGAGCTCGGAGACCGCGCAGGCAAGCTGCTTGCATAGCTGGAGAGACAAAATGGGGCAGATCGCTGCTATAGACGGACGGGATGGGGTATGGATGACGGATCCGTTAGCTATAGCAGAGGGATTTGCAGACTGTTTTAGGAAACTACCCCCATTACCCCATACACAATTGATGAATCGCGGGAACTGCTTAAAGATATTCAGATCCCGACATTAACAGCGGAAGACCAACCAGTACTCGACAAAGACCTCACGATTGAGGAAATAACAGCGGCTATACACAGTATACAGGCTGGGAAAGCCATGGGACAGAATGGCCTTCTGGTAAAACTCATAGGCTAACTGCCACAAAAGTGGCTCCCCACCTGCTCAATATGTATCTCGAGAGCAAAAGTATGGGGATACTGCCCAGAGTCCGTGTGGCCTACATAGTCGTTATCCATAAGAAAGGGAAGACGGCTGAGCATTTTTCCTCATACCGCCCCATATCTTTACTCAATATTTAGGTAAAAATCCTGGCCAAAATACTGGCGGGCCGGAATACAGCTCTAAACCTGCGGAGAGTGAATGGGGTCCTCGCTAGGAAAGATGCTATCAAGGAAAGTGCTGCTATACTGTCCCTGGACGCCCATATGGCCTTTGATACGGTAGAATGGCCATACATGTTCGCTGTTCTGGAACGTATGGACCTTGGGGAAAAATTCATCGAATGGATCCGGCTATTATATACCGGACCACTCGCACAAGTAGTGGTGAACGTCCACACATCAGGGACATTTGCTCTGCACCGTGGGACAAGACAGGGCTGCCCTTTGTCGCCCATTATATTTGTGCTGATTTTAGAGCCCTTGGCGAGCTGAATACGAGGAGATCCGCCGACGTGGATTTAAATGGACAGACGGATGGGAGGACAGAATCTCACTTTATGCGGACGACATTTTATTATACGTAGCGTCCCCTTGCGCCTCCATTGACTGGGTCCGTCAGAATTGCTCCAACTTTGAAAGGTATTCTGGCTATACCATCAACTGGTCCAAGTCGGTAATATACTTGTTACAAGGGCCCGCCCCAGTCCTCCCAGCAGAATGTGGAGCGCACATAGTGACAGGCGGTCTTCGTTATCTAGGAATATTTGTGACGGCCAACCCAACAATCTTTTATGAACAGAATCTTCTGGGCCCTTTGACGCGTTTACAATGTGACGTCCGACACTGGCGAGCACTACCAGTATCCCTGCTCGGAATTGCAGCATTATACAAAATTATGGCACTGCCCAGTTTCTTATATGCCCATCAAAATACGTCGCACTGTGTCCCTGAAACGCACTTTAACTCTATAGACGGGGAAGTCAGAACGCTACTATGGGATGGGAAACCGCCCCGTATTGCGACATCTAAGCTGGTCCGGGTGTGGTATTATGGAGGGATAGCGCTACCAAATATGCGAATCTATTACTGGGCGGCACAGCTGTCGATTATTAATAAATGGGTGTTTGGCACTCAGCAGGACCTGGTCTGCCGATTGAACAGGTGGTTGATGGGCAATGGGGGATTTAGAGAGGCCTTGTGTACGAAACCAGGTAGGCAGCAACTCACAGGCCCATTGGCTCTTACAGTGGCTCTGTGGCACGCCGTCATGAGAAAGCTAAGGCTGGTGTAATAAACTCACACTGAGCACACCCCCTGTGGCATGTTGAGATACGGGGCAAGCTAATCCGATATCGAGGATTTGACAAATGGGATACTATCGGTCTGTCAACAGTGGGGAATCTTGTCAGAAAAGGGACAATAATTACGTTTGCCTTGCTACAACAAGAATACGAACTATCTGCTGGGGAGGCGTTTAGATACACACAAATACAGCACGCTTTGAAGTCAGTGCTCCGGGTGGGGGGGGGGCCTCACCTCCGGAGGACAGGTTACTCACGGAACACATAGACCGTAAAATGATTGCACTCACCTATCGCAAAATATTCAACAACACTCCTGACCCACTGCAACAGCAACATAAGTGCTGGCAGTTAGACTTGGGGGACCTAGAGGAGGAGGAATGGCACGATGCGTTATCCTCCCCGCGGGAAGACGCCATATCATCACGCCTGAGGTTAATCCAGTTAAATATCCTCCACAGAGCATACATCTCATGCACATCATTGGTCAAGATGGGCAGAAGTGTTGATACTGAGTGTAGAAGGAGATGTGGGGGGATTGGCACCTTCTATCACACACTCTGGGAATGCCCGGTCATCCAGACGTACTGGACCAACGTAGTGGCGGGGTTGTGCGGGGTTAGTGGTGCTACCCTGCCTGTTACACCCAAACTGTGTTTACTTAACTTGTGGGAGTCCTCCGACCTGTACCACACTGATCAACTCTGGGCTATCCTGGGTCTTATGGTCGCTAAAAGAAACATTGCCCGGAGATGGGGGGGGGGGGGGGATGCCGGAGCGGCCAACCCGGGAGGAATGGGAGCGAGATATGGATTGGTGTATGTTTGCAGAAAAAGCGGTCTACAAAAGCAGGGGGTGCCCACAGAAATGGGACCGGGTATGGGGGAAATGGAACACACACGGGCAATATCTGTGCTACCCCCTCAGTTCCGGGAGAGGGACCACCGTGGTTAAGACATCTGATAGATACAATTGATGATGAACATGGAGGAGGGGGAGAAATTGTTGTGTAATCAACTGGGAACGAAATGCATGGCTGTCTTATGTGATATGAGCTGTACTAATTTATGGATGCAAGCTGTTATGAAAACTTTAATAAAAAGATTTATTTAAAAAAAATTCTAAGACTGCATCACCACTATTCTAGATAAAACTATCCCATCTCAAGAGCACACTGGCTTTGTGTCTAAGGAGTCTTCCGGAGCTAAAAAAAGAACTGTAAAATCCCAGAAAGAAAATGGAGTAAGACGTATGATGCCCCTATCACTTTGCTATTAGAAGGACACAGGCTAAAAATTTAAAAGGCTGCTAATTTAGCAAAAGAAGTGTTTACAATAGTTAAATCTATTACCGATCCAGCTGTAAAAACTTCAGTAGTGGTGCCTTCAGCAGCCCGTTGTAATGAGTTAACCAGATTTTTCTCAACGAAAATATCAGATATTTATGCGTCATTCCATGATCAAAGAATTGATTCCCCCTGAGTGAAATTTTCTGTCGACCTAAAGGCTTCAGAGAAACTTTGTCTTCCTTTCAAAGACGAAGGCATGGTGACCCTCACAAATAGGTTTAAATCGGGTTTTCCTCTAGACCCTGCCCCCTGCTACAACCACTCACGCTGCAGTGATTATCCATCCTGTACTAAGGAATATCTTGAACTGCTCCCGCTCCAGTGGATTGATGCCAAAGGAGTGGAAACATGCTATAGTTAAACCTCTGCTAAAAGAAATCTTCTTTAGATCCCCTACAATTAGAAAATTATAAGCCAGCCTCCCTTCTTCCTTTTTAGTGGGAAGGTTCTAGAGAAGTATATCAATAAGCAATTATCTGAATTTCAGGAACAGAACACCTCCTTCATCCATCTCAGACGGGAATTCGACTGCGTCGCAGCACTGAGTCGGTGCTCCTGGCAGCGGCCGGGTACCTCAGATGTACAGTGGATCGACGCAGCACTGCAGCCATAATCTTGTTATAACTTATTGCTGCTTTTGACACTGTTTTCCATAAAATTCTGCTTTAGAGGCTGCACAACTCTTGCTTCGGTGACACAGTTGGATTAGAAATGGTTTGCATCCTTCCTTGCCTTTGAAGTGCGGGGTCCCACAGGGATCCTCTCTGTCAGACCTTGTTTAATGTCTATATCTGACCTCTAGCGGATATTGTTCAGTCCTTTGGTCTTACTTTGGTATCCTATGTGGATGACAGCCAGCTGGTCATTTCCTTAGCACCAGAACAGCATCCGAAAGCAGCCCGGTTAAAGGTATTTCTTACAGCAATAGCCAAGTGGGTGGCCAATTGCTATTTAAAACTTGGTGGTGAAAAAACGATAGTCCTGATAGTAGGTAACAATACAAATTGCTAAACTCCTGAGAGCTGGCCAGACCACCTTTGGCCTCAGCATGAAGCGGTAATCAAAATTTTAGGAATTTGGTTTGATGACAGCCTGTTATTTGAAGCAACACCAAACATGGCGAGTGCTCCCCAAAGCTGGCCTTACTGGGCATCGTCTCGGATACTCCTCCTTGCTACCGTAGGTTCATAGCGATAGCATTACTGTTAGCCAAAAGGGAAATTGCAATACATTTGGGGGGCTCGGCATCGTCCCACAAAGGAGGCATGGTTTCGCAGCATGGCGTACTGTGACATGCAAACAGAGATGTATTCTTCGCTTCAGCCCCCTACTTCCCGTCCCAAGGATATTTGGCATACTTACCGCACTCACCTGCTCACCTTACAACAGGATCCCACCGCCTCCTCTCCACCGGCTGCAACACTGCATGGCGAGGCCCCCCCACCCCACCCCAGGCTGCATTTTAGCGAAATCATATGAGCGAATCCACAAGCATGCCCCCCCGCAACACTCCCCTGTATGGACCGCCGGACTTCGCTCTACTAAGCCATAGATTATCTGTCTTGTCCTCACTCACTAGTGCCAGGAGCGGCCTCGTGACCCCTCCCTCTTCCCCGCTGCATACTTCCCCCCCCCCCCCCTGATCTCGTGGATGTGTTGTATATTTTGATTTTGTTTTACCCTCATTGTCGATCCTCCTCTTTATGGTTAACAGGATTGAGGCCAACCGAGGCTTTTTTTATGCTGTTGTGTCTAAACATGCTTGAATATTCAAACGCTGCAAATGGACTAGGGCTCACAGCTCGACATTTATCCTTATTCTGTAGACAGCTTGATATATCTCAAGTTTTGTATGTCTTGTCTTCTTTTTCTCTATTGTAAACAATAAAATCAATTAAAAAATAAAATTTTTAAAAAACCTGGCAAGTACTGCTTTAAGTGTGGGAAGGTGAGAATGATAATGCACATACTATATATTTCCAAAGTTAACGCTGATTTGGGTGCAGGTCTTATCTGGCATATACCAAGCTATAGAAAAAGATAGGGAAAGATGCCCAGAGGTGATCATTGTAGAATGAGCATCAGAAGAGACCTTACCCCTTCCCCAGTTAAGGTGAAAACATTATCACACGTACTCCTAATATCTGAAAGAGACACGTTAGTGACAGATTCCTTACCTTAGATTCCTTACCTTAGAATATCCCCAGGCGTCAGGCTGGATCCGGAAAGTTTTTGCGTAGCAGTACCCTTGCGCGTCGGTAGGTGGCGTCGTGCGGCTCCGCGTCAGTCGTCGGCGTCGTGATCGCCGGGATGACATCGCGGGCAGTACTTAGACGCCGCCCCTGCGCGCTGACGTCAGTTCTTCTTTTCCGCGCCAGTAAGCGCAGATCCGGGAAGAGCAGTGCCCTAGTCAATTTTTGACTACATTTTTGGTGATTTTTTCACTGTTTCTTTTCGAGTCATCTCGACTCCTAGGTGACGGTAGGGATGCCCGGCTTCAAGCCATGCGACGTCTGTGGTCGAATGATGTCGATCACAGACCCGCACTTAGAGTGTCTCTACTGTCTCGGCCGAGACCACGACACAAAGTCGTGCCCTGACTGCCGGGCCTTACACCCGAAAGCTTTGCGAGAGCGGTCTCGAAAGCTCCTCGAGGTCCGGCAGTCGGCTCCGCACCGCACCAAGCCCCGTGAGAGGTCGAGGGGCCGGTCGCGGAGCCCCCGCCAGGCGTCGGAGTCCAAGTCTTCGCACTCCTCGCTTAAGTCGAAGCACAAAAAGTCTAAGAAGCATCATCGCTCTAAGACTTCGCCTCGCCGGTCTCGCGACTCGGCTAAGGCCCCTGTCGGCACCGTCCCCGCGGCCCCGGACGTGCCTGTGGAGCCGCCCCCGCATTACCCGTCCTTTCCGGGTTCGGGGGCGACTCCGGCCCAAATACAGGAATTCCTGTCGGCCATGGCCCGCCTCTTCGGGCCTCAAGGTCCCTCCGGTGCGCCTTCGGGCCCCGCGGGCCCTGATGGGGTTGCTCCGGCGTCGCCGACGACTCCAATCCTGGCGTCGCCTGTCCCGCCAGCCTTGATCCCGGCCTCGGCCCCGATCCCGGCTCCGGTGGTACCGCAACCCCGATCGACGCCGGTTGACCTAACGACGCCTCCGCCGATGTCCCCGGTGCCGTTCCTGACGCCGCCCGGGGCTCCGGGCGGCGTCGTTCCCCGGTTCTCTCCGGTTCCGGACATGGAGCCGGACCGACGTCGCTCGACTCCGGCGCCGATGAGACCTTGGGTCCCAGATGTCCCTTCCTCCTCCATATTTTGAGCCAGAGGAGGACCAGGAGAGCTGGGAGGGGTCGGAAGACCCTCTCACACAGCAGTGTGAGTATGATCAGGACTGGGCAGAGGAACTTGGGGATGCCAGTGGTCTGGACACTTCTCCTGACTCTGGCATGCTGTCTCCTCCTTCCGTGGCTACGGAGGAGGGAGCAAATTTCGCAACGGTGTTGCGTAGAGCAGCTGGAGCCTTGCACCTCCAATTGCCTACTGTGGCTGTCAGGACTAACCTCCTGACGGAAGTGCTTCAGCCGGCAGCTACCTCCTCGGAGCCATTGCTGCCGTTTAATGATGCACTGTCTGACGTTCTTTTGGGCACCTGGTCCAAGCCCACCACAGGGGCTCCTGTGGATAGGAACGTGGCCCGACGCCATCGCCCTGCTCCGGGCGACCCCTTGTTTCTCTCTCAACATCCCACCCCGAGAGCTTGGTTGTCCAAGCCTCTGCCTCCCAAACCGCCTTCCCTACCGCCCTCCGGATAGGGAATCCAAATGCCTGGACCAATTTGGGAAGAAGGCCTTTTCTTCCTCCAGTGCTGGCTTGCGGTCCGTCAACACCGCTTGCCTTTTGGGCCGATATTCCCACTCTCTGTGGGATTCGGTGGCGGCCGTTTTGCCTCAGTGTTCTGAGGAGGTCCAGACACTGCTTACCCGCACCATTGCGGAAGGTAGGGATGCGCCAAAGTACACCATACGTTGTGGCCTTGATACCGCCGACTCGCTGGGCAGATCGCTTGCAACGACGGTGGCGCTGCGTCGCCACGCCTGGCTGAGAACAACTGGTTTCTCGGGTGATGTCCAGAATACACTCATGGACATGCCCTTTGATGGAGTCGGTCTTTTTGGTTCCAAAGCAGACCATGCGCTGGAGCGTTTTAAGGACTCACGGGCTACTTCCAAGTCCCTGGGCCTTTCTGTTATGCGCCCTCCGCTAACCTCTGCTTTTCGCCCCTTTCGTGGCCACGGAAGGGGCGCCCAGTCACGTCCGCTGCCCAGCCACCGGCCCGCGCAGCAAGCGTCTTCGCGTGGCCGAGGACGTGGCTACCGCCGTGGCGGTTCGGGCAACCAGTGTGCGGGTCAGGCCACCAACTCCGCCCCGTCCGCGGCCTCCAAGCCCTCCTAGTCCTTCCTTTCAGGTGCACAGCACGCAAGTAGGGGGCAGGGTCCGCCATCACCTTCACCACTGGCGTGCCATCACCTCGGACAGGTGGGTCTTGGACATTGTCCGAAGGGGCTACTCCCTCCCCTTCGAGACCACCCCCAGCCATGCCACCTCAATTCCACCGCATGTCAGGGGATCACTTGGTGCTTCTGCAGAAGGAAGTCACGGCCCTCTTGGCCAAGAGGGCCATCGAGCATGTTCCGACCCCAGAAGTAGGACGTGGTTGCTACTCCCACTACTTTCTGGTGCCCAAAAGGACAAGGAGGACATGCGTCCTATCTTGGACCTCCGGAACGTCAATCGCTTCCTCCGGAAGGAGAAGTTCAAGATGCTCACCCTAGCTCAGGTCTTGACTGCCCTCGACCCTGGAGACTGGTTGGTAGCGTTGGACTTGCAGGACGCTTATTTTCACATCCCCGTCCTGCCGGCCCACCGGCGTTACCTGCGGTTCACGGTAGGTCTCGAGCATTTTCAGTTCACCGTGCTCCCCTTTGGCCTTACAAGTGCCCCTCGGGTGTTCACGAAAGTGATGGCGGTGGTCGCAGCTCATCTGCACCGGGCAGGGGTTCTAGTCTTCCCCTACCTCGACGACTGGCTGCTGAAGGCGGGCTCGTCCCAGGCAGTCGTCTCCCACCTCCAGACTACGGCCGAACTTCTGCACTCGCTGGGGTTCTCCATCAATGTGCCCAAGTCGCATCTGATTCCTTCTCCACAGCTCCTTTTCATCGGAGCAGTTCTGGACACGATGCAGTTTCGGGCCTATCCTCCCGAACGGCGAGTCCGGGATATTCAGGCTATGATTCCGATCTTTCAGCCTTTATCCTGGGTCTCGGTACGGATGACCCTGAGGCTGCTGGGCCTCATGGCCTCCTGCATCCTGCTGGTCGATCATGCCAGATGGCATATGCGGGCTCTGCAGTGGGACCTGAAGTTCCAGTGGGCGCAGCACCAGGGAAACCTGTCCGATCACGTCCAGATCTCGGAGGGGACTGCAAAACAGTTGCAGTGGTGGCTCTCGAACCGGCAATGGGTCATGGGCAGATCCCTCTCCCTTCCCCAGCCAGAGCACACAGTTGTGACGGACGCGTCCCTTCTGGGATGGGGCGGTCACATGGGAGAGGCGGAGATCAGAGGCCTCTGGTCTCCGGCAGAGTCCCGGCTCCATATCAACCTTCTGGTGCTACGGGCGATCCGACTTGCACTCAAGGCATTCCTTCCCTCTGTCAAAGGGAAGGTAGTGCAGGTGTTCACAGACAACACCACCGCCATGTGGTACTGCAACAAACAAGGCGGGGTGGGGTCGTGGACCCTCTGTCAGGAGGCTCTGCGCCTCTGGACATGGCTGGAACATCAGGGCATGTTCCTGATGGTTCAACACCTGGCAGGTTCCCTGAACGCCAGGGCGGACGAACTCAGCCGCAGGTGCATGATGGATCACGAATGGCGTCTTCACTCGGAAGTGGCGCAAGGACTCTTTCTGCAGTGGAGAGAGCCTTGGTTAGATCTATTCGCCACCGAAGAGAACGCGCAATGTCATCAGTTCTGCGCGTTGGAATTTCCAAGGCGGCACTCGCTCGGCGACGCTTTTCGTCGCGAGTGGAGTTGCGGTCTGTTGTACGCCTTTCCGCCTATACCACTTCTACCCAGAGTGTTGAAGAAGATTCGGCGCGACCGGGCCCAAGTCATCCTTGTGGCTCCGGACTGGGCTCGAAGAGTTTGGTATCCCGAGCTACTCAGTATGAGCGTCGATCCCCCGATCCGTCTGCCTCTTCGGGAGGATCTTCTGTCGCAGCAGCAGGGGACGGTCCTCCACCCGAACCTGTCCAGCCTCCACCTGCTTGCGTGGAGATTGAGCAGCGGCAGTTGATTCCTTTCGACTTGCCTCCCGAAGTTTGTGATGTGATTCTGGAAGCCAGGCGTCCCTCCACTAAGGTGGTATACGCCTGCAGGTGGAACAAGTTTGTGGCATGGTGCACAGCAAAGGCTGTGAACCCTCTCTCTGCCCCTCTTTCTGAGGTTCTTCTGTTCCTTCTTTCCCTGGCCCAACAGGGTTCTGCCCTGGGTACCATCAAGGGCTATCTTTGTGCCATCTCGGCCTTCCTCATGCTTCCTGATCAGCCCTCCCTTTTCAAGTCCCCTGTTGTTAACAGGTTCCTAAAAGGCATTACACACCTCTTCCCTCCTGTTCCGTTTGTGATGCCTCAGTGGGACTTGAACTTGGTTCTTACCTTTCTCATGTGCGCTCCCTTTGAGCTCTCTACATAACTGTCCTCTTCGTCTTCTGACTCTGAAGACAGCCTTTCTGGTGGCCATCACCTCCTCTCGGCGGGTGAGTGAGCTCCAGGCTCTATCATGCAAACCTCCCTTTCTGTCTGTCCATCCAGACAAGGTTGTTCTTAGGACGCGTCCGTCCTTCTTGCCAAAGGTGGTTACTGCCTTCCACATTGGGCAGACCATCACTTTGCCCACCTTCTTTCCGCCTCCGCATCCTTCCAGAGAGGAAGAGAGGCTCCACCGTCTGGACCCAAAACGTGCGCTTTCCTTTTATATCAACCGCAAACAACACTTCCGGGTGGATGACCAGCTCTTTGTTGGCTACGTGGGCGCCAAAAGGTCGGGCGGTGCACAAGAGAACCATCTCCCGCTGGGTAACCTTGTGTATCAAAGCCTGCTATTCTTTGGCTAAGAAGGAGCCTCCTGTTGGGCTGCGTGCCCATTCCACCAGGGCAACGGCTGCTACCACGGCTTTAGGCCGCGGTGTTCCGCTGCAGGATATCTGTCAGGCAGCTACGTGGGCCTCGCTGCACACGTTTACCAAGCATTACTGCCTTGACAGCCAAGTCCGGAGGGACGGCTTCTTTGGCCGTTCTGTTCTCCGAGACTTCCTTGTCTGATCTTTGTTTGCAGACCCACCACCGGGGTTGGTATTGCTGGGGTATCTATTCTAAGGTAAGGAATCTGTCACTAACGTGTCTCTTTCAGATGCACAAGTTACTAACTTGTGTAACGATATATCTGTAAGAGACAGTAGTTAGTGACAGATTCCTTACCGCCCCACCATCCTCCCCGTTCTGCGAACTGATTTCTAGGGTTAAGGACATCCCTTTCAGGGCCCTAGTATTTTTCAGACACCTATGTCAGCTTCTTGCATGGCTCTGCGTTCCTGGCGCGAAAAGTCGTGTACAGAACTGACGTCAGCGCGGAGGGGCGGCGTCTAAGTACTGCCCGCGACGTCATCCCGGCGATCACGACGCTGCCTACCGACACGCAAGGGTACTGCTACGTAAAACCTTTCCGGATCCACCCTGACGCCTGGGGATATTCTAAGGTAAGGAATCTAAGGTAAGAAATCTGTCACTAACTACTGTCTCTTACAGATATATCGTTACACAAGTTAGTAACTTGTGCGACAAAACAGGTGGTTGCACCTTTGTGGTGCCGTGCTGTCAACCTGACCTGGCTCCAGAGACTGGATACGCCTGGTGTATGAGAAACTAGCATCCGACATAAAGAATATGGCACACATATCCAACAAGTTGTGGAAACCTGTATAAGAATACCATAATCACGACAACAGAATTGTAAAAAAGAGGACTGAAGGCCCTGGGCTTAATAGTGAGTGACAATCTTCCTTTTGGGAACACTAGCCAGACTCGGTGAACCAGGAAATAGAATTGGATGGTGGGTGTGTGAAACTAAACTAGTGGGCAAGGATGGTTAAAAGTGTTAAAGTTAAGGATTTTGGAGGGCATTTACTTAGGGGGGGGGGGGGTAACACTATGTGGGTATGCCTGCCTTATGCTGTATGAAACACACATTATTGACAATAAAGCAAAATATATTTCCTAGTTGTATATGTATACTCTTATTAAGACTACCCTTCTTACTGCTAAAAAAAAAAAAAGTCTGTTTCTTAAGACTCAAACTTAACGTCTTTAATCAGTTTGTTGCTTTTTTCAACAATATTGGTTAATTCTCTGTACATTGTGTCCTGTTTTAGTTTCAAGAAGAGTCTTTGGTGGATGATTCTTTGCTTCAAGACGATGATGAAGAGGAAGAAGATAACGAGTCGCGCTCATGGCGGAGATGAATCATCTGGCTTTCACGAATCTCTAAAAACTAAAACAGTACCTGAACTGCATTAGTATTACCTAATGTACGTCTGCATATGCCGTACTGAAATCTTTTGGTGAAGAAACAGTCGTGGAAGATGGATATCCAAGACTAATGACTTGAAAAGCAGTATGCTGCAGACTCTGAAAAGACTGATGTTTGTGTTGCATTTCAGTAATGGATTGCCAAGGACATTGCAAAAGTGACATGCAGTGTTTTATTACATCTGCTGGGCATAACAGAATTTTTTGGATTATTTTTCTAATTTGAATGCTGACACGCAGATGACCAGGATGTGGTGTTATCTAGAGTGGATTTGTTTAATTCCAGAATATGGAATGATTCTTGCATTTATAATGTTTATGGATTTGTTCCTGCATAAATAGGTAACCGTACTAAACTGAGGTCACAAAAACTTTGTGTGTGTGTATATAGAATATTGCATAGTAGAATGCTTAGGCTTTACTATGTGCCAGCTTCTTTTGTTTACTTAGTGTACGTATTTTACGTATGGGTTTTAATAATATGTTGTAAGGCTGAATTGCATTAAAGTCCTTCCGACTTTAAGATGTCAAAAAATAGAGATGGGATGGTCTTTGAGGGGAAAAAAGCAATAACCCAAAAGAGGTCACTTTGTCAAGAACAACATAAAAAGAAAATATAAAAAAAAAAAAGAAAGAAAAGAAAAAGGACCATTCCAAATGGCCTCCTACCCATATTCACACAAAAAAGAAAAAAGGTTCTTAGTTATAACGCTTTTTAAAAAATTCTGCAAAGCAGTTGGAATTATCTGAATGCCGATATGCTCAAGTTTCAATGTTTATAGTTAAAAGCAGGACTTTTAATCGAGAAAATAGTTACAGATGTAAACTTGCCACTCTCCTGGTTTTAAACCCACATACTTTATGCAACCAAATCAGTAAAATTTGTTAATAAGAAAAACCTTTTACGTCCTTTCACTTCACAAGGAATAATGGAAGCGTAGTTGAATGAAATCCGCTCCTGCAAAATGACACACCAGTTTGTTGTGCACAACCAAAATGTAGGAACTCTTGGTAAGTATATATACTACAATTATTTCTCACTGAAAGCTGTTGCGTCTTGTAATTGTGTGACTAAATGTTGGCTAGTGCATAGGTAATGGTAAAAATGATGTCCTTAGACTGATTGTCCTACTAGAGGCAAAATACAGGGAAACAAAGGGTTTGTTTGTATTTTCAAAATTAATAACTTTTAAACAAATATGCAATTCTTTTTAATTTTTGACAGGTTTATGCCTCAATCTATAGTGATGCAAGACTAATCATCATGAACTTTTACAGTTTGTAGAAGAAGGTAATATTCCAGTTAACCATTCTTCTGCTTTATATTTTTTAAAGACCGAAATGTGGCACATAATTGAGTGTCTTTAGTCTTATGAACAATGACCCGCTTTGGTTGGCCAAGGGCCTGTTGGATTACATGTGTAATTGTTTTGTATTTTTCATTCTAATCAATTTTATATGCCTTGTTGCAATGAGTGAAATGTAGTGTTTCAAAATTATATTGCTTACTCAGGCTCTATGTAATGTGTTTACATCTGAAAGAGACACGTTAGTGATAGATTCCCTACCTTAGAATATCCCCAGGCGTCAGGCTGGATCCGGAAAGTTTTGCGTAGCAGTACCCTTGCGCGTCGGTAGGCGGCGTCGTGCGGCTCCGCGTCCGTCGTCGGCGTCGTGATCGCCGGGATGACGTCGCGGGCAGCACTTAGGCGCCGCCCCTGCGCGCTGACGTCAGTTCTTCTTTTTCCGCGCCAGCAAGCGCAGATCCGGGAAGAGCAGTGCCCTGGTCAATTTTTGACCATACTTTTTGGTGATTTTTTCACTGGTTTTTCCAACTTTAAGGTGTCGTAGGGATGCCCGGCTTCAAGCGATGCGGCGCCTGTGCGCGGATGATGTCCGTCACCGACCCGCATTGGGAGTGTCTCTTCTGCCTCGGCCGAGGCCACGACACCGAGTCTTGTCCCGAATGCCAGGCCCTCAACCCAAAAGCTTTGCGAGAGCGGTCTCGAAAGCTCCTCGAGGCCCGGCATTCGGCTCCGCGGAAGCCCCGGTCGCGTGAGAGGTCCAGGGGTCGCCGCGGAGTGCACACCGGTCGCCGACTTCTTCGTCCGGTAAGTCTAAGCACAAGAAGTCCAAGAAGCATCGTCGCTCTCGGACTTCGCCTCGCCGGTCTCGCGACTCGGCTGAGGCCCCTCCCGGCACCGTCCCCGCCCCCGCGGCCCCGGACTTGCCTGTGGAGTCGCCCCGTCATACCCGCCCTTCCCGGGTTCGGGGGCGGATCCGGCCAAGGTACAGGAGTTCCTGTCGGCCATGGCCCGCCTCTTCGGGCCTTCAGGCCCCTCCGGTGCGCCTTCGGGCCCCGCGGGCCCTGATGGGGTTGCTCCGCGCCGCCGGCGGCTCCGGCCCCGGCGCCGCCCGAGCCTCCGGCCTCGATCCCGGCTCCGGCTTCGGCCCCGGCCTCGATCCCGGCTCCACAACCCCCATCGACGCCGGTCGACCTCACGACACCTCCGCCGGCGCCGATGTCTCCGGTGCCGTTCTCGACGCCGCCCTGGGCTCCGGGCGGCGTCGTCCCCCAGTTCCTTCCGGCTCCGGACATGGACCCGGAGCGACGCCGCCGACGCCGGCTCCGGCGCCGATGGGACCTTGGGTCCCAAATGTCCCTCCTCCTCCTTATTTTGAACCAGAGGAGGACCAGGAGGACTGGGAGGGGTCTGATGACCCTCTGACACGCAACTGTCAGTATGATGAGGACTGGACAGAGAGTCTAGGGGAGGCCAGTGGTCTGGATACTTCTCCTGACACTGGCATGCTGTCTCCTCCCGTGGCTACGGAGGAGGGGGCCAATTTTGGTACGGTGTTGCGTAGGGCTGCTGGGGCCTTACGTCTCCAGCTCCCTACTTTGACGGTCAAGCCTAACATCTTGACAGAGGTGCTTCAGCCGGCAGCCTCCTCTGCGGAGACTGTGCTGCCGTTTAACGACGCCCTCACTGACGTTCTTTGGGCGCCTGGTCCAAGCCCAACACAGGGGCTCCTGTGGATCGGAACGTGTCACGACGCCATCGCCCGCTCCGGGCGACCCCCTGTTTCTTTCTGTCCACCCCACTCCTGAGAGCTTGGTTGTCCAAGCCTCCGCTTCCCAAACCGCCTTCCCTACCGCTCCTCCGGATAGGGAATCCAAACGCCTGGATCAGTTTGGGAAGAAAGGTTTTTCTTCCTCCAGTGCTGGCTTGCGGTCCGTTAACACCGCTTGTCTTTTGGGCCGATATACCCACTCCCTGTGGGATTCGGTGGCGGATGTTTTGCCCCAGTGCCCTGAGGAGGTCCAGGCACTGCTTTCCCGCGCCATTGCGGAAGGAAGGGATGCGGCCAAATACACTATCCGTTGTGGCCTTGACACCGCCGACTCGCTGGGCAGGTCGATTGCAACGACGGTGGCGCTCCGGCGCCACGCCTGGCTGAGAACCACTGGTTTTTCAGGGGATGTCCAGAATACTCTCATGGACATGCCCTTTGATGGAGTCGGTCTTTTGGGTCCAAAGCAGACCATGCGTTGGAGCGCTTTAAGGACTCACGGGCTACTGCAAAGTCCCTGGGCCTTTCTGCTACACGCCCTCCGCTACCTTCTGCTTTTCGCCCCTATCGTGGCCACGGTAGGGGCGCCCTTCACGTCAGCAGCCCAGCCACCGGCCCGCGCAGCAGGCGTCTTCGCGTGGCCGAGGACGTGGATTCCGCCGTGGCGGATCGGGCAACCAGCGTGCGGGTCAGGCCACCACCTCCAACCCGTCCGCGGCCTCCAAGCCCTCCTAGTCCCTCCTTTCAGGTGCACGGCACGCCAGTAGGGGGCAGGGTCCGCCATCACCTTCCCCACTGGCGCACCATCACCTCGGACAGGTGGGTCTTGGACATTGTCCGAAGGGGCTACTCCCTCCCCTTCGAGACCACCCCCCAGCCATGCCACCTCAATTCCACCGCATGTCAGGGGATCACTTGGTGCTTCTACGGAAGGAAGTCACGGCCCTCTTGACCAAGAGGGCCATCGAGCATGTTCCGACCCCAGAAGTAGGGCGTGGTTGCTACTCCCACTACTTTCTGGTGCCCAAAAGGACAAGGAGGACATGCGTCCTATCTTGGACCTCCGGAACGCCAATCGCTTCCTCCGGAAGGAGAAGTTCAAGATGCTCACCCTAGCTCAGGTCTTAACTGCCCTCGACCCTGGAGACTGGTTGGTAGCGTGGACTTGCAGGACGCGTATTTCCACATCCCCGTCCTGCCGGCCCACCGGCGTTACCTTCGGTTCACGGTAGGCCCCGAGCATTTTCAGTTCACCGTGCTCCCTTTGGCCTTACAAGTGCCCCTCGGGTGTTCACGAAAGTGATGGCGGTGGTCGCAGCTCATCTGCGCCGGGCAGGGGTTTCAGTCTTCCCCTACCTCGACGACTGGCTGCTGAAGGCGGGCTCGCCCCAGGCAGTCGTCTCCCACCTCCAGACTACGGCCGAACTCCTGCACTCGCTGGGGTTCTCCATCAATGTGCCGAAGTCGCATCTAATTCCTTCTCCACAGCTCCTTTTCATCGGAGCAGTTCTGGACACAACGCAGTTTCGGGCCTATCCTCCCGAACGGCGAGTCCGGGATATTCAGGCTATGATTCCGATCTTTCGGCCTTTATCCTGGGTTTCGGTACGGATGACCCTGAGGCTGCTGGGCCTCATGGCCTCCTGCATCCTGCTGGTCAATCATGCCAGATGGCATATGCGGGCTCTGCAGTGGGACCTGAAGTTCCAGTGGGCGCAGCACCAGGGCAACCTGTCCGATCACGTCCAGATCTCGGAGGGGACTGCAAAACAGTTGCAGTGGTGGCTCTCGAACCGGCAATGGGTCATGGGCAGATCCCTCTCCCTTCCCCAGCCAGAGCATACAGTTGTGACGGACGCGTCCCTTCTGGGATGGGGCGGTCACATGGGAGAGGCGGAGATCAGAGGCCTCTGGTCTCCGGCGGAGTCCCGGCTCCATATCAACATTCTGGAGCTCCGGGCGATCCGGCTTGCACTCAAGGCATTCCTTCCCTCTGTCAAAGGGAAGGTAGTGCAGGTGTTCACAGACAACACCACCGCCATGTGGTACTGCAACAAACAGGGCGGGGTGGGGTCTTGGACCCTTTGTCAGGAGGCTCTGCGCCTCTGGACATGGCTGGAACATCAGGGCATGTTCCTGATGGTTCAACACCTGGCAGGTTCTCTGAACGCCAGGGCGGACGAACTCAGCCGCAGGTGCATGATGGATCACGAATGGCGTCTTCACTCGGAAGTGGCGCAAGGACTCTTTCTACAGTGGGGAGAGCCTTGGTTAGATCTATTCGCCACCGAAGAGAACGCGCAATGTCATCAGTTCTGCGCGTTGGAATTTCCAAGGCGGCACTCGCTCGGCGACGCTTTCGTCGCGAGTGGAGTTGCGGTCTGTTGTACGCCTTTCCGCCTATACCACTTCTACCCAGAGTGTTGAAGAAAATTCGGCACGACCGGGCCCAAGTCATTCTTGTGGCTCCGGACTGGGCTCGAAGAGTTTGGTATCCCGAGCTACTCAATATGAGCATAGATCCCCCGATCCGTCTGCCTCTTCGGGAGGATCTTCTGTCGCAGCAGCAGGGGACGGTCCTCCACCCGAACCTGTCCAGTCTACACCTGCTTGCGTGGAGATTGAGCGGCGGCAGTTGATTCCTTTCGACTTGCCTCCCGAAGTTTGTGATGTGATTCTGGCAGCCAGGCGTCCCTCCACTAAGGTGGTATACGCCTGCAGGTGGAACAAATTTGTGGCATGGTGCACAGCAAAGGCTGTGAATCCCCTTTCTGCCCCTCTTTCTGAGGTCCTTCTGTTCCTTCTCTCTCTGGCCCAACAGGGTTCTGCCCTGGGTACCATCAAGGGTTATCTTTGTGCTATCTCGGCCTTCCTCAGGCTCCCTGATCAGCCCTCCCTTTTCAAGTCCCCTGTTGTTAACAGGTTCTTAAAAGGCATTACTCACCTCTTCCCTCCTGTTCCGTTTGTAATGCCTCAGTGGGACTTGAACTTGGTTCTTACCTTTTTAATGTGCGCTCCCTTTGAGCCTCTGCATAACTGTCCTCTTCGTCTTCTGACTCTGAAGACTGCCTTTCTGGTGGCCATCACCTCCGCTCGGCGGGTGAGTGAGCTCCAGGCTCTATCTTGCAAACCTCCCTTTCTGTCTGTTCATCCAGACAAGGTTGTTCTTCGGACGCGTCCGTCCTTCTTGCCAAAGGTGGTTACTGCTTTCCACATTGGGCAGACCATCACTTTGCCCACCTTCTTTCCGCCTCCGCATCCTTCCAGAGAGGAAGAGAGGCTCCACCGTCTGGACCCAAAACGTGCGCTCTCCTTCTATATCGACCGCACAAAACACTTCCGGGTGGATGACCAGCTCTTTGTTGGCTACGTGGGCGCCAAAAAGGTCCGGCGGTGCACAAGAGGACCGTCTCCCGCTGGGTTACCTTGTGCATCAAGACCTGCTATTCTTTGGCCAAGAAGGAGCCTCCTGTTGGGCTGCGTGCCCATTCCACCAGGGCAACGGCTGCTACCACGGCCTTGGGCCGCGGTGTTCCGCTGCCGGTTATCTGTCAGGCAGCTACGTGGGCCTCGCTGCACACGTTTACTAAGCATTACTGCCTTGACAGTCAGGTCCGGAGGGACGGCTTCTTGGCCGTTCTGTCCTCCAGGACTTCCTTGTCTGATCTTTGTTCGCAGACCCACCACCGGGGTTGGTATTGCTGGGGTATCTATTCTAAGGTAGGGAATCTATCACTAACGTGTCTCTTTCAGATGCACAAGTTACTAACTTGTGTAACGATATATCTGTAAGAGACAGTAGTTAGTGATAGATTCCTTACCGCCCACCCATCCTCCCCGTTCTGCGAACTGATTTCTAGGGTTAAGGACATCCCTTTCAGGGCCCTAGTATTTTTCAGACACCTGTGTCAGCTTCTTGCATGGCTCTGCGTTCCTGGCGCGGAAAGTCGTGTACAGAACTGACGTCAGCGCGCAGGGGCGGCGCCTAAGTGCTGCCCGCGACGTCATCCCGGCAATCACGACGCCGACGACGGACGCGGAGCCGCACGACGCCGCCTACCGACGCGCAAGGGTACTGCTACGCAAAACTTTCCGGATCCAGCCTGGCGCCTGGGGATATTCTAAGGTAGGGAATCTATCACTAACTACTGTCTCTTACAGATATATCGTTACACAAGTTAGTAACTTGTGCTTTTAGTTGTTGATGATACCATTGAGAACACGAGTGGGATCAAGGCCTCGTATAAACCGTACTATGCATAGTATTAAAATCTCAAGTTGTTGTGCACATTGTAGCCAACATTGCTTACTCCATTTGTTACCTTTTCTGACCTTCATTTAGGATCCCTGAATATGTCTGATATACTTTTATTTAAGAAATCAGACACAGACCATTGAGTTATGGTTTTCAGAGTTTTTTAATTTTTTTTTATCCCAGTGCGTGGTTGATTTATTCATTTTATTATCTTTAAAGCGCTACACACCACACCCAATGGCTTTATGGTGCTAAGATAAACATACTTAGAGGCAAGGATGTTTGTCAATTATATACACTCTTTGCAAGCACAAAATGTTGTTTAATAAGAGGATGAATCTTTGGTCTTTCTTCAGTAGGCCAAAAACCTATATCTTCATTTATGGAGTGTTGCATAAAACTCAAGCGTCCAACTTAGATGGATGTTTTGGTGCCGTAGAAGGAGACTGGTAGACTGAATGTGTGGCAACTTCTGGATTAGATCAAAGGAAACAAACGTTTTCATTTTCTGAAACCTTAATTCATTAATTATTTTGAAAAATATTAAATGACCATGATGGTTGCAAAGGCAGTGGTTCTGCTAATCAAGGTTGATAAAAAAAAAGAGCCTTTTTCTATTTTTAGTGCTTAGGCAGTAGCTTCTTATTTTAATATGACATTTGATTACTTCAGTGACATCCAATATACATTGTAGTCTCCATTGAGTTGTGCATCTGTTTTCCTAGTCAAAGAATAAGAAAAGACTATCCGTTCCTCACCTAGGTAACATGGAAAAATATATTGTTCATATTTTCTTCCTTGGATCTGTTCACAATTTGAAAAATTCAAGTTAATTTGTTGACTGTGATATTTTTTTCCTGCTAAAGATCCGTTAAGGGGAATGTGAATAAATTCACATAAACTATGTAATGAACAGTGATAACATTAAATAATGGTCTTTCCAAGCTAGGGTGATTTCATATATACACCGATTGTGTATCTCCCTGAGCTTTTATGATTTTATTTCTTTGTGTCAGTGTGAGCAGCCACAGATAATATAAAGAACTGTTATTACTTGCTACCTTACCTTAGATTTGATCAAACCATTATGCATTTTCATTGAACATACACTGTAGTGGCATTGTTAGCATCTACTTAACTGAAATGTGACTCTTGATAAGTACTTGATCCCTCTATAGTATGACTGTGCATCTTTGGTCTTCACATGTTAAATGCTATTTTTTTCCTCAGCTTTGTAGAGGAGTTCCAGATCAACTTTCTGGATTTGAAAATATAGGACGGCAGAGAAGCAGAAAATTGAGCCACCGTAAATACAAGTGATTAAAAGGTAATATTTGTAGTCAATATTAAACTATTCATGGCAGATGGCAGTGGTTAAAATATGTTGTTGATATCCTTCCTGTGTATTTGATGTAAAGGCCGAAATAATAATGAAAATATCTCTATCAAAGAGATTCATGACAATTTGTTTGTTTTTAAATGTCATAGAATTTTCACTGTAAGAGCTAATTTCACACACTGAATATTGACTTCTGAGACACTAAAATATCCCTAGCACTTAAATAATCTAGGTCAATGAACAGTGAAATGTTCCCTTTTTTGCTCTTGCCTCTAAATCTTACATTACGGGCAATACAGAACAAGAAGGGTCTTGACCTTCGTTAAGATGGCCACCTTTTTGTACTAAACTGATCACTCTGAGACATCAAAGCTTTTTCATCCTGAAATTTTTCCATCTCTTTTAAGATATTGCAGCAAGTTACCATAAAATACTGCAAAGAGTAGGTGGTCTGCTAATTCACTGTTTACTCAAGAAAAGTCCTAATGAGGGTGGTTATATTACCTATTATGTTCTTACAAAGTTGTGGTGGTTGTCAGTTAATGCTTGGTGAAAAGTGATTTGCATTGCCTCGCCTCAAAGACCTCCATAACTGCAGCTAAATTACCAAAAATATTATTTCCAGCTTGAAAAAGCCAGCAACCCTCCTCTATTTCCCTGTTTTTCGTTTTTCACCTTTGAGTTGTGTCCAAATCTCCTCTGGTATAGGCCATTGCATTTTCCAAAGGGGGTGTCAGATCCCATTCAGTGGCCATGGGGCAAGCAGGGAATACTTGGCCTCAGCTTTGGGAATTGGGGTTGTTTGCCTCTGGTACCTGGGGCCATCCTACCACAGCTGTGCAAAACTGTGCCACGTGCACTTCCGTCAGCACCCTTTTCTCAGTGGTAGCATTGGGGAGCATTCAAGGCTTCTCGGGGAGCTAGTATGGATGCTCAGATCTCAACAATCACATAGCTGCATAATAACTGATTGTCCAAACCAGTGCTTTTATTTCAAGAAGAATCACAAACACACAATTTTGACATGATGCAATTTACTGTCCCTGGCGTAGGGGTTGGCTGAGGAATAGGTGGGTAGGTGTTCTATTTTTCTGGCAGCCCCCAACATACCCATGCACTGATTAAATTAAGGGACAGCAAGACCACCTACAGGTTCTTCTTCTCTCGGCAAGATGATCCAGACCAGGCTACTATTTTTTTTTTTGGCACAACAGCACAGTTCAACCATAAACTTCTGGTCACAGCAGTGTAGGTCAAGCCACATATTTCTCTCGGTTTACAGTTGGTACATGTTGCCCAGGTCCACAGATCACACTCCTCCCTCGTCCCCCTCTGATATACCCCACCAACACCGGCATCATGAAGCTCCTGGCTCTTTTTAGTCATTCATTTTGCTTGCAGAGTTAGCAGACTCCTTCCCTCTGTTAGCAGGTAGGCTAGATTCTAGGCACTTGAAATCAGATGAAGAGCATCTTCCAGCAAGGGAGAGACTCTGGTAATTTCGTCTCACCTCTGAGAATCTGGCTGTCAGGCGGACAGAAGCTATGTTGCACAGCAGTCCTAGGAGTACTTGGTGGACCACTCCTTTCGTTGATTATAGAGAACTTGGTAAAGGGGAAAACATGTGGGTTTAACCGGTTCCACTTTTATACAGTCAAAGCAGACTGGAGATGTGGACCCACTGTCTGCATTTTCAGAACTGGTTTAAGGTGGTTCTCCTTTTAAGTGTCCTTTAAAGGCTACTCCCCTGAAAAAGCCTTTATGTAGAGTGGAGACTACACTGTTGTTAGGGGGTTCGGTCGGAAGCACCCATAACAGAGGTACAAGGAAGTATGAGCTTTCTGCACCTGCCTGTCATCAGAGTGATCAGGGGACAGACAAATAGCTGGCCTTACACCTTCAACAGCAGAGATTGCAGTCCCACCCTTCACCCTCACCATCTACTAGCATCCACCAAATAGCATTGCAACAAAAAGACTAATCAACAGCCTTTCTTCGCTATAGGCCTGATGTCTAGATCCTAGCCTTTTAACATTAAAGGGTCATAGGTGCCAGCTTAAAAGGAAATGGCTTATGTCTTGAAAAGCTACGGATAAAGAAGCCTATGCGTCCTGTGTAAAGTCATACCATAAGGAGATCAGACTGACAAAATTGCATTCTATCCGATAGAGACTTCTAGCTGCAGATTCCTTACTTTTGAATTTCCCAGGTGTCAGGCTGGATCCGGAAACTTGTGTGAGCAGTACCCCTTGTGCTCACCGTTGGGTGGCTCCATTCGACTCGGTTATGATGTTGCGGTCACCTATATAGGTGCCACCCAGGCGCGCAGACGTCAGTTCTTTTCTTTACCCACCAGTTAAGCGCTTTTTTGAAAGGTTTTTTCTAGACTCTTTTCCAAAGTATGTCGAGGATGTCTTCTAGAAAGACAGGGTTCTAACCATGTGGCGCCTGCAGCATCAGGGGAATCCCTTCGACGTGGTCCAGATCTTGGAGGGAACTGCGAAAGACCTGCAGTGGTGGTTGACGAACCGTCATTGACCCAATCGCGGTCCGTCAACCACCACCTCAGGTCTTTCGCAGTTCCCAGGCAGACCCCTCTACCTCCCTAACCACATCTCGCAGTAGTGACAGATACATCACTCCTGGGATGGGGCGGCCATCTGGAGAGGTGGAGATCAGGGGACACTGGTCTCCGGTGGAGTTCCTGTTGGAGCTTTGAGTGATTCGGTTGGCATCGAAAGCATTTCTTCCCTCTGTCAAGGGGAGTTAGTGCAGGTGTTCACCGAAAACATCACCACTATGTAGTACTGCAACAAGCAAGGTGGGGTGGGGTCGTGTACCCTTTGTCAAGAGGTCCTGCGTCTCGGGACATGGCTGAAACAGCAGAGCATAACCCTGCTGGTTCAGTACCTGACAGGTTCTCTGAACGCCATGGCAGATGACCTCAGCTGTCTATGCCTAGCTGATCACAAATGGCGTCTCCAGTCAGAGGTGACACAAGGCCTCTTTCAACAGTGGGGAGAGCCTTAGTTAGATCTGTTGGCCTCCTCCGAGAACGCTCAATGTCTGCAATTTTGCACGCTGGCGTTTCAAAGGCGGCTATCACTCGGTGGCTCTTTTAGTTGCGAGTGGAGCTCTGTCTTACTGTAGGCCTTCCTGCCTATACCACTTCTGCCCAGGGTGCTCAAGAGGATCAGGAACGACAGGGCCCAAGTCATTCTTTTGTTTCCGGACTGGGCAAGGAGAGTCTGGTAGCCAGAGCTTCCGAAAATGAGCATTGATCCTCCGATCAGGCTGCCCCTTCGGGAGCATCTTCTGTCGCAGCAGCAGGGGAGGGTCCTCTACCCGAACCTGTCAACTCCCCGCCTACATGTGTGGAGATTGAGCAGCGACAGTTGATAGCTTTTGGCCTTCCTCCTGAAGTATGTGATGTTATTTTGGCAGCCAGGCGGCCCTCAACTAACTCGGTATATGCCTGCCATTGGCAGAAGTTTGTAAAATGTTGTACAAAAAGGTCTATTGACCCTCTTTCTGTTTCTCTTTCTACTGTTCTTGTCTTCATTTTTACCCTTGCCCAGCAGGGCTCTACTTTGGGTATTGTTAAGGGTTATCTCTCTGCTCTGTCCGCTTTCTTGTGGCTTCCTGACCAACTTTCCTTGTTCAAATCCCTTATTGTACATAGGATCTCATAAGGGCTGGTTCATATGTTTCCACCCATGCTCTTTGTCATGCCACAGTGGAACCTTAATTTGGTCCTCACTTTTCTTGTGTGCTCCTTTCCAGCCTTTGCATAGCTGTCCCCTCCAGCTGCTTACCATCAAGACAGCCTTTCTGGTGGCAATAACATCTGCCTGGGGGGTAAGTAAGTTGCAGGCATTGTCATCCAAGCCTCTATATATGATGTCTTTTGTGGCCAAAGTGGTACTTTGTACCCGTGCCTCATTTTTGCCCATGGTGGTGACCCCATTCCATTTGGGTCAATCAATCACACTGCCCACCTTTTTTGCTCCCCTGCATTCCTTTAAAGAAGAGGAGCATCTCCCCCGTCTGGAACCAAAAAGAGTGTTTTCGTTCTACCTTGACCGCACAAAAGAGTTCTGGGTGGACGACCAACTCTTTGTGAGGTACATGGGAGCTGAGAAAGGTCGGGCAGGGCAGAAACTGACCATTTCTCGCTAGGTTGTTCTCTGCATTAAGATATGCTATGCCCTGGCTGAGAAGCAGCCCCCAGAGGGATTACAAGCCCATTCCACCAGGGGTAAGGCTGCAACCAGGCCATTGGCTCGGGGTGTTCCAGTCCTGGACATCTGCCAGTCTGCAACATGGGTGTCTCTGCACACATTTACCAAGCACTACTGCCTGGACAGTCAGGGCCGGGCATTTCGCCCGTCCGGTCCTGCAGGACTTTTTTGTGTGAGAAATGTTTCCACAACCCACCACCAGGATAGTATGACTTGGGTATCTATTCAAATGTAAGGACTCTGCAGCTAGAAGTTTCTATCAGATGAACAAGTTACTTAATTGTGGTAACGCCTTATCTGGTAGATACAATATCTAGCTGCTGATTCCTTACAGACCCACCCATGCCTCCCCGCTCTTTTGACTTATTTGTTAGGACTAGGGTTGCTCCCTTTTTCAGGGCCTTCGTTATGGCACACAATCAAGGCAGTCACTTCATGGCTCTGCGCTTCTGGCGTGGAAAAGTGAAAAGTACTGATGTCTGGGTGGCGCCTATATAGGTGACCGTGACGTCATAACAGACGCCAACGACGTCACGCGGGGCAGAATGGAGCCCCCCGACGGCACGCGCAAGGTGTACTGCTCATGCAAAAGTTTCCTGATCCAGTCTGATGCCTGGGAAATTCAAAGATAAGGAATCTGCAGCTAGATATTGTCTCTAACAGATAATGCGTTACTGAAGGTAAGTAACTCATTCAGCAAGGCCATATTTAAGATTGTAAATTTTATCACCTCTCCGGCCGCAGCTACACAAGTTAATTATTCTCAAGCTACTTGTGACTCCATGGCGATTACTTCAAAGACAAGATTATGGCCATAAACAATTCTTTTGGCAAATCCATGTTAACACCTATTCCTTGGAACAGTACCTGTGATGGCCCACATTTTCTTTCATTTAAGACCAGGAAATGCTGAAACTATTGAATAAATTTCTTTAGGGTCTCCCAATGATCCCTGTCCTTCTTACTTCCTAATTACGGGCCTCAAAAAAAGTGCCCCTTCTCTGCACCTTATTAAATTCATAAATTGAATCTGCATTTTTTCCAGCACACTGAAAATCTGCTACGGTAACTCCCATTCTAAAAAAAAATTAACTAGTGCTGATCCTTTAATTCCTGCTAATTTCAGGCCCATTTCTTTGTCCCCAGCCTTAGCTAAGATGCTAGAATCACATATCAACGCATTACTCAATAAATTCTTAAGACACCAACTATTTCTTGGAAGCCATACTGCGTGGTTTCCGGAAAGCTCATAGCATAGAAACATTGCTCATCGTGGTGACTGAAATATCTATCTGAAAGAGACACGTTAGTGACAGATTCCTTACCTTAGAATATCCCCAGGCGTCAGGCTGGATCCGGAAAGTTTTTTGCGTAGCAGTACCCTTGCGCGTCGGTAGGCGGCGTCGTGCGGCTCTGCGTCCGTCGTCGGCGTCGTGGTCGCCGGGATGACGTCGCGGGCAGTACTTAGACGCCGCCCCTGCGCGCTGACGTCAGTTCTTCTTTTTCCGCGCCAGTAAGCGCAGATCCGGGAAGAGCAGTGCCCTAGTCACTTTTTGACTATCCTTTTTTGTGAATTTTTTCACTGTTTCTTCAACGAGTCTTCACGACTCCTAAGGTGTCGTAGGGATGCCCGGCTTTAAGCCCTGCGAGGCCTGTGGTCGCATGATGTCGATCACGGACCCGCATCTCGAGTGTCTCTTCTGTCTCGGCCGAGACCATGACACGAAGTCGTGCCCTGACTGCCGGAAACTTCATCCGAAGGCTTTGCGAGAGCGGTCTCGAAAGCTGCTCGAGGTCCGGCAGTCGGCTCCGCGCCGCACCAAGCCCCGGTCCCGGGAGAGGTCGAGGGGCCGGTCGCGGAGTCCCCGCCGTTCGTCGGAATCCAAGTCTTCGCGCTCCTCCGGTAAGTCGAAGCACAAGAAGTCTAAGCGGCGTCATCGCTCTAAGACTTCGCCTCGCCGGTCTCGCGACTCAGCTGAGGCCCCAGTCGGCACCGTCCCCGCGGCCCCGGACATGCCTGTAGAGCCGCCCCCGAATTACCCGTTCTTTCCGGGGTCGGGGGCGACTCAGGCCGAAATACAGGAATTCCTGTCGGCCATGGCCCGCCTCTTCGGGCCTTCAGGTCCCTCCGGTGCGCCTTCGGGCCCCGCGGGCCCTGATGGAGTTGCCCCGGCGCCGCCGTCGACTCCGGTCCCGGTGTCACCTGTCCCACCAGCCTTCATCCCGGCCTCGGCTCCGGCCCCGGCCTCGATCCCGGCTCCGGTGGTACCGCAACCCACATCGGCGCCGGTTGACCTCACCACGCCTCCGCCGACGCCGATGTCCCCGGTGCCGTTCCTCACGCCGTCTGGGGCTCCGGACGGCGTCGTTCCCCGGTTCTCTCCGGCTCCGGACATGGAGCCGGACCACCGTCGCCCGACGCCGGTTCCGGCGCCGATGAGACCTTGGGTCCCAAATGTCCCTCCTCCTCCATATTTTGAACAAGAGGAGGACCAGGAGAGCTGGGAGGGGTCTGAGGACCCTCTCACACAACAGTGTGAGTTTGACCCGGACTGGGTTGAGGAACTTGGGGATGCCAGTGGTCTAGACACCTCCCCTGACACTGGCATGCTGTCTCCTCCCGTGGCTACGGAGGAGGGGGCTAATTTTGCAACGGTGTTGCGTAGAGCAGCTGGAGCCTTACATCTCCAGTTGCCTAACATCTCCAGTTGCCTACTGTGGCCGTCAGGACTAACCACCTGACAGAAGTGCTTCAGCCGGCGGCTTCCTCTTCGGAGACTGTGCTGCCGTTTAATGATGCACTCACTGACGTTCTTTTGGGTACCTGGTCCAAACCCACCACAGGGGCTCCTGTGGATAGGAACGTGGCCCGACGCCATCGCCCTGCTCCGGGCGACCCCCTTTTTCTCTCCAAACAGCCCACCCCTGAGAGCTTGGTTGTCCAAGCCTCTGCCTCCCAAACCGCCTTCCCTACCGCCCCTCCGGATAGGGAATCCAAACGCCTGGACCAATTTGGGAAGAAGGCTTTTTCTTCCTCCAGTGCTGGCTTGCGGTCCGTCAACACCGCTTGCCTTTTGGGCCGATATACCCACTCCCTGTGGGATTCGGTGGCGGCTGTTTTGCCGCAGTGTTCTGAGGAAGTCCAGACACTGCTTACCCGCGCCATTGCGGAAGGGCGAGATGCGGCTAAATACACCATCCGTTGTGGCCTTGATACCGCCGACTCGCTGGGCAGATCGCTTGCTACGACGGTGGCGCTGCGTCGCCACGCCTGGCTGAGGACTACTGGTTTCTCGGGTGATGTCCAGAATACACTCATGGACATGCCCTTTGATGGAGTCGGTCTTTTTGGTTCAAAGGCAGACCATGCGCTGGAGCAGTTTAAGGACTCACGGGCTACGGCCAAGTCCCTGGGCCTTTCTGTTGTACGCCCTCCACTCAGCTCTGCTTTTCGCCCCATTCGTGGCCACGGAAGGGGCGCCCAGGCACGTCAGCTGCCCAGCCACCGGCCCGCACAGCAAGCGTCTACGCGTGGCCGAGGACGTGGATACCGCCGTGGCGGTTCGGGCAACCAGCGTGCGGGTCAGGCCACCACCTCCAACCCGTCCGCGGCCTCCAAGCCCTCCTAGGCCCTCCTTTCCGGTGCACGGCACGCCAGTAGGGGGCAGGGTCTGCCATCACCTTCACCACTGGCGTCCCATCACCTCGGACAGGTGGGTCTTGGACATTGTCCGAAGGGGCTACTCCCTCCCCTTCGAGGCCACCCCCCCAGCAATGCCACCTCAATTCCACCGCATGTCAGGGGATCACTTGGTACTTCTGCAGAAGGAAGTCACGGCCCTCTTGGCCAAGAGGGCCATCGAGCATGTTCCGACCCCAGAAGTAGGGCGTGGTTGCTACTCCCACTACTTCCTGGTGCCCAAAAAGGACAAGGAGGACATGCGTCCTATCTTGGACCTCCGGAACGTCAATCGCTTCCTCCGGAAGGAGAAGTTCAAGATGCTCACCCTAGCTCAGGTCTTGACTGCCCTCGACCCTGGAGGCTGGTTGGTAGCGTTGGACTTGCAGGACGCTTATTTTCACATCCCCGTCCTGCCGGCCCACCGGCGTTACCTGCGGTTCACGGTAGGCCTCGAGCATTTTCAGTTCACCGTGCTCCCTTTGGCCTTACCAGCGCCCCTCGGGTGTTCACGAAAGTGATGGCGGTGGTCGCAGCTCATCTGCGCCGGGCAGGGGTTCCAGTCTTCCCCTACCTCGACGACTGGTTGCTGAAGGCGGGCTCGTCCCAGGCAGTCGTCTCCCACCTCCAGACTACGGGCGAACTCCTGCACTCGCTGGGGTTCTCCATCAATGTGCCGAAGTCTCATCTGATTCCTTCTCCACAGCTCCTTTCATCGGAGCAGTTCTGGACACGACGCAGTTTCGGGCCTATCCTCCCGAACGGCGAGTCCGGGATATTCGGGCTATGATTCCGATCTTTCAGCCTTTATCCTGGGTTTCGGTACGGATGACCCTGAGGCTGCTGGGCCTCATGGCCTCCTGCATCCTGCTGGTCAATCATGCCAGATGGCATATGCGGGCTCTGCAGTGGGACCTGAAGTTCCAGTGGGCGCAGCACCAGGGCAACCTGTCCGATCACGTCCAGATCTCGGAGGGGACTGCAAAACAGTTGCAGTGGTGGCTCTCGAACCGGCAATGGGTCATGGGCAGATCCCTCTCCCTTCCCCAGCCAGAGCACACAGTTGTGACGGACGCGTCCCTTCTGGGTTGGGGCGGTCACATGGGAGAGGCGGAGATCAGAGGCATCTGGTCTCCGGCGGAGTCCCGGCTCCACATCAACCTTCTGGAGCTCCGGGCGATCCGACTTGCACTCAAGGCATTCCTTCCCTCTGTCAAAGGGAAGGTAGTGCAGGTGTTCACAGACAACACCACCGCCATGTGGTACTGCAACAAACAAGGCGGGGTGGGGTCGTGGACCCTTTGTCAGGAGGCTCTGCGCCTCTGGACATGGCTGGAACATCAGGGCATGTTCCTGATGGTTCAACACCTGGCAGGTTCCCTGAACGCCAGGGCGGACGAACTCAGCCGCAGGTGCATGATGGATCACGAATGGCGTCTTCACTCGGAAGTGGCGCAAGGACTCTTTCTACAGTGGGGAGAGCCTTGGTTAGATCTATACGCCACCGAAGAGAACGCGCAATGTCATCAGTTCTGCGCGTTGGAATTTCCAAGGCGGCACTCGCTCGGCGACGCTTTTCGTCACGAGTGGAGTTGCGGTCTATTGTACGCCTTTCCGCCTATACCACTTCTACCCAGAGTGTTGAAGAAGATTCGGCACGACCGGGCCCAAGTCATTCTTATGGCTCCGGACTGGGCTCGAAGAGTTTGGTATCCCGAGCTACTCAGTATGAGCGTAGATCCCCGATCCGTCTGCCTCTTCGGGAGGATCTTCTGTCGCAGCAGCAGGGGACGGTCCTCCACCCGAACCTGTCCAGCCTCCACCTGCTTGCGTGGAGATTGAGCGGCGGCAGTTGATTCCTTTCGACTTGCCTCCCGAAGTTTGTGATGTGATTCTGGCAGCCAGGCGTCCCTCCACTAAGGTGGTATACGCCTGCAGGCGGAACAAGTTTGTGGCATGGTGCACAGCAAAGGCTGTGAATCCCCTTTCTGCCCCTCTCTCTGAGGTTCTCCTGTTCCTTCTTTCCCTGGCCCAACAGGGTTCTGCCCTGGGTACCATCAAGGGCTATCTTTGTGCCATCTCGGCCTTCCTCAGGCTTCCTGATCAGCCCTCCCTTTTCAAGTCCCCTGTTGTTAACAGGTTTCTAAAAGGCATTACACACCTCTTCCCTCCTGTTCCGTTTGTGATGCCTCAGTGGGACTTGAACTTGGTTCTTACCTTTCTTATGTGCGCTCCCTTTGAGCCTCTACATAACTGTCCTCTTCGTCTTCTGACTCTGAAGACTGCCTTTCTGGTGGCCGTCACCTCCGCTCGGCGGGTGAGTGAGCTCCAGGCTCTATCATGTAAACCTCCCTTTCTGTCTGTCCATCCAGACAAGGTTGTTCTTAGGACGCGTCCGTCCTTCTTGCCAAAGGTGGTTACTGCCTTCCACATTGGGCAGACCATCACTTTGCCCACCTTCTTTCCGCCTCCGCATCCTTCCAGAGAGGAAGAGAGGCTCCACCGTCTGGACCCAAAACGTGCGCTTTCCTTTTACATCGACCGCACACGCCATTTCCGGGTGGATGACCAGCTCTTTGTTGGCTAGGTGGGCGCCAAAAAAGGTCGGGCGGTGCACAAGAGAACCATCTCCCGCTGGGTAACCTTGTGTATCAAAGCCTGCTATTCTTTGGCTAAGAAGGAGCCTCCTGTTGGGCTGCGTGCCCATTCCACCAGGGCAACGGCTGCTACCACGGCTTTGGGCCGCGGTGTTCCGCTGCAGGATATCTGTCAGGCAGCTACGTGGGCCTCGCTGCACATGTTTACAAAGCATTACTGCCTTGACAGTCAGGTCCGGAGGGACGGCTTCTTTGGCCGTTCTGTCCTCCAGGACTTCCTTGTCTGATCTTTGTTCGCAGACCCACCACCGGGGTTGGTATTGCTGGGGTATCTATTCTAAGGTAAGGAATCTGTCACAAACGTCTCTTTCAGATGCACAAGTTACTAACTTGTGTAACGATATATCTGTAAGAGACAGTAGTTAGTGACAGATTCCTTACCGCCCCACCCATCCTCCCCGTTCTGCGAACTGATTTCTAGGGTTAAGGACATCCCTTTCAGGGCCCTAGTATTTTTCAGACACCTATGTCAGCTTCTTGCATGGCTCTGCGTTCCTGGCGCGGAAAGTCGTGTACAGAACTGACGTCAGCGCGCAGGGGCGGCGTCTAAGTACTGCCCGCGACGTCATCCCGGCGACCACGCCGACGACTGACGCGGAGCCGCACGACGCCGCCTACCGACGCGCAAGGGTACTGCTACGCAAAAAACTTTCCGGATCCAGCCTGACGCCTGGGGATATTCTAAGGTAAGGAATCTGTCACTAACTACTGTCTCTTACAGATATATCGTTACACAAGTTAGTAACTTGTGCGTTAGATACCAATGGCACGGCTGTCCTCATATTATTAGACCGTTCTGTGGCCTTCAACACAATGTCCCATAAGATTCTTATTGTCTGGGTAAAATTGGTGTTGAAGATCCTACTTTAGATTGGCTTTTGAATTTTTTGAAAGAATGATAACAAGCGGTCAGACTCCTCCCTTAGTCTTCCACCCTATTCCGATCGAATGCGGAGTGCCACAAGGCTGTGCACCAGGCCTGACGCTCTTTTATGTTTATATGGCTCTTTTGGCCAAGCTCATTAAAGGCCTTGGCTTTGAAGTGTTGTCCTATGCAGACGACACTCAATCATCCCTTTGTATACGGATGATGGGCAAACGAAACTCCAATTTAAACAATGTATGATATCAGTTGCCACTTGACTGTCACAAAACCACCTAAAATTAAACTCCGATAAGACGGAATTACTAATTCTTGGTCCCAAACATCAAATGTGGACGAACGAGTAGTGTCCCATTGAGCTTGGACTCCCCGTGTCCGATTGAATCTGTATGCAACCTGGGATACCAACTTGATTCTCAATTATCCGTTCGGCAGCAGATCCAGTCTGTAACTGCAACTTGCTTTGGCTTGCTGAAAACTTTCCGTAAAGTCCTTCCTTTTTTACCTTCCACAGCCAGGAAAACCGTTGTTCAGACGTTAGTCACTTCTAGACTAAACTATTCAAATTCCCTATATTTAGGGACTTAAAAAAATCTCACGGACAGACTTCAGTTTGTCCAGAATGCAGCTGCGAGGCTGCTACTTAATATCCCTAAGCATTGTTCAGTTTTTTAAGACTAAAGCATCTTCATTGGCTGCCAGTGTCTAAATGAACTCACTTTAAGATGTTATCTCATATCCACAGAGCTGTTTATAAAGTGGGCTGATTGGTCTGCAGAACAAATGTGTTCATCTGCACTTCTTCAAGCCTCTCAAGGGCAGATAAGGCATACGTCCTACAACCAACCAGGTTTTGACGGATTAAATGGGGTGGAAGCTCTGCGGCAGCTCTGGGTGCCCGATTATTGAACACGTTGCCGCTTGAACTTCCCTCTGTCTTGGATTTGTCTTTCTTTTAAAAAATTGTAAATCCTTGCTCTTTAGGCAGACTTCTAATTAGATCTGTCTTTGGCTATTGGGGGCTTCACCCATTCAGGTTTTTGATTGAATTAGTTTTAATCAAGTAATAGTGCCTAGAAACTCTTCTCTGAGCATCTATTTGAGCTTTAGTAAGCTTTTTTTCATATTATTTTAAAATTGAATTCTATAGGAACCTGGTCTTCTCTCGCCCCACTTTAGTGTCTGGGTCACCTCCCTCGAGCTAAAGGAATGTGAGCAGAGCACTTCCACTGTCTGGGTAAACAAGCTTACCTTCATCTCGTGCACAAGGTCACCTTAGGGGCATCCCAGGGTGGATCCCATAAGCCTATGTTACTTTGGTCTATTTATACACACAATACATGTACCCGGCAGGCCACATACATGCACAATACACACTTGGTGTTAGCTCTAGGATCCAGATTAGCACATAGAAGTTGGTCTCCACTTAGAGACTCAGATAAAAAAGGTCTGGTCGCAACTATAGATCACAAACCTGGGTACACTGCCACCAACGCTCTATGTACTAAACCCATAACAGGTACAGTCGTCCACCATCAGTGCAATGAGATCAACCTTTGTTCACCCCTCCAGGTAACATGACCATTCCAAGACCTCACTCATATCTTGAGACATGGCTAGGTTTCTGTCCACACACTAGGTTAGTTTGATGCTAGGGCCAAAATTTAAAGCCAGGTATATGCAGTTGGCTACTCAGGGCAGGGGTCCATCACTGTACTGCATGCAGGAGACATTCCTTTCCCATAGGGGCTGATCCCTGTAGTAGGGCACTTGCTCTATTTCATGTCTTATTCTACACCCATACTTCCAAAAAACTATTTCGAATATTTTGTTACCATGTGTGCCCTATTTTTGTTCATATAGTAAAGATAATACTCGGAAAAAGGTTGTGTTTTCTTGTAAATCTTTTAAGCTGGGCTCCACTGCTCTCTTACTTTATAAGTGGTGTGACAGGGACTCTGTTGGTGCAAAATTTGATTTGCAAGCATCCCTCTACTCTCTGGTGTTCACGCTCATGCAGAAAGCTGCTACTACTGAGAAAGATATGTGAAGCTAAGTGCGACTATAACGTGCATTCTTCTGCATCATCACCATACCTTAGCAGCACTAATTTGGTAGTGACAATACTCGGGCACCGAGCTTGCCCTCACATGACACTTCATTATTCCTTCTATAAAACACATACATTTTGCACAAATCACTCCATGGAAGCCAGTGTTTCACCAGCAAACACAAGTGTTGCTCCAAATTTCCACCAGTGCAACTGGAGAACACCTCTGTTCCTGATTGGTGACACACTGCCGACATAGGTCATTCCATACATTTACTGTGAGAAACGTGAATTGTTATATGGTGTGGTTGTGCGATCTCAACATGTAATAATGTCACAATTCCATATCGGGTCTAATTAGGTTGGTTTGTAAAACTTTAGCACAGTCCTGTGTAGCTGTGGCATGGAGCAGTCAGGCTTTATCAAAGGTATAAGTGTGAAGCATTAAGAAGTACCAGAACAATAAATACGAAGAAAACATGACACAATAAAAATCCGACACCAATTTATTAACATAGGGTATATTTTTATCTTTAAACACCTGAACAACAAAAATCCACTGGAGGGATCTGGAGGTGCGATGTTAAAAGAAGCAATAAGTCACTGTTTTTCAGTCGATGCGTTAAATCATTGTAATTGACCGCAATAGTGGTTTAGTGTTAGCAACAATAAACAAGTTGGAAACTGCTATATAATCCTGGAAGGGCCAACTCGGATAGGAAGCCAGCCAATAGAACTAAACAGTTACCTGTCACTCTCAGCAGTCTCCAGACCAGTCTTGAGTCCTTAGGTTGGACCGCTATTGAAATCAATGGCAGTGTCCTGTTGCATGACGCTGGTGATGCTTTGTGGAGCGGTGGGTCTTCCTTTGTTCTTTTGTTCCTTCCTTTATCTACAAACCTCGAGGGCGGGGGTGGCTTCTGACCTCAGGACTCTATCTCCCATGATGTTTGGGTGGATACAGGCTCTCTAGAAGACTGACTTCTTAGCTTATGTGGCCCTGGTGCTTAACAGGGAGTCAGCTAACTGGCTCTTGGAGTTACCTCTTTCTTCCTGGCAAAGTTGGACTCTTTCCATTCTTGGCGACCTCTCTTTGCCAATCCTCAGGTGTAGCAGCTAAATTTTAGTGTTTGGTGCAGCCTCTCCTTGATGGATCCAGGGAACAGCAGGACAGTCTTTCTGTCTTCATACCAGTCCAGTAGTAATCTGAGGTCTGGGTGCCAAAGGTGCCAATTTTAAGCCATCTACAAGCTTTGGGTGTGGGCGACTAACTAGCCAATGGGCTACCAGTTCCCACGGGCAACCAAATGTACCTGGTGACTACTTCCTGCGTTGTGTGGCATCTAGCTATCCCAGATCACACTGCTCTGACCACTTTCAAGATGGCCAGACTCTTCTCTTGGTGTGTGGAGTATTCTATCCCAACCCAGAGGTGTAGGTACCCAGGGACTATACTCCCCTTCGAAAATCAGTTTTAACATGAGTTTTCTTTTCCTCCCTGAGATGCCAGCCTGTCTGCTTCAACAATAGAGGTGTCCCTGACTATTGTGACTTACATTTGCTTAACAGAGGCGACCCCCCCTTTGATGCTCGCACTGTGCTGGCCATCCTGCCACGGAGAGGTCACACCTCCTCCCACATCAGGTCTTTTGTTTTCCTCCAGAGGGCCATTCATAACTCATCTGCAGAAAGGGGCCAGGCTGCCTCCGGCTACTGTAGTTGTTTTCAGCTCAACACATCTACTGGGAAACTTTTGACAAAATGCCCACTTTCTAAAATTGCCCTATGTAGTTAGATTAAATTAGACTTGGGCGTCATTCGGGTTTAAGGTAACAATGCTTTTGATAGCTCGAAGTATCAATTTTAGTAGTTCCATTTTGAAGTTAGCACTGCTGATTCGTCAGCGTGTAATTCCATATTCGTCAATGGGGCTTCTAGCCTGCCAACATTAAAAAAAATAATTTGAGTTTTTTACTGCTGTGAGATGTTTAAAATAGTTCTTCTTTTTAATATAATGCACCCTGCCTTTAGGGCACTATAGGCCTACCATGGGGGTAACTTATAAATGTTAAAAAGGAAGGCTTTGGACTTTGCCACTGGTTGAATTGGCAAAGTAGAGTTAGCAGTTTTTAAGCTGCTCTGCTAGCCTGTAATGGCAGTCTTGGAGTCATGTTTTACCTGGTTACACTTGTAGGTGGCATGAGGAGTGCATCAGCCTACTTGTAACCGTCAAATTACAAGTCCTAGGCACACATAGTACCATATATTAGGGACTTGTAAGTAAGTTAACTTGTGCTAATTGTGTGCAAACCAATGAAGCATATACTTTTTAAGGTTAGAGCACATGCGCTGAGACCTGGTCAGGACGACCCAGTGCACTACATAGTCATTACACTAGTACTAAATCCAGCAACAGTAGGGCAATAAAAGGATGGTGGGGTGTGACTGCAAAAAGAGCATTTCCTCACATTTACACTCTCCCAGCTATATAGAGAAAGCTGGGTAGCGTCTTACACAGCTGGTACCACATTGTACTTTTGGGGGCCACAGGAGTGGCATGAAACACTATACGCATGTTACAAAACAATGTTAAAAATGAGACCTCAAAGTTCTACTTACTGACTAAAAACACGTTTCTTCTGTTTGAAGTAATCAAGAGATAATGAAAAGCTGTTTGTCTCCAATGACCAGGCTGGTATGTCTGCAGTCAAGCTGAGTTGAGTATTTTGTCACAGTTGCCCTTGACAGAGCTATTACCCATTAACTGGCCTGGTTCCTATCCCAGCTCACCCTCTTAACCATTAAAGCTGCCTCCACCCCCAATTGATACTTGAAGATCAGACACTCGGAAGTAAAGGTCAGCCCATTTCACACCCTTGTTAATACATTGTCTGTGGTGAAATCTTAAAGCCTGCTGCTCACTTGCTTAGTAACTACTTGCCAGGGTCATTGGATGTTTCACTCTGGAATGCATTTGGTGTTCTATTGAGATACAGCCGTGGGTTCTCAGAGGTAAAAAGGAACACAATTTAGGTTTGTATGGTGAATTCAAAGCGTTTGCTAACACTAAGCCAATTAACACGTTGCCTCCTATCCCTGTGCTGGTAGCCACAGGTTTTCGTAGTGGGAACATTATTTGCTGCTTGTCCGT
The DNA here is from genome assembly GCA_963921515.1 of Calotriton arnoldi. Classification (NCBI taxonomy): domain Eukaryota; kingdom Metazoa; phylum Chordata; class Amphibia; order Caudata; family Salamandridae; genus Calotriton; species Calotriton arnoldi. Next base: position 659,650 of record CAWUFW010004739.1, on the reverse strand, counting down.
GCTATTGAGCCTCCCTTATTTCAGACACTGTAGGTTGATAGTATGGTGTTGCAATGCCAGACTTTCTCTAAGAAGGGTGTCAGAGTGTTAAGAGTACCTCTTCAAGGTGAATATAGAGAACCATTTTGTATTAGCATTTCAATATTTCACCATTACATTATTTTAGTACATTTTTGTCAATCCGATTTCTCTTAAACTTCAGTTTTTTTAACGAATCAAATCTATTTTTTCAAACCCTCTGTATATTTTAGAGGTCTGAAAACTCCAAGAAAAAGCTTTCGAATATATTAATTATTCTTCTAAACTGTGTACATCTATTGGGTCACGTGATCAAGTATTTGACGACAGCAGTACCATTTTACAATGTAATATTTGTGGGACAGTTTGCTTGGCATGGTCTTGAATTTGTATGCCATTCGAAATAAGCCATAAAACAAAATATCAGTCCTTGTCTCATAAACAATTTCTTTGTGTATACCCATAATTTCAATCCTTCGCCTTAAGTTTCTGATGAGCATCTTGGAAGTGTCATCAGCAGTGTATCAGCAGCATCATTCACTGACTTCAAGTGGGCCCATATCAGCCTCATGATTGGAAGTAACATGATACCTATAGGCATTGTCTCTTTTGTGGTGAGCATTAGATAGGTATGCGGCGCTGAGTTGACAGTCACCTATAAATTTGTTTTAATTTTAGGGGTGTTTCCCCACGGTGCTCTCAAAGAATCCAATCCTAGGAATGGCAAAGACTATTATGACAAATGTGATGCACACGTGATTATTTCAACACTTGGTGTACAAAACAGTATGCTTAACAAAATAGAGAAACATTTATTGATGGCATAGATTTATTTTTCGCTGTTTCCACCTCTTCTTCAAACGATCTTGCAAGCTTTAGCCAACACGTGTTTCGTCGTATGTGGGGGGGTCTCCCCATGACCTTCTCAAGGCTAAAACAGTAAAAGCATAACTGCAGTTGCATAATAGCTTATCAAGCTTAAGCCATACAACAAACTTAAATTATTTCACATATTTGATTTTTTGTTTCATGGAAACCCGTGCATCTAAACCACAATGTTATTGTCTCAGGGCACCTCGTTGCCCATGATACTATTCATCTATGGTTAGCTCTATAACCATGAATTCAGTGAGATAGAAGCGTGCCAGGAAACTCATTCATGTAATATAGACCTTATACCCCAATTGTAAAGCTCGATTCTCCCTGTCGATAAAATGCAAGTGCCCAATATTTATAGTGCTCAAATATTCCATATTACTCCCACAATTCTTTCTACATTATTACACCCATCAACCAAGTGTATGTGCCTTTTTAAAGTTAACGGAGTCTTCAAAGGGTGCTGTGGTGTCAAATTCAAAAAGAGTATTAACATACATCCAATTAAGCTCTGAGTAATAGGTTTTGAGAATCATGAGCCAGAATGTGCTTACCTTGCTGATCAGGAGTACTTGTCGCTCTCATCTTATGTGTAGCCTCCCTATGTCCGTGAAGTAGTGTGCACAAATCAATTTCTTAGGAAATCTTCCTGTACAACATTAAAAACCACCATGTTAGAGTGCATTCTGTGGAGACTAAATGTGTCTGTAACCAATCACCTTCATGCCAATCTCTAATTATGCTTACCAAAAAAGATCTAAGTTAATGATATGATGCAGATCTGTGTCTATCTGAACACTGGTTCGTAATTAGAACTACTACATTCTTATACTGTCCTTAGCGGAATTCATAAGAGGTATCCTGTCAGAGATAAAGAACCACTTTACTAGTAATCCAAGATCCCACATATGTACAGAAGAATGAGCTCCAAATCAGATAAGATCAAAGGGGCTTACCACAAAGATTTATCCAATATTTACGCCGTGCTTCTTCAAACGCTATATCCGGATGTTGAGGAATATAGTGAGGTCTATTAGTCTCAAGCTGTATTCTTTAACATCAATGGGAGAGTTCTCCCTACAGATATTAAAACAAACAAAACTCAAAATTCTCTCCCGCACTCTGCGGAGAAGGCTACTGTTCTTGGCCATGTCTCAGGTGTGCTCTGGTACCCTGTATATCGCTTACCTGAAAAAGTTCACACCGCTTGCGTCCGAGCAAGGAGCTGCTATCCGGCATCCAAACCAGTCGCCATGTCGGGCTTGAAATAGAAGCTGAAACAGAGGACATGTCCAGCCCTGCCATTGTCACATGACCCGACATAGTAGCATGGCAGCCATCTTGGAGTGTATTTGAGTAATAACCTCAGGAGTATATGCATGGAACTAGTCAGATCTTTAAATCAATTGAATAATAAATCCAAGGTAATATGACCATTAAGCCAAGTGATCCTTCTTCCTTTCAACATTCTGGCTCATATATCTCTCCACACTATTCCCAGTCTGTCAGACCCTGGTTGATTGTGTCTCACCAAAGTAATATATACATGTACCTACGGTGGTTAGTGTGCACCAGAACTAATCACGCAGATCAGCAGGAAGTGCTAGCCCCAGTGCCTAATTTGACTAGACACTTGTGGAATGTTGTGGTAGGGGACAAATCTAAGTGTATTAATTGATTATCAAATTCTTCTCAATAAGTCTCTTTAGTCACCCAGGAAAATGTTGTAATTCCTGGTCAATGGTCAATCCTTCTTCTACAGCTTTAAGACTCATTATCCAAATTGCTTCTCTCCTCCTCAACCTCAATTCTCTATTGCCCCCACGACGATCTCTGGGGGTGTGTTCTATACTATAAAATTCAAAACCTTTGTTTATCCCTTGTGCATTACAATTCATAGCATGTGCTGCAATTGGGTATCTTTCATCAGAATTATTTTATTCTATACTGGGGACGCTACATAGATGATTATTTTATGTTGTGGATAGGATTTGTCCAGAGTCTGAAACTATTCTGTGACTATTTGAATTCAAATGATGCTAATATTAGATTCCCATACCAACATAGCACAACTAAAATTGTTTTTCTAGATTTGGAACTATTTCTACTGGACGATAAAATACATACCAGGCTTTTTCGGAAGCCTACATCATGCAATTCCATTCTGCACGCTTCCAGCACCCACCCGAAACACCAATTTAGATCCTTTCCATAGGGAGAAATGATTCGTGCAAGACGCAACTGTAGCAAGGAATCTGGTTTTCTGTCCTGTATTCAGGACATGGAAGCACAATTTGCGCTGAGAGGTTACTATACACGGGATATACATAAGGCACGCAGTAGAGCAATGAGAACTAAACGAGAACTAACACTTAGGCACACCACACGAAAAACAGAGACTCGAGTGAGAATGGTCACAGATTACAACAAATTATCCAGCATCCTACGTAAAAGCATGCAGAAACATTGGCACATCTTGAGTGCAGACAAAACACTAGAAGATTGTATCTGAAAGAAACACATAGTGATAGATTCCTTACCTTAGAATATCCCCAAGCGTCAGACTGGATCCGGAAAGTTTTCGTCAGCAGTACCCCTGCGCGTCGGTAGGTGGCGTTGTGCGGCTCCGCGTCCATCGTTGGCGTCGTGGTCGCCGAGATGACGTCGCGGGCGCTACTTAGACGCCGCCCACGCGCGCCGATGACAGTTCTTTCTTTTTCCGCACCAGCAAGCACAAATGGTGCAGCAGGGATGCCCGGGTTTAAATCTTGCGAGGACTGTCATCGCATGATGTCGGTGACGGACCCGCACCGCGTGTGTCTCTTCTGCCTGGGCCGAAGACTTTGCGGGAGCGGTTCCGAAAGTTGCTGGAAGCCCGGCAGTCGGCTCCGCGCCGTGAGAGGTCCCGGTCCAGAGGGAGGTCGAGGGACCGGTCGCGGAGCCGTCCTCATCGGAAGTCGTCCGAATCGAAGTCTTCGCACTCGGGGTCAGGTAAGGCGAAGCACAAAAAGAAGTCGAAGAAACGTCCTCGTTCTTCGACTTCCCCTCGCCGGTCGCGCGACGCGGCTGAGGGAGCGGGTGGTGCCACCCCGCGGCTCTGGCGGACCCTACGCAGTCGTCGGTGACCTACCCGCCCTTCCCGGGTTCATCGGCGACTCCGGCCCAGGTACAGGAATTCCTGTCCGCTATGGCTCGCCTATTTGGGCTGTCGGGCCCCTCCGGTGCGCCTTCGGGCCCCGCGGGCCTGACTGGGAGTCCTCGCCCTTTGACGCCGGTGGCTCCGGCCCCGGCGTCTCCGTCGGTTCCAGCCTCGGCACCGCAGGACTCCCATGGATCCCGTTGTGGATCCCGGTCGACGCCGGTTGACCTAGTAACACCTCCACCGACGTCGACCCCACCGGCACCACGTTGGACGTCGCCCGGCGCGCCGGAAGACGTCGGCCCCAGTTTCAGCCCTGACGTGGATACGGTGCCGGAACGGTGTCGACCGACGCCGATTCCGACGCCGTTTGGGAATCTGTTTCCCTAAATCCATCCTCCTCCTTTTCAACAGCAGGAGAAGGAAGGGGAGGACTGGGAGGGGTCTGAGGACCCTCTCACAGCTCAATGTGAGTATAACCCGGACTGGGCTGAGGAGCTGGGGGACGCCAGTGGTCTGGACACCTCTCCAGACCTTGGCATGATGTCTCCTCCTACCGTGGCTACGGAGGGGGGCGCTAGTTTTTCTGTGGTGTTGCGTAGGGCTGCTGGGGCACTCCGCCTGCAGCTACCTACTGTGGCCGTCAGGACTAACCTCCTGACAGAAGTGCTTCAGCCAGCAGTTTCCTCTGCGGAGCCACTGCTGCCCTTTAATGAAGCACTGTCTGACGTTCTTCTGGGCTCCTGGTTCAGGCCCAGCACAGGGGCTCCTGTGGACAGGAACGTGGCCCGACGCCATCGCCTGGCCCCGGGCGACCCCCTTTTCCTCTCCCAACACCCCACCCCTGAGAGCTTGGTCGTCCAAGCCTCTGCTTCCCCAAGCGCATTCCCTTCCGCACCCCGGATAGGGAATCCAAGAGGCTGGAACAGTACGGGAAGAAGATTTTTCTTCTGCCAGCCTCGGGCTGCGGGCTGTGAACACCGCATGCCTCTTGGGCCGTTATTCGCACTCCTTGTGGGATACGGTAGCGCAGGTGCTGCCTAGCTGTCCGGAGGAGGCCCGGACGGCACTCTCTCAGGCTGTTGCTGAGGGGAGAGAAGCAGCCAAGTTCACAATCCGTTGTGGCCTTGACACCGCCGACTCGCTAGGCAGGGCGATTTCCACGACAGTAGCGCTCCGCCGCCACGGCTGGCTGAGGACAACTGGCTTTTCGGGGGATGTCCAGAACACTTTGATGGACATGCCCTTCGATGGCATGCGCCTCTTTGGCAATAAGGCAGACAGTACTTTGGAGCGCTTTAAGGACTCACGGGCTACGGCCAAGTCCTTGGGCCTTTCGGCCACGCGCCCTCCTCCGCCTTCTGCGAGCACGAAAGGGGCAACCCACCACGTTCGCAACAGAGCCACAGGACACCGCAACAATCCACGCGCGGACGTGGGAACCGCCGCGGCGGTTCAGGGGGCCAGCGGCAGGGTCAGTCCACCTCCTCCACCACTGCCTCCAAACCTTCCTAGTCCGACCTTTCAGGCCCATCAAACGCCAGTGGGTGGCAGGCTTCGCCATCAGCTCCCCCACTGGCACACCATCACGTCGGACAGGTGGGTTTTACAGATAGTCCGAAGGGGCTACTCCCTCCCCTTCGAGACTACCCCTCCAGCCATGTCACCTCAGTACCACCGCATATCGGGGGATCACTTGGCACTTCTCCAGCAGGAAGTTGCGGCCCTCTTGGCCAAGGGGGCCATATAGCGCGTTCCGATGCCAGAAGTAGGTCGTGGTTGTTATTCCCACTACTTTCTGATTCCAAAGAAGGGCAAGGGCCTGCGTCCTATCTTGGACCTTCAAGACGTCAATCTCTTCCTCCGGAAGGAGAAGTTCAAGATGCTCACACTTGCTCAGGTCTTGTCTGCTCTAGACCCACAAGACTGGCTGGTAGCGTTGGACTTGCAGGATGCTTACTTTATTATTCCCATCCTGCCGGCCCACCGGCGTTACCTCCGGTTCACGGTAGGCCACGGCATTTTCAGTTCACCGTGCTCCCTTTTGGCCTTACCAACGCCCCTCGGGTGTTCACGAAAGTGATGGCGGTGGTCGCAGCTCATCTGCGCAGATCAGGGGTTTCAGTCTTCCCCTATCTCGACGACTGGTTGTTGAAGGCGGGCTCGCCCCAGACAGTCGTCTCCCACCTCCAGACTATGGCCGACCTCCTGCATTTGCTGGGGTTCTCCATCAACGTGCTGAAGTCACACCTGATCCCCTCTCAGAAGCTCCTCTTCATCGGAGCGGTTCTGTACACGGCACGGTTTCGGGTTTATCCTCCCGAACAGCGAGTCCGGGATATTCGGGCTATGATTCCGATCTTTCAGCCCTTATCCTGGGTTTCCGTCAGGATGACCCTGAGGCTGCTGGGCCTCATGGCCTCCTGCATCCTGCTGATCAATCATGCCAGGTGGCATATGCGGGCTCTGCAGTGGGACCTGAAGTTCCAGTGGGCGCAGCATCAGGGAAACCTGTCCGACTACGTCCAGATCTCGGAGGGCACTGCACAACTCTTGCAGTGGTGGCTCACGAACCAACATTGGGTCAGTGGCAGATCCCTCTCCCTTCCCCAACCGGAGTACACAGTGGTGACGGACGCGTCCCTCCTGGGATGGGGTGGCCACATGGGAGAGGCGGAGATCAGAGGCCTCTGGTCTCCGGCGGAGTCCAGGCTCCATATCAATATTCTGGAGCTTCGGGCGATCCGACTTGCACTGAAGGTATTCCTTCCCTCTGTCAAGGGGAGAGTAGTGCAGGTGTTCACCGACAAAACCACCGCCATGTGGTACTGCACCAAACAGGGCAGGGTGGGGTCCTGGATCCTATGTCAGGAGGCTCTGCGCCTCTGGACATGGCTGGAACATCAGGGCATTTCCCTGGTGGTTCAACACCTGGCGGGTTCACTGAACGCCAGGGCGGACGAACTCAGCCGCAGGTGCATGATGGATCACGAATGGCATCTTCACTCGGACGTGGCGCAAGGTCTCTTTCGACAGTGGGAAGAGCCTTGGTTAGATCTACTCGCCACCGAAGAGAACGCGCAATGTCAGCAGGTCTGCGCGTTGGAATTTCCAAGGCGGCACTCGCTCGGCGACGCTTTTCGTCGCGAGTGGAGTTGCGGTCTCTTGTACGCCTTTCCGCCTATACCACTTCTACCCAGAGTGCTGAAGAAAATCAGACGCGACCGGGCACAAGTCATCCTTGTGGTCCCGGACTGGGCTCGAAGAGTATGGTATCCCGAGCTACTCAGTATGAGCGTGGATCCCCCGATCCGACTGCCTCTTCGGGAGGATCTTCTGTCGCAGCAACAGGGGACGGTTCTCCACCCGAACCTGTCCAGCCTCCACCTCCTTGCGTGGAGATTGAGCGGCGACAGCTGATTCCATTTAACTTACCTCCTGAAGTCTGTGATGTCATTCTGGCAGCCAGGCGTCCCTCCACTAAATCGGTATACGCCTGCAGGTGGAACAAATTTGTGGCATGGTGCACAGCAAAGGCTGTGGATCCCCTTTCTGCCCCTCTTTCTGAGGTCCTACTGTTCCTTCTTTCTTTGGCCCAGCAGGGCTCTGCTCTGGGCACTGTCAAGGGCTACCTTTCTGCTATTTCGGCCTTTCTCAGGCTCCCTGATCAGCCCTCTTTTCAAGTCCCCTGTTGTAAATAGATTTCTCAAAGGCATTACACACCTTTTTCCTCCTATTCCTTTCGTGATGCCTCAGTGGGACTTGAATTTGGTTCTTACATACTTGATGTGTGCTCCCTTTGAGCCACTTCATAACTGTCCTCTTCGTCTCTTGACCTTGAAGACTGCTTTCCTGGTGGCCATCACCTCCGCTAGGCGTGTGAGTGAGCTCCAGGCTCTTTCTTGTAAGCCTCCTTTCCGATCAGTCCATCCGGACAAGGTTGTGCTCAGGCCCCGTCCTTCCTTTTTGCCAAAAGTGGTTACGGCCTTTCACATTGGGCAGACTATTACCTTGCCCACCTTCTTTCCGCCTCCGCATCCTTCCAGAGAGGAAGAGAGGCTCCACCGTCTGGACCCAAAACGTGCGCTCTCATTTTATATCAACCGCACACAGCAGTTCCGGGTGGATGACCAGCTCTTTGTTGGCTACGTTGGCACCAAGAAAGGTCGGGCGGTACACAAGAGAACTATCTCCCGCTGGGTTGTCTTATGTATCAAAGCCTGTTACTCCTTGGCTAAAAAAGAACCTCCGGTGGGGCTGCGTGCTCATTCCACCAGAGCTACTGCAGCCACTACTGCATTGGGACATGGTGTCCCCCTGCAAGACATCTGTCAGGCAGCCACGTGGGCCTCGCTGCACACGTTTACCAAGCATTATTTCCTGGACAGCCAAGTCCGGAGAGACGGCTTCTTTGGCCGTTCTGTTCTCCGTGACTTTCTGGTGTGATCTTGGTTCGCAGACCCACCACCGGGGTTGGTATTGCTGGGGTATCTATTCTAAGGTAAGGAATCTGTCACTAACGTGTTTCTTTCAGATGAACAAGTTACTTACCTTCGGTAACGATATATCTGTAAGAAACATTAGTAGTGATAGATTCCTTACCGCCCCACCCATCCTCCCCGTTCTGCGAACTGATTTCTAGGGTTAAGGTCATCCCTTTCAGGGCCCTAGTTTCAATGCACCAGTGGTCAGTATCTTGCATGGCTCTGCGTTCCTGGCGCGGAAAGTCGTGTACAGAACTGACGTCAGCGCGCGTGGGCGGCGTCTAAGTAGCGCCCGCGACGTCATCTCGGCGACCACGACGTCAACGACTGACGCGGAGCCGCACGACGCCACCTACCGACGCGCAGGGGTACTGCTGACGTAAACGTTCCGGATCCAGTCTGACGCCTGGGGATATTCTAAGGTAAGGAATCTATCACTACTAATGTTTCTTACAGATATATCGTTACCGAAGTTAAGTAACTTGTTCATCTCACAGAGACCTGACATCACCTTTCGCAAGGGTAGCACCATAAGTACTATCTTGAGCCCTAGCTATCCTGCCTCCCCTCTACAAGATGACTGGCTGACAAAAAGTACATAAGGGTTCTGCAAGTGTGGCCACTGTGGCATGTGCAAATGGGCACTGGATAAGAAAAAGACTTTTGGGTTGGATGTAACAAATATGTATGAAATCTATAGAAATATTATTTGCAACACCAAATTTGTAATTTATGTATTCGCATGTAAATCTCACCGAATATACATCGGGAGCACTATCCGGTCCTTGAAAGACCGGATAAGTGAAGACATGCGGGCACTCAAACAAGCAGAGGAAAGATACTCAATTGCAGCGCATACTATGAATTGTAATGCACAAGGGATAAGCAAAAGTTTTGAATTTTATGGTATAGAACACATCTCCAGAGATCAAGCTTTCCAATTGGGGTATAAGGTCTACATTACATGAATGAGTTTCCTGGCGCGCTTCTGTCTCACTGAATTTATGGTTATAGAGCTAACCATAGATGAATAGTATCATGGGGCAACAAGGTGCCTTGATACAATAACATTGTGGTTTAGATGCATGGGTTTTCACGAAACAAAAAAGAAAATATGTGAAATAATTTAAGCTCGTTGTATGGCTTAAGCTTGATGAGCAATGTTGCAACTGCAGTTATTCTTTTACTGTTTTAGCCTTGAGAAAGTCTTGGGGAGACCCCCCGCATACGACGAAACACGTGTTGGCTAAAGCTTGCAAGATCGTTTGAAGATGTGGAAACAGCGAAAAATAAATCTATGCCATCAATAAATGTTTCTCTATTTTGTAAAGCATACTGTTTTGTACACCAAGTGTTGACATAATCACGTGTGCCTCAAATTTGTCATGATACATACAGGCATTGTGAAGCCAGTAATGTAGATTCCATGGTTTATGCGCAAGATAGACATCTAGATTAAAAGTTTTTCTAATTTTCGCTCATTTTATTTTGAAGGTTTTTTAACTTAGTGCATCACAAGCTTTCTGTGTTTAAACCTTCTAAATCTTGTGTGAGGCCTATGTCTAAGTCAGACGTAAGGCTTTCATGTGATGGCTGCTTTTGGGTTGCTGTAGAGTGGCCTGCAACATCCGTGTTCCTTGTAGAAAACTGCCCCTTTTTTACATGGTCACCCCCACTTTTAGCCTGGTTTCTGATACAAATTTGATAAGTGTACTGGGTTCTTGCTGATCGGGTCCCCAGTGCCAGATTTCTTTCCCTAAAACTGTATAATTGCTCCCCGAATTGTCAAAACCTTTAGCATCCCTGTAAGTCTCAAGTATATGGTACCATGAGTACCCAGGGTATGAGTACTAAAGAGGGTGCCTAAGGGTTGCAGTATGTATTGTGCCACCTTAATGGACCCCTCACCTAACTCATGCGGACTGAGTGTTTTGGTCCAGATAAAGTGAGAGCACAACATGGCATGCAGGCCTTACAGCCCTAAGGCAGGGTGCAATGTAGTGCATGTGTGGGAATATCTGCATGAACGAATATGCCAATGTGATGTCTAAGTCATTTCTTAGAAATCACAAGTGAACAGGAAAGCCATTAGAAGTACATGTGCTGGATACTGGTAAAAACGAGTACCCCAGTTACATGATGGCTTCACTGAAATCTATGGTGTTTGATATCAAACATCTTGTATTAATAAACCCACACTAATTCCAGTGGTGGATTAAATAATACATGCACCCAGAGGGCACCTCAGAGGTGCCCCCTGAAGGCCTACCAGCCTCCAGTGTGCTGGCTATCTGAAAGAGACACGTTAGTGATAGATTCCTTACCTTAGAATATCCCCAGGCGTCAGACTGGATCTGGAAAGTTTTTCGTCAGAAGTACCCCTGCGCGTCGGTATGTGGCGTCGTGCGGCTCTGCGTTCATCGCTGGCGTCGTAGGCGCCGAGATGACGTCACGGAGACTACTTAGGCGCCACCCATGCGCGCTGACGTCAGTTCTTTCTTTTTCTGCGCCAGCAAGCGCAGATCTGGTTAAGAACACGTACCCTAGTCATTTTTTGACTAATTTCTTTTTGGGACTTTGTCCTACTTCTTTTGAGTCTTGACTCGTGGTGCCACGTACGGATGCCTCAGTTTCAATCTTGCGGGGCCTGCCGCCGTCCGAGGTCGGTGGCTGCCCCCAAAGCGTCTGTTTCTACTGTCTGGAGCGCTACCATGACTTCCGGTCATGTTCCGACTGTCTGGCCATGGCTCCGAAGGCTTTGCAGGAGCGGTTCCGAAAGCTGCTGGAGGCCCGACAGTCGTCTCCGCGCCGTTCGCCCAGGGGTCGGTCGAGGGACCGACCCCGGAGCCATCCCCATCGCTCCTCGGGGTCCGCGTCTTCGCCCTCGGAATCGGGTAAGAGACTTCACAAGTACCAGTCGAAGAAGCGCGTACGCTCTCCGACCTCCCCCCCCGTCGGTCTCCGGACGCGGACAAGTGGGCCAGGGGTCCTTCCCCCACGGCTCCGTTGGAGTCTGTGAGTCCCGCGGTCTACCCGCCCTACCGGGTCCGTCGGAGGCTCCGGCCCAGGTGCAAGAGTTTCTTGCCGCCATGGGCTGCCTTTTCAGGCCTAGGGCTCCCGTCGGCGCGCCTTCGGCCCCGCGGTCCCTATTGAGGGCCCTTGCTTGCCACCGGCGGCTCCGGCACCACAAGGTCCTTTGCCGGCGGCTCCGGCCCCGGCGCCGCAAGGTCCTCCGCCGGCGGCTCCGGCCCTGGCGCCCCTTGCGGCCCCATTCCCGGCACCGCACTGAGTTCCGTCGTCCCACCTCCTACTTGGGACATGGAGCCGGATCGGCGCCGTTCGAGCAGAAGACTCAGAGGATGCAGGTGGCCTTGGCCTCTCCTCTGCGCCTGGGTTTGTGTCTCCTCCCACTGTCATGGAGGAAGGCGCCACATACACTGTGGTGCTCCGTAGAGCAGCTCAGGCTCTTGGCCTTACCCTGCCTACTGTTACCCTCAAACCTAACCTCCTTACTGCAGTGCTTCAGCCGGCGGCAAGTTCTGTGGAACCTCTGCTTCCGTTCAATGAGGCCTTAACGGATGTTTTGATGAGTACCTGGTCTAGGCCAGCCACAGGGGTCCCTGTGGATAAAAATGTGGCCACACGTCACCGCCCGGCACCGGGTGACCCTGCCTTTTTGACGACGACTCCGACACCGGAGAGCCTGGTCATTCCGGCTTCCACTTCCCAAACAGCAAAAGGTTGTTTTCCTCTGCCAGCCTGGGGCTGCGGTCGGTCAACACCGCATGCCTCTTGGGCCGCTATTCTCACGCTGCGTGGGACACGGTGGCGCAAACTCTGCCCCAGTGCCCCGAATAGGTTCGGGCTGCGCTTTCCCAAGCTGTTGCAGAGGGGAAAGATGCCGCGAAGTTCGCAATTCGGTGTGATTTGGACACCGCGGACTCTTTGGGAAGAGCCATCTCCACAACATTGGCCTTGCGGCGAAATGTCTGGCTGCGGTCCACAGGGTTTTCGGGGGATGTCCAGAGTTCCCTCATGGACATGCCTTTTGATGGTACTCGCCTTTTTGGCGATAAGGCAGACAGTGCGCTGGAGCGTTTTAAGGACTCTCGGGCTACAGCCAAGTCCTTGGGTCTCTCCACCACCCGCCCGGCCACGTCTACTTTTCGTTCCTTTCGTGGCCGCGGCAGGGGCGCCTCTACACGTCCGTTCAGCCAAAGGCCTGCGCAGAACCAGCCTCAGCGCGGGCGTGGTGGCCGCCGTGGCGGCACAGGGGGCCAGCGTGCGGGTCAGCCCACCTCCGCTCCCGCAGCATCCGCCTTAAAGCCTTCCTATTCCGTGCTTTGCGGTGCACCCCACGCCGCTGGGCGGCAGGATTCAACATCACCTCCCCCACTGGCGCTCTGTCACTTCGGACAGCTGGGTGCTACAAATCGTCCGAAAGGGCTATTCCCTCCCCTTCGAGTCTGCCCCCCCCGTTCATGCCACCTCAGTTCCACCGCATGTCGGGGGATCACTTAGCGCTTCTCCGACAGGAAGTCACAGCTCTCTTGGCCAAGGGGGCCATCGGGCGCGTTCCTGGGCCAGACGTAGGACATGGTTGTTATTCCCACTACTTTCTGGTCCCCAAAAAGGACAAGGGGGGCTTGCGCCCCATCTTACACCTCCGGAACGTCAATCGCTTCCTCCGGACAGAGAAGTTCAAGATGTTGACTCTGGCTCAGGTCTTGGCTGCCCTCGACCCTGGATGGTAGCGTTGGACTTGCAGGACGCATATTTTCACATTCCCGTCCTGCAGGCGTTACCTGCGGTTCACGGTAGGCCAGGAGCATTTTCAGCTTACCGTGCTCCCCTTTGGCCTTACAAGCGCCCCTTGGGTGTTCACGAAAGTCATGGCGGTGGTTGCAGCTCATCTGCGCAGGTCAGGGGTGTCAGTCTTCCCCTACCTCGACGACTGGTTGTTGACGGCGGGCTCGCCCCAGGCAGTCGTCACCCACCTTCAGACTATGGCGACCTCCAGCAGTTGCTGGGGTTCTCCATCAGCGTGCCAAAGTCGCACCTGACTCCTCAGAAGCTCCCCTTCATCGGAGCTGTTCTGGATTCCACGCAGTTTCGGGTTTATCCTCCCGAGCAGCGAGTCCGGGATATTCAGGCTATGATTCCGATCTTTCAGCCTCTATCCCGGGTTTCAGTCAGGATGACCCTCCGGCTCCTGGGCCTGATGGCCTCCTGCATTCTGCTAGTGCAACATGCCAGGTGGCATATGCGGGCTCTGCAGTGGGACCTAAAGTTCCAGTGGGCACAGCATCAGGGCAACCTGTCCAATCTTGTCCAGATCTCGGAGGGCACTGCACAACAATTGCAGTGGTGGCTCACGAATCGCGATTGGGTCAATGGCAGATCCCTCTCCCTTCCCCAACCGGAGCACACAGTGGTGACGGATGCGTCCCTCCTGGGTTGGGGTGACCACTTGGGAGAGGCGGAGATCAGAGGCCTCTGGTCTCCGGCGGAGTCCCGGCTCCATATCAATCTTTTGGAGCTTCGGGCGATCCGACTTGCACTAAAGGCATTCCTTCCCTCTGTCCGGGGAGGTGTAGTGCAGGTGTTCACGGACAACACCACCGCCATGTGGTATTGCAACAAACAGGGCGGGGTGGGGTCGTGGACCCTATGTCAGGAGGCTCTGCGCATCTGGACATGGCTGGTACATCAAGGCATTACCTTGGTGGTTCAACACCTGGCAGGTTCTCTGAATGCCAGGGCTGACGAACTCAGTCGCCGGTGCTTGATGGATCACGAATGGCGTCTGAACTTGGACGTGACACAAGGTCTCTTTCTGCAGTGGGGAGAGCCTTGGTTAGATCTATTCGCCTCCGAAAAGAACGCGCAATGTCATCAGTTCTGCGCGTTGGAATTTCCAAGGCGGCACTCGCTCGGCAACGCTTTTCGTCGCGAGTGGAGCTGCGGTCTGTTGTACGCCTTTCCGCCTATACCACTTCTGCCCAGAGTGCTGAAGAAAATTCGGCGCGACCGGGCCCGAGTCATCCTTATGGCTCCGGATTGGGCACAAAGATACTGGTATCCCGAGCTACTCAACATGGCGATCGATCCCCCTATCCAACTGCCTCTTCGGGAGGATCTTCTGTCGCAGCAGCAGGGGACGGTCCTCCACCCGAACCTGTCCAGCCTCCACCTCCATGCGTGGAGATTGAGCGGCGACAGTTCACAGCTTTCGATCTTCCTCCCGAAGTCTGTGATGTCATTTGGCAGCCAGGCGTCCCTCCACTAACATGGTATACGCCTGCCGGTGCAACAAGTTTGTGGCATGGTGCACAGCGAAGTCTGTGGATCCCCTTTCTGCCCCTCTTTCTGAGGTCCTTCTGTTCCTACTATCCTTGGCCCAGCAGGGCTCTGCTCTGGGCACTGTCAAAGGTTATCTTTCGGCCATTTCCGCCTTTCTCCGGCTTCCAGATCAGCCTTCTCTCTTTAAGTCCCCGGTTGTTAACCGTTTCCTGAAAGGCATTACACACACGTTTCCTCCCGTGCCTTTCATAATGCCTCAATGGGACTTAAATCTTGTCTTGACCTATCTGATGTGCGCTCCCTTCGAGTCCCTTCATAACTGTCCTTTACGTCTTCTTACTCTAAAGACGGCTTTCCTGGTAGCTATCACCTCTGCCAGAGCAGTGAGTGAGCTCCAGGCTCTTTCTTCTCAACCTCCTTTCCTTTCTGTTCATCCGGACAAGGTGGTTTTAAGGACCCGTCCTTCTTTCTTGCCAAAGGTTGTCACGCCCTTCCACATCGGGCAGACCATCACTTTGCCCACCTTCTTTTCGCCTCCGCTTCCTTCAAAAGAGGAAGAGCGGCTCCATCGTCTGGACCCAAAACGTGCGCTCTCGTTCTACCTAAAGCGCACACAACAGTTCCGGGTGGATGACCAGCTCTTTGTTGGCTACGTGGGCGCCAAAAAAGGTCGGGCCGTGCATAAACGCACCATCTCTCGGTGGGTCGTTTTGTGCATCAAAGCATGTTGCTCGTTGGCTAAAAAGGAGCCTCCTGTGGGGCTGCGTGCCCATTCTACCAGGGCAACAGCAGCCACTACTGCCTTGGGACGCAGCGTTCCCTTGCAGGATATTTGTCAGGCAGCCACGTGGGCCTCGCTGCACACATTTACCAAGCATTACTGCCTTAACAGTCAAGTCCGGAGAGACGGCTTCTTTGGCCGTTCTGTTCTCCGTGACTTTCTGGTGTAATCTATTTGCATACCCACCACTGGGGTTGGTATTGCTGGGGTATCTATTGTAAGGTAAGGAATCTATCACTAACGTGTCTTTCAGATGCACAAGTTACTACTTGTGTAACGATATATCTGTAAGAGACATTAATTAGTGATAGATTCCTTACCGCCCCACCCATCCTCCCCGTACTGCGAACTGATTCTAGGGTTAAGGTCATCCCTTTCAGGGCCCTAGTTTCATGGCACCAGTGGTCAGTTTCTTGCATGGCTCTGCGTTCCTGGCACGGAAAGTCGTGTACAGAACTGACGTCAGCCCGCATGGGTGGCGCCTAAGTAGTCTCCGTGACGTCATCTCGGCGCCTACGACGCCAGCGACGGAGCCGCACGACGCCACCTACCGACGCGCAGGGGTACTGATGACGAAAAACTTTCCGGATCCAGTCTGACGCCTGGGGATATTCTAAGGTAAGGAATCTATCACTAACTAATGTCTCTTACAGATATATCGTTACACAAGTAGTAACTTGTGCTACTGGTGTTGACTGGCCTGCCACCAGAGACTGGTTTCTGACCCCCTGCAGGTGAGAGCCTACGCTGTCTGAGGGCAAAAACAATGCAAGCTCTGGACGGAGGTGTTGTCACCTCCTCCAAGCAGAATGGCTAAGTAATCGGCATATCAAGGCAGGAGGCTTCCAAGGCCTCTGCCCCCTTTGATATGTGACCACAGCTTCCCCAAACAGGGAAAATGCCAACCCCCTGCCTTTGGCCCATTTGGCACCAGGACAGGCAGGAAATTAGGCATGCAGGGGGGTGTGGTGCACTACCAGGCCAGTCTCGCCTCTAAGGTGAGCTGCCTGATGTGCCCCCCTTTAGGAAACTTCCACCATCTTGGTGATGGCCGAATTAGGAGCTCATTGTCTGATTTGAGATGGTACTATGCTTGAGGGCCAACAAACTGTAGGGGACAGAGCTTGTGGTGTAACTTCTAGTGGTATTGGCTTGGCAATTGTCATGGATCTGAGTCATTGACTTTAGCCATATTTTTGCCAGGAAGTGTATTGTGGAGCTCTGTTCTGATGTGAAGACAAGGAACTTTCAAGACCGTTAGCGTGCGAGAATTAAGGCTTTTTTCAACTTTATTTTATTGGGGCGTTCGGAAATTCACATTTCCAGTGATGGTGATTCATAAATTGTCTGCTTTTTTCCCTTTGATTCTTACACCAGGTTGTTGATGGGGATCAGTAACTTTTCACAAAGGGCAATTTCCTGAGGTTTACATGCTATGCTCAGAGGAATACGGTGGTTCTCTACTGGGTGCAATTCACAAAGTCATGGAGATTATTGTCTTTTAGCTAGCTTTCTAACAGACATTTGGGCACCATCTTAGCAGTCCCTACTGTCTTTGTTGACCCTGCTAGATTCAGTTGTGTCAGACACTAAATTTGGTGATGGGTAGTGTGCTCTCAAACTGCAAAGAAACTATCTCCAGCATTGGAGAATCTTCGATTGCTAAGTAACCAGCCTGCCACAGAACGTCTGTTATTTTGGGTTACCTGCACATATCTAGAAACTTTCACTTTGTTGTCTCTTGACAGAAAATATAAAACATTTAACAGCCTGGACAGAAAGGTATTCTCCTCTGCTAATCTATGCTTATGGTTCTATAGTTTCTTGCATGCTCTTCCATTATTCTCACCCTTTGAGGGAGATGGTGTGGCTCCCTACATCACAATTTACCCACATACATGATAAAATTTCAGCCATCTGCGTAAAGATAGTGTCGGAGGGAGACATCTAGCCGCAGATTCCTTACTTTAGAATATCTCAGGCGTCAGGCTGGATCCGTAAGACTGTTGATGAAGCAGTACCCTTGTGCGCCGGTAGGTGGCGTCCGTCAGCTCTGCGTTGCGTCGTCCTCATTGGAAGTGACGTCCATGTCGCCTATATAGGTGTCACCTCGGCGCGCTGATGTCAGTTCTTTTCTTTCCATGCCAGCAAGCACAGATCCGTGAAGAGAGCTGCCCTCTGTCACTTTGTGACAGGCTTTTTTTGAAATTTTGTCCAAAGTTTTTGGGTGTGTAGGGTTTTCCTCGTTGTCGAAGAAGACTTCTAGATCTAAACCATGCGGCACCTGCCATTGCTCCATGTCATTGACGGATCCACACTTAGTATGTCTCTCCCTGGAGAGTGACTGCGACTCGAAGTCGTGCTCCGACTGCCAGGCCATGGCTCCGAAGGCTTTGAGGGCCCGGTCCCTTAAGCTGCTTGCGATCCAGTGTTCAACTCCACTCTGTTTGCCCCAGAGATCTCGTTCTCGGTGGAGGGGCAGGTCCCGGCACCGCTCCGGGAGTCCTAAGTCCTCGTCCTCCCACTCAATCTCGTTTAGTCAGTCAGGTAAGAGGTATAAGAAGCAGAAGTCGAAGCGTGCTTCAAAGTCTCCCCATCCGCCGGCCGACATGTCGGAGGAGCCTCGATACCCTAGGCCTCATTCTGCAGAACCTGCGCCTGGGTCAGCTCCGTGCTTCCCTGCCTTTCCAGGGACCTGAGCGGCCCCCGCCCAGTTAAGACTTTTATGACACCATGTGCCTCATATTTGGATGACCTGATCCTCCTGGCGCGCCTTCGGGCCCCAGAGGCTCAGGGGGGGCTCCATCGGGTTCCACTCCGGCGCCGAGGCCCACCAATGGATCCAGTGGCTGATCCGGAATGGTGCTGGTCGTTCCCCTGCAACCTTCCCCGGTGCCAGCCACTGCGCAGAGACTCCCGGTGCCAGCCCCATTATCTCCGAGTACCCGAGCTGGATCGGCGCATATCGACGCCGATTCCAGCGCATATCAATGCCGATTCCGGCACCTATCGACGCCGATTCCAGCGCCAATGGCGCCCTTGGGTCCTAGGTCGAGTCTTCAGCCTTCTTTTGAGGGGCTAGGAAAGAGGATGATTGGGAATGGTCACTGGATCCTTTACAAGACCAGCCTGAGCACGAAATGAATTGGTATGAGGAATTGGGTAAGGCCAGTGGCACGGATACCTCTCCAGATTCTGGCCTGCTTTCTCCCCCTACCGTGGCTACGGAGGAGGGAGCTTCATATGCTATGGTGGTGAGAAGGGCAGCCAAAGTCCTGGACCTTGAGCTTCCTTCGGTGCAAGTCAAGACAATCTTGACAGAGGTCCTGCAGCCAGGTGTTTCCTCCTCGGAACCCTGCCTACCTTTCAACATGCCTTGACTGATGTGCTTCTGAGAACCTGGGCCAAGCCCAGCATGGGGGGCTACTGTGAATAGGGCAGTTGCCACCCGTCATCGTCCTGCTGCGGGCGACCCAAAATTCCTTACCAGCACCCTACCCCCGAGAGTTTGGTGGTCCAGGCCTCTACCTCACAGGGTGCATTTCCCTCCGCACCCCCTGACAGGGAATCCACGAGACTGGATAGTTGGGGCAAGAAGATTTTTTCTTCCGCTAGCCTTTCATTACGGTTGATGAACACTGCATTCCTATTGGGCCGTTACGCCCACTCCTTGTGGGAAACGGTTGCGTAGGTGCTGCCACAGGTCCCGGAGGAGGCCTGGGCCGTTCTCTACTCATGCGGTATCAGGCGGGAGAGTTGCAGAAAAGTTCACTATTCATTGTGGGCTTGACACGACCTACTCGTTGGGCAGAATAATGTCATCAACGGTGGCTGTTTGACGCTATGCCTGGCTCAGAAATTCTGTGGATGTCCAGCATTCCCTTATGGACATGCCCTTTGATGGCACCCGTTTCTTCTGAGACCAGGCAGACATGGCTCTAGAACACTTTAAGGATTTGCGGGCTATAGCCAAGTCCTTGGGCCTCTCAGTGCCCACATCTGTCCCCGTCTGCTTTTCGCCCATTTTGTGGCCACAAAAGGGGCTGTCCGCCGCGCCAGCCATATCCTACACACAAGACAGCACACGTTCAGCATTCTCTGCACAGCCGTGGGTGTGGTTCCTTTTGACCTCGTGGGTTAGGCGGCCAGAGGTCCAGTCAGTCCACTCCTCTCCCTGCGGCCTCTAAACTTAAGACCGGCTGACGGAGGACCACCTGAACCTGCTTCAGGAGGAAGTCAGAACTCCCTTGGGCAAGGGGAGCCATAGAGCGGGTTCCGGCCCCAGAAGTCTGCTATGGTTGCTATTTCCGCTACTTTCTAGTCCCAGAAAAGGACAAAGTCCTTCGTCCTAGTCTAGATCTGCAAGTCCTCAACTACTTCCTCTAAAAGGAGAAGTTCAGAATGCTCACTCTGGCTCAGGTCTTGTCTGCCCTAGACCCTGGAGACTGAATGGTGGTGTTGGACTTGCAGGACACATATTTTTACTTTCCTGTCCTGCCTGCCTGTCGGCGCTTCCTTAGGTCCACAGTAGGCCACAATCACTTTCTGTTCACAATGTTCCCCTTTGGCCTTACCAGCGCCCCCTGGGTGTTCACCAAGATGATGGCGGTGGTGGCAGCTCATCTGCGCAGATCTGGGATGGCAGCCTTCCCCCTTTCTCGACGACTGGCTGTTGAAGGCGTGCTCGCCCCAGACTGTCCTCTCCCACCTCCAGACTACGGCGAATCTCCTGCTTTTGCTGGGGTTCACTGTCAACATGCTGAAGTCACACCTGACTCCATCTCAGACGATCCCTTTCATCGTAGCTGTTCTGGACACAGTGCAGTTTCCAGCCTATCCTCTCGAGCGGCAAGCCCAGGATATTCAGGCTATGATACTGAAGTTTCAGTTTCTATCCTGGATTTCGGTGAGAATGACTCTGAGGCTGCTGGGCCTTGTGTCCTCTTGAATCCTGCTAGTGACATATGCCAGATAGCGCATGCGGGCTCTGCAGTGGGACCTGAAGTTCCAGTGGGCGCAGCATCGGGGGAATTTCTCCAACGTAGACCAGATTTCGGAGGGGACTGCACAGGATCTGCAGTGATGGCTGACCAACCACCATTGGGTCAGAGGCAGGTCCCTCTCCCTTCCCCAACCAGATCACACAGTAGTGACAGATGCCTCACTCCTGGGATGGGGTGGACATCTGGGAGAGGTGGAGATCAGAGAACTCTGGTATCCGGCCTGAATACTTTGTCAGGAGGCCTTGCGTGTCTGGGCTTGGCTGGAACAGCAGAGCATATCCCTAATGGTTCAACACCTGGCAAGTTCACTGAACACCAGGGCGAACAAACTCCGCCATCTATGCCTAACAGATCATGAATGGCATCTCCATCCGGAGGTGGCGCAAGGTATCTTTCAGAAGTGAGGGGAGCGATGGATAGATCTTTTTGCCTCTGCCGAGAATGTGCATTGTCAGCAATTTTGAGTGCTAGAGTTTCCAAGACTACACTCTCTCTGTGATGCTTTTCATTTCGAGTGGAGCTCAGTCCTCGTGTATGCCTTTCTGCCAAAACCACTCATGTCCAGAGTGCTCAAGAAGAACAGGATCGGCTGGGTACAAGTCATTCTTGTGCCTCTGGACTGGGCACGGAGAGTCTGGTATCCCAAGCTTCTCCAACCGAGCATCGATCCTCTGATCAGGCTGCCCCTACGTAGGCTCTTCTGTTGCAGCAGCAGGGGAGGGTCCTCCACCCGAACTTGTCAACTCTACGCCTTCTTGAGCGGCCGCAGTTGACAACATTCAGCCTTCATCCAGAAGTCTGTGATGTGATTTTGGCAGCCAGGCCTCCCTCTACCAAGACTGTGTACGCCTGCCGGTGGTAGAAATTTGGAAAATATTGTACATAAAGGTCTATTGACCCTCTTTCTGCTTCCCTCTCTCAAGTCCTTCTCCTTATTTTGACCCTTGCCCAGCAGGGGTCCTCTCTGGGCACTCTTAAAAGGGTACCTTTCAGCCTTGTCTGTCTTCTTGAGGCTGCTAGACCAATCCATTTGATTTAAATCCCCTATTGTGAGCAGATTTGTTAAGGGGCTTGTAGATAAGTTCCCACCTGCCCCATTCATCATGCCTCAGAGGGACCTTAATTTGGTTCTCATCTTCCTGATGTGCACTCCATTCGAACCTCTGCACAACTGCCCACTCCGGCTGCTTTCCATCAAAACATTTAGTGGGAAGAAGTTCTGCCAGGAGGGTGAGCAAATTGAAGGATCTGTCATCCAAGCCACCTTACCTGACCATCTTCCATGGTAAGTTGATGCTTCTCACTAGGGCCTCTTTCTTACCGAAAGTGGTAACACCATTCCACGTGGGGCAATCGGTCACCTTGTCCACTTTCTATGCTCCTCCGCACCCGTCTAAAGAGGAGGAACGATCCACCGCCTGGACCCAAAAAGAGCGTTGACTGCACTAAAGAGTTCCAGGTGGACTACCAAATCTTCGAGGGGTACGTTGGATCAAATAAAGGTTGTGCAGTGCAGAAGAGCACTATCTTCACGATGCGTCATCCTTTGCAGCACAATTTGCTACGCTCTGGCCAAGAAACAGCCTCCTGAAGGCTTAAGAGCTCATTCCACCAGGGTTAAGGCTGCGACCACAGCGTAGCAACGTGGTGTTCCAGTCCTTGACATTTGTCAGCCATCAATGTGGGCATCACTGCACACGTTCACTAAGCACTACTGCCTGGACAGTCAAGTCCGTAGGGCTGGCCTTTTTGGCTGCTCAGTCCTGCAGGACTTCCTGTCCTACATTTGTTCGCAGTCCCTCCTCTGGGGATGTTATTGCATGGGTGTCTATTCTGAGGTAAGGAATCTACAGCTAGATGTCTCTATCAGATGGACAAGAAAGTTACCTTCGGTAACTCCGTATCTAGTAGAGACATAATCTAGCTGCAGATTCCTTACCAACCCACCCATCCTCCCCGCACTGCGGACAGGATTTTAGGGTCCGGGCTTGTCCCTTTCATGGCCCTAGTTGTTCTAAACACACCACTGTCAGTGCACTTCATGGCTCCGCACTCCTGGCGTGAAAAGTCGTGACAAGTAACTGACGTCAGCGTGCCGAGATGGCGTCTATATCGGTGACGTGGATGTCACTTCCGGCACGGACAACGCCACGTGGTGCTTTCCGATGCCACCTATCGGTGCACAAGGGTATTGTTCAAGCAAAAGTCTTCCGGGTCCAGACTGACACCTGGGATATTCTATGGTAAGAAATCTGCAGCTACATTATGTCTCTACCAGATAAGGCATTACTGAAGGCGAGTTACCTTTGAATTGCTGCATCATTGTGCTAAAAACTTGGAGTTTTTAATTGGTTGAGTTGTATTGGCATCATTAGAGTGCTGTTTTCAGGCAGCCTTTCAACGTCCCTTCTTGGGACTCACTCTGCGAGGTATGTCCACAGACGGATTTACAGCACAAATTCATAGGCTATATATTTTCTTTATTATTTAGGACCCATATTATGCTGTGGCAATTATGGCCATCCAATTACTTCTGTTCAATGTGTGAAAGAGAGGTATCTCGGGGCAGAAACAGCAGAACTCGTTGACTCCAGTTAAATCAAACCCTATTTGAAAAGTTAATCTCTGAGCTGCAGAACATTCCTATATCAGAGAAGGGGTTTCAAGGCTGAAGTAGAAGGCTCCATGCATCCTTTCCCTTGTCCTCTATTACAATCATGTGGATGAAGGTTTCTTCCTTACAGGAGTAGAATTACACATACCCAGCGTTGCACAAGCTTTTAGTCTAGGTATTTTCCAAAAACAGTGCATTTTGAGGATTTATCTTTATAGTTGATCTTCACTTTCTGTAAAAAAACTGTTTGAGAGTTCATAAGGGTAACTGTGGAATAGATTCCTTAAGTAACGGACCTGCTGAATTTATTGGTCTCAACGGGTGTCCAGAGTGAATACTCAATTTCCATGAAACAGTGCCACAGGGAATACCAGAGTTTCCTAACCAACTAATTCCATCTTTTTATGATCTACTACTTCATACTGACTCAGATCTAAACTTTAAAAAAAGCTTTAAATGATACATGCACTGGTAAATGCGATGGGCGAGAAACCCTCTGCACAGCCCTAATGATAATATGCTCTTTCCACACAGACCAGACTAGTGTAGCACCTGCCGCCCCTGGTGCTGTTCCCAGTACTCAAGGACCATCCCCTGACACGAGTCCCCCTTCGCACCCCCCACCCCAGTAACCATTGTCTTCTCCAGGGAATGAACAAATGTGTGCACTGTTGACAGCAACAACTCCTCTACCAAGGCATGTTGGTTGTGCAAGAACTCTTTTTTGCCATTTTTTTTAGATTGGATGAGTTAATCTGCTGTTTATTTTTAGAGGTAAGATTCAAGACTGCAGCCTCTTAATTTTTCATATGGTCTGTGTAGGAAAGTAGGATCCTTCTAGCATGCTTAGCCCCACTTTTAGCCTGGTGTCAATGTGTTTCTGACTAGTCAGACTTGGATCCTGCTAATCAGGACCCCAGTCACTGTACTCTTTCCCTAAACTGGACTTGGTAAGTACTTTTGGTACCTTCCTAATTGGCTACTGGTGTACCCTTCTAAGTCCCTAGTATATGGTACTAAGCTGCCCAGAGCATAGGTACACCAGAGGTCTCCCACGGGCTGCAGCATGTATTGTGCCACCCATGAGACCACTCAAACTGTGTCTACAGGCCTGCCATTGCAGCCTGTGTGAGCTGGTGCTAGCACCACTCACAACAGATATAAAGACACCATCAAAGTATCGATACTCCAGCAATGCTGCAACAACAAAATTGAAATTTTAGTCTTTAGAATTGATTTGCTACCCCATCATAGCTGAAAAGGCACCCTCGTATATCGGCCCCCTCCTTGATATCTCGCTCCAACAAATGGAATTAATTGCCCCTCCCATTATTTCTACTAAACACTTTCTGCTATTAGGGGACTTCAATGTACACAGTGAGAGCATTGCCAATCAGGATGCCTCCATGCTCCTGGCAGATGTAGCTACTCTAGGACTAGGAAAGATCAAAGGGGGTCCCACACATTCAGCAGGACACACATTAGATCTTATTTTGACCAATTCTCCTAGTATTTTCTGTGAAGCCCCTTGTCCACTTACATGGACTGACCACTCGTTAATCGACTTTCAAATCAGGGGTCCCAGGGTAGATGACGCCCTCCCTTTGGCCTCCTACAGCCTTCGTAGACAGTGGCATAAAATCACTCCCGACCATTTCTGGAATACAATCCCGGCACTCTGGAACCTGGAATCGGAGAATGTTGAGGAATGCTTGGCCCGCTATAGTTCCATAGTAAAAACAGCTATAGATCAGCTGGCCCCATTGAAACAATGTCCTAGTTCGGCTAGGTGCCCCCATACAGCTTAGTTTTCCTCAAACCTACGGAAGGAAAAACGTCTTTGCAAAAACTTGGAAAGGCGCTGGCGCCATTCCCATGATGTACAGGATAAAGAGAGATATAAGATCGCTCTGGCTCGATATCATAAAAACATAAAAACTGCACGCAGAGCCCATATTGCGTTGCAACTCAACCAGGCAGGAAGTGCCCCCGAAGTTTTGTAACAAATCCTTTACAAACCCGAAGGCCTGTAATAATGAAGCGGCTCCCTCTCAAGTACTCTGTTGTACAATAGCTATCCATCTCGTACAGAAAATTGAGCTGATCTACGATAAAATCACCACAGTCGGGAACCTCCAGAATGATATTGCATCCTGCTGCCCTCCAGCTTCGACTAATGTGCATACGTTGGAAAACTTCCCCCCTCTCACAGTTGGCGACGTGGAGTCACTGCTGATTACAATCAAATCAGGCCCCCCTTTGGATATTATTCCAGCCAAAATGTCCTCGTTGCTCTTCAAACAGTTATCCCCCCCAATTTGCTCTATCCTCAATCTCTCGATGAGAGAGGGCCAACTAGCTGCTGAATGGAAGGCGGCACAAATAATTCCCATCCGTAAGAATATCAAGGCCCCCATGGAGAGCCTATCCCAATTATCGTCCAATTTCCCTTTTACCTCTCCTGAGTAAGATATTGGAAAAGCATATCAGCAAACATCTATCTGACCATGTCGAATCCACGGGATGCCTTGACCCATCTCAGTCTGGATTTAGGCCGCCGTACAGCACTGAGTCAGCATTGATTGCTGTTACCGACAGCATTAGGCATTCCCTTGACAACGGACAAGCAGTACTATTAGTGCTGCTGGATCTTTTTGCAGCCTTCGACATGGTCTTTCACCAGATTCTGCTCAGGAGACTTAAAGAAATTGGAATTCAAGGACAAGCCTTTCAGTGGATGTCGAGCTTTCTCTCCCTCTGAACTCAGACTATTAATCTGGACCCCTTCCTTTCGAAGACCATGGGACTGACTAAAGCAGTACCTCAGGGCTCCTGCCTCAGCCCCACCTTATTCAACATTTACGTTGCTCCACTTGCTGGATTACTTAGAAAGCTAGGCTTCACACCAATTTCGTATGCTGATGACACTCAGCTACTACTGTCATTTGACAAACGCACTCCCAATACCCAATCCACCTTCTCGGAAGGCATGATCGCCATCGCAAGCTGGATGAGGAATAATTTCCTACAGCTTAATGCTGGGAAAACCGAGATTATGCTGTTTGGAAATGCACCAATGTGGTGGTCCCCAGAATGGTGGCCAGATGACCTAGGCGCCACCCCTGTCCCCAAGACAGTGGTCAAGAATCTTTGCATACGCTTGGACCAGAAACTGACAATGAAGGAGCAAGTTGCAGCCACCGTAGGCTCCTGCTTCCATGTGTTAAGCCTTCTACGTAGGGTATTCCCCTTTTTCCCTTTGACCGCACGGAAAACTCTCATTCAGGCACTGGTGATGAGCCGCTTGGACTACTGTAATGCCCTTCTGATTTCAGCAAGTGAGTCCTCGTTGAGTAGACTCCAAGTAGTCCAAAACACCGCGGCCCGCCGTGTCTCGAATGCCCCTGCCGGAACAGCCTCTCTCCCTCTTCTACAACAGCTTCACTGGCTTCCAGTACGCAAACGGATCAAATTTAAGATATGCTGTATTGTGCATAAAGCACTAAACGGTAAAGGTCCTGGCTATCTTGCAGGAAAACTCAGTCAATATCTGCCACCCAGACCCTTACGCTCAGGAGCCAAATCTTTACTCCTTGTACTGTGTTTCAAAAAATCGCGCTTGGGCGGGAAAGCTTTCTTTTACCTAGCCCCCTTTTATTGGAATCAACTCCCCATTCATCTTCGGAAATGCCCTGATTACCTTCAATTTAGAAGGCTTCTCAAAACTGCACTGTTCTAAATCTTTTCTCTCTCTCTGGCCTACTGCAGCTCCTCCATAGCGCGAAGATACCCCTTTGGGTGTGATTCAGGCGCTTTACAAATAAATAAATATAAGTTTCCTTATATCTGAGGACACTGCACTTAAAACCAATAAGTCACCCCTAAGGTAGGCCTTTCAATCCTGAAGGCAGGGTGCTTCGTTATAAGTGTGAGGGTGCCCTGCATGAGCAGGACACCCCCTACAAACCTAGGAGTAGATTCTTCCGGCTTTGTAAGTGCGGTCAGCCATTTTAGACATATAGTGCACATCAAGTCAATTACGAGATGTCTAACTATATATTGGCTACACCGAAACCGGTCATGTTTGGTATCAAACATGTTGGAATCCTACCCCAACACCGATTCCAGTGTTTGATGTAGGATCCCATGTACTGGGGGGATCCCATGTATTCCCAGTACCAGCCTTTCAGGGTCTAACAGCAAGCTAGTGCAGCTGCCGACCACAGACGTGTTTCTGCCCTCCTGCTGCTGAGCCAGGCTCGAGCAGGGGAAGGTAGAACAATAGGTTTCCTGTCACAGGGAGGTGTAACCACCTCCCAGACAGGACTTAGTGTATTGGGCTGTGATGGAGGCGCTTGCCAGCACCACCAGACTGCTTTGAAGGGCACATTTGGTGCCCTCCTTGCATACTCCAGTTGAAACCAGTTCAGGGAGCCGTTGGCTCCCGCTCTGGTGCAAAACTGGAGAAAAGTCATGTGAGTAACCTCCCTTCTGTCCAGCCCTTCCTCTGGGAGGGATCCCTGAATCGTCCCAATCGTTTCCCTAGGTTAATTAAGGGCTTACCTGTGGGTTGCTCTTCAGATCGTCGTGGGACAAGATACAGATCCACAACCACTTCATCTTCAACCATCTGGGCACTTTGGACTTCGCTTTGGGAACCGAGACGCATCTGGGAAGACTTCTGCTGCTCCTGGTCTTGTTGTCCTGCCAGTCTTGTGCGTCGTCTGTACCTGTGCACCATACAGGTTTTTCTCCAGGCCTGTGGACATCCAAGACACCCAAAGGAATCTCCTTTGGAGTGAAAGAGTCACTCCCCTGCATCTGCAGGCACCGCAACCAAGTTGACCGGTCTGCTGCTGCTCCTGA
The DNA here is from genome assembly GCA_963921515.1 of Calotriton arnoldi. Taxonomy (NCBI): domain Eukaryota; kingdom Metazoa; phylum Chordata; class Amphibia; order Caudata; family Salamandridae; genus Calotriton; species Calotriton arnoldi. The sequence goes on along the minus strand of CAWUFW010004739.1, from coordinate 631,566 downwards.
TGTCTCACGGACTTCGAAAGGGTCAGCAGCACAGGTGGTGGTTTTGCAACTCCCTCGTGGCCTGCACTCTCTTCTCAGCAAGTTTGAAGTCACTATCCCTCGTCAGAACCGCTGGAGCAGTACCCCTGTGCACCGCGTCAACTTGCCGTTGCCATGGCTTGTTGACTCTGTTCTCCAGAGATCTTCGGGCTCCAAGAAGCTCCAGCCTCCCGCATCTCTTGCTATCAAAATCTTCGTTCTCACTGCATCCTCTGCACCGTGGGCCTGCATTCTTGGTGAGCTGCTCAAGGTCCTCTTGCGACTCCTGTGCCTTCGGCCTGTGGGTCTGCTTGAGGGTCTTCTTTGGCTCCAGTGGGCTCCCCTGCTTGCTCGGGGCCTGCTCTGACTCTCCTGCACTTAGTGAGTCCCTTGGACCTTGCTGGTCCCGACACCTCACCTTCTTCGCTTTCTTCGTCTGTTGCTGCTACCAAGGCTTGTTTGTGTTCCCGCCGGACACCGATCCCCTGGCTCTCGACTTCCGACGTGGGACAGCTCGTGAACGGCTCCTGGTCTTCTACAGTGTCGCCTGTCCTCACAACTGCAGCAACAAGGGCACCGTCAACTCTCCTGCATCTTCCGTCATCGGTGGTCATTGGTCTTCCGTGCCTCCTGGTCACTCCAGAGTGGCATAGACTCTGTCCCCTCTGCTTGCAGGTACTCCTCGTCAGGAATCCACCCTTGAATTCCACCGGACTCTCTCACCTTCTTCGCAGGCATCTTCACTGAAGTCCTCAATTGTGCTCTACGGCATTTCCGACGTCATTTTACACCTATGCACCCGGCTTCCCTGGTGTAGGTATTCTGGTTCCTGGGGTATCCACGGGTGGGGTGACTCTCCAACCTTCCATCTTCCACAGGGTTTCTTCAAGGTCCTCTGGGAATGGTCCTTCTTCTTGAAAACTGCAACCGCAACTTCCCCATTGACTTGTATTGAGCACGTGGTCGTGTTTCCACTCTGCACACGGCCTCCGTGGGGTTCCTGGGTACCTACCTTGGGTGGGTCCTTGGGTCCCCGGCTCTCCTAAGTCTACTGGGTCCAGTCTCGACTTCGGTCGCGGTTCTCATTCCACTTTATTAGTATATGGTTTGGTCTCCCCCTGGAGACCACTGTGTATTTGCGCTACTTACCTGTTCTATTGTTGAAGTATTGGGTGTATTGTGATTATATTTCTGTGTAGGAGATATTGCAATGTGTTAGTGAGTGTTTATAATGAATACATAATTTTAAAACTACCCTGTGTGGTTCTTTTTCACTTAACCTACACTATGATTAGTACTGGTAAAACAAGCTGCTTTACGCTCCTTCTAGACTATGCCTGAAGGCTGTTCTCCACAGCTACCACTTGGAGCGCTTTCAATGGTTGTCTAAGACCTCTAAAATCACCATGAGGGTTGTCTGGATTGGTGCAGGGTGCTTCACTTAAATAAGTGTGCACCATATACTAAGCCAGCCTCCTACAGTCTGAATTAAAAAGATATATTGGAATCCCAAAGATTCACTTCACGTTTGGGCTCTGGGTCACTCTGCCCTATCAGAAATCTTTCATGACAGTCACTTCAGGTTATGGCATGACTCTTTTGTGCAATTAAGGACTCATACTTAGGACCAGCACAGAAGTGAATTAAATAGCGGATCTGAAAGAGACACGTTAGTGACAGATTCCTTACCTTAGAATTTCCCCAGGCGTCAGGCTGGATCCGGAAAGTTTTTGCGTAGCAGTACCCTTGCGTGTCGGTAGGCGGCGGCGTGCGGCTCCGCGTCCGTCGTCAACGTCGTGATCGCCGGGATGACGTCGCGGGCAGTACTTAGACGCCGCCCCTGTGCGCTGACGTCAGTTCTTCTTTTTTCCGCGCCAGTAAGCGCAGATCCGGGAAGAGCAGTGCCCTAGTCATTTTTTGACTAAACTTTTTGGTGATTTTTTCACTGTTTTTCTTCGAGTCATCTAGGCTCCGAGGTGTCGGTAGGGATGCCCGGCTTCAAGCCATGCGACGCCTGTGGTCGAATGATGTCGATCACAGACCCGCACTTAGAGTGTCTCTACTGCCTCGGCCGCGACCACGACACGAAGTCGTGTTCCGACTGCCGGGCCTTACACCCGAAGGCTTTGCGAGAGCGGTCTCGAAAGCTACTCGAGGTCCGGCAGTCCGCGCCGCACCAAGCCCCGGTCACGGGAGAGGTCGAGGGGCCGGTCGCGGAGTCCAAGTCTTCACACTCCTCGGGTAAGTCGAAGCACAAAAAGTCTAAGAAGCACCATCGCTCTAAGACTTCGCCTCGCCGGTCTCGCGACTCGGCTGAGGCCCCTGTCGGCACCGTCCCCGCGGCTCCGGAGGTGCCTATGGAGCCGCCCCCGCATTACCCGTCCTTCCCGGGTTCGGGGGCGACTCCGGCCGAGATACAGACATTCCTGTCGGCCATGGCCCGCCTCTTCGGGCCTCAAGGCCCCTCCGGTGCGCCTTCGGGCCCCGCGGGCCCTGATGGGGTGGCGCCGCCGCCGACTCCGGTCCCGGCGCCGCCTGTCTCACCAGCCTCGCTCCCGGCCCCGGCTTCGGCCCCGGCCTCGATCCCGGCTCTGGTGGTACCGCAACCCCCATCGACGCCGGTTGACCTAACCACGCCTCCGCCGACGCCGATGTCCCCGGTGCCGTTCCTGACGCCGTCCGGGGCTCCGGGCGGCGTAGTTCCCCTGTTCTCTCCGGATCCGGACACGGCGTGGGACCGACGTCGCCCGACGCCGGCTCCGGCGCCAATGAGACCTTGGGTCCCTGACGTCCCCCTCCTCCTTATTTTCAATCGGAGGAGGACCAGGAGAGCTGGGAGGGGTCGGAAGACCCTCTCACACAGCAGTGAGAGTATGATCAGGACTGGGCAGAGGAACTTGGGGATGCCAGTGGTCTGGACACTTCTCCTGACTCTGGCATGCTGTCTCCTCCTTCCGTGGCTACGGAGGAGGGAGCACATTTCGCAACGGTGTTGCGTAGAGCAGCTGGAGCCTTGCACCTCCAATTGCCTACTGTGGCTGTCAGGACTAACCTCCTGACGGAAGTGCTTCAGTCGGCAGCTACCTCCTCGGAGCCATTGCTGCCGTTTAATGATGCACTGTCTGACGTTCTTTTGGGCACCTGGTCCAAGCCCACCACAGGGGCTCCTGTGGATAGGAACGTGGCCCGACGCCATCGCCCTGCTCCGGGCGACCCCTTGTTTCTCTCTCAACATCCCACCCCCGAGAGCTTGGTTGTCCAAGCCTCTGCCTCCCAAACCGCCTTCCCTACCGCCCCTCCGGATAGGGAATCCAAACGCCTGGACCAATTTGGGAAGAAGGCCTTTTCTTCCTCCAGTGCTGGCTTGCGGTCCGTCAACACCGCTTGCCTTTTGGGCCGATATTCCCACTCTCTGTGGGATTCGGTGGCGGCCGTTTTGCCCCAGTGTTCTGAGGAGGTCCAGACACTGCTTACCCGCACCATTGCGGAAGGTAGGGATGCGGCAAAGTACACCATACGTTGTGGCCTTGATACCGCCGACTCGCTGGGCAGATCGCTTGCAACGACGGTGGCGCTGCGTCGCCGCGCCTGGCTGAGAACAACTGGTTTCTCGGGTGATGTCCAGAATGCACTCATGGACATGCCCTTTGATGGAGTCGGTCTTTTTGGTTCCAAAGCAGACCACGCGCTGGAGCGTTTTAAGGACTCACGGGCTGCCAAGTGCCTGGGCCTTTCTGCTGTGCGCCCTCCGCTAACCTCTGCTTTTCGCCCCTTTCGTGGCCATGGAAGGGGCGCCCAGTCACGACCGCTGCCCAGCCACCGGCCCGCGCAGCAAGCGTCTTCGCGTGGCCGAGGACGTGGGTCTTGGACATTGTCCGAAGGGGCTACTCCCTCCCCTTCGAGACCACCCCCCAGCATGCCACCTCAATTCCACCGCATGTCAGGGGATCACTTGGTGCTTCTGCAGAAGGAAGTCACGGCCCTCTTGGCCAAGAGGGCCATCGAGCATGTTCCGACCCCAGAAGTAGGACGTGGTTGCTACTCCCACTACTTTCTGGTGCTCAAAAAGGACAAGGAGGACATGCGTCCTATCTTAGACCTCCGGAACGTCAATCGCTTCCTCCGGAAGGAGAAGTTCAAGATGCTCACCCTAGCTCAGGTCTTGACTGCCCTCGACCCTGGAGACTGGTTGGTAGCGTTGGACTTGCAGGACGCTTATTTTCACATCCCCGCCCTGCCGGCCCACCGGCGTTACCTGCGGTTCACGGTAGGCCTCGAGCATTTTCAGTTCACCGTGCTCCCCTTTGGCCTTACAAGTGCCCCTCGGGTGTTCACGAAAGTGATGGCGGTGGTCGCAGCTCATCTGCGCCGGGCAGGGGTTCCAGTCTTCCCCTACCTCGACGACTGGCTGCTGAAGGCGGGCTCGTCCCAGGCAGTCGTCTCCCACCTCCAGACTACGGCCGAACTCCTGCACTCGCTGGGGTTCTCCATCAATGTGCCGAAGTCTCATCTGATTCCTTCTCCACAGCTCCTTTTCATCGGAGTAGTTCTGGACACGACGCAGTTTCGGGCCTATCCTCCCGAGCGGCGAGTCCGGGATATTCAGGCTATGATTCCGATCTTTCAGCCTTTATCCTGGGTTTCGGTACGGATGACCCTGAGGCTGCTGGGCCTCATGGCCTCCTGCATCCTGCTGGTCGATCATGCCAGATGGCATATGCGGGCTCTGCAGTGGGACCTGAAGTTCCAGTGGGCGCAGCACCAGGGCAACCTGTCCGATCACGTCCAGATCTCGGAGGGGACTGCAAAACAGTTGCAGTGGTGGCTCTCGAACCGGCAATGGGTCATGGGCAGATCCCTCTCCCTTCCCCAGCCAGAGCACACAGTTGTGACGGAAGCGTCCCTTCTGGGATGGGGCGGTCACATGGGAGAGGCGGAGATCAGAAGCCTCTGGTCTCCGGCGGAGTCCCGGCTCCATATCAACCTTCTGGAGCTCCGGGCGATCCGACTTGCACTCAAGGCATTCCTTCCCTCTGTCAAAGGGACGGTAGTGCAGGTGTTCACAGACAACACCACCGCCATGTGGTACTGCAACAAACAAGGCGGGGTGGGGTCGTGGACCCTCTGTCAGGAGGCTCTGCGCCTCTGGACATGGCTGGAACATCAGGGCATGTTCCTGATGGTTCAACACCTGGCAGGTTCCCTGAACGCCAGGGCGGACGAACTCAGCCGCAGGTGCATGATGGATCACGAATGGCGTCTTCACTCGGAAGTGGCGCAAGGACTCTTTCTGCAGTGGGGAGAGCCTTGGTTAGATCTATTCGCCACCGAAGAGAACGCGCAATGTCATCAGTTCTGCGCGTTGGAATTTCCAAGGCGGCACTCGCTCGGCGACGCTTTCGTCGCGAGTGGAGTTGCGGTCTGTTGTACGCCTTTCCGCCTATACCACTTCTACCCAGAGTATTGAAGAAGATTCGGCGCGACCGGGCCCAAGTCATCCTTGTGGCTCCGGACTGGGCTCGAAGAGTTTGGTATCCCGAGCTACTCAGTATGAGCGTCGATCCCCCGATCTGTCTGCCTCTTCGGGAGGATCTTCTGTCGCAGCAGCAGGGGACGGTCCTCCACCCGAACCTGTCCAGCCTCCACCTGCTTGCGTGGAGATTGAGCAGCGGCAGTTGATTCCTTTCGACTTGCCTCCCGAAGTTTGTGATGTGATTCTGGCAGCCAGGCGTCCCTCCACTAAGGTGGTATACGCCTGCAGGTGGAACAAGTTTGTGGCATGGTGCACAGCAAAGGCTGTGAATCACCTCTCTGCCCCTCTTTCTGAGGTTCTTCTGTTCCTTCTTTCCCTGGCCCAACAGGGTTCTGCCCTGGGTACCATCAAGGGCTATCTTTGTGCCATCTCGGCCTTCCTCAGGCTTCCTGATCAGCCCTCCCTTTTCAAGTCCCCTGTTGTTAACAGGTTCCTAAAAGGCATTACACACCTCTTCCCTCCTGTTCCGTTTGTGATGCCTCAGTGGGACTTGAACTTGGTTCTTACCTTTCTCATGTGCGCTCCCTTTGAGCCTCTCCATAACTGTCCTCTTCGTCTTCTGACTCTGAAGACAGCCTTTCTGGTGGCCATCACCTCCGCTCGGCGGGTGAGTGAGCTCCAGGCTCTATCATGCAAACCTCCCTTTCTGTCTGTCCATCCAGACAAGGTTGTTCTTAGGACGCGTCCGTCCTTCTTGCCAAAGTTGGTTACTGCCTTCAACATTGGGCAGACCATCACTTTGCCCACCTTCTTTCCGCCTCCGCATCCTTCCAGAGAGGAAGAGAGGCTCCACCGTCTGGACCCAAAACGTGCGCTTTCCTTTTATATCAACCGCACACAACACTTCCGGGTGGATGACAAGCTCTTTGTTGGCTACGTGGGCGCCAAAAAAGGTCGGGCGGTGCACAAGAGAACCATCTCCCGCTGGGTAACCTTGTGTATCAAAGCCTGCTATTCTTTGGCTAAGAAGGAGCCTCCTGTCGGGCTGCGTGCCCATTCCACCAGGGCAACGGCTGCTACCACGGCTTTAGGCCGAGGTGTTCCGCTGCAGGATATATGTCAGGCAGCTACGTGGGCCTCGCTGCACACGTTTACCAAGCATTACTGCCTTGACAGCCAAGTCCGGAGTGACGGCTTCTTTGGCCGTTCTATTTCCTCCGAGACTTCCTTGTCTGATCTTTGTTCGCAGACCCACCACCGGGGTTGGTATTGCTGGGGTATCTATTCTAAGGTAAGGAATCTGTCACTAACGTGTCTCTTTCAGATGCACAAGTTACTAACTTGTGTAACGATATATCTGTAAGAGACAGTAGTTAGTGACAGATTCCTTACCGCCCCACCCATCCTCCCCGTTCTGCGAACTGATTTCTAGGGTTAAGGACATCCCTTTCAGGGCCCTAGTATTTTTCAGACACCTATGTCAGCTTCTTGCATGGCTCTGCGTTCCTGGCGCGGAAAGTATTGTACAGAACTGACGTCAGCGCAGCAGGGGCGGCGTCTAAGTACTGCCCGCGACGTCATCCCGGCGATCACGACGCCGACGACGGACGCGGAGCCGCACGACGCCGCCTACCGACGCACAAGGGTACTGCTACGCAAAAACTTTCCGGATCCAGCCTGACGCCTGGGGATATTCTAAGGTAAGGAATCTGTCACTAACTACTGTCTCTTACAGATATATCGTTACACAAGTTAGTAACTTTTGCATCCAGAGATAGCAGATCCTTCTGGAGACCGCTGTAATGAATTGGCAGAATTCTTTGCTACAAAGGTGCAAAAGATCCTGAAACTGCTCCCACAAAGAGACAACGATACTCCCGAGTCTATGGCTACGGACAATCTTGGAAAGAGACACAATCTTGAGATTTTCACCCCCCTGACCCAGGAATTATTCTTAACCACCCTTAGCAAGGTCAAATCGGGCTCACCATTGGACCCGGTACCTCTCAATATTCTAAAGTTGGCAGCCAATACAGTGGCCCCTAGTATGATCAATTTGATCAACTCATCCCTGTCATCAGGGATTGTTCCCCCCCGACTGGAAGGTAGCTATGGTAAAGCCCTTGTTGAAAAAAACAAACTTGGATCCGGCAGACATGGGCAATTATCGTCCCATCTCGCTGCTTCCTACTATGGGCAAAATTACAGAGAAAATAGTCAACCAGACCCTTTCTTCCTTCTTGGAACTCAGCAACTTGCTCCACCCTACCCAAACGGGCTTTCGCCCAGGCCAAGGCACCGAGACCGCCTTAGTGGTGGTCGTGGAAGAAGCAAGGAAGATTCTCGACCAAGGAGGCACAGCCGCAATTATACTCCTCAATCTAAGCGCAGCCTTTGACACAGTGAACCACCAGACACTGGCACACCGGCTTAGGAACCTAGGTGTGTCCGGGAAAGTGCTATCTTGGCTTCAATCCTTTCTGGTTGGCAGGTGTTTTCACGTGTTCTCAGGCGACGCTCGATCTAAACCGGTCTCTCTTGAGTGTGGAGTCCCACAGGGCTCGTTTCTGAGCCCAACTCTTTTTAATGTCTACATGCACCCACTAGCGGAGATTGTGCTCCCCTTTGGGATCCAATTAATCACCTATGCCGATGACACTCAGCTGGTGGTGGCTTTGACTCAGACTAACCATTTGCTCCCGGATATTTACCACTGCCTGGAGGAAGTCACCAAGTGGATGAGCCTCTCCCACCTAAAGCTCAATGGTGACAAAACTGAGCTTATGCTTCTGGGCAACCAGATAAACTTCAAAGCCAATACTATGTGGCCAGCCTGTATGGGCCCAGCACCCATCCCAAAAACTGAAATAAAAAGCCTGGGTATTTGGCTGGACCAAGAGCTCTCGATTAAAGTGCAAGCCAGGAAATCCACTGCACTTTGCTTCGGCTTGCTAAGGATGATTCGTAAAATTCTGCCGCTATTACCAGACCAGGCTAGAAGAACTCTGGTGCAAGCTCTCATCTTGTCAAGAATAGACCAGGGCAATGCTCTTTATCTTGGAGCCCCCACAAATGTTGTATCTAAACTGCAAACGGTGCAGAATTCTGCGGCTAGGCTCTTAACGGGCACCCAGAAGCACAGCTCTGCAAAACCCGCACTCCAGATGCTCCGCTGGCTGCCAGTGAAGGAAAGAATTGATTTCAAGGCCTTATGCATTGCCCATAAGTCCTTGAGAGGAAATGGTCCTCGCATTATTGAATCATTGATCCGCCCCTACAAAGCCAATAGAAACCTCCGCTCGGATGAGCTACATCTTGCAGTGGTACCAAGGGTCAAGAAGGCCAGAAGTGGAGGCAGGCGTTTTTCGTATAATGCCTCCAAGCTGTGGAATAGTCTCCCACTGCATCTCCGCAGTCAATGTAATCATTCAGCCTTCCGTAAACAGCTCAAGACCTGGCTCTTTCCTTAGAGGTCCGGCCCTCTCTTAGTGATTCGCAGCGCTGGGATGCTTCTGGGTAGCCATGCGCTCTATAAAAGTCATTCCATTCCATTCCAAATCTTACCACGGGCACCTTTTTAAATTCTTGCGCATTAGGACCACCTCCTATAGGGAAACGCTTTCCAGTGCTCTAGTCTTACAGAAACTAGAAAACAGAAAAGTTTGTTGGCCTATTACATTAGCCTGATATTACATCAATTTCACTTGGAGAGGTGTGGTGCAGCAGCCAGGGCTGCTGACTTCGGAGCACAGGGCTCATGGTTCGATCCCCGGCTCCGGCGGCAGCTCAGCTCAGCACCATGTGACTCTGGGCAATAGCTCACTTAATTTCCACGACGGCCCCCAGCGCCTTGAGACCCGTAAGGGTGAGTAGTTCGCGCTTTACAAATACGGATTTACATTTATTTACATTTACTATTGGGCAATTATTTGTTACAGATTAAAGAGGACAGTACCTTGGTATTGGCAAAAAAAATTGCTACTTGTTTCGGTTCGATTCTAATGAAGCATTTATTTGTTAGGCTGTACTAACCTGCACATAATTATGGCTCCTTCCGTTTATACATCAAAATCCACTCTACCACATAATTTTTTATATTACACAGACAGAAATGTGTCAGGATTACATGTTTACATTTTCACAGATGTGAGGTGCACTCTGCCAAAAGAATTAACATATTCAGTACCTGCCCTGACTGACAAGGAGGACAAATTATTCCTGTAGGCAGTGGTAATAGGTATAATTATCACGGAAAACCGAAAGGCAATGCAAGCATCTTGTTATTGGGCTAGTGATGGTAAATCTAGAAGTTTTCTTACGTAAATGACATGTTGCAAACACTAAGAGTATTGGTGTGGAAGATTTACTGTGTAAAAACACTAGTTTGGGGAGCATGTCCTGCATTTTTGCTGACCTTTTTATGCATTACTGGCCATTCATTATCCACATCTGTTTTATTATATATTTGTTTAACAGTTATGTAATTGTTTATTAAGTCTCAGTTATTAAAAAAAAGATAGAAATTGCCCTTTAATAATAAAGATTAGGTAAAGCTCAGGCAGAACAGGTGAATCATTTCAAACTAGAATCTTCAGTCATTCTGAGATACAACTCAGCGAATCACCCCAAAATGAACCAGGTCAAAAGACAGGATAACCCTTAAAGAAAATTGGCTATGACTTATGATACGCCAAGTGGTGTTAGAGAGGTTGCGGAGCCTGTGGTGACTTGCATCTTTGAGCTGAGTTGAGCTGGGAAAATCAAAGGCAGCAGGAAACTGTAAGCAGGCAGGCAGATGTCCGGCATTGAGATGATGCCTGACCTTCACACACAGGTGGCAACCCTGGACCACTGGTGATCAACTAACAAATTCAGCATATTGGAAAGAGGAAATTGTTTGCAGTGAATTCTCCTGGAGGTTAGTGCTACCCTAAGTTTTAGAACTAGTTTACTAGACCAAAGCAGGCGCGTTAAATGCAGTAACATAATTCAGACTGGCATTCATGGGACCGTGCTAAACTGGCTTGGCGATTTTCGGTCCAACAGAACCCAAACCATTATTCTTGGCTCTTTTAAATCTTGCGCCATATTACTGGACAAAGGAGTACCCCAGGGCTCTTGTCTAATCCCTCTGCTCTTCAACATATATGTGGCACCACTTGCCAAGATTGTAAGAGCCTTCAGTTTCGAGATCATTACATATGAAGATGATACACACCTAGTAATCTCCTTTGAGAAAGACCTAGACCAAACTAAACAATGTTTTTTAGATGTGTTGACAGCAATTGCCACATGAATGACAGAAAACTGTCTCCAGCTAAATGCAGAAAAAACAGATGATGCTGTTTGGCAAGGCGCAACAAATATGGACTGCTGACTGGATTGCTCCCACACACAAGCGGGTGGTTAAGAACTTGGGAGATCGCCTTGACCAACCATTTACCATGAAAGAGTAGGTGATGTCTTCAGGTTTCTGGTTCCATATCATGCGCTTGTTGAGAAGAGCCCTCCCCTTTCTTCCACTTTCTGCAAAGAAAACGGTGGTCCAGGCCCTTGTGATTAGTCGCTTAGATTACTGCAACGTGTTGCTGGCTTCGGCAAACGGGACGTTGCTATCAAAATTGCAGGTGGTGCAGAACACCGTGGCTCGCCTCATTTGCAATTTGCCAACTGGGGCCGCCTCCGCCCCCCTTCTACAGACCTTGCATTGGCTCCCAGTTCAGAAGAAAATCATTTTAAAAATGTGTTGTCTTACTCATAAAGCCTTAACTGGTACCGACCCTGCTTACTTAGGTACCAAACTTAGACACTACTGCCCGCCAAGACATTTGAGATCGAGTGATAAAGCAATGTTAATCATTCCTCGTGTCAAGAGGGCCCGTTTGGGCGGCAGGTCCTTTTCTTATTTGGCTCCTTTATATGGGAACAAGCTGCCACACTATATCACGATCTGTGCGGATCATTTTAGTTTTAGGAAATTACTTAAGACAATTTTGTTATGAGCTAGCTGCGCTTGCTGCCCTGTTGCCTGATTGCTCCAAGCTACCCTTCGGGGTGATTCGATCGCGTTATAAATGACCTTAACATAACATACCCAAGGTTATTTTGTGTAATTATATGGATATATCCTCCACTCTCATTATTAAAAGAAAATAATCATTTCCTGAAACTGTTTTCTACTGAAAGATCAATTGCATTTTTCTTGTTTTCAGTTAAAAGAACAGCAGAGGAATTAGTAGAGTTTCACTCTTTAAATGACAAGCCCACAGCAGATGACAAAGATTAACAATATTTATTATCTTTAAGGAGTTTTGTACAGCACTAAAACATTGGCAATAAGCCACTTAAGAGTACCAGAATCCACATAAGCATCTGTGGTACTGCTTGATTGAACCTTCATTAATAGCCCTACACGTTAGAATAATTCCCCACTACTTACAGGGACCCAAAACATTTAAAATCCTTGGATAGATAGTTTAATACTCCCATTGGAGGCACTACACTACAAAACAGCTGTGCTACAGCTAGTTAAAGAATTCCAAGATTTATCGCGCAGGACTCTGCTTTCCTTAGGATGGACCTCTGGCATGGCTCAGTGATAGCTTTAGCTGTCAAGAAACAGTATTAGCACCAGAAACATCACCAACCCCAGCTAAGCCTCTCAATCCCCACCTGTTTGGCGTTGTAAAGACAGCGATGTAATGTACTGCGATCTAATTGATCACGTTGTTACATCATACATCCCATCCGTTTGGGAGTGCAAGGAAATGGATACTTCTTGTTAAAGGAGATATCACAGGTCCTTGATGGAAACCTACAGAAATTTGCTGACAATCTACTGAAAGACCATAAAATAGATTACGAAGAGGTGGCAGAAGACAGTCTTCTCCTTTCTTGTCTGGTGATCAGTGCTGCCATCGATTTTGCCGACCTTGCGGCATTCGGTTATTGTCATGTGATTACTCTTAGAAGATTTTCCTAGGTGTGCCGAGCAATCTTGAAACCAGATCCCCATTTAAAAATCTGGCTTGCCTCTCTTTCGTCAGTACACAGAGGACAGGTGTATGAAAGTTGAAGCAGAAACATTAAAAACTTGCTTGTTCAGAGGAATGGTGTAAATTCTTTACTCCCAATTAAGCACAGAGATCACAACTAGTACCAGCGCCAGAGAGTTCAATCCTGTTATTGGTCGTACCAGCCTCACCACCAACGGCAAAAACACAGATATTCTTTCAACAAGAGGCGAAGATTGAGAGACGTCCTCTACCCAGTCCTAGTCTGCCAGGGCATCCATTTCCTAACTCTAGATAATGGCTCTCTTATTTCCTCCCTTCCTCTATACTGCACTCCAGGGTGAGGGGTTGTGTAATGCAGTATTTCATAGAGTGACAAAACTTCACAAGCGACAAGTGAGTGCCGGCGTTTGTGGAAGATGGCTACTTGCTTATATTTAAAGGCACACCTGTGACAGAGGGTCTAAGAATAATATGTCTGAATTGAGCAGGGGAACTGCCTCACTGGTGACTAAGCAAGCAACAGAACCAGACTTCCTGGCAAAGTCCCTTTGATGAACTGGTCTTTCTTTACTCTTTCACCCCTGTTCCAGTGTTCGCATCGTCCTATCGAAACTGTGGCACTACCAAGCAAACATGATCCTCTTTGCTCCTAAATGGCTCAGGCAGTGGTAGTTCCCGACCTCCTTTAAATGCCTCTAAAACCGCACAGGAGTCCTCCACGTGTATCAAACATTTTGACCAGACATCAGTGCCAGCTGTTACACCCTAAACTGATATCCTTGGCTTTGGCAGTGTAGCTCCTGCAGGCAGAGTATTGTCAAGTTAAATCTGTCTCAAGCATGTTTAGGAGTCCTTAATGAAGCTGCTAAGCCATCAACAAGAATACAATAATATGGCATATGTTCTGTTTATAGTTTCAGCAGCAGGCAGGTCAAAACTCTATTTTCGACTGAGATGATCACTTCTTACTATACTTGCTCTACCTAAATTTGGCTAAGCTGCCATTTGCTTCGATAAAAGTCCAGTTCATTGCAGAATCTCTGAATGAAAACAGCCTTTTTTTGTTGTGAATGTTTCTGCACCTATAGTTACCTGCAGGCTATTTAAGCTGTTTAGCCCAGTACTGTCTTTCAAACTAACCGAGTGCTTATGATAACTTATCTGCCTTTTTACCTAGGGTACATTCAGAATTTTACATTAACCTCTCTGTTATCTTACCAGTATTATTTTGTTATACTACCTCTGTGAAAGAGTGCTCTCTAGAGATACGTTTAGTCTCGTAGTTCTGGCTAGATAGACTAAATCTTTGAGGACCATTTGTTTTCAAATATCCTTTATGTACCGGTGTGGCTACTTCTAAGTAATATGTTTTCCACTGAATTTTTTCGTACATTGCCCTTTATGATCAACTGTCTAATAAGTCGCTTCTTGGCAGGCATTTTTCTTCTCTTTTTGGCATTCCCATTGTGAAGGCAGCAGGGTGCACAAAACCTGGAATCTTGCATCCTTTATTGGTTCCTATTCTAAACCTCAACAACCCTTCACAATTGACAGTTCTTCATAATATCCAAATAATTATTTCAAATTCCCTGGCAAGAAGAGCTGCAAACAGTTCTACTAATTTCCTTTCCACCAGAGACTCTTTACAGTTTGCAATAGTATGATTATGCACCATAACCTTTTTGAACAGCATTACATGGGATATTGGTGCACTTACAGAGAACTTCATTATGTCAGAGGACATTTGAGATGGTCTTTGGGTTTCCTTTTTCTTCAAACCAAGCCTCCGTAGTCATGCTAGGATTTCAATGAGAACATGCCCATTTCTAATATCAGAAAGAAACAGTTAGTTATAGATTCCTTACCTTAGAATTACCCCAAGGCGTCAGACTGTATCCGGAAAGTTTTTCGTCAGCAGTACCCCTGCGCGTCGGAAGGTGGCGTCGGTCGACTCCGCGTTCGGCGTCGTGGTCGCCGGGATGACGTCGCGGTAGCTACATAGACGCAGCTCTCGCGCGCTGACATCAGTTCTTTCTTTTTCGCGCCAGTAAGCGCAGATCTGGAGAGAGCGGTACCCCCAGTCATTTTTTGACTGAGCTTTTTTCTCGACTTTTGTCGACTTCGTTGTTTTCTGAGTCCATCGACTCCTGGTGCACGAGGGATGCCCGGCTTTAAGGCTTGCGGTTCCTGTAACCGACTGATGTCGGTGACGGATCCGCACCGCGCATGCCTCTACTGCCTGGAGCGCTACAACGACCCCAAGTCGTGCTCTGACTGCCAGACCATGGTCCCGAAGTCTTTGCGGGAGCAGTCCCGAAAGCTCCTCGAGGCCCGGCAGTCGGCTCCGCGTCACTCAAGGTCGCGGAGGAGGTCGAGGGACCAATCGCGGAGCCAACACCATTCTTCGACGAAGTCTTCGCACTCGGGGTCAGGTAAGTCGAAGCACAAAAAGAAGTCGAAGAAGCATCGTTGCTCTTCGACTTCTCCCCGTCGGCCGACGCGACGAGGGATGCGGGTGGTGCCCCTCCCACGGCTCCGAGTGCAGAGCCCATAGGGTCGACTCCGGGTTTCCCCCCCTTTCTGGGACCGGGAGCGACCCCTGCCCAGCTTCGTCAGTTCTACGAAGCGATGCACACCATCTTTGGGCAGCCCGACTCGGCTGGGGGCCCTGGGCCTTCGGCGGCTTCGGCCTCGTCGCCGCAGGGTCCCCCTGGATCCAGGCCTGGATCCGGATCGACGCCGGTCGACCTCGTTACGCCTCCCCCGGGGCAGATTCCACCGCCACCACGTCTGCCACCGGCTGTGTCCCCAGCCGACGTCGACCCCGGCCTCCACCTCGAGGTAGACACGGAGTCGGACCGGCGTCGACCGATGCCGGATCCGACGCCAGCGGCTACTTTTGTGCCCCTGTTCTACCCTGGCTCTTTGAGACCAGATTGGCAACCAGAGGAGGGTGAGAAGGACTGGGAGGGGTCTGGGGACCCTTTGACCGACCAGTTTGTGTACGAACAGGACTGGCGAGAGGAACTGGGGGAAGCCAGTGGTCTGGATACCTCCCCAGACCTTGGCATGTTGTCTCCTCCTACCATGGCTATGGAGGAGGGAGCGTCATACGCAGTGGTGTTGCGTAGGGCGGCCGAGGCTCTCCACTTCGAGCTACCTACGGTGGCAGTCAGGACTACCCTCCTGACAGAGATCCTTCAGCCGGCAGCGAGCTCTTCGGAGCCCCTGCTGCCGTTTAATGAAGCCCTCACGGACATCCTTGGGCATGTGGTCCAGGCCCAACACAGGGGCTCCTGTGGACAGGATGATTGCCCGACGCCACCGCCCGGCCCCGGGCGACCCCACTTTCCTCTCCTAACACCCCACCCCTGAGAGCTTGGTGGTCCAAGCCTCCACTTCCAAAGGCGCCTTCCCTACCGCTCCGCCAGATAGGGAATCCAAAAAGCTGGACCACCTTGGGAAGAAAATGTTTTCTTCTGCCAGCTTGGGACTGCGGTCGGTAAACACTACTTGTCTGTTGGGCCGTTACGCCCACTCTGTGTGGGATACGGTGGCGCAGGTGCTGTCCCAGTGCCCGGAGGAGGCCCGGGCCGTACTCTCCCGTGCAGTTGCCGAGGGGAGAGACGCAGCGAAGTTTACCATCCGCTGTGGGCTGGATACTGTCAACGCACTTGGCAGGACGATTTCCACGTCAGTAGCCCTTCGACGCTACGCCTGGTTACGTTCGACTGGTTTTTCCGGGGATGTCCAATCCACCCTTATGGACATGCCCTTTGATGGCCGTCGCCTTTTCGGCGACAAGGCAGACAACGCGCTAGAGCGCTTGAAGGACTCTCGGGCTACGGGCAGGTCCTTGGGCCTCTCCACCACCCGCCATGCGCAGTCTGCCTTTCGCCTCTTTCGTGGCTATGGAAGGGGTGCCCCGCTACTTCCCGCCCAGAGCCACAGGCCGGCGCAAGCTTTTCAGCCCCAGCGCGGCCGGGGACGTGGGAACCACCGCCTTGGTTCTGGGGGCCAGCGGGCAGGCCAGTCCACCAAAGCCCCCTCTGCAGCAGCAGCCTCCAAACCCTCCTAGTCCAACCTTTCAGGGCCACCAAACGCCAGTGGGCGGCAGGATCCGCCATCACCTCCCCCGCTGGCGCACCATCACGCTGGACACGTGGGTTTTGCAAATAGTCCGAAGGGGCTACTCCCTCCCCTTCGAGAATACCGCTCCCTCTATGCCTCCTCAGTACCATCGCATGTCGGAAGATCACCTGGCCCTTCTCCAACAGGAAGTTTCGGCACTCTTGACCAAGGGTGCCATTGAGCGCGTTCCTGCCCCAGAAGTAGGTCGTGGTTGCTATTCCCACCACTTTCTGGTGCCCAAGAAGGACATAGGCCTGCGTCCTATCTTGGATCTCAGGAACGTCAACCGCTTCCTCCGGAAGGAGAAGTTCAAAATGTTGACGCACGCGGAGACTGGATGGTAGCGTTGGACTTGCAGGACGCTTACTTTCACATCCCCGTCCTGCCGGCCCACCGGCGTTACCTGCGGTTCACGGTAGGCCACGAGCACTTTCAGTTTACCGTGCTCCCCTTTGGTCTTACCAGTGCCCCTCGGGTGTTCACGAAAGTGATGGCGGTGGTCGTAGCTCAACTGCGCAGATCAGGGGTTTCAGTCTTCCCCTAGCTCGACGACTGGCTGTTGAAGGCGGGCTCGCCCCAGGCTGTCGTCTCCCATCTCCAGACTACAGCCGACCTCCTGCATTCGCTGGGGTTCTCCATCAACGTGCCGAAGTCACACCTGACCCCCTCTCAGAAGCTCCTCTTCATCGGAGCGGTTCAGGACTCGACACAGTTTCGGGTTTATCCTCCCGAACAGCGAGTCCTGGATATTCGGGCTATGATTCCGATCTTTCAGCCTCTAACCCAGGTTTCGGTCAAGATGACCCTGAGGCTGCTGGACCTCATGGCCTCCTGCATCCTGCTGGTAGATCATGCCAGGTGGCATATGCGGGCTCTGCAGTGGGACCTGAAGTTCCAGTGGGCGCAGCATCAGGGGAATCTGTCAGATTGCGTCCAGATCTCGGAGGGCACTGCATACCAATTGCAGTGGTGGCTAACGAACCAGGTTTGGGTCGACGGCAGATCCCTCTCCCTTCCTCAACCAGAGTTCACAGTGGTGACCGAGCATCACTTCTGGGATGGGGTGGCCACATGGGGGAGGTGGAGATCAGAGGCCTCTGGTCTCCGGCGGAGTCCGGGCTCCACATCAACCTTCTGGAGCTTCGGGTGATTCGTCTTGCACTCAAGGCATTCCTTCCCTCTGTCCGGGTAAGAGTAGTGCAGGTGTTCACGGACAACACCACCGCCATGTGGTACTGCAACAAACAAGGTGGGGTGGGGTCATGGACCCTATGTCAGGAGGCCCTCCGCCTCTGGACATGGCTGGAACATCAGGGCATTTCCCTTGTGATTCAACACCTGGCAGGTTCCTTGAACGCCAGGGCAGACGAACTCAGCCGCAGGTGCATGATGGATCACGAATGGCGTCTTCGCTCGGAGGTGGTGCAAGGTCTCTTTCAGCATTGGGGAGAGCCTTGGTTAGATCTACTCGCCACCGAAGAGAACGCGCAATGTCAGCTGTTTTGCGCGTTGGCATTTCCAAGGCGGCACTCGCTAGGCGACGCCTTTCGTCGCAAGTGGAGTTGCGGTCTTCTATACGCCTTTCCACCTATACCACTTCTGCCCAGAGTGCTGAAGAAGATCAGGCGGAACCGGGCCCAAGTTATTCTTGTGGCTCCGGATTGGGCACGAAGAGTCTGGTATCCCGAGCTGCTCAACAGGGCCATCGATCCTCCCATCCGACTGCCTCTTCATGAGGATCTTCTGTCACAGCAGCAGGGGACGGCCCTCCACCCGAACCTATCCAGTCTCCACCTCCTTGTGTGGAGATTGAGCGGTGGCAGTTGACGTCGTTTGACCTGCCTCCCGAAGTCTGTGATGTTATCTTGGCAGCCAGGTGTCCCTCCACTAAGACGGTATACGCCTGCCGATAGAACAAATTTGTGGCATGGTGCACAGCAAAGGCTGTGGATCCCCTTTCCGCCCCTCTTTCTGAGGTCCTCTTGTTCCTCCTTTCTTTGGCCCAGTAGGGCTCTGCTCTGGGCACTATCAAGGGCTACCTCTAGGCCATTTCAGCCTTTTTTAGGCTTCCTGATCAGCCTTCTCTTTTCAAGTCCCCTGTTGTAAATAGATTCCTTAAGGGCATTACTCATCTTTTTCCTCCTGTTCCCTTCGTAATGCCCCAGTGGGACTTGAACTTGGTTCTTACCTACCTTATGTGTGCTCCCTTTGAGCCACTACATAACTGTCCTCTCAGGCTTCTCACTTTGAAAACTGCCTTACTGGTGGCCATCACCTCTGCTCGCAGGGTGAGTGAGCTCCAAGCACTTTCTTCCAAGCCTCCTTTTCTAGCTGTTCATCCGGACAAGGTTGTCCTAAGAACTAGACCTTCCTTTCTTCCCAAGGTGGTTACTTCTTTCCACATTGGCCAAACCATCACTTTGCCCACCCTTCTTTCCGCCTCCGCATCCTTCAAAGGAGGAAGAGAGGCTCCACCGTCTGGATCCAAAACGTGCGCTTTCCTTCTACTTGGATCGCACAAAACAATTCCGAGTGGACGACCAGCTCTTTGTTGGTTACGTGGGCGCTAAGAAAGTTCGGGCCGTGCACAAACGGACCATCTCCAGGTGGGTCGTTCTGTGCATCAAAGCCGGCTATTCTTTGGCAATGAAGGAGCCTCCAGTGGGGCTGCGCGCCCATTACACCAGGGCGACAGCAGCTATCACTGCTTTGGGACGAGGAGTCCCCCTCAATGACATCTGTCAGGCAGCTACGTGGGCATCGTTGCACACTTTTACCAAACACTACTGCCTGGACAGCCAAGTCCGGAGAGACGGCTTCTTTGGCCGTTCTGTTCTCCAGGACTTTCTGGTGTGAACTTAGTTCGCTGATCCACCTCCGGGGTTGGTATTGCTGGGGTATCTATTCTAAGGTAAGGAATCTATAACTAACTATTTCTTTCAGATGAACAAGTTACTTACCTTCGGTAACGATATATCTGTAAGAAACATAGGTTAGTTATAGATTCCCTACCACCCCACCGATCCTCCCCGTTCTGCGAACTGACTTCTAGGGTTAAGGACATCCTTTCAGGGCCCTAGTTTTGTGCACCAGTGGTCAGTGTCTTGCATGGCTCTGCTGGCGTGGAAAGTCGTGTACAGAACTGACGTCAGCGCGCGAGGGCGGCGTCTATGTAGCTACAGCGACATCATCTCGGCGACCACGACGCCGACGACGAACGCGGAGTCGACCGACGCCACCTTCCGACGCGCAGGGGTACTGCTGACGAAAAACTTTCCGGATCCAGTCTGACGCCTGAGGGGTAATTTATAAGGTAAGGAATCTATAACTAACCTATGTTTCTTACAGATATAGCGTTACCGAAGGTAAGTAACTTGTTCTTCACCGCCTGCATCATGGCATTTCCCAATCATCTTAAAACAGTTCTCCAAAAAATGTTTTTTTTTTTCTTTTTTAATTCCACTTCCATCCATTAAAAAGCTCACTTCATAAAAAATATTGGGTACAGTGTTACCGTTTTGTGCAGTAATAAGGGATTTGGTTGACTTTCCCCAAACTGGCTCCAATGAATAAGTTACTTCCGTGGATGAAAATGTTCTACTCAATCTAAGTACTCTGTTATTTATTTATTTTGGGTTAAAACCGTTTTCTGTTATTAGATATTCCCTTAGTATTTGCATATCTAATATCTGGAGCTATCTTGGATTTAAATCTCAAGCAGCTATTAGCATTCATACTTGTTAGATGTCACAAATCCTGAGACAGTTGACTAGTTCTTTTTAAATTTTAGTTGCAGTAAATGTGTTTGGACTGGGTGTTATGTTAATATTGAAGAAAACTGTATTTAAAGAGCTATTATTGGTTCTATGTTTAATATCTTATTTAAAAAAACACTCTATCACCTGGCTATTCCATCTTAAATGTATTTGGTACAGAGTGGTATTTAGAAGATATTCAGGTCCTCTGGGTGGCGCTGGCAACATTTGTCCTTAAAACCTCAAGCACCTCGTTTGGTCTGGTAGTTGTTGACTATGCTACCTTCAGGCTGTAGCCACCTGGAATATTGTCACTCCTATGGTACTCCATCTCTATTTTCTATTTTGTTATAATTAAGTATTACAATAGCTTTGTTTAAGAAAGAAGATGATTAAGTTTGTGAGGCCAGTTTTCTGTCCAACTTTAAGTTGTATAGAAGGTAACAAACCTGTTTTATTCCTTTTTATCTCCAGCAAATGTAGAAGGAATTGGGTCATTTTATTTATTTGTAGAGCACAAACTCTCAACCGGCGTTTCCTGGCAATAGAACTGCTAGTAAACATACAACACAGAAGGAAACAAGATAAAACGTAACAGGGAAAGAAAAAGCAGTAAACTAAGAAATAGAAAAGCTACACAAGGGGTGGAAAGGGAGTAGAAAGAAAGTGACAAAGAGAGAGCATCAGCAAAATGAATGGGTTAGTTTAGTCCAGGGTAAGGTTATTGTAGCATTTTGGCCCCAAGATCCCAAAGGAGCTTCACTCTTATGGGATTGAGAGCAGTGAAAAGGGATCCTGATCTAAGGAGTCTCCCTGGACAATAGAGGGGATTCAAATATGATAGGAGCTTGGGTCCCAGTGGACCATGCTAAGAATCTTGAAATGAATACACTGTTTGACCGGTAGTCAGTGCAGCGCTCTGTTGGTTTTAAGGTCTATGATTGCATTTTCAAAGGCTGACTGGAACGATTATATGCATATTTTGCCCCCTTTGCATCTTGGTTATTTGCAAGCCTGGGTGGCTGAGAAGAGCATAGCCACAGTCTAGCCAAGACAAATGGTTGAATTGATAACCCCTGCCCACTGTTGCAAGAAGACAAGGGGGAGAGTTTTCCTGAGGGTTTTAAGTGCTGCAAAGCAGGATGTCCATGTTATTGTGTGTTGGTATTGAGAGGTGTATGGACAGATATCTTGGTCAAACCAGTCTGTAAGATTTTTAGCTGTTGTCTCTGGGCTAATAGGGACCCTAAAGAAGGCCAATGATCCTCCAGCCTTACTGTCTCTGAAGATTAAAATGTTAGTTTTATCTCCATTCAGCTTGCATGGACCGTCTGGCAGTCCCTGAAGAGCAAGGGGTCAAGTGATGTAGTGTTGCTGAACTTCAAGAATGGATCTGTGTCATCTGGATTTGAGAATGGAAACCAAAACTCTTGATCATCTCTCCCAGAGGCTGAACATAGAAGTTAAAAACTATGAAGGGGAGTGAGGAACTCAACACTACACAGGCCATTCCATAAAGCGATATGAGGGCAGAGAGAGAGATTGTGTGAGCGTCTGTGCAAAAAAAAAAAAAAACAGCAAGAGGTCAGCATGTTGGCAAGATCCCTGACTGTGATAGTGACGGTAACTACGGTGACCATAGTGCCTTGTCCTTTCTGTAAGCCGTCTTGATTCCAGTCAAGAAGGTTGGAAGTTTCAATGTGACATCCTCTTGCTGTGCATATTATTTGCCTCTGGGGAGGTTCTAAAGGAGTGGGGTTTAGACCCTGCAAATGTTTTTGTGGTACCACCATGTAAGAAAAGTCCATGGAGTGTTATATGAGAAAGGGAGTGAAATTGCTTAATTCAGTTACACATGACATTGTGTATTTTGTGCTTGATCTAAGATCCCCTAAAATACGTAAAATGCATACTGAAGGACCACAACATGGTCTAGGTTTACCAAGTAAAGCATTTAGATCAGAAAAAGAACATTTGGAACTGAAAAGACAGACTTTGGGTTTCTTATTGCACAATATAGCAACATGACTCCACTGAATCTCCATCCTCCATGATTTCGGAGGATATCAAAGGTTTCGGTTCCATGACGAAAGGGCAGGCCAATGTGGTATCACAGACAAACATCCGAAGAGTAGTCCCTTGTATCTGTCCTCTCATGACTCATTTTCTGGAAATGAGTAATCTCCAGGGTTTCGACCGAAACGTACACCCAGGACTGGGACTATGCCTCCGGGTTTGGGGCAGTTACAGAACGGACCACCACACTATTGACCTCCAAAAGACACTGCTCACAGGCAAGTAGATCTTTCTTCCAGGGATTGGCCTCAGAAGGAGCCTCTGCTCCATGGAAAGGACCTGCTCCGAGCACCATGCCTCACTCGATGAACCACTTTTAAGAAAAGACGCCTTTCAGTGCCAGCCGCATCAGTGAAAAAAATTTGATGTCAAAAGCTACATTCAAGTTACAAAGAATTTCATAGCTGTGATGTCTGATTTTCGCCTGTTTAGACCACTAGTAAATGGGATGCTTGAGAAAATGAAGAAAGCTACAGACGCTGTGAAAGTCATGGAAGTTTTACAACACCAGCAGCAAAAGCATGTTTTTCTTAGGCCACGAACATGTGGAGTATCCGAAGGGGCATAGACCTTTACAAGTCAACACTACCGGATGCAGAAGCCTTTTCAGGAGGGTCAGCAAATACCAAAACATGGGCATTGTTCAAGTGGTGGAATCGGAGGCAATGGACACAACACAATTAGAGGTACACAATGGAGAGGCTCCTCTGCCACCAAGCAATCATTTCACACCTGTAACTCCACCCCTGATCATTTAACACCTGTCAGGGGATGACTAAGGTTATCCTTTCCTTACTAGCAAGACATCGCCTTTGATCGTCTGGTACTTTCCACCGTCGATTAGAGTTATTGCTTAGAATTTCACACCTCATCACCTAACATATCAACCATCGCCACATAACATCATAACTCTTGCTAGAGGAAATACAAGCTCTCTTACTAAGAAGCAATCCAACCAGTTCTTCAAAACCAAAAGGGTCAAGGTGTCTATTGTTTATACTACTCAACACCCAAGAAAGACAACACATTGACAGAGAACAATACTCAACCTCCATATATCAAATTTTCAGTATATACATCAAATAAATAACTATAGCAGCGCACCATCTAATCTTACTAAGGTATAGGTAAGTGAGCAATAAATATTTATTAGATGTAAGTTACAGCTGTGCAGCATCTAAAAGCTCCTAGATGTACAGGACCCAAATAAACGGTCCGGTACCATAAAGTCTCTCTGTTTTAGGCAGTTTCTTCCTGTTCCTGTTTACCGGCTAGATATGTGAGGTCCCCATATGTCACAGAATCTGGCCTATGGGACCTGTAGATCTGCAAAGTTTTCAGCCCACTCTCTGCTAGTAGCGACATTCTGTAACCAGTCCACAGGCTTGGGTGGATGGAGGAGGGCACCTCTCATCCAGGAGTACAGCCCTCATCTTTTTGCCAACAGTAGCATTACTGTCACCAGTCTCTTGGTTGGCTTGAGGAGTAGCTTGACAAATCCCAACAACACAATCAAAGGTGCACATTCAACTCTGGATTTAATAATATCACCAATAAGTTGTCACTTCCTCACATTACTTCCTGATTGGAAGGCATTCCCGAGCTAAATGGAAAAAACTTGCGGGTCATACGTACATCTCTCACAATGTGCTAATTTATCCAGGTCTATACTATGCAAATAACTGTCTGTTGAGAATGTATCAGTTTGTGTCTATAATTAATAGATATTAGCTTACTTTAAATAGAACAATACTTCCTTGTCTGTAGGATAATGTCCAGCCCCAAGTCTGTTTTCCATTTGTTGAGTACCTTATTATCTGATAGAGACATCTAGCTGCAGATTCCTTACCTTTGAGCATGATTTGCAGTACCCCTGCATGCCGATAGGTATTGTCGGTCGACTCCACGTGACGTCGTAGGCTTCGGGTTCATCGTCGTAATGAACCCCGCCCAGCTAAGAGAATTTTATGACGCCATGTGCACCATTTTTGGCCGGCCTGACCCTGCCCGTGCGCCTTTGAGTCCCGCAGGTCCAGCAGCATGAGACCCTGTGGGTTCGGCGCCTCCAGCGCCACAGTGTCCTTTTGGATTCGTTACTGCATCCGGACCGGTGCCGATCGCACCACATCAACCTTCCCCGTTGCCGTGTCTGATGGTGAGACCCTCGGCGTCACCGGCGGTGCCACCCCATCATCACTCCAGACAACACGGAGCAGAGTCGATGGATCCGTACTGCTCCATACCGTACACCTTGTCCTATTGTGAAGGGTTAGGAATGGATGATGATGATTGAGAGGGGTCACAGGATCCCTTAGATATCTGACAACCAAACCAAGAACTGGACTGGTATGAGGACCTGGGCATTGCCAGCGGCCTGGACACCTCCCCAGATTCTGGCATGCCGTCTCCTCCTAACCTAGCTATGGAGGAGGGGGCTTCTTTTGCAATGGTGCTGCATAGGGCTGCAGAGGTTTTGGACCTGCAGCTTCCTACAGTGGCAGTCAAGACTAATGTCTTGATGGAGGTTTTGCAACCTGGTGTCTTTACCTCGGAACCCTTGCTGCCTTTCAGCGAGGCCACTCGGCACCTGGTCCAAGCCCAGCTTAGGGGCTCCTGTGAATAGAACTATTGCCTGCTGCCACCTCTCTGCACCGGGCGACCCAGCTTTCCTCTCCACCCATCCCACCCCACAGAGCTCGGTGGTCCAAGCCTCCCCGTCCCATGGCGCGTTCCCTTCTGCACCCCCGGACAGGGAATCCAAAAGGCTGGACAGCTTCGGCAAGAAGATCTTTTCTTCCACCAGTCTAGCATTGGGGTCGGTAAAAACCACATGCCTCTTGGGCCGTTACTCTCATTCGCTATGGGATACGGCTGGGCAAGTGCTGGCCAGAGTCTCGGAGGAGGACCGGGCTCTCCTGTCCCAAGCTACAGACGGGTGAGAGATGCTGCGAAGTTTGCCATTCGATGTGCCTTAGACATGACAGACTTGCTTGGCAGAGCGATTTCCTTGATTATGACCGTTAGACGCTACACCTGGCTGAGGACGTTTGGCTTTTCGACGGATGTCCAAGCTAATCTCCCGGATATGCCCTTTGATGGCTCCCGTCTCTTCGGAGACAATTCATATGGAGCACTTGAGCGCTTCTAGGACTCGTGGGCTACGGCCAAGTCCCTGTGTCTGCATTTCGCCCCTTTTGTGGCTACGGAAGGGGCTTCCAACCACGCCAACCCTATTCCAGCCAGTGGACCCCGCAAGTCCAACAACCTCTGCGGGCCGTCAGACGTGGTTCACCCTGACCTCGCGGGTCGGGTGGCCAGAAGTCAGGTCAAGCCACAAACCCCTCCTCCACCGAAAAACCTTGATAGTCCGATCCGTCTGGATCATGGCCATCCAGTTGGTGGCAGGATACGCCATCACCTCCACCACTGGCGGGATATCACCTCAGACAGGTGGGTGTTGCAAATAGTCCGAAGGGGCTACTCCCTCCCCTTCGAAACAACCCCTCCCTCCATGCCTCCAACTTACGATCCGCTGAAGGAAGATCACCTGGACCTGCTCTGCGAGGAAGTCAAGACTCTCTTGGCAAAGTGAGCTATAGAGAGTGTTCCTAGTCCAGAAATAGGCTGTGGTTGCTATTCCCGCTATTTTCTGGTTCCAAAGAAAGACGAAATCCTTCGTCCTATCCTCGTCCTAAGAGCCCTCAACTACTTCCTCAAAAAGGAGAAGTTCAAGATGCTCACCCTTGCTCAGGTCCTCGCTGCCCTGGACCTGGGAGACTAGATAGTAGCGTTGGACTTGCAGGACGCCTATTTCCATATCCCCGTCCTGCCTGCCCATCGCCACTACCTGCGGTAGAGCACTTTCAGTTTACCATGCTCCCCTTTCACCTCACAAGTGCCCCTCAGGTGTTGACAAAGTTGATGGTGGTGGTCGCAGCCCATCTGCAGAGGTCAGGGGTTCCAGTCTTCGCCTACTTCGACGACTAGTTGTTGAAGGAGGTCTAGACCCAAGCATTCGTCTCTAACCTCCAGACTACGGTGAACCTCCTGCATTCATTGGGATTCACTATCAATGTGCCGAAGTCACACCTGACTCCCTCTTGGACACTCCCTTTCATTGGAGCAGTTCTAGACACGGTGCAGTTTCGGGCTTATCCTCCCGAGCAGCGAGTCCAGGATATTCAGGCTATGATACCGTTATTTCAGCCTCTATTCTGGATTTCATTGAGGATTACTCTGAGGCTGTTGGGCTTCATGGCCTCCTGCATTCTGCTTGAGGACCATGCCAGATGGCACATGCAGGCTCTGCAGTGGGACTTGACGTTCCAGTAGGCACAGCATCGGGGAAATCTCACCGACCTCGTTCAAATATCAGAGGGCGCCACGAATGACCTGCGGTGGTGGCTGACAAACCGCGATTGGGTCAGAGGCAGACCCCTCTCCTTTCCCCAACCAGATCTCACAGAAGTGACAGACGTGACATTTCTGGGGTGGGGCGGCCATCTGGTAGAGGTGGAGTTCCGAGGACTCTGGTCTCCAGCGGAAGCCAGGCTCCATATTAACCTTCTGGAGCTTTGTGCGATCCGATTGCCACTGAAAGCCGCCTTACCATCCCTCAAGGGAAGG
This sequence comes from Calotriton arnoldi, assembly GCA_963921515.1. Taxonomy (NCBI): domain Eukaryota; kingdom Metazoa; phylum Chordata; class Amphibia; order Caudata; family Salamandridae; genus Calotriton; species Calotriton arnoldi. The sequence goes on along the minus strand of CAWUFW010004739.1, from coordinate 604,471 downwards.
ATAGTTCAAGTGTTCACAGACAACACTACCACCATGTGGTACTGCAACAAGCAGGGCAGAGTGGGGTCGTGGACCCTCTGTCAAGAGGCCCTGCGTCTCTGGACTTGGCTAGAACAACAGGGCATTTCCCTGGTGGTTCAACATCTGGCTGGTTCTCTGAAGGCCAGAGTGGATGAACTCAGCCGTTGGTGCCTTGCTGATCACAAGTGGGGTCTCCATCTGGAGGTGGTGCATGGTCACTTTCAACAGTGGGGAGAGCCTTGGTTAGATCTGTTCGCCTCCGAAGACGACGGGCACTGCCAGCAGTTTTTTTGAGTTTCCAAGGCGGTTCTCGCTCTGCGACGCTCTTCGTCACGAGTGGAGCACAGGCCTTCTGTATGCCCTTCCACCCATACCACTCCTGCCCAGAGTGCTCAAGAAGATCAGGAGAGACCGAGCCCAAGTCATCCTGTGGCTCCGGACTGGCCACGGAGAGTCTGGTATCCCGAGCTTCTGCAAATGAGCATCGATCCTCCGATCAGGCTGCCTCTTCGGGAGGATCTTTTGTCGCAGCAGCAGGGGAAGCTTCTCCACCCGAACCTGTCCACTCTCCGCCTCCTTTGGTGGAGATTGAGACGCAACAGTTGAAAGCTTTTGACCTTCCTTCCGAAGTCTATGAAGTCATCCTGGCAGCCAGGCGTCCCTCCACAAATTCGGTATACGCGTGCCAATGGCAAAAACTTTGTAAATATTGTACAGAACGATCTGTTGACCTTTTATCTGCTTCCCTCTCAGACATTCTCCTGTTTATTCTTTCTCTGGCACAGCAGGGCCCTGCTCTGGGCACCCTAAAGGGCTATCTTTCAGCCCTGCCTGCTTTTCTGAGGTTGCGAGACCAACCATCACTTTTTAAATCCCCTCTTGTACAGAGATTTCTGAAGGAGCTCAGTCACTTGTTTCCTCCTTCACCTTTTATTATGCCCCAGTGGGACTTTAATTTGGGTCTCATTTTCTTGATGTGCGCACCATTTGAACCGTTGCACAACTGCCCCCTCTGGCTGCTCACTATCAAAACAGCTATTTTAGTGGCAGTAACGTCTGCCAGCAGGATGAGCGAACTGCAGGCTCTGTCATCTCAGCCTCCTTACTTGACCGTCTTTCCGGACAAAGTAGCACTCCTCACTAGGGCTTTCTTTCTGCCCAAGGTAGTAACACCTTTTCACATGGCACAATCCTTCACCCTGCCCACCTTCTATGCTCCTCCGCATCCTTCTAAAGAAGAAGAGTGTCTCTGCCGTCTGGACCCAAAAAGAGCGTTATTCTACCTTGATCGCACTAAAACGTTCCGGGTGGATGATCAGCTTTTCGTGGGGTTCAGCCTCCTGAAGGTCTTGAAGCCCATTTCACCAGGGCAAAGGCAGCCATCGCGGCTCTTCAACGTGGTGTCCCGATCCATGACATTTGCCAGACAGCCACTGGGCATCTCTGCACACGTTCGCAAAGCATTATTGCCTGCATAATCTGAAAGAGACACGTTAGTGACAGATTCCTTATTTTAGAATATCCTCAGGCTGGATCCGGAAAGTTTTTGCGTAGCAGTACCCTTGCGCGTCGGTAGGCGGCGTCGTGCGGCTCCGCGTCCGTCGTTGGCGCCGGGATGACGTCGCGGGCAGTACTTAGACGCCGCCCCTGCGCGCTGACGTCAGTTCTTCTTTTTTCCGCGCCAGTAAGCGCAGATCCGGGAAGAGCAGTGCCCTAGTCATTTTTTGACTAACTTTTTGGTGATTTTTCACTGTTTTCTTCGAGTCATCTCGGCTCCACGGTGTCGGTAGGGATGCCCGGCTTCAAGCCATGCGACGCCTGTGGTCGAATGATGTCGATCACAGACCCGCACTTAGAGTGTTTCTACTGTCTCGGCCGCGACCACGACACGAAGTCGTGTTCCGACTGCCGGTCCTTGCACCCGAAGGCTTTGCGAGAGCGGTCTCGAAAGCTCCTAGAGTTCCGGCAGTCGACTCCGCGCCGCACCAAGCCCCGGTCACGGGAGAGGTCGAGGGGCCGGTCGCGGAGTCCTCGCCCGTCATCGGAGTCCAAGTCTTCGCACTCCTCGGGTAAGTCGAAGCACAAAAAGTCTAAGAAGCACCATCGCTCTAAGACTTCGCCTCGCCGGTCTCGCGACTCGGCTGAGGCCCCTGTCGGCACCGTCCCCGCGGCTCCGAATGTGCCTGTGGCGCCGCCCCCGCATTACCCGTCCTTCCCGGGTTCGGGGGCGACTCCGGCCGAAATACAGGAATTCCTGTCGGCCATGGCACGCCTCTTCGGGCCTCAAGGCCCCTCCGGTGCGCCTTCGGGCCCCGCGGGCCCTAATGGGATTGCCCCGGCGCCGCCGACGACTCCGGTCCCGGCGCCGCCTGTCCCACCAGCCTCGCTCCCGGCTTCGACCCCGGCCTCGATCCCGGCTCCGGTGGTACCGCAATCCCCATCGACGCCGGTTGACCTAACCACGCCTCTGCCGACGCCGATGTCCCCGGTGCCGTTCCTGACGCCGCCCGGGGCTCCAGGCGGCGTTGTTCCACAGTTGTCTCCGGATCCGGACGCGGCGTCGGACCGACGTCGCCCGATGCCGGCTCCGGCGCCCATGAGACCTTGGGTCCCGGACGTCCCTCCTCCTCCTTATTTTCAACCTGAGGAGGACCAGGAGAGCTGGGAGGGGTCGGATGACCCTCTCACACAGCAGTGTGACTATGATCAGGACTGGGCAGAGGAACTTGGGGATGCCAGTGGTCTGGACACTTCCCCTGACACTGGCATGCTGTCTCCTCCTTCCGTGGCTACGGAGGAGGGAGCAAATTTCGCAACGGTGTTGCGTAGAGCAGCTGGAGCCTTACACCTCCAATTGCCTACAGTGGCTGTCAGGACTAACCTCCTGACGGAAGTGCTTCAGCCGGCAGCTACCTCCTCGGAGCCATGGCTGCCGTTTAATGATGCACTTTCTGACGTTCTTTTGGGCACCTGGTCCAAGCCCGCCACATGAGTCTCTTCACCTCCTATTTAGGCGGCCTGGCTCCTCTTGTGCGCCGTCGGGCCCTGTGGGTTCAGAAGAGGCCCCCAGTGGATTCCCACTGGGAGAGTCATCCTTGACACCAGTCAGGTCTCTTTAATCCGGTGCTGGATCCGAAGCGGCGCTGCCCATGAGACCGCACCCTTCTTCTGTACCCGCTACAGTACAGACTCTCCCGGAGCTACAGACGCCCCATGGCGGTGCCACCCCATCGTCATTCCCACCTCCAACACAGAGCCAGACGGGCATCGTCCGACTCGGGAGTCAACCTGGACAATGCCGTCAGAGTTGGAGCCTGTGCCTTTTTCATTCGACAGGCCTGGAGAGGGAGATATGGGAGGCGTCTGAGGAACCTTATGGATACCAGCATCCCCTAGATGACACTGAAGACAACTGAAATGAGGAACTGGTTAGACATCTCACCGGAACACTGGCTTGGTCTCTCCCCCCAACCGTGGCTACAGAGGAGAGTGCTTCATTCGCTATGGTGGTGCGAAGGGCGGCTGAGGTCTTGGACCTTCAGTTGCCTTCGTTAGCAGTCCAGACAAATGTCTTGACCGGTGCTTCAGCTGGGAGTTGACCCCTCCGAACTCTTACTCCCATTTAAGGAAGCCCTTGCCGATGTCCTTCTCGTGGCATAGTCCAAGCCCTGCACAGCGTCTTCTGTGCACAGGACTACTGCCTGCCACCATCGCCCCACTCCGGTAGGACCACAGTTTCCTCAACGAGCAGCCCACCCAAGAGAGCTCAGTGGTTCAATCTTTTACTTTCCGAGTCAACCCTGGTGCGTTCCCTACCACTCCACCGGATACGGAATCCAAGAGGCTGGATACCTTCGGTAAGAGAGTGTTCTCGTCCGCCAGCCTAGTACTGTTGTAGGTGAACACTGCATGCCTCTTGGGCCGATACATCCATATGATCTGGTTCTCGTTGCGCATGTGCTGCCAATGGTCTCGAACGAGGCAGAGCCATACTGTTGCAGGCAATTGTAGACGGCAGAGACAAAGCGAAGTTCACTATCAGATGTGGACTAGATACAACTGACTCCCTGGGAAGAGCAATTTCACCGTCGGTGGCTCTTGGGTGCCACGCCTGTCTGAGAACCACTGGCTTTTCAGGGGATGTCGAAGCTTTGTTCATAAACATACCCTTTGATGGCTCTTGCCGATTTGGTGAGAAGGCGAACTCTGCGCTGGGGCACTTCAAGGATAGCAGCGCTACAGCCATGTCCTTGGGCCTATACATGGCCCCTCACCAACCTTCGTCCACCTTCCGCCCCTTCTGTGGCTATGGAATGGGCTTCCAACTGCATTTTATTCCCTCCCAGCCATCAAAGCCAACAGGCTTCCCAAACTTTTCATGGCTGAGAACGGTGTTCCAACAGACCACGTGGGACCTTTAGCCAGAAGTCAGACCGGTCTACCACTCCCCAGCCAGCTGCAGCCTCCTAACCCCTCTAGTTTTCCGTCATACCACTACAAGCATCCAGTGGGAGGCAGGATACACCATCCCATGCATCACTGGCAGTCGATCACATCCGACAAGTGGGTTTTACAGATAGTCTAAAGGGGGTACTCCATCCCCTTCCTGGACACTGCTTCACCCATGCCACCCGGGTACGACCTGCTGACAGAGGACCATCCCACCTTGTTCCACTCAAAGTGTTGGCTCTCTTAGCCAAAGGAGCCATCGAAAGGGTGACCTCTCGGAAGTAGGTCTTGGTTGTTATCCCTGCTACTTTCTGGATCCAAAAAGGATGGAGGCATTTGTCCTGTCCTAGACCTGTGCCTTCTCAACTACTTCCTGCAAAAAGAAAAAGTTCTAAATGTTCACATTAGCGCAAGTCCGGTCTGCCATGGAGACTGGATGGTAGCATTGGACTTGCAGGACGCATACTTCCACATCCCCTTCTTGCCTGCTCACAGACGTTACCTGCAATTCACGGTGGGTCAAGAGCACTTTCATTCGTGCAAATGTCCAGAAAAGCATCAATTCAGTGAAGTCTCAATTACCAACTCATTCTTTCCTTATGCCGCCAAGTGACTCATCAAGTTGTCAGTTTTGGAATAACTGTCTCCCACTACAATCCCCATATCAGAGATCGGGTGCATCTCATAGTGATACCAGGATCTATCTATCTCCTCAAGACCGGCACCAAATGTCTCGGTTTACAAACGAAAAAGATATATTTTGTTTGGTAATTGCCACTTCGCTCAATTGATGCCTTATTTCTGGACTTATGTTCAAATTATTTAAGCGTATAAAATGAATACGTACTGAAGAAGTTCATTCTTGAACTAAACGTGTTGGCTTAGGCTTTATTATAAATGAAAATGAAAGGAAAGTAAGTATTTTATTTTTTGGAGTTTAAATGAAGAAGACACAAGAACTTCAGACATTACAATTGGACTTTTTCTTCGGGTGCACCACTATACTTGTGATTCTGTGCTTGTCTGCTATGCAGAGTTACCAGTGAGTAGCAGATACTACTTGGGGAGTGCACCGAGATTATAAATCTGGGAGGGTTGGGAGGTGCAAGGTGGTTTACCTAGCTTCTGTTTGTTGTTGTAAGTTCAGGAACGACCGGGACAAGGTAATTCTTGTGGCTCTGGATCAGTCTGGTATCCTGAGCTGTTGAGCATGAGCATCGGTCCTCCAATCAGGCTATCTCTTCAAGAGGATCTTCTGTCACAGCAACAGGGTAGGGTCTTGGACCCTAACCTGCGCACCCTCCGTCTTCTTGCGTAGAGATTGAGTGGCGACAGTTTACCGCTTTTGACCTTCCTCCCGAAGTTTGCGATGTTATTCTGGCAGCCAGGCGTCCCTCTACTAAGATGGTCTGCACCTGCCACTGGGACAAATTTGTAGCATAGATTCACCTGCCACTGGGGCAAATTTGTGGCATGGTGTGCATCCTGGAACATCATCCCTCTCTCTGCCCTCCTTTCTCAAGCACGGCTCTGCACATTCTACCAACAAATTAAAATGCTTGGTACATCTTTAATCAGGCTCTCACACTCCACATTTGTAAAAACAGTATGTGTATCTAGCTCTCTGAACTTAGAATAGTCAACATAGTTTATCCTAGTTTTCATTGCATATCAAATTTAAGATCTTTGCTGAGCAAATCACAGATTTCTTCCTCCAACAGACTCCCAATTATAGACGGGTGCAGATAATTTTTAGCGTAGGTTTTTGGCAGAGTCATTCAGCTAAACTCAAAACTTTGGATTCTCTAATGACTGCCCAAGAATCCTGGAGGCTCTCTTGTTTGAATTCTATCTTGGTTTCTTAATGCATCTTTTAGATCCACTCCCTGATCTACAAAACGTTTGCTATAGATGTTTTACTTGCTGAATTCACAAAATCAAAAACACTACAATCTTTATTCTAAATTCTCCACACTTTAGACTTCAAAGTGAAATTACTCTTTTGCAGTTTGGAAGCATATTGAAAGATGCCCCACCTGGTACACTTCTTATAGTGGAAATTACGTCTGAATCGTGTTCTTTTTTTGGTACCCATCTCCTCATTTACTTTTAATCTACAGTTTCAGACAATGTACATAATTTTTTATTTTATTATGGGTTTTATAGAGCTCTTGCAACCATGGGTACTTTGCCATGTTGTAGAGCTTTAAATGACAGTTGTTCCTGTAAAATAGTCTATTGACACAAGCTCTTATATTATGGGCATTGAATGTAGTGGCTAGCTTACAAATAGCAAATTAAACAAATCATATTGGATATGCCACATAATAGAATATACATGGAAATGGGCCACTTTACACCTTATACGGGAGATTGCAACTTTTGGTATTTGACCCTGAAGGGATCCGTACCTGTGACATAGCAGTAAGGTTCAAAGGTTATAGGGTCTGTCCTCAAAATATCCTTTGTAATGTTAACCTCCGTTAGATGTCTTTGCTTAAGTACTTGAGAAAATATTCCTTATTTTAACCAAATGACTATTGACATGAGAGAAAATAAGTTAGGTGTGGCTTTTCTTAATATGGTGAAAATGTATCAGCATTTGAGGGCAGTTGGTCAAAAACATTCACTAAGTTTCCATGCACAAAGTTGATAGTTACTATGCTTCTAAACCAGGACAGTTAACTTGACCGCTAAGAACTATGTACGCAGTTTACAGATGTTGATTTTACCGCCACATCGCAAAGTTGATTTCCAGTTTGTAATATGTTTTGAAATTTTAATTTGCGGGCTATTGAAAATGCGTGTCTTAATGGGTTTATGTTCTAACCTTAGAAATCAAGGGCAGGAACTGAAACAAACTTGGATTTCTTAATCTCCTAAATAGAACAAGAAATCAAAATGTGTATGCTTTTAAACTTTTCTTGAAATGAACCCATATTTATGAAATGACAAATGACAGAAACAGAAGTAAAAGACACCCAAAAAAATATGCAAGTTCAAGGTGAAGTGCTTAGTTGGATGAACGCTTTTAAGTGTCCTACAAATCATAATAGGATTTTGATGGCAGCGCACTTGGGCCAAACCAATAAATAAAGATACAGATGTGAAAAGGTGTGTTTGAAATCTGTCTAGTACCCCAACAGAAATAATGCCATGGCCAAAATAAAACAATGAGGACAAATGTCAGTGAATATTTTCAGGTTGCGAAACTCATCATTTTTTTCCCAGAGCACCTAGTGTACACAGTTTAATTGTCTGTGTACAATTTGTTTCTCTCCAGATTAGTGCCTGTCCCTTGACGTTAACCGAACCCTGTTTCCAAAATCGAACTAGACTAAACACTTGCATTTTGACCAGTGCTGACCTTGTGCAATTTAGTGAAGTACAAAATGTTCACAGATGCACTAGAGATCACACACGCGTTTTGCATTATGTCGAGTGCTTAGGACTAATGTCCACTCAACATAATTCCCCTGTTTGTCACCTTATTATTTTCCTGCTATGTAGTTGGGAAGTTCCCTTGGAAAAACCATTCGTTAAACCTGACGCAGTCAGTAGGTTTTGCTGGCTTTAGGACTCGGCGCACTTTACCACTGCTAAAGTGCTTGTGCTCTTTCCCTAAACATGGTAGCATTAGCTGGCATAGTTCATTTACTTTTAAGACCCAAGTAAAGTGCACTACATGTGCCCAGGGCCTATAAATTAAATGCTACCAGGGGCCTGCAGCACTGATTGTGCCACCCACTTAAGTAGCCCTTTAAACATGTCTTAGGCTTGCTACTGCAGAGCCTGTGTGTGCAGTTTACACTGTCATTTCGACCTGGCAAAATAAACCTTTGCCAGGACCAAACTTTCTTTTTAGTAATACATATGTCACCCCAGGAGCAGGGTGAAGTGTATTTAAAAAGGTGGACATGTCCTTTTAAGTTTTACATGTCCTGGTGGTGTAAAACTCGTCAATTCGATTTTCACTACTACAAGGCCTAGCTCTCCTATTGGATGACGAAGGAAATGTAATACGTCAACTCTAATGTCATCTAATACGGCGGATATAATCCCCACCTGGCAGTGTGTGAATCCGATGCGAGTACCGAGGAGGCACCTCCTCGGTACTCGCATTGGATGAATCTGATGCGAGTAACGAGGAGGCATCTCCCCGGTACTCGCATTGGATTCACACTCTGCCATGGTCCCAGAACAGGAACCACCACAACACTCCCTGTGGCGTTATTGGTGGGCTCTACCTTGGCAATATTAGAGATTCAGAAGACAAAGAAACTCTTGCCAAGAATAGTCACCCACATTTTATCTGTGCACAACACCGCTGAACCTCGGCTGGAGGTGGCACGATTTAATTTGATGTGCACAATCTCACACTGGAATTTAGCATACGTCCATTAGGTGGGGATTATATCCGCTGTTAAGAGAGAAAACTGCAGAAAACAGTCCTGAGGAAGTCGTAGGGTGACTTACCCACAGACGAAACACCTGTTGGCTGGCAGAAGAACTAATATCTAATTAAAGAAAAGACCTGGAGACTAGAAGGGCAACTGGATGACTATTATTCATGTTGATATATGATTGCCTGTGCTCAGAGATTTGTTTAATTGATTCACATTTATATTTGGGGATGCAGGGTTAATATCCCTTCTCTGTAGAGCACTGCACTAATATCATGCGACATTAATAGTTGTATATTGTGGATTGTGCGCCTAATTCCTTTATTCCCCCCACTAAGGTTCCTGACCCTGGTGCAACTCATGTGTTGGTGTTCCCCCAGTGCTACAGGGCCTTCCTACTGGAGCTAGGTCATGATATACTCCTAGCAGGTCATTTGGGGCAGAACTAGACCTTTGACAGGCTTGTCAACCACTTTTACTGGCCTCAAATCAGGAGGGCATCAGATGCGTTCTGCAGGTCCTGTCCTACCTTCCAGGCAAATGGCAAGTCAAAAGGGAAGCACAAGGCTCCCCTGCAACCTTTTCCTGTCATTGATACCCCCTTAGAAGGGGTGGGTAGCAACATCATTGGGCCTCTGGCCCCCATGACAGCCCGGGGCAACGGGTTCATCCTGGTCTTGGTGGACCATGTTACCTGGTACCCAGAGGCTATCCCTTTGAGACCAGTGACTGTGCCCGCAGTGGTCAGGGCACTGATGGGGATCTTTACCTGTGTGGGCTTCCCCAAGAAGGTGCTATTAGACCGTGGTGCCAACTTCATGTCAGGGTACATGAAGGCCATGTTGAAGGAGTCTTGGGTAACCTACACGTTCTCCAATCTTTACCACTCTCAAACCAATAGGACCTTAAAAGGCATGATAAATGGGCCTGTCGTATCCCATGAGGCAGAAGTGGGACGTCCTTCTATCATACCTTTTATTTGCCTACCGGAAGGTACCACAGAAGGTGGTTGGCTTCAGCCCCTTTGAGCTTCTGTACAGCACCCTGTGAGTGGACCTCTCAGTCTGGTGAAGGAGAGCCAGGAGCAAGCTCCCAGGAAGGCTCCCAAAGATGTGGTCAGCTACTTGCTGGCACTCTGTAACTAGATGAAACTCTTCTGGAAGCAAGTACAGGAAAATCTAGAATACAGCCAGGAGGATATAAAATGACCAAAATACCACTCTGGTCGATTTTCAGCCAGGTCAAAAATAGTGGGTTATGGAGCCTGTGAAGGTCAGGGCCCTATAAGACCCCTGGTCTGTGACTTGTGAGATGAAGAAGCGCAAGAGTGATATCTGAAAGAGACACGTTAGTGATAGATTCCTTACCTCAGAATATCCCCAGGCGTCAGGCTGGATCCGGAAAAGTTTTGCGTAGCAGTACCCTTGGCGCGTCGGTAGGCGGCGTCGTGCGGCTCCGCGTCCGTCGCCGGCGTCGTGATCGCCGGGATGACGTCGCGGGCAGTACTTAGGCGCCGCCCTGCGCGCTGACGTCAGTTCTTCTTTTTCCGCGCCAGTAAGCGCAGATCCGGGAAGAGCAGTGCCCTGGTCAATTTTTGACCATACTTTTGGTGATTTTTCACTGTGTTTTTCCAGCTTTCAGGTGTCGTAGGGATGCCCGGCTTCAAGCGATGCGGCGCCTGTGCGCGGATGATGTCCGTCACCGACCCGCATTGGGAGTGTCTCTTCTGCCTCGGCCGAGGCCACGACACCGAGTCTTGTCCCGAATGCCAGGCCCTCAACCCGAAGGCTTTGCGAGAGCGGTCTCGAAAGCTCCTCGAGGCCCGGCATTCGGCTCCGCGGAAGCCCCGGTCGCGTGAGAGGTCCAGGGGTCGCTCGCGGAGTGCACACCGGTCGTCGGCGTCGAAGTCTTCTTCGTCCGGTAAGTCTCGACACAAGAAGTCCAAGAAGCATCGTCGCTCTCGGACTTCGCCTCGCCGGTCTCGCGACTCGGCTGAGGCCCCTCCCGGCACCGTCCCCGCCCCCGCGGCCCCGGACTCTGCCTGTGGAGTCGCCCCCGTCATACCCCGCCCTTCCCGGGTTCGGGGGCGGATCCGGCCAAGGTACAGGAGTTCCTGTCGGCCATGGCCCGCCTCTTCGGGCCTTCAGGCCCTCCGGTGCGCCCTTCGGGCCCCGCGGGCCCTGATGGGGTTGATCCGCGCCGCCGGCGGCTCCGGCCCCGGGCGTGCGCCCGAGCCTCCAGCCTCGATCCCGGCTCCGGCTCCGGCCCCGGCCTCGATCCCGGCTCCACAACCCCCATCGACGCCGGTCGACCTCACGACACCTCCGCCGGCGCCGATGTCTCCGGTGCCGTTCTCGACGCCGCCCTGGGCTCCGGGCGGCGTCGTCCCCCAGTTCCTTCCGGCTCCGGACTTGGACCCGGAGCGACGTCGCTCGACGCCGGCTCCGGCGCCGATGGGACCTTGGGTCCCAAATGTCCCTCCTCCTCCTTATTTTGAACCAGAGGAGGACCAGGAGGACTGGGAGGGGTCTGATGACCCTCTGACACGCAACTGTCAGTATGATGAGGACTGGACAGAGAGTCTAGGGGAGGCCAGTGGTCTGGATACTTCTCCTGACACTGGCATGCTGTCTCCTCCCGTGGCTACGGAGGAGGGGGCCAATCTTGGTACGGTGTTGCGTAGGGCTGCTGGGGCCTTACGTCTCCAGCTCCCTACTTTGACGGTCAAGGCCTAACATCTTGACAGAGGTGCTTCAGCCGGCAGCCTCCTCTGCGGAGAGACTGTGCTGCCGTTTAACGACGCCCTCACGGACGTTCTTTGGGCGCCTGGTCCAAGCCCAACACAGGGGCTCCTGTGGATCGGAACGTGTCACGACGCCATCGCCCGCTCCGGGCGACCCCTGTTTCTTTCTGTCCACCCCACTCCTGAGAGCTTGGTTGTCCAAGCCTCCGCTTCCCAAACCGCCTTCCCTACCGCTCCTCCGGATAGGGAATCCAAACGCCTGGATCAGTTTGGGAAGAAAGGTTTTTCTTCCTCCAGTGCTGGCTTGCGGTCCGTTAACACCGCTTGTCTTTTGGGCCGATATACCCACTCTCTGTGGGATTCGGTGGCGGATGTTTTGCCCCAGTGCCCTGAGGAGGTCCAGGCACTGCTTTCCCGCGCCATTGCGGAAGGAAGGGATGCGGCCAAATACACTATCCGTTGTGGCCTTGACACCGCCGACTCGCTGGGCAGGTCGATTGCAACGACGGTGGCGCTCCGACGCCACGCCTGGCTAAGAACCACTGGTTTTTCAGGGGATGTCCAGAATACTCTCATGGACATGCCCTTTGATGGAGTCGGTCTTTTTGGGTCCAAAGCAGACCATGCGTTGGAGCGCTTTAAGGACTCACGGGCTACTGCCAAGTCCCTGGGCCTTTCTGCTACACGCCCTCCGCTGCCTTCTGCTTTTCGCCCCTATCGTGGCCACGGTAGGGGCGCCCCTTCACGTCAGCAGCCCAGCCACCGGCCCGCGCAGCAGGCGTCTTCGCGTGGCCGAGGACGTGGATTCCGCCGTGGCGGATCGGGCAACCAGCGTGCGGGTCAGGCCACCACCTCCAACCCGTCCGCGGCCTCCAAGCCCTCCTAGTCCCTCCTTTCAGGTGCACAGCACGCCAGTAGGGGCAGGGTCCGCCATCACCTTCCCCACTGGCGCACCATCACCTCGGACAGGTGGGTCTTGGACATTGTCCGAAGGGGCTACTCCCTCCCCTTCGAGACCACCCCCCAGCCATGCCACCTCAATTCCACCGCATGTCAGGGGATCACTTGGTGCTTCTACAGAAGGAAGTCACGGCCCTCTTGACCAAGAGGGCCATCGAGCATGTTCCGACCCCAGAAGTAGGGCGTGGTTGCTACTCCCACTACTTTCTGGTGCCCAAAAAGGACAAGGAGGACATGCGTCCTATCTTGGACCTCCGGAACGTCAATCGCTTCCTCCGGAAGGAGAAGTTCAAGATGCTCACCCTAGCTCAGGTCTTGACTGCCCTCGACCCTGGAGACTGGTTGGTAGCGTTGGACTTGCAGGACGCGTATTTCCACATCCCCGTCCTGCCGGCCCACCGGCGTTACCTTCGGTTCACGGTAGGCCCCGAGCATTTTCAGTTCACCGTGCCCCCTTTGGCCTTACCAGTGCCCCTCGGGTGTTCACGAAAGTGATGGCGGTGGTCGCAGCTCATCTGCGCCGGGCAGGGGTTTCAGTCTTCCCCTACCTCGACGACTGGCTGCTGAAGGCGGGCTCGCCCCAGGCAGTCGTCTCCCACCTCCAGACTACGGCCGAACTCCTGCACTCGCTGGGGTTCTCCATCAATGTGCCGAAGTCGCATCTAATTCCTTCTCCACAGCTCCTTTTCATCGGAGCAGTTCTGGACACGACGCAGTTTCGGGCCTATCCTCCCGAACGGCGAGTCCGGGATATTCAGGCTATGATTCCGATCTTCGGCCTTTATCCTGGGTTTCGGCACGGATGACCCTGAGGCTGCTGGGCCTCATGGCCTCCTGCATCCTGCTGGTCAATCATGCCAGATGGCATATGCGGGCTCTGCAGTGGGACCTGAAGTTCCAGTGGGCGCAGCACCAGGGCAACCTGTCCGATCACGTCCAGATCTCGGAGGGGACTGCAAAACAGTTGCAGTGGTGGCTCTCGAACCGGCAATGGGTCATGGGCAGATCCCTCTCCCTTCCCCAGCCAGAGCATACAGTTGTGACGGACGCGTCCCTTCTGGGATGGGGCGGTCACATGGGAGAGGCGGAGATCAGAGGCCTCTGGTCTCCGGCGGAGTCCCGGCTCCATATCAACCTTCTGGAGCTCCGGGCGATCCGGCTTGCACTCAAGGCATTCCTTCCCTCTGTCAAAGGGAAGGTAGTGCAGGTGTTCACAGACAACACCACCGCCATGTGGTACTGCAACAAACAGGGCGGGGTGGGGTCTTGGACCCTTTGTCAGGAGGCTCTGCGCCTCTGGACATGGCTGGAACATCAGGGCATGTTCCTGATGGTTCAACACCTGGCAGGTTCTCTGAACGCCAGGGCGGACGAACCTGCAGCCGCAGGTGCATGATGGATCACGAATGGCGTCTTCACTCGGAAGTGGCGCAAGGACTCTTTCTACAGTGGGGAGAGCCTTGGTTAGATCTATTCGCCACCGAAGAGAACGCGCAATGTCATCAGTTCTGCGCGTTGGAATTTCCAAGGCGGCACTCGCTCGGCGACGCTTTTCGTCGCGAGTGGAGTTGCGGTCTGTTGCACGCCTTTCCGCCTATACCACTTCTACCCAGAGTGTTGAAGAAGATTCGGCACGACCGGGCCCAAGTCATTCTTGTGGCTCCGGACTGGGCTCGAAGAGTTTGGTATCCCGAGCTACTCAATATGAGCATAGATCCCCCGATCCGTCTGCCTCTTCGGGAGGATCTTCTGTCGCAGCAGCAGGGGACGGTCCTCCACCCGAACCTGTCCAGTCTACACCTGCTTGCGTGGAGATTGAGCGGCGGCAGTTGATTCCTTTCGACTTGCCTCCCGAAGTTTGTGATGTGATTCTGGCAGCCAGGCGTCCCTCCACTAAGGTGGTATACGCCTGCAGGTGGAACAAATTTGTGGCATGGTGCACAGCAAAGGCTGTGGATCCCCTTTCTGCCCCTCTTTCTGAGGTCCTTCTGTTCCTTCTCTCTCTGGCCCAACAGGGTTCTGCCCTGGGTACCATCAAGGGTTATCTTTGTGCTATCTCGGCCTTCCTCAGGCTCCTGATCAGCCCTCCCTTTTCAAGTCCCCTGTTGTTAACAGGTTCTTAAAAGGCATTACTCACCTCTTCCCTCCTGTTCCGTTTGTAATGCCTCAGTGGGACTTGAACTTGGTTCTTACCTTTTTAATGTGCGCTCCCTTTGAGCCTCTGCATAACTGTCCTCTTCGTCTTCTGACTCTAAAGGCAGCCTTTCTGGTGGCCATCACCTCCGCTCGGCGGGTGAGTGAGCTCCAGGCTCTTTCTTTGCAAACCTCCCTTTCTGTCTGTTCATCCAGACAAGGTTGTTCTTCGGACGCGTCCGTCCTTCTTGCCAAAGGTGGTTACTGCTTTCCACATTGGGCAGACCATCACTTTGCCCACCTTCTTTCCGCCTCCGCATCCTTCCAGAGAGGAAGAGAGGCTCCACCGTCTGGACCCAAAACGTGCGCTCTCCTTCTATATCGACCGCACGAAACACTTCCGGGTGGATGACCAGCTCTTTGTTGGCTACGTGGGCGCCAAAAGGTCGGGCGGTGCACAAGAGGACCATCTCCCGCTGGGTTACCTTGTGCATCAAGACCTGCTATTCTTTGGCTAAGAAGGAGCCTCCTGTTGGGCTGCGTGCCCATTCCACCAGGGCAACGGCTGCTACCACGGCCTTGGGCCGCGGTGTTCCGCTGCCGGTTATCTGTCAGGCAGCTACGTGGGCCTCGCTGCACACGTTTACTAAGCATTACTGCCTTGACAGTCAGGTCCGGAGGGACGGCTTCTTTGGCCGTTCTGTCCTCCAGGACTTCCTTGTCTGATCTTTGTTCGCAGACCCACCACCGGGGTTGGTATTGCTGGGGTATCTATTCTGAGGTAAGGAATCTATCACTAACGTGTCTCTTTCAGATGCACAAGTTACTAACTTGTG
Organism: Calotriton arnoldi; assembly: GCA_963921515.1. NCBI lineage: Eukaryota > Metazoa > Chordata > Amphibia > Caudata > Salamandridae > Calotriton > Calotriton arnoldi. Next base: position 588,926 of record CAWUFW010004739.1, on the reverse strand, counting down.
TAACGATATATCTGTAAGAGACAGTAGTTAGTGATAGATTCCTACCGCCCACCCTATCCTCCCCGTTCTGCGAACTGATTTCTAGGGTTAAGGACATCCCTTTCAGGGCCCTAGTATTTTTCAGACACCTGTGTCAGCTTCTTGCATGGCTCTGCGTTCCTGGCGCGGAAAGTCGTGTACAGAACTGACGTCAGCGCGCAGGGGCGGCGCCTAAGTACTGCCCGCGACGTCATCCCGGCGATCACGACGCCGACGACGGACGCGGAGCCGCACGACGCCGCCTACCGACGCGCAAGGGTACTGCTACGCAAAACTTTCCGGATCCAGCCTGACGCCTGGGGATATTCTGAGGTAAGGAATCTATCACTAACTACTGTCTCTTACAGATATATCGTTACACAAGTTAGTAACTTGTGCATCACCTACTTGGTGTACTTCAAGACTTCCAGAAACCCTTTAAGGGTCCTACATGTCAATTGCCTCAAGCCCTACTTTGAGAGGTCGGAGTTAACCATGCTTCTAGTCACAGATGATGGGGTGGAGGAGAGTGAGCCTCTGCCCAACCTCCTTTTTTCCGAGGAGCAGGATGGGTCATAAGAGGATGTCGGCCTCTTCACTACACTGACCCTAGCACAAAAGAGAGACTGCCGCCAGTTGTTGGGGCAGTTCACCTCACTCTTCTCCCTTACCCCAGGGCTCACTACCTGGTGTACCCATGATATTGACTCTGGGGGCAGCATGCCTGTGAAGAGTAAAATCTACAGGTTATCTGATAAAGAGAGTCCGCATTAATGAGGTCTCCAAGATGCTGGAGTTGGAGATTATTGAGCCCTCAAACGGACCTTGGTGCAGCGTAGTGGTGTTGGTCCCCAACGCTGCCCCTCCAGGTGTCACTCCAGAACTTAGATTCTCTATGGACTACTGTCGGCTCAATGCAGTCACCAAGACGGACACACAACTTATCCCCAGAGCTGATGAGCTCATAGATCAGCTAGGAGCTGCCAAGTTCCTCAGCACGTTTGATTTAATGTCTGGGCACTGGCAGATTGCCTTGACCGAGGGGGCCAAAGAGTTTTGCATTCTCTACTCCAGAAGGGCACTTCCAGTTCTGGGTAATGCCCTTCGGGTTGAAGATTGCCCTGCCACCTTCCAGAGGTTTGTCAACCAGGTCCTGGCTGGGTTGGAGAACTTCAGTGCCACATATCTGTATGACATTGCGGTCTTCAGTTCAAGCTGAGAGGACCACCTGTGCCACCACAAAGAAGTGATTCAGACTCTGTAGAGGGCAGGCCTGACTATCAAGGAGAATAAGTGCCAGATAGGGCAGGGGTCAATGGTCTACTTGGGTCACCAAGTGGAAGTAAGGCAAGGTGCAGCCCCTCCGGGCCAAGACTTACACTAATCTGGCTTGGGAACCCCCAAAGACCCAGACAGAGGTGAGAGCCTTCTTAGGCCTCACTGGCTACTACAGGAGAATTGTCAAGGGGTATTGCACCATTGTTGCAACCTTGAATGAGCGGACTTCCAAGAACCAGCCACGTCAGCTGATCTGGACAGAGGTGTGCCACAAAGCTTTTGACACCCTGAAGGAGGCCATGTGCACAGCACCCGTGTCCAAGGCCCCCGACTTCCCCCGAAGAATTAATTGTGCAGACAGACACCTGTTAGCATGGCATAGGGGCTGTGCTCTCAGCTAAATTAAGAGGGCCTCAATAAACCTGTAGTCTTCATCAGTAGACGGTTACTTCCCAGGAAACAGAGATGGAGTGCAATTGGGTCGGAAGCCTTTGCTGTTGTCTGTGCGCTGAAGAAGCTAAAACCCTACCTGTTTGGTGCTCACTTGCGGGTTCAGACAGACCACAGAATCCTCAGATGGTTAATGCAGATGAGGGGTGAGAATCCCAAACTGTTGAGGTCATCTATCTCCCTACAGGGAATTGACTATATGGAGGAACACCGTCTTGGAACATATTACGCCAATGCTGGTGGTCTCTCTAGGTTCTTCTGTCTTAGTGGAGAGAACTCCCATGGGGTTTCGTAGTTATCCCCAGTTTTGGTGGGGGGTGTGGTGTGTTAGACCTGGCATCCTTGGCGTGGTTTCCCCCTAACGTCTTGCCTTCAGACCTCCTGTTTTTGCTGACTTTAGGACTCTGCACATATAACCACTGCTAACCAGTGCCAAAGTGCTTGTGCTCTTAAATTTGTTTATCTGAAAGAGACACGTTAGTGACAGATTCCTTACCTTAGAATATCCCCAGGTGTCAGTCTGGATCCGGAAAGTTTTGCGTAGCAGTACCCCAGCGCGTTGGTAGGCGGCGTCGTGCGGCTCCGCATCAGTCGTCGGCGTCGTGATCGCCGGGATGACGTCGCGGCCAGTACTTAGACGCCGCCCATGCGCGCTGGCGTCAGTTCTTTCTTTTTCCGCGCCAGTAAGCGCAGATCCGGATTGAGCAGTGCCCCAGTCATTTTTTGACTGAATCTTTTTGAGACTTTTTTGTCCAAGTTTTTCGAGTTGCTTCGACTCCAAAGGTGTCAGTAGGGATGCCCGGCTTCAAGCCATGCGAGATCTGTAATCGCATGATGTCGATTACGGATCCGCACCGTGAGTGTCTCTTCTGCTTGGGGTGCGGCCACGACCCCAAGTCGTGCCCCGAGTGTCGGTCCCTCGTTCCGAAGGCTTTGCGAGAGCGGTCTCGAAAGCTCCTCGAGGCCCGGCACTCGGCTCCGCGCCGCTCGAGGTCCCGGTCCCGTGAGAGGTCGAGGGGCCGGTCGCGGAGTCATCGTCATTCGTCGGGGTCGAAGTCTTCGTCCTCAGGTAAGGCGAAGCACGAGTTCGAAGAAGCGTCGCTCTAAGACCTCCCCTCGCCGGTCTAGCGACCCGGCCGAGGGTCCAGACGGTGCCGCCCCCGCGGCTCCGGGGGTGCCCGCGCAGCCGACGCCGGCCTACCCGCCCGTTCCGGGTCCGACGTCGACTCCGGCCGAGATACAGGAGTTCCTGTCGGCCATGGCCCGCCTCTTCGGGCCTAAGGGTTCCCCCGGTGTGCCTTCGGGCCCCGCGGGCCCCAGTGGGGATCCTCCCTCTGCCCCACCGGCGGCTCCGGCCCCGGTGTCTCTGGCGGCTCTGGCCCCGGCGCCGCAGGACCCCCTCGGATCCAGGCGTGGATCCCGGTCGACGCCGGTTGACCTAGCGACACCTCCACCGGCGCCGACCTCACCGGTACCGTTCACGGCGCCGTCCGAGGCCCCAGACGGCGCCGTCCCCAGGTTCTCCCCGGCACCGGACACGGAGCCGGATCGACGTCGCTCGACGCCGATTCCGACGGAACCTTTTGTTCCTTATGTCCCTCCTCCTTACTTTTCACCTGTTTTGGAGGACGAGGGGGACTGGGAGGGGTCTGAAGACCCTCTCACAGCTCAATGTGAGCCTTATCAGGACTGGGCTGAGGAACTGGGGGATGCCAGTGGTCTGGACACCTCTCCTGACCTTGGCATGCTGTCTTCTCCTTCCGTGGCTACGGAGGAGGGAGCAAGTTATGCTACGGTGTTGCGTAGGGCGGCTGAGGCCCTGCGCCTCGACCTACCTACGATGGCTGTCAGGACTAACCTCCTGACGGAAGTGCTTCAGCCGGCGGCTACCTCTTCGGAGCCACTGCTGCCGTTCAACGACGCACTTTCGGACGTTCTTTTGGGCACCTGGTCCAGGCCCACCACAGGGGCTCCTGTGCACAGGAACGTAGCCCGAAGCCATCGCCCGGCCCCGGGTGACCCCCTGTTTCCCTCCCAACACCCCACCCCGAGAGCTTGGTTGTCCAAGTCTCTGCCTCCCAGAGCACCTTCCCTACCGCTCCACCGGATAGGGAATCCAAAAAAACTGGACCAGTTTGGGAAGAAGGTTTTTTCTTCCGCCAGTGCTGGCTTGCGGTCCGTGAACACCGCTTGCCTTTTGGGCCGTTACTCCCACTCTCTGTGGGATTCGGTGGCGCAAGTGCTGCCCAAGGGTCCTGAGGAGGTCCAGGCGCAGCGAAGTTCACCATCAGATGTGGTCTAGATACCGCTGACTCGCTAGGCAGATCGCTTGCTACGACAGTGGCGCTTCGCCGTCACGCCTGGCTGAGGACCACTGGTTTCTCGGGCGATGTCCAAAACACCCTTATGGACATGCCCTTTGATGGTATCCGCCTTTTTGGCCATAAGGCAGACAGCGCGCTGGAGCGCTTTAAGGACTCGCGGGCTACGGCCAAGTCCTTGGGCCTCTCCGCCTTGCGCCCTCCGCAGCCGTCTGCTTTTCGCCCCTTTCATGGCCACGGAAGGGGCGCCCAGTCACGTCCACTGCCCAGCCACCGGCCCGCGCAGCAAACGTCTTTGCGCAGCCGAGGACGTGGCTCCCGCCGAGGTGGGTCAGGTAACCAGCGAGCGGGTCAGGCCACCACCTCCGCCCCGTCCGCGGCCTCCAAATCCTCCTAGTCTGTCCTTTCCGGTCCACAGCACGCCAGTGGGGGGCAGGGTCCGCCATCACCTTCCCCACTGGCGCACCATCACATCGGACAGACGGGTTTTGTACATTGTCTGAAGGGGCTACTCCCTCCCCTTCGAGACTGCCCCTCCAGCCATGCCACCTCAGCACCACTGCATGTCGGGGGACCATTTGGCACTTCTTCGCCAGGAAGTTGCGGCCCTCTTGGCCAAGGGGGCCATCGAGCGCGTTCTGACCCCAGAAGTAGGGCGTGGTTGCTATTCCCACTACTTTCTGGTGCCCAAAAAGGACAAGGAGGACATGCGTCCTATCTTGGACCTCCGGAACGTCAACCGCTTCCTCCGGAAGGAGAAGTTCAAGATGCTCACCCTAGCTCAAGTCTTGACTGCCCTCGACCCCGGCGACTGGATGGTAGCGTTGGACTTGCAGGACGCATATTTTCACATCCCTGTCCTGCCGGCCCACCGGCGCTACCTGTGGTTTACGGTAGGCCTCGAGCACTTTCAGTTCACCGTGCTTCCCTTTGGCCTTACCAGCGCCCCTCGGGTGTTCACGAAAGTGATGGCGGTGGTCGCAGCTCATCTGCGCCGGTTAGGGGTTCCAGTCTTCCCCTACCTCGACGACTGGTTGTTGAAGGCGGGCTCGTCCCAGGCAGTCGTCTCCCACCTCCAGACTACGGCCGGACTCCTGCACTCGCTGGGGTTCTCCATCAATGTGCCGAAGTCGCACCTGGTTCCTTCTCCACAGCTCCTTTTCATCGGAGCGGTTCTGGACACTAGCGCAGTTTCGGGCCTATCCTCCCGAACGGCGAGTCCAGGATATTCAGACTATGATTCTGATCTTTCAGCCTCTATCCTGGGTTTCGGTACGGATGACCCTGAGGCTGCTGGGCCTCATGGCCTCCTGCATCCTGCTGGTCGATCATGCCAGATGGCATATGCGGGCTCTGCAGTGGGACCTGAAGTTCCAGTGGGCGCAGCATCAGGGGAATCTGTCCGATTACGTCCAGATCTCGGAGGGAACTGCACGTCAGTTGCAGTGGTGGCTCTCGAACCGGCAATGGGTCACGGGCAGATCCCTCTCCCTTCCCCAGCCAGAGCACACAGTTGTGACGGATGCGTCCCTTCTGGGATGGGGCGGTCACATGGGAGAGGCGAAGATCAGAGGCCTCTGGTCTCCGGCTGAGTCCCGGCTCCATATCAACCTTCTGGAGCTCCGGACGATCCTACTTGCACTAAAGGCATTCCTTCCCTCTGTCAAGGGGAAGGTAGTGCAGGTGTTCACAGACAACACCACCGCCATGTGGTACTGCAACAAACAAGGCGGGGTGGGGTCGTGGACCCTATGTCAGGAGGCTCTGCGTCTCTGGACATGGCTGGAACATCAGGGCATATTCCTGATGGTTCAACACCTGGCAGGTTCTCTGAACGCCAGGGCGGACGAGCTCAGCCGCAGGTGCATGATGGATCACGAATGGCGTCTTCACTCGGAGGTGGCGCAAGGACTCTTTCTACAGTGGGGAGAGCCTTGGTTAGATCTATTCGCCACCGAAGAGAACGCGCAATGTCAGCAATTCTGCGCGTTGGAATTTCCAAGGCGGCACTCGCTCGGCAACGCATTTCGTCGCGAGTGGAGTTGCGGTCTATTGTACGCCTTTCCGCCTATACCACTTCTACCCAGAGTGTTGAAGAAGATTCGGCGCGACCGGGCCCAAGTCATTCTTGTGGCTCCGGACTGGGCTCGAAGAGTTTGGTATCCCGAGCTACTCAGTATGAGCATCGATCCCCCGATCCGTCTGCCTCTTCGGGAGGATCTTCTGTCGCAGCAGCATGGGACGGTCCTCCACCCGAACCTGTCCAGTCTCCACCTCCTTGCATGGAGATTGAGTGGCGGCAGTTGATTCCTTTCGACTTGCCTCCCGAAGTTTGTGATGTGAATATGGCAGCCAGGCGTCCCTCCACTGAGGTGGTATACGCCTGCAGGTGGAACAAGTTTGTGGCATGGTGCACAGCAAAGGCTGTGAATCCCCTTTCTGCCCCTCTTTCTGAGGTTCTACTGTTCCTTCTTTCTCTGGCCCAACAGGGCTCTGCCCTGGGTACCATCAAGGGCTACCTTTGTGCAATCTCGGCCTTCCTCCGGCTTCCTGATCAGCCCTCTCTTTTCAAGTCCCCTGTTAACAGGTTTCTTAAAGGCACTACACACCTTTTCCCTCCTGTTCCGTTTGTGATGCCTCAGTGGGACTTGAACTTGGTTCTTACCTTTTTAATGTGCGCTCCCTTAGAGCCTCTCCATAACTGTCCTCTTCGTCTTCTCACTCTGAAGACAGCCTTTCTGAGTGGCTATCACCTCCCGCTCGGCGGGTGAGTGAGCTCCAGGCTCTTTCTTGCAAGCCCCCTTTCTGTCTGTCCATCCAGACAAGGTTGTTCTTCGGACGCGTCCGTCCTTCTTGCCAAAGGTGGTTACTGCCTTCCACATTGGGCAGACCATCACTTTGCCCACCTTCTTTCCGCCTCCGCATCCTTCCAGAGAGGAAGAGAGGCTCCACCGTCTGGACCCAAAACGTGCGATTTCATTCTATCTGAACCGCACACAACAGTTCCGGGTGGACGACCAGCTCTTTGTTGGCTGCGTGGGCGCCAAAAAGGTCGGAGCGGTACACAAGCGGACCATCTCCTGCTGGGTTGTCTTGTGTATCAAAGCCTGCTATTCTTTGGCTAAGAAGGAGCCCCCTGTTGGGCTACGTGCCCATTTCACCAGGGCGACAGCCGCCACCACGGCTTTAGGACGTGGTGTTCCATTGCAGGACATCTGTCAGGCAGCTACGTGGGCCTCGCTGCACACGTTTACCAAGCATTACTGCCTTGACAGCCAAGTCCGGAGAGACAGCTGTTTTGGCCGTTCTGTTCTCCGAGACTTCCTTGTCTGATCTTTGTTCGCAGACCCACCACCGGGGTTGGTATTGCTGGGGTATCTATTCTAAGGTAAGGAATCTGTCACTAACGTGTCTCTTTCAGATGCACAAGTTACTAACTTGTGTAACGATATATCTGTAAGAGGCAGTAGTTAGTGACAGATTCACTACCGCCCTACCATCCTCCCGTTCTGCGAACTGATTTCTTGGAGTTAAGGTCATCCCTTTCAGGGCCCTAGTTTTCAGACACCAGTGTCAGTTTCTTGCATGGCTCTGCGTTTCTGGCGCGGAAAGTCGTGTACAGAACTGACGCCAGCACGCATGGGCGGCGTCTAAGTACTGGCCGCGACGTCATCCCGGCGATCACGACGCCGATGACGGACGCGGAGCCGCACGGCGCCGCCTGCCGGCGCGCAGGTGTACTGCTACGCACAACTTTCCGGATCCAGCCTGACGCCTGGGGATATTCTAAGGTAAGGAATCTGTCACTAACTACTGTCTCTTACAGATATATTGTTACACAAGTTAGTAACTTGTGCTTTACTACTGCAAGGCCTATCTCTCCCATAGAATAACATAGTAGTTGCCTTATTACCTTTTATAAGTGTAATTTCCAAACGGGAAAAGATAATCCCTTCAAGTCTGATGTCTATGGAATCACAGTTTAAAATCCTGACTTATGGTGCAGTCATATTTTAAATTGCAATTCTGAAAATGACACTTTTAGAAAGTTGCCTTTTTGTTGCCTTAGCCATTTGGTGCCTGCTGCCTGCTGCCTGTCTGGGTCACATGACTGGGTGTAGCTGACAGTTGTGTTTTGTGTATTACTCCTAGACAGCCACACACAATGGGAGCATAGGTGTGACTAGATGGGCCATCACTGGCAGGGTGGGAGGAAGGAGCTGGGCACAGCCCCACTTGCACTTAAATAGGCTGTGTACTGTCTTCACACAAAGGGCCCAATTACCCTGCATTGTCACTTAGGCCAGCTTGGAGCCCGAGTAGGTAGGAAATTCCATGCTCTTCAAAGATACTGTCTGGAAGCTTATACCATCTTCCAGAACTAGGACACCAGTGTATAAAAGAAGAACCTCAGACACCAGCTCTACAGTACAACTTCAGGACCTGTGAATACTCTGCCAGGAAGAAAGACTGCTGTGTTGCTGAACGGACTGTCACTCTGCTGGACTGCCAGTCTCGTTCCTTAACCCAGGACCCTAGAGTGACTCAAAGGGCTAGTCTGCTGCCTTCCTGATCTGAGACTCAGGGACATAAAAGGCTTCCCAACAGCTTGTGGTCCAGTTATCAGCTAGTTCTTGTCCCCAAGTGGTGCTCCTCAGGTCCTGGACCCTTGGTGCTGCTCATCAGGCTCTTAAATTCAGCTTTGGGGCTCTTTGCGACCGCAAATGGGCCTGTCCACACTGGAACTGCGCCTCTCGCACCAAAAACCAGTGCAAGCCGCTGACAACCCGTCTCTTTGAACAGCAAGCATTGATCGCCGCAGAAGACCACCACCGCAAGGCTCCAGCACGCCCGTGACGCCCACCCTGCTCCTCGCTTCATGACGACCACCACTAGCGAGGCTCTCCTTGCTCCCAGTGGCCCTCTCCAACGTGAACAGGACTCTTGGCACAAAACTTGAGAAGGTAAACCTTCAAAGGGCTAACATGGGACTGCACTCCATTGCGGTCGGCCCAAACCTTTGACTTTTACACAGTCCACTGCATACAGATAGCCATGGTAGTCTCTTTATGCTTTTAGGCGCTATATTGCAGTTTATTCTTTAAAAATTTATAACCCCAGTTCTGCTGATTGGATTTTTGTCTTTTTTGTCTTATTTTTTAACTTAAGCTCTATTTTTCTAACCTGGTGTGGGATCTTTTTTGTGTGATGTTATCACTGTTTTACTGTTTGAAGTTATGCACAAATACTTTACACATTGCCTCTAAGTTAAGGCTGAGTGCTCCGTGGCAAGCTACCAGGGGGTTGAGCACAGGTTAATGTGGAGTTTGCTTGTGCGTTACCCTGACTAGGATTGTGTTTGCTGCTTGATCAGGGCTCACACCCCAGTCAACCAGTAACCCAATTATATCCAACAAGATCGCACCTCTTGTGAGAGACTGTTTACCCATGAGGGGTAGAGCGGCGGACCAACAGAGCACACCAGCAACATACAAAGTGAATCCAAAAAAAGACGCTCGCTCTGGTCGGGATGCAGTGAAGAGAAGAAATTTACTCCAACACCATGACATGTTTCGGCTGGCGAACATAAGGGCGTGCATTAAGTACGGTATGACATAAAAGAAGGACAAACACATGGTATGCCTTACAAGGTGCTACGAACAACGCTTCCATCTTAAACTGGCATAAACGAGAAGCAATGTATATCGTTTCAGACATCAAGCATGTTTGTATTGCAGTTGAGAGCAGGAATCAGTCCAAATATGTAGTGAGAAATATCACAATCAGTATTTGCACACATAAAAAAATAATAGACAATAAACAACGTATGTATAATTAAACCATGTGATCACTAATCAATGTAAAATACGGAGAAATACAAAATTATGCACCTCTTGTGCTGCTTGTGTGTTTCTGTACTAATCGTGAGAAAATAACATGCTTGTGGATAGAGCAGAGTTTCACACAGTAAACCACATTAAAGCATGAAGTGTACAGGGAAAGTGACACGACTAACATTAGAGGGCAGTTGGTTGTGTTGTACAGGCTTCTTTTTTACTATCTACATCCTTAGCTGGGGAGGCTGCATGCCGAGCCTCCTTTTGAAATCTATAGTCATTAATTACTTTCATGGGTGGCTAAGAAAGAGCAAGAGGGGTAGGTATGTAGGTTCATCCAACTTGCCTATAGGTTAGTGATCCTTTAATGCATTTCTAGCCCCAAGAAAGTGGGTTTTTGAAGCTATTTTGATAGCTCTTTCCTCTGTCCCTCATTCCAGGTTCCTGTGCTATTCACTCTACACTTCCCTCTTTTACAAGAAGATTGTAGTTGGGTTGTGTATTAAATTGGGACCAACAAAACCTGCAGCTGAAAAGGGAAGGGATCTGTGTCCCAAGTGGCTCAGCCAGATTGTCAGTGCATTCCTCCAAAGAAGCAAGAACTTAACACTGTGCCAAGGAAATGGCCACTTCATGAACAAAAAGGATGTGATGACTTCCCATGCCCATCCCTGGTGTTCAGGTCTGCCATTGGGGAGCTTGGAGCTAAGCAACAGATCTACATTGGCCAGCGTTATTTTCAATAGAAATGCATATGTTCGAGGCATATGAGCTGCAGATCACACACTATGCATAGATCGCCATCTGGTGTTGGGCCCGGATGTTTGCACGTTGTTGTTGTATTGGAATAAGTCTTTGGAAGTCACGAGATAGGTGACTCCTCCTCTGGAGAATAGTGCGCATGGGCATCGACTCCATCTTCAGATTGTTTTTTTCCGCCATCGGGCTCGGATGCGTTCGTCGCGCTCCAGTTCGGTGTCATTACCGTTCTAACTTTCGACGTGCAATCCTTCACCCTTTCTTCGGTATTGTTTTCGATCGCATTTCCCATTCGATGCGCATCTCCACAAACTTGAACTCTTCGATTCTGGTCGTCGACACAGGCCTTCGGGCCTAGCTGCGCCATCAGGCCTTTTGGCTCATGGAAAGGACTCCTTTCAAAAAGTGTCCTCAATGTGGATCCAAGTTTCCACACGCTGATCTTCACGAGGTGTGTAACCTCTGCCTTTCGCCCGAGCACGAGGCCAAAGACTGTCCAGCTTGTTCCTCTTTCCGCTCCAAGAAGATAATACGGGATCGTCGGGCTCGAAGAAGCATGGCTCGATCATCAACATCCATACCGGACGATATCTTCCAAGAAGGCATCAATGTACCGGAGCAGGAGCAGATCGAAGAGGGCAACATCAGCGCCTCCGAAGCCGACGAGTCCGACCTCGAAGACATCACTCCAGGGCAACGGGTCGTAAGTACTGACGTCGACCCCTCACCCATTCATAAAAATGCTTCGGTAACACCTTCAGGCCTAGGTGCACACCGAGACAAAACTTCCCACGCCCCGCTTTCGGGCTCGGCAAAGAAGTCTACACATAAGCCTTCAGGCCGCTCGGTATCGAGCCAGCCTACCGTCGGTACCAAAACCCCATCCCCGGCACCGAAAACAAAGGACAAACCCAAAGAGAAACCACTGTCTTCGCCCGCACCGAAGCCTGGTTCCACATCGGAGCACTCGGCACCGAAATCCACTGGCACCGAACCTTCGGATCCGAAAAAATCATCGGAACCAAACAAAGAACCGGTTCCGAAGACCACTGGCTCTGAACCTTTCGGATCCATAAAAATCATCAGAACCGAACAGACAACCGGTTACAAAGACCCCAACGGAACCCAGGAAAACTTCTGATTCCAAACCTAAGAAGCATAAAACGACTCCAAAACTTGTGCCACACAAACAGTCGGACCCGAAAAAATCGGCAACGAAACAACACACTCCAGAGGAGGAGTTTTTTCAACCTGATCCAACCCAAAAGACTCTTGAAATAGACCCAAAGACAGGTCAACTTATAATTAGTCCTTCCAGGAAAAGGAAAATACACAAACCTGCACCAGCTCCACTCCCTTTAAAGAAGAGACATTGCCATTTCTCCTTTAAGAATTCCTTCTCCACCTCCTCCTCCACACCACATCTCTCCTATTCAATCTCCAGTACCCTCACAATCTCCTCCACCTCAGGATTATGAGGACCCCTCTGGGGACGAAGGGATGATGAACCTTTAGGAGAACCTAGTCATCCTAATATCCCAAATGACCCATGGGACAATTCTGGCACATCAGATGTTCCTGATACACCACAAGATGATATCTACCCATCTAGACCATCCCCTCCAGAGGACACTATAGGATTCATTCAGCTCATACACAGAGCTGCAGAATACCACGGTGTAAATTTGCACACAGACCCTATAGAAGAAGATTTCCTTATGGACACTTTTGCACCATCTCAAAGGTCCACTTCCATTCTCTAAAAGGGGTAATCAAACACGCTCCTGAAGTCTTTAAGGATCCTGTAAGGGCTAGAGTCATTAACCCCAGAGTGGAAAAGAAATACAAGTCTGCCCCAACTGACCCTGTTTACATTAAAGGGCAGCTTCCCTTAGATTCCTTGGTAGTCTCCAATGCCAGGAAAAGGGGCTAACTCCCAAACCTCAGGCGATGCTCCACCTCCTGATAAGGAGTCAAAACTATTGGACGCATCTGGTAAAAGAACAGCGTCCCAAGCAGCCAACTTATGGAGAATTGCCAACACACAGGCTTTGCTGGCTAGGTACGATAGGGCACACTATGACGAACTAGAGACCCTACTACAACACCTTCCAGATCAATATAAAACAAGGGCCAATGATCTCATCCAGGAAGGCAAAATTATTACCAATACCTCCATTCGATGTGCTCTGGATGCTGCAGACACAGCCTCCCGAGCTATTAATACCAGTGTCGTTTTGCGCAGACATGCGTGGCTGCGTATTTCAGGGTTCAAACCAGAGGTTCAAACTACTATACTAAACCAACCGTTTGACCAGGAACATTTATTTGGGCCTAGTGTAGATTCATCTTTGGAGAAGATGAAAAAGATACTGATACTGCCAAATCAATGGGAGCTTTGCAATCGCAAACTCCCAGAAGTTCCTTTCTGTCGCTCCTCTTATAGGGGCGCCTCTAGAGGTTTTACCACCGATAACTCCTCCACCTCCTATAAAAGTCCCACCCAGACCTCATCTACCAGAGGTTATTACAGGGGAGGTTACAGGGGCAATAACAACAAGGGTAGAGGCAAAACTATCAATACTCGCACTGCCTCCACATCCAAACAATGACTTCCCTCCACTCCCCCCGGACCATTATACTGCGGTCGGGGGAAGATTGCTACAGTTCCTACCTGTCTGGAACACCATTACCACGGACAGGTGGGTGAGACAAATTATTCAATCCGGTTATTGCCTAGAGCTCACTTCAACTCCCCCAAACATACCACCCAAACAGCTTCCAATGTCAACAGAGCATTTAACGCTTCTCAAACAAGAGGTGCTTTCCCTCCTACAAAAACATGCACTAGAACCAGTTCCCCTGCATCAGCAAAACACAGGGGTTTACTCAATGTATTTTCTCATTCCGAAGGAGGACGGAACCCTGAGGCCCATCCTGGACCTCAGACCATTAAACCTCTACATACAATCAGACCATTTACATATGGTCACTCTTCAACAAGTCCTTCCCCCTACTCAAACAAGGCGATTTCCTTGCCACCTTAGATCTCAAGGACGCCTACTTCCACATTCCCATTCACCCTGCTCACAGGAAATATCTTCAATTTGTAGTGGACGGTCAGCATCATCAGTTCAAGGTTCTCCCATTCGGAGTCACCACAGCACCCAGAGTCTTCACAAAATGTCTGGCAGTGGTAGCAGCCCACTTAAGAAGACAACAAATTCACGTCTTCCCATACTTGGACGACTGGCTCATAAAAGCCAAGTCGCATACCCAGTGTGTAAATCACACACACACACACCACAATCCAACTACTTCACGACTTAGGGTTTACAATAAACCTCACAAAGTCTCACCTCCAACCGTCCCATATCCAACAATATCTAGGTGCCACAATAGACACCTCAAAAAACCTTGCATATCCCAATCCAGCCAGGATAGCAAGCATGCAAGCCCTTATAACAAAATTCCAGCCGCAACACTCAATTCCAGCTCGAGTGTTTATGCAACTAATAGGGATGATGGCCTCTTGTATATTCATAGTACCGCATGCAAGACTCCAGATGCACCCCTTACAGGAAAGCTTAGCACGTCAGTGGAACCAAGCTCTAGGTCAGCTAACAGATCTGGTGTTGGTGGACGGCCGCGCACATCGCTCTCTGCAGTGGTGGAACACCCAAAACCTTTCCAAAGGGCGACCGTTCCTAGAGCCGGTTCCACAGATTGTGCTCACAGCAGACGCATCGCTCACCGGATGGGGAGCTCATCTACTACATCACACCATACAGGGCACATGGACACCTCAGCAAAAGCTACTCCACATCAACCATTTGGAGTTACTAGCAATCTTTCTGGCATTAAAATCATTCCAGAAACACATATCAGGCAAAGCTGTCTTAGTCCGGACAGACAATATCACAGCAATGTATTATTTACAAAAACAGGGGGGGACGCACTCTCTGCAGCTCTCTCAACTAGCACAGAGCATATGGAGGTGGGCTATTCCTCAAAACATATTCCTTTTAGCCCAACATCTTCCAGGAATTCACAATCAGATGGAAGATCTCTTAAGTCGTCAAACACAACAGATTCACGGGTGGGAACTGCATCCACAAGTTCTTAAACCGTTTTTACAAATGTGGGGGCATCCAGAGATAGATCTCTTCGCCACACATTACAACACAAAATGCCCAAGCTTCGCCGCCAGATATCCACACCCATTGTCCAAAGGCAATGCCATATGGATGAATTGGTCAAGCAGATGTGCGTATGCTTTTCCGCCTCTCCCACTCATTCCATTAGTGGTGCGCAAGCTGCAACAACAGTCACCAACACTGATTCTAGTTGCTCCAACATGGGCCAGACAACCATGGTACACAACATTGCTGGAACTATCGGTAGTCCCGCACCAAAAACTACACCTCTCCCCACAACTCTTAACACAGAACCATGGAGAGATCAGACATCCAGATCCAGCACAGCTCAATCTAGCGATCTGACTCCTGAAGTCCTAGAATTTGGTTACCTCAATCTTCCACCTGCTAGGCGCCCCACCACTAGAGCCTGCTATGCAGCCAAGTGGAAAAGATTTGTTATATACTGTACCAATAACACGATCAATCCTCTAGATGCGTCCATTCAACACATCATATGTTACCTGCTGCATCTTCAAAGATGTAATCTAGCATACACATCAATTAGATTACATCTCGCTGCCATAGCAGCTTACCTACAAAATAGACAACATTTGTCATTGTTCAAGGTACCTGCCATTAAAGCATTTATGGAAGGCCTCAAAAGAATAATTCCTCCCAGGGTACCACCCTCTCCAGTGTGGAATCAAACATCGTCCTCACTAGATTAATGGGTCCTCCATTCGAACCTCTACATAAATGTGAGCTACAATTTCTTACATGGAAAGTTGCTTTCCTTGTGGCCATCACATCTCTCAGAAGAGTAAGTGAGTTACAGGCACTACCTATTCAAGAACCATTTTTACAACTCCATCATAACAAAGTGGTTCTCAGGACAAATCCCAAATTCCTTCCTAAAGTTATTTCTCCCTTCCATCTCAACCAATCTATTGAGTTGCCAGTGTTCTTCTCGCAACCACAAACAGTAGCAGAAAGAGCACTTCATACACTAGACGTCAAAAGAGCACTCCTTTACTATATTGACAGAACAAAACCTTTTCGCAAAAAAACTTTTTGTATCCTTCTCACCACCACATAAAGGCAATCCTATATCAAAGTCTGGGATTGCAAGGTGGATTGTCAAATGTATACAAATTTGCTATCACAAAGCAAAACGTACACTATCTATTCCCCCTAAAGCCCACTCTACTCGCAAAATAGGGGCTTCCATGGCATTTCTAGTGAACATTCCCTTACACGATATCTGCAAAGCAGCTACATGGTCTACACCGCACACATTCACAAAACACTATTGTGTAGATGTGCAGGCAAAACAACAAGCTAGTGTGGGCCAGGCTGTACTCAAAACATTATTTCAGACTACTGCAACAGATACTGGTGGTCGCCGCTAAAGGGAAGTACTGCTATGCAATCTATGCATAGTGTGTGATCTGCAGCTCATATGCCTCGAACGGAAAATGCTACTTACCAGTATGCATCTGTTCTTGGCATGTAGAGCTGCAGATCCACACACGCCCACCCACCTCCCGGCTACCTTTATCTGTTCCAGTATTATCTTAATTAGATACAACATACATGGACATCTATTTCTGTTTCTCACAAAACTCCATCATTTCCCGTCTTGGCGAAAAAACAATCTGAAGATGGAGTCGATGCCCATGCGCACTATTGTCCAGAGGAGGAGTCACCTATCTCGTGACTTCCAAAGACTTATTCCACTACAACAACAAAGTGCAAACATCCGGGCCCAACACCAGATGGCGATCTATGCATAGTGTGTGGATCTGCAGCTCTACATGCCAAGAACAGATGCATACTGGTAAGTAGCATTTTGCTTATGGGTTGTCTGCTATCTAAATTGATTAAAAGACACTGAGAACATTATGGTATGTTTGTTGCCAGTGAGACCGAACTCTTCTTGAAGAATAATGCTCTTGAACTCGATTGGTCTAAAATACAAAATTCAAGTGATGCACCTTTTCTGAGTGGCTTTTTTGTCCCATCCTAACTGCACTGTTAGTGAATAATAAAAGCAACTGTGAGGTATTCAAGTTCACCTTTTGGTTGTACGAAACTTTGTGTTTAACAAAGGAGAAGGGTTTAGAACAGAGGTAGATGATTGTTCCTTGCCCCTTCAGGGGAACAGCCAGATTCGTGGACTGAGTGAGAAGGACCGGTTACATTTATTTGAAAAAAAGAAGTTAGACTGCCCTACAGATAGGGAACTTGTCTGTCCTGATCTACAGAAGAAGTACTGTGAAGAACTTCAGTTGGGACCTGCTTTCTAACAATGAAGATCAGGCCAGTGCCAGTAACCGCACAGTGATTGAGTGTCATTGCCCAGCTCAACTATAAGTTCACTCTGTATTGAAGATCTTTTTTCGTCCTCTCTCTCTCCATGTCTCCCCTTGTGAGAGCAATCAATCCTTCATTGCATAGTAATGTTGCAAAGTGTAAAGGTAAGAGTGCAAGAATCATAATGCTCACATTACTGTCTTTGGCACACCTCCCGAGCCCACCTCCTTTGTGGTCCCTGTGATTTGTGCCATCTCAGGGTCTTCTTGCTCTGTCCATTGCTGATTTGCTGTTCAACTCCCACCAGCTCTGCTCTGAATTTATTGCCCTAGCATGCCAGCCACATTCCGGCTGCGTTCCCTGTTCTCATGCAGTCTAATCTAGTGCAGACCACCAATCTCAAACATGCATGCCAGATTCCCAGCATATGACTGCTAAATTGCCAGGACTCAACTTTGACCGTAAGCTCACTTGAAAGCATCTGCTTTACTGTATGTCCACTCAATGTTCGAATTCTCCCTAATGAATGAAGGAAATGCGGTATGTACATTGCATCCAGTCCCACAATTATTGCCTATGCCCAATATAATCAGCTGCATATTGATTGCTGAAGTTTGGACGATGTCAGATTATGTATTGTTTAACATTTTCATTTTCATAATGTTTAAATTAGAACTCTTAAACTTCCCAAGTGGTTTCTGTGTATGTTTCTTAGCAGTCATGAGGAAAAAGAAGCACCATCTAGCCATATTTTAGTCAGACATGTCACCAACTTCAGTCTAACCGATAGATATGTTTGCTGTATAACACTGTTCTGATGGTTATTTCTGACGACAGATTCTTCACCTTAAGGATATTCCCCAGGTTCCAGACAGTATCTAAAAACTTTTCATAGCAGTGCTCCTGCATGACGCTGAGTGGTGTTGTGCGGCTCTGCATAGGCTTCATTCCATCCCAGAAGTGATGAAGAGGAGCCACATGTAAGCGCCAACCTTGTGCACCATTGTCAGTTCCTTTCTTTCTGTGCCTTTGAATGCAGATGTTGTGCTCTGCTCCTATTTTCATCGGTTTTTAATCACCCTCCCCAAACGAAATCCAGTGTGCAAGAGAATGAGATCCCCTCCTAAAACTACAGGCTTCCGACCATGCGTGACAACAGAAAACAATGTTGGTCACAGACCTTCACGAGGTGTCTTTAGTGCTTGGGCTCGGGGCACGACTCAGTCATACGATGAGTGTGCCATCATGCATCTGAAGGCAATTTGGGACCACAAAACTGTTTGTCGCCAAAGAAAGAAGTCACTGGCCTTGCGTAAGCCACTCCACGTTTCGGACGTGGATCCGCTCTTGGCCCCAGGCCACTCCAGCAGGAAGTTGTATTTGTAGCAGAAGTCTTCATGTAATTGAAATCCAAGCAGAAGTGTAAGAAGACAAAGCAGATCTCTACCCCATCCCACCACTGAAAACAAGAGTCACGAGGGTGTAAAAGTGCTCTGTATCTATGATTGGGGAGTTGATTCCACAGTTTATCCCGATGCACCCCGAATTCTTCTGACCATTGGCTATGCCGCAGCCGGTCCAGGTCTATAAGTAGGCCATGCTGCATATCTTTGGCACTCTTCTAGTTCTCTCTGGCTTGCCCACCATTGGATCCTTTCTTGGAGCAGTCTGAATCACTTGGGACCTCACGGGTTCAGCACCAACTCCGATGCAGACTTCCACCTGGCTCTGAGATCCACTTTGGGCCCTCATGCATTGACGACGACAGAGGGGAATCCAGTACGGACTCCGATATCGGACTGAACTATTTTCAGCTTGACCCCAAGCGATGGCACCCTCCGAATCCACTATAGCAACCCCGGTCCCCATAAGCCTGGGTTTTATCCTTTGCTTTCACTACAGCAGAGGCACCCTCAGAGGCTCCATGGTCTTTTTGGTCTGACCAGAGCTTGCTACCACTCTGCGATGACATCGATGGGTTGATTCACACCCCCACCATCACTCACCTCAAGCCCCAAACCCCCACCCTTTATGAGGACATGGACTTACAGGAGCCCATTTTAGGTTTGATGCTTCCCTTTAGACAGGGTTAATTTTGCCTCTTCTACCCCCAATGGATGAGTGTTTCATTTTGCTGTTATAATTAAATGAGCAGCTGATATCCTGGACAAATGTCCTTGCTGAGGTTTTCCAACTTGGGCCAATGATATCGGACTCCTTGTATTTGTTCAGTAAAGCCCTTACTGATGCCTTAATTGACATTTGCTCAAAACCATGTTCGTGTCCACTGGTAAAATGGCATGTAACCTGGCACCCATAGACCGGCTCCTGGTGACCCTGCTTTCCTTACACAGTATACTATTCCGAAGAGTCTGGTAGTTCAGGCTTCCACTAGCAAGGTGAATCCCAATTTGTTCCGTACAACTCATCCTTAGAGGGAGTTGAAGAGGATTGAGGCTTTCGAGAAACTAATGTTCTCCTCAGCCAGCCTAGCACTGATAATCAGGTAAAGTGGTGTGTCTATTGGGATGATGAATGCACTCCCTCTGATATATTCCCAGTGAGAGTTTGCTGGCGATCCGGGAAAAATTTAGGGCATTACTGGCTCGACTCATACCTTTTATAATGGTCAGGATGTGGTTAAATATGATCCATGCAGGCCTTGATACTACTGATTATCTGGGATGGGTGGTTGGCAACAGAGTGATGTTCCGTCGCCATGTGTGGATGTGATCCACAGGTTACTCTGGATGTACAAGCCTCCCTTATAGATGTGCCTTTCGATGGCTCATGTCTGTTCACTGACAAAGCTGATTCGACCCGGGAACGCTTTGAGGAGAGTAGGGCCACTGCATGCTCTTTGGGTCTTTCAACCCCGGATAGACAGTTTCTTCACCAGTTTAGGAAATTCTGATGCTACTCCAGGGGGGTTGGTGTACAGGCAGTGCCAGTCTCCCCAGACACCTCTGCAGTCACCCCTGACCTTTCGAGGCAGAGGACGTGGATTTGGCAGGCAGTGAGCAGGTCATCTGGAATATCAGTGTTCCCAGTTCCCTGCCCCTGTAGCTATAGCGTCCAAGCCAATTTAGCTTGCCTTTAACAGCGTTCAACCGTCATTTCAGAGGTAAAATCGAGTATTTTCTCCCAAGATGGCGCTCCATCACATCCTACAGATAGGTCCTTCAGTTTATTCAGCATGGTTATGCCTCACCATTTCTTTCTACCCTAGCCCACCTCCCTCCCACACCAGACTAACTCTCTGAGGTGGACCATTCCATTCTAATGCAGGACGTTCAAACTTAGCTTTGAAAGGAGCCATCAAGAGGGTTATGAATACTGAAATGGGGGACAGGCTGTTACTTGTGCTTTTGCCTAGTGCAGAAGAATCGAGTGCTTAGGCTAATCTTGAATCTTCGCCCTATGAATACCTTCCTAGAGAAGGACACATTTTAAATGCTCACACTGACACAGGTTCTGTCTGCCCTGGATCTGTGCAACTGGATGGTGGCCTTGGACCTGCAGGATGCATTTTTCTATATACCAGTCCTGCAGACATTATCTCAGGTTCAAGATAGGGCAGGAGCATTTTCAGTTTGCCATGCTGCCCTCTGGCCTGATCAGTTCTCCTCGGGTGTTCACAGAAGTGATGGCGGTGGTTGCAACGCATCTTTGAAGGTCATTGATATTAGTGTTCTCCTATCTTGATGTCTGGCTGTTAAAAGTGGGCATGCCACATTCAGTCGCAGACCACCTCCAGGCAACAGTAAGCCTCTGTCTTCACTGGGTTTCATGCTCAAGGATATGGTTCAGTTCAGGCCCTTCCGTCCATCGCAACGAGTCCAGGATATTTGGGCTATGATCCTGATGTTTCAGCCTCGGCCCTAGATCTAGGTTAGAGCAGTTCTGAGGCTTCTTGGCCTCCAAGCTACCTGCATCCTCCTTGTCAGTCAAACCATATGACATGTGGGCTCTGCAGTGGATTCTATAGTCTCAGTATGCCCGGCACCAAGGCAACCAGTCAGATACGTTTCGAAGGTAACCGTGTATGATCTGCAGTGGAGGCTTCCCAACTCAATTGGACCAGCACAGACCCCTCTCCTTTCCAGACCCAGAGTGGATGGTGGTAACAGAAGTGTCACTGCTGGGTTGGGGGGAGCTCATCTGGAGGTAGGTGAAAATCAGAGAACTCTGGTTTCCAGCAGAGGTCCGGCTCAATATCAGTCAGTATAAGTTGTAGGCTATTTGCCACAGTAGGCCTTTCTGCTGTTCATTAAGGGAATGCTGGCACAGGTTCTCACAGTCAACACCACCATCATGTGGTACTGCAACTAGCAGGGCATAGTGGGTTCCTGTGCTAAAAGATTCTGCACCTCCGGAGTTAGTTGTTTGGAACATCAATGCATATCCCTGATCCTGAACCATCTGGGGGAACCCTGACTAGATCTTTTTGCCACCGTTGAAAATAGGCATTGTCAAAACTTTCGCTTTAGAGTTCCTGCAAAATCTCTCGTTAGGAGATGCACTGCCACTGGAATGGAAGCCAGCACTGCTTTATGCCTTCCCACCATTGCTTCTCCTGCCTGAGTTCTGAAGATCAGGAACAACCTGGCCCAGGTCATCCTATTGATTCTGGATTGGGCTACGAGAGCATGATACCTGGAGGTTTTGGGTATGAGTTTTTGTCCCCCGAAACAGGTTGCCACTCTGGGAGGATCTTCTGTCGCAGAAGCTGGGCAGGGTTCGGCACTCGAACCTGCATAGTCTACACTTTCATGCATGGACATTGAGCGGCTGCAGTTTGACTGCATTTGATCTACCACCTGAGGTTGTGGATGTCATCCTTACTGGCAGGCATCCAGCTATGAACTCCACTTAATAGTGGGCGCTGGGACACCTTTGTGGCCTGGTGTGGAGTCTTCAAAAGAGACCTTATGCAAGTCAGACTTG
This sequence comes from Calotriton arnoldi, assembly GCA_963921515.1. Taxonomy (NCBI): domain Eukaryota; kingdom Metazoa; phylum Chordata; class Amphibia; order Caudata; family Salamandridae; genus Calotriton; species Calotriton arnoldi. The sequence continues at coordinate 566,864 of CAWUFW010004739.1, read as the reverse complement.
TAGGCGTTTTCTGGTTTGTCTTTGGCCCAGTAAGGCCTTGCAGTGGGCAGCAGTAAAGGTTATTTGTCAAGTCTTACTGCATTTGTATTTTTTCGGAACAAAAGTCTTGACTTTTCTCATTTGTACTTCCTTTGAGCTGATGCACAGCTGTTTATTACATCTTTGACCTTAAATGCAGTCTTCCTCATTGCAATTACATCACCTTTTCACATTAGCAAAATCTAGGCTCTACCTTACAACCTCCCTATCCTACCTTTTCTTCCTGGCAAACCAGGGCATGACTCGGGTGACCACCTTGCTGAAGATGTGACTCCTTTCTATGTTGGGCAATCCATCACGCTCCCAGTGTTTTTTGCCTCGTCTCATCCTTCCAAAATGGAGAAAATGCTATATTAATTGGACCCCAAAAGAGCTTTCAGCTTTTATATCGATCATATCAAAGACAAGATGGGGAGAGCATGTGGCCGAAGGGCTAGGGCGGTCGACCTCAAATCTGGGGAACCGGGTTCGAGTCTCGGCAAGGACGCTCAACATCCTGTGATTCTGGGCAAATCACTTAATCTCCCCGCGCCTAACAAAAATGGATGTGTCCTTTTGTAACTCAACTGATGCTCATGTAAAGCGCTCTGATACCCGATACCTTAGGGTCAAGTTCGTGCTATATAAAACTCTGGGGGGAATCAAGAGGGACGATCAGCTTTCTCGGGTTCTCTGGGGGTGAAAAAAGGATGGTTGTGCAAAAAAGGACTCTATAGAGGTGGATTGCCTTCTGCATTAAGACCCGTTACTCATCGGCCAAAAGGCAGCCTCCAAAAGATCTGAAGGTCCATTCAACCAGGCCTAAGGCTGCTATCACTGTGTTGGCACAGAGTACCTTTCTTAGACATTTGAGGCTTAAGGGTCAGAGCACACGTTCACAAAGCAGTACTGCCTTGATAGCCACGTCGGCCGGGAAGGACATTTTCCTTGCTCGGTTCTGCAAAATATTTTGGTTTGAGTCCACGCCACAGACACTCCGGATTGGAAGGTACTGCTTTGGTACATATCCTAAAGGTGCTGTGTGGTTAAAAGTATCCATCAGAAGAACTAGTTACTTAACCTTCGGGTATGCTCTTTCTGGTGGATGCTGTAACCGCAGATTTGGTGCTAGTGCAAAGGCATGAGTGGTCAGAAAAGGTCTTTAATAGCTCTTAATGGTTTTCTGTAATGCTGATAAGTTTGGACTGCTAAATTCCTAGACTGACCTTTTTCATTGACCAGTTAAAGTGCATCGTTTGTCCAGTTCACTTCCTAATGTAAATGCATTGACATATGCCTTATTATTTCTATTTTTGTATTTTATTCTTTATAGGCCGAATCCACTCTTTTCTTCTTTCACTTACTTGTCTCTTATCCATTATAATCCGAAACAGTTTGGAGTTCGCTTTCCCTTGTACTATTTTTCTGGCTCTTGCTTTTTTTTACTTCACCTCTGCACTTTCTTCCCCCTAAACCCTGCTTTGACATCGTCTCCTTCCAGACAGCTTTTTTTTAAAAACTTTTTCTCTTAGTCCTCCCTTGACTTCCTATGATTTTCCTTTTTCCTCCTGGTCAAAGTAGACATAAAGGGACTAACCTAACCCATTTCTCCTCCATGAAAGTCTCTTTTTGCGAGAATCCATTTTCCACAAATTACCTTATAGATGAGAAGTTGTCTGAAGATTTTGTTTTCTGTTTTCTAATTGCTCGAACCAGGACTTGCTAACGAGTCCGTAGTTTTTGTTTCATTAATTTGAAGGGTATTCTCCTCTGTGATTTTCACCATTCTTCAAAGCCGACATTTTTGACTTGACTGGAATACGTTCATCACACTTGAGCAAACAATGCTGACCTCGAAATTCCATTTGGCATTTAGACATTATGTCGTATTAGCAGCAGTGTGTCCATTACTTGAAAAGAAGCAGTGTTTGCAGTGCATGCACTGATTCTCTCAATTAGCGCATATACTCTGGACAGTGAATATAAATACACAGCTGTCGCAGTTTCTCTGCAGGTGGCCGTACCAACCACTAAGGTAGCCTGAAGCTCTCATAGTGGTGCGTCCAATCAAAACACCTACCCTAATGTGGGCCTTGTTCTCCTTCAGAGGGTGTAGCGCTAGGTGCTTGTGGACAGACCCCAACAGCCTATTCCTGCCGGCATTGTTGGTGTCACAGCAGTGACCCAAGCGCCCTGCCATTTGGCTTGGGACTAGTGAGCTCTTGCCCCTTATCTCAGAGGATTGAAGTCTGTAATAACCACACCCACCATCCATGACAGCCCCTAGGACTAATTCTGCTCTCTGGCAGGGCACCCTAATTTGTGAGCTGTTGGGATGGGAAGGGGCCTCTGCATGATTTTGCGAGCTTGCACACCTTCCCTAAAGTACTCACAACACAAGTTTCTGGTATTTGTGATCCGCTTTTGGCCTAAAAGTGCACAACTAACATGCATCTGCACTGATGTCTGCTATATTAATAGATTGCAGCCCAAAGCAAAAGAGCCATAGTGAGCATGGCTTCTGTCAGCTTGCCGGATTGCACTACATTAGCCGTGGTAGCAACAGCATTGAGCTACGAGCTGCAGGGCCAGTTTTCATGTTGCTGGTTGGGGACGAGTGGCTTACTGGCCTCATGTATGTATATTGTCTGTTCAGTCTTTGACAGCATTTTCCTTCACTGCATCCATTGTGTATACGGCATGTATGTGGTGTTGTATGTGCATAGCAGGATGTTTTGGGAGCATCAATGTAATGAATGATTGTGTGCATAGTGGAATCCATTTTAAAGATCACCACTGTAGAGATGATGTGCAAAATGGAGGTATCCTGCCTGACCAGTGATATGTATTGCTAGCGTTCCTGGAGCTTTTGTGTTAGACTCTAGGGTGTGAGGCCGGGCGACTGTGGTCTCTAGAAGTGCAGTAATCCCCATCTGAAAGACTGTAGTTATTAGATTCCTTACCTTAGAATTACCCCCAGGAGTCAGACTGGAAGGTAAGGAATCTATAACTACATATGTCTCTTACAGATACATCGTTACCGAAGGTAAGTAACTTGTTCATCAGTTTGATAGGTGATATAGGTGGACTGGAGACAGCAGTGTTCAGAAGTGCGGGCCAGATCTCTTGTCACTTCCTTTTTTGTTCCCCAAGAGGTGATGCACCCTAAAGGCTGATGAATATTGAGTTTGAAGGCTTCTCTTCATTTGGTGCCTGTGTTTTCTGTGTCTCTGAGCAGGTTACAGCCCCATTCCCTCCTTTGTGCTGACACATTAAGATAAAGATTTTGCAAACCCTGTCTAGAAATAAGATATAAAAAGATGACGGAAATCCTAAAGTGTTCCATTGACCATTGCTACATCATACCAAGCACGACATTAGAGAAATGTCTGACATCTAGAGCTGGTGTATCCGTTAGCTAGCTTCCTTGCCAGGTGAACGGACATCAGTTGGTAAGTCTGCATCGTTCTGTAAGAGTTAAGCATCTGCCTTGGATGCGGAGCAGGCCTTGTTGTGGAGAGGTTCACTGGAGGTTGCCTCGTAGGTGGAGATTGTCCAGAGAGGAGCCCAGCGGGAGCTGGGCGGTGTAGGGGCTGCCCAGAGAAGAGGGCTTAAAAACACGTTTGGTGCCTAGGGGAGAGCAGTGCTACACAAGACTTGGTGAGCTCCTGCGCCCTGCCTGTAGTGTGCCTTGCCCCTGCTGCCTCCAGCTGTGCCTCGAGGTTACCTCGGCTCTTCCCCCTGGTGTGGAGAATCTGAGAGATTGCCAGTGTGGACTGTGTTTACCCAACATCTGCAGTAGTGAGGCCTTCTACTAAGAGGGTCATCCATGTTCCTTAGGGTCCCTCCTTGCTCTGATGCATTGTGCAATATTTTTACCTGAACAATGACCAGAATTTTCCCCGCTCTGTTTCCCAGCTATGCTGGCTTTTGCAAGTGCATGTTGTGACCATTGAACTCCCTATATGACTGAGACCCCGGAGATCTAGAATTGCAGTCTTTATCACTTTCAAAGGCTAGTAGCGTGGGCTTTCTGTTCATTTGGGAGGTGTATTTGTTTGAGTTTTGACCACTCTACAAACCGCAGCTTTACCTCAGGAGAAGGCTGTGCTTGGTTTGCACTGCAACCGGTGGCTGACTTTGTGAACTAAAGAAACCAGTGTAGGAATCTTGAGGTGACATTCTGTCTGAGGCTTAGAGAGAAATCGGGGACACCTGGTCACTTCAGTTTTGCCATCAGTGCACTGCAGGCAAAATAGTGGGCACTGGAGACTGATGAAATGACCACAGAATATAGGTAAGCTATTACCTCGATCACTGCATCTATATTTTCCTGGGGTTGTTTAAAGTAGTCCCATAGCGCTGTTCCTTTTGTTTGTGTAGTATTGAGTTGAGTATAGATAAAAGTACTTTTTTGGGCAATCGATTTTTTTAAGAGCTGTACTGTGTGCTACTCAGTGTCTAATCCCACATCACTTCCCCGAGTTAACCTTAGACTGCTCGCCCCTCTACCCTGAGAGTCAGGTGCTCAAGGGATGTACTTGATGTTCAGTTTTTAGGACTGATGGTAAGACTGGTCCGGGACATAAAGAGGCAAACTGACTCAAACACCACACTTGGGACAAGTAACCCATGTGTTCCCAAGGGGCCCCCTAAACGGGCTGTGACATGAGCCATTTCCTGTGTGGAATCAAGTTAGTGCACCTTTCCGGAGCCTTAATGCCCATGTGTCTGTTGTATAGCAGAGGCATTCCCTCATTTAAATGGAACCACAACCCAAGCAAATGGGGAAAGTACACACACAACTTCCAGTGGGCACTAACTTTGAGTCTGCTCCAAGTGTTGTTTTCAGAAGGGGCCGCACATGTTTACGACCCCTTTTGTACTGCCGGAGTGGCTAAAGTAATGCAAAGTCATGTCTCTATACGAGACACTTTTACTAATGATACCCATGTCCTGCTCGTCATGCCTTTTTCTGTAAAGTTCTAACTCGTAATCCATGCAAATGATCAATGACCAGAAATTCATTTGGAAAACCCTGACTGATGCCTGAAAGACATCAACCCCGGTCATAGTTCATCTCTTTGAAACTTAATTCTGCTGCAGATCCCTACTAATCCCATACCTTAACTAGTGTGGGTTTTTCCTCTCAAAGTACAGTCCTGTTTAATTTCAGAAGTCTAGCACTGAATCATAACTAGTGTAAATAGTTCTCTCCATAAAGACTAATTCGACTGATATTTGTTTCAGATACATTGGAGTTAATTTTTGACGGGTCTATGCTACATGAAAAATCTCAAGTCATGTCAATTTATGGATGACTAAAGGCACTCAGAGTCACTGTCTTAAAATACAAAAGAAAGCAGTTCAGATGTCCAAATAAGCAGGACTGAAATGTTGATAGTATATCTTCCCCCATCTCATCACTTTGAACTTATGGATCCTTACATTTTCATCTGATATTTGTGCAATATCCAAAACTGGAAAAGAAATAAGCTGTTAGCTTTGTGTAAAAGTGTTTAGATAAATTCAGTACAAATGCTTGAAGTCCTTCAGCAATTGGAAACATTTGATGCACACAAAAGCAAGGTGTTCCTTCTGCATCAGAGGACCTGCATTGTTTTTGCTAGCTCTAGACCATGAGGTTCTACCATTACTCATGCTAAATTTTGTTGATTGACTCAGAAATTGAAATCTATCCCTACAACACATGCACTCAAAATTAGACTCTGTTTTTGTTCTTTTGTTATGGTCTTGGTTTTGTCAACCTTTTGTAAATTCAATGTAGGCTTGCATGTTTCCTAATTAAGTTTCAGAAGAAAAGAATTTCTTTGATTTCCATGGGTACCGTCTCACATTTTCTTTGCTTTTGCATCAAATTCCTATGTATAAAAGCCTCAACCTTTAACTCATGGTAGTCATTAAATGGTTTGTACTGGCATTGATTGAAAAGCAAAATACGTTTTGTTTAGGTTAAATGAATTTGAGTAAATGTGTTGTCACAATGGTTTGTAAACCATAGAGGAGGGTAATTTCAACTTTCTGCATGTTTCATTGCCTCTTCTGAACATCTCCCCTGCTCCTTGCTGTTTCAAGCACCAAGACCTCCATCACTATCTTCCATAGTGTGCTCTCACTTGCTGCTCTAACTTTGAATCATTTAATGTACCTTAACTTGAATCAGCCCTTGTTCTGGATCTTTCCATCCTGTCACTCCCAAGCCCAGAAGGGTCGCATTCAATCATTTCACTTGTCTGAGGTGAATTAGATTCCTTCCAGTTCTCGCCACATACTGAACCCATGTCCAATGCTCTCAGCCTTTTCTAAAGCAAGACAGAGGTACACTCCTCTGGAAACATTGACCTGCACCTTATACTGTTCCTTCCCAATTCTTGGGCCACCTGCAACTTCCTTGTCATGTGCTGGATGCTTCCACTCACTTCCACAAGTTTCATCTGCGCCAAACATTTTCTCTCAGCTTTGGCACTGTGAAAAGAGCACCCACAAAACTCTTCCATGTATGGCGAACCAAGTGCTCCTCCGCCACTTGTCCACAGGCTACCCCCCCCCTTACCTTATCTCATGCATCATATCCAGTGCCCTAAACAATCCCTCCACCTTTGTCCTGGATGCTTTGTTTTTGCCTCTTAACTATAACTCCTTCCCGACCACTTCAGCTGTTCTACAATAAACTATGTTGTTGACTATTCTGTTTCAACTCTGCGGATGATGTACATAGACCTTAGTGAAAACCTGCTCTTTAAGTAGAAGATTTTATGGTTGTCTGGTGAGAGAATCATTTTAATTTGAGCAGGCAGTTTTCAATGGAAACAACCTTTAATGCAAATAACGCAGAAGTGGCAGACAGCTGAATGAGCACTGGTTTCATTTGCAGGTGCTAATTGTTTTGTACTTTTTAACTTTGCAAACGATAATGTTATCCTACTGTATTTACACATGATTTTGACAGTATAACTTCATACAAGCAATTTATTTTTTATGATTTGTATTCATGGGCGTTTTTCTTTTCATTTCTTTGTGCAGGTGCGAGGTCTTGTCTCCTTTCCAATAGTGCAGTAAAGTCATAGCCTAAACCCTACCTTGCAGAGTGGTCCGTTATATTAATTGATCTTGTCTCTGACGCTGTAACCAACAGCTAAAAAGCAGTCTATTCAAACTCACAAAATACCTCTCCAATGCCGCCGTATCAAAATGCTGTTCATTTCAGACACCTTTTCATTATGGTTTATTCACAATTTGTGTGCACAATAAATGTGTTCCAGTCAGTGGACCTACTGAAAGACAACCGTTTCCTTACGTAAAAAAAAGTATAATAAATACAAGGGTGAAACGAAACTAAAATGTAAAGGTTTTTCATTTTTTTTATATTTATTTTCTTAACATAAAGTGATATCGTTGAAATTGTAAATCATGGTCAAAGGTTTTCTATATTTACAGCAAAGCATATTTGTATTCCAGTTGTATTAAAATATTTTGGATGACACATTGGGAAGAATTACCGTCTTTAGTTTGCAATAAATATATATATTTTTTAGGATGTCTGGCCTATGCTTCTTTTTTACTGTAATTTGCTGCACATTATGTTGCGCTCTTACTTCTGTTTACCTTTGTTTTCTTTGTAGCCGATACAACAATTATCAGTTTGCACAGTATTCCTTCTCTGATTACATCTGTGTCGCATTGCAGCAGTTAGATATTTTCAGTCATGCTCCGTTATCTCCTGTGTGTACACATCTATATTGAACAGTGGTGGTCACCACTATATAGTTAAAGTTAGTTCTGAGTTTCCATAGGAAGAGCATTTTTTCTTTCACTACTAAATTTGGTGCTGTTTGACAAATCTTACAAAATTTTCCAAAATAAAAAAGTTCCTCGCCTTCCTTCTAGAAAGTTTCATGGTGAACCGTCAAGGGTGGCCTAGTTAATGTGGGGTAGGGGTGATGAGGTCCCAAATCGTTTTCCCATGTTAATTCCCATAGGTAAATTATGTCGGCGTTACAGAAAAATCAGTTTAGTAGAATTACAACGAATTTAGCGAAAGTTAGCATTTTACTTAGAAAGCCTGCTTTTCTTTATTTGGCCTGAATTGTAAATCTGCTGTTTTAATAGGAAATAAGGTTGCAGAATAGACACATCCGGACCCCATAGCACTTGTGAGCGGTGCCCAGATGCCCCCACTTACCAGAGCCAAAAAGTAGAAAACAAAAAATGCATACACGAGACCCAGCATGGCTCTCGTGAGGTACTGCGGTTACCCCCCAACCCCTGCCCCTCAAGATTCAACCCCTGCCCCTCAAGATTCAACCCCTGCCCCTCAAGATTCAACCCCATGGAGGAGTTGGGCCACGTAGAGCACCCGTCATGCTCCGTGGCTGAAGGCTGTTGCCGGCGTGCTGGCGGCACCAAGATAGCGCGCTTGCTCCTCACTGCACTTCACCCCAGGAGTTGAGGATTTCCCCGGCTTCGTGATCACCAGCATTGCAGGATCCCCATGTATTTTCCCGCTAGGAGACGGCTGCATGACATTCTGACTACTGCCTAACTCCTGGCCCCAGATAAGTATACATACCGCAGGAGCAGCTACTTAGGGGAAAAATATGTACATGCTAAGTGGCTGGAATGCTATTGCCCCTAATGTTTGCATATTTGTAAAATGCTTGCTGCCTGGCTTGCTGTGTAGTGCGACCACGAAGTAGCTGCAGTGCTCTGAAAAGGAGGAAAGAAGAGTGCGGATGGTGGAAAGACGAGCGGTGCAAGAAGGGGAAGCTTCAAAGATAGAAACTGAGGCAACTTAAGGACACTCCCAGGCAGTGCTATCAAGCTGCAGGGAAATATGTAACCGCACCACTGGGAGCTAATTAACTGTGGCGGTGATTAGAGTCTCACAGACAAACAGCCTTATAGTTAGTCAGTCTCAGCGCACCTCCGAGGTGGCAATAGGTTCCCCTTGAGGAGTGCCCTATGGATTGTCATGGAGGCGGCCTTTGTAGTCACTGGTGTGGCTTCCATGGAAATTCCCAGCACAGACATACATGAATGATGAAAAGGCTGCCAAGGAACACGACGGCTAAGAGTCCACAGCCACAAATCCAGTACACAGTTTAAAGCATCGCAGCCACACATCTGTAAGGAGAGTTAGTCCTAAATTGTCTGACACAAAATTCAAGAGCATTTCCCCTGATAGAGTATATAGGCAGGGGTTCAGCCCAGAAAAGGACAGAGCAGCCCTAGAATACCTGGGAAGAGAACCCCAGGCATCCATGGAACCCGAACTAGCTATTTGTTGTCCTCAGACACACTATGTTCAGATCCGACAAAGGCCAAGAAGCCTAGCATAATTCCAATGGGGAGAACTCAGGATGGCCTGGGCTCCTGAGCGAGGGGGCCAAGCCAATTATCTAACAACCTCCCTGGAATCAAACAACTGCAAGTATGACCTCTTATTATCAAGTACTAGTGCCAGGGAGCAACGCAAGGAAGAAGAGCACTTGTCACATAAGGACAGCTCAATTCCGGAAGTTCAGGGGAATGCAGTAGGCTTGAATATAGTGACGATTGCCACTCCATCACCGATGATATGGGAAGGCATACAGGCAAGAGATTCAGGAACCACCTGAACATCAGCTCAAATACCTTATACCTGGCGTATTCAAGCAGAAGGACAAACCTATAGGATTGGCGAGTCTCAAGCCGTTTCAATGAATTTGCTCCTCCATCAGATCTTAGAGGAATTAAAACACATGAAAATTTCCCAAGACAAGGCGCACAAAAAAAACGAGCAACAACTCAGTTTAATTCATGCCAATATGCAGCAGCTCACCGCACGAATCTCATATGTAGAGCAAGAGTCTCCGATTTAGAAGTTGCCAAGCTATGCCAAGAAGCCCAGGTGGATAAACTACAGGCCGAACTGATTGAACTTCAGATGAAGGTTGATGATGCAGAGAACAGGTCGCGAAGCTCAATCGAGATTTACAGTAATAACTGAAGGGCGTGAGAATAGCCTGTCAGTTGCCACCTTAGTATAGGATCTTATCCTTAATCGGGTATATCCCGAGGCCGCTGCACAAAAGATAGACCTAACAGTTATGCATGCCCACCGCATCCCGCGGTTCAACCTCCTAATGCAAAATATCCTCACACAATCGTGGTGTATTTTGGAGATTTCAGGATCAAGGAACGTATCCTGGCCAACACCATCAGAGAAAAAACATATTCGACTTCTGAGAACATTTCTTTTAAGATATTTTCCGACATGCCTGTATTTTCAGCTGAATGACGCGAAGAATTTAAAGGCATGATAAACTCTTTTCAGAATCTTGGCGCCCCAGCCAGCATCATCCAGCAGTCTAAGTTAAAAGTTTTATACAAGGACAGGCACATATCTTCCAATCTGTTGACCAAGCGTGAGACTTATTACATTCTATACAATAGCAAGGTGGGGTTGGGAGGAGCAAGATCCGGTAGGGTTGTTGCGAAGAATGTTTTTTTGCTAGAAACTTCACGCACTGCAGTCTGCAGCCCCAAACAGCTCCATGTCAAAGTGTCATAACACAGGGAGAGGTCTGAGGAGAGAAGGGGTTGCACAAAGGAAGGAAGGGGAGAACTCTCCAATGGGCCCCAGACTGGGAGGGCTCCAGGGACTAGGAGGGGAATGGTGGGGGAGGCATTAAACAAATATAATCAGGATTACAATTGCCTCAAACATAACTCGTTCGTTGAATATGTATTGGGGCGATACAGTGCACTTTAGTTGGGCCGAGATTGCCATAGCGGTGGACTTGGGTAGGAAGGTAGCCGAAGGGGAAAAGCTAGAATGATTACTCCAAGATCTAAAACTGAAGTCATTACAGTAGCTTCATGCAACACCAATGGCATCAACAACCAGAACAAATTCAAATCTATTCTATCTTGGCTTAAATCAGCAGATAGTAGAAAAAACAATGGGAGAGCAAGGGATAAGGCTTGGGGGCGCGTCCTGTTCCCCGGATGTGTACTAAACTTAAACAATATGGACGAACCCACTATGTGTATGTAGATAAGTCACTGTATGTAGTATGAACTTGGACCCATTAGGTGTTCTTAAAGACCCCTCACACACCAACCTAGTTGGTGTCATGCTTCATCATTGGGGTCCCAACCGGGCGGCCGAGTGCCCCGGTTTGTGCTACGACGCCTGATTACAGCGGAGCTGGTGTTGGTGCGTAAAGTGTGATGTGAAGTGAATTTTTCAGTTAAAAATATCTGAGAATCCTTGCCTCTAATTTTAATGTTGGCGGCTCAGGATATGTCTAAAAATAGATGTGTAGTGCAACTATTCATGGATTATTACCATTAAGTTGACTATGTGTGGCGGTCTACATGTTTCAGCCCCTAGGGAGAAAATAAATGGGGCTTTCTTCAGGACCAGGTGAGTGATAGGTGAGTGGCAAAGGTGAAGGATGCCACGTGAAAACCAGTGCGGTACCTACACACGCGCTAAGGTGTGTGGTAAAAAAGTCGGCGTACTCACTGATATTTTAAAAAGCAAAAATTCAATGCTAATGGGTTTAAGGCAGATATCGAGGCTCGGGGTGGGGTGCTCGTCCAAGATTCCAATTTGGTAATGGAGAGTCATCCGCTGTAAACCTCATTCGGTCCCCCGTAGTCACCAGCCGGGACTACGGGAGACCGAATGAGGTTTACAGCGGATGACTCTCCATTACCAAATTGGAATCTTGGACGAGCACCTACCCCGAGCTGACATCTGCCTTAAACCCATTAGCATTGAATTTTTGCTTTTAAAATATCAGTGAGTGCGCCGACTTTTACCACACACCTTAGCGCGTGTGTAGGACGCACTGATCTTCACGTGGCCACTCACCTATCACTCACCTGGTCCTGAAGAAAGCCCCATTTATTTTCTCCTAGAGGCTGAAACATGTAGACCGCCACACATAGTCAACTTAATGGTAATAATCCATGGATAGTTGCACTACACATATCTATTTTAGACATATCCTGAGCGCCAACATTAAAATTAGAGGCAAGGATTCTCAGATATTTTTAACTGAAAAATTCACTTCACATCACACTTTACGCACCAACACCAGCTCCGCTGTAATCAGGCGTCATAGCACAACCGGGGGCACTCGGCCACCGGTTGGGACCCCAATGATGAAGCATGACACCAACTAGGTTGGTGTGAGGGGTCTTTAGAACACCTAATGGGTCCAAGTTCATACTACATACAGTGACTTATCTACATACACATAGTGGGTTCAGTCTATATTGTTTAAGTTTAAATCAGCAGATGCCCAAATAATCTTGCTCCAAGAGACGCATTGAAAGTGTGAGCTAAGCTGCCAAATATGCCCAAATGTTTCTCGCAGTCATTTTTCGCATTGGCGAACGCTGCGGTTGGGGGGTCGCAATTTTATTAACTAAGAATTTTTTCGGCGAAGTGATGCAGGTGGTGCGCGACCCCAATGCTAGGTGGATTTTGGTAAGTTTAAAGTCCCACAATCAATCCATACATCAAGTTAGCTTTTATGGGCCTGTTGAAGATCAGAAGACTCCACTAGGAGAGGTCTATAGTATTTTAGCTCCACTTACAGGACTAGCACGAATTGTGGGGTATTTTAACCTTATCCTGCAGGTAAGATGTGATTGCTCTTACCAAAATAAACATTAGAAACAAGCCGAAATCAGCAAGGTTCTTGGCCAATCTGGGATGGGATCTCACTTTGATTGATCCCTTTGAGAGCTGACCATCCTATGGGGCAGGAGTTTACTTGCTTATCTAAACGGTTCAATTAGGCGTCTCATTGACTTTTTTAATATCCCTTTTATGGAGAAGAGGTGGTTCAGGCATACTTTCGAGCCCATTCTCTGTTCATTCTGTTCCATATGTTGATCTTAAAATAAATGGTCCTCTGAAGGAAAGGCCACGATAGTCCCTAGATAAATCTCTGAGGGCTGGGTCACAATTATGTGATTTGCACTAACCGAGTTTATGCAGCGGAACACCAGTACGGCCTCTAACTATTCAGTCTGGGGGGCATGTAAATCCTTTATATGGGAAAAAGCTATCTCCTACACAGCCCAAATAAATGGAGCAAGACGTGGAAAAATCACTACCCTGCCATAAGAATTGGAACAGGCCAAAAGAGCAGACCTCAGGTTACATACTATTGAATCTAATACCAAACTGGCGGCGGCAAGTCAGTATCTTAAAGATTATTTTACCTCTAGAGATATAATTAATCAGAGGCCCTGCTTCTAAAACTTCTGTGAGTTGAGTGAGCATGCTGGACGCTTCTTAGCCTGGTCGATTAAAAAGAAACTTAATCAGGGGGCCATCGAAGCAATTTTGGATGTGAAGCAGAACTGCATTATGACTGATATAGCCAGATTCGCAGGATGTTTTTAGATCACTAAGCTGAACTCTACACCTCCAGTAGCAATCCCTTGCCTAGTGCTATGGAAACCTTTTTGCACCCGATTAAACTTACTTTTTTGGAAAATGAAATTCATGAGGGGATAGAAGCTCCCATTACGCGGATGGAAATCAAAGACGCTATCACTCTCCTTCCCAATGCTAAAGCATGCAGAAATGACGGCATACCGTCAGAATTTTACAAAACATTCGCCGCACAGCTGGTGGTTTTTCTAGTCATTTAATTCATTTCTGGACGGAAGTGAAATTCCAAAGCAATTCACAGAGGCAGTTATTGTCAGTTTCCCCAAGAAAGATAAACCTCCTGAACAGCCTGGCTCGTACCGCCCTATAAGCCTTTTGAACTCAGTCTGTAAACGCTTTGCTAAAATCATGGCGTTAAGGCTGGCCCTTGCTGCATCGTCAGTGGTACATGGTGACCAAAATGGCTTTTTACCGGGAAGATCTATGTCATTAAATGCAAATTTCCTTGTACAGGCAATAGATTACTACTCAGCCAACAAAATAGAAGCAGCGATAATTATGCTTGATGCCGAGAAGGCGTTCGACGCGTACAGTGTGATTCTCCTACGTTTTGGATTTCCTTCTCAACTGATAAGGCTGCTGCACAATTTATAAGCTAAGGCGGAGGCCAAAATCATGATAAACTCCCAAACAGAGTCATGAATCAGGGCTGTCCAATGTCACTGGTATTGTTTTTTTTTTTTGTTGAGCCTTTGGCGACTCCCTCAGGCAAGACCCTGAAATTCCGCCGCCACTGACAAGCACCCCGAAACAAAAACTATACCCCAATCATATTGTTGTTTATTTAGCAGGTACAACCAGTAATGTCCATATCACCTTCTCTAAAAAGCAATCTTTTTATGATATTGAAGGCTATAAGGTTAACCAGGCTAAATCGTAAGTGCTTCTATACCACCGCTCACCCTCGATTCTAACCATAGACATGCAACAATACTTTTTGGCGACTTGCCCCATAAGGTACTTCTGCGTTTTCGTTTCTCACGATTTGCTAGATTTGTTCAAACTAAACTATGCTGTCATCCTTAGTAAGGCATGTGTAATGTTAACTAGCTGGCACGACTTACCTTTGTCTATTATCAGACGGTAGCGATAGTCAAAATGTCAATCCTTCCATTATTTGTTTTTGTTTTTCAAATATGATCACAGATAGGCAGTCTTTTTTCACTGAGGTCGTCAAAATGCTGCGCTACTTCCCAAGCAAGGTGAGAAACCTGCACTCAACTTTCTACGCTTCAGCTAAATATTGATGATGGCGGGCTGGCACTCCCCCCATATGTGGAATTATTATCAAGCTGCTTTTCTTGATTGGCTAAATCGTGCAGCCGCAGAAAGCACCTTTTCAAACTGTTTTTATTTGCAGGAAATGGTTGTCGAATCTGAGGCTCAGCTACCAAAAAAATTCTGAAGCTGCCCTAACGCTCCAGATACAAGTTTCCTCATGCAATAGTGAAAAAGTTTACACAACTTCAAGAAGAATACTAGTTCCCTTTAATGCATCTCTTGATGCCTTTGAAGGAATGTGGGCTAATAGGTGTATCTCTGCAACATAGCACTACTAAGAAATGGGTGATGGCAGGGCATGATACTTTAGGCAAATTTCTACTAGCTGGGCAGACAAAAATCTGGTAACAGGTAGCTGTGGATAATGTCAAAAGTTCATCCGACCCGCACTTTCCTACCATCAGATTCATGACCACCTACGGGCCTATATTCAGACGTCTAGCACAGCTAAGGAACATATATGTAAAGCACACTCCTCGAATAAACTGATAGGGCTTACAAGAATCAACAGCTCTTACGGCATTTCCCTCAATTTCGCAATATATGGAGGGGAAAATTGAATTCGTTAGTTGGGGCAGATTCATTCCAACCTAGTCTGCTAAATGTTTTAGATACGGCCATCCGCAAGGTGACTGGGCACATGTGGGGTTTCATTGTTCCAAACTGTTTGACTTTTAAAATAAAATTATGGCCTTGGGTGAAATGCTACAAATCCAAATTGAACCTGACTTGCAGAGGGTGTTACTTGGGATCCTGCTCCCCAATTGCCTACTAAGGTTGTGACAACAACAATACTTTTTAGGTCTCGCCTAGCGACTATGCGAGATCTATTGTTGCCGACTTTTGGTCGGAAGCGGGACAGGACATGTGCACGCGCACAAAGGACTGCAGTTGTGCACGCGTACGGCGGCGTTAGCACAACTCCAAGGACATGAGATGTGCACGCGTACAGGTCGCGGCGTTTAAGCAGAATGCGCGCATGGCCCGCTTTCGCTCCCGTCCTTTCTGTTGCTGTCATGTGTTGACGTCCAGTTCTCGCCCTCCTCCCGATGTCCGCGTTCCTTCTAAGCGCGTCTGGGGCAGACACATGCTGCACACAGGGTGCATTCACTCTACCCCCTTGCACCCGGCACATAATGCACTGCACTTACAACAGCGCGTGTGCATACTCACCTCCTCAGCGCCCCTTAGCACTGTATTCCCAGTAGGCGCTTTACAGCACTGCGCGCTCTATCGCACTTTGCTCCAGCGGCACTACCCGTACTGCACCCCCACTGTCACGAGACCATGGACGGACTCACCTAGGGTGTCAGCCAGCACGCAGTGCAGAGGCAGCACGCCCAGCACCAAGCAGGAGCCCCGGCCGGCTTCCTGGCTACCCCGGAGCAGAAGCATGTTCCTCAAGCGTCGGTCCCTTCCTCCTCTCCCAGGCTCCTCCAGTGCTAACTTTCAGCCGGCCCTCCGCTCCTGCTCCCGTCAGTGTCCACCCTTGCCCGCTGCTGCCTCCTTCCAAGTGAGACTGACGGGCGGCCGAGGTGGCAGCGGGGCAGGCCAGTCCCGCCTCGCACCCGGGTGCTGCGGGAGTTCCTCTCTGGGCTCCCCGTTTGCTGTCACCCAGGAGTTGCGCAGACTTCCAGCACTTTCTGTTTTCCTCATATCGCACTGTGGGCGGGAAACAGAAACACGGAGGCCGGCTCTTTTCATGGCGCACGCTCCTCGCAGGGATTTTGCGGCCTTGTCGCGCGCACACCACTCGCGGGCTTGTGTGTGCACCACTAGCGGGACGCTGCTTTCTGATGGCGCCCGCTCCTCACAGGCATCTCGCGGGCCAGGAGATGTGCACACCCGGACAGGAGATGTGCACACGTACGGCGTCTAGTGCCAAGAGACAAGCGTGCAAGCCACAGCAACAGAGATAGCTCACGGGCACACATACCTGCGGCAGGACTGTGGCCACGCTGGGACATCCGGCGGTGAGTTTGTTTCAATTTTCTTAATTGTTTTTTTTGCGGAGCATGTGCGCAGTGCGCATCCCCACCCGGCTACCATGGCTTAAAGTCGGGGTTGCATCCACATCCTGTGATTCTGGGCAAATCACTTAATCTCCCCGTGCCTGAATGTGTAATGTAAATACGGTGCTCATGTAAAGCGCTCCAATACCTTCGGGTCGAGTTCGCGCTATATAAATATGCAATAAAAAAATAAAAAATACGTGGTTTTCTGGTGCCAGCAATCGGTTTGTTGAAAGAGGTGTGCAGGTGTTAAGATACTTTGAGAGAAGAGTAGTGTGCTTTTACGAGGCATATTGCACAGTAATGGACATTCGCAGCATTGCCTGAGTATTTTTTATGCAACACGTTGGTGGAAAGGAAAGTGTCAGTCATTATATACAAAAGGCGGAACAGTGCCCGAATTATGGCTTTGATTCTCTGAAAGAATAATACATCTGAACAATCGTTCTGTCAGGGTAAAAGGCACAAGCCCACAACAGTACCACATCAGTTTCCTGCACTTAAGAAGTGGCCAAAAGGGTTAATGTAGGGCACTCGCCTAATGTTATGTGCTCCCCCCCCCCCCCCCTAAAAATAATGTTTGGAACAGGGAGTACACACTATGTTCTGTTTAGGTAGCGCGTAGAATAATTAAAAGGACGTCTTCAAATCGGGATGAAGATAACTTTGGTTGAGCATTAGAGATTTTTTTTTGGTTTTTTTTGCTTTTTTTTAAGAGGTCAGTATGGCCAAACAAAATGAAATTCGGATAGGATAGCTGTGACAATCCAATGAGATTTTTAACATGGTAAATATATTTTTTTATATTACAAGGAAACGATCTTAGAAAATGCCTATTTCTCCTCACGTTTACTAAAGCATAGCATGAGTACATCAACACGAAGCTCTCTCTAGGGAGCTAAGTATCTTTTTTTTTTTTTTTTTTTTTTATTGAAAACGGCACAGTTGGCACTGCTCCGAACTAGAACTTTCTTGCTGCTTGCTAAAAGACTGCCCTGCGCCGTAGTCAAAGATATAAAGGGATTAATGTGGCTTGCGCATTTTCGAGTGTACTTCCGGACACCATCCAGCGTTCTTTGATTGTTTCTGGAGCTTTAGAGATCGCTCATTTGTGACCTTTAGGGACACTTTATGGCACTAAGCTGCCGCAGGAGAGGTACGGGTTGTGGTTAAGTGCCAGTGTTTAGGGACATGCTGGGCTGCCAGCTTGAAGTGCTATAAAGAAATAAGCCATTTTCTAGCTGTGTGAAACTCCTCCCAGGCATGTGCTAGTCAATGTTTCTTTGCTCCTTCCCAGTCAGCTCACTGCAGCTTCCCATGGCAGGCGAGAGAGGTGCCGGGGTTGGTGCCAACTGTGCCCACCAGTAATCACTTGCTTTCTCAATCTTAGCTCTCAAACATCGTACTACCTTTAAAGCACACGTTCTGCAGACAGGTGTGTGAATCAAACTTTTCACAAGGTTGCCCTGAATAATTACATATTTCGTTATTTGGTTAGCTGTTGGTGTGAAATTCACAACAGTCTTTTAAATGTTTCACACTTTTGGCTTCTATGAACTGTTACCTTCCTGTTCCTCCTCACGCTATGCACTGGTCCACCTCTACCACCCCACACTCCCGCCAGGTGCTCTTCCCACTCGCCCCTCTCTCTCGTACCATATCTTACACCTTCTCTCGCTCTCTCACACACACTTTCCACCTCTCTCATGTGGTTCACGTCAGGTCTTCGAGCACAGCTTCTTTCCTGTGCCTTTTCAAGGTTTACCTCCTTCAAACCCGCCCTCTCCTCCTCTTCTTGTGGTGTCTACTGCATTCACAGGCGCTCCCTCTTTATGCGTCTGTGGCCTGCTCTCCACCTCTTTATTTCTTTCTTACACTCTTTCTGCGCCTCCATCTGCAGTTCATTCACCACTTCATGCGCAAACTACCTATCCCTCTCTATCTTCCTTTCTAACTATTCTGTGCAGCTCTCACCCCTATCTATTCACCATGCCACATAATTCCACTACACAAATCCACTACTCACAACACAATTCCATCACACTTAATTCCACAACTAACAATTCAAATCCAACACACATAATTCCACTCCAAACCAAAACACATAGGTGTAAGTCATTGTCATTTACAACGCCAATAGCTCAAACTTTCATAAATGCGAGACCTATTGCATTGCAAATGCTTGTTTATTGGGTCACTGGTTATGAAATCGCTAATTCTCCAAAAGTGGAAATCCCTATCCCTCCTATATTTAAATGCTGGATAATGAAAATGGATCATGTTAGGAAACTACAGGAGCTGTACGTTTAAAGGGTGGGTGCATTGAAGAAAGCCAAGGGAATTTGGAACTCTCCCAGGGAGGCAGTATCAGATGAATGATTGAGCGTATTGGTTTTTTTTTTGTTGCTGCCAATATGTTTTCATAAATATGAATTAATAGGTAATTTTATAATGCCCATTGTTGTACATTTATATAATGTGATACTTTTTCTTTGGCAAATTGTAAAAGTGGCGCTCGATAAAGAACATCTTTGCACATCTGGGTAGCATCTTCTGCAGTCGAATGAATTTAAATGCAATGGATTTTATTTCTTTTAAATGCCTCTCTTCGTATATTTATGAATCATGAAAGTATTCCTGATTATCAATAAAAAAATAAAAATAAGATTCAACCCCATGCTTCTGCGGTACTATGCAATCTGTTCTGAGTGAAGCTTGCATGATACCCACGGTACCATGGAGGTGAAGCTTGTGCGCCTTTACCACAGTACTGACTAACAAATTTAGAAAAGGAAATTATAACAAAATGTGAGTTATGTGTCTGTGGGTGTCTAGGGGTTGGCTGCCTGTAGGGGAGGCGGATTGGGCTCATGGCCTGCCCACGCCTTTAAGCACGCACTGTCTGCGCTAAGTCCTCTGAACAGACATGGCAACTGCAGACCCATCTATTTCTCTGTTGTAAGACTCCCAGCCTCACACTCCTGCCTCCTTTGTTGATGTTTGACCCAAGGAAGCATACAGTCTGTGGTCTCTTCAGGACAGGTACACACCTGTTAACATCATACCTAATATATCCATCAAGTGCATTTCCCCAGGGACATCCTCAAATTGGTAATCTCGATAGTGGTTGACTACTGATTGTGTATCACAATTAAATGCAGAAACGAGTCACACAAGTGGCAGGTAAACATCCCTGTACATGTCTTCGTCAGGCTGCTATTTTAGAGAGCACTCATCATAAGGGCAGTGTAACACAGACGTTGACGGTGGATGTTTACCTGCCACTCATTGCACTTGTCCATGCATTTAATTGTGATACGTGCCTAGTAATAACCCTGCATGAGCCATTACTTCTGTGATATGCTTAGAAAATGCATTCAATGGATACATTTGATATGATGTAGACTTGATGTGCCCTCATCCTGAATAGACCCATGGTCTGTTTGCCTCATGCAGTTGAAACGTCAACTACATTAGAGTTAAGTAAGTGGATGTTAGGACAATGATTTTATGAATTAAGTAAGCATACATTATAAATGAATCCTTAGGAACAACTGTTTAGTTTTCAAACTAATTACAACCACTCAGTCACGTATTGATGAAGGGTTCCCATAAAACGTAGAGATTTTGACCATCAAATGCTCAAAGTGGTAGAAAGCTGGTGTGGAGTGATTATATAAGGGATAAAGTACCCCTGTTAGAAATGGGATTCTTGGTAGGCTAGGGCGCGGGCCCAAGCCAGGCAAAAACCACCACTCTAGTCAGGATAAGGGAGTTACACGTCTAAAATAACCCCTGCTCACCCCCTTGGTAGCTTGGCACGAGCAGCCAGGCTTATCCTAGAGGCAGTGTGTAAAGCATTTGCACATAACCAACAGTAATACAGTGTACGCACTACAAAAGGACACCACACCAGTTTAGAAAAATATCCAATATTTTTATATAATTAAAACAAGACCAAAAACGATAAGAATCCACAATACTATACTTAAAAGTTCACAGTTCTAAAAATACGCTGATTAAAAAGAGTTCCTTGTGTGGATAGCTCCGTCCGGGCTACCACGGCGTCGTGAACAACAAATCCAACAGTTCTGGCTGATCGCGGGTCGCGGGCCAGCTACGGTGTCGGGAAGACCCGCAAACAGTACCTGTGAGAGATGCAGGGCGTTGAGGCCCTTGAAGTCACTCGCGTTGCAGGTCGAGCTCCTCTCTGATGGAATCAGGAGCGCTGGCGCCGGCAGACGTCTGGTGCTGCGGTGCGCAGCGGTGCAGCGTGTGGTGCCCCCAGGTCGCGGTGCGAGCAGCGGCTCGGTGACGGCGTCAGATGGCGTCGTCGGTGAGACCAGTGTCGCGGTGCGAGATGAAGGCGGTGCTCGCCACGGTGCTAGCAGGTCACGGTGCAAGCAGCGTCGTGGTTGCTGAAGCGCTGTCGTCGGCTGACGAACTGGAGTCGATGGCGCCGGCGTCGGTAGGCCAAGGTTGCGGTGCAGGATGAGGGCGGTGCGTCGTGTGACTTACGAGCGGTGCCCTCGAACCACGGTGCAAGCAGCAGCGGCGTCGGTTTCGGCGGGAAGTGGTGGCGTCAGGAAGGCCAAGGCGTCCTCGTGAAGCAAGGCGGTGCGGAGTGCGGTGCCCACAGGTCGCGGTGCGAGCAGCGGCTCGGTGGCGGCGTCAACAGGCGGCGTCGGTGAGACCAGGGTCGCGGTGCGGCATTGCGGCGGTGCCCTCTGCGGCGCCAAAGCTTCGGCGTGAAGCGAGGCGGTGCGGAGTGCGGTGCCCACAGGTCGCGGTGCAAGCAGCGGCTCGGTGGCGGCGTCAACAGGCGTCGTCGGTGAGACCAGGGTTGCGGTGCGGCGGTGCTCTCTGCGGTGCCAAAGCTTCGGCGTGAAGCAAGGCGGTGCGGTGCCCACAGGTCGCGGTGCAAGCAGCGGCTCGGTGTCGGCGTCAACAGGCGTCGTCGGTGAGACCAAGGTTGCGGTGCTGCGGCGGTGCCCTCTGCGGTGCCTTCAGGACACGGAGTCGGCAGCGGCGTCGTAGACGTCGTTGAGTTGGCGCTCGTTCTTGCTGCAGCACAAAACACACAGTCCCCAGTGCTGCGGGTCGAAGAACTTGAAGTCTTTGCTGTTCCTGAGACTTCGTGAACAGGGGGCAAGCTCTACCTCAAGCCCTTGGAGAGACTCACAAATTAGGTTGCAGAAAGTCCAGTCCAGGCCTTTCACTGCCCAAGACAGAAGCAGCCACTGCAGGTCAGCCCAGCAAAGCACCCAGCAAAGCAGTCGTTCCTTTTCGCAGCTTCTCCGGCTCTTCTTCTTGGCAGTCTTCTTGTCCAGATGAGTTCTAAAGTTCAGGGGTCTGGGACCCAGCATTTATGTCCAAAAATCCTTTGATCTCTTAGGCAGAGAGGGCCTGTGCCCGTCAGGACCAGTTCTGCCTTCTCTGGTGTGAATTACTGGCAGGAGGTGGAGACGGCATTTGTCAGAGGCAGAGCAGGCCCTTTGAGGTGCAAGGAAATCTCCTCCCCCTTCCCCCATCGTAACCCAGGTCTCTTCAGCCCTTTCCTGACCTACCTAGACCATCTGGCACCCCTCCTGCTCCCCCAGCCTTCTGTCATCCAAAACCCAGACAGGCAATCCACATTCCAGCAGAGGCACACGGGATGACTGAGCAAGAAAATACCCACTTTCTAAAAGTGGTATTTTCAAACACAGAATGTAAAAATCACCTTCACTAAAAGATGCATCTTTAGATTCTGAGTTCAGGCATACTAAATTCTATTTTCTTACTGAATTCCCTGGGCCAGTTATGTTTATAAGATGTTATAAACAAACCTCCCATTCTATCCTATGGGGAACTGGTAGCCTTGCAATAGTGAAAAACGAAATTGACTGTAATTCACTATCAGGACATGCCACACACACCAGGGCGTGTCCCACCTTTCACATACACTGCACCCTGCCCACAGGGGTACCTTGGGCCTACCTGAGGGGTGTCTGACATGTAAGAAAAGGGAAGGTTAGGGACCGGCCAGTGTGTGCACTGGCCAAGTCGACATGGCAGTTACAAACTGCGCGCAGACTTCTGCAATGGCAGGTCTGAGTTACCGTTTTCAGGGCTACTCACGGGGGTGGCACAACCAGTGCTGCAGGCCCTCGAGTAGCATTTGATTCACCAGCCCTGGCACACGCAGTGCACTTTACTAGGGGCTAACAGGTAAATCAAATATCCAATCATGGAAACACCCATCCATAACACAATTTACACAGAGAGCATATGCACTTTAGCACTGATTAGCAGTGGTAAAGTGCCCAGAGTCCTAAAACCAACACAAACAGGTCAGGGAAAAATAGGAGGAAAAAGCAAAAAGTTTGGGGATAACCCTGCAAAAAGGGCCATTTCCAACACAACCCCCTTCCAGCCTAAAGCTAGGGGAGACCAATCCATACCTCGATGGGCTTCCCTGCTTGGGTCAATAGAACAAGGATCCTGGCCCGCAACACCAGGGTTTTCTTCCCGTTCTCCGCCTTCCTGAACCTAGTTGGATCCCTCTATCCATTCTCTCAGGGCCCACTAAGCAGACCCATGGGGAACCCTTCTCCTCACCTGTGGACCCCATCTGCGCAGCACCTAAACTTACTTGGCTCACAGATGTGTCCCAACAGGCAGTCAGTACCCACATGGCCAACACAATGGTTTGGCCCAGTCCACCCCCGGGGTGTGACTCCTGTCCCACTCCCAGGGGAAACTCTGTCCACCGGGACAGCCGGGCCACAGTGGCCACTGACAATTGTCAGTGAGGAGAGCCAGGCCTTATGCCTTTCCGGCCACTCCAACCACTGTGGCGTCAGAAAATGGGGGCGGTAGCCCCAGATGCCTGGCATCCTTTCTCCACTCTCCCCCTGCCAAGTCAGGTATGGCATCCTGACACTGGCCCACCAGCCCAGGGTCTGTACCCTGCGGCTGGACAGGAGACTGGGGTGGGCTCTCCCACACCCTCTCCTTCTCCCTGGGGCTCTGTACCCTCCCACCTGGAGCGGTACTCCCTTCCAGAATTGTCAGGGCACCTGTGGTAGGTGTCCTGCACAATTCGCCCACCAGTTCAGGGGCGCTATCCTGCAACTGGTACACCAGCCCAGGGTCTGTACCCTGGGGCTGGACCAGGGGCTGGGGTGGGCTCTCCCACACCCGGTCCTCCCCCCTGGGGCTCTGTACCCTCCCAGCTGGAGCGGCACCCCCAGAAGACAACCTGGTAGGGGCACTGTTAGCAGTCGCCCCTTCCCCCAGGTCAGGGGGACACCCTGAACCTGGTCCTCCAACCCAGGGTCTGTACCCTCAGGCTGACCAGAGGTCTCGGGCGAGGCTCTCCTCCCCTCACCCTCCTTCTGGGGTCCTGCACTCTCCTCCCAGGAGAAGCACCCCCAGAACCAAAAACTGTCAGGACGCTGGAACCGGACCTCCTACACAGTTCTTCCACCAGTTCAGGGCCTTGACCCTGCAACTGATCCACCACCCTCGGATCTAAACCCTCAGGTTGAACCGGGGTCAGAGGCGAGGACTCCCTCCTCTGCACTCCCTTCCAGAGTTCTGTACCCTCCCACCCAGAGTGGTACCCCTAGAAGACAAACCGGTCAGGACACTGCTTACAGTCGTCCTTCCCTCCAGGTCAGGCAGGACCTGAACCTGGCCTCCCAACCCAGGGACTAAACCTTGCGGCTGAGCACCTGCCCAGCGCACCAGGACTTCCTTGGGAGCACGCATGCCTCCCCTGAGGGTAACAAATGACTCATGTGTTGTGTGACAGTCTGCCTGGCACAGATCTCCCGACCCCTGTCCATCTGACAGTGCGCGAAGATCCCCCAGGACAGAAGTGGTGTCACCATGGTCACTCCTAGGAGGCTCAGCCCTTCTGGCTGGCCCCCTGACCCACTGGTCCTCCCACTGGGGAACGCATCCCCCTCTCACTCCTCCATCCGGACTTCTGCACCCTCCACTTTGGAGCGGCACCGCCAGACACCAGAACCGCTGGAGCTCTGTTTACAGACACTCCACGTTCTCCTGACAGTAGGAGATTCCCCTGAACGGACGGCCTACCAGTACAGCCTAGGCTCCCCACCTGGTGTTCCCTCCTGGAACCACCCAGGCTCTGGGACCGGGTTTTGGCACCTTGGGCCGCAGCCCATTCCCACTCCTTCTCCGCTGGAGACAGGACGTGAGTCCCTACACCCTTCCCACGACACCGGGACCTATCTGGGCTACCACAAACCTTTCCCACCACCCTCGGTTGGGAAATACCTAAGCCGATTCCTTCCGGGTCACCCCAGATGCTTCTCCAGACCCTCTGGAATCCACCAAAAGGTCTGCCTCCAGTGCAAGCTCCCTGGGGTCAGAGAACTCACACTCCACTGGGTGTTGGCATAGCTCTGGAAAACAGGGACTTAAAATATGCTCTCCAACAATTGAATCACACAGCCCCACACAGGTGTTAACCAAACTACCCTTCACCCAGCCATCCAGTGCCTCAGAAAAGTACCCCACATCATTCTCACAAGACTGGCGAGACAGTGTCTGACTGGTGCTGTCTCTTAACCCATACTCTTCTGGCTGGTCTCCATACTCACTTACTAGGGCTTCTATCATGGGGGAACCCCTCTCCCTGCACCTCTCATCTAGAGTCAGTAGAGTGTCCCTCCCACTACTAGGAAAATGATCCCCTGTGTCAGTTCCCCAATCCACCTCAGGGACACTGCGCACCACTGGAGTAACCTCACACTCCTGAACCCCCTGGTGTATGTCAACCTCCTCCTTGAAGTAGGGCCCCAAATATGTGTGTGTGTGTACCTCATCCTCAGTACTGGACCTAACACTTTTGCTGCCACCATCTGGGCTGGGCCTAGCCCTACTGGCTTCCCAGTCCAGCTCTCTCATTTTAAACTCATGGTCTAAGATCACCTTCTTTTCCTCCATGGCTATTCTTTTGTCTTCCCTCTCACTTTCCATCCTGAGTTTCTCCAACTCGAACTTCCTCGCTTCCCGCCTGTCCTCCAGCTCCTCTGGGGACAGACTGCTGCTACCTGGTTTAGAGGGTGCCCCCCTCCCAAAAGCACATCCACCCTTGGAATAGGCTCCTCTGCCTCCATGCCAAGATTTCCAGACAGCTCACTAGCATGTCTGGCTGCTACCCAGGCCCTCAGCGCCTTTTGTAGCTCCTCTTTTCTGGTGAGGCCCCTGATTTGGATTTTGAGGTTTTTGCAGATCGCCTTCAATTCCTTCACATTGTAGGTTTCTAACCTCTCCTCCTCAAAGGCCACTTCCAAGGATGCAACAGATGATGCAATTGATTCAGGCATGACGAAGTAGCAAGTTCAAACTGGCAAGATCAAAAAATAGGCCAAAAAGAAAAAGAACCAGTATGTGGCACGTAATGGTCTGCGATATGGTAGTAGTGCACACCAATCACTGTAAGTCAAGCGCAAACGCAAGTCCTATCCTCACCGCTGACAACCAATGTTAGAAATGGGATTCTTGGTAGGCTAGGGCGTGGGCCAAAGCCAGGCAAAAACCACCACTCTAGTCAGGATAAGGGAGTTACACGTCTAAAATAACCCCTGCTCACCCCCTTGGTAGCTTGGCACGAGCAGCCAGGCTTATCTTAGAGGCAGTGTGTAAAGCATTTGCACATAACCCACAGTAATACAGTGTACGCACTACAAAAGGACACCACACCAGTTTAGAAAAATATCCAATATTTTTATATAATTAAAACAAGACCAAAAACGATAAGAATCCACAATACTATACTTAAAAGTTCACAGTTCCAAAAATACGCTGATTAAAAAGAGTTCCTTGTGTGGATAGCTCCGTCCGGGCTACCACGGCGTCGTGAACAACAAATCCAACAGTTCTGGCTGGTCGCGGGGTCGCGGGTCAGCTACGGTGTCGGGAAGACCCGCAAACAGTATCTGTGAGAGATGCAGGGCGTTGATGCCCTTGAAGTCACTCGCGTTGCAGGTCGAGCTCCTCTCTGATGGAATCAGGAGCGCTGGCGCCGGCAGACGTCTGGTGCTGCGGTGCGAAGCGCAGCGGTGCAGCGTGCGGTGCCCCCAGGTCGCGGTGCGAGCAGCGGCTCGGTGACGGCGTCAGATGGCGTCGTCGGTGAGACCAGGGTCGCGGTGCGAGATGAAGGCGGTGCTCGCCACGGTGCTAGCAGGTCGCGGTGCAAGCAGCGTCGTCGTTGTTGCTGAAGCGCTGTCGTCGGCTGATGAACTGGAGTCGATGGCGCTGGCGTCGGTAGGCCAAGGTTACGGTGCAGGATGAGGGCGGTGCGTCGTGTGACTTACGAGCGGTGCCCTCGAACCACGGTGCAAGCAGCGGCGTCGATTTCGGCGGGAAGTGGCGGCGTCAGGAAGGCCTAGGCGTCCTCGTGAAGCAAGGCCGGAGTGCGGTGCCCACAGGTCGCGGTGCGAGCAGCGGCTCGGTGGCGGCGTTAACAGGCGTCATCGGTGAGACCAGGGTCGCGGTGCGGCGTTGCGGCGGTGCTCTCTGCGGTGCCAAAGCTTCGGCGTGAAGCGAGGCGGTGCGGAGTGCGGTGCCCACAGGTCGCGGTGCAAGCAGCGGCTCGGTGGCGGCGTCAACAGGCGTCGTCGGTGAGACCAGGGTTGCGGTGCGGCGTTGCGGCGGTGCTCTCTGCGGTGCCAAAGCTTCAGCGTGAAGCAAGGCAGTGCAGAGTGCGGTGCCCACAGGTCGCGGTGCAAGCAGCGGCTCGGTGCCGGCGTCAACAGGCGTCGTCAGTGAGACCAAGGTTGCGGTGCGGCGGTGCCCTCTGCAGTGCCCTCTGCGGTGCCTTCAGGACACTGAGTCGGCAGCGGCGTCGTAGACGTCGTTGAGTTGGCGTTCTTCTTGCTGCAGCACAAAACACACAGTCCCCAGTGCTGCGGGTCGAAGAACTTGAAGTCTTTGCTGTTCCTGAGACTTCGTGAACAGGGGGCAAGCTCTACCTCAAGCCCTTGGAGAGACTCACAAATTAGGTTGCAGAAAGTCCAGTCCAGGCCTTTCACTGCCCAAGACAGAAGCAGCCACTGCAGGTCAGCCCAGCAAAGCACCCAGCAAAGCAGTCGTTCCTTTTCGCAGCTTCTCCGGCTCTTCTTCTTGGCAGTCTTCTTGTCCAGATGAGTTCTAAAGTTCAGGGGTCTGGGACCCAGCATTTATGTCCAAAAATCCTTTGATCTCTTAGGCAGAGAGGGCCTGTGCCCGTCAGGACCAGTTCTGCCTTCTCTGGTGTGAATTCCTGGCAGGAGGTGGAGACGGCATTTGTCAGAGGCAGAGCAGGCCCTTTGAGGTGCAAGGAAATCTCCTCCCCCTTCCCCCATCGTAACCCAGGTCTCTTCAGCCCTTTCCTGACCTACCTAGACCATCTGGCGCCCCTCCTGCTCCCCCAGCCTTCTGTCATCCAAAACCCAGACAGGCAATCCACATTCCAGCAGAGGCACACGGGATGACTGAGCAAGAAAATACCCACTTTCTAAAAGTGGTATTTTCAAACACAGAATGTAAAAATCACCTTCACTAAAAGATGCATCTTTAGATTCTGAGTTCAGGCATACTAAATTCTATTTTCTTACCGAATTCCCTGGGCCAGTTATGTTTATAAGATGTTATAAACAAACCTCCCATTCTATCCTATGGGGAACTGGTAGCCTTGCAATAGTGAAAAACGAAATTGGCTGTAATTCACTATCAGGACATGCCACACACACCAGGGCGTGTCCCACCTTTCACATACACTGCACCCTGCCCACAGGGGTACCTTGGGCCTACCTGAGGGGTGTCTGACATGTAAGAAAAGGGAAGGTTAGGGACCGGCCAGTGTGTGCACTGGCCAAGTCGACATGGCAGTTACGAACTGCGCGCAGACTTCTGCAATGGCAGGTCTGAGTTACCGTTTTCAGGGCTACTCACGGGGGTGGCACAACCAGTGCTGCAGGCCCCGAGTAGCATTTGATTCACCAGCCCTGGCACACGCAGTGCACTTTACTAGGGGCTAACAGGTAAATCAAATATCCAATCATGGAAACACCCATCCATAACACAATTTACACAGAGAGCATATGCACTTTAGCACTGATTAGCAGTGGTAAAGTGCCCAGAGTCCTACAACCAACACAAACAGGTCAGGGAAAAATAGGAGGAAAAAGCAAAAAGTTTGGGGATAACCCTGCAAAAAGGGCCATTTCCAACAACCCTCTACCATACATTATAAGGATTTTGCAAGTCACTGAGGAGTTCCATAACCATATAGAGGAACAAGGATGAAGGCTGAGTTCTTTTATTAGGTGATGGAACTACAAGGTGACTTGCTATATCTGTATGTCTGTCAGGGGGTACTTTATTCCATATAATACGTGGTCATACCATCACCTTTCCCAAACCACTTACAACCTTGGTGCATAGCTCTTTCATATGAAAGAGCAAGCATGTTTGCAAACATGAATAAAAATAAAACATCTGAAAGAAACACGTTAGTTATAGATTCCTTACCTTAGAATTACCCCCAGGCTTCCGACTAGATCCGGAAAGTTTTTTCGTCAGCAGTACCTCTGCACGTCGGAAGGTGGCGTCGGTCGGCTCAGTGTCCGTCGCTGGCGTCGTGGTCGCCGGGATGACGTCGCGGTAGCAACTTAGACGCCGCCCTCGCGCGCTGACGTCAGTTCTTTCTTTTTCCGCGCCAGCCAGCGCAGATCCGGGAAGAGCGGTACCTCCAGTCACTTTTTGACTGACTTTTTCTCGACTTTTGTCGACTTCTTTCGAGTCTTCGACTCCTGGTGCACGAGGGATGCCCGGCTTCAAGCCCTGCGTGTTCCTGTCATCGGATGATGTCGGTGACGGATCCGCACCGCGTGTGTCTCTTTTGCCTGGAGCGCGACCACGACCCCAAGTCGTGCTCCGACTGCCGGTCGATGGCGCCGAAGGCTTTGCGGGAGCGGTCCCAAAGCTGCTTGAGCACCAGCAGTCGGCTCCGCGCCGTTCGAGGTCCCAGTCGCGAGGGAGGTCAAGGGACCGGTCGCGGAGCCACCACCACTCGTCCAAGTCTTCGAAGTCTTCGCACTCGGGGTCGGGTAAGTCGAAGCATAAGAAGAAGTCGAAGAAGCATCGTCGCTCTTCGACGTCTCCTCGTCGGTCGGCCGACCCGACGAGGGATGCGGGTGGTACCCCACCCGCGGCTCCGTGCGCGGAGCCCGAAGAGTCGACTCCGCGTTTCCCTCCCTTTTCGGGACCTGGAGCGACTCCCGCCCAGCTTCGTACGTTCTACGAGGCGATGCATGCCATCTTTGGGCGGTCCGAACCCGCAGGCGCGCCTTCGGGCCCCACGGACTCGGTTGGGGGGCCTAGGCCTTATCCGCCGACGGCTTCTGCGCCGCAGGCCCGCCTTGGATCCAGGCCTGGATCCGGATCGGCGCCGGTTGACCTGATAACGCCTCCACCGGCGCCGCATCCTCCGGCACCACTACCGCTTTCGACGCTGGTCGGCCGGCGCCGACCCCGGCCTCCATCCCGACGTGGAGCCGGACTGGCATCGCCCGACGCCGGATCCGGCGCTGAGTGGGGTTTTTGTACCCCTGTTCACTCCTGGGGCCCCTTTACGACCAGAATGGCACCCAGAGGATGAGGAGGAGGACTGGGAGGGGTCAGGTGACCCTCTGACTGACCAGTTGGACAGTGAACAGGACTGGAGAGAGGAACTGGGGGAAGCCAGTGGTTTGGACACCTCCCCTGAACTTGGCATGTTGTCTCCTCCTACCGTGGCTACGGAGGAGGGAGCGTCATACGCAGTGGTGTTGCATAGGGCGGCCGAGGCTCTCAACCTCGAGCTTCCTACGGTGGTTGTCAGGAATAACCTCCTGACAGAGGTGCTTCAACTGGCTGCGAGCTCTTCGGAGCCCTTGCTGCCGTTTAGTGAGGCCCTCACCGACGTCCTTTTGGGCACCTGGTCCAGGCCCAACACGGGGGCTCCCGTGGACAGGATGATTGCCCGACGCCACCGCCCGGCTCTGTGCGACCCCACTTTCCTCTCCCAACACCCCACCCCGGAGAGCTTGGTAGTCCAAGCCTCCACTTCCAAAAGCGCATTCCCTACCGCTCCACCAGAAAGGGAATCCAAGAAGCTGGACCATCTTGGAAAGAAAATGTTCTCTTCCGCCAGCTTAGGACTGCGGTCGGTAAACACTGCAAGTCTCTTGGGCCGTTATTCCCACTCGGTGTGGGATACGGTTGCGCAGGTGCTGTATCGGTGTCCAGAGGAGGCCCGGGCAGTGCTCTCCCAGGCTGTTGCCGCCGGCAGAGATGCGGCATAGTTTATCATCCGTTGTGGGCTGGACACCGCCGACTCTCTGGGCAGGACGATTTCCACGTCAGTAGCAGTTCGTCGCTATGCCTGGATGAGGTCGACTGGCTTTTCAGGGGATGTCCAGAACACCTTGATGGTCATGCCTTTTGATGGCCGTCGCATTTTTGGCGACAAAGCAGACAACGCTCCAGAGCGTTTCAAGGACTCATGGGCTACGGCCAACTCCTTGGGCCTCTCCACCCGCCCTGCGCAGTCTGCTTTTCGCCCCTTTCGTGGCTACAGAAGGGGTGCCCCGGGGACGTGGGAACAACCGTCGTGGTTCTGGGGGCCAGCGTGCGGGCCAGTCCACCAACCCCCCCTCTGCAGCAGCCTCCAAACCCTCCCAGTCCGACCTTTCCGGCCCATCACACGCCAGTGGGTGGCAGGATTCACCATCACCTCCCCCACTGGCGCACCATCATGTCGGACAGGTGGGTTTTGCAAATAGTCCGAAGGGGCTACTCCCTCCCCTTCGAGACTACCCCTCCAGCCATGCCACCGAGATACCACCGCATGTCGGAGGATCTTCTGGCCCTTCTCCAGGAGGACGTTACGGCTCTCTTGGCCAAGGGAGCCATTGAGCGCGTTCCTGGTACAGAAGTAGGTCGTGGTTGTTACTCCCACTACTTTCTGGTCCCCAAGAAGGACAAGGGCCTGCGTCCTATCTTGGATCTCAGGGACGTCAACCGCTTCCTCCGGAAGGAGAAGTTCAAGATGTTGACGCTTGCTCAGGTCTTGTCTGCCCTCGACCCGGAAGACTGGATGGTAGCGTTGGACTTGCAGGATGCTTATTTTCACATCCCCGTCCTGCTGGCCCACCGGCATTACCTACGGTTCACGGTAGGCCACGAGCATTTTCAATTTACCGTGCTCCCCTTTGGCCTTACCAGCGCCCCTCGGGTGTTCACGAAAGTGATGGCGGTGGTCGCAGCTCAACTGCACAGATCAGGGGTTCCAGTCTTCCCCTATCTTGACGACTGGCTGTTGAAGGCGGGCTCGCCCCAGCCAGTCGTCTCCCACCTCCAGACTACGGCCGACCTCCTGCATTCGCTGGGGTTCTCCATCAATGTGCCGAAGTCACACCTGATTCCCTCTCAGAAGCTCCTCTTCATCGGAGCGGTTCTGGACTCGACGCAGTTTCGGGTCTATCCTCCCGAACAGCGAGTCCGAGATATTCAGGCTATGATTCCGATCTTTCAGCCTCTATCCCGGGTTTCGGTGAGAATGACTCTGAGGCTGCTGGGCCTCATGGCCTCCTGCATCCTGCTGGTCGATCATGCCAGGTGGCATATGCGGGCTCTGCAGTGGGACCTGAAGTTCCAGTGGGCGCAGCATCAGGGTAATCTGTCCGATTGCATCCAGATCTCGGAGGGCACTGCACGACAACTGCAGTGGTGGCTCACGAACCAGGATTGGGTCAATGGCAGAGCCCTCTTCCTTCCCCACCCAGACCACACTGTGGTGACGGACGCAACCCTTCTGTGATGAGGCGGCCACATGGGAGAGGCAGAGATCAGAGGCCTCTGGTCTCCGGCGGAGTCCGAGCTCCACATCAACCTTCTGGAGCTCCGGGCGATTCGTCTTGTACTGAAAGCATTCCTTCCCTCTGTCCGGGGAAGAGTGGTGCAGGTGTTCACTGACAACACCACCGCCATGTGGTACTGCAACAAACAGGGCGGGGTGGGGTCGTGGACCCTATGTCAAGAGGCCCTCCGCCTCTGGACATGGCTGGAACATCAGGGCATATCCCTGGTGGTTCAACACCTGGCAGGTTCTCTGAACGCCAGGGCGGACAAACTCAGCCACAGGTGCATGATGGATCACGAATGGCGTCTTCACTCGGAGGTGGTGCAAGGTCTCTTTCAACAGTAGGGAGAGCCTTGGTTAGATCTATTCTCCACCGAAGAGAACGCGCAATGTCAGCAATTCTGCGCGTTTGAATTTTCAAGGCGGCACTCGCTAGGCGACGCTTTTCGTCGCGAGTGGAGTTGCGGTCTGTTGTACGCCTTTCCGCCTATACCACTTCTGCCCTGAGTGCTGAAGAAGATCAGGCGCGACCGGGCCCAAGTCATTCTTGTGGCTCCGGATTGGGCACGGAGAGTTTGGTATCCCGAGCTGCTCAACATGGCCACTGATCCTCCGATCAGACTGCCTCTTCGGGAGGATCTTCTGTCACAGCAGCAGGGGACGGTCCTCCACCCGAACCTGTCCAGCCTCCACCTCCTTGCGTGGAGATTGAGCGACGGCAGTTGACGTCTTTCGAACTGCCTCCTTAAGTCTGTGATGTAATCTTGGCACCCAGGCGTCCCTCCACTAAGACGGTATACGCCTGTCAGTGGAACAAGTTTGTCGCATGGTGCACAGCAGAGGCTGTGGATCCCCTTTCTGCCCCTCTTTCTGAGGTTCTCTTGTTTCTTCTTTCTCTAGCCCAGCAGGGCTCTGCTCTGGGCACTATCAAGGGCTATCTTTCGGCCATCTCTGCATTCCTTCGGCTTCCAGATCAGCCTTCCCTTTTCAAGTCCCCGGTTGTAAGTCGCTTCTTGAAAGGCAAAACTCATCTCTTTCCTCCTATTCCCTTCGTTATGCCTCAGTGGGATTTGAACCTGGTTTTAACTTATTTAATGTGTGCTCCCTTTGAGCCACTTCACAACTGTACTTTACGGCTCTTGACTCTCAAAACTGCGTTCCTGGTGGCCATCACATCTGCCAGACGAGTGAGTGAGCTCCAGGCGCTTTCTTCTAAGCCTCCTTTTCTCTCTGTACATCGGGACAAAGTTGTCCTTAGAACTCGTCCATCCTTCCTGCCCAAGGTTGTCACTGCCTTCCACATCGGGCAGACTATCACTTTGCCCACCTTCTTTCCGCCTCCACATCCTTCGAAAGAGGAAGAGAGGCTCCACCGTCTGGACCAAAAACGTGCGCTTTCTTTCTATCTGGATCGCACAAAACAGTTCCGGGTGGATGACCAACTCTTTGTTGGCTACGTGGGTGCCAAGAAAGGTCGGGCCGTACACAAGCGAACCGTTTCTCGATGGGTCGTTTTGCCTATAAAAGCATGCTATTCTCTGGCTAAAAAGGAGCCTCCAGTTGGTATACGCGCCCATTCCACCAGGGCGACGGCCGCCACTACTGCCTTGGGGAGAGGAGATCCTCTGAATGACATTTGTCAGGCAGCTACGTGGGCATCGCTGCACACGTTTACCAAACACTACTGCCTGGACAGCCAAGTCCGGAGAGACGGCTTCTTTGGCCGTTCTGTTCTCCAGGACTTTCTGGTGTGATCTTGGTTCGCAGACCCACCACCGGGGTTGGTATTGCTGGGGTATCTATTCTAAGGTAAGGAATCTATAACTAACGTGTTTCTTTCAGATGAACAAGTTACTTACCTTCGGTAACGATATATCTGTAAGAAACATTAGTTAGTTATAGATTCCTTACCACCCCACCCATCCTCCCCGTTCTGCGAACTGATTTCTAGGGTTAAGGGCATCCTTTCAGGGCCCTAGTTTTGTGCACCAGTGGTCAGTGTCTTGCATGGCTCTGCGTTTCTGGCGCGGAAAGTCGTGTACAGAACTGACGTCAGCGCGCGAGGGCGGCGTCTAAGTAGCTACCGCGACGTCATCCCAGCGACCATGACGACGGACGCGGAGCCAAGCGACGCCACCTTCCGACGTGCAGAGGTACTGCTGACGAATAAACTTTCCGGATCCAGTCTGACGCCTGGGGGTAGATCTAAGGTAAGCAATCAAAATTAACTAATGTTTCTTACAGATATATCGTTACCGAAGGTAAGTAACTTGTTCCTCTAGTGCAAACTTAAACACATCAAAAATCTTTTGGATATTTGTTGTAACCATATAATAGAAATTTCAAGACAAGTCAGCTTAAATATAAAAAAAAAGCTACAATAGCTCGAAATGTGTAGAAACATGCAGAAAGAGTCTAACATTTCTCTAAAGAGTGCAAAAAAGAAACATTCTCTCTACTTGTCAATGTCAGCTATTAAAATAGAGCAGAATAAAGAAAAGCAACATACGTTTTCGTAGTTTTAAACAGCTTCTTCAATTATGCTCAGTGACCTGACCTGCCTTTCACTTCGGCTGCTGGCAGCAGGCATTGTGATGTCAGAACTCGACTGAAATAACTTATAAAAGTCGAGTTCTGATGTCTTTTCGTTATAATCGGCGACTGAATGTGTCACTAGTCGATTATAAAGAAATTAGAGACATGCATTTATACAGAGATTACAGAATCCCATGTATTATAGCCTGATAATGGTCTCATATAAAAGATTGACATACCATGACCTAGCCTGCCCACTCTGTTCTTAGCAGAATTAGCCAAAAGGCCAATGATTAAGCTGGACCTGAAACCCCATTAAGCTGTGTCTGTGACATTGCTAGACTATCAAACCCATAATAGCCAATTAAGTCCCACATAGCAGCACATTGTGCTGGAAGTGATCATTCATTCATCTGGGTGCATTTTATTGATAAAGCGTTTAATGGAAGGCAAAGGTTTCCAGATGGGAAATTGCTGAAAATCATGTGAATAGGCCTTATTCGAAGAACTTCTTGGTTTGTAGGTGTTTGACAACTATTCATTTTATTTTATTCTATTTTAACGTATTATTGCTTAAAACTATTGCAACCATTGGAAAAAACAATCCAGTAGCGTGAGTCTCATAACAGAAACTAAAAATGAATATCTGAAAGAGACACGTTAGTGACAGATTCCTTACCTTAGAATATCCCCAGGCGTCAGACTGGATCCGGAAAGTTTTTGCGTAGCAGTACCCCTTGCGTGTCGGTAGGCGGCGGCCGTGCGGCTCCGCGTCCGTCTGCCGGCGTCGGGAGCGCCGGGATGACGTCGCGGGCAGTACTTAGACGCCGCCCCTGCGCGCTGACGCTCAGTTCTTCTTTTTCCGTGCCAGTAAGCGCAGATCCGGGAAGAGCAGTGCCCTAGTCAATTTTTGACTAAATTTTTGGTGATTTTTCACTGTTTTCTTCGAGTCATCTCGACTCCACGGTGTCGGTAGGGATGCCCGGCTTCCAGCCATGCGACGCCTGTGGTCGAATGATGTCGATCACAGACCCGCACTTAGAGTGTCTCTACTGTCTCGGCCGAGACCACGACACGAAGTCGTGCCCTGACTGCCGGGCCTTACACCCGAAGGCTTTGCGAGAGCGGTCTCGAAAGCTCCTTGAGGTCCGGCAGTCAGCTCTGCGCCGCACCAAGC
The DNA here is from genome assembly GCA_963921515.1 of Calotriton arnoldi. Lineage (NCBI taxonomy): Eukaryota > Metazoa > Chordata > Amphibia > Caudata > Salamandridae > Calotriton > Calotriton arnoldi. The sequence continues at coordinate 530,454 of CAWUFW010004739.1, read as the reverse complement.
CCCGGTCCCGTGAGAGGTCGAGGGGCCGGTCGCGGAGCCCCCGCCGGTCGTCGGAGTCCAAGTCTTCGCACTCCTCGGGTAAGTCGAAGCACAAAAAGTCTAAGAAGCATCATCGCTCTAAGACTTCGCCTCGCCGGTCTCGCGACTCGGCTGAGGCCCTGTAGGCACCGTGCCCCCGGACGTGCCTGTGGAGCCGCCCCGCATTACCCGTCCTTTCCGGGTTCGGGGCGACCCGGCCCAAATACAGGAATTCCTGTCGGCCATGGCCCGCCTCTTCGGGCCTCAAGGTCCCTCCGGTGCGCCTTGGGCCCCGCGGGCCCTGATGGGGTTGCTCCGGCGTCGTCGACGACTCCGGTCCAGGCGTCGCCCGTCCCGCCAGCCTTGATCCCGGCCTCGATCCCGGCTCCGGTGGTACCGCAACCCCGATCGACGCCGGTTGACCCAATCCACGGCGCCGATGTCCCCGGTGCCATTCCTGACGCCGCCCGGGCTCCGGGCGGCGTCGTTCCCTGGTTCTCTCCGGTTCCGGACATTTAGCCGGACCGACGTCGCTCGACGCCGGCCCCGGCGCCGATGAGACCTTGGGTCCCAGATGTCCCTCCTCCTCCATATTTTGAGCCAGAGGAGGACCAGGAGAGCTGGGAGGGGTCGGAAGACCCTCTCACACAGCAGTGTGAGTATGATCAGGACTGGGCAGAGGAACTTGGGGATGCCAGTGGTATGGACACTTCTCCTGACTCTGGCATGCTGTCTCCTCCTTCCGTGGCTACGGAGGAGGGAGCAAATTTCGCAACGGTGTTGCGTAGAGCAGCTGGAGCCTTGCACCTCCAATTGCCTACTGTGGCTGTCAGGACTAACCTCCTGACGGAAGTGCTTCAGCCGGCAGCTACCTCCTCGGAGCCATTGCTGCCGTTTAATGATGCACTGTCTGACGTTCTTTTGGGCACCTGGTCCAAGCCCACCACAGGGGCTCCTGTGGATAGGAACGTGGCCCGACGCCATCGCCCTGCTCCGGGCGACCCCTTGTTTCTCTCTCAACATCCCACCCCCGAGAGCTTGGTTGTCCAAGCCTCTGCCTCCCAAACCACCTTCCCTACCGCCCTCCGGATAGGGAATCCAAACGCCTGGATCAATTTGGGAAGAAGGCCTTTTCTTCCTCCAGTGCTGGCTTGCGGTCCGTCAACACCGCTTGCCTTTTGGGCCGATATTCCCACTCTCTGTGGGATTCGGTGGCGGCCGTTTTGCCCCAGTGTTCTGAGGAGGTCCAGACACTGCTTACCCGCACCATTGCGGAAGGTAGGGATGCTGCAAAAGTACACCATACGTTGTGGCCTTGATACCGCCGACTCGCTGGGCAGATCGCTTGCAACGACGGTGGCGCTAAGCGTCGCCAGGCCTGGCTGAGAACAACTGGTTTCTCGGGTGATGTCCAGAATACACTCATGGACATGCCCTTTGATGGAGTCGGTCTTTTTGGTTCCAAAGCAGACCATGCGCTGGAGCGTTTAAGGACTCACGGGCTACTGCCAAGTCCCTGGGCCTTTCTGTTGTGCGCCCTCCGCTAACCTCTGCTTTTCGCCCCTTTCGTGGCCACGGAATGGGCGCCCAGTCACGTCCGCTGCCCAGCCACCGGCCCGCGCAGCAAGCGTCTTCGCGTGGCCGAGGACGTGGCTTCCGCCGTGGCGGGTCGAGCAACCAGCGTGCGGGTCAGGCCACCAACTCCGCCCCGTCCGCGGCCTCCAAGCCCTCCTAGTCCTTCCTTTCAGGTGCACAGCACGCCAGTAGGGGGCAGGGTCCGCCTTCACCACTAGCGTGCCATCACCTCGGACAGGTGGGTCTTGGACATTGTCCGAAGGGGCTACTCCCTCCCCTTCGAGACCACCCCCCCAGCATGCCACCTCAATTCCACCGCATGTCAGGGGATCACTTGGTGCTTCTGCAGAAGGAAGTCACGGCTCTCTTGGCCAAGAGGGCCATCGAGCATGTTCCGACCCCAGAAGTAGGACGTGGTTGCTACTCCCACTACTTTCTGGTGCTCAAAAAGGACAAGGAGGACCCTTGACCTTGCCAGGTAGGTCGCTCCCCCACCACACAGCTCCGCCTGTGTTGTCCGCCCGCTGCTGCTGCTGGTAAGCTCGCCCCTCCGCTTGTGGCCTCGGTGCCCGTATTTCTTGCTTTCTGTCTCTCCATTTTTCCCTTCTGTGCCCCTCGCTGCCCCATTGTACTGTGACCGTATTTCTCTGTTTGTTTTTCTCCCCATTTTTCCTTCTGTGCCCCTCGCTGCCCCATTGTACTGTGCCCATATTTCTCTGTTTGCTTTCCCTCCTTTTTTCCTTCTGTGCCCCTCGCTGCCCCATTGTACTGTGCCCGTATTTCTCTGTTTATTTTTCTCCCCATTTTTCCTTCTGTGCCCCTTGCTGCCCCATTGTACTGTGCCCGTATTTCTCTGTTTGCTTTCTCTCCTTTTTTCCTTCTGTGCCCCTCGCTGCCCCATTGTACTGTGCCCGTATTTCTCTGTTTGCTTTCTCTCTCTTTTTTCCTTCTGTGCCCCTCGCTGCCCCATTGTACTGTGACCGTATTTCTCTGTTTGCTTTCTCTCCTTTTTTCCTTCTGTGCCCCTCGCTGCCCCATTGTACTGTGCCCGTATTTCTCTGTTTGCTTTCTCTCCTTTTTTTCCTTCTGTGCCCCTCGCTGCCCCATTGTACTGTGACCGTATTTCTCTGTTTGCTTCTCTCCTTTTTCCTTCTGTGCCCCTCGCTGCCCCATTGTACTGTGACCGTATTTCTCTGTTTGCTTTCTCCCCATTTTTCCTTCTGTGCCCCTCGCTGCCCCATTGTACTGTGCCCGTATTTCTCTGTTTGCTTCTCTCCTTTTTCCTTCTGTGCCCCTCGCTGCCCCATTGTACTGTGACCGTATTTCTCTGTTTGCTTTCTCCCCATTTTTCCTTCTGTGCCCTCGCTGCCCCATTGTACTGTGACCGTATTTCTCTGTTTGCTTCTCTCCTTTTTTCCTTCTGTGCCCCTCGCTGCCCCATTGTACTGTGACCGTATTTCTCTGTTTGTTTTCTCCCCATTTTTCCTTCTGTGCCCCCGCTGCCTCTCTCCGTTCCCGCCGCTGCGTCCCCTGCGGCCCCGCCCCCCTGACTGCCCATTTGCTGCCCCTGCCTCCCGCCTCCCAGCTGCTCCTCCCTCCCACCTCCCCATATATGGCGGCCGTTGCGCGGTGAGGAGAGCGACCCTTGACCTTGCCAGGTAGGTCGCTCCCCCACCACACAGCTCCGCCTGTGTTGTCCGCCCGCTGCTGCTGCTGGTAAGCTCGCCTCTCCGCTTGTGGCCTCGGTGCCCGTATTTCTTGCTTTCTGTCTCTCCATTTTTCCTTCTGTGCCCCTTGCTGCCCCATTGTACTGTGACCGTATTTCTCTGTTTGTTTTTCTCCCCATTTTTCCTTCTGTGCCCCTCGCTGCCCCATTGTACTGTGCCCGTATTTCTCTGTTTGCTTTCCCTCCTTTTTTCCTTCTGTGCCCCTCGCTGCCCCATTGTACTGTGCTCGTATTTCTCTGTTTATTTTTCTCCCCATTTTTCCTTCTGTGCCCCTCGCTGCCCCATTGTACTGTGCCCGTATTGCTCTGTTTGCTTTCTCTCCTTTTTTTCCTTTTGTGCCCCTCGCTGCCCCATTGTACTGTGCCCGTATTTCTCTGTTTGCTTTCTCTCCTTTTTTCCTTCTGTGCCCCTCGCTGCCCCATTGTACTGTGACCGTATTTCTCTCTCTCCTTTTTTCCTTCTGTGCCCCTCGCTGCCCCATTGTACTGTGACCGTATTTCTCTGTTTGCTTTCTCCCCATTTTTCCTTCTGTGCCCCTCGCTGCCCCATTGTACTGTGCCCGTATTTCTCTGTTTGTTTTCTCCCCATTTTTCCTTCTGTGCCCCCGCTGCCTCTCTCCATTCCCGCCGCTGCGTCCCTGCGGCCCCGCCCCTGACTGCCCATTCGCTGCCCCTGCCTCCCGCCTCCCAGCTGCTCCTCCCTCCCACCTCCCCATATATGGCGGCCGCTGCGCGGTCCGCGCCGCTGGCGCGCCGCTGGCGCGCCTAAGGCAAGCCCGTCTGCGCCCGTCCGCGACTGGACCGCGCCCAGCGCCAAAACCCCTGGGACCGCGCGCCCCCGCTCCAGCCTCGAGGACCGACGCCGATACGATGCCACCACACTCCACGCCCTCAACCCCGGACGGACGCACAACTGCTTCAAGGCCGCCCGAAACGCACCCATGGTCCCTTCAGCTGCCGGAACTGCAGCTACACCAGCCTCAGAGCCACCGAGGCGCCCGCCAAGAAGGACCTCAACCACCTCCGGTGCATCCTACTGAACACCCCGCTCCGCACGCAAACACGCAGTCGAGCTCTGGGACCTGCTCGACACATCATCACCAGACGTCGCCTTCCTGACAGAGACCTGGATGAACGACTCCTCCGCCCCGACATCGCCATAGCCATCCCAGACGGCTATAAGATCACCCGCAGAGACCGCACCAACGCAGTAGGAGGAGGAATCGCCATCGTCCACAAGAACACCATCAGGGTCTCGACCAGCACCGACGACACTCTCAGCACCGCCGAACACATGCACTTCCAGATCCACACGGACCCCAACACCACCCTTAGAGGCACCCTTGTCTACAGACCCCTGGGCCCCGACCCCAGTTCAGCGACTCCATCGCCGACTTCATCAGCACGCACGCCCTGACCTCTACCGACTACATCCTCCTCGGAGACTTGAACTTTCACCTGGAGAACAACAACGACAGCAACTCCACCACCCTGATCGACAGCCTCGCCAACCTCAGCCTGAGCCAGCTCGTCACAACACCGACCCAATGCGCCGGCCACACGCTTGACCCCATCTTCTCCTCAAGCTCCCACTTCTCCTTCAGCCACACCACGGAACTCCTCTGGACCGACCACCGCTGCATCCATTTCACCTTCCAGAAACCCACCACACACCACCGCACCCAACAGATCCCACGCCGCTGCTGGAGCAAAGTCACCGAAGACCAACTCCGGGCAACCCTCGCTCTCAGCCCTCCCTCCGACCCATCCAACACCGACGACGCTGCCTGCAACCTCAGACGATGGATGGACGACTGCGCCAACACCCTCGCCCCGCTGAAAAAGCTCACCTACAGCGACACCACCAAAAGAGCCAGCTGGTTCACCTCAGAACTCCTAGCTTCCAAGCGTACCTGCCGGAAACTAGAGAAGAAATGGCACAGCGATAAGACACCGGACAGCCACACAGCCTACAAAGACGCCATCCGTAACCACCACCACCTCATCAGGTCCGCCAAGAGAATCTCCTTCAAAGACCGCCTCGACAACAACGCACACAACAGCAAGGAGCTTTTCAACATCGTGAAGGAACTCTCCAATCCCAGCTCCAACACCAACGACATCCCTCCGTCGCAACCCCTGTGCGATTCCCTCGCCACCTTCTTTCACCGCAAGATCGCCGACATCCACGACAGCTTCAACACCCAGACAACCCCAACTAAGATCGATACACCAGACCCGCCACACACCATCGACCACGACCCCCTGCCAGCCTGGGCCAGCGTGAACATCGAGGACACCATCAAGACCATGAGCACAATACACTCCGGCTCCCCGTCAGACCCTTTCCCACACCACATCTTCAACAAAGCCAGCAGCTCCATCGCACCCCACCTGTGCAACATCATCAACCTCTCCTTCGAGACCGCGACCTTCCCAGAGAGCTGGAAACACGCAGAGATCAACGCCCTACTCAAAAAACCCAAGAACTTCCGGCCCATCTCTCTGCTTCCGTTCCCAGCCAAGGTCATCGAGAAGATCGTCAACAAACAGCTAACCCGATACCTCGAAGAAAACAGCATCCTGGACCCATCCCAATCAGGGTTCCGCAGCAACCACAGCACTGAGACTGCCCTCATCGCCGCCACCGACGACATCAGGATCCTGCTGGACAATGGTGAGACCGCAGCCCTCATCCTGCTGGACCTCTCCGCCGCCTTCAACACTGTCTGCCACCGCACTCTACGCGCACGCCTCCACGACGCAGGGATCCGAGACAAGGCCCTGGAATGGACCACCTCCTTCCTCGACGGCAGAACCCAGAGGGTCCGCCTCCCACCTTTCCGATCCGAAGCCTCCGAGATCATCTGCGGCGTACCCCAGGGATCGTCCCTCAGCCCAACACTGTTCAACATCTACATGGCCCCGCTCGCACGCATCGCCAGACAACACGACCTCAACATTATCTCCTACGCCGACGACACTCAACTGATCCTCTCCCTCACCAAGGACCCCCTCGCCGCCAAAGCCAAACTCCATGACGGAATGAAGGCCGTCGCCGATTGGATGAAGATCAGCCGACTAAAGCTGAACACGGACAAAACGGAGGTCCTCATCCTCGGCTCCAACCCCTCAGCCTGGGACGACTCCTGGTGGCCAACGACGCTGGGAGCAGCCCCGACACCCACCGACCACGCACGCAACCTGGGAGTCATCCTCGACTCAACGCTCTCCATGACCAAGCAAGTCAACGCAGTCTCCTCCTCCTGCTTCAACACACTCCGCATGCTTCGCAAGATCTACAGGTGGATCCCGACAGACACAAGAAGAACAGTCACCCAGGCCCTCGTCAGTAGCAGACTAGACTATGGGAACGCCCTCTACGCGGGAGCCCCGGCCAAGCTCATCAAGCGACTGCAACGCATACAAAACGCCTCCGCACGACTGATCCTCGACGTACCACGCCACAGCCACATCACCCCCCACTTGAGGAACCTGCACTGGCTCCCCGTCGACAGGAGGATCACCTTCAAACTCCTCACCCACGCACACAAGGCACTCCACAAAACTGGCCCAGCCTACCTCAACAGACGACTCTTCTTCTACGTCCCCAACCGCCAGCTCCGCTCCGCCGACCTCTCCCTCGCCACCGTCCCCGCATTCGAAGAACAACCACCGGCGGCAGATCCTTCTCACACCTCGCCGCCAAGACCTGGAACACCCTTCCACTAAGCCTACGAAAGACCCAAGACCTGCTGACCTTCAGGAGGCTACTCAAGACCTGGCTGTTCGACCAGTAGCAGCATCCCCCCCCTTCCCTCCCCCCAGCGCCTTGAGACCCTCGCGGGTAAGTAGTGCGCTCTACAAATTCTGTGATTGATTGATTGATTGATTGTCCTATCTTAGACCTCCGGAACGTCAATCGCTTGCTCAGGAAGGAGAAGTTCAAGATGCTCACCCTAGCTCAGGTCTTGACTGCCCTCGACCCTGGAGACTGGTTGGTAGCGTTGGACTTGCAGGACGCTTATTTTCACATCCCTGTCCTGCCGGCCCACCGGCGTTACCTGCGGTTCACGGTAGGCCTCGAGCATTTTCAGTTCACCGTGCTCCCCTTTGGCCTTACAAGTGCCCCCTCGGGTGTTCACGAAAGTGATGGCGGTGGTCGCAGCTCATCTGCGCCGGGCAGGGGTTCCAGTCTTCCCCTACCTCGACGACTGGCTGCTGAAGGCGGGCTCGTCCCAGGCAGTCGTCTCCCACCTCCAGACTACGGCCGAACTCCTGCACTCGCTGGGGTTCTCCATCAATGTGCCGAAGTCGCATCTGATTCCTTCTCCACAGCTCCTTTTCATCGGAGCAGTTCTGGACACGACGCAGTTTCGGGCCTATCCTCCCGAACGGCGAGTCCGGGATATTCAGGCTATGATGCTGATCTTTCAGCCTTTATCCTGGGTTTCGGTACGGATGACCCTGAGGCTGCTGGGCCTCATGGCCTCCTGCATCCTGCTGGTCGATCAAGCCAGATGGCATATGCGGGCTCTGCAGTGGGACCTGAAGTTCCAGTGGGCGCAGCACCAGGGCAACCTGTCCGATCACGTCCAGATCTCCGGAGGGGACTGCAAAACAGTTGCAGTGGTGGCTCTCGAACCGGCAATGGGTCATGGGCAGATCCCTCTCCCTTCCCCAGCCAGAGCACACAGTTGTGACGGACGCGTCCCTTCTGGGATGGGGCGGTCACATGGGAGAGGCGGAGATCAGAGACCTCTGGTCTCCGGCGGAGTCCCGGCTCCATATCAACCTTCTGGAGCTCCGGGCGATCCGACTTGCACTAAAGGCATTCCTTCCCTCTGTCAAAGGGACGGTAGTGCAGGTGTTCACAGACAACACCACCGCCATGTGGTACTGCAACAAACAAGGCGGGGTGGGGTCGTGGACCTCTGTCAGGAGGCTCTGCGCCTCTGGACATGGCTGGAACATCAGGGCATGTTCCTGATGGTTCAACACCTGGCAGGTTCCCTGAACGCCAGAGCGGACGAACTCTAGCCGCAGGTGCATGATGGATCACGAATGGCGTCTTCACTCGGAAGTGGCGCAAGGACTCTTTCTGCAGTGGGGAGAGCCTTGGTTAGATCTATTCGCCACCGAAGAGAACGCGCAATGTCATCAGTTCTGCGCGTTGGAATTTCCAAGGCGGCATCTCGCCGCCGGCGACGCTTTTCGTCGCGAGTGGAGTTGCGGTCTGTTGTACGCCTTTCCGCCTATACCACTTCTACCCAGAGTGTTGAAGAAGATTCGGCGCGACCGGGCCCAAGTCATCCTTGTGGCTCCGGACTGGGCTCGAAGAGTTTGGTATCCCGAGCTACTCAGTATGAGCGTCGATCCCCCGATCCGTCTGCCTCTTCGGGAGGATCTTCTGTCGCAGCAGCAGGGACGGTCCACCACCCGAACCTGTCCAGCCTCCACCTGCTTGCGTGGAGATTGAGCGGCGGCAGTTGATTCCTTTCGACTTGCCTCCCGAAGTTTGTGATGTGATTCTGGCAGCCTGGCGTCCCTCCACTCAAGGTGGTATACGCCTGCAGGTGGAACAAGTTTGTGGCATGGTGCACAGCAAAGGCTGTGAATCCCCTCTCTGCCCCTCTTTCTGAGGTTCTTCTGTTCCTTCTTTCACTGGCCCAACAGGGTTCTGCCCTGGGTACCATCAAGGGCTATCTTTGTGCCATTTCGGCCTTCCTCAGGCTTCCTGATCAGCCCTCCCTTTTCAAGTCCCCTGTTGTTAACAGGTTCCTAAAAGGCATTACACACCTCTTCCCTCCTGTTCCGTTTGTGATGCCTCAGTGGGACTTGAACTTGGTTCTTACCTTTCTCATGTGCGCTCCCTTTGAGCCCCTACATAACTGTCCTCTTCGTCTTCTGACAGCCTTTCTGGTGGCCATCACCTCCGCTCGGCGGGTGAGTGAGCTCCAGGCTCTATCATGCAAACCTCCCTTTCTGTCTGTCCATCCAGACAAGGTTGTTCTTAGGACGCGTCCGTCCTTCTTGCCAAAGGTGGTTACTGCCTTCCACATTGGGCAGACCATCACTTTGCCCACCTTCTTCCGCCTCCGCATCCTTCCAGAGAGGAAGAGAGGCTCCACCGTCTGGACCCAAAACGTGCGCTTTCCTTTTATATCAACCGCACACAACACTTCCGGGTGGATGACCAGCTCTTTGTTGGCTACGTGGGCGCCAAAAAGGTCGGGCGGTGCACAAGAGAACCATCTCCCGCTGGGTAACCTTGTGTATCAAAGCCTGCTATTCTTTGGCCAAGAAGGAGCCTCCTGTTGGGCTGCGTGCCCATTCCACCAGGGCAACGGCTGCTACCACGGCTTTAGGCCGCGGTGTTCCGCTGCCGGTTATCTGTCAGGCAGCTACGTGGGCCTCGCTGCACACGTTTACAAAACATTACTGCCTTGACAGTCAGGTCCGGAGGGACGGCTTCTTTGGCCGTTCTGTCCTCCAGGACTTCCTTGTCTGATCTTTGTTCGCAGACCCACCACCGGGGTTGGTATTGCTGGGATATCTATTCTAAGGTAAGGAATCTGTCACTAACGTGTCTCTTTCAGATGCACAAGTTACTAACTGGTGTAACGATATATCTGTAAGAGACAGTAGTTAGTGACAGATTCCTTACCGCCCCACCCATCCTCCCCGTTCTGCAAACTGATTTCTAGGGTTAAGGACATCCCTTTCAGGGCCCTAGTATTTTTCAGACACCTATGTCAGCTTCTTGCATGGCTCTGCGTTCCTGGCGCGGAAAGTCGTGTACAGAACTGACGTCAGTGCGCAGGGGCGGCGTCTAAGTACTGCCCGCGATGTCATCCCGGCGCTCCCGACGCCGCCGACGGACGCGGAGCCGCACGACGCCGCTTACCGACGCGCAAGGGTACTGCTACGCAAAAACTTTCCGGATCCAGTCTGACGCCTGGGGATATTCTAAGGTAAGGAATCTGTCACTAACTACTGTCTCTTACAGATATATCGTTACACAAGTTAGTAACTTGTGCGTTAATTCCACTACATTATTAAAGTCCATGCTCTAAAACTACAATAGTACAATCAAATTAATGATAAAAGTTAAAAATAAAAACACAGGAATCAACACAATAAACAGTCAAAATAGTGCGTACATTTCCTAAAGCAGTGTGTTAGTTGAGTAATATCGCATTTCCAACATGCAACGATCGTGTCCCTGCAAATACTTCCCAAAAAGGGGGTTTAAAAGTACTTCCCTAGCAAAAATATTGCAGAGCATAGGCAGACAATAGCCGCCAATGTTTCCTATTTATTACCACATAATCATCCACTTGCTTTTGCATTCACAAATTTATACCTTCACAAAATTCTTTAAATGGAAACAGTGTTATCTTAGCATGATCTTCTCTAGATCTTCTGTGAACTAGATGGACTTTACCTGTGTTCTTGCTAACTTTTAAAAATAAAATAAATAGACAGCAATTGGCTATCCCAAACCTTGGTCAGTATCATGTGATACGAAGCTTTTTGCACACACACTGAGGATTGCTTCTCGCTACTGGAGATTTATTTAGTTCCAGCCAAATTTCATTTTATAAAAAAAAACAATTTAGTGCTGATCTACTTTTTAATAACTGTGGGCTTTACGACTGGAAGAGAACAGGTTTGTTTCTTCAGCCACAATTCTAGGCAATTGTGATTTTGTGAGATGGCATCAGAGAGGCAAAAAAATTAAATTGTCTATCAATTTTAGACTTAAATCTAACCATGCAAGATTTAGATCTCATTAAAGCACAAGTTCCAATCTCTTGTTGAGCCTTCAAGTGGTGTGATATCAAATATTGTATTTGTAATTGCATTTATTTAGCCCTTACTGCCCCTGATGAGGCGTCTCCGGAACCCAAAAAGGATATAAAATAAAATATCAGAATGTCGGAATAGAATATCATCTGATATCAATATCGTCCACAGAAATATTGCCCCATTTGAGTGAATAATAGAAGATATACAGCCAATTGATTGATATTTTTAAAAATGATAATTAGGGCACACTTTTATACAGTTAAGTCTGTAACTGAAAACTATATCTGATAGAGAAACCGAGCCGCAGATTCCTTAACTTTTGAATGCTCCCCAGGCACCAATCTGGATCCGGAAATTTTTCAGCAGTACCTCTGCGCGCCGGGGGATGGCGTCGTTCGGCTCCATGATGATGCCGACTCCGGTCATGACGTCAGTGGAGCCATACAAGTCCCTTCCGGCACGCGGACGTCAGTTCCTTCTTTTCCGCACTTCAACATGGATCCGGAGAAGTAGTTCCTCAGGCCTTTTGTATTTTGGCCTACTTTGACACCTTTTTCCATCAGGGAACAGTGTGCCTATGCCTTTGGGTTATATGTCTTCAAGACCTGTACTCGACATATGTCAGCTACGGATCCCCATTCCTTCTCCGAGGTGTGCGACGCCTGTAAGCGGCTGAAGCCTAAGGCCTTGCGGGAAAGGCGGATGTAGTTGCTGACGGCGCGGCTCTATCGGTCGGAGTCCAGGTGACATCCGGCTCCTTCCCGCTCTGAGGTTCCTGCCTTGGCCGTTCAATGAGCCGTTCCCTTGGGCATCGCTCACCCAAGTCGTGAAAATCCCATCGTAAGGGATCGAGGTCACGGCGGCCTTTGGCCTCATCGCGTCGTGGCGTGGTTGCTGGTTCCTCCTGTTCCTTACCGGAGGATAGAGCACAAGAGTCGACCCCAAGTCTCCCTCCTTATCCTGGAGCCTGGGTGACTATGACCCAGATGCAAGCATACTTTCATGCCCTGCATGCCTTTTTTGGGTCCATGCCTCCACCTGAGTACCTTCGGGTTCCCAAGGAGGTAGGGGGTACTCTGATTGGAAACACGCCGGCGGGTTCGCCCTCTGCGCCGGTCGAAGACCTCGACTCCGTGTCTGGAGTCCTTATGTCATCAGTGCACAGCCTGGTGTGGCTTCCAGTTGTGGCGGCGTCGGATGAGGTGGTACTGGAGGTGGATATGACGACGCCCGACGTCGATAGACGCCAGAGGCGCCTCTCATGGTGCATGATGATATGAAGCCGTCCTGACGCCGATCGGCGCTGGAGATGCCGCTCATAGCCACTGCGGTTCCTGTATCTTCTCCTTTACATTCCGAGGATGAAGCTGGCTGTGTTGCTCTTTCTCCAGCATTGCAAGGTGGCTCAGCTAACGCTGGTGACGTCAACCACTTGGTTGGTATTGTTCAGCCTCTTGTAGGAGGTTCTTGGGCTGCATTGGGTGAGGATATTAGTCTGCAACCGTCTCCTATTTATGATCTGCTTTCTCTGCCAAGAATGGCGATGGTGTCAGGACTCGTCAAATTTTGGCACAATCTTCGCACTGTCATTTCCCTGCTAGGCTTAGATACAAAAGATTGCCTAATTACCTGTTGGGTAAGTGCCATCGCTCCATTTCCCAGAAACTCTTGCTAGTGATGTTTAAGCTGATCCACGATTTGCAGCGCCGGAATCCCAAGGTGGCTGCTGCTGATAATTGTCTTGATAGTTGCCGGTCTAGTGTTTTACCATCTTGTGAAGTGTTGCTGTAATTGCGCTCGCGATCTACACGCTAAGCGCACTTCAACTGTTCTTTTTGAGGAGAAGCAGCGTTTTCTTGGTGCGCATGCTTCTTGACTGAAATTCTTCAGGGGAGTAGTGTTTTCTTCAGTGATACTCCGCCTGACTATTCTAGGGATATTACGACGTATCTGTCTTAAAGGAATTCTTGAGTTTTCACCCGTAGAGGTATCGTGGAGCACAGCTGACTGAGACACCTTTCGTGAGTAGAACAGCTTATGCTCCTTCCGTCTTAGTCGAAGAGAGTAGAGTTTTCAAGTAAGTCAAGAGTCATATATATTAAGCAAGAGACTTTTTGAGCATTTTAGTGCTCCTTCTATTCATTCGGTTTTTTGAGAAAGAGAATGGTAATTTTCAACTGTAAAAGAGATGTAATAGCTTGCCAAGAGAAGACTATCATTTCAATCCAGAGTTTAGTCATCACATTCATGAAGAAGGTTCTGAACTGAGTCAAGAAAGAGACAATTTATCCTTCCTAAAAAGAAAAGGTGTACAAGGAGCTAGATATCGAAACAAACTCTGTAAATATATATATATATATATATATATATATATATATATATATATATATATATATATCCGCAAGAGTTACCTCAATAGAAGGAGCCCAACACAGGAAAGATACGCTTTAAAAATGTATTCAAGGCTGCACTCGTGAAACGGTGGGATATGCAAAGCCAGTCTCTAAAGCCAGACGCGTTTTGGGCCCCTGCCCTTAATCATTGGCTTGAAATATCAGGAAAGCAGGAGACTGATGTTGCACCTTTGTAGATTCAAGTTCTCCGCCTCTGTGGGCGTGGCCGCTCGCACGGCCTTCTGGAGCTTGTGGTGCAGCCTTAGTGTTGCTACCGTGAGCTGTCCTGCATTCCATTAATGAATTAAAAATTTAACCCATGTGGGTCGCTTGGCATTCCTCCTTCGTTCCCGCCTGCACCTTAAGACCTTGAATTTCAGCTCCTGCCCGACATGATGGCAACCACTCGGTGTCATCCAGGTCTGCTTGGCCGCAGCGGGACTCCTTCACGGCTAGGCAAGCCGTTACACAACAATCCGCAAGAGTTACCTCAATCGAAGGAGCCCAACACAGGAAAGATGCGCTTTAAAAATGTATTCAAGGCTGCACTCGTGAAACGGTGGGATATGCAAAGCCAGTCTCTGAAGCCAGACGCGTTTCGGGCCCCTGCCCTTAATCATTGGCTTGAAATATCAGGAAAGCAGGAGACTGATGTTGCACCTTTGTAGATTCAAGTTCTCCGCCTCTGTGGGCGTGGCCGCTCGCACGGCCTTCTGGAGCTTGTGGTGCAGCCTTAGTGTTGCTACCGTGAGCTGTCCTGCATTCCATTAATAAATTGAAAATTAAACCCATGTGGGTCGCTTGGCATTCCTCCTTCGTTCCCGCCTGCACCTTAAGACCTTGAATTTCAGCTCCTGCCCGACATGATGGCAACCACTCGGTGTCATCCAGGTCTGCTTGGCCGCAGCGGGACTCCTTCACGGCTAGGCAAGCCGTTACACAACAATCCGCAAGAGTTACCTCAATCGAAGGAGCCCAACACAGGAAAGATGCGCTTTAAAAATGTATTCAAGGCTGCACTCGTGAAACGGTGGGATATGCAAAGCCAGTCTCTGAAGCCAGACGCGTTTCGGGCCCCTGCCCTTAATCATTGGCTTGAAATATCAGGAAAGCAGGAGACTGATGTTGCACCTTTGTAGATTCAAGTTCTCCGCCTCTGTGGGCGTGGCCGCTCGCACGGCCTTCTGGAGCTTGTGGTGCAGCCTTAGTGTTGCTACCGTGAGCTGTCCTGCATTCCATTAATGAATTAAAAATGTAACCCATGTGGGTCGCTTGGCATTCCTCCTTCGTTCCCGCCTGCACCTTAAGACCTTGAATTTCAGCTCCTGCCCGACATGATGGCAACCACTCGTGTCATCCAGGTCTGCTTGGCCGCAGCGGGACTCCTTCACGGCTAGGCAAGCCGTTACACAACAATCCGCAAGAGTTACCTCAATCGAAGGAGCCCAACACAGGAAAGATGCGCTTTAAAAATGTATTCAAGGCTGCACTCGTGAAACGGTGGGATATGCAAAGCCAGTCTCTGAAGCCAAACGCGTTTCGGGCCCATGCCCTTAATCATTGGCTTGAAATATCAGGAAAGCAGGAAACTGATGTTGCACCTTTGTAGATTCAAGTTCTCCGCCTCTGTGGGCGTGGCCGCTCGCACGGCCTTCTGGAGCTTGTGGTGCAGCCTTAGTGTTGCTACCGTGAGCTGTCCTGCATTCCATTAATAAATTGAAGATTAAACCCATGTGGGTCGCTTGGCATTCCTCCTTCGTTTCCGCCTGCACCTTATGACCTTGAATTTCAGCTCCTGCCCGACATGATCGCAACCACTCGGTGTCATCCAGGTCTGCTTGGCCGCAGTGGGACTCCTTCATGGCTAGGCAAGCCGTTACACAACAATCCGCAAGAGTTACCTCAATCGAAGGAGCCCAACACAGGAAAGATACGCTTTAAAAATGTATTCAAGGCTGCACTCGTGAAACGGTGGGATATGCAAAGCCAGTCTCTAAAGCCAGACGCGTTTCGGGCCCCTGCCCTTAATCATTGGCTTGAAATATCAGGAAAGCAGGAGACTAATGTTGCACCTTTGTAGATTCAAGTTCTCCGCCTCTGTGGGCGTGGCCGCTCGCACGGCCTTCTGGAGCTTGTGGTGCAGCCTTAGTGTTGCTACCGTGAGCTGTCCTGCATTCCATTAATAAATTGAAGATTAAACCCATGTGGGTCGCTTGGCATTCCTCCTTCGTTTCCGCCTGCACCTTATGACCTTGAATTTCAGCTCCTGCCCGACATGATGGCAACCACTCGGTGTCATCCAGGTCTGCTTGGCCGCAGCGGGACTCCTTCACGGCTAGGCAAGCCGTTACACAACAATCCGCAAGAGTTACCTCAATCGAAGGAGCCCAACACAGGAAAGATACGCTTTAAAAATGTATTCAAGGCTGCACTCGTGAAACGGTGGGATATGCAAAGCCAGTCTCTAAAGCCAGACGCGTTTCGGGCTCTGCCCTTAATCATTGGCTTGAAATATCAGGAAAGCAGGAGACTAATGTTGCACCTTTGTAGATTCAAGTTCTCCGCCTCTGTGGGCGTGGCCGCTCGCACGGCCTTCTGGAGCTTGTGGTGCAGAACAGCTCACTGTAGCGATACCAGATGTGCACTTCAAGTTCCAGAAGGCCGTACGAGCGGTCGCGGCCACTGTGGTGGAGAACTCAAGTATACAAAAGTGCAAACACTAGTTCCTGCTTTCCTAATTTCTGCCAAGCCAATGATTAAGGGCAGGGGCCCGAAACGCGTCTGGCTTTAGAGACTTGCTCTGCATATCCCACCGTTTTAATGCCTGCAACCCTGAAATAAATATCTGCATATCTTACCTGTTGTTGGACTCCTTCGATTGAGGTAACCTTTTGCGGAGTTTTATATATATATATATATATTTCTCCACACATCCAAACCGTCCGTTCGGCGTAAAAAGGAGAGCACTCACAGGTCCTTGCTCAAGATGTAATTTTAATCGTGCTTAAACCCCACCCCCCGCACTGACAGACGCGTTTCGGCAATCTGCCTTTCTCGATGTCAGTGAGACCAAGTGAGAAACACCATTATAAAGTGCAAACGTGCATTGCGTGAGTTAAAAACATGAAAATAGAAGATGGCTTAATACAGTTACTATTTAATGTAAGATACATGGCGGCCATCTTTAAACTTGTTCCAGACACAAGCAGGTCAATGCATGATAAGTACTCCGTTATTATATATACATATATACAACTATACAATTGATGAGTGGTTAAAAACACATTTCATAGGTAAGAAAGTCTAATAGATATTAAACTTAATGCAAACATTTCTCCTAAGAAAAGTTAATATAAAAAGTCGGCTTGTGAAAAGTTTTATTTCCTCTCTCTTTTTTATCATACATTGATTGCTGCTTTTTGAACCACCTGCAGTACTTACAGGTTACCACAATATATATATATATTTGTACTTACCACCAATAGTCGCCTGAACTGCAAAGCTAGAAAAGAAAAGTGTTAATTCTATACAGAAGAATATTATTCTCAGAACAGAGTCAACAGTATAATATTCCAGTCACACCATTTAATGAATAATTTAATATCAAACAGAGAGCAGCTAGTCCACTGTGAATGACAGGTAATGAGGGAATTATAGAGAGTGAGTCATAATGCCTTTGTTAGATTGAATCTATGAAAGGAGTTGTAAAATTGTGTTTATGTTTACAGGTGACCTAGAAGACAGCAGTTAGGAACCTGTGAGGAAGAGGCACAAACCAGTGGCAGTCTCTCTGGTCTTCCCAATCCCCTTCGCCCTCTTTACTGTGAGTGGATTTGTATTAATTAGCTTGCAGTGGAGTTTGGGATTTGGGAAAAGGTTCTTCTGCTCCTGTGGAAGCCTAGTTACAGGTGTGTGGTAGTTACAGGTTGAAGTGCCATTAACCAAAATTCCACCTGGGCAGAATGGCAGAAGGGATAGATGTCAAGGCTTTAGCAACTGTTTTGGAGAGGTTACAAAAACAGTTAAGTGAAGCCATGGAAGAAAACAAGATCCTTAGAGATGAGGTTAGGAAGTCAAGTCAGGAAGCCAATTATCTTCGACAGAGATTTGATGAGTTTGTAGTAGGAACTAACCCCTTGACCAAGGAAACTAAACCCCAACAATTTTCTCCGCCCCCTTCTGCAGCAGAATTGACTACACAAGTGATTCACGCTATATCCCCTACTATTCCAATAGCAGCCCCAGAGCGATTTAGCGGTGACCCCCATAAGGCACAAATTTTTCGCACTCAGTGCTCTCTGTATTTTTTATGTAGGCCCATTATCTTTAAGGAGGATCAATCCAAGGTGGCCTTCATATTGTCTTACTTGAGCGGGGATGCAGCAGCCTGATCGATGCCACTGGTTAATTGCAATGATTCCATTTTATATGATTTTGAGAGATTCAAAATGGAGTTCTTACGCATTTTCGATCGGCGAACCATATCACAAGCTACTGATGATAAACTTCTAGGGTTGAAGCGGGGAAATCGCGAATTGATCGCATATTTAGCTCAATTTAATAAATTGATTGTCGAAACCAATTGGACAGAAGCCAAGAGGGCTGCAATATTCTATAGAGAACTAAAAGACGAGTTAAAAGATGGCTTGGCACAAATTCCGAAGAGACCCACGGATGTTTCCAAATTAATTGATTTGGTATTACAAATTGATCAACGACAAAACGAGAGGAGTGAAAGTAGAAAAGATGTCCGTCATTTTCCCCCTTGATTTGACAGAATTAAGCCAGACCCCTCGAAAATCAGTGAAACATCTTCGGGAGAAGAGCCCATGCAAATTGGCTCTGTACGAGGCCCATTGACTAAGGAAGAAAGAGAGAAACGAAGAATTGGAAAACTGTTCATGTACTGTGGAAATTCCGGACATTTTGTCAAAGAGTATTCTAAGAAACCCAAGAATAATTCTTTGGTAAAAGACAGGCCCCATCAGTAAGAGGAGTTGCTCTGGTGGGTGCTTCTGATAAGACAACTCCAGATCCCTCAACAAGTCGTAAACACGTTAGTCGTCAGCTCCACATCTAATTATTTCCAGTTTGATAAAATTTGGAGTTTCTGAAGTGGATGAGGTTTCAGTTATGATCGATTCTGGAGCGACTGGAAATTTATGCGACATCAAATTTGCTAAGTCGCTTGGAATTCGATTTCTCAAAAAAGAGAAGCCAGAACCAGTTTGGGCTGTTGATGGAACTAACCTTTCTTCAGGACCCATTACATACGATGCTGAGGAAATTTCTTTGATGGGCCCGGGCCGACATCTAAGCATACTGAGGTTCAGCCTCATCGATGCCCCTCAATTTCAACTCATTTTAGGATTACCTTGGCTCACCGAGCATAATCCAAAGATAGATTGGGCCAAAAGATCTGTGGAACTGAATTCTGAATATTGTAGAGAACATTGTTACAATGTGTGTATTACAGAGCACCCACCATCGTCAATGTTAGCTAGGCAGCCTCGTATGATTTGTGCCCTTGAGTTTCAAGAGATTCCACAGGAATATCAAGACCTAGCACCAGTCTTTGATGAACAGGAGGCCAAAAGATTACCCCCGCATCGGGACTATGATTGTAAGATCAAACTGGAACCAGGTGCATCTCTGCCATGTAGCAGAATATATGTTCTCACAGAAGCAGAGAACCTCCACCTAAAAGAATATCTGGACCAATATTTGGCCAATGGGTTCATTCGACCTTCCCAGTCTCCTGTATCATCTCTGTTGTTTTTCATTCCAAAGAAGGATGGAAAACTCAGAACTTGTATTGATTATCGAGCCTTAAACCAAGTCACCAAAAAGAATCGTTATCCACTGCCTTTAATCTCGGAGTTGTTAGATCAGGTCAAAGAGGCCCAAATATATACAAAATTGGATTTAAGAGGGGCTTATCACCTTGTGCGGATAGCGGAGGGTGATGAATGGAAGACAGCGTTCCGAACTCGATTTGGATTGTTGGTGTACCAGGTCATGCCTTTCTGCCTGTGCAATGCTCCTGTGGCATTTCAACATTTTGTTAATGACATTTTAAGAGAGTTTTTGGATCGCTTTGCTGTTGCCAGGTAGGTCGCTCCCCCACCACACAGCTCCGCCTGTGCTGTCCGCCCGCTGCTGCTGCTGGTAAGCTCGCCCTCCGCTTGTGGCCTCGGTGCCCGTATTTCTTGTGTTTTCTCGCTCCTTTTTGCCTTCTGTGCCCCCGCTGCCCCATTGTACTGTGCCCGTATTTCTTGTGTTTTCTCGCTCCTTTTGCCTTCTGTGCCCCCGCTGCCCCATTGTACTGTGCCCGTATTTCTTGTGTTTTCTCGCTCCTTTTTGCCTTCTGTGCCCCCGCTGCCCCATTGTACTGTGCCCGTATTTCTTGTGTTTTCTCGCTCCTTTTTGCCTTCTGTGCCCCCGCTGCCCCATTGTACTGTGCCCGTATTTCTTGTGTTTTCTCGCTCCTTTTGCCTTCTGTGCCCCCGCTGCCCCATTGTACTGTGCCCGTATTTCTTGTGTTTTCTCGCTCCTTTTTGCCTTCTGTGCCCCCGCTGCCCCATTGTACTGTGCCCGTATTTCTTGTGTTTTCTCGCTCCTTTTTGCCTTCTGTGCCCCTCGCTGCCTCTCTCCATTCCCGCCGCTGCGTCCCCTGCGGCCCCGCCCCCCTGACTGCCCATTTTCTGCCCCTGCCTCCCGCCTCCCAGCTGCTCCTCCCTCCCACCTCCCCATATATGGCGGTCGCTGCGCGGTGAGGAGAGCGACCCTTGACCTTGCCAGGTAGGTCGCTCCCCCACCACACAGCTCCGCCTGTGCTGTCCGCCCGCTGCTGCTGCTGTTAAGCTCGCCCCTCCGCTTGTGGCCTCGGTGCCCGTATTTCTTGTGTTTTCTCGCTCCTTTTGCCTTCTGTGCCCCCGCTGCCCCATTGTACTGTGCCCGTATTTCTTGTGTTTTCTCGCTCCTTTTGCCTTCTGTGCCCCCGCTGCCCCATTGTACTGTGCCCGTATTTCTTGTGTTTTCTCGCTCCTTTTTGCCTTCTGTGCCCCCGCTGCCCCATTGTACTGTGCCCGTATTTCTTGTGTTTTCTCGCTCCTTTTTGCCTTCTGTGCCCCCGTTGTCCCATTGTACTGTGCCCGTATTTCTTGTGTTTTCTCGCTCCTTTTTGCCTTCTGTGCCCCCGCTGCCCCATTGTACTGTGCCAGTATTTCTTGTGTTTTCTCGCTCCTTTTTGCCTTCTGTGCCCTCGCTGCCTCTCTCCCATTCCCGCCGCTGCGCTCCCTGCGGCCCCGCCCCCTGACTGCCCATTCGCTGCCCCTGCCTCCCGCCTCCCAGCTGCTCCTCCCTCCCACCTCCCCATATATGGCGGCCGCTGCGCCGGCGCGCGCTGGCGCGCCTAAGGCAAGCCCGTCTGCGCCCGTCCGCGACTGGACCGCGCCCAGCGCCAGAACCCCTGGGCCGCGCGCCCCCGCTCCAGCCTCGAGGACCGACGCCGATACGATGCCACCACACTCCACGCTCTCAACCCCGGACGGACGCACAACTGCTTCAAGGCCGCCCCGAAACGCACCCATGGTCCCTTCACCTGCCGGAACTGCAGCTACACCAGCCTCAGAGCCACCGAGGCGCCCGCCAAGAAGGACCTCAACCACCTCCGGTGCATCCTACTGAACACCCGCTCCGCACGCAAACACGCCGTCGAGCTCTGGGACTTGCTCGACACATCATCACCAGACGTCGCCTTCCTGACAGAGACCTGGATGAACGACTCCTCCGCCCCCGACATCGCCATAGCCATCCCAGACGGCTATAAGATCACCCGCAGAGACCGCATCAACGCAGTAGGAGGAGGAATCGCCATCGTCCACAAGAACACCATCAGGGTCTCGACCAGCACCGACGACACTCTCAGCACCGCCGAACACATGCACTTCCAGATCCACACGGACCCCAACACCACCCTTAGAGGCACCCTTGTCTACAGACCCCCTGGGCCCCGACCCCAGTTCAGCGACTCCATCGCCGACTTCATCAGCACGCACGCCCTGACCTCTACCGACTACATCCTCCTCGGAGACCTGAACTTTCACCTGGAGAACAACAACGACAGCAACTCCACCACCCTGATCGACAGCCTCGCCAACCTCGGCCTGAGCCAGCTCGTCACAACACCGACCCACTCCGCCGGCCACACGCTTGACCCCATCTTCTCCTCAAGCTCCCACGTCTCCTTCAGCCACACCACGGAACTCCTCTGGACCGACCACCGCTGCATCCATTTCACCTTCCAGAAACCCACCACACACCACCGCACCCAACAGATCCCACGCCGCTGCTGGAGCAAAGTCACCGAAGACCAACTCCGGGCAACCCTCGCTCTCAGCCCTCCCTCCGACCCATCCAACACCGACGACGCTGCCTGCAACCTCAGACAATAGATGGACGACTGTGCCAACACCCTCGCCCCGCTGAAAAGCTCACCTACAGCGACACCACCAAAAGAGCCAGCTGGTTCACCTCGGAACTCCTAGCTTCCAAGCGTACCTGCCGGAAACTAGAGAAGAAATGGCACAGTGATAAGACACCGGACAGCCACACAGCCCACAAAGACGCCATCCGTAACCACCACCACCTCATCAGGTCCGCCAAGAGAATCTCCTTCAAAGACCGCCTCGACAACAACGCACACAACAGCAAGGAGCTTTTCAACATCGTGAAGGAACTCTCCAATCCCAGCTCCAACACCAACGACATCCCGCCGTCGCAACCCCTGTGCGATTCCCTCGCCACCTTCTTTCACCGCAAGATCGCCGACATCCACGACAGCTTCAACACCCAGACAGCCCCAACTAAGATCGATGCACCAGACCCGCCACACACCATCGACCACGACCCCCTGCCAGCCTGGACCAGCGTGAACATCGAGGACACCATCAAGACCATGAGCACAATACACTCCGGCTCCCCGTCAGACCCTTTCCCGCACCACATCTTCAACAAAGCCAGCAGCTCCATCGCACCCCACCTGTGCAACATCATCAATCTCTCCTTCGAGACCGCGACCTTCCCAGAGAGCTGGAAACACGCAGAGATCAACGCCCTACTCAAAAAACCCAAGGCGGACCCGAGAGACCTCAAGAACTTCCGGCCCATCTCTCTGCTTCCGTTCCCAGCCAAGGTCATCGAGAAGATCGTCAACAAACAGCTAACCCGATACCTCGAAGAAAACAGCATCCTGGACCCATCCCAATCGGGGTTCCGCAGCAACCACAGCACTGAGACTGCCCTCATCGCCGCCACCGACGACATCAGGATCCTGCTGGAAAATGGTGAGACCGCAGCCCTCATCCTGCTGGACCTCTCCGCCGCCTTCGACACTGTCTGCCACCGCACTCTACACGCACGCCTCCACGACGCAGGGATCCGAGACAAGGCCCTGGAATGGACCACCTCCTTCCTCGACGGCAGAACCCAGAGAGTCCGCCTCCCACCTTTCCGATCCGAAGCCTCCGAGATCATCTGCGGCGTACCCCAGGGATCGTCCTCAGCCCAACACTGTTCAACATCTACATGGCCCGCTCGCACGCATCGCCAAACAACACGACCTCAACATTATCTCCTACGCCGACGACACTCAACTGATCCTCTCCCTCACCAAGGACCCCCTCGCCGCCAAAGCCAATCTCCATGAAGGAATGAAGGCCGTCGCCGATTGGATGAAGATCAGCCGACTAAAGCTGAACACGGACAAAACGGAGGTCCTCATCCTCGGCTCCAACCCCTCAGCCTGGGACGACTCCTGGTGGCCAACGACGCTGGGAGCAGCCCCGGCACCCACCGACCACGCACGCAACCTGGGAGTCATCCTCGACTCAACGCTCTCCATGGCCAAGCAAGTCAACGCAGTCTCCTCCTCCTGCTTCAACACCCTCCGCATGCTTCGCAAGATCTACAGGTGGATCCCGACAGACACAAGAAGAACAGTCACCCAGGCCCTCGTCAGTAGCAGACTGGACTATGGGAACGCCCTCTACGCGGGAGCCCCGGCCAAGCTCATCAAGCGACTGCAACGCATACAAAACGCCTCCGCACGACTGATCCTCGACGTACCACGCCACAGCCACATCACCCCCCACTTGAGGAACCTGCACTGGCTCCCCGTCGACAGGAGGATCACCTTCAAACTCCTCATCCACGCACACAAGGCACTCCACAAAACTGGTCCAGCCTACCTCAACAGATGACTCTTCTTCTACGTCCCCAACCGCCAGCTCCGCTCCGCCGACCTCTCCCTCGCCACCGTCCCTGGGCTCCGGGCGGCGTCGTCCCCCAGTTCCTTCCGGCTCCGGACATGGACCCGGAGCGACGTCGCTCAACGCCGGCTCCGGCGCCGAGGGGCCCTTGGGTCCCAAATGTCCCTCCTCCTCCTTATTTTGAACCAGAGGAGGACCAGGAGGACTGGGAGGGGTCTGATGACCCTCTGACTCGCAACTGTCAGTATGATGAGGACTGGACAGAGAGTCTAGGGGAGGCCAGTGGTCTGGATACTTCTCCTGACACTGGCATGCTGTCTCCTCCCGTGGCGCCCCGCTCCGGGCGACCCCCTGTTTCTTTCTGTCCACCCCACTCCTGAGAGCTTGGTTGTCCAAGCCTCCGCTTCCCAAACCGCCTTCCCTACCGCTCCTCCGGATAGGGAATCCAAACGCCTGGATCAGTTTGGGAAGAAAGGTTTTTCTTCCTCCAGTGCTGGCTTGCGGTCCGTTAACACCGCTTGTCTTTTGGGCCGCTATACCCACTCTCTGTGGGATTCGGTGGCGGATGTTTTGCCCCAGTGCCCTGAGGAGGTCCAGGCACTGCTTTCCCGCGCCATTGCGGAAGGAAGGGATGCGGCCAAATACACTATCCGTTGTGGCCTTGACACCGCCGACTCGCTGGGCAGGTCGATTGCAACGACGGTGGCGCTCCGCCGCCACGCCTGGCTGAGAACCACTGGTTTTTCAGGGGATGTCCAGAATACTCTCATGGACATGCCCTTTGATGGAGTCGGTCTTTTGGGTCCAAAGCAGACCATGCGTTGGAGCGCTTTAAGGACTCACGGGCTACTGCCAAGTCCCTGGGCCTTTCTGCTACACGCCCTCCGCTGCCTTCTGCTTTTCGCCCCTATCGTGGCCACGGTAGGGGCGCCCTTCACGTCAGCAGCCCAGCCACCGGCCCGCGCAGCAGGCGTCTTCGCGTGGCCGAGGACGTGGATTCCGCCGTGGCGGATCGGGCAACCAGCGTGCGGGTCAGGCCACCACCTCCAACCCGTCCGCGGCCTCCAAGCCCTCCTAGTCCCTCCTTTCAGGTGCACGGCACGCCAGTGGGGGCAGGGTCCGCCATCACCTTCCCCACTGGCGCACCATCACCTCGGACAGGTGGGTCTTGGACATTGTCCGAAGGGGCTACTCCCTCCCCTTCGAGACCACCCCCCCAGCCATGCCACCTCAACTCCACCGCATGTCAGGGGATCACTTGGTGCTTCTACAGAAGGAAGTCACGGCCCTCTTGACCAAGAGGGCCATCGAGCATGTTCCGACCCCAGAAGTAGGGCGTGGTTGCTACTCCCACTACTTTCTGGTGCCCAAAAAGGACAAGGAGGACATGCGTCCTATCTTGGACCTCCGGAACGTCAATCGCTTCCTCCGGAAGGAGAAGTTCAAGATGCTCACCCTAGCTCAGGTCTTGACTGCCCTCGACCCTGGAGACTGGTTGGTAGCGTTGGACTTGCAGGACGCATATTTCCACATCCCCGTCCTGCCGGCCCACCGGCGTTACCTTCGGTTCACGGTAGGCCACGAGCATTTTCAGTTCACCGTGCTCCCCTTTGGCCTTACAAGTGCCCCTCGGGTGTTCACGAAAGTGATGGCGGTGGTCGCGGCTCATCTGCGCCGGGCAGGGGTTTCAGTCTTCCCCTACCTCGACGACTGGCTGCTGAAGGCGGGCTCGTCCCAGGCAGTCGTCTCCCACCTCCAGACTACGGCCGAACTCCTGCACTCGCTGGGGTTCTCCATCAATGTGCCGAAGTCGCATCTCATTCCTTCTCCACAGCTCCTTTTCATCGGAGCAGTTCTGGACACGACGCAGTTTCGGGCCTATCCTCCCGAACGGCGAGTCCGGGATATTCAGGCTATGATTCCGATCTTTCGGCCTTTATCCTGGGTTTCGGTAAGGATGACCCTGAGGCTGCTGGGCCTCATGGCCTCCTGCATCCTGCTGGTCAATCATGCCAGATGGCATATGCGGGCTCTGCAGTGGGACCTGAAGTTCCAGTGGGCGCAGCACCAGGGCAACCTGTCCGATCACGTCCAGATCTCGGAGGGGACTGCAAAACAGTTGCAGTGGTGGCTCTCGAACCGGCAATGGGTCATGGGCAGATCCCTCTCCTTCCCCAGCCAGAGCATACAGTTGTGACGGACGCGTCCCTTCTGGGATGGGGCGGTCACTTGGGAGAGGCGGAGATCAGAGGCCTCTGGTCTCCGGCGGAGTCCCGGCTCCATATCAACCTTCTGGAGCTCCGGGCGATCCGGCTTGCACTCAAGGCATTCCTTCCCCTGTCAAAGGGAAGGTAGTGCAGGTGTTCACAGACAACACCACCGCCATGTGGTACTGCAACAAACAGGGCGGGGTGGGGTCTTGGACCCTTTGTCAGGAGGCTCTGCGCCTCTGGACATGGCTGGAACATCAGGGCATGTTCCTGATGGTTCAACACCTGGCAGGTTCTCTGAACGCCAGAGGCGGACGAACTCAGCCGCAGGTGCATGATGGATCACGAATGGCGTCTTCACTCGGAAGTGGCGCAAGGACTCTTTCTACAGTGGGGAGAGCCTTGGTTAGATCTATTCGCCACCAAAGAGAACGCGCAATGTCATCAGTTCTGCGCGTTGGAATTTCCAAGGCGGCACTCGCTCGGCGACGCTTTTCGTCGCGAGTGGAGTTGCGGTCTGTTGTACGCCTTTCCGCCTATACCACTTCTACCCAGAGTGTTGAAGAAGATTCGGCACGACCGGGCCCAAGTCATTCTTGTGGCTCCGGACTGGGCTCGAAGAGTTTGGTATCCCGAGCTACTCAATATGAGCATAGATCCCCCGATCCGTCTGCCTCTTCGGGAGGATCTTCTGTCGCAGCAGCAGGGGACGGTCCTCCACCCGAACCTGTCCAGTCTACACCTGCTTGCGTGGAGATTGAGCGGCGGCAGTTGATTCCTTTCGACTTGCCTCCCGAAGTTTGTGATGTGATTCTGGCAGCCAGGCGTCCCTCCACTAAGGTGGTATACGCCTGCAGGTGGAACAAATTTGTGGCATGGTGCACAGCAAAGGCTGTGGATCCCCTTTCTGCCCCTCTTTCTGAGGTCCTTCTGTTCCTTCTCTCTCTGGCCCAACAGGGTTCTGCCCTGGGTACCATCAAGGGTTATCTTTGTGCTATCTCGGCCTTCCTCAGGCTCCCTGATCAGCCCTCCCTTTTCAAGTCCCCTGTTGTTAACAGGTTCTTAAAAGGCATTACTCACCTCTTCCCTCCTGTTCCGTTTGTAATGCCTCAGTGGGACTTGAACTTGGTTCTTACCTTTTTAATGTGCGCTCCCTTTGAGCCTCTGCATAACTGTCCTCTTCGTCTTCTGACTCTAAAGGCAGCCTTTCTGGTGGCCATCACCTCCGCTCGGCGGGTGAGTGAGCTCCAGGCTCTTTCTTGCAAACCTCCCTTTCTGTCTGTTCATCCAGACAAGGTTGTTCTTCGGACGCGTCCGTCCTTCTTGCCAAAGGTGGTTACTGCTTTCCACATTGGGCAGACCATCACTTTGCCCACCTTCTTTCCGCCTCCGCATCCTTCCAGAGAGGAAGAGAGGCTCCACCGTCTGGACCCAAAACGTGCGCTCTCCTTCTATATCGACCGCACAAAACACTTCCGGGTGGATGACCAGCTCTTTGTTGGCTACGTGGGCGCCAAAAAAGGTCGGGCGGTGCACAAGAGGACCATCTCCCGCTGGGTTACCTTGTGCATCAAGACCTGCTATTCTTTGGCTAAGAAGGAGCCTCCTGTTGGGCTGCGTGCCCATTCCACCAGGGCAACGGCTGCTACCACGGCCTTGGGCCGCGGTGTTCCGCTGCCGGTTATCTGTCAGGCAGCTACGTGGGCCTCGCTGCACACGTTTACTAAGCATTACTGCCTTGACAGTCAGGTCCGGAGGGACGGCTTCTTTGGCCGTTCTGTCCTCCAGGACTTCCTTGTCTGATCTTTGTTCGCAGACCCACCACCGGGGTTGGTATTGCTGGGGTATCTATTCTAAGGTAAGGAATCTATCACTAACGTGTCTCTTTCAGATGCACAAGTTACTAACTTGTGTAACGATATATCTGTAAGAGACAGTAGTTAGTGATAGATTCCTTACCGCCCACCCATCCTCCCCGTTCTGCGAACTGATTTCTAGGGTTAAGGACATCCCTTTCAGGGCCCTAGTATTTTTCAGACACCTGTGTCAGCTTCTTGCATGGCTCTGCGTTCCTGGCGCGGAAAGTCGTGTACAGAACTGACGTCAGCGCGCAGGGGCGGCGTCTAAGTACTGCCCGCGACGTCATCCCGGCGATCACGACGCCGACGACGGACGCGGAGCCGCACGACGCCGCCTACCGACGCAGCAAGGGTACTGCTACGCAAAACTTTTCCGGATCCAGCCTGACGCCTGGGGATATTCTAAGGTAAGGAATCTATCACTAACTACTGTCTCTTACAGATATATCGTTACACAAGTTAGTAACTTGTGCTTTTGGATGCAAGAATGAGAAGAGGGAAATTATTTTACTTAGTTGATTGGAAAGGTTTTGGTCCTGAAGAGAGGTCATGAGAACCAAGAGCTAATGTCCATGCTCCCAGATTGGTTAGAGAGTTTCACAAGACCCATCCAAATAAACCTAAGGAGGGAGGAGAGGGGACTTTGGTGGGGGGGTACTGTCAGGGCTGGTCAAATGTTGGCACAATCTTCGCAATGTCATCTCCCTGCTAGGCTTAGATACAAAAGATTGCCTAATTACCTGTTGGGTAAGTGCCATCGCTCCATTTCACAGAAACTCTTGCTAGTGATGTTTAAGCTGATCCTCAGCGCTGGAATTCCAAGATGGCGGCTGCTGATAATTGTCTTGACAGTTGACGGTCTAGTGTTTTACCATCTTGTGAAGTGTTGCTGTAATCGCGCACTACGCGCTAAGCGCACTTCAACTGTTCTTTTTGAGAAGCAGCGTTTTCTTGGTGCGCATGCTTCGTGACTGAAATTCTTCAGAGGAGTAGTGTTTTCGCCAGTGATACTCCGCCTGACTATTCTAGTGATATTACGACTTATCTGTCTTCAAGGAATTCTTGAGTTTTCACCTGTAGAGGTATCGTTGAGCACAGCTGACTGAGACACCTTTCATGAGTAGAACAGCTTATGCTCCTTCCGTCTTAGTCGAAGAGAGAAGAGTTTTCAAGTAAGTTAAGACTCATAATATATTAAGCAAGAGACTTTTTGAGCATTTTAGTGCTCCTTCTATTCATTCAGTTTTTTGAGAGAGTGGAAATTTTCAACTGTACAAGAGATGTAATAGCTTGCTAAGAAAAGACTATCATTTCAATCCAGAGTTTAGTCATCACATTATTCATGAGGAAGGTTCTGAACTGAGTCAAGAAAAAGACAATTTATCCTTCCTAAAAAGAAAAGGTGTACTAGGAGATAGATATCGAAACAAAGTCTGTAGATATAAATATGTATATATATTTGTACTTACCACCAATAGTCGCCTGAACTGCAAAGCTAGAAAAGTGTTAATTCTATACAGAAGAATATTATTCTCAGAACAGAGTCAACAGTATAATATTCCAGTCACACGATTTAACGAATAATTTAATATCAAACAGAGAGCAGCTAGTCCACTGTGAATGACGGGTAATGAGGGAATTATAGAGAGTGAGTCATAATGCCTTTGTAAGATTGAATCTATGAAAGGAGTTGTAAAATTGTTTATGTTTACAGGTGCCCTAGAAGACAGCCGTTAGGAACCTGTGAGGAAGAGGCACAAACCAGTGGCAGTCTCTCTTGTCTTCCCAATCCCCTTTCCCCCTCTTTACTGTGAGTGGATTTGTATTAATTAGCTTGCAGTGGAGTTTGGGATTTGGGAAAAAGTTCTGCTCCTGTGAAAGCCAAGTTACAGGTGCGTGGTACTTACAGACGGAGGCTAGTGCAGCTTTTGCTGGGGTTATAAAGATAGATGCTGAGGTCTTGAAATTGCAGCTTCCTACAGTGACTTTGTCATCTGATCCCTTATTGGATCTGCTTCACCAGGGTGTCACAGGTGTTGAACCCTTACTACCTTGTGGAGAGTCTCTATATGATATTCTCCTGGGAACTGGGGCGAGGCCGGTGTCAGGTGTCTCTGTTGATCGTGCCATTTCCCATCGCCATCATTCTGCTCCAGATGACCCTGCTTGTCTTTCTCAACACCATACTGCTAAGGGATTTGTCGTGCAAGCTGCTTCAACAAATCTAGATGTTTCTCCTTTACTTCCACCAGGTAGAGAATCTAGGTCGTTAGATCTGTGTGGCTGGAATATCTTTGCTTCAGCTAGTTCGGCCTTGAGGTTGTTAAACACGTCTTGTGTCTTAGGAAGCGCTTCATATGCTTTGTGGGACTCTGTCACCCATCTGCTTCCTTCCCTTCCTGAGGGGGAAAGGGCTGAACTCTTTCCTCTTGCGCAAGATGACCGTGAGATGGCAAAGTTTAATATTAAGTCGGCAATGGACACCACCGATTCTATTGGCAGAGCTATGGTTCGATCTATTGCTCTCTGTTGACACGCTGGGTTGCGGGAGTCAAAATTCCCTGATAATGTTTGGGAGAGCTTGAAAGATTTGTCCTTTGATGGTGTTTGTTTATTTGACAGCCATGCTGATTCAGCGGTACAATGCCTCATGGCTGGTCACTTGTAATTTGACCTTATCAGGTCTTTTGCTTATCTTTTATATAGCCACGGTCGTGGATCTTTAGGTTTGAGGATTTACATCCTGCCTCTGCTGTTGCACTTGTGGTGTTAAAGTGTTAAGCACTACTCATTTCTTACTGCGAGAGTGTTTGACTTCGGATTTGACTATTTTAATCTCCGGATTGTCTTGGAAGCTGTGTAGCTAGTTCTTTTATTTTACTCTGATGAGGAGCTTAGTCTCAAGAGTTCATACGCTTTTTTGGTGTATACGCCTTACTCTACGTGGAATATTGGTTTGCTGTTATATAGCTTTTTAGGTGTACTACTATTTGTTCACTATTAAATAGTTTTCTCCGAGTACCCTATCTTGTGTGGACATCACTCGGCCATGCAGTTTAGTCCTTCTCGTACTTCGTTATATGATCTTTTAAGGACTACTGTTGTGAGCTAATAGCCTTTCTTTTCATCTTGTGATTCCCTTTTTTGGCGTTCTGTTACATTTTCATGCCCTCTGGTTTTTCTTAGCCAGGGTAATCAGTGCAGTTCATTTTTTTCTTCTGGAGTAGACTGAATATTTCTTATAAGCACTTCAATTTTTGAAGAGTTGTGCTGGTAAATTCAGAGTTTATGGTGTATTCTTTGGAATGCATGAGTTAGTGGCATTCTCCTTTGTGGGAGGGTATTGGTAATTCCTTTGTTCAATTTTGGGTACATGGCGGTATGCACTCTGTATCTTAAACTGTCTGGTAGGCAGTGTCTGAAACAGTTATGGCTGTTTTCGGTCATACATTTCATGGTAGGAGTTTTTAGACTTGATATATATATGGCCATATATACATCTTTGTGGCAAAGTTTTATACAACTGGCATAATTAACGAATGTCTATATAAAATTCAAAACTGTTTGGTGTCAATTTAGCTTCTTTACAGTGCATTATGTAACCTTCGAGTGGTCATTTTGTTCAAACAAAATCCTTTATACCATGGAGGTATTATTGTTCATCTTTCTTTTGGTGTTCAGTCATCTTGGTATAATGGGAATGAGTTCTGAGAGTCCTCCTTTTGGATTTCATCAGGACAGTTCCTTCTCTGATATTTCTTTATTGTCATGAACAATGCGGATTGCATGACTTTTGTCTTGCACTTGGCCCTTTTGGTCAACGAGTTCTCGTTCCCTTTGGGGGATAGCGGATAATGCCTGATAACTGACAGCTGGTTCTTTAGGGGTTTTTCCCCTTTTCCCTCAACGGCCGATTCGTTCGGGCCTGTAGGGTTGTTTTTTATTTATATGTTATATGACAGTGATCATGGATTCTATTAAGAGCCAAGCTCTTGTTCTGCTATTCCTACGTACGTTTGGTCGGTTGTTAGTTATTACCGGCTGGTTCTCTTTGAGAACTTTTGTAGGATTAGTTCTCAGACCCTACTCCAGGGGGGCATAACTATGGTATTTAATTCAAAAGTTAAAGAATCTGTGGCTAGATGTTTCTATCAGATGTAAAAGTTACTTACCTTCGGTAACGTAATATCTGTTAGAGGCACAGTTTAGCTGCAGATTCCTTAACACCCTGCCGATCCTCCCCACTCTGCGACCGACCAATGAGGGAAGGGTTATACCCTTTTTCAGTACTGGTTTTATATACCGGTGGTCACTGTCTCAACTAATGTTGGGACTCAACAGACCACTTGGTCTTGCCACGTAGGTTTTGTTTAGATGTTGCCATACCATCCATTTCCAATGGCGAGTGATCGGTAGAGTGGGGGTGTTTTCTCTTTCACACTGGATTAAACACCAGTGAGCATTGTTGATTCATTTGGTTCTTTCTTTAAAAGTCTTTGTCTAGTATCATCATACCTTGTATTGGCACTGTCACTATGTCACGTAATGGTGTGATTCAATAAGCAGCTTAGTGTTGTTTTTATAGGTTTTGTTTTGCTATTACCATGCCATTCATTAACATTGATGAATGGTCTGTAGACTGTAGGGTTCACCAGGGAGCAGGGTTTCACGTAGCCCTGTGCGTTGATTGTTTTGGGGTTTTCTTTAAAATCCATGTCTGGTGTTGACATACCATTTGATGTTTCTTCTTTATTAATGTTTCAAAGATTTTTTGATTTTTTTTTGGCTCACTGTTTTGGCAACCAGTTTCTATAGTGGCTCAGCGTTCTGGCGCGGAAGGTTTCACAGAGGAAACTGACGTCCACGCGCTAGAGGTACTGCTGAAAAAATTCCGGATCCAGACTGGCGTCTGGGGAGAATTCAAAAGTTAAGAATCTGCGGCTAGACTGTGTCTCTACCAGATATTACGTTACCAAAGGTAAGTAACTTTTACATTAATTCATTCAGTCACACTCATCACCTACCATGAAGAAATATTGCCATTGATTAGACCAACAGTGTTCACCCATGAGAAGATTGCTATACAGGGGAGATCACACTACAGATTTAAGGAGATTTTGGACCTGGCATGATTTCCTTTGGTAAGGTATTTAAACGAGGTATGTTTAACCTGCCTTTAATTCAGCAAAGTATAATGTGCTGAGTGGTTGGAATTTACTAAATTTATGAGCCAGGTGTAGGTTATTTTTGCATTAAAAATACATACGATTTGTAGCTGTCCATTGTTCCATTGATTCTTCCAATTCCTTTGATTTAGTAGTAGATAATTGAAATACGATTCTCATCAATTAAGATCACTGCTGTTTCTGTGAATCTTATGAGATTTAGGCAATTCAGCAGCTTTGTTTATATGACATTAACATCTGAGAGGTACAA
The DNA here is from genome assembly GCA_963921515.1 of Calotriton arnoldi. Classification (NCBI taxonomy): domain Eukaryota; kingdom Metazoa; phylum Chordata; class Amphibia; order Caudata; family Salamandridae; genus Calotriton; species Calotriton arnoldi. The sequence goes on along the minus strand of CAWUFW010004739.1, from coordinate 497,154 downwards.
TTTCGCGTTTGAAGAATGTGCACCCCTTTTTTGATAAGTAATTCTGAGAATATTTTAGACCTAATACAGACGGGTGCATTTTTATCACAGTTTCTGTTTCTATCTCAGTTTGTTCAATTTAAATGCACATATATCATTATTTTTAACTATGCTCCCATCACGTTTATGTAGCACTACAGCTTTTGAAGGAATTGTTTTTATCACCTTCATTGTGATTGCATTGTATTTTGTTAACATTTGGTATATTAATAATATCTTAGCAAGATGGTGGGACATTACAGAACCAAAACAAATATAAACAGCAGGTTATGTGTTACATGCCTTTAATAGACAGGATCAGTCAAAGTCCTAAGAATGGCAATAAACTTTGTATTAGTTCAAATAGGATAAAAGACAGATAAAGCTTCTCCAGTATTTTTATCTTTTATAGATACACATGGTTGAATCTTCCCCATTGTCATGGTGGGCGACCCACGGTAGCGGTAAAAAATAGCAGTGCTAAAGTATTAGCCTTAATCTCCATTGAAATCAATAGTATTTAGCAACCTATTTACATTGTTTCAAAACATACAAACTTTATCCAATCAGAGTAGAGACCCTGGAGTATTTGTCCCCTGCAGAGCCACCATACCTCAGATTTCTTACGTCCTGTGTTAGGGAGTCTCCCTGAACTCTGCTCAGTCACAGTGTTTCTCTAGTGCCCTTTTGACCTCCAGCTTCCAGCTATATTCACACAGAATGCCAGAGCCTAAAAAAGGGCTATTTAGGCCCTGCATGACATGTGGACAAAGCAGACTTTTATCTGAGCATCCTCACAAGGATTGTCTATATTGCCTCTATCCTCACCATAAACATAACTACTGTAAGTACTGCCGTACGTTTTCTGCCAAAACCCTCAAGGACAGAGAGCGTAGACTGCTTCTATGGCTACAGAGAAAAAAAGTCACCCTCTGACTTACGCTCTGAGCGTGAGGAGAAGGCTCATTCCTCCTCCAGGAACAGAAAAGGAGAATCCTCTTTTACACACAAGGACTCTAAAAGATCAAAGTCTCATAGAAACAAGGTTTCTGAGGAGAGATTATCTAAAAAAAGACCATGCTGGCCCTTCCACTGGTCTGGCTCAGCACCTCCGTCTGCACCTCATACTCCTTTCAAGGAGCCAGCCTCACTATCTGACCGACTGTTGACGGCTCAGTCTTCGAGGATTCTGCCATCTTCAGTGCCAACCTCTGTTTCCACACCGTTGATGTTCTTGTTGGCGACGTCCACCACGTCGACAGTCAAAACGGCAACAGCATCGTTGAGCAAGGAGATGACTGTTACTCCATCCTCAAGGACGACTAGACTGTCCCCGTTGACAAGACCTTAATCGTTGGCCGCCTCACCATCGACAGCCGCATCTATGGCTGTTCTGCCAACGAAGACTCCTCACACCACGTTGACGGTGTTGCCATCAGCTATGGCGTTGATGGAGGGGAAAAATATTCCACCATCAAAGCCAGCATTTCAGGACTATTATAAAATGTCACCACTGCCCCAACTCACCTCCTGGATTTCCAGGAATCTGAAGATGAAGGCTTATTTGACCCTGCCTACAGTCCTTCCCAGTTGAAGGTTAAATGCCAGGGATCTGATGATGAGGATGAAATGTACAACAATCCATCCACTTTCCTTCAGGATGACTACTCCTTCACGGATAGGGGTCTTCCCTCAGCTCAACGCCTGGACTCCTCTCAGGAGCATTATTCTTATGAGTAGCAAGAGGAGGAGCACAAACACCTCCAGGAACCCTCTGTCAAAGTCCCTGTATCACTGGTTACAGGTTTGCGTTTCTTGATTAATGAGTATTATATACGCTTTCCTGAAGCAAATTCTGCTCCCATACCTCTGCCTCCACAGGAGGTCCCTATTACCAAACCTGCTCCTCAAAATACTCCGAAATGCCTTAAGCAGAAAGTAGTACCACCAGTTCTTTCCATCCCGGTTAATCCACAGGACAGCGATGAACAGCAAATGGAGGCGGATGAGCCCCACACAGATCCAGATACTCCCGATGAATGGGATGATTTTGTTGCCCCAACGCCACCGTCTCCTACCCTGCCAGTAGCTGATTCGCTGCCTGCAGATATTGGTGGTTTCCATGATCTCTTAGAGCGGGCCTCCAAGCACTTCGACTCTCTATGCCAGCCAAACAAGCAGAGTGCTTTCTCTATGACTTTAAACCTGGCACATAGGGCATCATTCAAGCTATCCCCATTGTGGATTTCTTATGGCAGGAGGGTCTCAAATTAATGAGAACACCAGCATCCATTCCAGCCATTGTGCTGAAGCTCGACAAAAAATATATGGCCCCCTGAAAACTCCCCCACGTGTCTCATTGGGCATCCTTGGCCTGATTTTGTCATCATGCAGGCTGCACAGCTATGGCCAAGAATCCATCTTCTCCTTGCACAGCCCAACCGGACAAGGATCGGTTCTGTCTAGATAATATAGGCAAAAGATTTTCTGCCTTGGCGACCACTTCCATTAGAGCCTCCAATGCCATAGCCATCCTGGGGAGATGCAACCGACAGATGTGGTCTGACATCTTGTCTCTGTTGGAGTATCTCCCGGAGGACAAGAAAAAATAGGCGAGAGACATTCTATCCCTCTACGCCGGAACCACAGCCAAACTTCAAAAGAGACTCCAGCGCATCCAGAACGCCTCCGCACGACTCATCCTGGACATCCCCCGACACAGCCACATCACCGTGCACCTGAAAGACCTGCACTGGCTCCCCGTCAGCAAGAGAATCACGTTCAGACTCCTCACCCACGCACACAAGGCCCTCCACGACCTGGGCCCAAAGTACCTCAACGACCGCATGACCTTCTACACGCCCACACGCCAGCTACGATCAACCAGCCACGCCCTCGCCACCGTACCACGCATCCGCAGAACCACCGCCGGAGGAAGATCCTTCTCCTACCTGGCAGCCAAGACCTGGAACTCCCTCCCCACTCACCTTCGGCGAACCCAGGACCATCTCTCCTTCAGGAAGCAGCTCAAGACCTGGCTGTTCGAGCAGTAACTTACCCCCTCCCCCAGCGCCTTGAGACCCTCCCGGGTGAGTAGCGCGCTCTATAAATGCCGTGATTGATTGATTGATTGATTATCTGAAGGAGTAAAGACCTCTTCCAAGCTAATTGATATTGCCATGGACATTTCGTCCAGCGCCTTCAGACAGATGGTTGGAGCGGTAGTGTTGCACCACCAGGGATGGCTTAAAGACACTACTTTCCGCCCGGAAGTGCAGGCCAAGGTGTTAGACGTGGCGTTTGATGGGGAATGTCTTTTAGGGAAGCAAATCGACGATGCTCTCCAATCCATCAATTCAGACACTGACATGGCCAAATCCCTCGTCAGTTTGCAGCTGCGGAGATTTCAGCCCTTTCGAGGCATTGTAAGGGGCCAGTATCTGTCTAGACCACAATTTCAACAGCGGTTCAACCTTATTCCCAGCAGGCCTTTTGCCCATCTTATTCCAGCCAAACCTATCCATCAAATACCACGCCATTGCCTTCGAGGGCATCAGGGCGCAGATGTCAACCATCAACCAATAAGTCTCAAGATTCCAACAGGAGACAAAGAGAAACAACAGGCCCCTGTCACTACACGCCCACTTCGATTCGGTCCCACCTTGCCCAAATTCTTAAATCAATGGATGTCCATCTCGTCAGACAAATGGGTGTTAGACGTTTTCCAGCATGGTCACACCCTGGAATTTGTTCAGTAACCTCCAAATTTTCCTCATCAGAAGACATCTCATCGTCCTCTTCCAATTCTCAGAAAAGAAATACAATCACTTCTTTCCAAACATGCAATAGAAGAGATACCTCGTAACCAGTATCATCTGGGATCTTACTCCCATTTCTTCCTCATCAAGAAGAAATAGGGAAATGGAGGCAAATAATGGACCTCAGGTTACTAAACAAGTTCATTAAAAATCAACCATTCAGAATACTCTCTCTCAAAGAGATCCTGCTGGTCATGGAGGCGGGAGATTACCTTACATACCTCGATGTTCTCAATGCTTATTTTCACATCCCCATACATCCCAAGCATCACAGATTTCTCAGATTCGAAGTGGCAGGGCATCATTATCAATTCAAAGTGCTACCCTTTGGGTTCAAGTTGGCACCCAGAGTCTTCACCAAGTGCATGGCTCTTGTGGCAGCTTTTCTTCGATGTTCTGGTCATTAGTTATTCCCCTACCTGGACGATTGGTTAATTGAAGTTCCATCCTTCTCAGCAGCCAAGATATCCACACAAGCCTGCCGGCAGCTCTTTCAGTCTCTGGGTCTCCACCTCCACGAGAAAAAATCATCTCTCATCCCATCCAAGTTGCTGGTTTTCCTAGAATCCTCGACACGGAGCTCTCAAAAGCTTTTCCCACAAAAGAAAGGATTTCACACCTGCAAAAAATAACACGCCTCCTGTCCGCAAGAAAGTCAGTTTCAATAAGGACATACAAAATCATGCTGGGGATGATGTCAACCGGCATCCCATTGATCCCCCAACTGCCGTCTTCGCATGAAACCGCTGTAGGAGCAGCTCGATGCACAGTGGACTCAGTCTCAGAAATCGTTCAATGACATAATTTCCATAACCTCAGAAATGACCTAGGCTATGTCCTGGTGGATGGTCAAGAACAACATCTCTCGATGTCTTTCCTTCCTCCATGCAAGACTGCAAATGATGATGACTTCAGATGCTCCATGGGAGGATGGGGAGCCCACCTCCAGGATCAAGAGGTTCACGGCAAATGGGCGAACCAGGAAGCATTGTGCCACATAAATCTTAATAAACTAAAAGCAGTGTTTCTTAGCCTTCAAGCCTTACTCCCAAGGATCCAAGGCTCTTTGGTCCTTGTCAGGACAGACAACACCACCACTATGTTTTATCCCCTCAAACAGGGTGGGACGAGGTCCCAAGTCCTCTCAGCCCAAGCACAACAGATATGGGAGTGGCTGATAACCAATGGCATCTCATGAAAGGTGGAGCATGTGCCAGGAGTGCCGAACGAGTGGGCCAACTCCTTCAGCAGGGACACCAAGCATTGTCACGAATTGGAGCTCAGTGACGAACAACTGCAAAGTGTCTTCCAGTCTTGGAGTTATTCAACCTGTTCGCAACATCCCTCAACAAAAAATGCACTCTCTTTGCCAGCAGGCTTCCTCAGCCAGGCTCTTGGGGGAAACGCCTTCCACTTCTCATGGGCAGGGATGTTTGCTTATGCATTTCCTCCATTCCCTCTCTTCACAAGAGTCTTGCAGAAAATTAAACAGGAACGACAGGTTCATTCTCATCGCTGCGGCATGGGTGAGTTAGTACTGATACACTGAAATGCATTGCCTATCAGAGTGCTCTCCCATTCAGTTTCCACCAGCGTAGGATCTCCTCTCTATGAACCAGGGCCAAGAGGTTCATCCACAGATTCGCACTCTTTACTTATTGACTTGGCTCTTCACCACGGTGAATTCGGAGATCTAAAGCTATCTGACGAATGCAGATCGTTACTTCACGAAGCTCGAGCTTCTTCTACCCTCAAGTGCTACATGGCGAAATGGAAAAGGTTCTGTGTATGGTGTGCTACACAGTCGTGTCATCCTTTTTCTTCCACACCTGAGCAGGTATTACCATATCTCCTGCATCTTGCCAAATCAGGCCTCTCCCATTCATCCACAAAGGTACACTTGGCGTCCATTTCCAGATACAGACTGCGTTCTGGCCAATCGTCCTTGTGGTCCAACAGGCTTATCAAGGAGTTTATGAAGGGTCTCTTCAGGGTTTACACACCTGTTAAGCCTCCTCCAGTGCTTTGGCATCTGACTACTCTCTTGTCACAACTCATGAGGCCTCCATTCGAGTCTATTCACAAGTGTGATCTCAAATTCCTTTCTTGGAAGGTGACTTTCCTCTTAGCCATCACATCTACACGATGTATTAGTGAATTCCAGGCTTTCATCATAAAAGAACCGTACCTTCAGTTCCTATCGGACAGAGTAGTACTACGTACTAATCCTTCATTTATTCCCATGGTGCCTTCAACATATCACCTCAATGAACCAGTTGTTCTGCCTACATTCTTTCCCAACCCTTCTTCAACGGCGGCCAGAGCATTACACTCGCTGGATATTAAGCATTGTTTGAAATTCTACTTGCAAAGAACTAAGGGGCTCATTACGATGGCGGAACGATCGCTACCACCGGGCCGGCGGTGGCGATCGTTCCGCCATCAAACTGAGATTTACCCACCGCCATATTAGGATGGCGGTGGGTATCGCGGCGGACGGAAAGTCCGTCCCCTGCTTTTCCGCCGGTGGCAATCGCACCGATTGCCTGGCGGGCGGAGCAGGTCCACTAATATGGTGGCGGTGCCTAGCAGGCACCGTCCGCCATATTAGGATGTGGGTTTTAGGAGGCCTTTCCATGGCGGCGATGCCGCCATGGAAAGGCTGGCGGGGATTGGGGGCCCGTTGCGGGTCCCCCTTGTGTTGGGGGGAGGTGTGGGTGCACTGGGGGGTACCCATGGTACCCCCCTGCATTTCACTGCACCATGTGGCAGGCACAGTGTAGTGCTTGCCACGTAGTGCAGTGAAATGCACAACATGCTCTTTTAGACATCGCAGCGGTGCTGCTGTCAGCAGCCACCGCTGCAATGTTAACGGTGCGGAATCAGACCGCAGAGGTGGCGGTCCCATCCTAATCGGGTAGGCGCGACCGCCGCATGCATGGCGGTCGGTTCCAAACACCGCTAAGATGGCGGGCGTAATCAGCCCCTAAGTCTTTCTGCAAATCAACTCAGTTGCTCATCTCTTTCTCGGCTCCTAGAAAAGGTCAAGCCTTAACACGAGCTAGTATTGCTAGCTGGGTCTCCTCAGCCATACTCTTCTGTCATGAGCTGGCTGGGCATCCACTGCTGGCAAAGGTGAAGCTTCACTCAGCTGGAAAGATTGCAGCCTCTTCAGCCCTGTTTGCAGGTGTATCTCTTACTGACATCAGCAGGGCAAGACTCTGCCGACGTTACACGGTGCTCTGAGGTGAGCTGATCGCAGCCTCTTGCGGCCCCCACTCCGGTTCCTGCTCTCCGTCGTTCCGGAGACCCTAGCCCTTCTCTTTGAGCAGCCGGACCGGGCTGTGCTTGTAAATGGAAGAAGTGGTCGAAGCAGCTTGAATTTGTACAATCGATTTCAGACACTACTCCTAATATGAAGAATCTGGAGGGTACATCTAGAAGGGTAGAACAGGAAGTGTTTCCTATTTTTAAAACCCAGCCAAGCTATGGAAAAAATGTTGGTGGTTTAGGGGGTCCCACAATTGAAAGAGAAAGAGAGGAAGGAAAAGCAAAGAGGGAAAATGAAAAAACCTACACGTAGAATTTTTAAAAAGAGACAAGACTTAGTTTTAAAGGCAATATACAGGTCATATCTAGTACGGAAATTTTTATTCAACCTTTGTAAGCATGTCCTCAATGTGAGAAGTTGGCCTGGCATATGCTGTCCACTAATTATAGTGGGCACCTTGCACCAGTCCAAACAACCCCTTATTGGAGATAGGTTAAAGACAACCTTTATTGAAAGCTATCCTAGTGGTAGCTATGGAGAGCAGCCTTCAGGCTAAGTCTTGAAGGAATGTAAAGCAGCTTGTTTTACCAGTCTATAATCTCTTGAGTGACCAAATGAAAGAGCACCACACCAGGTATATATTCAAAATATATGTATTTATTGCTAAACACACCCCTCTAGTCTCTTTATGAGGCTAGAGTTCGAAGTACATAAGTTATAAGTTATTTAATTCACAGTAATAGCACAAATACACGTTTGGGTCCTAGGGGCGTACCAAACCATATACCAATAAAGTGGTATGCGAACCACGACTGAACTAGACACTAGGCCTAGAGCCTCTAGAAGTGCTTGGACCACAAGGAACCACCCAAGGTAGTGACACAGGGGACCCACGGGAGACGCGTGCAGTGTAAATACACAACCGCGATACGCCGTTAACTTCTATGGAGAAAGTCGGGATCGGGAAAATAGAGAAAAGGGACACTTAAAAGAGGACTAGGACAAAACCCTTTGAGATCTAGGACTTTGAAGAGTCTCTACCCACGGGAGCACCGGAATACTCGTGTTACCTCACCCAGGGAAGCCGGGTGCATAGGTGCCTTTCGGGATCGGGTTTCGCTGTCGATTCGAATGGCGATCTGCTGCAAAGTGCTGCTGGCGGCCAAGAGAAAAGTGTCCGGGTGGATCCAAGAGTGGATCGGAGTTCTGAAGAACCTGAAAGCAGAGGGGACAGAGTCTGCGTCACTAGCCAGTGACCAGGAAGGCGATGGACAGATGCCCACCGATGTCGAGTGCTTCAGGTGCGTTGACGGTCGTCTTGACTCTTCAGCCACGAGGTCCAGGAGGCGTTGTCGGCGACCAGGAGCAGGATTCGGGCTGGTACACGATGTCTGTCGAGTGCTGAGGTGTCGGCGACCGGATTGGACCCAACAAGCCTTGGCAACGGCAAGTCTCGGTGAAGATGTAGATCGTCGATGGTGCAGACCAGCAAGGTCTGTGGAACTCACCCAGCGAGGGTAAGTGAGGGCAGGCCTGGAGCAACCAGGATGCCAAGTAAGAAAAGGATTGGCCTTCGTTAAGGGCTACTAGCCAACGGGCTAGCGACCGCGAAGGAGCCTCGTGATGCCGCACGTGGAGCTGGCTTACAGGACACTCGTGGAGTGGGGGCCAGTGATCTTCAGTGCAGGTGGTGCTGGAGGCTAGGGCTACTCGGAGCCCAAAGCACGACTTCTTGGGAGAATCAGAAGATGGATGCACTTGCAAATGTGCTTGGTGTCCAGGGGTCACGGTCTCAAGTCACCCACGATAGCCACGGGCCTCAGCTTTGCTGGGGACTCAGGGTAGCCTCGGGAAAGTCTGAGAATCCACCTCTGGTGATGCGATGACTTCAGCGTCCAACGGGAGCTTCAGAAATGCGAACCGGACAGATGCTTCTGTGGTGCCTGCCAAGCAGGGGAGTCACTCCTTGACCCCAAGGGAGATTCTTCAGTCCTCTAATCTTGTCGTAGAGCCGTCGAAGGTCCAGGATTCAGTTTCAGAGTTTTGTCCAGGTATAATCTAAAGTCCTAAGGACTGGGTTCCTACCTTTATTCTAAAAATAGGGTTGGACTACTCTGTGGCCCCACCTATGGGTGGGTCAGGGCAGAGGGGTGGCTACACCCCTTTCCCTTTGTCCAGTTCGCGCCAAAGCAGGGGCTGCAAGCCCCTGATCCGGTTTGAACTGGGGTATGCACAGCGACACCAAATGTGCCCCCAGTGCAGGACTTCAAAGCACCCGAAAGTGCTCCCGCCCAGCCCCAATACACATTATCCTGTCTGGGGAGGTGGTCACACCTCCCTGGGACAGGAAACCTATTGTCCAGGCCTCCCTGCCGGAGTTTCGTCCAGCAGCAGGAGGCCAGACTCGTGTCTGTGGCAGCAGCATCCATTTTGTGATGCCAGGGCTCTGGAAAGAAGTTACCGGACTCGTCAGAGTTAACATGTCTTTCCTCTAGAAGGGTGGAATGTTACTCCCGCCGCCAGGATTGGCGGGGGGTAGTATTCCAAGATGTTTGACACCAAACACGACATGTTTAGGTGCAGCCATTCCAAAGTTAGCATTTTACCGCGAGGATATAATGCGCTTAAGAGTATATGGTCAGGCTGCACTACAAACAGCATCAGAGATGGTCTCCGAACGCTGCAGAGGGGCCCTGCTCATGCAGGGGCACCCTCTCACATAGGAACCATGCACTCTGCCTTTAGGATTGATAAGGCCTGCCTTAGGAGTGACTTATAGGTTTATATGTGTGTATGTATTTCGTGATATAGGTAACCTATATCACAGTAAGGGGTGCATGCACCACCTTACCCAGGCTGCAGTAGCAGACCTGTGGTGTCAGTTTGGATGGCCTTCCAGGGGTGGCATAATACATGCTGCAGCCCCTGGCAGGCCTCTGAGGTACCTATGCCCTTGGTACATAGTATACCATATACTAGGGACTTATAAGGGCACTCCAGATCCCAATCAGTGATGTGCCTAAGGCACATGGAAACCATTTTAGAGAGGAAGCAGCTAGGCTGGGGTTCTGATTAGCAGGGCCCCAGCCAGACTAATGTCGAAAAACAGTGAAGCATCAGCAAAAGTGGGGGTACCCATGTGAAGCAGATCCTACTCTCCTACACAACCCCCCCAAACGTAGGGACATTAAACTAACCTTGCCCAGTTAAGTCTTCATGTTCTAAGTGGAAATACCTAGAGAGTCCATCTGCATTCGCATGGTTACTCCCAGGCCTATGTTCCACTGTAAAGTCCATCCCCTGTAGGGAAATGGACCACCTAAGCAGTTTGGGGTTTTCACCCTTCATTTGTTTTAGCCATAAGAGGGGCTTATGGTCTGTCTGAACCAGGAAGTGTGTACCAAACAAGTATGGCCTCAACTTCTTCAGAGCCCAGACCACAGCAAAGGCCTCCTCTCTATGGCTGACCAACGTTTCTCTCTAGGGGTCAGCCTTCTGCTAATGAAAGCTACTGGCTGATCCTGACCTTCTTCATTCAATTGTGACAGTACAGCCCCTACCCCCAATTCAGATGCATCAGTTTGAACAATGAACTTTTTGGAGTAATCAGGACTCTGCAGAATTGGAGCAGTGCACATGGCCTGCTTGAGGTCATCAAATGCCTTTTGACAGCTAACTGTCCACTGAACCTTTTGGGCATTTTCTTAGAAGTTAAGTCATTCAAGGGTGTCACTATTGATCCATACCCCTTGACAAATCTCCTATAGTACCCAGTCAGGCCTAAGAAGGCTCTCACCTGAGTCTGGGTAGTGGGAGCAGTCCAGTCCATGATGGTCTGGATCTTGCTCTGCAAAGGTTGAACCTGGCCTCCACCCACAAGGTGGCCCAGGTACACAACCTGACTCTGCCCTATCTGGCACTTAGTGGCCTTGATAGTCAGGCCTGCCTTTTGCAGGGCCTGTAAAACATTCCTGAGGTGGACCAGGTGATCCTCCCAGGTGGAGCTAAAGACAGCAATATCATCTAGATAAGCTGCACTATAGGCTTCCAGTCCTGTGAGAACTGTATTCACCAACCTCTGGAAAGTGGCAGGTGCATTCTTCAGACCAAAGGGCATTACCACAAATTGATAATGTCCACTAGGGGTTGAGAATGCTGTTTTGGGCTTTGCAGTATCAGCTAGTCTGATCTGCCAGTAGCCAGCTGTTAGGTCAAATGTGCTGAGATATTTGGCAGAGGCCAAAGTATCTATGAGCTCATCTGCCCTGGGTATTGGATGGGCATCAGTCCTAGTGACTGCATTGAGACCCCTGTAGTCCACACAGAACCTCATCTCTCTCTTTCCACCACTGGTGTGAGGTTTTGGTACAAGGACTACTGGACTAGCCCAAGGGCTATCTGAGGGTTCAATAACTCCCAATTCCAACATTTTCTGGACTTCAGTCCTGATACAGTCCCTGACATGGTCAGGTTGCCTATAAATCTTGTTTTTAATAGGCAGACTGTCCCCAGTGTCCACTTCATGAGTGCACCAGGTGGTCTGACTGGGTGTCAGTGAAAACATATGTCTAAACTGATTGAGGACTTGCCTGCAATCAGTTTGTTGCTGGGTAGTGAGGCTGCCTGCCAAGGCTACACCATCAACTGACCCATCGTCAGGGTTCTGTGAGAGCAGGTCAGGGAGTGGGTCACTCTCTTCCTCCTGCTCTTCATCAGTAGCCATGAGCAAGCCCATGTCTGCCCTGTCCACATATGGTTTTAACCTGTTGACATGGAGAACCCTGTGGGGACTCCCGGGTGTTCCTAGGTCTACTAAATAAGTGACCTCACCCTTCTGCTCAACAATAGTGTGGGGTCCACTCCATTTATCTTGGAGAGCTGCTGGGGCCACTGGCTCCAACACCCACACCTTCTGTCCTGGCTGGTAAACAGTCAGAACAGCCTTTGGTCATGCCAGGCCTTCTGAAGTTCCTGGCTAGCCTCAAGGTTTTTGGTTGCCTTTTCATGTACTCAGCCATCCTGGAGCGGAGACCAAGTACATAGTCCACTATATCTTGCTTTGGGGGCTTGAGAGGTAACTCCCATCCTTCCTTCACCAAGCACAGTGGACCCCTCACAGGGTGGCCAAACAGAAGTTCAAAAGGGCTGTAACCAACCCCTTCTGAGGCACCTCCCTATATGCGAATAAAAGGCAGGGCAAGAGTATGTCCCATCTACGCCTAAGCTTTTCTGGGAGCCCTTTAATCATGCCCTTCAAGGTTTTGTTGAATCTCTCAACTAAACCATTGCATTGTGGGTGATAGGGTGTGGTGAACTTATAAGTCACTCCACACTCCTTCCACATTGCTTTCAAGTACCCAGACATGAAGTTAGCACCCCTGCCTGATACTACCTCCTTAGGAAAGCCCACTCTTGAGAAGATTCCCAGGAGGGCCCTTGCCACCACAGGTGCTGTAGTGGTCCTGAGGGGAATAGCTTCTGGGTACCTGGTGGCATGATCCACTACCACCAGGATAAACCTGTGCCCAGAGGCTGTTTGGGGATCCATGGGACCAACAATGTCAATCCCTACCCTTTCAAAGGGCACCCCCACCACAGGTAGTGGTATCAGGGGGCCTTTGTAGTGCCACCCGCCTTGCCACTGGCTTGGCAGGTTACACAGGAGCGACAAAACTCCTTACTGTCTTCAGACATGTGGGGCCAGTGAAAGTGAGGGACAATTCTGTCCCAAGTCTTGTTCTGGCCCAGGTGACCTGCTAAGGGAATATCATGGGCTAGGGTCAATAGGAAGCCCCTGAACTTCAAAGGTATTACCAACCTCCTGGTAGCACCAGGCTTGGGGTCTCTACTCTCTGAGTACAGGAGTCCATCATCCCAATACACTGTATGGGGACCACTAGCTTTCCCAGCAGCCTCAGCAGCAGCTTGCTGTCTGAGGGGTTCAAGGGAGGGGCAGCTCTGCTGCTCCTGGCTCAGATCTGCCCTAGAAGGTCCCCCTGTCCCCAAGAACTCAACCTGGTCAGGTTCAAGTTCCTCTGGGACAGTTCCTTCTTCAGGGCTGAGATCATCCCCCTCAAGGGACTGATCTTCCTCCTGAGCCAAGGGGAAGGCACTGCCTTAACCCTACTACTCCTCCTCTTGGAAGGCACTTGGTCCATTCTTCCAGAATCCAAGGCCTGTTCAGTGCTAGACATTTTGGCTTGTGACCTGGTCACAGCAAACACATCTGCAGGGATCCCCAGCATTTCTGCATGGGTCCTGAGCTCCACTTCTGCCCAAGCAGAAGTCTCTAAGTCATTGCCAAGCAAGCATTCGACTGGTAGGTTTGCACTTACCACAACCTTCTTAAGGCCAGTTACCCCTCCCCAGGAGAAGTTAACAACTGCCAGAGTATGGTCTGTTCTGACATTGCTAGCATTGGTCACTTGGTACATCTCACCAAGCATAACTTGCCCAGGTAGTCACAAGGTCTTGTGTCACCATTGTGACACTTGCCCCTGTGTCCCTAAATGCCAAAGCCTCACGTCCATTGATTAAAGGCTGTTGTCTGTACTTGCCCAGATTACTGGGACTCACAGTGGAGGTCACATCCATGCCTCCATCACAGACTAACACAGCCTGAGTCAGTTCTCTGACTAGGTCAGAGCCCAACTCAGTTCCCAGGGTGAACCCTACTAAACCCTTGGCTGGAGCACTCCCACCAACTGTAACTGTACTAGGGGAACAGGTGCCTTAGGGGCATTGGTGGGTGCTGGACTGGAGTCTTTGGACTTGGTGCAATCACTGGTCCAGTGGGTCTTTTGCTTACAGACCTTGCACCATGGTTTTCTTTGGCCTTTCCCTTTGGTAGACTGTGAATCCCCACCAGAAGAAGATTTTTGGGGGCCTGATGAAGACTTTTGATCTTTACCCTTCTCCCCACCCTTGTCAGAGTTCTTAGCATCTTGCTTCTTGGTTTCCCCACCTTGGTTCTGTACCTTCTGCTTCACCCTGGTTCTGACCCATTTGTCTGCCTTCTTTCCCAATTCTTGGGGAGAGGTCAGATCAGAGTCTACCAGGTATTGATGCAACAGCTGATTTTGACAGTTATTAAGAATCTGCTCCCTCATTATCAGATTGTACAATCCTGAGAAGTCACACACCTTACTGCCCATCAACCAGCCTTCCAGAGCCTTGGCAGAACAATCCACATAGTCTACCCAGTCTTGAGTCTGTGCTTTTGGGTGTCTCTGAACTTCAACCTGTACTGTTCAGTGGTTAGGCCAAACCCATCAATAAGAGCACTCTTCAAGACCTTGTAATTATCAGCATCCTCCTCTCTAACAGTGAGGAGCTTATCTCTACCTTTGTCAGCAAAGGAGAGCCACAAGATTGCTGCCCACTGCTCCTGAGGGACCTTCTGTACTTTACAGGCCCTCTCTAAGAGCAGTTATCCATTTGTGGATATCATCCCCACTCTGGTAGGGAGGGACAATCTTGCTCAGGTTCCTATGGTCATAGGACCTTTCCCTGTCTCTAGGGACATGGCTGCCACCATGGGACTCTAGTCCCAACTTTCTTCTCTCTCTAAGGAGATCTAGGGATTCCCTATCTAAAGCCAATTGCTTTTTTCTGATCTCCAGCTGAGTTTCCTCATACTGGACCAGTCTGGCTCTCCTCTCATGAGAGGATTCCCTCCTGTGAGAGGAGACAGAGCTCCCTATAGAGGTGCCAGAGTGGTTAGACTCCTGAGAAGGAGATCTAGACTTCCTGGGCACACTCTTAATCCTTCCTGGGGGACAAAGAGGGCATCATCCTGATCATCCTCATCATCATCCACAGGAGGGATTGGGTTTTCCAGGTCAGGGTCATTGTCACCCTCCTGGCCAGTTTCAGAGGGGGCTGGGGGTACTGGTACCCCTGGCCTCGTCCTCTTCTTCTGCCCCACCCTCAGCTCCTGCCCCTTCAGTCCCTACAGGCTTACTAAGGTCATAAGCCACCAACAACTCCTTGAGGTGTTGGGTGGTGGGCTTTGGCCTGTCCTTATTTTTCTCAAGTTACATAAAGCTCTCAATTCCAAGAATGGGAGTGTATCATACTTGGAGGGTGGAAGCTCAATGGCTTCCTGCAAGGATTCTTTGGATCCTGCCCTTAAAGACATTACTAGTGTGGTGTGGTGTATGCACTACCTACTCTAGTGTGGCCTACTAAACTCTCTTGAGTTGTAGAAAGGGTTGTGCTATCCCTTAACACACAACTCTAAGTTCAGTAGAACTTACTGTATTCTAAGCTTAAATTATATGTACCTTAGGTACCTTTAGTGGTTTTCAGTTGATCAATTCAATTGAGATTATCTGGTAAAACAATAGCAAGCTGGAATCCCACACGCTGCACACCAATGTGAGAAGTTGGCCTGGCATATGCTGTCCACTAATTATAGTGGGCACCTTGCACCAGTCCAAACAACCCCTTATTGGAGATAGGTTAAAGACAACCTTATTGAAAGCTATCCTAGTGGTAGCTATGGAGAGCAGCCTTCAGGCTAAGTCTTGAAGGAATGTAAAGCAGCTTGTTTTACCAGTCTATAATCTCTTGAGTGACCAAATGAAAGAGCACCACACCAGGTATATATTCAAAATATATGTATTTATTGCTAAACACACCCCTCTAGTCTCTTTATGAGGCTAGAGTTCGAAGTACATAAGTTAGAAGATATTTAAATCACAGTAATAGCACAAATACACGTTTGGGCCCTAGGGGCGTACCAAACCATATACCAATAAAGTGGTATGCGAACCACGACTGAACTAGACACTAGGCCTAGAGCCTCTAGAAGTGCTTGGACCACAAGGAACCACCCAAGGTAGTGACACATGGGACCCACGGGAGACGCGTGCAGTGTAAATACACAACCGCGATACGCCGTTAACTTCTATGGAGAAAGTCGGGATCGGGAAATTATAGAAAAGGGACACTTAAAAGAGGACTAGGACAAAACCCTTTGAGATCTAGGACTTTGAAGAGTCTCTACCCACGGGAGCACCGGAGTACTCGTGTTACCTCACCCAGGGAAGCCGGGTGCATAGGTGCCTTTCGGGGTCGGGTTTCGTCGCCGATTCGAATGGCGATCTGCTGCAAAGTGCTGCTGGCGGCCAAGAGAAAAGTGTCCGGGTGGATCCAAGAGTGGATCGGAGTTCTGAAGAACCTGAAAGCAGAGGGGACAGAGTCTGGGTCACTAGCCAGTGACCAGGAAGGCGATGGACAGATGCCCACCGATGTTGAGTGCTTCAGGTGCGTTGATGGTCGTCTTGACTCTTCAGCCACGAGGTCCAGGAGGCGTTGTCGGCAACCAAGAGCAGGATTCGGGCTGGTACACGATGTCTGTCGAGTGCTGAGGTATCGGCGACCGGATTGGACCCAACAAGCCTTGGCAACGGCAAGTCTCGGTGAAGATGTAGATCGTCGATGGTGCAGACCAGCAAGGTCTGTGGAACTCACCCAGCGAGGGTAAGTGAGGGCAGGCCTGGAGCAACCAGGATGCCAAGTAAGAAAAGGATTGGCCTTCGTTAAGGGCTACTAGCCAACGGGCTAGCGACCGCGAAGGAGCCTCGTGACGCCGCACGTGGAGCTGGCTTACAGGACACTCGTGGAGTGGGGGCCAGTGATCTTCGGTGCAGGTGGTGCTGGAGGCTAGGGCTACTCGGAGCCCAAAGCACGACTTCTTGGGAGACCCAGAAGATGGATGCACTTGCAAATGTGCTCGGTGTCCAGGGGTCACGGTCTCAAGTCACCCACGATAGCCACCGGCCTCAGCTTTGCTGGGGACTCAGGGTAGCCTCGGGGAAGTCTGAGAATCCACCTCTGGTGATGCGATGACTTCAGCGTCCGACGGGAGCTTCAGAGATGCGAACTGTACAGATGCTTCTGTGGTGCCAGCCAAGCAGGGGAGTCACTCCTTGACCCCAAGGGAGATTCTTCAGTCCTCTAATCTTGTCGTAGAGCGTCGAAGGTCCAGGATTCAGTTTCAGAGTTTTGTCCAGGTATAATCTAAAGTCCTAAGGACTGGGTTCCTACCTTTATTCTAAAAATAGGGTTGGACTACTCTGTGGCCCCACCTATGGGTGGGTCAGGGCAGAGGGGTGGCTACACCCTTTCCCTTTGTCCAGTTCACGCCAAAGCAGGGGCTGCAAGCCCCTGATCCGGTTTGAACTGGGGTATGCACAGGGACACCAAATGTGCCCCCAGTGCAGGACTTCAAAGCACCCGAAAGTTCTCCCGCCCAGCCCCAATACACATTATCCTGTCTGGGGAGGTGGTCACACCTCCCTGGGACAGGAAACCTATTGTCCAGGCCTCCCTGCCGGAGTTTCGTCCAGCAGCAGGAGGCCAGACTCGTGTCTGTGGCAGCAGCATCCATTTTGTGATGCCAGGGCTCTGGAAAGAAGTTACCGGACTCGTCAGAGTTAACATGTCTTTCCTCTAGAAGGGTGGAATGCTACCCCCGCCGCCAGGATTGGCGGGGGTAGTATTCCAAGATGTTTGACACCAAACACGACATGTTTAGGTGCAGCCATTCCAAAGTTAGCATTTTACCGCGAGGATATAATGCGCTTAAGAGTATATGGTCAGGCTGCACTACAAACAGCATCAGAGATGGTCTCTGAACGCTGCAGAGGGGCCCTGCTCATGCAGGGGCACCCTCTCACATAGGAACCACGCACTCTGCCTTTAGGATTGATAAGGCCTGCCTTAGGAGTGACTTATAGGTTTATATGTGTGTATGTATTTCGTGATATAGGTAACCTATATCACAGTAAGGGGTGCATGCACCACCTTACCCAGGCTGCAGTCGCAGACCTGTGGTGTCAGTTTGGGTGGCCTTCCAGCGGTGGCATAATACATGCTGCAGCTCCTGGCAGGCCTCTGAGGTACCTATGCCCTTGGTACATAGTATACCATATACTAGGGACTTATAAGGGCACTCCAGATCCCAATCAGTGATGTGCCTAAGGCACATGGAAACCATTTTAGAGAGGAAGCAGCTAGGCTGGGGTTCTGATTAGCAGGGCCCCAGCCAGACTAATGTCGAAAAACAGTGAAGCATCAGCAAAAAGTGGGGGTACCCATGTGAAGCAGATCCTACTCTCCTACAAAGACCTACAGTTCAACCAAACATGCAATGTCCTTATCGGTTTAGATGTGGAGAGCCTGTACACGAGCTTACCCCACAAAGAAACCCTGGACATCTTAGAAGAGGTCCTCTATGGAGAGGAATGGACCTACCACACACCAAAACACCTGGTCCTGGAATGCTGCAAGTGGGCTTTGACGGAAAATTAATTTCGATTTGAGGAAACTCTGTTCTAACAACAGCACAGGACCAGCATGGGCAGCACTTTTGTTCCAAGTGTGGCGGGCTTATATGTTCACCACCTGGAAGAACACAACATCTTGTCCGATAACAACCCACCCCGCCCAAAAATTCTGTAATGGAAAAGGTACATCGATGATGTCCTCCTAATTTGGAACGGCGATGAATCAGAAGCCAATGACTTCATAGAGTGGCTAAATCGACAGGATCCATACTTGAAATTCACTCACACCATGAGCAGATCGGAACTGGTTTTCTTAGACCTAAATATCTAGCTGCAGAATGGGCACTTAAGACAACAACACATTTTAAACCAACTGCTAAGAACTGTCTTCTCCTATACAACAGTTTTCACCCGAGACACCTGAAGGAGAACCTCCCTTTGGACAGTTCCTCAGGCTCAGGAGGAACTGTTCAGAAATGAGGGACTACAAAGCGCAGGCAAAGGACCTATCCGAAAACTCCGGAAGAGAAAATATCCTTCGACCATAATCAACAAAGCCAAGAAAAGAGCAGCGAACAATCACAGGGACGCGCAATTAGAAACGTATGAGAAGGAAGACAGAGACAAAGACAAGAGACCCATATGCATTACAACTTTTAACAACGCATCAGACAGAGTTACCAAGATAGTCAATAAACATTGGCGTATCCTTAACAGTGGCAAATTGAATATTCCAAAACCTATGTTTTCACATAGGAGAGGGAAAAGCCTCAGGGACATCCTGGTACACACCCGTCCAAAACCTCCACTCAGAAATGACAACAACCAACAGGTGATTAGCACGCTACCAACAGGCTATCACCCATGTGGTAATTGTAGTGTGTGTCACTTAACTACTACCACTAAAAAGGTGAACTTCAAAACAGGAACAACGTGGGAATTACGAAAGTTCACCACCTGCAACACCACAGGAGTGGTGTACATGATCACGTGCCTTTGCGATCTACACTATGTGGGCATGACCACTAGGAAGGTCAGAACGAGGATATGTGAGCATCGTAGCAACATCAGATGCCACAGAGCCAGCACCAGAATGACAGCACATTTCAACGACATGAAACACACCCCAAACGACATGCGTTGGGTAGTGTTAGAGCACATAAAACAATGCGATAACCTAGAGCAGAGGTTATTAGAAAAAGAGCAAAGATGGGTATATAAATTACACACAGACACGGCAGGCCTGAATGACAGTATTCCGTGGGGGCAGTTCACTAAATGAACCACATTACCCATATATCATACATTCAGCACCCTAACCCTATTACCACTCTGGACGATTTTCTGAGGAAATTTGCAAAAACATCAAATAACACCCTATATGTTGTATCTATTTCATTCCTTTCTTTTCCACCTTCCAACTCTATCTTTTTCTTTCCAAACTCAGTAACTCATGCCACCATCAAGAGTCAACGGGTCCCATGTCCAACTTAACCATTGTGACACTAACACTCAGCGAATCCCCTTTGAAACACTCGTCTAAACTGAGTACCACCGTGCCTTGTCTAAAACTTTCTCCTACACGAGGACCCCCACGTGGGCCCTTATGTACATTTTATACATATTTTTACATCACTTTTGGGATCATCCTCTCCTACCCAATATGGCCCCTCAATGAGCCTCTCAAAGAGGCCATTTTGGGTGTATTTGTCGGTCTAACAGCATCAAACACGACCGACCACTCTTGTTCCTTTAAAAATCTCCTTTTTATTATTTTCTTATTTTCATTTCATTATTACGCTCTGACCCTGGCATTTCCTCTGACCTAGGCAATCAGACGATACTAGGAGGGTACATATAGTTAATGGGATCATCCTTCCAAGATGGCCCCGTTTTTCGCTATGAGAAATGGCCATTTTTCCAGCACGTACGAACCCGGCGATTTCATGACCGATTATGTGGTTTTTTCATTTAACTTCCCACATTATCATTTTGAATTCATAAATTTTCATCGTCTGAGCAACCGCATCTAGTACTTGGTTCAGTTATGTTACGGGACAGGACCGAGAAATACATTCATATCCTCCCAAGTTGGCCCGTTGGTATTGCCAACAGTAACTGCCATTTTTGTTTTGCTCTAATGTCCAAGGTCTAGTCAAACTTCGTATACGAGCATGACTGGGCTTTGTCTTTCCTATTTAAACTGCACCGAGAGACAGACGGGCTAAGATGCGTTCCGCCTGGGTGCCAGTAGGTGTTATTAGACGGAGGTGTACTTTGACGAAGTAAGTTCCTTTTCCTCAACAGGTTTTCCGGACATTTTAAAGCACTTTTGTTCCTTTGAGTATCTCCCATCCACGTTATGGGCAGACACAGCAATATGCTTTGCTAGTAGCTTTCTTTTTTTCCTTCCTTCTACTCACAGTTAACTACAATGCTCTGTGTCTCTTTAGGTAACACTACAAGCCCCTCTACCCCTGCAGACCATGAGGCATAGTATTGCCAAAGCATAAGTATGTTCCAGAAAATTTTGAGAACATTATGTGTTTATATGTTGTATGTCATGTGTTGTCTATTTTTTTCACTAGTGTTTTTAAAGTTCTATTTCTGCATTTAACTACACTTTCTCACAAAGGAGACGTCTGATGTGTTTTATTAAGTCACATTAGATTAAAGCACTAATTAACTATTATCTCTAAGGGCACCAACTATATAGGAGTACATTGATCGGATTACCTCATTGAGTATGGACCTGCCCATGTGACAGGTGGGCAGGCATTATGTGCTAATTTTTCATTCTGTTTTATTCCCTGAACAGATACTACGAGTCAAAAACTAAACCGTATGTATTTTTTATCGGATGCCTCCACATTAGGTGTGCATTCTTTCTTTATTATAGGTTTTCACAAGGAGTGGCACGCATGGGGCTGGTCCCCGTGTGGTCCTGAAGAAGAAGTTTAGGGGATACCTCGAAACATGTTGACCGAATATTAGGGACTGTATAACCATAATAGTTACATTTTTCCCTACTATTTAACCACTTTTTATCCATACCAACTAGGAGCAATAATAAAATATTAGCTCACTAGCTAGGTATTTTTAGCATCACTTTCACCACTCCACTAACACTGCACTACACAATTTCCACAGAGCTGCGTTGCGGAGAGGTGTAAAAAGGGGCGTGGCCTCGGAACACCTCTCTGCAACGCAGCTCCGTGGCGCATACTGGAGGTACCTGGTAGGCTAGTTGGCCCCCAGGGACCTCAGTATTCAAGGGGAATAAATTCCCCAACTTACAACGTGCCAGGGGGTGCGTTTACTGAGTGCTGCAGGTAAGGGGCAGGGCCTCCGGCGCGATGACGTTTTTTTTTTTTTTTTTTACAAGGGAGGCTGTGTGGCCCCCCTTATTTTGCATTATTTGGGGCCCCGGGGACCCCATCCCACGGGGCATGGCCACATTTTTTTTTGTTTGTTTTTCATTCTTTAAGGAGGTGGGCTGTTTGGCCCCCCTCCTTAGGCCTCTATTGGCCCCGGGGACCCCATCCCCCGGGGCTGTGCCTCTTTATTTATTTTACATTTTAATATTGAAGGGGGGCCGCGTGGCCCCCCTCCTGGGCCACTTCTGGCCCCGGGGACCCCATCCCCTGCGGGAGCCGGCATTGCTTTTGAGCAAGGGGAGCTGCTGACATGCAATCCTGCTTTGCTTCATTGTAGCGAGAGCAGGTTTTCCTATCTCTCTGTCAGTCAGTCAGTATCTCTCTCTGTCAGTCAGTCTATCTCTCTGTCAGTCAGTCTCTCTCTCAGTCAGTCAGTCTCTCTCTGTCAATCAGTCTCTCTCTCTCTCTAGTCAGTCTCTCTCTGTCAGTCAGTCTCTCTCTCTCTCAGTCAGTGTCTCTCTGTCAGTCAGTCTCTCTCTCAGTCAGTCTCTCTGTCAGTCAGTCAGTCTCTCTATCTCTCTGTCAGTGTCTCTCTGTCAGTCAGTCTCTCTCTCAGTCAGTCAGTCTCTCTGTCAGTCAGTCAGTCACTCTCTTGGTCAGTCAGTCTCTCTCTGTGTCAGTCAGTCTCTCTCTGTCAGTCAGTCTCTCTCTCAGTCAGTCAGTCTCTCTCAGTCAGTCAGTCTCTCTGTCAGTCAGTCTCTCTCTGTCAGTCAGTCTCTCTCTCAGTCAGTCAGTCTCTCTCAGTCAGTCAGACTTCTCAGTCAGTCAGTCTCTCTCTCTGTCAGTCTCTCTCTGTCAGTCAGTCTCTCTCTGTCAGTCTCTCTCTCTCTGTCAGTCTCGCTCTCTCTGGCAGTTTCTCTCTCTCTGTCAGTCTCTCTCTCTCTCTGTCAGTCTCTCTGTCAGTTAGTCTCTCTCTGTCAGTCAGTCTCTCTCTCAGTCAGTCAGTCTCTCTCTTAGTCTCTCTCTCTGTCAGTCTCTGTCTCTGTAAGTCTCTCTGTCAGTCAGTCTCTCTCTGTCAGTCAGTCTCTCTCTCAGTCTCTCCCTCTGTCAGTCTCTCTCTCTGTCAGTCAGTCTCTCTGTCAGTCAGTCTCTCTCAGTCAGTCAGTCTCTCTCTCTGTCAGTCAGTCTCTCTCTCAGTCAGTCAATCTCTCTCTCTGTCAGTCAGTCCCTCTCAGTCAGTCAGTCTCTCTCTCTCTGTCAGTCAGTCTCTCTCTCAGTCAGTAAGTCTCTCTGAGTCAGTCAGTCAGTCTCTCTCTCAGTCAGTCTCGCTCTCTGTCAGTCAGTCAGTCTCTCAGTCAGTCAGTCTCTGTCAGTCAGTCAGTCTCTCTCAGTCAGTTAGTCTCTCTCTCAGTCAGTCTCTCTCTCTCAGTCAGTCAGTCTCTCTCTCTGTCAGTCAGTCTCTCTCTCAGTTAGTCAGTCTCTCTCTTAGTCAGTCTCTCTCAGTCAGTCAGTCTCTCTCAGTCAGTAAGTCTCTCTCTCTGTCAGTCAGTCTCTCCCTCAGTCAATCAGTCTCTCTCTCTGTCAGTCAGTCTCTCTCTCAGTCAGTAAGTCTCTCTCAGTCAGTCAGTCTCTCTCAGTCAGTCAGTCTCTCTCAGTCAGTCAGTCTCTCTCAGTCAGTCAGTCTCTCTCTCAGACAGTCAGTCTCTCTCTCAGTCAGTCTCTCTCTCAGTCAGTCAGTCTCTCTCTCAGTCAGTCTCTCTCTCTCTGTCAGTCAGTGTCTCTCTCTCTCTCTGTCAGTCTCAGTCAGTCTCTCTCAGTCAGTCAGTATCTCTGTCAGTCAGTCTCTCTGTCAGTCAGTCAGTCTCTCTCTCAGTCAGTCAGTCTCTCTCTCAGTCAGTCAGTCTCTCTCGCTCTCTATCAGTCTCAGTCAGTCAGTCTCGCTCTCTGTCAGTCAGTCTCTCTCTCTGTCAGTCTCTCTCTCTGTCAGTCTCTCCCAGTCAGTCTCTCTCAGTCAGTCTCTCTCTCTCAGTCAGTCTCTCTCTCTCTCAGTCAGTCTCTCTCTCTCTCAGTTGGTCTCTCTCTTAGTCAGTCTCTCTCTGTCAGTCAGTCTCTCTCTCATTCAGTTAGTCTCTCTGTCAGTCAGTCTCTCTCTCTGTCAGTCTCTCAGTCAGTCAGTCTATCAGTCAGTCAGTCTCTCTCAGTCAGTCACTCTCTCAGTCAGTCTCTCTCTCAGTCAGTCACTCTCTAAGTCCGTCTCTCTCGTCAGTCAGTCTCTCTCTCAGTCAGTCAGTCTCTCTCAGTCAGTCAGTCTCTCTCTGTCAATCTCTCTGTCAGTCAGTCTCTATCTCTGTCAGTCAGTCTCTCTCTGTCAGTCAGTCTCTCTCTCAGTCAGTCTTTCTCTCAGTCAGTCAGTCTCTCTGTCAGTCAGTCTCTCTGTCAGTCAGTATCTCTCTCTCAGTCAGTCTCTCTCTCTCAGTCAGTCAGTCTCTCTGTCAACCAGTCTCTCTGTCAGTCAGTCTCTCTTTCAATGAGTCTCTCTGTCAGTCAGTCTCTCTCAGTCAGTCAGTCTCTCTCAGTCAGTCTCTCTCTCAGTCAGTATCTCTCTCTCTCAGTCAGTCAGTCTCTCTCTGTCTGTCAGTCTCTATCTCTCTGTCAGTCTCTCTCTCTGTCAGTCTCTCTCTCAGTCAGTCAGTCTCTCTCTCAGTCAGTCAGTCTCTCTCTCCCAGTCAGTCTCTCTCTCTCTGTCAGTCTCTCTCTCTCTGTCAGTCTCTCTCTTAGTCAGTCAGTCTCTGTGTTAGTCAGTCTCTCTCTGTCGTTCAGTCTCTCTCTCTCTCAGTCAGTCTCTCTCTCGCAGTTAGTCTCTCTCTCTCTCTCTCTCTCTGTCAGTCTCTCTCTCTCTCTGTCAGTCTCTCTCTGTCAGTCAGAGTCTCTCTCTGTCAGTCAGTCTCTCTGTCAGTCAGTCAGTCTCTCTCTCAGTCAGTCAGTCTCTCTCTCAGTCAGTCAGTCTCTCTCTCTCTCTGTCAGTCTCAGTCAGTCAGTCTCGCTCTCTGTCAGTCAGTCTCTCTCTCTGTCAGTCTCTCTCTCTGTCAGTCTCTCTCAGTCAGTCTCTCTTAGTGAGTTTCTCTCTCTCAGTCAGTCTCTCTCTCTCAGTCAGTCTCTCTCTCTCAGTCGGTCTCTCTCTCTCTCTTAGTTAGTCTCTCTCTGTCAGTCAGTCTCTCTCTCATTCAGTCAGTCTCTCTGTCAGTCAGTCTCTCTCTCTCTGTCAGTCTCAGTCAGTCAGTCTCTCAGTCAGTCAGTCTCTCTCAGTCAGTCACTCTCTCAGTCAGTCTCTCTCTCAGTCAGTCACTCTCTCAGTCAGTCTCTCTCTGTCAGTCAGTCTCTCTCTCAGTCAGTCAGTCTCTCTCAGTCAGTCAGTCTCTCTCTCTGTCAGTCTCTCTCTCAGTCAGTCTCTCTCTCTGTCAGTCAGTCTCTCTCTGCAGTCAGTCTCTCTCTAAGTCAGTCTCTCTCTCTCAGTCAGTCAGTCTCTCTGTCAGTCAGTCTCTCTCTGTCTGTCAGTCTCTATCTCTCAGTCAGTCTCTCTCTCTCTGTCAGTCTCTCTCTCTCTGTCAGTCTCTCTCTTAGTCAGTCATTCTCTGTGTTAGTCAGTCTCTCTCTGTCGTTCAGTCTCTCTCTCTCTCAGTCAGTCTCTCTATCAAAGTCAGTCTCTCTGTCTGTGTCAGTCTCTCTCTCTCTGTCAGTCTCTCTCTGTCAGTCAGTCTCTCTCTGTCAGTCAGTCTCTCTGTCAGCCAGTCAATCTCTCTCTTAGTCAGTCAGTCTCTCTCTAAGTCAGTCAGTCTCTCTCTCTCTCTCTGTCAGTCTCAGTCAGTCAGTCTCGCTCTCTGTCAGTCAGTCTCTCTCTCTGTCAGTCTCTCTCTCTGTCAGTCTCTCTCAGTCAGTCTCTCTCAGTCAGTCTCTCTCAGTCAGTCTCTCTCTCTCAGTCAGTCTCTCTCTCTCTCTCAGTCAGTCTCTCTCTGTCAGTCAGACTCTCTCTCATTCAGTCAGTCTCTCTGTCAGTCAGTCTCTCTCTCTCTCTGTCAGTCTCAGTCAGTCTGTCTCTCAGTCAGTCAGTCTCTCTCAGTCAGTCACTCTCTCAGTCAGTCTCTCTCTCAGTCAGTCACTCTCTCAGTCAGTCTCTCTCTGTCAGTCAGTTTCTCTCTCAGTCAGTCAGTCTCTCTCAGTCAGTCAGTATCTCTCTCTGTCAGTCTCTCTCTCAGTCAGTCTCTCTCTCTGTCAGTCAGTCTCTCTCTGTCAGTCAGTCTCTCTCTCAGTCAGTCTCACTCTTAGTCAGTCAGTCTCTCTGTCAGTCAGTCTCTCTGTCAGTCAGCATCTCTCTCTCAGTCAGTCTCTCTCTCTCAGTCAGTCAGTCTCTCTGTCAATCAGTCTCTCTGTCAGTCAGTCTCTCTTTCAATCAGTCTCTCTGTCAGTCAGTCTCTCTCAGTCAGTCAGTCTCGCTCGGTCAGTCAGTCTCTCTCTACCTCAGTCAGTCAGTATCTTTATCTCTCAGTCAGTCAGTCTCTCTCTGTCTGTCAGTCTCTATCTCTCTGTCAGTCTCTCTCTCTGTCAGTCTCTCTCTCAGTCAGTCAGTCTCTCTCTCAGTCAGTCAGTCACTCTCTCTCAGTCAGTCTCTCTCTCTCTGTCAGTCTCTCTCTCTCTGTCAGTCTCTCTCTTAGTCAGTCAGTCTCTGTGTTAGTCAGTCTCTCTCTGTCGTTCAGTCTCTCTCAGTCAGTCTCTCTCTCGCAGTCAGTCTCTCTCTCTCTCTGTCAGTCTCTCTCTCTCTCTGTCAGTCTCTCTCTGTCAGTCAGTCTCTCTCTCGCAGTCAGTCTCTCTCTCAGTCAGTCACGGCGAGAACTATTGGCGATGCCAATGCTTGTTTTTTATTTTTTATTCCGGATTCGCGCACCCAGCGTGAATTTGGACGTTTCTTAAATTGTTTTTGGGCTGGGGGTCCTTGTGAGACACCCTGAGCAGGCCTAGGCGGTCAGGGTGTTCCTACCCTGCCCCCTTTTCTTGTTTTTCATCTTTGTTTAACTGTTTTCTTATGACTCTGGTTCAACCTAGTTCCAAGATGGCTGCCAGCATTTCCTGGATGAAGTGCTGACAGCCAATCAGATTTCACGATGACATGTGTGGTTAGGCTCCGCCCCGATATCGATATTTCTTTTTAATTTCTTTTTCCTTTAATATTTAAAAAACTACTGAACGGATTTACACCATTTAACAAAAAGGACTCTTTCTGAACCAAGACCTACCTTTTTGCCAATTTTGGTGTAATTCCGTTCAGCAGTTCGGGCAGTAGCTTTGTCTAAAGTTTCCTATGGAAAATAACATGGGGAAAACGCGTTTTGGGACCCCCCTTTTTTCTCGGCTCCCCCTTGGCGAATCACCCTGAAACTTTCAAGACAGGAGCTGACCGGAGCTGATCACTAGTTTTGAAAATTGCGCGAAGATTCGTCAACCGGCGCCAAAGTTATTGGGAAAACAAAAAACGCTTTTCCTAAGGAAACTAGGTCCTAACTATAACTACCTACTGGCGACCGCCAGTAGGTAATATATATATATATATATGAACATGCACTCCAGCTTCCACAGAGAAAACTACAGAAGAAGGCATGGACTCGAGGCTGCTCAGGATACGACAACATTTATTGTCTCAAGTGACCCTCAACCCCGAGGTAAGAGAGAGACGTGTTTCGGCTTACTAGAAGCCTTTATCAATCTTAGGAGAACTAGGAGCTATAATATATATATATATATATATATATATATATATATATATATATATATATATATATATATATATATATATATGAATCAACTAGCCTGTTCTTACTGGAGCTGAAAAGAGCTAATTAATATTAATGAGGTGGTTTTGTGTGTTCCATGTAGAGAAAACACGAAGTCCCTATATCATTCCATCACCATTTACCATCCCATTCTCCTTTGCCTTCCTTGTGATCAGTTGAATGGTCCTGTACCTGTCCATCCTCTTCTTTAGTGGAGAAGTTGACTGAGAGAACATTGTGAATGTGTGACGGCTCATTGACTGGCAAATGCTATACTGTGCATGGACACTCATGTGACAGCCGTGCTCTTGCACTGGAGAATTATAGCTAACGTCCACCTTTCTGCCCTGATTTTGTCAGACTTATCCCAAGTTGCCTGCTGTTTTCCATGGACATGTTCCACAAGCTTTTACCTCACCAAATGTATCCATGAGAAACCCTGAGAGTGCAGTAGTGTTACTTTGTTTGCAATACCCGTTGGAGCAGAAATCTAGTTTTCATGCCAAATCAAATGTGCAACGAGACTTACAATGAAGGTGTCTGTGATGTCACAATGAAGCCATTATGTAATGTTCAGGCCTTGCTAATATGAAATTTGAGTTCTAATTTAGAATGAGTTCTACTTTGTAAATGACATTCTATGTTTGAAATGTGAGTTCTAATTAGGTGTTGCAGGGATTCAGCACATATACAGAACTATGCGCAGGAAAACAGGACCTCGGTTTATAGTGGTGTACCAACCATCCACCTTAGTGCCCAAAATCCCAATCAGACTAGCTATAGTGTCTCATTCGTTCTCCGTACTACAGCGAAGCTACCAATGATTAGACATCCCAGAACACGGACTCTTTCAGGAATCGCGGGAGCAAGAACACTCTTTCATTACTCACTCATACTTGTCCACAACGTGCGTATTAAGAGACACAGTATAGTTTAAAATGTTTATTTCAACTAACGTGCTCTAAGACACAGTACACGTGCCAGTACTAGCAGCATAATGCATGAAGACAAAACAGTAAGCATTGTTACAATTTCATAGAATACAACCGGGGACAGCATTTTATAAAGACAGTGGATAAAGGACTATAAGGCCTTGCCACCCTCCCCGTGCTAGTAACTAGTTTATTATAAAAATAGAAGACCTCTGGGCTTTGTCAGGGGAACCCCATACCTCAAGAACTAGATGCAAGGTCTACATCATCGGACAAGCACAGCTCTTCTCCCTGGAAAGGTTTTTCTCCAAGTGTCTCCAACAGGGAGATCACAATATTAAAAGCACCCAAATTTCTCCAGTGCAGCTGTGCTTCATGTTATGTCTAAGTGCGAGGGAATGACCAGAACAGCAACAACAAGGGACGTTGTTTTTTGACCTTGTACATTGTGTGCAGTCGAAAACCACAGAGAACATCAGAAAAGGTGAAAGGCAGAAATGGAGACAGTTCTAATGAAAACGGGCACAAGCAGAGCCTGGAAAAACAAAGTCACGGAGTAACGTGTGCAAAAGAGGCATCATGGCAGCTAGGCCTCAGCTAACTTAGCAATGTCGACTATGAGGCCACAATCCACACTACATAGGAAATAAAATAATTCCATTAATATGCGGATTGGAACCACACTTCTAATTTGGATAGTCAGAACTATGTTTGGAATGCAAATTCTACCTTTGGAATGCCTCTTGCGCAAAACATAAAATGTTTTTTCAGGTTTAAGCAGCAGCTGTGTATGATGTCTTAGGTTCATTTTGTGAGTAGTAATGAGCAGATTCTAAGGCTACAGTTTTGATGGGCACCTTGTCTCCCCAGGGTACCCAGAACTACCTTCTATTGAATGAATGGGTGCAATGCTCTTGAAGCTGTGTAGAGTCACACAAGAAGGAGTCTATGGCAAGCCAGGCCAGCAGACAGGTATTCACACAGATGAAGACTCAGAGCCCAGCCATAAGGCCACTGTCAGGCTCTGCTAGTTAGTGCAGAAGAAAGATGCAGGGTGTCTTCTAAGTCTTTGTTTCCCACCCTGCCATTTGAATACCTGAATCACACCTGTGAAATGGGCAGAGCAGATAGGAGGAAACAGAATGAAAAGCTGTGCATTCCTGTGCAGTGCACTAGGCCCATCTCACCAGAGCCTTTACAGATTCTGTTACGATGGGTTTGAAGGACATTCTTTTTGGCAGCGACATTGAAAGGAGATGACTATTGTTAATTATTGACCACTGCGGCTACAATATCTGTAGAATAATCAAGACAATGAGAAATTCTGAAACAAATCCTCTGACAGCTTCTGTCTAGGCAGGTTCAAAATAAAAGTCTGTACGCAATAAAGAGAACACAGGAAACCTTAATAATTTGTTTATTGTAACTGACTTCCTTCCCTCAATCTTTTGGTTCTGTGATGTTATGTTGCAGACGGGCCTACACTTATCAACATAATGTAACACTGGTCTGTCCATGCAGCCTTGAGTGTTATCAGCGTTTCCCATCAATCCCTTGTGACATCAGGTACTACATCACATCCCCGGTCCTGGCAGGCTTGTGACATCATGTACCTCATACACCCCTGGCAGATATTAGGACATCATTCACCACTTAACTATATATAGAGCCATAGTCAGGGATGCCTGCAGTGTGAGTGCAGTGTGTGAGCTAGCGTATGAATGGTGTGAAAGCGGTGTGAATGAGGGACTTTGGGGCAACGAGACTGACATCAGACTCACAGGATGGCCACCACAGCTCCGCTTCTCCGAGGCCTCTGATAGGTGCTTGCTTGGTTCCTTCAGAGAGGAGAAACCA
Organism: Calotriton arnoldi; assembly: GCA_963921515.1. Classification (NCBI taxonomy): domain Eukaryota; kingdom Metazoa; phylum Chordata; class Amphibia; order Caudata; family Salamandridae; genus Calotriton; species Calotriton arnoldi. Next base: position 466,765 of record CAWUFW010004739.1, on the reverse strand, counting down.
GGCATCACCTCGTGCCTGACATGTGCTTGCTTGGTTCCTTCAGAGAGGAGAAACCAAGAAACACCTTGTAGACCGCAGACAGCCAGTGAGATGCCAGTCAAATGCACTGTGATTTGGGGGCGCAACTTCAATTCGGTGTGGTATGGCCTAATGAGGTCACCTAGTCGTGGCACCAAATAAGAAGCTGTTTTCCGTGGTTCTCCAGTAGGCAAATTAAATTTTGCCCTGAGCTCGACGACCTCCAGCACCGCCCCTATCTGGAGCTGGACACCGAATGTCTATAGATCTGATGGGAAGAAAGGTAGCCCCCTGAATGAAGGTGTGAATGGTGTGAATGTTCAGTAGCAAAGGTCAAAACCTTGGCGTGGTGCTACTGCTCACAAGTTTGCCCATGAACTTGTGCTAATTTGACATATTTTGGATGAAAGAGGAGCATGCATTGGCATTGATTTCTTTGTCTTCCTGTTCTGTGCCTTTCTCCTAACTGCTTTCTTGTCCTTTCTCTCATGTTGTCTTTCTCACTTTTGCCTTCTAAATGTCACTTCATTCTCTTTATACATTCTTTTATTCCTTCATTGTTCAATTCATCTATGGGTTTTGTCTTCTCATTTGTTTAGTCTTATATTTTATTCTTTCATCCTGTATAGGCTTCCAACTTTCCACATTGCTTTTTTCTATTTTGTATCTTGGGCTTTCTCTTGTCCAGAATATTTTCTTTTCTCATTCTTACTGTATCCTTTCTCTTATTCCAACTTCCATACTTTCTCTATATTTCTTCGTTCTTCTTTATGTTGTCTTTATTTTATCCTTTCTAACATTTTACTTGTTTTCATATTGTTTCTTTCACCACTCTTTACTTCATTACTTTCTGGCATCAGTACTTCACGTCTTCGTTTTTCTCAACGTTCTCACTTTATTCCCTGCTGTTTTGTTTCTCATCTTCTTACTCTGAAATTCTTTTTATTTCTTGGTTGATTATTTTCAGTGCAATTCCCAATTTCTTTTATTTATTTTAGGTGTTTCTTTTTACAAATGGGACAAAGATATTTTAATTTGTTAGGGGATGACTTTTGTGTCACCAATAGAATGGGGCACCTAGAGGATGTTATAGCAATTTTAGATGTTGCCATTACCTTGTAAGCAGTAAACCCTGTCCTGGCACCATTGAGCTGTATATTATATCTGTTCTGCATCTTACCAGAGTAGCTGTTTGAGTTACATGAATCAGGAAGACGAAACTGGGCAAAAGGACATACTTAAGACCTTGTGTTCAACAGAGAAGTAGAAAGACACAGAAAGATGCTAAGACCAAAAATAAATTGCTGAAAGCCCTGCACCTGTCCATAGAGGGGACAATAGCTGGGTGGAGGTTCTTGGCACTGCAAGGACTGTAAGGTATAAATAGGACTGGGCAGTAAACCTTTGAGCTATTCTGAGTCTGCAGTGAAGGTGGCCACTTACACGTTTTTTATTGTATAGCCTGCTTTGATTTGTAGACCATGTGTCGAGTCTTATTGCTGTAATGAGAAATGTGTACAAAGTAAGGTGTTGGAACCTCTGTAAAGCAAGTCGGGATTAGGCCCAGATACAGTAACAAGGAAAAAATCACTGGTAAAGCCAATCAGTCTGACACTGCGTGGCAGTCTTTTGATTTTGCCAATTCTTATTTTGTATTCTTATTTTTGTTTTATAGTAGGGAGAGTGTTTGTTTTCTTTCTCTCACCACCTTTCTTACTTCTGTTTTCTTGTCTTCCACCTCGGATCAAACCTGGTTTGTGTTCGCCTTCAGAGAGGACATGGTCTGGCAGTTTGGACTGGACGGTTCCCATGAGGCGCAGGCTCAAGACTGATTTGCGAAAAGCTAGGTCTAAACGGAGGTGGCATGTTGAGCAAAAGAACAATGGGTGGGGATGCTACCAGCGTGAGTGCCAGTGGTTAGATTACTTGCAAGCATTCCTCCCATCACCTTTTGAGAGAACTTTACATGGACCAATTGTAAGAAGCCTATATTTTCAATCCTAGAATCCCACATAGCCATAAGTTGAAAATGTTGCTTCAGTATATTCACAATGATTTGGATATTTGGAGGGGAACTGAGGAAATCCTTTTTGCATTTGTTTTATCACTCAACAACTGCAATCCGACTTACAGTTCGCATTTGAATGCAGAAATAAAATGACAATTGTATGAGAGAAAGTATCTTGAGATCAGGACCAAAAACAAAGAGTTTCAATACTCTCTTATGCAAACCTGCCAAGTACAACTCAATTGCAATATGGTAGCTTTTATTCTAAGGCGGTGAGAGATAACTTGTCCTTGTTATGCTTCTCTGGTTTGGTGGATGTGATTAATCATGAGTGACGTCTTGGATTGAGGTTCCTGTGTGATAAAGTGTTGTTTTTGTATGGTAGAAGTATTATGTGGTCTGGCAGGGGTGCCTTACTGTGCAATACTGATAAAATATGCAAAGATGGAACCCGGGTACTCTCTCAGTATACCTTCTCTTAGTATACTCTCTAAGTATACCTTTTATCAGTCCTGGTGGAGTGACAAAGAGCATACAGGCTACTTAGAGGAACAATTGTGAAGTTTTTCAAATCAGCAACATGAACAATAAGTAATTGACACGCATCAAGAGGATTCCGACACCAGTTTAGAAAAATAGCTCTGATTTTTATATATTTTTAGATACAAAAAGGAAATCAATACATACAGTATGACCGGAGTTATCAGTTTTCAAGCAATTAATAAATTAATAATTTGCAATGTTACGGTCAGTGGGAAAAACACATATATGCAATTGATACTTTAAAAGGTGAGTTCAAAGGAACCCACTCTGAGTTAAGGTCTCTGGCGGTCATAGATCAGTTCACAACAGCTAGCACACTTTTACCTGTTTCAAGTGAATGAGGTGCAGAGGTGCACTTTCAGCTGTCAAACTGAGCTGTAAAACAGAATTGCGGTGTTGAAATAGTTACTTTAGCAAAATGGTACTTGCATGGGTGAGTTGAGCAAAACCCTTTACAATTAAACCAAGGATCTAATCCTGAACCAATCTACCTCACTCGGGGGCTCGGTGTAGAGTTGCTCTTGGCTACCCGTGGTGCTGAACCGGATCTGTGGCCAGAAGAACTGGCAGGTGTGCCAAGAAAGGGTAAAAACAAATGCAAGATCTTTACGATGGAACCACAGGAGTGGTTGGTTCTTCAAGCAGATGAATCTCTGCCCTCTAAGCATTCAATCAAGCAGGTTGTTGTTGGACTAAACACCAACAAGTCTTGGTATCTGCAAGCACTCTGGTGAGAGAAATCTTTATCCGGAGGACCAGGAGAATGGTGTAGAAAGCAGAGACTCACTTAGGGTTGGGACAACAGTTCCCAGAAGCCACCTACACAAGGACTTGGAGCAGCCATGTCAGGTGGCTTGGGGTGCAAGACTTTAAGTTTGTGGACTTTGCAGTTTGTGCCTGCCAACTGCAGGGGACTAGATCCTCTAACCCAAGGGAGTGCTCGTGATGTCTGGAGTTTGTAGAGGGGTTCACATTCCTTTGCGGACTGGACTCTTGCCTTGACCAAGTAGAAATCCAGCGGGTACAAGGTGGCTGTCACAGGTGCACCTCTCTTCATAGAGTCCTGCTATGTCGTGAAACGGGTCGCTTGGTATCATGTCAAATCTGAGGTTCTGGTGTCTGGAGTGCCCCTTAAATCCTAGATTTCGGGAATGTTAGTGGGTGTGAGGCCTAATAGCCAATTGGAATCAAGTCCTGTGGCTAATCCGCCTCAGTAGTGACAACATCCTATGGTTGTATGTCACTAAAGTTAGTCATAACCTGTTTCAGCCTAAATTCAAGATGGCCAGAACCATCCTCAGTCGTACACCTCAGCTGCCAGCCCCTAGAGGTGGGGTCAGCCTTGTGGAGGTGGATGCCTCCTGCATAGCTAATTTCCTGTGTGCCCATGAAAAACAGTGGCTGGGGCAGGGGAAGGGTTTGTCCTTGAGCTGGGGACTGTTAGATTGACCAGTGGCATGAATGAAGCCTATGAGGCTCACTGCATTGCCGGTTCAATTCACTAATCATCATGTGTGGTCGGAGGTGTCACCTCCTGCTCACACAGGTCCTTTGTCTCTGACCTCTGGGAGCAACACAAACTTCCCAGCATGAGGTCAGACTTGTGTGTGGGCGGCAAGGCTTCGAAAAAGTCTTCCAAGGCATGGGAACACTGGTTAAATTAGGTGGGCACTTTCTGAAGTGTCACCTAAGTAGATGCTGGTTACACCTCAACACCACCAGTGTGTCGAGGATTAAAAAGCACACACTTGAAATAAATCAGCTGGGCCTTCATGGAGCTGGACATAGAGGTAATGTCCCAATGCCAGCCCATGTTATCCGATGGGACACCAATCACTTGCGGTGGAATTACGTTTAGAACACTGCCACAGGGCAGTATGGTAATACTGATAACTATGATGTTGAGATACACCAAGATATATGTATATTATATTTCAACTTTGTAGGCACACTATCATGAAACCTTGAACATTCAGTACAAGGGATAAAGTTCACTGCACAAATCTCATTATTGTTACTGTACGATAAAAGACAAAGCTATCAAACTAGAAAAAACGGTTGCGACCTGACTGGGGTTTTGACATGGTCACATGGGTGCTGCTTATTATATATGCAGAACCACTTCCTTGATTAGATCAGAGGAGCACTGATACTGCGAGGTCACTGAATGCCAGAATTCCTGCTCAGCAGGTTTCTGTTTTCCGACACGTCCACAAGATGGTCAGCCTGATGGTACTTACCCGGAGGGAATGGGGAAGTTAGACCACCCAGATCACCCACCCTAGGCAAGACTAGGTAACGGAGCACTATGTAGGAGCACTGTTTTAGCACAATGGTGGACTTGTTCATCTCTTTACCTATTCTTGTAACGGTAATTACATTATTCTGTTTCCTTTTATTGATCATTACAGCACACATATTATACTCAAGAATCACAATGCTGTAATGTATAGTGAAACTGCTGATTGTGTATTACTTTGGGTATGCATGATAGTCCAAACAAATAGCTCTAGTTTTGTTACCACGATTCCTTGGGAAATCAGGTTTGTCATGTCCTGAGGTTGCACAATCTATCTGCTACCTGGTTAGGTTTGGGTTACCAATAGCGCTCTGTGGGCTGGCAGGATTACAGCCAGCATATCCTGGGTGTGTGCATAGAATCAATCTGGCACAATCCTGACGTTTATGTTGTCCAATATACCCACAGTTTTTACTAGGAAGTATAAAGCCGTACGACAATATTGGAACATCTTAGAACCTACATTTTCTATTACTCAAGTTTACTTTTTCCTACTTTCCGTTCTTGATGGCTGATTCTCACTTTTCCTTTCCCTTCGTATATGTACTTTTTATCCTTGCACTCCATTTATTTTCCATACTTTTAGTTTTTTTCTAATTTGGTTTTCGCCCTAAATTTCTCATTGCCAATCTTTCAGGGTAGCTCGCTTTCCTCTTTCTGCATTAGATTTCTTGTTGTTACTGTCAAATGTGTCCACAGCCATCCTCCTAAGCATATGGTCTCTCCAAATACCCTCTATACTCCATCTTGTCTTCTTTGCTGTGCTGCATAAGTTCTCCTATATGATATAAATGAATAATCGTCTATTTCCTGTGAGCCCTAGTCATAGCTTCTGTATTATAAAAGCAAATAATGAATTAAATTAAAATAACATGATTTTAATCAAGGGAATATATATATATATATATATATATATATATATATATATATATGTATGTATATATATATATATATATATATATATATATACAAATATATTATATATATATATACATATATATATATATATATATATATATATATATACATATAATTGGACCCCAGGGACCCTCAGGATTGAAGAGGAATTAATTCCCCAACTTAAAAACGCGCCACAGGGCGTGTTTGCACACATGTCACCTCAGGCCCCGCCCCATCCCTTCACCATTGTGCAAACGCGCCCTATGGCGTGTTTTAAGTTGGGATAAAGTCCCTTGAATCCTGAGGGTCCTGGGTCCAATCAGCCCACCAGGTACCTCCAGTAGGCGCCACAGAGCTGCGTTGCAGAGAGGTGTAAAAGGGGCGTGGCCTCTGAATACCTCTCTGCAACGCAGCTTCCTGGCGCATACTGGAGGTACCTGGTGGGCTAGTTGGCCCCCAGGGACCCCCAGTATTCAAGGGGAATTAGTTCCCCAACTTTAAACGCGCCAGGGAGCGCGTTTGATGAGTGTTGCAGGGAGGGGCGGGGCCTAGCCGCGATGCCGGCTTTTTTTTTTTTTTAAGAAGGGGGGCTGTGTGGCTCCCCTTCTCTTGCCTTTTTTTGTGCCCTGGGGACCCCATCCCCCAGGGCCTGCTCCTCTTTTTTTATTTTTTTATTAAATGTTAATGGGAGGGGGGCCGCGTGGGCCTCCCTCCCGTGGCCAATTCCGGCCCCGGGGACCCCATCCCCGGGGCATGGCCACACATATTGTTTTTTATAGGAAGGGGGGGCTGCATGGCCCCCCCTCCTAAGACCTCTATTAGCCCCGGGGACCCCATCCCCCGGGGCCCACCTTTATTTCATAATTTTTTTGTTGGGGAGGGGGGCCGCGTGGCCCCCCCTCCCGGGCCACTTCTGGCCCCGGGGACCCCATCCCCCGGGGCCTGGTCATCCTTTTTTATGTTTTTTTTGTGAGGGTGGCCGCGTGGCCCCCCTCCTCAGGCCAAATATGGCCCCGGGGACCCCATCCCCTAGGGCCTGGCCTCTCCTTTTTTTTTTTTTAATACACAGGGGAGGGGGGCTGCGTGGTCCCCCTCCCGGGCCACTTCCAGCCCCGGGGACCCCATCCCCCGGGGCCTGGCCTCTCATTGGGGACCGTGGGGGGTCCCCAATCCCCCCACGGTCACGCCGGCTCCCCGCATCCTGCGGGAGCCAGCATTGCTTTTCCACATGGGGAGCTGCTGACATGCAGCTCCCCTTGTGGAAAAGCAATCTGCTTTGCTTCATTGAAGCGAGAGCAGGGCCCACCTTTATTTCATAATTTTTTTGTTGGGGAGGGGGGCCGCGTGGCCCCCCTCCCGGGCCACTTCTGGCCCCGGGGACCCCATCCCCCGGGGCCTGGTCATCCTTTTTTATGTTTTTTTTGTGAGGGGGGCCGCGTGGCCCCCCTCCTCAGGCCAAATATGGCCCCGGGGACCCCATCCCCTAGGGCCTGGCCTCTCCTTTTTTTTTTTTAATACACAGGGGAGGGGGGCTGCGTGGCCCCCCTCCCGGGCCACTTCCAGCCCCGGGGACCCCATCCCCCGGGGACTGGCCTCTCATTGGGGACCGTGGGGGGTCCCCAATCCCCCCACGGTCACGCCGGCTCCCCGCATCCTGAGGGAGCCAGCATTGCTTTTCCACATGGGGAGCTGCTGACATGCAGCTCCCCTTGTGGAAAAGCAATCTGCTTTGCTTCATTGAAGCGAGAGCAGGTTTCCCTGCTCTCGTTTCAATGAAGCAAAGCAGTTTGCAATGACAGGGCGGGAGCCGCGAGGCTCCCGCCCTGTCATTGCAAACAGCAGTGTCTCGGGGGTGGGCACCCTGGGACACTGCAGGAGCCGGCCCTGAGGGGTGGCGGTCCCCAGGGATATCAAGGGCTCCAGGAGGGGCGCCGCGCGGCCCCCCTCCCAACAATTGCAAAGCCCCGGGGAGGTGGTGGTCCACTGGGCTCGGGGGTCCATTACGGACCCCTAAATTTAAATATTAGTGCCCCGGGGAGGTGGCGGTCCCCGGGGCGTGTGGGGGGCTAGAGCCCCCCCCCCACACAGGTATATTTAAAAAAAAAAATGAAGCCCCAGGGGGTGGCGGTCCCCGGGGCTGTGGGGGGCAGTGTGCCACCTGCTATTATAATTAATAAAAGCCCCAGGGGGTGGCGGTCCCCAGGGCTTGGGGGGACCTTAGAGGCCCCCCAAACTTTAAAAAAACAAGCCCCAGGGGGTGGCAGTCCCCGGGGCTGCGGGGGGGCTGCATGCCCCCCGGCAACTCATTAATCAAGCCCCGGGGAGGTGATGGCCCCGGGGCAGTGTGGGGGTATTGAGCCCCCCCCACACTTTTTTTTTCACTGCCCCCGGGACTTGGCCCACCCGGGGGCTAATTATTAACGAAGCACGTATTTTTTGTTTTGCAGATTTAAAAAAAAAATCAAATGCTTTTTTGGGCCCTGGGGGTCCTTGAGGGACCCCCTAAGCAGGCCTTGGGGGTCAGGGTGTTTCTACCCTGCCCCCTTTTCTTTTTTTTCACGTTTTTTATTCTGATTTCTTGTGACTCGGTTACCAAGTCACAAGATGGCTGCCAACACTTCCTGGTTTGGAGTGTTGACAGCTAATTAGAACAAAGCTCGTGGTCGGGAGGGTGCGCGGATCCTCCGTGCCTTTATATATCGAAACTTTTATTTTTTGATTTTCTGAGCAACTACTGAACGGATTTACACCATTTAAAAAAAAGGGCTCTTTCTGAACCAAGCACTACCTTTTTGCCAAATTTGGTGTAATTCCGTTCAGCAGTTTTGGCTGTAACCGTGTCTAAAGTTTCCTATGGGAAATTGATTTTTGAACTCTATTTTTTGAATTTCTCTGGAATTACTGAACGGATTTACACCATTTAAAAAAAGGGAGCTTTCTGAACCAAGCACTACCTTTTTGCCAAATTTGGTGTAATTCCGTTCAGCAGTTCGGGCTGTAGCCGTGGCTAAAGTTTCCTAAGGTAATTAACATGGAGAAAACATGTTTTGGGACCCCCCTTTTTTCTCGGCCCCCGCTTGCTGAATCACCCCGAAACTTTCAGCGCCCCACTAGTTTTGAAAATTTCGCGATGATTCGTCAACCGGCACCAAAGTTATTGGGAAAAGAATGTTACAAATTTCCTGTGGATAATAGGTCCTAACTATAACTATCTACTGGCGACCGCCAGTAGATAATATATATATATATATATATATATATTCTTTACCACCAGTCCCGGTTACACCCGGCGCTGTCAAATGGGCGGTCCGCGATGGGTTACCGGGTAGCCCTCGTAATATGCTCCAATCTCCACAAGTACGTAGAAAATTCACGGACACTCCAACAGACTTGAAAAACAAGCATTTAATGACACATAGAGACGCGTTTCGGCATTCCGCCTTGATCACGGTCATGGATGCATACAGCATCGATTTCATTATAAACAATTACAAAAACAGTGAAAACAGACTAAACCCCAACCAGTGTGTTTGTTGTCACGAACATGGCGGCCATTTTGGACTAGTATTTCAAAGCACAATAATCTATAGTGCTTGTATCCTCTATAGATTAAATACATTATTATTATCACATTAATTGCAAGAATAAAGAAACATTAAAGAAACATTGGAAGTGTCAGGCACATGTATATATACACATATCCAAATTACTGGAGATATCGCCCCAGTGGGTGTTATCTCTCTTAATAAGTAGCTTATATGCAACTGATAATAAATTGCAAATAGTGCACATAACTAGTCGTAGCAGAGAATAAACTATAATCATAAATTACAAATGCAATAATATAACCAATATCCCGAAAAGTGAAGCAAAGCCCTACTGGGCTAATCACAGTTCCACAAATATGTGAATACCCCAATCAACTAGAAATATTCCACCAGTGTCCAATCAATCTTCCTCTGTCTCATATTAACACAATAGATGTCTTGCTTAGCCCAACGACCCAAAGTCCTGCACAACCATAACATAGAGAACCAGCATCTGTGTAAAAATAAATATACAAAAAGTTAAAATCAATGCCTCTTGAAAAGAATCCACAAACAATCCCTAATAATGTAAATGAACTGCCAGTTCTTCGCTGGAGTTCAAACCTTGCGGGACCAGTGTACTGAAGTCAATAATATATTTTGACTCCAGTTTACGAAGTTCCAACTCTCTGTTGCCACCCCTGATACTCATTGATATACCATCAATCACCACCATCTGTAATAATCTTTCATCCTGGAAATGACAGTCATGAAAGTGGCGTGCTACTGGATACAGTTTGTTATTATGTCTAATAGCACTTACATGCTCTAAAACTCTTTTTCGCACGATGTATCGTGCTCCCTATAAATATCTTATTGCAGGGACAAAAGAGAGCATAAACACAGTAAGTAGTGTTACATGTGAGGGGTTTTCTAATCACAAATTCTCGCTGTGAGTTAGGTATACCAAAGCTGACACAATCTTTGCTGTTGCTGCAAGCCTTGCAATTCTTGCAACACCGAAAACCAGATTTACTGGTATTCCTACTGCTTTCATCTCGTGTTATCAAGTTGTAACTGAGCTCATCCCTTAAAGATCGACTTTTCTTAAAAGTGATCTGGGGATTATTATTCAAACACTTATTTAAGTTATCATCTGTTCTGAGGACATGCCAGTGTTTGTTTAAGATTTTACGGATTTCTGGTGCCTGGGATGAGAACGTTGTTATAAATCTTATAGTCTCTGTATTATCATCTTGTCTATGTGGATGAAGTAGTTCATTCCTGCTATATTTTTCTACCTTCTCTGCTGCATTAATAATAGATTTTTGACTATAGCCTCTCTCTAAAAACCTCTGGCTCATAACCTCTTTTTCTGATTCATAAGCCTCTATTGTGCTACAATTACGCTTAGCACATAGTAGCTCCCCATAGGGGATACTGTGAACCAGGCTGGATGGATGTGCGCTCTTAGCACTCAATAGACTGTTGCCTGATGTGGCTTTCCTAAACAATTTTGTTACCAGTGTGTCATTAGTTACATTGATCTGCACATCTAAAAATTGCTCCAATCTCCACAAGTACGTAGAAAATTCACGGACACTCCAACAGACTTGAAAAACAAGCATTTAATGACACATAGAGACGCGTTTCGGCATTCCGCCTTGATCACGGTCATGGATGCATACAGCATCGATTTCATTATAAACAATTACAAAAACAGTGAAAACAGACTAAACCCCAACCAGTGTGTTTGTTGTCACGAACATGGCGGCCATTTTGGACTAGTATTTCAAAGCACAATAATCTATAGTGCTTGTATCCTCTATAGATTAAATACATTATTATTATCACATTAATTGCAAGAATAAAGAAACATTAAAGAAACATTGAAGTGTCAGGCACATGTATATATACACATATCCAAATTACTGGAGATATCGCCCCAGTGGGCGTTATCTCTCTTAATAAGTAGCTTATATGCAACTGATAATAAATTGCAAATAGTGCACATAACTAGTCGTAGCAGAGAATAAACTATAATCATAAATTACAAATGCAATAATATAACCAATATCCCGAAAAAGTGAAGCAAAGCCCTAGTGGGCTAATCACAGTTCCACAAATATGTGAATACCCCAATCAACTAGCAATATTCCACCAGTGTCCAATCAATCTTCCTCTGTCTCATATTAACACAATAGATGTCTTGCTTAGCCCAACGACCCAAAGTCCTGCACAACCATAACATAGAGAACCAGCATCTGTGTAAAAATAAATATACAAAAAGTTAAAATCAATGCCTCTTGAAAAGAATCCACAAACAATCCCTAATAATGTAAATGAACTGCCAGTTCTTCGCTGGAGTTCAAACCTTATGGGACCAGTGTACCGAAGTCAATAATATATTTTGACTCCAGTTTACGAAGTTACAACTCTCTGTTGCCACCCCTGATACTCATTGATATACCATCAATCACCACCATCTGTAATAATCTTTCATCCTGGAAATGACAGTCATGAAAGTGGCGTGCTACTGGATACAGTTTGTTATTATGTCTAATAGCACTTACATGCTCTAAAACTCTTTTTTTCGCACGATGTATCGTGCTCCCTATAAATATCTTATTGCAGGGACAAAAGAGAGCATAAACACAGTAAGTAGTGTTACATGTGAGGGGTTTTCTAATCACAAATTCTCGCTGTGAGTTAGGTATACCAAAGCTGACACAATCTTTGCTGTTGCTGCAAGCCTTGCAATTCTTGCAACACCACATCCAGCCTGGTTCAGAGTATCCCCTATGGGGAGCTACTACGTGCTAAGCGTAATTGTAGCACAAAAGAGGCTTAAGAATCAGAAAAAGAGGTTATGAGCCAGAGGTTTTTAGAGAGAGGCTATAGTCAAAAATCTATTATTAATGCAGCAGAGAAGGTAGAAAAATATAGCAGGAATGAACTACTTCATCCACATAGACAAGATGATAATACAGAGACTATAAGATTTATAACAACGTTCTCATCCCAGGCACCAGAAATCCGCAAAATCTTAAACAAACACTGGCATGTCCTCAGAACAGATGATAACTTAAATAAGTGTTTGAATAATAATCCCCAGATCACTTTTAAGAAAAGTCGATCTTTAAGGGATGAGCTCAGTTACAACTTGATAACACGAGATGAAAGCAGTAGGAAGACCAGTAAATCTGGTTTTTGGTGTTGCAAGAATTGCAAGGCTTGCAGCAACAGCAAAGATTGTGTCAGCTTTGGTATACCTAACTCACAGAGAGAATTTGTGATTAGAAAACCCCTCACATGTAACACTACTTACTGTGTTTATGCTCTTTTTGTCCCTGCAATAAGATATATATAGGAGCACGATACATCGTGCGAAAAAAGAGTTTTAGAGCATGTACGTGCTATTAGACATAATAACAAACTGTATCCAGTAGCACGCCACTTTCATGACTGTCATTTCCAGGATGAAAGATTATTACAGATGGTGGTGATTGATGGTATATCATTGAGTATCAGGGGTGGCAACAGAGAGTTGGAACTTCGTAAACTGGAGTCAAAATATATTATTGACTTCGGTACACTGGTCCCGCAAGGTTTGAACTCCAGCGAAGAACTGGCAGTTCATTTACATTATTAGGGATTGTTTGTGGATTCTTTTCCAGAGGCATTGATTTTAACTTTTTGTATATTTATTTTTACACAGATGCTGGTTCTCTATGTTATGGTTGTGCAGGACTTTGGGTCGTTGGGCTAAGCAAGACATCTATTGTGTTAATATGAGACAGAGGAAGATTGATTGGACACTGGTGGAATATTGCTAGTTGATTGGGGTATTCACATATTTGTGGAAATGTGATTAGCCCACTAGGGCTTTGCTTCACCTTTTCGGGATATTGGTTATATTATTGCATTTGTAATTTATGATTATAGTTTATTCTCTGCTACGACTAGTTATGTGCACTATTTGCAATTTATTATCAGTTGCATATAAGCTACTTATTAAGAGAGATAACGCCCACTGGGGCGATATCTTCAGTAATTTGGATATGTGTATATATACATGTGCCTGACACTTCCAATGTTTCTTTAATGTTTCTTTATTCTTGCAATTAATGTGATAATAATAATGTATTTAATCTATAGAGGATACAAGCACTATAGATGATTGTGTTTGAAATACTAGTCCAAAATGGCCGCCATGTTCGTGACAACAAACACACTGGTTGGGGTTTAGTCTGTTTTCACTGTTTTTGTAATTGTTTATAATGAAATCGATGCTGTATGCATCCATGACCGTGATCAAGGCGGAATGCCGAAACGCGTCTCTATGTGTCATTAAATGCTTGTTTTTCAAGTCGGTTGGAGTGTCTGTGAATTTTCTACGTACTTGTGGAGATTGGAGCATATATATATATATATATCAAACATCAATTCTCCACCCTGAAGGAAAATAGACCAGCACTCCAAAGGGTTTTTCTTGCTCAACTTTTATTGTTTGAGCAATGGCATCCACGCGTTCCGGCTGTCACACGCAGCCTTGATTATGAACTGGCATATACTCAAGACTGATCAGGTTATCATTCAAGATATTCCAGCTCATTCGTTATTAACTTTTAGGAAAGCAAGGTCTCTCAGGGACAATCTGGTGCACAGCCATCTAGAAAAAGAAACTAAGGTTCCTCTGAATACACTAAAGGGGTTTTATCCATGCAGAAAATGCAAGGCGTGCTCCAAGAGCAAGAAAACATTGTCTTATAAAATACCGGGTTTTGAGAAATCCAAGAATATAACAAAGTTCATTACCTGTACTACATCTTATACGGTTTACTGTTTATTGTGCTCTTGTGGGTTAAAATATATAGGAAGTACCATCCATCCCACTAAGGTGCGCATTTTAGAGCATATGCGTGCCATCAGTAACAGGGATGTCACATACCCGGTGGCCCGACATTTTGCCACCATGTATAACAGTAACAGGGATCTCCTAGCATATTTCTGTCTGGATCATGTGCCGGTTAATTTGAGGGGAGGAGACAGAACCCTTAGACTAAGGAGGTTGGAGTCCCATTATATAATATATGTACAGACAAGGTCACCCAATGGAATGAACAGCAGCGAAGAACTATATGTACACCTAGGGTAGAATGCATTGAGTTCTGGTTTCTGATTTTGATTTCTGAGAAATATACTTGCAACGAATACGTGTTAGTTAGAACACTGTTATGCAATGTAGGAATAATGAGTTTTGACCATGTTGTCTTTTCTTCTCTTCTTCCCCCTCCCCTTTCTCTTCTTTTCTTCTCCTCCTCATTATTAGTTCACTCTTGTTCTCCTGGTTTTTCTAATTTTCTAATTTTCATTGCATATGAAATTGGCATATGTGGTTGATTGCCCATACAGGCAGAACGAAGCAGAGCAATTACATTGTAAGATTTATTTCCCCATACAGGGCTGAATTTTTGTCGTTGAAACACTGCACAAAATATTTATCATGGTATTAAGTGCCCATATAGGGCTGAATTGAGTAATGAACTTATATTGTTTATATCATGTGCCCATATAGGGCTTCATTTAGGGAGATGAATCCTTTTAACTATTCATCAACCATTGCTGCAGAGTTGTTTCTTGAAAGCACAGCCATTTGGCTATTTTACTTACATTTCATTCGTCATTAACCATGCCAAAATGGCGTAATGATGTACATAGAAAACAGGAGCATTTTGATTAGTGTCCGTTTTTACTTTCAATGAATTGTAGGTGTATAATTATAGTGGAATTTCCGGTGGGTCCGATGACACCGAAGTAGGCGCTTAGCCGAAACGCGTTTGTTTGCCCGAGTTGGGAATACATTTTGAAAATTCACCCCCCGTGAGTGACTCTTTATTCAGGAGTACTATCCTGGAACTAGGAGCTATAATATATATATATATAGCGTATTGCTGAATTAAATCCTGAAACTGCCAATGATTCCCCCGTGTCGGTGTCTGATTTTTGTGTGAGAGAATCGGATGTGGTGTTCATATATATATATATATATATATATATATCACACACTTGAAGTGCTCCTACTGAGATCATGGTCCTGAAGCAAGTGGTGCGGAATGGCGGCAGTAAATTCCACACTGAAAAGACGAATGTCCGCACTCTCGGGATAGTAGCAGTGAGAAATGTAATTAACAGGGGTAACGCGTTTCGACAGCTCGCGCTGTCTTGTATATATATATTTATATACATATATATATATATGAACATGCACCCCAGCTTCCACAGAGAAAACTACAGAAGAAGGCACGGACTCGAGGCTGCTCAGGATACGGCAACATTTATTGTCTCAAGTCACCCTCAACCCCGAGTATATATATAATTAAATATGAATCAACTAGCCTGTTCTTACTGGAGCTGAAAAGAGTTAATTAATATTAATGAGGTGATTTTGTGTGTTCCATGTAGAGGTAACACGAAGTCCCTATATCATTCCATCACCATTTACCATCCCATTCTCCTTTCCCTTCCTTGTGATCAGTTGAATGGTCCTGTACCTGTCCATCCTCTTCTTTGGTGGAGAAGTTGACTGAGAGAACATTGTGAATGTGTGACGGCTCATTGACTGGCAAATGCTATACTGTGCATGGACACTCATGTGACAGCCGTGCTCTTACACTGGAGAATTATAGCTAACGTCCACCTTTCTGCCCTGATTTTGTCAGACTTATCCCAAGTTGCCTGCTGTTTTCCATGGACACGTGCCACAAGCTTTTACCTCACCAAATGTATCCATGAGAAACCCTGAGAGTGCAGTAGTTTTACTTTGTTTGCAGTACCCGTTGGAGCAAAAATCTAGTTTTCGTGCAAAATCAAATGTGCAACGGGACTTGCAATGAAGGTGTCTGTGATGTCACAATGAAGCCATTATGTAATGTTCAGGCCTTGCTAATATGAAATTTGAGTTCTAATTTAGAATGAGTTCTACTTTGTAAATGACATTCTATGTTTGGAATGAGAGTTCTAATTAGGAAATAAAAGAATTCCATTAGAATGCAGATTGGAACCACACTTCTAATTTGGATAGTAAGAACTATGTTTGGAATGCATATATATGCAATGTCCTTCAGTTGTGCAACGGAAGGTAAAGACGCACTCAGGATTCGTTTAAAGAGAAAATGTTATTTGCTGACGCGTTTCAACCTCACGGTCTTTGTCAAAGTCACTTCCTGCCCAGGAAGTGGCTGTATTTAAATGTTTAGCATGTCATAGAAACATAAATGTATAAACATAAACAAAATACTCTGTTAAAGGTCTGGTATGATAAAGGACAGACTTAATTCACGTTTTACAAACACATGTGAAAAATAGCAAGTGAATGCATGAAAGATAAAAAAACACATAAATCACGTGAAACAACAACATGTCTTAGAAATAATAATGGATGGGCATTATAATATGTGGCATCTCATTGCACCAGTATGCTTGAGTTCATACATCAGCTCAAAGTTTATCTACCCTGTTCCCAATTTATGTCCATGTAGGTCAAAGAAGGGAATACAGTGGTGGTACAAATGGTGGACAGACCAAGTGGTCCTACATCCAATTGCCCTATAGGATCCTACTGGGTGTACTATGTCAAGTGACCCTACTGAGCCAAGGTGCCAACTCCCCATCCAGGTTAGGAAGTAACCCATTCCCATTTAAAAACCTATAATGAACAGGCAAGGGGATATGATAAAGACGAGTTGCAGAAAAATATATAAAAAAAGAAATAAACTAAAAGGTTTACCCGATATTGCTAAACACTAGTAATACCCCACCCTAGGTGCTAACAAGGAGAAAAAGAGGGAGCGTAAAAAACAAGACACCACTAATTCAAGCAGCCGCTTGAACAAGAGTGACAGTACAGCAATACGCTTAAAGTTCAGATGGAACTGTAATATGCAGATGGATGACAAGTGTTACGTGATCCAAGAGGGGGGGGGTTTCAAGAAGTATCTCAGGTGGTCATGCAGCTATCCTAGATGGACATGAAGATCTTCCTCTCGGTTCAAACCACCGGGGATCTTGCTCTGAAGGCAGATGATATATTCCGATTCCAGTCGCCGGAGCTTTCTCTCACGGTCCCCTCCTCTGGGATGAACCGGAACCCTGTCAATGCCAAAATAGGAGAGCTTTGAGCTAATGTTAGAGATGTCAGCATGTTCCAACACGCAATGCTTAGCCACCGTGTAAGTCAGATCTCTATTCTTCACTGCGCGCAGATGCTCTAAAATGCGCTTCTTCACGGGAAAGATGGTGCTACCTACATAGCGCAAACCACAGACACAGACAAGGACATACACAACAAATTCAGTGTTACAGTTGATGAATGACAATATCTTTTCATCTCTGCCCACCGGCAAATGGTAGCTTCTCACATTGCGACTATTGCTGCACGCCTTGCATTGGCCGCATTTGTGGAAGCCTGCGAGTTCCTTAAGCCAGGAGCCAGAACTGTTACCTTTTGATGTAAGATGGCTGTGTACAAGTGTGTCCCACAATGACTTACATTTGCGAAATGTGATGTGCGGTTTGGGGCTGACCAGTTTGCCAATGACCACATCCTGCCTGACTAGGTGCCAATGTTTGCTGACTATACTGTGCAGTGCCTGTGAAGCCGCCGAAAAGGTCGTGATGAGTCTAACCTCCTGTTTGTTTCCTTTCTGATTTTTGGGGACCAGGAGACTATCTCTGTCTCTGCCTGCTGCCTTCTCAGTGGCTATTCTTATGGTTTTCCCAGAATAACCGCGTGCTCTGAATCTACCAAACATGTTGAGTTCCTCTCTAGTATAACTCTCCGTGGAGCTACAATTGTGCTTTGCTCGCAGGAGCTCACCATAAGGGATACTCCTCTTTAAACCATCTGGGTGGTGGCTCAGTGCATGCAAGACACTGTTCCCAGCAGTGGCTTTTCTAAACAGGCTGGTATGTACACAATCGTCCCTGACCTCTACCAAGACATCAAGAAATTCAACGCTAGTGCTGTGGATCTTACTTGTAAATTTCAAATTGAGTTCATTTATAGACAACCCTGCAATAAAGTTCTGAAGCGAATCCTGTGGACCATCCCATATCAGAAAAATGTCGTCACTGTAGCGGGTCCACAGGATAAGGTTGTCCATGTAATGGTCATTGCCCTTGTGCCAGAGTTGCTCCGCCTCCCACCACCCCATAAAGTTACAGGCGTAGCTGGGGGCGAAGCAACTCCCCATGGCAGTACCAGTGTATTGCTTATACCAGGTATCTTCAAAGAGAAAACAATTATTATGTAAGCAAAAACTCAACATGTCTAGCAGCAACATAGTGTGGTCAAACATGGAAAGTGGTCTATCCCTGAAGAAGTATTTACAAGCTTCAAGGCCCTGGTCATGCTCTATGCAGGTGTACAAAGACACCACATCTATAGTGGCCAGTAGGTATGTATCTTTCCATGGAATGCCCTGTATCTTGGAGAGAAAATCCA
Organism: Calotriton arnoldi; assembly: GCA_963921515.1. Classification (NCBI taxonomy): domain Eukaryota; kingdom Metazoa; phylum Chordata; class Amphibia; order Caudata; family Salamandridae; genus Calotriton; species Calotriton arnoldi. Next base: position 447,965 of record CAWUFW010004739.1, on the reverse strand, counting down.
TGGTGTCCCTACAATATGAGGGCAAATTGAACACATAATTACAGAGAAAGTAGTCAAGATAGATAGAGGAATTCTCGAGCAGACTCTGGTTGGCCGCAATGATCGGTCTGCCCGGTGGTTCAGTGATGCTCTTATGCACTTTTGGGAGCATATAGAAGACAGGGGCCATCGGTTTCTTGGTCATGAGGAATTGGAACTCATTGCGTCTCAGAGTTCCTTTGTCGTACCATGCCTCAAGTAGTTGGTGATATTGTTTGATAGTTTCATTGTATTCCAACTGGTTAGATCTCAGATAGCTCCCCGAGTACTCTAACTGCCTCTTTGCTTCAGCCCTGTATTTATTGAGATCCCAGAGGACGACATTGCCCCCCTTGTCTGAGGGCTTGATGACAAATGTATCAGCCCGTTGGAGAGATTGCAAGCCCAGCTTCTGGGCTGGTGTCAAGTTACTGGCAAAAGGATTCTTTTGCGTTTGCCAAAGTGCCATGAGGTCAGAGAGGATGGTCTCATGATATGTGTCGAATGCCATCATGTAGGGTCACAGGGTTGTATCTAGATTTGGGTTTGAAATCATTCCTGGATTTGCGGTCCACCAAAATACCCATGTTCTCAAGTAGGTCACGGTCTGTGACCCAGTCCTGACTTCCCTGTTCAATCTCTCTGAGAGCAGCAAGCAATTCAATATCGGACATTGTCAGTGGGTTAGTATCCCCACCCCCAGAGTCAGATTGCCCACCCCCTTGAGTGATAGCTCTGCCATTCCTTAATGTGTGCACCTTGAGAAGCTTCAGTTTCCTAATAAATAAGTAGATGTCAATACGAGTTCTAGGAAAGTTCAAATTGGCAGTGGGGCAGAAAGAAAGGCCCAATTCAAGGACTGAGCGTTCTGCAGGGGTAATGTGGTGTGAGGAAATGTTAATAATGGATAAATTGTCATTGTTTTGCTCACCCATTACTTGTTGCGCTTGGATCGCCGTTGTCCTCTCCCATATGGCGTCTCGTTTTCTTTGGTTTTCCCCTCCTCTCCTGACTTGTCTCCTCCTTGTTCGCTGCTTGCGCCTCTTCCTCTTCCTCTTGGCGGTCTCTTTTTTCCACCCATGCTCTCCCATAAAAAACGATACTCAGTGTGTGAAGGAAATGTGCTTCTTATCGGTGCAGCAGCACCTTTTCGCTCGTCCACATCAGATGGCGCCTCAGAACTGGACTCCGAGGTTTCAGATTCTTGGATCCTGGCAGTCTCGGTTCGTAGCAAATCCTTCCTTGCAGCATCATATTTACGCCCGAAGGTTAATATACGCCCCTGTGCGTAATCGTTGCGGTCTCTGGTGAACTTCCAGCGTTTCTTGGACTTGATACCTTCCTCGTACTTGTGTAGTCTCAAATCCATGTCCTTTAGAAAGCTGCTTATTTCATTTTGAGACTCATGTTTCTCCAGCGAGTCACACAGAAGCTTAATTTCCTCCCCAATTTGTTCCAGCTCAATTGCGGCGTATTTCGCAAGGAGACCCAGCATGTTCTTGCATGTTGCTGCCATTAGCAAAGACCACTCCTCCAGAAGCTGGGGGTTAGGATTCTGGTATGTTGGCGTTATTAGGATGCGCTCTACTTCAATATAATTGTTAAGGGAAATGACCTCCGAACTTCTATTTATCTCCTTTTTGTATAGCTTTTCAAGTCTATACAGATCTTGCTTCAGTGTAGTCCCAGCTCCACCCGCCGGGGTGCCGGTTGCGTTCCCATCCTTACTTGGAAAGTCATCCGTCTCGATGAAAAGCGACTTGGCAACCTCCAGCCGCTTTCTAATTGCTTCACACATAGCGCTGCCGTGTTCCTGTCACACACTCGCGGTGTCGAGTAATCACGCTCCCTGTGAAATCCAGTCTCTCGTCCGAATCCTCCTCCGTAATCACATCGTAGCCCAGTCAGACACAACTGGGCAGGATCGTAACCAGAGCACCCCTGCCGCTTTGCCTGTAATGGTGGGACCCGCCGGTCGTGCAGCCAAACTTCGTCTACGGGGAGAACTAGCAGCCGCTAGTTCGGTGTCCAGCCTCACTCTCGTGTCAGCTTCACTTCCGCATTTCCTCCCTCAGTAGAGCGAAGCTTCAGGCGTTACCTGGCAACTGGTCCCGATTCCCTGGTTCACAACGAGCACAGGAATCTCATGCAGCGGCGGCGGGAGACGGGAAAGTGAACGTTACCGAAAATCTTCCAGCATTCCATCCGACTTCATCCACCAGCTGGGGTTGGTGCGATCAGGCGGGCGCTGGACCCGCTATCAAATCTGCAATGTCCTTCAGTTGTGCAACGGAAGGTAAAGACGCACTCAGGATTCGTTTAAAGAGAAAATTTTATTTGCTGACGCGTTTCAACCTCACGGTCTTTGTCAAAGTCACTTCCTGCCCAGGAAGTGGCTGTATTTAAATGTTTAGCATGTCATAGAAACATAAATGTATAAACATAAACAAAATACTCTGTTAAAGGTCTGGTATGATAAAGGACAGACTTAATTCACGTTTTACAAACACATGTGAAAAATAGCAAGTGAATGCATGAATAGATAAAAAACACATAAATCACGTGAAACAACAACATGTCTTAGAAATAATAATGGATGGGCATTATAAAATGTGGCATCTCATTGCACCAGTGTGCTTGAGTTCATACATCAGCTCAAAGTTTATCTACCCTGTTCCCAATGTATGTCCATGTAGGTCAAAGAAGGGACTACAGTATATATATATATGTAGATATTATAGCTCCTAGTTCTCCTAAGATTGATAAAAGCTTCTAGTAAGCCGAAAAACGTCTCTCTCTTACCTCGGGGTTGAGGGTGACTTGAGACAATAAATGTTGCCGTATCCTGAGCAGCCTCGAGTCCGTGCCTTCTTCTGTAGTTTTCTCTGATATATATATATGTATATATATATAAATATATATATTCACTGAAAAAACCATAGGTTTCAGGCACGTTATAGTTAGAAATTTGCATTTAAAAAACCTTAAAAAATCACTGAAAAAACCATAAGGTTTTAGGGACAGTTATAGTTAGTTGGACATTGCACTCGTACAAAACCCGTGAAATTCCCCTGTTATAGTTAGTTCAGGTAACTATAACTCGCGCCCCCGCAATGCACTGCTGATGACGTCACATATTACATCACTCATGACATGGTCAGTGACATCACTGATGACATCACTGATGACATCTCAAATGACATCACTGATGACATCACTGATGACATCATCCAGTGACTGTGTGTTTGTGTAAAGTTTAAATATGTTTAATATATATAGGGAAAGGCGTATTGAAGAATGAGTGGGTGTATAAGTGTCTGAATGGATGATTTAGTAGGTGCGTGACTGAGTCTATAAGTGAGTGATTAAACGTATCTTACTGGATGCATGGGTGAGTGACTAAACTGTGTGAATGTCTGTATCCGTCTGTCTGTTGTTGTGTAAGCAGCTGCATGGGTTTCTGACTAGCTAAATGAGTGTCTATATGGGTTATGGATTGGTTCTCTGAGTATCTGTATGGGTGCCTCAGTGTTTGTGTGGGTGGGGTGAGGTGTGACTCTGTGCATAGATGTGTGAGTGGGTGATTCACTGGGTGCATGGTTTCAAGAGTGCATCTGTGATGGACTGTATGGGTGGGTGAGTGTGTGTATGGGTGTGTTAGTGATTGAATGTATATCTCAGTGGTACATGTGTGAGTAACTACATATGTGAAAGGCAGTATATATGTGTGTTGGAGTATATAAATGGCTATAAGTGAGAGTGTGTGATTGTGAGAGTGGCTATATGGATGAGTGTGTGCTTGCATCAGTGATTGCATAGGAGCGTAAGAATGTGCTAGTATTTTTATGAGTAAGTGAGCTGGTGTGTATAACTGTATAGGTGAGTAAATTGGCAGTGTGATTAATTATTTGCATGACTGACTAGGTGTGTGAGTACCTCTATGGATGAGTTGCGTTGTGTGAGTGTTTATATAGGTGTATGAGTGCATATGATAGTCCTGTACTGAGTGACTGTAAGTATGAGTGACTGTACGGGTGAGTGAGTAGATGTGTGTGTGTAGACCTAAGAATCAGTGAGTGGGTATGTACTTATTGGTATTGGAGTGTCTATGGTTTTGAGAATGGCAGTCTGTAATTTAGAGTGGGTGTTTCAAAACTTATATTAGGGTGTGAGAAGATGCATTAAATTCTCACATGGATGATGTCATCAGTGATGTCATCAGTGATGTCATTTGAGATGTCATCAGTGATGTCATCAGTGATGTCACTGACCATGACATGAGTGATGTAATATGTGACGTCATCAGCAGTGCATTGCGGGTGCGCGAGTTATAGTTACCTGAACTAACTATAACGGGGGAATTTCACGGGTTTTGTACGAGTGCAATGTCCAACTAACTATAACTGTCCCTAAAACCTTATGGTTTTTCAGTGATTTTTTAAGGTTTTTTAAATGCAAATTTCTAACTATAACGTGCCTGAAACCTATGGTTTTTTCAGTGAATTTCAAAGGTTTTTTAAATGCTAATTTCTAACTATAACGTGTCTGAAACCTATGGTTTTTTCAGTGAATTTCAAAGGTTTTGTAAATGACAATTTTTAAATGTATTAATTGTTATATTTATTTTTTTAATACTGATTTACTACATTTTTAGAAACAATTTTTTTTACATATTTTATTTTTTAAATTACATTGTAATTACATTATACATTACAAAAAATACTTTCTCAGAATTAATTACTTTAGTTTAAATACTTTGCACATAGGCAATAGACTTTTAAGTACAGTAGTTACAGTTGTTGCAATGGGCAACACATTTTCAAACACAATGCAACATTCAGCTCAATGTGAAGTTCTAGTTAAATGCAATTAGTTACTTTATGGATTGCTTTTCTAACCACAGGACTGGATCCTAGATTCAGTCCTGGGACATCTCCTGTAAACAGTTGAGTAAAAGCGTTTTGGTTACATTAGTGATTTTTAAGGAATATTATTGTATTTTAAAAGTTGACACTTTGAAACTTTTTCTCATAGAATCACCAATGTTATCCTATGGAAGGAAATTCACTTAGCAGGTAAAAACTGTTATCGTTACTTTTTCTTACTCAGTGTTGGATCCTGGATCCAGCACTGGTGCATCTCCTGTAAACAGTTGAAAGAATGCGTTTAAGTCATACAGGCGATTTTTAAGGAATATTTGTAGTTTGTGAAAATCGACACTTTGAAACTTTTCTGCTGAAAACCAGACAATGGATTCCGATGGAAGAAAATATAAGTTACTGGTAAGTACGGTTAAAATTACTTTTCAGGGTCAGTGCTGGGCTAAAAGATGCAGCACTGAGGTCTCTCCTGATAACAGGTGAGTAAATCGGAATTCGTATTTCGGCTGATTTTAGAGGAATATTTTAAAGTTCCAAAACTTCACACTTAGAAGAATTTCCAAGTGAAACCAGTCAATGTTAGCCTATGGAAGGAAATTCAAGTTACTGGTAAGTACGGTTAAAATTACTTTTCAGGACCAGTACTGGGCTGAAAGATACAGCACTGAGGTCTCTCCTGATAACAGGTGAGTAAATCGGAATTTGTATTTCGGCTGATTTTAGAGGAATATTTGTATGTTTCAAAAATCAACACTTAGAAACTTTTTCAGCAAAAAGCAGGCAATGATATCCAATGTATGGAAATTCAAGTTACTGGTAAGTACGGTTAAAAGTACTTTTCAGGATTAGTACTGGGCTGAAAGATGCAGCACTGAGGTCTCTCCTGATAACAGGTGAGTAAATCCGAATTCGTAGTTCGGCAGATTTTAGAGGAATATTTGCACAATGGTGAAGGTAGGGGGCGGGGCCTGAGGTGACATCTGTGCAAACGCGCCCCGTGGCGCGTTTTAAGTTGGGGGATTAAGTCCCCTTGAATCATGAGGGTCCCTAGGGGCCAACTAGCCCACCAGGAACCTCCAGTATGCGCCAGGGGGCTGTGTTGCAGAGACGTGTAGAGAGGCCACACCCCTTTTACACCTCTCTGCAACGCAGCTCTGTGGCGCTTTCTGGATGTACCTGTTGGGCTAGTTGGCCCCCAGGGACCCTCAGGATTGAAGGGGATTTAATTCCCCATCTTAAAATGCGCCACGGGGCCTGTTTGCACACATGTCACCTGAAGCCCCGCCCCTCCCTTCACCACTGTGCAAACGCGCCCCGTGGCGCGTTTTAAGTTGGGGGATTAAGTCCCCTTGAATCCTGAGGGTTCCTGGGGGCCAACTAGCCCACCATGTACCTCCAAAAGCGCCACAGAGCTGCGTTGCAGAGAGGTGTATAAAGGGGCGTGGCCTCTGTACACCTCTCTGCAACGCAGCCCCTAGCGCATACTGGAGGTTCCTCGTGGGCTAGTTGGCCCCCAGGGACCCCCAGTATTCAAGGGGAATTACTTCCCCATTTGCAAACGCGCCATGGGGCGCGTTTGCAGAGTGGTGAAGGAAGGCCGATTGTTATTTTTTATTTTTTTTTGTTTTTTTCCCTGAAGGGGGGCTGTGTGGCCCCCCTTCCTTTTTCTTATTTTTGGGCCCTGGGGACCCCATCCCCCAGGGCCTTACCCCCTTTTTTTAAATTATTTCTGGGGAGGGGGGCCGCGTGGCCCCCCTCCCGGGCCACTACTTGCCCCGGGGACCCCATCCCCCAGGGCCTGGCCTCTGGTTGGGGACTGTGGGGGTCCCCAAACCCCCACAGTCCCGCCGGCTCCCCGTGTCCTACGGGAGCCGGCATTGCTTTTACACATGGGGAGCAGCTAACATGCTGCTCCCCGTGTGGAAAAGCAATTGTCTTTGGATATTGGAGCGAGAGCAGGTTTCCCTGCTCTCTCTTCCAATATCCAAAGCAGTTTGCAATGACAGGACGGGAGCCGCGAGGCTCCCGTCCTGTCACTGCAAACAGCAGTGTCCCGGGGGTAGGCACCCCGGGACACTGCAGGAGCCGGCCCTGGGGGGTGGCGGTCCCCAGGGCCACCACAGGCTCCAGGAGGGGGGCCGCACGGCCCCCCTCCCCACATCAGCAAAGCCCCGGGGAGGTGGTGGTCCCTGGGCTTCGGGGGTCCAAAACGGACCCCCATTTTAATTTGTTAGTGCCCCGGGAGGTGGCGGTCCCCGCAGCGTGTGGGGGGGCTCGAGCCCCCCCCACAGGAAAAAAAAAAAAGAAGCCCCGGGAGGTGGTGGTCCCCGGGGCTGCGGGAGGGCTCAGAGCCCTCCCGCACCATTTTAAATCAGAAAGCCCCGGGGGGTGGCGGTCCTCGGGGCTTGGGGGCCCTTAGAGGCCCCCCATACATAAAATAAACACCCCCAGCATGCCCCCGGGACTTGGCCCACCCGGGGCAATACATCGAGCGCGGGAGACCGCGCTCGATTTTCTTTGCTATCGGCAGGATCCGCGCACCCTGAGCGCATCCTGCCGATTTAAAAAAAAAAAAAATGCTTTTGCCCAGGGGTCCTTGTGGGACCCCTGAGCAGACCTAGGGGTCAGGGTGTTTCTACCCTGCCCCCTTTGTGCGTTTTGCGCGCTTTTTTACTGCTTTCTTGTTCCTCGGTTCTACCGAGGAACAAGATGGCTGCCAACACTTCCTGGTTTGGAGTGTTGACAGCCAATTAGCAGACAGCTCGTGATCGGGAGGGTGCGCGAATCCGACGCGGCCATAGATATATATGTACTTTTACTTTTGATTTTCTCAGCAACTACTGAACGGATTTACACCATTTAACAAAAGGGTTCTTTCTGAACCAAGAACTACCTCTTTGCCAAATTTGGTGTAATTCCGTTCAGCAGTTCGGGCTGTAGCCGTGTCTAAAGTTTCCTATGGAAAAATGAATGGGGAAAACGCGTTTTGGGACCCTCCTTTTTCTCGGCCCCGCTTGACGAATCACCCTGAGACTTTCAGGGTAGGAGCGGACCGGAGCGCCCCACAAAGTTTGAAAATTTTGCGAAGATACGTCAACCGGCAAGAGAGTTATTTCAAATAGAATGTCGCGGATTTCATATGGAAAATAGGTTCTAACTATAACTATCTACTGGCGACCGCCAGTAGATAATATATGTATATATATGTATATATATATATATATATATAGCTTGCAAATCCTGAGCCAAATTCCTTTTCCTTGCGGACGGAAAATCAGGTACGGACCACAACAGCTTTTAGTGGATTAAGTGCTTTATTGTAAAAGAGATTTCCACTGCATGACGCGTTTCGACCGGGTTACCCCGGTCTTGATCACATGACGTGCAAGGATATTACTGTGTCTTAAATAATGACGTGCTATACAATTGACCACTCCTCCTATAGTGACAGACATAGTAAACATACTATATAGCGCCAAATGAGCATTAGAACAAGTACATGTAAATACAAAAAATGCCTAAAGCAATGGCCACATATAAAATAGTATTTACATTTTTTAATTTTTTTTTAATTTAATGCAATTTAATTCTTTGAAATGAAGCCAAGTGGCCGAAAAATATTTAGGAAAATAAGTAGTAACAGTATAATTCAAATTCATAAAATCTCTGTTAATACAGGATTCTATTAAAATTGCAAGCCTGTCATGAGGAGTAAGGGTACTAAAGTGCAAGTGCTATTGCAATATAAAGTGCTGTTCGTGACACATAAAATTGTAGCTATTCAAACATCATAGCTACAATGGTACATGTTTGAGGCAGCCAATAATTACTCAAAGATGTAAATATATAGGCTATAAATCAATCGCTTCAAATCCAAGGTGTACCTAAACCCAGTAAGGGTGACGCTTGGACCGAGACGACATTATATAAGAAACATGTAACATAGGTAACCATGCCTGACTGCACTATTATTAGTACATTAATATTTAGGTTGGTGCCAATATACAGTGCAAGATAAGGAAACAATGTGCAAATGCGCAATTTACAGTACCAAGAGATAGCAGCATATGAAGTGCAAGATTAAATTTCAACAAGGAAACAATGTGCAAATGCGCAGATACAGTACCAAGAAATAGCAGCATAATAAGTGATTGATGAAACATGAATGATGTGAATGTAAGTATAAATACAACTATACATACAAACACATATATATATATGCAAAAATATCCAAAATTATGCTTCCAATAAAACCGACCAAAACCGAGTCATAAAATTCCCATAAAACCAGTTAAAACCAAAATTGTTGGCTAAACAAGGTAAAACGGGGGTAAATAACATGGTCCCATAGCCGGATTAACAAAAGCCCCTTGGATAAAAACCATATATATACACACTCATGTTTTACTGCACAGTTCATTTCATAATCCATGGCCAATCCACCAGATTCATACAGTGATGCCTGGGTGGGTATTGAATAATAACATAATCATAACACATTTATAAAAAATTGTGTAAGTCTTCACCCGTATTTAACCTGTTTGGCATCTTAGTGTCAAGTGTCAGGATGTAATGTGTCTCTAATTGTCGTAACTTCCTTTCTCTGTTTCTCCCTCTGGGTAACTTCGGGACTGCATCAATAACAAAATACGTTAAATCTTTTAAGTTGTTATTGTGTACCAGATTAAAATGTCGGGCAACAGGGTAATTGTGGTCCATATTGACAATGGCACGCAAATGTTGCAGGATACGGTTAAATACCTGCAACTTCATGCTCCCCACATATTTGAGATGACAACTACACTCTAATACGTAAACCGCATGATCGGTGCGGCATGTATACATGCCTTTGATTTGAACAGGTATCGGATCAAATGCGTCTGTGTATTTCTGTTTGTTTACACCAAATTTGCAGGCTCGACAAACACTGCATTTATAAAAACCTGTTCTGTTGGATAACCAGGTAGTGGGTGTTGTCGAGACCTCAGGACTAGTTCTTACTAGAGTGTCCCTCATTGAGGGTGCCCTTCTAAATGTAATGGAGGGAGAGTCGGGCAATATATGCGAAAGAGTCATGTCAGTTTTGACTATGTGCCAATTATTAAGTATAATTTTTCTGACTTGAGATTCTTGATCACTAAATGTAGTTATGAATCTTATTGTGTTGATGTCGTCTGAATTATCATTATTGCTCACAAAATCAGCTTGACTAGTTGTAACCGATAACATTTCATTGGTGTTGGCCTTGGAAAGAGCTGTGTCTAAATCCTTGCTGCTATATCCTCTTTTTAAAAACCTTTGAGTAGCTTCTGCTTGGCAAAGTTTACGATCATTTTCAGTGCTGCAGATTCTTTTTATTCTGAGAAACTCGCCATAGGGAATACTTTTAATGAGATGTCTAGGGTGGGCACTATGTGTAGGAAGGTGGAATCTGACTATATGGTTGCCCCCACTTTTTTTATGGTGTTTTGCTGGTTTATGACTTAGTTGGACTGGGATCCTGCTATTCAGGGCCCCAGTCTATCTGCTTTCTCTGTAAAAGGTTTCCATGTGCCTTAGGCACATCTCTGATTGGAATCTGGAGTGCCCTTATAAGTCCCTAGTATATGGTATACTATGTACCAAGGGCATAGGTACCTCAGAGGCCTACCAGGGGCTGCAGCATGTATTATGCCACCGCTGGAAGGCCATCCAAACTGACACCACAGGTCTGCTACTGCAGCCTGGGTAAGGTGGTGCATGCACCCCTTACTGTGATATAGGTTACCTATATCACTAAATACATACACACATATAAACCTATAAGTCACTCCTAAGGCAGGCCTTATCAATCCTAAAGGCAGAGTGCATGGTTCCTATGTGAGAGGGTGCCCCTGCATGAGCAGGGCCCCTCTGCAGCGTTCGGAGACCATCTCTGATGCTGTTTGTAGTGCAGCCTGACCATATACTCTTAAGCGCATTATATCCTCGCGGTAAAATGCTAACTTTGGAATGGCTGCACCTAAACATGTCGTGTTTGGTGTCAAACATCTTGGAATACTACCCCCGCCAATACTGGCGGCGGGGGTAGCATTCCACCCTTCTAGAGGGAAAGACATGTTAACTCTGGCTTACCCGGTAACTTCTTTCTGAAGCCCTGGCATCACAAAATGGATGCTGCTGCCACAGACACAAGTCTGGCCTCCTGCTGCTGGACGAAACTCCGGCAGGGGAGGCCTGGACAATAGGTTTCCTGTTGCAGGGAGGTGTGACCACCTCCCCAGACAGGATAATGTGTATTGGGGCTGGGTGGGTGCACTCTTAGAGTGCTTTGAAGTCCTGCACTGGGGGAGCAAAAGGCTCCTCTGTGCATATGCCAGTTCAAACCAGCTCAGGGGCTACCTGCCCCTGCTCTGGCGCGAAACTGGACAAAGGGAAGTGGGTGTAGCCACCCCCTCCCTTGACCCTCCCATAGGTGGGGTCATAGAGTTAGTCCCTCCCTGTTTTACTGGTTAAAATGGGGAACCCTTGCCACAGCAAGATTAGATATACCTGGACTAAACTTTGAAACTGAATCCTGGACCTTCGACGCTCTACATCACGATTAGAGGACTGAAGAATCTCCCTTGGAGTCAAGGAGTGACTCCCCTGCTTGGCAGGCACCAAAAACGACAACGACGGTCGCAAACTATGCCGCTCCCGCCGGAGTCCGAAGTCCCTGCAGCCCAAGAAGTGGATTTCCTGACTTCTCCAAGGCCATCGTGAGTCCCCAGCGAAGCTGAGGCAAGTGGACCCCACGAGTGACGAGGAACCGCGACCCCTGGGTACCATGCACTATTGTCGAGTGCAACCCCTTCTCAACGTTCTATGAACTTGTGCTTTGGATCACGTGTGGTCCCGGCCTCCAGCAGGAATCCCTCCGAAGATCAGAGGCCTACACCGTCCCGAGTGACCGTGGGCCCCTGTTGAGTGATTCCGCCCGAGGTGTCTTCGCAATCCCTTGCCAGCCGGCTCGGGGGTCCCCAGAAGACTTTCTAAAAAAACCAAAGGGGCTCCCCTGGTTGCTCCAGGCCTGCCCTGACTTACCCTTGCTGGGTGAGTTCCCCAGACCTTGCTGGTCTGCGCCATCGACTTTTCTTCACTTCCACGAGATGTGCTGTTGCCAAGGCTTGTTGGATCCAATCCGGTCGCCGACACATCAGCAAGCAGCAGACGTCGTGGTACAGTCCGAATCCTGCTCCTGGATGCCGACAACGCCTCCTGGACCTCGTGACTGTGGAGTCAAGACGACCGACGACGCACCTGAAGCACCCAACATCGGTGGGCATCTGCTCATCGCCTTCCTGGTCACTGGCTAGTGACCCAGACTCTGTCCCCTCTGCTTTCAGGTACTTCAGATCCTCGATCCACTCTTGGATCCACCCGGACACTTTCCTCCTGGTCGCCAGCAGCACTTTGCAGCAGATCTTCATAGGAATCGACAGCGAAACCCGACCCCGAACGGCACCTATGCATCCGGCTTCCCTGGGTGAGGTAACACGAGTACTCCAGTGCTCCCGTGGGTAGAGACTCTTCAAAGTCCTAGATCTCAAAGGGTTTGTTCCTAGTCCTCCTCTAAGTGTCCCTTTCCTTTAATTTCCTGACCGCGACTTTCTCCATAGAAGTAAACGGCGTATCGCGGTTGTGTATTTACACTGCACGCGTCCCCCGTGGGTCCCCTGTGTCACTACCTTGGGTGGTTCCTTGTGGTCCAAGCACTTCTAGAGGCTCTAGGCCTAGTGTCTAGTTCAGTCGTGGTTCTTATACCACTTTATTGGTATATGGTTTGGTACGCCCCTAGGGCCCAAACGTGTATTTGTGCTATTACTGTGTTTAAATAACTTATTACTTATGTACTTCGAACTCTAGCCTCATAAAGAGACTAGAGGGGTGTGTTTAGCAATAAATACATATATTTTGAATATATACCTGGTGTGGTGCTCTTTCAGTTGGTCACTCAAGAGATTATAGACTGGTAAAACAAGCTGCTTTACATTCCTTCAAGACTTAGCCTGAAGGCTGCTCTCCATAGCTACCACTAGGATAGCTTTCAATAAGGTTGTCTTTAACCTACCTACCATAAGAGTCGATTTGGACTGGTGCAAGGTGCCCACTATAATTAGTGGACAGCATTTGCCAGGCCAACTTCTCACATTGGTGTGCAGCGTGTGGGATTCCAGCTTGCTATTGTTTTACCAGATAATCTCAATTGAATTGATCAACTGAAAACCACTAAAGGTACCTAAGGTACATATAATTTAAGCTTAGAATAACAGTAAGTTCTACTGAACTTAGAGTTGTGTGTAAAGGGATAGCACAACCCTTTCTACAACTCAAGAGAGTTTAGTAGGCCACACTAGAGTAGGTAGTGCATACACCACACCACACTAGTAATGTCTTTAAGGGCAGGATCCAAAGAATCCTTGCAGGAAGCCATTGAGCTTCCACCCTCCAAGTATGATACACTCCCATTCTTGGAATTGAGAGCTTTATGTAACTTGAGAAAAATAAGGACAGGCCAAAGCCCCACCACCCAACACCTCAAGGAGTTGTTGGTGGCTTATGACCTTAGTAAGCCTGTAGGGACTGAAGGGGTAGGAGCTGAGGGTGGGGCAGGAGAAGAGGAGGACGCTAGGGGTACCAGTACCCCCAGCCCCCCTCTGAAACTGGCCAGGAGGGTGACAATGACCCTGACCTGGAAAACCAAATCCCTCCTGTGGATGATGATGAGGATGATCAAAATGATGCCCTCTTTGTCCCCCCAGGAAGGATTAAGAGTGTGCCCAGAAGGTCTAGGTCTCCTTCTCAGGAGTCTAACCACTCTGGCACCTCTATAGGGAGCTCTGTCTCATCTCATAGGAGAGAATCCTCTCATGAGAGAAGAAAGAGGCTAGTCCAGTATGAGGAAACTCAGCTGGAACTCAGAAAAAAGCAATTAGCTTTAGATAGAGAATCCCTAGATCTCCTTAGAGAGAGAAGAAAGTTGGGACTAGAGTCCCATGGTGGCAGCAATATCCCTAGAGATAGGGAAAGGTCTTATGACCATAGAAACCTAAACAAGATTGTCCCTCCCTACCAGAGTGGGGATGACATCCACAAATGGATAACTGCACTAGAGAGGGCCTGTAAAGTTCAGAAGGTCCCCCAGAGGCAGTGGGCAGCAATCTTGTGGCTCTCCTTTGCAGACAAAGGTAGAGACAAGCTCCTCACTGTAAGAGAAGAGGATGCTGACAATTACACAGTCTTGAATAGTGCTCTGATAGATGGGTTTGGCCTAACCACTGAACAGTATAGGTTGAAGTTCAGAGACACCCAAAAAGCTCAGACTCAAGACTGGGTTGATTTTGTAGATTGTGCTACAAAGGCTCTGGAAGGTTGGATACATGGCAACAAAGTGCATGACTTTTTAGGATTGTACAATTTGATTATGAGGGAGCAGATCCTTAATAATTGTCAAAACCAGCTTTTGCACCAGTATCTGGTGGACTCTGATCTGTCCTCTCCCCAAGAATTGGGAAAGAAGGCAGACAAATGGGTCAGAACCAGAGTAAAAACTAGAAATCAGGGTGGTGACCCGAAGAAAGATTCTACTAAGTCCCAAGAGAAAGGTGGGGATAAATCTAAGGATAAGTCCCCTACAGGGCCCCAAAATTCCTCTTCTGGGGGTGGGTCCCAAACTCCTTCCTCTCCTGAAAAGAAACCATATTGCCATGTCTGTAAAAAGCCTGGGCACTGGAAAACTGATCCCAGTTGCCCCAGGATTGGCAATAAAGAAAATGTTCCTCCCACAACTACTACCACCCCTCCTGGTACTACCAGTAGTAATCCTCCAGTTGGGAGTAGTGCACCCAAAAAGTTAGGTGCTTTTGCAAGAGGAACAGAGGTGGGCCCTAGTTTAGACAGGGACCCCTCAACAGACTCCTCTGACTCTGATGGTGGTATAGGATTTGCCACCTTTACCATGGGTCCCATAGCATTGGGCAGGTACAGATTGGAGCCAATGATTAATGGTCAGAAAGCTGTGGCATTTAGGGACACAGGGGCTAGTGTCACCATGGTGGCAGGGAAACTAGTCCCCCTCACCAGCTTTTACCTGAGTTTAAATACCAGGTGACCAACATTGATGGTGTCAGAACAGATCACCCCATGGCCATAGTCAATCTCAGCTGGGAGGGGGTCACAGGCCCAAAAGAGTGGCAGTGTCCCCAACCCTACCTGTAGATTGCCTGATGGGCAATGATCTGGAAATTTCAGCCTGGGCTGAAGTGGAACACCAAACCCATCTTAGGATGTTGGGCGTCCCTGTAAAAGTTAGTGGGGCTGTGATGGCCACAGCCCCAGCCCAAGAATTTGGAGAGATGGAGCCTGAAAGAATGGCCCACTCTCCCCCAAAAGAGAGCACAAGGGTTGAAGAAAAGTCTTCTTCCCACCAGACAGTAGGTAAGGGTCAGCCTCCTCAGGGAACTGACCCTACCCCTAGTGAAGGAACTGCCACAGAGGTAGTCAGGCCTGGCCTGGCCACACCCCTGATGGCAGAGGACCCTTCCAAGGTGGTACCCCGTCTGGAGCAGGTAACCTGCCCCTCTCTACCCTGCCTCAGTCAGCCCAGGGCTGCAGAGGTCAGGGAGGTCAGTGGACCCCCAGGGCCCCCTGTCCAGAGGAAGCCCCCCATCAGCAGATTAGGGGCACCCAGTCTAGTAGCCCTAGCCAGGTGAAAATTCCTCTACACACTGAGGGATCCCCCATACCTTTATGTAGGGACCTCCCCCAGAAGGACTCTGGTAGGCAAGGGCAAACCTGGGACCAGAAGGTTCCAAACCTGCCATGTCCCTCCAGTAGTCCATCCAAAGGGACCCAACCCACAGCTGTAGGCAGCCAAAGGTTGACCCTTAGAGCAAAGTGCAACTCAGTCATGGAAAGACAGGCATACATGGTGACCAGTGATCTGAGGAAGCTGAGGCCAACATTCCTAGGGCCTCACTTCCCTACTCAGACACCTCACCAGCCTTGTACTTTACCTAAGCACCCCACAGGTAGTGATTCCCCATGGTGGAGACCCTCTCATACCCTTAGGGTGAGGGATTGCTTAGTGGACCATAAGACAGGGGGCAACCATGCTAGTGCAGGTGCTTCCTTATATGACCACTTAGTCAATGAAGGCTCAACTGGCCAAGGTTAGCCTTATCTCCTTTCGTTTGGGGGGGTTATGTAGGAAGGTGGAATCTGACTATATGGTTGCCCCCACTTTTTTTATGGTGTTTTGCTGGTTTATGATTTAGTTGGACTGGGATCCTGCTATTCAGGGCCCCAGTCTATCTGCTTTCTCTGTAAAAGGTTTCCATGTGCCTTAGGCACATCTCTGATTGGAATCTGGAGTGCCCTTATAAGTCCCTAGTATATGGTATACTATGTACCAAGGGCATAGGTACCTCAGAGGCCTACCAGGGGCTGCAGCATGTACTATGCCACCCCTGGAAGGCCATCCAAACTGACACCACAGGTCTGCTACTGCAGCCTGGGTAAGGTGGTGCATGCACCCCTTACTGTGATATAGGTTACCTATATCACTAAATACATACACACATATAAACCTATAAGTCACTCCTAAGGCAGGCCTTATCAATCCTAAAGGCAGAGTGCATGGTTCCTATGTGAGAGGGTGCCCCTGCATGAGCAGGGCCCCTCTGCAGCGTTCGGAGACCATCTCTGATGCTGTTTGTAGTGCAGCCTGACCATATACTCTTAAGCGCATTATATCCTCGCGGTAAAATGCTAACTTTGGAATGGCTGCACCTAAACATGTCGTGTTTGGTGTCAAACATCTTGGAATACTACCCCCCGCCAATCCTGGCGGCGGGGGTAGCATTCCACCCTTCTAGAGGGAAAGACATGTTAACTCTGGCTTACCCGGTAACTTCTTTCTGAACCCCTGGCATCACAAAATGGATGCTGCTGCCACAGACACAAGTCTGGCCTCCTGCTGCTGGACGAAACTCCGGCAGGGGAGGCCTGGACAATAGGTTTCCTGTTGCAGGGAGGTGTGACCACCTCCCCAGACAGGATAATGTGTATTGGGGCTGGGTGGGTGCACTCTTAGAGTGCTTTGAAGTCCTGCACTGGGGGAGCAAAAGGCTCCTCTGTGCATATGCCAGTTCAAACCAGCTCAGGGGCTACCTGCCCCTGCTCTGGCGCGAAACTGGACAAAGGGAAGTGGGTGTAGCCACCCCTCCCTTGACCCTCCCATAGGTGGGGTCATAGAGTTAGTCCCTCCCTGTTTTACTGGTTAAAATGGGGAACCCTTGCCACAGCAAGATTAGATATCCCTGGACTAAACTTTGAAACTGAATCCTGGACCTTCGACGCTCTACATCACGATTAGAGGACTGAAGAATCTCCCTTGGAGTCAAGGAGTGACTCCCCTGCTTGGCAGGCACCAAAAACGACAACGACGGTCGCAAACTACGCCGCTCCCGCCGGAGTCCGAAGCCCCTGCATCCCAAGAAGTGGATTTCCTGACTTCTCCAAGGCCATCGTGAGTCCCCAGCGAAGCTGAGACAAGTGGACCCCACGAGTGACGAGGAACCGCGACCCCTGGGTACCGTGCACTATTGTCGAGTGCAACCCCTTCTCAACATTCTACGAACTTGTGCTTTGGATCACGTGTGGTCCCGGTCTCCAGCAGGAATCCCTCCGAAGATCAGAGGCCTACACCGTCCCGAGTGACCGTGGGCCCCTGTTGAGTGATTCCGCCCGAGGTGTCTTCGCGATCCCTTGCAGCCGGCTCGGGGGTCCCCAGAAGACTTTCTAAAAAAACCAAAGGGGCTCCCCTGGTTGCTCCAGGCCTGCCCTGACTTACCCTCGCTGGGTGAGTTCCCCAGACCTTGCTGGTCTGCGCCATCGACTTTTCTTCACTTCCACGAGATTTGCTGTTGCCAAGGCTTGTTGGGTCCAATCCGGTCGCCGACACCTCAGCAAGCAGCAGACGTCGTGGTGCAGTCCGAATCCTGCTCCTGGACACCAACAACGCCTCCTGGACCTCGTGACTGTGGAGTCAAGACGACCGACGACGCACCTGAAGCACCCGACATCGGTGGGCATCTGCTCATCGCCTTCCTGGTCACAGGCTAGTGACCCAGACTCTGTCCCCTCTGCTTTCAGGCACTTCAGATCCTCGATCCACTCTTGGATCCACCCGGACACTTTCCTCCTGGTCGCCAGCAGCACTTTGCAGCAGATCTTCATAGGAATCGACAGCGAAACCCGACCCCGAATGGCACCTATGCACCCGGCTTCCCTGGGTGAGGTAACACGAGTACTCCAGTGCTCCCGTGGGTAGAGACTCTTCAAAGTCCTAGATCTCAAAGGGTTTGTTCCTAGTCCTCCTCTAAGTGTCCCTTTCCTTTAATTTCCTGACCGCGACTTTCTCCATAGAAGTAAACGGCGTATCGTGGTTGTGTATTTACACTGCACGCGTCCCCCGTGGGTCCCCTGTGTCACTACCTTGGGTGGTTCCTTGTGGTCCAAGCACTTCTAGAGGCTCTAGGCCTAGTGTCTAGTTCAGTCGTGGTTCTTATACCACTTTATTGGTATATGGTTTGGTACGCCCCTAGGGCCCAAACGTGTATTTGTGCTATTACTGTGTTTAAATAACTTATTACTTATGTACTTCGAACTCTAGCCTCATAAAGAGACTAGAGGGGTGTGTTTAGCAATAAATACATATATTTTGAATATATACCTGGTGTGGTGCTCTTTCAGTTGGTCACTCAAGAGATTATAGACTGGTAAAACAAGCTGCTTTACATTCCTTCAAGACTTAGCCTGAAGGCTGCTCTCCATAGCTACCACTAGGATAGCTTTCAATAAGGTTGTCTTTAACCTACCTACCATAAGAGTCGATTTGGACTGGTGCAAGGTGCCCACTATAATTAGTGGACAGCATATGCCAGGCCAACTTCTCACACTATGGGCATATAAAGTGGAGTTTCCAGCCGTGACCTTCCTGTGTAGTTTAGTCTGTATAGTATCTAACCCTGGGCGTAGTTCGCGTAGTCGCGCTACGCGAAGCTACGCGAAGACGTCGGAGCGCTACGCGAGCTTCGCGAGCGTGCGTAGCTGCTTGGCGCGCCCGTTCGCGATGCGTTTTTCTTGCTCAGAAAACGCGTTGTTCGTGTTCGGGACGCTGTTTGCGTGCTCGGGGGCGTGAACTTACCCATGCGGTCGCCTATGGGCGCGGCCATTTTGGTTTTCACTTGTCCCGCCCGTTCGCGATCCCTTATTTCCTGTTCCGGGTCGCGTATAGCGTGCTCGCGATGCGCATTCCATGTTCGGGAACACGTTGTACGTGTTCGCGACGTTTTTTGCGTGCTCGGGGAGAAATATTGCGCGAACTTACCCATGCGGTCGCGATGGTCGCGGCCATCTTGTTTTACCACTCTATGCTATGGTTCTGGGTCTGCTTTTCTATCCTCCCTCAATCTTTGCAATCCTTAGTTTTTTACACTGTTTTTCAATTTTTCTTTATTTCTTACCTATCTCTCTCTCTGCCTAAGTCTATATTTTGCATTTTTTCTACTTTTTACTGTGTTTTTTTACTTTTCAACTGTTTTATATAACTTTCTTCTTAAGCTCCTACTTCTTCCCCTAACTTTATTTTTCCCTTCTAACTTTTCTTTTTCACCTCCTCCCACCCCAGAACCATGGCGAAGGGTAGCAGCAGCGGGTCAAAGGGCAATGCGCGTGCGCCCATCGCCGCCTGCCTTGCGGCAGACTGCGCCCCGCAGGGTGCAAGACCGCCAGCTGTTTACGGAGGAGGAGGTGGCCGCCCTTGTTTTTTTATTCAGCGCCACCTCCCTTGACCTTGGCAGCAGGCGGCAGGCCAGGCTCCGGTTACCCGACCCAGGAGCGTCACCGCCGGTGGGCGAAGGTGTGTCGGGCAGTGTTTCGCTGCTCCGCGGTCCGGCGCACCCATAACCAGCTGGCCCACCGGTGGTCAGACATTCTTGACCGGGAGCAGGACCTGTTGGACCTGCTAGGTGTCGAGGTCGTGGGGCTTGGTGAGTAGCCAATATATATAGTAGTATAAGTATTGTGATTTGTGTATACATTTTTTACAAATAACAAGAATAATGCTGCTTACATTGCAGGTAAATTACGTTTCAAAATCTTCTGTGATTGTAGGACACAGGTGCTGGGCGGTACTCTTACTTTTTTGCAACTTTGCGCTCGCTTGTCATTATTATGTAAGAGTTTACTTTAGAGAACTTCAGTTAGGTAATGCTATTGCTAGAGAGACTGTAGTCCTTCCTTTGTCCTCCTGTCAAATAGTGGTGGATGGATTTGATACTAGGTTTAGTTACTATTAGTTGATAATTTTTGAGCGGTCTGCGTGACGCATCCTCTGTCACTGAGTGCTGCTTACCCCAGTCCTTAGTAGAACCTTTTGTAGATTGTTTAGTGAGTGGTACTGGTAAGCTTAGCTTAGCAGTGTCAGTCAGCTGCAGAACATCAGACGCAACCAACCAACAATTTGGTGTATGCATTATGCACTGACTTTATGCATGTGTCCTCCTACTCATCTATGCATTTTTGATGGAAAAAAAAATGGAAATGCAGGCTTAATGAACAATTGGCCCGCCTGGAATAGGTGGGCTAGGTCAGGTGGTACTTAGGCTTAGTTAGTGTTCTGAATTTTATTTGAATCAATCAGAATGGAACACTGAATTAGTGTTCCCAAATAAGTAGACTGTCCGTGAATCCCGCAAGCCAGTAGTCGATCGGATTAGATAGGTCAATTTTATTGCAATTTTTGTTTCCTAAAACGTTTTTTGAGCGTTTTTTTAGATAATTTATTTGTTTCACAGCAATCATTAATGTTTGTGTCTTTCTTTTTCTTTATTATATCTTACATGATCACTGATCTGCAGCACCCAGGGGCAAGAAGACGGGGTCCGAGTCGGCGGGACAACCCCCAGAGGACCGCTCCTCTACCGAGGGCCCTGCTGCTGGTCCCAGTAAGTCCTCCAGTGGTTATATTAACAATTATATTGCCCTAACTTTTACTGGACCTTATTTTTTCAGAACTATTAATTCTGGCTCCACTCCCTAATTATATTTTTTACAAAAGATTCTTTGATCTTGACTTGACTATCTGTTTCTAAATTCTGGTTATCCCTGCCTCTAAGTTGTAACTGCCTCTGCTATGAATGTCTATACTCTGTACTACTACTATTAGTCTGTCGCTAAGCTTGCCCAGTTTGCATTGCCACTCTTTATTGTACGGTTTTGAATAAAACTCAGATTGACCAATACTAATAGCTCTAGCCACTGAGTCCAGTCCTTTCGGTTGTCCTCTTCTAGGCTTCTTAATCTTGAGGCTTTGACAATTACCACAAACAAAATGCACAACCAGATATTTGACTATTTTTGATAGGATATAGTACATACTACTTGGATTCTGCACTGCCCCATGCAGAACTACGCACAATGAAATAGGATGTTGGTGATGCGAGTTTGGAACTTGGACGTTCCTCACACCTCAGTCAGAAGTGAACCCACAATCCCCTGAACGACTAGCTAGTGTCTCATTAGGTCCCCGAACCCCCACCCGAAGATACCCAATGATTATGATTCCACAACCCAGAACATAACACACTTTCGCTCACTCACTCGTGTAAGTCCACCACCACCACCACACCAAATACCACAGAGTCTATGTGTAAGTTCAAAAGGTTTATTTTCAAATAACAACCTCTGTATGTTGTTGTTCTATAAAATTCAGTGTACTCCAGCCAGCTCCAACAGCAAAATGCATAAGATTAAAACAATAAAAATTGTTGCAACAAGTGCATGATGATAATATAAGACAAAAGATCTGTGTGAATTCTGGGCGACTCCTCACCGTAGAACGTAGAATTACTGGTTACATGCATCATTCATAAGCTCTGCAAATCTCTGGTTCTTAGAAGGGAATCCTCTGCCTGAGAAAAATGGTGCGTGTTAATGCAAGCATTTGTCAGTCCTGCCAAAAAACTGTAACATGTTACCTATGGCTAAGTAATACGGACTAACGGAACTCCATAACAAAGTGGCTTGTTTTTCGACCTCTTGTACACAACGCTCAGACAGTAGCTGTATGTGCTCATGTGGGCTCAAAAGGCGTCTTACTGTTACTGCACAACAAGCTGCGAGGTAACATGCGCAAAAGACATGAAGCGAAAAATGGTTGCATTGCTCAGGCTAACTTTGCAAAGAGTAGAGTATAGTATAATAATGAACCTAGGGACCATAATAACACTACTAGTGTCTGTCTACTGACTGTACTCTAGTACCCGATTTGGACTATTGAATGTGATTTATAATAATAATATGTATTAACTTTTTTTCAATCTTGCTAGTGAAAAAGAATAAATAGCGGGAGGTGTACAGGCATCTAAAAATGTGTCATGTTTTTTCTAGGCGTACTACCGACCACCAGTGCCGGTGGGGCCAGCGGCGATGGCGTTGCGGCTATTCCGGAGGGGGCAGGAGATGCAGCACCTGCAGGAGATACAGGGGGTGAGCCAGCAGCAGTGGCGGGCGGTGGTAAGTTATATTCATGACTTATTGACATTGCACTAGCTGGAAGGGTGTGTGGAGTGGACTTCACTCACTGTACTGTTGTTGAGACTTATTAGGTATGAAGTTGTAGTGAACATTATACAACGGTTAATAAAGAAGACACCCTTTACTTAGCATGAGCAATGCAGTAGCAATAGCATTACCAGCGTGACTTCATTAACCAATGGCCTCTTATATCTGACTCCAACTCAGCTGTGAAAGTTTTATGGAGGAGACTAAAAGTCAGATCAGATGACCTTGATGGATGTGTTGAACAAAAGGGAAAGAAGAGTGGAAGGAGGAAGGGCGGGCGAGATTTAATATGACGACTGGCAGAGAAGGGATACGTTGGAAGCATGGATAGGTGGCTGATAGGAATCAGATGCATGTGTTGTTGAAGGATGGGTGGGAGGTGAAAGAAGAATAGATGCCTGCCTGGGTGGAAGACACAGTATGGGTGGATACTGTGGATAGCAAGAATCATCAGCGGTGTTTGGGTGAAACTCAAAGCCAAGGCAAGCAACGGAGTGAGTGGACGCATGCGTTGTTGTTGGTGAAACAAAGTAACGTTTGTGGAGAGATTAAGAAGAATGATTGACATTTCCTTAGAATGGATGGATGCCTGTATGTATTCATCATAGGCAGCATAGGTGGAGACTGTCACGGGATGCACAGTTTTAGGGAATGTTAAAGAAACCGCGCCAGCGTACCAAAGCCGATGTGGGGAGGGGCAGGGTGGGGGTAGTAGTAAACAATGTATTACGCGGGCAAATACAGGTAACTTTACTGTAACATACAAATAAATAAAGTGAATTTCATTGTGCGCACTGCACCGCCAAATGCGATGCAGTGTGCGCAACAAAATTAGTTTCATTTATTTATATGTTTACTTACCTGTAATTGGCCGTAATCCATAGTTTACTACCCCCATCCTGCCCCTACCCACGTCACTGCCCGGCCAAACTCCCCGAGTCCCACCAACGACCGCTACTGACCTTATGTCGTTGTCCCATATAAAAGCAACGATCATTGGATCAGATATATAATCTGCCTTTTTGTAGTAGCCAAGGCACTGTGAAATTGAGCAATTGCCCTCCATGTAACAGAGAAGTATGGCCAGTGCCACCCGTAATAGAAAAATACGAGCTTCCCCACCTGCAAACAGTAGTAAATCAAACTAATGTGACTCTGCGTCATGACTCGTATGTTTGTCTTGGGTTCAAGCATAGATGACCGAGCTGGCAATGCCGGCTACAACCAGGTTATGTCATTTCGCTAAACTAGAGATAAGAAGAACACTGGTGTACTGTGTACTGGTTGGAGTCCATAGTGCTAGTATAATGCCTGAAACTCCCACAAATGTTAGAGGCCGAGGAAGTGGGAGGATAGATAGATTATTACCACAAATGTTATGTACTGTGCTTCTTGCTAGTGCTACTGTGCCATTATGTGTTGAATTAATTTTGTGTTACTGTTTAGGTAAGAGTACTGGTTACAACAATATTTTTTTCTTTCTTTTCCCAAGACAAACCATCGCGGAAGGAGTTGGCAGTCAGGGCCCGGCGCCGGAAACTAGAGGCCATATGCCGGGAGTACCGGCGGCTGGTGGCTCAGGCGGAGGAGGAGGAGGAGGCGGCAGCAGCTGCAGCCTCGTCCGATGCCCCGGGCCCCAGCCAGGCCCCAACTCCAGCGGTACGGCGCCGCGGTCTGATAGCCACCCGCCGCAATTCATTAGCAGCCAGCACTGCTGTCCCCCATTGTGGATGCCACTGCAGGGCATTCCGCAGGAAGATTCTCCTCCGGATGGCACGGCAAGAGGAGCAAATGGAGGAGCGGGTGAAAATCCTGGTGGACAAACACCTCAAAGCCCGCCGATTATAACATCGAGGACCCTGTTGCTTTGCCCCTTTTTATTCCTTGTTTTGGTGGGTGGGAATTGGGCGTTGGGGTTTCGGGACATTCTTTGGACTTTTTTCGTTTTGGACATTGGTTGGGGTTAGGGAGAGGGGTGGGTCAGGTGTGGGATAGTTTATTTTTGTTAGGGTAATAAATTATATTTATACTTAAACATACAATGTTAATGTTTTGTGGGGGTTACTGTTTTACGAATTAACGTCACATTGGTTTCCTTGCTGCTGCAGGGCCGCAGCCAGTGTTTGATTTAAATAATCTGCCGATGATGTATAACAAACAGATAGATGCGGTACCCCCGACTGAGTTATTTGTCCTACTAGTATTCTACCTCCCACCAAACTTATCTTACCTGTGATTGATGATGACTACGTTCGGCACAGCGATGGCTGCATGGTTTCCATAGAGAATGTAGAAGATGCCATGGTTGTGGTGGTAGTAGTAGAGTAGACACTGGCAGTAGCATTTGCTAAAAAAATAAAAAAAGAGACAGTCACTTGCCTGAGAAAAACTGTGGGAGGAGTAGTCGAACGAAGTAAAATACAGTACAGAAGACGACTGCCAAACAAACAATATTGCAGTTGCAACTGCTAAAGTCAAATTAAACATAATGGTGGCGGGGACAGCCTAGTACAAGAAGTTATAAACTGCAGTTGTGCTGTCGAGTGAGTCACTTAACTTAACACAATCGTAATTCGTAACCTTTACTGCTGTGTGGTAGGAGTTTGATGATTAATCCAATCAATGACGGCAATTAATTATGATGTACTACTATTAGCCAGTGACGGCTTGCACAATGCACATAGACTGAGCATGGGTGGCCAAGCAGAAGAAGCTCCTCGCCCTGCCTTGCAATTGAATTAGTGTTGCTTTCACCACATCTGCCCCAGCAAGCGTGTGATCAATTGGTGTACATTTTATGTAGTCACATCACACCTCAATATAAATCACAGCCCGGGGGAAGAGGGTTAGGGTTTGATGAATGGATGGGAAGGGGGGTTTGGGGAAAGGTCTGAAAATGAAAAACAGTACGCATGGACAACAAAAGCAAAGCGCAATCTTGGCAGACGACCATGATCTTATCCAAAAAATCAATAAAGGGAGAAAAGGGAAATGCATGCGTTAATGATGATGAAGATTAGATAACTTGATGGTTAATGAGTAGTACTTAATAACTCCTACTAGACAATTAGACAGTACAGGGCACCAGTATATTCTATGCAATTTGCCTTGCCTGTAATATGCCCTCAGAGACCCAAATTCCATGTTGTACTGGGCTTACTTGTAAAGATAGCAAAGACAATTAAAAAACATTTGTAGGGATCAATTAGCAAACAAACACACAACACACAGTCCTAATGATTGCAGAGAAAAAAGGATTCAAATTAATTAAAAGATGAATGATGAATGATACTAAAGTTACTGTATTATCATGCTAAAATTGTGGAGTTGAATCTCGTCCTTCCTCTTGGTCCTATCTTCCATGGACGCTCCGCACATCAATCTTGGTGGCCTTCCTGATGCCGATTGGTAAGGTAAATGTGAGTTGTGTCTCCCAGTATAGCAAGCACAGGGTAAAGGCCGGCCTGTAACGTCTAGATGGAAAAACAAAAGGGGTATTGAGAAATCAATGAATAAAAAAAACATCATTTACGGTGGAGTCCAAGAAGAGAAGAGAGAACACTTTCAGAGTGAGGCGGCTTGGATATATCGTGTAGATTCTGTTTACAGCATTAAGCTACAACAACAACAGGACAGAACAGGCCCACCACAGCACCAGCCCGTGACCCAACCTCCATTTACCTTAATTTTTGACATAGCCAGACAAAAGGCATACACAGCAACTTAGCATTTCCCTAATTAAGTGACAAAATCAATGCGCCGCTGTCAGTCATCACTACACTCGACTAGACCACTACATGGACATGTAGGTCTGCTGTGTTTACTACTTTCTTGTTGAATTGTTGTGTTTATGTTTACCTTATGCCACTTCATGAAATGCAGTTAGTCCTTGAATCATCTCCGATCCAACTGAATGACTGCGCGCGAAAAGATAGTATGGTCATCATCATGGTGTGGTACGTGTTGTCCAACTACAACTCAGTCTGTATTGACTCCGATTAAGTCCATATTCCATATTAAAAAATTGCAACAGATATTGGCCTGCACCTGCAGTAGTAGGAGTACAATTTGGTTATTAAACAACAAGAAGGGAAACATTGACTGTCACTGACTTACTTGAGTCACTTTGTAGATTAACTAGTAGAGTAGAGTTCTGCCTTCATGCACAACATCAACAACAAACAACAGCAATCGCTCAGAGTCTGCAAACATCCAATGCATTCCATCATTACCTGTCTTGCTCTTCTCTTTGGCTGTCAGATCATCAGATGCCTAGTTCTGACATTTTTTTTTTTTTTTTGCGGGGCAGTGGCCTTATCATTACTCCAGTCCACATTCATTTTGAGTGTTAGGCGCTGTTTCGGTTTTCATCTTATTCATCTGTGGCACTTCTTTGTCACAGTTTAAGTTGCTTCCCATGGTCAGCACTGTGATGATGGGCCGCGGCCTGTGTAGTGCTCATTGCTGGTCATTTGAGTTTGAACAAATGTCAGCAAGTTTCTTCGAAGAGTCTCTTCTCTTTCTCTGCCAAGTACCTTCTGTCCTGACAGTGAGGACCTTTGGATGCCTGCTGAGGCTGTAGCCTTCGGACACTGATGAGTTTCGGCTCGAAAACAAAACGGAGGATAGCTATAGTAGTCATGTTTCACTTCTAATGGAGGCAGGACTGGTAAAGGCAACATTTCTTGTACTAATGTCTGGCTTGATGGAAATGTACTTGTGCGAGACAGGAAGATGAAGCAGGACTCTGAAGAGTGGACAGTTAAATGCACAGACGTGCAACTCCAATAGGGAAATAAAAGAAGACGGTGGTGATGGTTTTGTTGTGATTTGATTTGAACCAGAAAGACAGATACACAGACACATAAAGGAAGGAAGAAAGCAACAATTTGAAAGCCTAGTTGTCAGGGAAGAGGAGCTCGTCCTCAAACTCTGGTGGTTCGGACAGAAGTAGGTCCTGTAACGCACTATTTACATCATCCAAGTCGCTCTGCTCTTCCTGCTGTGATTGACGTATTTTGTAATCCGGTGGTATAAAGTGCTGATTCATTTTGATCATGGTTAACCTCTCCACGCTTTGGGCCGAGAGACTGGTCCTTTTCGAAGTTACAATGGCACCAGCAGCACTGAAAACACGCTCAGAAGAGACACTTGCGACAGGGGAAGCGAGATACTTTATCGCCAGCCTGCTGAGCACTGTCCATTGGCTTCTTTTCCCATACCAATACACCAATGGGTTTCCATCCATGAAGACCTCTGTTGGGTCATCCAGATAGGCCTGGACCATCCGCTCAATGTTAAAGGGTGCTCGGATGTGCTCGGCCGGTTTTGCCTTTGCATCAGCACTGGACTTACCATACCCCTGCTGTAGAAACCAATCAGTTGCACATTGTGCTGTGGATGATCCTGTTCTTGATGTTATTGTTGGTGTAGGTGACTGCTGGGAGGCAAATGCACTGCCCTCAGGCTCCGAAGTAGAACTTGACTCTGGATGCCCTGTAGTACTGGTTATGGCCTGGGGTGGGGGCCTGTAATTAACAGCCGTTCGCTTTCGAAAATAGTTGCTTCCTTAGCTATCAAAGTTTTGTAGTTGGCAACATCCACTTCCGAAAAAGGAATTACTGCCTTGCTGTTCAGAAATACTTTGTACCGTGGATCCAAAATTGTGGCACTAATGTAATGTGGTTGTGACAAAATTTTATTTTTAATCCTTGTATTTTCCGATAAGCGAGCGGCTAAGGTCTCCGCCAAATGATATGCGTCTTGTTTGTCATCCACACCTGCGTACGTTTCAGACACATCCTTCAGCTGTTGCTCTAGCATGTGCAACAATGGGATAGCTTGGCCCATAGTACAGTCCTCCCTGCTGACTTCACGTGTGAAGATCTCAAAAGGAAGTAGCATCTCAGTCAGGCATTTAATGAGGTCCCATTGAGCCATCTCAACGGTCATGCCTCTCACAGTAGGTTCCCCTATTCTTTGCATGACATAAGCATTGAGTGGTATGTACAGTTCAAACAGACGATCAAGCATGTAATAAGTTGAGTTCCAACGTGTTGGCACCTCCTGGATGAGCGCTTTTACTGGCTGTTTATGCTCACGTTGAATGACCCTCAGCTGCTTCCGGGCTTTAAAAGAATGGCTGAAATGTGTGCATATTCTTCTGCAGGTGACCAGTAAGTTGCTGACTTTTGATTCATTTTTTAAAAAGTCTTGAACAACAATGTTAATGCAGTGTGCCAAACACGGGACCCTGAAATAGCCACCATTGCGCATGGCCAAAACTACATTACTGCCGTTGTCCGTGGCAACAAAACCAATCGTAAGCCCTCTTGGGCGCAGCCACTCAAAGACCTTGGTGTTAAACTCTTCCAAAATGTTTGCAGCAGTATGAGATTTCTGCATGGCAAACATGGCTACAGTTGCATGTTTGCGAGTGGCATGAAAAATCTCTGCAGTATCAACACCAGCAGATAGCTGTTCTCTAACACCCACAAAACTGATCCAGTGTGCAGTGATGCACATGTAATCTGTGGCTTGGCAACTGGTCCACATGTCTGTAGTCAGGTGGATACTGTGAACAGCACTCTGCTTCAAGGCCTTTCCTAGCAATTCCAGCACGTCGTGATGTAGTGCTGGAACTGCAACTCTGGCAAAATAGTAGCGGCTGGGAACATGCCATTTTGGGCAGATGGTTGACACAAATTCCACAAAACCCAACCCTTCAACAAAAGAAAAAGGGAGAAGGTCCAGTGCTAACATTTTAGCCAGCTTCGCATTGTACAAACGTGCTATTGGGTGGTTGCGTTCGTACTGCCCCTCACCCCCAAACATGCTGATAATGGTAGGCTGCATGGTTTTCCTTTCTCTTAGGCTCAACGCACTTTTTGGTAGTGCGGACCTGGTACTTCTTGGTGTCTCCGGCTGACTCTTACTCTTGTGCCACTGAGATGTTGCTGAAGATGTGTGCAACGTTAAGACTGCACTGCTGGGGTCAGGGACACCTTGTGTACCACTACCAGAGAGAATGTCTCCCTGTCCTTCCTCTTCCACCGTGATCGGATCTTCTTCTTCTACTCCTTTATCCCCACCAACACCAATGGTTGCAGTTTTTTTTCTGTCGCGAAGGTGGTCCTCCCAGCTGATCAAGTGGTGTTTTTTCAGATGGGTCATTTGGCCTCCTGTACCATAGTTTGTACCAAGCTTACCACGACTAACAGAGGTATTACAAATGGAGCATATAGCAATGTTCTCCTCCTTTTCGCTAACCGTAAAGAAGTCCCAAACTGGGGAGCTTAACTTTGGCCTCCTGCTGGAGGTGCCACTTCCAATGCCGGATGATCTGTAGGGTGTGTGTTGAATTTGACTCTGTGCTGCTGTACCACTACCTACTCCTACAGAGGTGGTGGTTGTGCTGGATGTAGGTCGCTGCCGGGCCTTTGCTAATGCAAATATGGAAGCTGTAGGTCGTGTTGGTGTTACCTGTGGAGGTGTGCGTGCTACATCCCTCGCAGCGATTTTGGATAGAGTAAGAATGTTGGTCTCCATCTCCTCGGGGCCGGGAGTGATGTTCGTGATGACTGGCTCGTCGTCATCATCATCATCATCTTGCTGTTCTACATCGACCTCCATAAGTGTAAGGCTTTTTGGAACCTTCCTTTTCCCTAGCTTGGTCTTGGAACGTGGCTCCCTCTCAGACTCAGTTTGTGGCTTCCAAGTGGCATCTAGATCATCAGAAGGGGGCTTGGCGAAGAACTCGATGGACTACCCCTCCTTTTCCTTGCTGGGGATTTGGAAGACAATGGATCTTCTGAATGAGTGGCTTCTTCTTCTACCTCTGCATGAGGCTCAATTTCCTGAACTGCCCCTACTTCAGGAGGAACAACAACTACTATTGCGGGCGGTGGTTGCAGCTGTTGTTGTTGACCACTTATCTGCTGTGTTTCCTCCTGCGTTGATTGGGTACTACTTTGAGATAGCGATAAGTTTATCTCCGGCTCAGCATCACTGCTTTCCACCATTAGGCTGGCTACCTCTTCCCCACTCATGTGCTTGGGCCTGGGTTGGTGGGTTGGGTCCACTGATGCGGAGGTGCTGCCCCCAGCTTGCCCCCGGACACCGCTGCTGCAGGCGCAATTTTTTTCTTCCCAAAAAAGGTATTGGCCGGCACACCAGACTTCAGTGTCACTTGCTTCTTCTGTTCCTTCTTCTTCTCAATAGCAACTTTCTTGGTACTGGAGGACCTGGTACCTGCTTTCTTTGGGCCCATCTTCTTCAGATGTCAGCAGCACTCAGTTGCAGAGATGTCTGGTCAGGTCACACGTCACGTTGTGTGTACAGCAGCAGGATGTCTGTCTGGAAGTGCAACAGGCAATGATGAGAGACACACCTCCTCCTCAGTCTTTGTGCACCTAAAAGCAAAAAAGCCAGAACATCAGTCAAACATAGCACAAATCAAACAAATAGAATATAGAACTTAGTGTGTGGTGGCCTCAATTATTAAATTTCAGAAACTCTGTCAACAACAACACACAGTGTAGCCATTTATGAGACGTTGACAACAAGGCCAGGGCTTTCCTGGCTACTGTACACTCTGGAAGAATAAGAATAGTAAAGAACAAAAACTAAAATGTACTGGAGCATGTTTGGCCTAAATTTGTGCATCACGTGGGATGTATTATATAGCAGCATCAGGGAGCTGCAGCTGGCAATGGGGATGGATTTGGAAGCAGTAAGACAAGAGGAAAAATGGAAAGACACGCAGGCCTATGTGGCAAAAACAGCACACTAATAACTACCACAACAAAATGGCCCCCAGAAACATGGTGACTCACAGGCACAAGGCACGGCAAACAATGAACTCAAGCAGGCCTATATATGGGCAGACAAAGGATGCCTTATAAAACACACACAGCTTTAATGCAAAAACTAAAATCCACATGGCTAAAAACACTTTGGAAAGTTAGACAACCACTACAACAACACAATTATAATTACACAGTACACACGCAAAAAAGGCATTTATTTAACACACCAAATAAGTGAAATAGTCAGACCCTCCAAAAAAACCCATATTTCGCAATTCAATTGAATCAATTCAATGCCATCCATGGCCTAAATGATGCCAAAATTCCACAGACTACACAGAAACAGTTTTATGCACCCATGGTGACTACCTCTGGGCCTACTGGCATACTGGGCCGCAAGCTTGGAGGCCTATGGCAAAAGCACAGTGGCTGGTTTAACAAAATGGCCGCCGCCCACATGGCCAGGCCACCAAAAATAACAAAAAAGTGAAGACAAAGGACAGGACCAGGCAGTTGGAGACTCTGGGCAACTTGCTACCTCTTGGAAAAAATTGTAAAACAAAAAAAAAATGACTCCTTGCTCACCAAACTACATCTAAATGACAACCTGAGCAGTTTTTTGTGCAAAATGAACTAAATAAACATTTTCGAGAAGGTTTAATGATGCTCGAGAGATATTGTTCGCCAGATTGTAAATTCTGCGTGTTCAACATCGCGATCGTCACAAAATGTCGTTATCGCGCGCGAAAACGTACATTGAGCGCGAAGAAGATAAAAAGTGTAAGTCCGCGTTGTCGCGCAGTGCGGACTTGCCCAAAGTCCGCGAGCTGAACGCCCAGGGTTACTTACTGGCTGAAAAGGCCTATTTATTTAACAAACACCCAAAAAATAAAATACGCCCCAAAAGCCACATTTTGCAAATCAATCCAATGCCATCCATGGCCTAAATTATGTTACAATTCAACAGACAACACAGAAACAGTTTTTATGCACCCATGAGGATGACTACCTCCGGGCCTACTGGCACACTAGGCCGCAAGCTTGGAGGCCTATGGCAAAAGCACAGTGGCTGTTCACACAAAATGGCCGCCAACACATGGCCAGGCCACCCAGAACAACAAGAAAAGGAACACAAGACAGACAATGCAGGCCTATGGCAAAAGCACAATGCCTGGCTTTACAAAATGGCCGCCACCCACATGGCCCGGCCACCCAAAATAACAAAAAGTGAAGACAAAGGACAGGACCAGGCAGTTGGAGACTCTGAGAAACTTGCTACCTCTTGGAAAAAATTGTAAAACAAAAAAAAAATGACTCCTTGATTAGCAAACTACATCTAAATGACAACCTGAGGAGTTTTTGTGCAAAATGAACTAAATCAACATTTTCGAGAAGGTTTAATGATGCTCGAGAGATATTGTTCGCCAGATTGTAAATTCTGCGTGTTCGGCATCGCGATCGTCACAAATTGTCGTTATCGCGCGCGCAAAACGTACATTGAGCGCGCGAAGAAGATAAAAAGTATAAGTCCGCGTTGTCGCGCAGTGCGGACTTGCCCAAAGTCCGCGAGCTGAACGCCCAGGGTTACCTACTGGCTAAAAAGGCCTATTTATTTAACAAACACCCAAAAAAATAAAATACGCCCCAAAAGCCACATTTTGCAAATCAATCCAATGCCATCCATGGCCTAAATTATGTTACAATTCAACAGACAACACAGAAACAGTTTTTATGCACCCATGAGGATGACTACCGCCGGGCCTACTGGCACACTAGGCCGCAAGCTTTGAGGCCTATGGCAAAAGCACAGTGGCTGTTCACACAAAATGGCCGCCAACACATGGACAGGCCACCCAGAACAACAAGAAAAGGAACACAAGACAGACAATGCAGGCCTATGGCAAAAGCACAATGCCTGGCTTTACAAAATGGCCGCCACCCACATGGCCAGGCCACCCAAAATAACAAAAAGTGAAAACAAAGGACAGGACCAGGCAGTTGGAGACTCTGGGAAACTTGCTACCTCTTGGAAAAAATTGTAAAACAAAAAAAATGACTCCTTGATCACCAAACTACATCTAAATGACAACCTGAGGAGTTTTTTGTGCAAAATGAACTAAATCAACATTTTCGAGAAGGTTTAATGATGCTCGAGAGATATTGTTCGCCAGATTGTAAATTCTGCGTGTTCGGCATCGCGATCGTCACAAATTGTCGTTATCGCGCGCGAAAACGTACATTGAGCGCGCGAAGAAGATAAAAAGTGTAAGTCCGCGTTGTCGCGCAGTGCGGACTTGCCCAAAGTCCGCGAGCTGAACGCCCAGGGTTACCTACTGCTGAAAAGGCCTATTTATTTAACAAACACCCAAAAAAATAAAATACGCCCCAAAAACCACTTTTACCAATTCAAAACAATGCCATCCATGGATGCCCGGCCTACATGATGTTTAAACTTTAAATTCAACAGACACCACAGAAACATGCACCCATGGGTACCTCTGGCTCTAGTCTGGGCCTACTGGCTGAAATTCCAATCAAAGAAAAACAACTAGGCCCCTGCCGAAACTACAGGCCACAACAATACATTTTAAAAATATGGAAATCCCCCAAAAAATGTAGGTACAAACAAGCCCCAATCAAACAAACAAGTACACCAATTCTCCAACTTACTTGTAAAATCTCAAATCCAAGAGTCCTCAAATCCAATCCAATGATATGATGCAGCAGACAAACACAAAAAGTGATCCTTCCAGCTCCAAATCCAAATGAAAGTGAACAGCACATGGACAAAACACTGGGAGGAGCCTGCTGGACAGGAACAGGAAGTTTGAGAATCAGGGGCACTTCCTTCCTCTTGGAAAAAAAGAAAAAGGACTCCTTGCTCACCAAACTACATCTCTAAATGACAACCTGAGGAGTTTTTTGTGCAAAATGAACTAATTCATCATTTTCGAGAAGGTTTTATGATGCTCGAGATATATTCTTCGCCAGATTGTAGTTTCTTCGTGTTCGGGATCGCGATCTTACCAACACTGCCGCCGGAAGTCAGATCGCGCGTCGGAATGACGTGTTCGCGTTCGCACACTCTCGCGGGATCGTGCGGCCGGATTCCAAATCTCGTGGCGCCCGCGAACGGATAGGAAGTCGCGTCGGCAAACGCAGAATCACGGTAGGTCGATACCGCGCGCGCGAGAACGTATATTGAGCGCGCGAAGAAGAAAAACAGCTACGCTACGCCGCAAATTGCGTAGTGCACGGTAACTTCGCGTTCTACGCGAATCGCAAAGTTACCGCAACTTCGCAAGCTCCGCGAGCGTAGCGTAGTTCACCGCCCAGGCTTAATAGTATCATTACTGATATAAATTTCAACATCTAAAAATTCCACACTTTGGTCACTGATTTGTGCTGTAAATTGTAAATTAGAGTTATTGACATTGATTGAATTAACAAAACTCTCGGCTGATTCCAGAGTGCCATGCCAGATTACACAGATGTCATCTATGAAGCGCCACCATTGAATAACGTGCGCATCAAACAGCTGTTTGTGAGTGTGCCTGAGGACATGCTCCTCCCACCAGCCAACATGTAAACATGCATAGCTTGGAGAGAAGCATGCCCCCATGGCCACCCCGCGCACCTGGTGATACACTTCCTTATTGAATAGAAAAAAATTATTGAGCAAACACAATTCTATCATTTGCAATATCATTGCATTGTGTTGGTAACACTGTATATCTCTGGAAAAACCATAGGTTTCAGGGACGTTATAGTTAGAAATTAGCATTTAAAAAACCTTAGAAATTCACTGAAAAAACCACAGGTTTCAGGGAGGTTATAGTTAGTTGGACATTTCACTCGTACAAAACCATAGAAATTCCCCCGTTATAGTTAGATCAGCTAACTATAACTCGCGCCCCCGCAATGCACTGCTGATGACGTCACATATTACATCATTCATGACATGGTCAGTGACATCACTGATGACCTCTCAAATGACATCACTGATGACATCATCCACGTGAAAATCTGATGCACCTCCTCACACTCTAATATAACCTTTGATACACCCACTGTAAAATACAGACTACCATTTTCGAAACCATCGACACACCAATACCAGTTACTACATGCGCACTCACTGATTCCTAGGTCTACACACACATCCACTCATTCACCCATACAATCACTTATACATGCAGTCACTCATATGCACTCATACACCTATACAGACACTCACATACCGCCACTCATCCATGGAATTACTCACACACCTAGTCAAATAATCAATAACACTCTCATTTACTCACCTATACAGATACTAACGCATACTTACTCTCTTATATAATCACTGATACAAGTACACACTCATCCATACAGCCACTCTCACAAACACTGACTCTCACGTATAGTCATTTATACTCCAACTCTCACATACACTGCCTTTTCCCTATGTAGTTACTTGGACATGTACCACTGAGACATCCATTCACTCACCAACACACCCATACACACACTCACCTGCCCATACAGCTGTTTCCACATGCACTCTTGAACCCATACACCCAGTGAATCAACCACTCACACATCTATGCACAGAGTCACACACCTCCCACCCACCCACACACACACTCAGTCTCCCATACAAATTCTCAAGCAACCAATCAATAACCGATATACACACTCATGTAGCTACTCACCAACACATGCATTCAGTAAGACACATTTAATCACTCACTTATACAGTCAGTCACGCACCTACTAAATCAACCATCCAGACACTTATACACCCACTCATTCTTCAATACACCTTGGCATATATATAAAACATATTTAAACTTTACAGAAACACACAGTCACGTGGATGATGTCATCAGTGATGTCATCAGTGATGTCATTTGAGATGTCATCAGTGATGTCACTGACCATGTCATGAATGATGTAATATGTGACGTCATCAGCAGTGCATTGCGGGGGCGCGAGTTATAGTTAGCTGAACTAACTATAACGGGGGAATTTCTATGGTTTTGTACGAGTGAAATGTCCAACTAACTATAACCCACAAGATGATGGACGGAATGCTGCACATTGGCAAACATTCACCCCCAGTCACAGATCTGGGTTTAATCCATCGTTATTTTGCTTCACCACGCCACCCCAGTTCAGACATAGCCATATGCAAATCAGTCTTGACCCTGTGCCTCATGGGAACAGTCCAGACCGAACTGCCAAGCCATGTCTTCCCTGGACCGGAATCAAGCATCCTAGGACCGGTTTCAGGCTATCAGCCTTCATCAGCCAGGATAGCTTGACTCCAGTGGCGTAGTGAGCACGGGACCCACGTCTGGGCATACCCTTCCCACTTAGGGCGAATTGCAAAACACACAAGATGATGGACGGAATGCTGCACATTGGCAAACGTTCACCCCCAGTCACAGATCTGGGTTTAATCCATCGTTATTTTGCTTCACCACGCCACCCCAGTTCAGACATAGCCATATGCAAATCAGTCTTGATCCTGTGCCTCATGGGAACAGTCCAGACCGAACTGCCAAGCCATGTCTTCCCTGGACCGGAATCAAGCATCCTAGGACCGGTTTCAGGCTATCAGCCTTCATCAGCCAGGATAGCTTGACTCTAGTGGCGTAGTGAGCACGGGACCCACGTCTGGGCATACCCTTCCCACTTAGGGCGAATTGCAAAACACACAAGATGATGGACGGAATGCTGCACATTGGCAAACATTCACCCCCAGTCACAGATCTGGGTTTAATCCATCGTTATTTTGCTTCACCACGCCACCCCAGTTCAGACATATCCATATGCAAATCAGTCTTGACCCTGTGCCTCATGGGAACAGTCCAGACCGAACTGCCAAGCCATGTCTTCCCTGGACCGGAATCAAGTATCCTAGGACCGGTTTCAGGCTATCAGCCTTCATCAGCCAGGATAGCTTGACTCCAGTGGCGAGTGAGCACGGGACCCACGTCTGGGCATACCCTTCCCACTTAGGGCGAATTGCAAAACACACAAGATGATGGACGGAATGCTGCACATTGGCAAACATTCACCCCCAGTCACAGATCTGGGTTTAATCCATCGTTATTTTGCTTCACCACGCCACCCCAGTTCAGACATAGCCATATGCAAATCAGTCTTGACCCTGTGCCTCATGGGAACAGTCCAGACCGAACTGCCAAGCCATGTCTTCCCTGGACCGGAATCAAGCATCCTAGGACCGGTTTCAGGCTATCAGCCTTCATCAGCCAGGATAGCTTGACTCCAGTGGCGTAGTGAGCCCGGGACCCATGTCTGGGCATACCCTTCCCACTTAGGGCGAATTGCAAAACACACAAGATGATGGATGGAATGCTGCACATTGGCAAACATTCACCCCCAGTCACAGATCTGGGTTTAATCCATCGTTATTTTGCTTCACCACGCCACCCCAGTTCAGACATCGCCATATGCAAATCAGTCTTGACCCTGTGCCTCATGGGAACAGTCCAGACCGAACTGCCAAGCCATGTCTTCCCTGGACCGGAATCAAGCATCCTAGGACCGGTTTCAGGCTATCAGCCTTCATCAGCCAGGATAGCTTGACTCCAGTGGCGTAGTGAGCACGGGACCCACGTCTGGGCATACCCTTCCCACTTAGGGCGAATTGCAAAACACACAAGATGATGGACGGAATGCTGCACATTGGCAAACATTCACCCCCAGTCACAGATCTGGGTTTAATCCATCGTTATTTTGCTTCACCACGCCACCCCAGTTCAGACATAGCCATATGCAAATCAGTCTTGACCCTGTGCCTCATGGGAACAGTCCAGACCGAACTGCCAAGCCATGTCTTCCCTGGACCGGAATCAAGCATCCTAGGACCGGTTTCAGGCTATCAGCCTTCATCAGCCAGGATAGCTTGACTCCAGTGGCGTAGTGAGCACGGGACCCACGTCTGGGCATACCCTTCCCACTTAGGGCGAATTGCAAAACACACAAGATGATGGACGGAATGCTGCACATTGGCAAACATTCACCCCCAGTCACAGATCTGGGTTTAATCCATCGTTATTTTGCTTCACCATGCCATGAGGCACAGGGTCAAGACTGATTTGCATATGGCTGGGTTCAAACTGGAATGGCATGGTGAGCAAAAAACGATGGATTTAGGCCCAGATCTCTGTACTGGGGTGAATGTATGACATTGTTCTGCATTCTGTCCATCAACTGTTGTTTTTGCATTTGTCACCCGAGTGGGACGGGTATGCCCAGACGTGGGTCCCGTGCTCTCCATGCCACTGGAATCAAGCTATCCTGGCTGAAGAGGGTGAAACCCCGAAACCGGTCCTAGGATGCTTGTTTCCAGTCCAGGGAGAACCTGGCTTGGCAGTTCGGGCTGGACTGTTCCCATGAGGCACAGGGTCAAGACTGATTTGCATATG
Organism: Calotriton arnoldi; assembly: GCA_963921515.1. Taxonomy (NCBI): domain Eukaryota; kingdom Metazoa; phylum Chordata; class Amphibia; order Caudata; family Salamandridae; genus Calotriton; species Calotriton arnoldi. Next base: position 409,169 of record CAWUFW010004739.1, on the reverse strand, counting down.
GCTGGGTTCAAACTGGAATGGCATGGTTAGCAAAAAAACGATGGATTTAGGCCCAGATCTCTGTACTGGGGTGAATGTATGACATTGTTCTGCATTCTGTCCATCAACTGTTGTTTTTGCAACTAACTATAACCTCCCTGAAACCTGTGGATTTTTCAGTGAATTTCTAAGGTTTTTTAAATGCTAATTTCTAACTATAACGTCCCTGAAACCTATGGTTTTTTCAGTGAATTTCAAAGGTTTTTTAAAATGCTAATTTCTAACTATAACGTCCCTGAAACCTATGGTTTTTTCAGTGAATTTCAAAGGTTTTTTAAATGCTAATTTCTAACTATGCCTACAAAGGTTGGACATGTGAAGAAAGAGGAAGAAAAGCGCACAAAGAAGCAAGACAAATGCAGAAAGAGGCAACAGAAGTCCAGAAAGACGAAGAAAAGTGCAAGAAGAAGCAAGAGTTGTGCAGAAAGAACCAACAGAGGAGCAGAAAGTCCTCCTGTGCCCCCAACTTTTTGCTGACGGGTACTGGTGGTAACTGACTCTGACTAACCGGCCCTAGAGCCAGTGCTATGCTAAAAGACACTTAGAATACAGTGAAAACACCTACATACACTAGGGAACACTATGCGTTGGGGTACCCCTGTGATTAGCATGACCTCCTCTGTATTTGCCATGAGTTAGTGCCTGGGTCATTGGATGAGTACATGGGTACTGACTGGATGATTAGAGTACTGCAAGGAGAGTAGATGGTGAATTTATAAACACTTGTGTTTTGGCGGAGTGATTGGATAAGGACATGGAACTGGTTGGGTGATTGGAGGAGTGCATGGGTAGTGACAAGGAGATGGCTGGACTGCATCAGTAGTCCTCAGGGGATTGTAGCAGTGCATGTGTTAGTGCCTGCGTCATTGCATGAGTACATGGGTAGTGACTGGATGATTAGAGTACTGCAAGGAGAGTGCATGGTGCATTTATAAGTGCTTGTGTTTTGGCGGAGTGTTTGGATAAGTACATGGTGCTCGCCGGGTGATTGGAGGAGAGCATGGGTAGTGACAGGGCGATGGCTGGACTGCATCAGTAGTGCTCAGGGTATTGTAGCAGTGCATGAGTTAGTGCGTGGGTCATTGCATGAGTGCATGGGTACTGACTGGATGATTAGAGTAATGCAAGGAGAGTGCACAGTGAATTTATAAGTGCTTCGGTTTTGACGGAGTGATTGGATAAGTACATGGTGCTCGCTGGGTGATCGGAGGAGTGCATGGGTAGTGACAGGGCGATGGCTGGACTGCATCAGTAGTGCTCAGAGTATTGTAGCAGTGCATGAGTTAGTGCATGGGTCATTGCATGAGTGCATGGGTACTGACTGGATGATTAGAGTACTGCAAGGAGAGTGCATGGTGAATTTATAAGTGTTTGTGTTTTGGCAGAGTGATTGGATAAGTACATGGTGCTTGCTGGGTGATCGGAGCAGTGCATGGGTAGTGACAGGGCGATGGCTGGACTGCATCAGTAGTGCTCAGGGTATTGTAGCAGTGCATGAGTTAGTGTATGGGTCATTGCATGAGTGCATGGGTACTGACTGGATGATTAGAGTAATGCAAGGAGAGTGCATGGTGAATTTATAAGTGCTTGGGTTTTGGCGGAGTGACTGGATAAGTACATGGTGGTCGCTGGGTGATAGGAGGAGTGCATGGGTAGTGACAAGGAGATGGCTGGACTGCATCAGTAGTCCTCAGGGGATTGTAGCAGTGCATGTGTTAGTGCCTGCGTCATTGCATGAGTACATGGGTAGTGACTGGATGATTAGAGTACTGCACGGAGAGTGCATGGTGAATTTATAAGTGCTTGTGTTTTGGCGGAGTGATTGGATAAGTACATGGTGCTCGCTGGGTGATCGGAGGAGTGCATGGGTAGTGACAGGGCGATGGCTGGACTGCATCAATAGTGCTCAGAGTATTGTAGCAGTGCATGGATCATTGCATGAGTGCATGGGTACTGACTGGATGATTAGAGTACTGCAAGGAGAGTGCATGTTGAATCTATAAGTGCTTGGGTTTTGGCAGAGTGATTGGATAAGTACATGGTGCTCGCTGGGTGATTGGAGGAGTGCATCGGTAGTGACAGGGCGATGGCTGGACTGCATCAGTAGTGCTCAGGGTATTGTAGCAGTGCATGAGTTAGTGTGTGGGTCATTGCATTAGTGCATGGGTACTGACTGGATGATTAGAGTAATGCAAGGAGTGCACGGTGAATTTATAAGTGCTTCGGTTTTGGCGGAGTGATTGGATAAGTACATGGTGCTCGCTGGGTGATCGGAGGAGTGCATGGGTAGTGACAGGGCGATGGCTGGACTGCATCAGTAGTGCTCAGAGTATTGTAGCAGTGCATGAGTTAGTGCATGGGTCATTGCATGAGTGCATGGGTACTGACTGGATGATTAGAGTACTGCAAGGAGAGTGCATGGTGAATCTATAAGTGCTTGGGTTTTGGCGGAGTGATTGGATAAGTACATGGTGCTGGCTGGGTGATTGGAGGAGTGCATGGGTAGTGACAAAGAGATGGCTGGGCTGCATCAGTAGTGCTCAGGGGATTGTAGCAGTGCATGTGTTAATGCTTGGGTCATTGCATGAGTACATGGGTAGTGACTGGATAATTAGAGTACTGCAAGGAGTGTGCATGGTGAATTTATAAGTGCTTGTGTTTTGGCGGAGTGATTGGATAAGTACATGGTGCTCGCTGGGTGATTGGAGGAGTGCATGGGTAGTGACAGGGCGATGGCTGGACTGCATCAGTAGTGCTCAGGGTATTGTAGCAGTGCATGAGTTAGTGCATGGGTCATTGCATGAGTGCATGGGTACTGACTGGATGATTAGAGTAATGCAAGGAGAGTGCACGGTGAATTTATAAGTGCTTGGGTTTTGGCAGAGTGATTGGATAAGTACATGGTGCTCGCTGGGTGATTGGAGGAGTGCATGGGTAGTGACAGGGCAATGGCTGGACTGCATCAGTAGTGCTCAGGGTATTGTACCAGTGCATGAGTTAGTGCATGGGTCATTGCATGAGTGCATGGGTACTGACTGGATGATTAGAGTAATGCAAGGAGAGTGCACGGTGAATTTATAAGTGCTTGGGTTTTGGCGGAGTGATTGGATAAGTACACACATGTCACATCAGGCCCGCCCTCCCTCCACCACTGTGCAAACGCGCCCCTGGCGGGTTTTAAGTTAGGGGATTAATTCCCCTTGAATCCTGAGGGTCCCTGGAGCCAACTAGCCCACCAGGTACCTCCAGTAAGCGCCACAGAACTGCGTTGCAGAGAGGTGGTCCAAGGCCACTCCCTTTTACACCTCTCTGCAACGCAGCTCTGTGGCGCTTACTGGAGGTACCTAGTGGGCTAGTTGGACCCAAGGGACCCTCAGGATTCAAGGGGACTTAATCCCCCAACTTACAACGCGCCAGAGGGCCTGTTTGCACAGTGGTGAAGGGAGCGGGTGGGGCCTGATGTGACAAGTGTGCAAACGAGCCCCATGGCACCTTTTAAGTTGGGAGATTTAGTCCCCTTGAATCCTGAGGGTCCCTAAGGCCCAACTAGCCCACCAGGTACCTCCAGTAAGCACCACAGAGCTGCGTTGCAGAGAGGTCGTCCGAGACCACGCCCCTTTTTACACCTCTCTGCAACGCAACTCTGTTGCACTTACTGAAGGTACCTGGTGGGCTAGTTGGCCCCCAGGGACCCTCAGGATACAAGGGGACTTAATCCCCCAACTTAAAACGCACCACTTAGCGCGTTTGCACACTTGTCAGATCAGGCCCCGCCCCCTCCCTTCACCACTGTGCAAACACGCCCCGTGGCACGTTTTAAGTTGGGGGATTAAGTCCCCTTGAATCCTGAGGGTCCCTGGAGTCCAACTAGCCCACCAGGTACCTCCAGTAAGCGCCACAGAGCTGCGTTGCAGAGAGGTGTAAAAAGGGGCGTGGCCTGGACCACCTCTCTGCAAGGCAGGCCTGTGGCGCTTACTGGAGGTACCTGGTGGGCTAGTTGGCCCCCAAGGTCCCTCAGGATTCAAGGGGAATTAATCCCCAACTTAAAACGCGCCACAGGGCGTGTTTGCACACATGTCACCTGAGGCCCCGCCCTCCCTTCACCACTGTGCAAACGCGCCTCGTGGCGCGTTTAAGTTGGGAGATTAGGTCACCTTGAATCCTGAGGGTCCTGGGGCCCAACTAGCCCACCAGGTACTTCCAGTAAGCGCCACAGGCCTGCATTGCAGAGAGGTGGTCCGAGGCCACGCCCCATTTTACACCTCTCTGCAACGCAGCTCTGTGGCGCTTACTGGAGGTACCTGTGGGCTAGTTGGACCCCAGGGACCCTCAGGATTCAAGGGGACTTAATCCCCCAACTTAAAACACGCCACAGGGCGTGTTTGCACACATGTCACCTCAGGCCCCGCCCCTCCCTTCACCACGTGCAAACGCGCCCCATGGCGCGTTTTAAGTTGGGGGATTAAGTCCCCTTGAATCCTGAGGGTCCCTGGGGTCCAACTAGCCCACCAGGTACCTCCAGTAAGCTCCACAGAGCTGCGTTGCAGAGAGGTGTAAAAAGGGGTGTGGCCTGGACCACCTCTCTGCAAGGCAGGCCTGTGGCGCTTACTGGAGGTACCTGGTGGGCTAATTGGCCCCCAGGGACCCCCAGTATTGAAGGAGAATTCATTTCCCAACTTAAAACGCGCCACAGGGCGCGTTTGCAGAGTGTTGCTGGGAGGGGGCGTGGCCTCCGGCACGATCGCGGTCTATTTGTTTTTTGGTTTTTTTAGAAGTGGAGCTGTGTGGCCCCTCTTCTTATCCCTTATTTTGGGCCCTGGGGACCCCATCCCCCAGGGCCTGACCCCTTTTTAAAAAAAAAAAAAAATGAACGGGAAGGGGGCCGCGTGGGCTCCCCTCCCGTGGCCTATTCCGGCCCCGGGGACCCCATCCCCCGGGGCATGGCCAAATATATATTTTTTTTGTGGAGGGGGGCTGCGTGGCCCCCCTCCTGAGGCCTCTACTGGCCCCGAGGACCCCATCCCCCGGGCCGGCCTTTATTTTTTTTTTATTTAATTATTTAATTTTGGGGAGGGGGGCCGCGTGGCCCCCCTCCCGGGCCACTACTAGCCCCGGGGACTCCATCCCCCAGAGCTGGCCCTCTCCGTTGGGGACCGTGTGGTGTTCCCCAATGCCCCCAAGGTCCCGCCGGCTCCCCGCGTCCTGCGGGAGCCGGCATTGCTTTTCCACATGGGGAGCTGCTGACATGCAGCTCCCCATTTGGAAAAGCAATCTGCTTTGCTTCATTGCAAGAGCAGGTTTCCCTGCTCTCGCTTCAATGAAGCAAAGCAAGTTTGCAATGACAGGGCGGGAGCCGCGAGGCTCCCGCCCTGTCATTGCAAACAGCAGTGTCCCGGGGGTGGGCACCCCGGGACACTGCAGGAGCCGGCCCTGTGGGGTGGCGGTCCCCAGGGCCATCACTGGCTCCAGGAGGGGGGCCGCGCGGCCCCCCTCCCTTTACATGCACAGCCCCCGGGAGGTGGTGGTCCCGGGGGCTCGGGGGTCCATAACGTGACCCCCAAATTTACATTTTTAGTGCCCCGGGGAGGTGGCGGTCCCCGTGGCGTGTGGGGGCCCAAGCCCCCACACAGGTTTTTTTTTTACAGTAGCCCGGGGGGTGCCCCTGCAAATATTATTAATGAGAGCCCCGGGGGGTGGCGGTCCCCAGGGCTTGGGGGGGCCTTATAGCTCCCCCAAACTTTAATAAAACAAGCCCCGGGGGTGGCGGTCCCCGGGGCAGTGTGGGGGGATTGGGCCCCCCCCCCACACATTTTGTTACTGCCCCCGGGACTTGGCCCACCCGGGGGTTTTTTGAATACAAAGCGCGGGAGCCCACGCTTCGTTTTTTTTAAATTTTCGGCCGAACTTCACGCTGATTGCGCGAATCTCGCAGATTTTATTTTAAAAAATGATTTATTTTTTTTTAAATAATTTTTTTTGGGCCCTGGGGTCCTTGTGGGACAATTCATTGAAAGTAAAAACGGACACTAATCAAAATGCTCCTGTTTTCTATGTACATCATTACGCCATTTTGGCATGGTTAATGACGAATACAATGTAAGTAAAATAGCCAAATGGCTGTGCTTTCAAGAAACAACTCTGCAACAATGGTTGGTGAATAGTTAATAGGATTCATCTCCCTGAATAAAGCCCTATGTGGGCACATGATATAAACAATATAAGTTGATTACTCAACTCAACCTAAAATGGGCACTTAATACCATGATAAATATTTCGTGCAGTGTTTCAACAACAAAAATTCAGCCCAGTATGGGCAAATAAATCTTACAATGTAATTGCTCCGCTTCGTTCTGCTCTGTATGGGCAATCAACCACATATGCCAATTTCATATGCAATGAAAATTAGAAAATTAGAAAAACCAGGAGAACAAGAGTGAACTAATAATGAGGAGGAGAAGAAAAGAAGAGAAAGGGGAGGGGGAAGAAGAAAAGAAAAGACAACATGGCTCAAAACTCATTTTTGCTTAAAACTCATTTTTGTAGTAAATCCATTATTCCTACATTGCATAACAGTGTTCTAACTAACACATATTCGTTGCAAGTATATTTCTCAGAAATCAAAATCAGAAACCAGAACCCCAGGGCCATCACTGGCTCCAGGAGGGGGGCCGCGCGGCCTCCCTCCCTTTACATGCACAGCCCCCGGGAGGTGGTGGTCCCGGGGGCTCGGGGGTCCATAACGTGACCCCCAAATTTACATTTTTAGTGCCCCGGGGAGGTGGCGGTCCCCGTGGCGTGTGGGGGGGCTCAAGCCCCCCACACAGGTTTTTTTTTTTTTTACAGTAGCCCGGGGGGGTGCCCCCTGCAAATATTATTAATGAGAGCCCCGGGGGGGTGGCGGTCCCCAGGGCTTGGGGGGGCCTTATAGCTCCCCCAAACTTTAATAAAACAAGCCCCGGGGGTGGCGGTCCCCGGGGCAGTGTGGGGGGATTGGGCCCCCCCCCACACATTTTTTTACTGCCCCCGGGACTTGGCCCACCCGGGGGTTTTTTGAATACGAAGCGCGGGAGCCCACTCTTCGTTTTTTTTAAATTTTCGGCCGAACTTCACGCTGGTTGCGCGAATCTCGCAGATTTTATTTTAAAAAATGATTTATTTTTTTTTAAATAATTTTTTTTGGGCCCTGGGGTCCTTGTGGGACAATTCATTGAAAGTAAAACGGACACTAATCAAAATGCTCCTGTTTTCTATGTACATCATTACGCCATTTTGGCATGGTTAATGACGAATACAATGTAAGTAAAATAGCCAAATGGCTGTGCTTTCAAGAAACAACTCTGCAACAATGGTTGGTGAATAGTTAATAGGATTCATCTCCCTGAATAAAGCCCTATATGGGCACATGATATAAACAATATAAGTTGATTACTCAACTCAACCTAAAATGGGCACTTAATACCATGATAAATATTTCGTGCAGTGTTTCAACAACAAAAATTCAGCCCAGTATGGGCAAATAAATCTTACAATGTAATTGCTCCGCTTCGTTCTGCTCTGTATGGGCAATCAACCACATATGCCAATTTCATATGCAATGAAAATTAGAAAATTAGAAAAACCAGGAGAACAAGAGTGAACTAATAATGAGGAGGAGAAGAAAAGAAGAGAAAGGGGAGGGGGAAGAAGAAAAGAAAAGACAACATGGCTCAAAACTCATTTTTGCTTAAAACTCATTTTTGTAGTAAATCCATTATTCCTACATTGCATAACAGTGTTCTAACTAACACATATTCGTTGCAAGTATATTTCTCAGAAATCAAAATCAGAAACCAGAACCCCAGGGCCATCACTGGCTCCAGGAGGGGGGCCGCGCGGCCCCCCTCCCTTTACATGCACAGCCCCCGGGAGGTGGTGGTCCCGGGGGCTCGGGGGTCCATAACGTGACCCCCAAATTTACATTTTTAGTGCCCCGGGGAGGTGGCGGTCCCCGTGGCGTGTGGGGGGGCTCGAGCCCCCCACACAGGTTTTTTTTTTTTTTAAGTAGCCCGGGGGGGTGCCCCCTGCAAATATTATTAATGAGAGCCCCGGGGGGGGTGGCGGTCCCCAGGGCTTGGGGGGGCCTTATAGCTCCCCCAAACTTTAATAAAACAAGCCCCGGGGGTGGCGGTCCCCGGGGCAGTGTGGGGGGATTGGGCCCCCCCCACACATTTTGTTACTGACCCCGGGACTTGGCCCACCCGGGGGTTTTTTGAATATGAAGCGCGGGAGCCCACGCTTCGTTTTTTTAAAATTTTCGGCCGAACTTCACGCTGGTTGCGCGAATCTCGCAGATTTTATTTAAAAAAATGATTTTTTTTTTTTTAAATAATTTTTTTTTGGGCCCTGGGGGTCCTTGTGGGACAATTCATTGAAAGTAAAAACGGACACTAATCAAAATGCTCCTGTTTTCTATGTACATCATTACGCCATTTTGGCATGGTTAATGACGAATACAATGCAAGTAAAATAGCCAAATGGCTGTGCTTTCAAGAAACAACTCTGCAACAATGGTTGGTGAATAGTTAATAGGATTCATCTCCCTGAATAAAGCCCTATATGGGCACATGATATAAACAATATAAGTTGATTACTCAACTCAACCTAAAATGGGCACTTAATACCATGATAAATATTTCGTGCAGTGTTTCAACGACAAAAATTCAGCCCAGTATGGGCAAATAAATCTTACAATGTAATTGCTCCGCTTCGTTCTGCTCTGTATGGGCAATCAATCACATATGCCAATTTCATATGCAATGAAAATTAGAAAATTAGAAAAACCAGGAGAACAAGAGTGAACTAATAATGAGGAGGAGAAGAAAAGAAGAGAAAGGGGAGGGGGAAGAAGAAAAGACAACATGGCTCAAAACTCATTTTTGCTTAAAACTCATTTTTGTAGTAAATCCATTATTCCTACATTGCATAACAGTGTTCTAACTAACACGTATTCGTTGCAAGTATATTTCTCAGAAATCAAAATCAGAAACCAGAACTCAATGCATTCTACCCTAGGTGTACATATAATTCTTCGCTGCTGTTCATTCCATTGGGTGACCTTGTCTGTACATCTATTATATAACGGGACTCCAACCTCCTTAGTCTAAGGGTTCTGTCTCCTCCCCCAAATTAACCGACACATGATCCAGACAGAAATATGCTAGGAGATCCCTGTTACTGTTATGCATGGTGGCAAAATGTCGGGCCACCGGGTATGTGACATCCCTGTTACTGATGGCCCGCATATGCTCTAAAATGCGGACCTTAGTGGGATGGATGGTACTTCCTATATATTTTAACCCACAAGGGCACAATAAACAGTAAACCGTAGAAGATGTAGTGCAGGTAATGAACTTTGTTATATTCTTGGATTTCTCAAGACCCGGTATTTTATAAGACAATGTTTTCTTGCTCTTGGAGCACGCCTTGCATTTTCTACAAGGATGAAACCCCTTTAGTGTATTCAGAGGAACCTTAGCTTCTTTTTCTAGATGGCTGTGCACCAGATTGTCCCTTAGAGACCTTGCTTTCCTAAAAGTTAATAACAGATGAGCTGGAATATCTTGAATGATAACCTGATCAGTCTTGAGTATATGCCAGTTCATAATCAAGGCTGCGTGTGACAGCCGGAACGCGTGGATGCCATCGCTCAAACGATAAAAGTTGAGCAAGAAAAACCCTTTGGAGTGCTGGTCTTTTTTCCTTCAGGGTGGAGAATTGTTGTTTGATATATATATATATATATATATATATATATATATATATATATGAAACAAACAACCACCTCCCACAGAAGCTCTATGGAAGAAGGCACGGACTCGAGGTGGTTCCGGATTCGGCATCTTTTTATTTATTCAGGTCGCCCTCAATCCCAATATATATATTCTCCACCCTGAAGGAAAAAAGACCAGCACTCCAAAGGGTTTTTCTTGCTCAACTTTTATCGTTTGAGCGATAAAATCGTTTGTTGTTTGATATATATATATATATATATTCCCTTGATTAAAATCATCTTATTTTAATTTAATTCATTATTTGCTTTTATAATACAGAAGCTATGACTAGGGCTCACAGGAAATAGACGATTATTCATTTATATCATATAGGAGAACTTATGCGGCACAGCAAAGAAGACAAGATGGAGTATAGAGGATATTTGATGAGACCATATGCTTAGGGGGATGGCTGTGGACACATTTGATAGTAACAACAAGAAATCTAATGCAGAAAGAGGAAAGCGAGCTACCCTGAAAGATTGGCAAGGAGAAATTTAGGGCGAAAACCTATTTATAAAAAAACTAAAATTATGGAAAAGAACGGAAAGTAGGAAAAAGTAAACTTGAGTAATAGAAAATGTAGGTTCTAAGATGTTCCAATATTGTCGTACGGCTTTATACTTCCTAGTAAAAACTGTGGGTATATTGGACAACATAAACATCAGGATTGTGCCAGATTGATTATATGCACACCCCCAGGATATGCTGGCTGTAATCCTTCCAGCCCACAGAGCACTATTGGTACCCCAAACCTAACCAGGTAGCAGATAGATTGTGCATCCTCAGGACATGACAAACCTGATTTTCCAAGGAATCGTGGTAACAAATCTAGAGCTATTTGTTTGGACTCTCATGCATACCCAAAGTAATACACAACCTGGAGTTTCACTATACATTACAGCATTGTGATTCTTGAGTATAATATGTGTGCTGTAATGATCAATAAAAGGAAACAGAATAATGTAATTACCATTACAAGAATAGCTAAAGAGATGAACAAGTCCACCATTGTGCTAAAACAGTGCTCCTACATAGTGCTCCGTTATCTAGTCTTGCCTAGAGTGGGTGAACTGCGAAATCCCTGCTGGGTGGTCTAACTTCCCCATTCCCTCCGGGTAAGTGCCATCAGGCTGTCCATCTTGTGGACGTGTCGGAAAACAGAAACCAGCTGAGCAGGAATTCTGGCATGCAGTGACCTCGCAGTGTCAGTGCTCCTCTGATCTAATCAAGGAAGTGGTTCTGCATATATAATAAACAGCACCCATATGACCATGTCGAATACCCAGTCAGGTCGCAACCGTTTTTTCTAGTTTGATAGCTTTGTCGTTTACCGGACAATAACAATAATGAGATTTGTGCAGTGAACTTTATCCCTTGTATTGAATGTTCAAGGTTTAATGATAGTGTGCCTACAACGTTGAAATGTAATATGCATATATATAGGTGTATCTCAACATCATGGTTATCAGTATTAACATACTGCCCTATGGTAGTGTTCTAAACGTAATTCCACTGCAAGTGATTGGTGTCCCATCGGATAACATGGGCTGGCATTGGGACATTAACTCTATGTCCAGCTCCATCCAGCTGATTTCTTTCAAGTGTGTGCTTTTTAATCCTCGACACAGTGGTGGTGTTGAGGTGTAACCAGCATCTACTTAGGTGACACTTCAGAAAGTGCCCACCTATTTTAACCAGTGTTCCCATGCCTTGGCAGACTTTTTCGAAGCCTTGCCGCCCACACACAAGTCTGACCTCATGCTGGGAAGTTTGTGTTGCTCCAGAGGTCAGAGACAAAGGACCTGTGTGAGCAGGAGGTGACACCTCCGACCACACATGATGACTAGTGAATTGAACCGGCAATGCAGTGAGCCTCATAGGCTTCATTCATGCCACTGGTCAATCTAACAGTCCCCAGCTCGAGGACAAACCCTTCCCCTGCCCCAGCCACTGTTTTTCATGGGCACACGGGAAATTAGCTATGCAGGAGGCATCCACCTCCACAAGGCTGACCCCACCTCTAGGGGCTGGCAGCTGAGGCGTACGATTGAGGATGGTTCTGGCAATCTTGAATTTAGGCTGAAACAGGTTATGACTAACTTTAGTGACATACAACCATAGGATGTTGTCACTACTGAGGCGGATTAGCCAGAGGACTTGATTCCAATGGGCTATTAGGCCTCACACCCACTAACATTCCCAAAATCTAGGATTTAAGAGGCACCCCAGACACCAGAACCTCAAATTCTACATGATACCAAGAGACCCGTTTCACGACATAGCAGGACTCCACGAAGAGAGGTGCACCTGTGGCAGCCACCTTGTACCCGCTGGATTTCTACTCGGTCAAGGCAAGAGTCCAGTCCGCAAAGGAATGTGAACCCCTCTACAAACTCCAGACATCACGAGCACTCCCTTGGGTTAGAGGATCTAGTCCCCTGCAGTTGGCAGACACAAACTGCAAAGTCCACAAACTTAAAGTCTTGCACCCCAAGCCACCTGACATGGCTGCTCCAAGTCCTTGGGTAGGTGGCTTCTGGGATCTGTCGTCCCAACCCTCAGTGAGGCTCTGCTTTCTACACCATTCCCCTGGTCCTCCGGATAAAGATTTCTCTCACCAGAGTGCTTGCAGATACCAAGACTTGTTGGTGTTTAGTCCAACAACAACCTGCTTGATTGAATGCTTAGAGGGCAGAGATTCATCTGCTTGAAGAACCAACCACTCATGTGGCTCCATCGTAAAGATCTTGCATTTGTTTTTACCCTTTCTTGGCACACCTGCCAGTTCTTCTGGCCACAGATCCGGTTCAGCACCACGGGTAGCCAAGAGAAACTCTACACCGAGCCCCCGAGTGAGGTAGATTGGTTCAGGGCCAGATCCTTGGTTTAATTGTAAAGGGTTTTGCTCAACTCACCCATGCAAGTACCATTTTCCTAAAGTAACTATTTCAACACCACAATTGTGATTTACAGCTCCCTTTGACAGCTGAAAGTGCACCTCTGCACCTCATTCACTTGAAACAGGTAAAATTGTGCTAGCTGTTGTGAACTGATCTATGACCGCCAGAGACCTTAACTCAGAGTGGGTTCCTTTGAACTCACCTTTTAAAGTATCAATTGCATATATGTGTTTTTCCCACTGACCGTAACATTGCAAAGTATTAATTTATTAATTGCTTGAAAACTGATAACTCCGGTCATACTGTATGTATTGATTTCGTTTTTGTATCTAAAAATATATAAAAATCAGAGCTATTTTTCTAAAATGGTGTCGGAATCCTCTCGATGCGTGTCAATTACTTATTGTCCATGTTGCTGATTTGAAAAGCTTCACAATTGTTCATCTAAGTAGCCTGTATGCTCTTTGTCACTCCACCAGGACTGATAAAAGGTATACTTAGAGAGTATACTAAGAGAAGGTATACTGAGAGAGTACCCGGGTTCCATCTTTGCATTTTTTATCAGCATTGCACCGTAAGGCACCCCTGCTAGACCATATAATACTTCTACCATACAAAAACCACACTTTATCACACAGGAACCTCAATGCAAGACGCCACTCATGATTAATCACATCCACCAAACCAGAGAAGCATAACAAGGACAAGTTATCTCTCACCGCCCTAGAATAAAACCTACCATATTGCGGTTGAGTTGTACTTGGCAGGTTTGCATAAGAGAGTATTGAAACTCTTTGTTTTTGGTCCTGATCTCAAGATACTTTCTCTCATACAATTGTCATTTTATTTCTGCATTCAAATGCGAACTGTAAGTCAGGATTGCAGTTGTTGAGTGATAAAACAAATGCAAAAAGGATTTCCTCAGTTCCCCTCCAAATATCCAAATCATTGTGAATATACTGAAGCAACATTTTCAACTTATGGCTATGTGGGTTTCTAGGATTGAAAATATAGGCTTCTTACAATTGGTCCATGTAAAGTTCTCTCAAAAGGTGATGGGAGGAATGCTTGCAAGTAATCTAACCACTTGCACTCACGCTGGTAGCATCCCCACCCATTGTTCTTTTGCTCAACATGCCACCTCGGTTTAGACCTAGCTTTTAGCAAATCAGTCTTGACCCTGCTCCTCATGGGAACTGTCTAGTCCAAACTGCCTGACCATGTCCTCTCTGAAGGCGAACACAAACCAGGTTTGAACTGAGGTGGAAGACAAGAAAACAGAAGAAAGTAAGAAAGGTGGTGAGAGAAAGAAAAAAACACTCTCCCTACTATAAAACAAAAATAAGAAAACAAAATAAGAATTGGCAAAATCAAAAGACTACCAGCCAGTGTCAGACTGATTGGCTTTACCAGTGATTTTTTCCTTGTTTCTGTATCAGGGCCTAATCCCGACTTGCTTTACAGAGGTTCCAACACCTTACTTTGTACACATTTCTCATTACAGCAATAAGACTCGACACATGGTCTACAAATCAAAGCAGGCTATACAATAAAAAACGTGTAAGTGGCCACCTTCACTGCAGACTCAGAATAACTCAAATGTTTACTGCCCAGTCCTCTTTATACCTTACAGTCCTTGCAGTGCCAAGAACCTCCTCCCAGATATTGTCCCCTCTATGGACAGGTGCAGGGCTTTCAACAATTTATTTTTGGTCTTAGCATGTTTCTGTGTCTTTCTACTTCTCTGTTGAACACAAGGTCTTAAGTAGGTCCTTTTGCCCAGTTTCGTCTTCCTGATTCGTGTAACTCAAACAGCTACTCTGGTAAGATGCAGAACAGGTATAATATTCAGCTCAATGGTGCCAGGACAGGGTTCACTGCTTACAAGGTAATGGCAACATCTAAAATTGCTATCACATCTTCTAGGTGCCCCATTCTATTGGTGATACAAAAGTCATCCCCTAACAAATTAAGATATCCGTGTCCCATTTGTAAAAAGAAACACCTAAAATAAATAAAAGAAATTGGGAATTGCACCGAAAATAATCAACCAAGAAATAAAAAGAATGTCAGGGTGAGAAGATGAGAAACAAAACCGCAGGGAATAAGGTGAGAACGTTGCGAAAAAACGAAGACGTGAAGTACTGATGCCAGAAAGTAGTGAAGTAAAGAGTGGTGAAAGGAACAATATGAAAACAAGTAAAATGTTAGAAAGGATAAAATAAAGACAACATAAAGAAGAACGAAGAATTATAGAGAAAGTATGGAAGTTGGAATAAGAGAAAGGATACAGTAAGAATGAGAAAAGAAAATATTCTGGACAAGAGAAAGTCCAAGATACAAAATAGAAAAAAAGCAAGGTGGAAAGTTGGAAGCCTATACAGGATGAAAGAATAAAATTTAAGACTAAACAAATGAGAAGACAAAACCCATAGATGAATTGAACAATGAAGGAATAGATGAATGTATAAAGAGAATGAAGTGAGATTTAGAAGGCAAAAGTGAGAAAGACAACATAATAGAATGGACAAGAAAGCAGTTAGGAGAAAGGCACAGAAGAGGAAGACAAAGAAATCAAAACCAATGCACGCTCCTCTTTCATCCAAAATAGGTCAAATTAGCACAAGTTCATGGGCAAACTTGTGAGCAGTAGCACCACGCCAAGGTTTTGACCTTTGCTACTGAACATTCACACCATTCACACCTTCATTCAGGGGGCTACTTTGCTTCCCATCAGAGCTATGAACATTCGGTGTCCAGCTCCAGATAGGGGCGGTGCTGGAGTTCGTCGAGCTCAGGGCAAAATTCAATTTGCCTACTGGAGAACCCCGGAAAACAGCTTCTTATTTGGTGCCACGACTAGGTGACCTCATTAGGCCATACCACACCGAATTGAAGTTGCGCCCCCAAATCACAGTGCATTTGACTGGCATCTCACTGGCTGTCTGCGGTCTACAAGGTGTTTCTTGGTTTCTTCTCTCTGAAGGAACCAAGCAAGCACATGTCAGGCACGAGGTGATGCCTGGTTTCTCCTCTCTGAAGGAACCAAGCAAGCACCTATCAGAGGCCTCGGAGAAGCTGAGCTGTCGTGGCCATCCTGTGAGTCTGATGTCAGTCTCGGTGCCCCAAAGTCCCTCATTCACACCGCTTTCACACCATTCATACGCTAGCTCACACTCTGCACTCACGTGCCTGACATGTGCTTGCTTGGTTCCTTCAGAGTGGGTTGTTATTTAATTGGCATGAGTGTTATCTTGTTTTACAAGTTTAAGGTGCAGAGCCTCATTCATGTCTCCCTTACTGATTTTCTGATTCTGCAGTGTCAAATACAATGGTTGTCGAAGTAGTGGCAGGTCCATTAGGAGAATACACAATAGTTTCCTGGAATGTGAATGGACTTAATTGCAAAATTAAGCGGGAGGCATTTATCGCATCCCGCTTGCATTTCTCATGCTCCAAGAAACTCACCTCTTGGTGACTAACTGTTCTTTTTTGGGTGTTGTTTGGATATTCAAGAGTCTATCACTCAGGTTCTATGAGGAGATCTAAGGGGGTGGCTATTTTGGTAAAAAAGACATTTCCGCTAGTAGTGCGGGATGTGCCTACAGATCCCCTGGGGCAGTTTCTGGTTATACATGGGACTCTGGGGGTCTGGCGTGTACCTTGGGGAGTGTTTATGTCCCCCCACAGATGATGAACGCGACTCTGGAGGTGGTTGCCCAGATTTTGACAGTGGCAGCAGCCGGGTGCACAATCCTTTGGGGGGGATTTCAATTTGGTGATTTACTCAGAGATGGACACAGCCTCCAGTACTGGGGCTGTTCATTCCATTCACGTACCTTTGGTCTTGGGATGATGCATTGGGGTTGGTGGATGCTTGGCAGATGCAGCACCACACTGAGCAGCATCTCATCTCATCTGCATGGCATCTCTTCTGGCCTTGATTATTTTCTACTCCCTTCTTCAGATTTTAAGTTGCTCACACAGTCCCGCATCCTCACAAAGGGTCTCTTGAATCATTTCCTGGTATTGCTGGTGAATGGGGTAGATATCGGGGTGAGAGGGGTCTGGGACGATTGAATGGCTAGTGGTTTCAGGATGGTGACTTTGCAGAGGAAATCAGGGAGACCATCACTGAATACTTTGACTTCAATAAAGAAAACACCTGCTCCCTCACTATCCTTTGGGAGGCGTATAGAGCAGTCCTCCAAGAACAAGTTTCTTGTCCATAGGCGAGCACACTAAGGGGTATATTCACAAGAACGTGTGATAACTACCGCAAGAGTAGCGTAACGTAACTTCCAATAACGCAGCCTATCACGGGAAAATACCCCGTGTCAACGTGGGATTCACAACAAGGCGGTAGCATGCGATAGTCACCAGATAACGCGTCAAATGCCACGTGTAAATCAACACCACGCCCAAAAAATGCGAAACCCGAACGCGAGAAATCATGCGATGAGGCCAATTGTGGTACAAAAAGCTGCGAAAAGCAGCCTCAGGCCTGCAACTCCCACGCGTCTGGCGGGCTATTGCACCATAAAAACCACAGGCACAACACACCAGAAACAATCCAAAGCACGTAGCAACATCCATGCACCCTGACCAAGCACAGAGGGCAACGCGAACCCCACAACCCCCACAGACCACCAGCAAGGAACAAGTGGGTCGGGGAAGGCCAAGGAGAAAATGGAGAGGAAGACGGGGTGCAGACCGCAGGAAAACAGACCAAGGCCACGGAGGTGACAGAACACTACCAGCAAATGACCCACAAGCAGACCGCCTGGAATGCAGTCGCAGAGCCCAGGAGGTCAATCCAGGAGGCCAAGAGGCGCCGGCAGGACCGGACAACCTAAACCAGGTACAAACCCGCTGCCAACAGGAAGGCAGCAATGACGACAGGAGGTGGCAGTCCAGCGACACAGGAGGAGCAGGAGGAAAGCCAGGCCACAGTCATCAGTGTGGAGAGGGTGCAAGGAGTAGGGAGTACGGACACAGCTCGACAGGACCTGACACAACAACAACACGGTGAGGATCCAACAGGGACTGGGGGGCCGGGGGGTGATGGGCACAATGCCACACATGCACAATGAGGTGTAGCACACTGCACATCCACAATTACCCAGGGACATGTCCCCCATCCCCGTAGCACACTGCAGCACACACACATAGCAATCACAGCACATTCCATGACAAAGTGGCACAAAGTGCAACACCCACACTGCAGAACAGGGGACACAACTGGGCCCACCCAGGCGCAGAAACAGAACAATCACATTGGACAGATCAGGGAACTGTGAGATGCACATCTACCCCTACAACCCCACATCAGCCATGTAGGCCAAATGTACACTGCCCCAACTCAAATAGCCACCACCGCCCAAACAGTCACAATGTACATTGTCAAAAAGTCTGCATGTCGACAAGAACAAGGCGCCAACACAATGCCAACATGCACCTCCCCTTCACAATGCAGAGGGACAAACAACACCTCCAGCAGGTCTGAAAAGACAACACATCAGTGATGCCCGAGACGAACACCACACCCCAGACCACGATGCCCAACAACAGCCCATGGACATCCCACACAACCCACCACCAGGACCAGGGCAGACAAGCTACTCAGAGGAGAACCCAGACTCTGCAACAGACCACACAGCATGAAGCACCCGCAATCACGGCTGCCTCACAACACCTCACCCACCCACACATGACACCCCAATGCCAGGTGGCCGAACGCCAAAAGGAGGTGGCCCAACAGGTGAGGGTGTTGCCTAACCCATGGAATGCGAAGTAGAACACATACGTCTTCCCCACTGCATGAGGTGACATTGCTGCGCAACCTCACAACAGCACAAAACTCAATCAGTAACGGACAATGGCTTGCAGTGCACTGAGTCACTGGCACCTAGAGTGCTGAGCAGGGCAGCAGGCCGAAGATGGCATCCACGACAGGTCTGGGCAACTCCGTAGGTCTGTCAGGACCACCCTTTCGACTCTGGCAGATGGCGGTTGGAGGTGGTCCTTGCCATGGTGGCGTGTGCCTCCTGCAGTGATGCGACGTCCGGGCCGGTCAAGACTCGATGCCATGTGTGGGCCCTTGTGGCCCGTAGTTGGGGCCGGAGGAGGCGGACAGCGCAGGGCCACAGACACATGGCGTTGATGACCCCAAGACCATCGCTAGAGAGGCCATTTAATGTCTCAGAAGAAGGGGTCCCAGGCCTGAGCAGCACAGAGTTAGTGGCCCCGGATGCACTGCGGCCGGCACAGGCACCCACCCACAGGACGGTGACTTGTGGTGCAGTCAGATGGGCCATGCGACCTGAATGGGTCCCCATCAATGTCCGAGGTGTATGTTGCGGAGTGTTGCGGGGACAGTGGAAGGTGTCCTCCAGGGCATGATGCGGAAGGTCTGATGCTATCTGGAAGCAGCAAATGGAGGAGTGAAAGCGCAAGCCTCGTTTGCACCAACAATTCGGGATCAGCTACATGAGGATGAAAACTACCCCCTAGTCCATAGACTCAAACGCCACCAATGTACAACCAGTGAGTGTCCATGAATGTCGGGGCACAGACTTAGTGGCACAGGTGCTGTGAGGGCATGCAGTCTGCGATGATGCCGGTACACATATGGGAACTCCAAGAATGCCAAATCAAGGCTCTGTGACCTACTGGACCGCAGTGTAGGCCGGAGGCAGTGGTCAGCAGTGGCCCACAGCCACGGGTCGTTGGCTCGCGAGGCACAGAGTTAGTGACACAGTGGCAGTTGTCGGTAGTGTTCAATCACCTCCGTGACGCTGATCCTGTTCCCTCAGGACTGCAATGTGTCATCCTCTTACGCCCCTCCGTGCGTGCAAAGAAATGTATTCTTCCTCTTGAATTACTGATGTTCAGTTCCAAATCTGTGATCCTACTCGTGCGCAGCCTAGGCCGAGGGCAGTGGTCCGCGTAGGCACACAGACACGTGTGGTTGTGATGCCATGCACAGACTTGTTGCCACCACATCGGAGGGTGTATTGTGAATTGTTCTCTGCCATAATTAATGTTCACTGCCATGGTGTAATCAAGACTCAGTTCCAAATGTGTGGCCTACCTGACCGTGGTGTAGGCTTGAGGCAGCGGTCAGCATGGCCTGTAGGAAGGTGGAATCTGACTATATGGTTGCCCCCACTTTTTTATGGTGTTTTGCTGGTTTATGACTTAGTTGGACTGGGATCCTGCTATTCAGGGCCCCAGTCTATCTGCTGTCTCTGTATAAAGGTTTCCATGTGCCTTAGGCACATCACTGATTGGGATCTGGAGTGCCCTTATAAGTCCCTAGTATATGGTATACTATGTACCAAGGGCATAGGTACCTCAGAGGCCTGCCAGGGGCTGCAGCATGAATTATGCCACCCCTGGAAGGCCATCCAAACTGACACCACAGGTTTGCTACTGCAGCCTGGGTACGGTGGTGCATGCACCCCTTACTGTGATATAGGTTACCTATATCACTAAATACATACACACATATAAACCTATAAGTCACTCCTAAGGCAGGCCTTATCAATCCTAAAGGCAGAGTGCATGGTTCCTATGTGAGAGGGTGCCCCTGCATGAGCAGGGCCCCTCTGCAGCGTTCGGAGACCATCTCTGATGCTGTTTGTAGTGCAGCCTGACCATATACTCTTAAGCGCATTATATCCTTGCGGTAAAATGCTAACTTTGGAATGGCTGCACCTAAACATGTCGTGTTTGGTGTCAAACATCTTGGAATACTACCCCCCGCCAATTCTGGCGGCAGGGGTAGCATTCCACCCTTCTAGAGGGAAAGACATGTTAACTCTGACTAGTCCGGTAACTTCCTTCCAGAGCCCTGGCATCACAAAATGGATGCTGCTGCCACAGACACGAGTCTGGCCTCCTGCTGCTGGACGAAACTCCGGCAGGGGAGGCCTGGACAATAGGTTTCTGTCCCAGGGAGGTGTGACCACCTCCCCAGACAGGATAATGTGTATTGGGGCTGGGCGGGAGCACTTTCGGGTGCTTTGAAGTCCTGCACTGGGGGCACATTTGGTGTCCCTAGTGCATACCCCAGTTCAAACCGGATCAGGGGCTTGCAGCCCCTGCTTTGGCGCGAACTGGACAAAGGGAAAGGGGTGTAGCCACCCCTCTGCCCTGACCCACCCATAGGTGGGGCCACAGAGTAGTCCAACCCCTATCTTTAGTATAAAGATAGGAACCCAGTCCTTAGGACTTTAGATTATCCCTGGACGAAACTCTGAAACAGAATCCTGGACCTTCGACGCTCTACTCACGATTAGAGGACAGAAGAATCTCCCTTGGGGTCAAGGAGTGACTCACCTGCTTGGCAGGCACCAAAGAAGCATCTGTCCGGTTCGCATTTCTGAAGCTCCCGTCGGACGCCGAAGTCATCGCATCACCAGAGGTGGATTCTCAGACTTCCCCGAGGCTACCGTGAGTCCCCAGCAAAGCTGAGGCCCGTAGCTATCGTGGGTAACGTGAGACCGTGACCCCTAGACACTGAGCACATGTGCAAGTGCATCCTCTTCTGGGACTCCCACGAAGTCGTGCTTTGGGTTCCGAGTAGCCCTAGCCTCCACCACCAACTGCACCGAAGATCACTGGCCTCCACTCCACGAGTGCCCTGTGAGCCAGATCCACGTGCGACGTCTCGAGGCTCCTTCGCGGTCGCTAGCCCGTTGGCTAGTAGCCCTTCACGAAGGCCAATCTTTTTTTTCTTAGGTATCCTGTTTGCTCCAGGCCTGCCCTCACTTACCCTCGCTGGGTGAGTTCCTCAGACCTTGCTGGTCTGCACCATCGACGATCTTCATTTTCACCGAGACTTGCCGTTGCCAAGGCTTGTTGGGTCCAATCCGGTCGCCGACACCTCAGCACTCGACAGACATCGTGTACCAGCCCGAATCCTGCTCCTGGTTGCCGACAACGCCTCCTGGACCTCGTGGCTGAAGAGTCAAGACGACTGTCAACACACCTGAAGCACTCGACATCGGTGGGCATCTGTCCATCGCCTTCCTGGTCACTGGCTAGTGACCCAGACTCTGTCCCCTCTGCTTTCAGGTTCTTCAGAACTCCGATCCACTCTTGGATCCACCCGGACACTTTCCACTTGGTCGCCAGCAGCACTTTGCAGCAGATCGCCATTCAAATCGACGACGAAACCCGACCACGAAAGGCACCTATGCACCCGGCTTCCCTGGGTGAGGTAAAACGAGTACTCCGGTGCTCCCGTGGGTAGAGACTCTTCAAAGTCCTAGATCTCAAAGGGTTTGGTCCAAGTCCTCTTTTAAGTGTCCCTTTTCTCTAACTTCCCGATCACGACTTTCTCAATAGAAGTCAACGGCGTATCGCGGTTGTGTATTTACACTGCACGCGTCTCCCGTGGGTCCCCTGTGTCACTACCTTGGGTGGTTCCTTGTGGTCCAAGCACTTCTAGAGGCTCTAGGCCTAGTGTCTAGTTCAGTCGTGGTTCTTATACCACTTTATTGGTATATGGTTTGGTACGCCCCTAGGGCCCAAACGTGTATTTGTGCTATTACTGTGTTTAAATAACTTCTAACTTATGTATTTCGAACTCTAGCCTCATAAAGAGACTAGAGGGGTGTGTTTAGCAATAAATACATATATTTTGAATATATACCTGGTGTGGTGCTCTTTCATTTGGTCACTCAAGAGATTATAGACTGGTAAAACAAGCTGCTTTACATTCCTTCAAGACTTAGCCTGAAGGCTGCTCTCCATAGCTACCACTAGGATAGCTTTCAATAAGGTTGTCTTTATCCTATCTCCAATAAGGGGTTGTTTGGACTGGTGCAAGGTGCCCACTATAATTAGTGGACAGCATATACCAGGCCAACTTCTCACACGGCCCATTCACCGAGTGTCTCCGGCATAGGTTGGATGGCCCCACTGGCCTGCTTTGTTCAGGTTCAGTGGCACCACGTGTAGCAGGCTGGCGTTGAACAGGGTTAGTGGCACCATGTGTCGCAAGATGCCCATATGGAACTATGCCTCACTGAACTGGGGGGGTCTGGTGCCGTGGCCGCTGGCCGAGATATGGGGTCACTGCCATTCATGACTCAAGACACAGTTCCACATGTGGGACCTACTGGTCCGTAGAGTAGGCCGGGTGCGGCAGTGGAGTACGTCAACGAAAAGGGAATGAAGCGGGCCGGTTTCGTGGCGGCCGTGCTGGACCGAGGTGGCTGCCAAGGTCTCGGGCCTCTGGCTTGTGGCTTGCGCCGGCACGTGGTGGGCCCTCCTTGACACACGCCGGTGTCGGAAGGTGATCAGTGTGGCCTGGCTGCGCAGGGGCTGGCCTGACGGGTTCGTGGACCAGCGTGCCGGGGTCCGGCAGGCACACGGCATCTCAGGCAACTCCGCTCACGAGGATGGCGTCTGCCTCGTGGCGAGGTGGGAGGCGCCGCCCTGGCAAAGACGTGGGTCTTTCCGGAAGTGGACCAGGCCCAGGCCTACGTGGTTTTTATTCACACCCCAACGCTGGCGTGGCGTACGCTGGGCCATCCCACTCCGCTGACGCTTAGGGGGGCGTAACAGGCAACATTTCCACGAGGTCCCCCACTGGCTGGGGTGACATGGTGGCGTCCACTGTCCACTACACTCCATACGCCAGAGGTGTATGTCGCCATGGATATGGGTGTGTTCTGCATACTGCGGTCTGTCCAGCACATCTCTGCCACTCTTGGCATTGTGTGCTTTCCGGATCATGGTTCTCCTGCATCCTGCACACATGCCTGGTTGCCACCTCTCCCCACATTTGGCTATTATGTGGCTAAGTTGCCATGCCGTTGCTGGCTCATGTTCAGGGCTTGCCCATGTGGACATTGTAAGTTGTTCAGTCGTATCTGGTGGTTGGGCATCTTGTTGTGCCTGTTGTATGTGATTTTGTGACGTGTGCATTGCCAGCTTTGTGAGTTGCATGTTTGGGGAGTTGTGGTGTGTGTGGTGTTCATTTGTATGTTGCCAAGGGGCTGTGCATTTCCCTTGTTGCCATCCTGGGAACGCTGGTTGGTGATGGACTGTCGGAGGATGAAGGTATCATGCACACTGGCTGTGTATTTGAAGGCGACATTGTTGGGTGTTCCACGGTGTTCTGTTGTTGCCTGCACATTGGTGTGAGACGTGTGCTTCCTGTTACGGTGATTGTGTGCTGTGTCACCAGGGGGCACAGGTAGTACATGTGTGCTGTTGTCTCGGCTTTTGTCACAGGAACGCCTACTCTGCATCTCATTAGCGATATTTGCGAGGGTCCTCTGTGGCGATGTTTTTTGCGGCTGCTATCGCGGGTAAACTGGTGCTGTGGGCTGTTAACACCGGCTTCTGAATGGGGGGGTAAATTTATCACGACTTTGGCTGCGATAAAGTGCCGTTAATTTGGCGATGGCTCCTTGTGAATATGCCCCTCAGTGTAGTGGCACCACTCCTCCTTTGACTGAGCAACCCCCGCCATGGCCCTGCCCACAAGACGCGGCAGGAAAAAAAAAACCGATAGTATCCATGTTTTATTATAGTTTTATTTTCTAGTTTTTAGGCTGCTGGCAGGGTGGGCGTCACTCCTCCTCCATAGCGGAGGAGCCGCCACTGAGTACCAGGAACAGAATGAAAACAGGAATGCAATGATCCCTGTTTGCTTTCTGTTGGTCCTCCACAACTGGAACGTTTAAAAATATTAGACTTTGCAACACACTTCAAAATTCATTTATTTTTAAAGTGGTTATGAAGCTGTGCTAATAAGAGCTAAAGTTTGATGTAAAATGATTACAGTGCTATGCTGAAGAGGTAAACTGGGAAAAAGGTGAGCGCATCACAGGGTGATGTAGATGAGTATGAGAGGAAAAGGTAATGTTAAAGGAAGATGTGCAGGAAGGTGCCAAAGTCTAGAGTACCCATGGAAGTTAAAGGGATACTTAAGCAGAACTGTGAGTGGTCGAGATGGTGGATGAAAGAGACATGTGATGATATAATAACAGTATGAATGGTATGTTTATTACTTTGCCCTAATTGTAGGTTTTATAACTTTAGAGCTGTTCATTCTGTGATGCCACCAGGGTCAAAGCTCAGGTGGCATCACTTCCAGGAAGACATCAAAGGTCATATTATGTCACTTCCTGTGACGACATTAGAGCCAAAGAATGTGTGATGTCACTACCGCTACTTCTGGCATTTTGGTGAATCAACGCCCATGTGTGCAACTAGAAACGTGCCCACTATATCCAGTTACAAAAATGAACATGAAGAATGTAATCAAAGAAGCGTCATTCTTTTAAAATATTACACATTCGTAGTGTCTATGCGCTTCTAGTTCACATTCTTTCTCCAAAAACTACCAGTCCACAACCTCTACTGTAATATTTCAAATACATAACAATGTTCCTCTCATATTTGGTGCTCTCTTTTGATGAATGCCGGTCCTGTATCATCATGGAAAGATGTTCTAACTGTATTTGCTACTTTTGAGGGGATGCCCCACATCTGCTGAACTCATGATGGCCTAGAAACCATTATTGAGAAACTATCCTTCATCTAAGAGTGCCTCGGTCTTAAACAGCCAGTGATTTTCAGTTGATACTGTTAGCGAGTAGACTAAGGTGCTGAGAACCATCAACATGCAGCTGGAACTGGAGTTGATACTTTGTGGTTGCTCAGCACTCTATCCCATGTTGATGTTAAACAACAAAGGTGAAACTGAGGAGCCAATGTTGTGCCACAAAGACAAGTTTTATCTATGACATGTTTGTACCAAGCATTGACATTGATCAATCAATCAGGATTCATGAAGCACAGCTAATCCCCTGGTGGATATCCAGATGCTTGCCGGTCCTGAAGCCTCATTCGAACAGTCAGGTCGTGAGGACCCCTCGGAAATCAGTAAGTGAGGTGATGGTACGGAGCTGCGAGGGAAGGCTGTTTCAGGTCTTTGCTGTGATGTAGGAGAAGGAGCGTCCTCCCTATGTGTGGACCAATCCAATAAGAATGATCAAGAGATGCTAAGAACCATACAGTGATGCCTGCTCTGTTTTGTGACTCTTTTAGGGACATTACATGGACCACCTTCTCCAGTTTCATGGTAAGGCTGAAAAGAAAGGCCAAAATTTCTGATTAACCAGGGTTAGATGAGGGAACATGAGTTCCCTAGTGTTGGCTAGGGCAGATGCTGAGGCCCTCAGCAGGCTGAAGTATAGCTGACAATTCATGTAGGGTATTTTTTTCACATATTGATAAGGAGTGGCCAGAGAGGGTGGCTGCTACCATAGGTGTTTCTCTTGTCTCCCCTTGCAGAGATTCTGCTACCTTTAACACCACATCATAAAAACATCACTGTTAACTTTCTGGAGTGAGCAGGAAATAGACTACTTTTGAGTAGCTAGGAGTGGAACAAGGAATCAAGCTGTTTAAATCATTGATGTCAAAGCGTCTGTCATGTAACTTCCACTACCCCAAGCATTTTGCTAAATTGACATCTATGCATTGCTCGCTCCAGCTGCTCTTAGAGCTGGTACGCTTTCTAAATCCATGGGACGTGCTACTAAAGATAAAACTCTTTCTAAACTTATTGTAGTAACTCAAACCAAAAACCCTCCATGTTTGTAACGGGACCAGTCGTGGCTCGCATGACTCGCGGATGGGGGGGCGGTTGGGGGGGTCGCGCCGGGGTTTGCGTGGGGGCATTTAAAAAAAACGTACCTGACTGGGTCCCACGCCGCCTTTGCTCGTGGCCGGGTCCCGCGTTTGGCGATTTCCTGCTGCTTTCCAGGAACATGAACAGGCATCCTCCCTCCCCTCCCCTAAGCCAATCACAACGATTAGTGCAGACGGCACCCAGCCAGGCACCTGTAGGGAGGCCATTTTCTCTATCTAGGCTGCATGCAGCCTAGATAGAGAAAAGGGAGAGTGCGCATGACTGGTTTGATCAGCCCCAGAGGGCCGACCAAACAGTCAGGGCCCACAGCATTGGGCAAGCCACTCCTCCCGACCCTCCAACCCGTCCGCCCCCAACCAGGCATACCGTTCTGCTTTCTCACAGCGTGAGAAGCAGAAACATAAAATGGTATTTAAAATACCATTTTTTGTTTCTGCTTCTCGCACTGCGAGAAAGCAGTGGGGTGACGTTCCTCCGCCCTAATGGAGGAGCCGCCCCTGAACGGGACTCACCAACTTTCTTTTTAACTCTGACCACATGAGTACAGGTTCCATGTGATTACATCGGTTGTAGTAATTAAATATCAATTATAGATTTTTAACCTCGAGCTGAATAATATCGGAAGTCAAACTTTAATATTTATACATGAGAATGTAGTCAATATGTTTTCCAAAACACATTTCTCTTTTATGAATTTTGGTATCCGTATTTTATCTGCTGAGTAGACCCCATGTATCCGATTAATTACTCTTTTTTTCATTTATTTCTTTTGTGGAAGACTTTCCTTCGCACCTTCTTCATTTCTGTTTAACGATTCCCAACTTTCAATTTATATATACCCTTACACAGACACATTCATTAAATGAATGTTTGTATTTAATGTATATTAAAGTATTTATCTATAAGTAAGCCCTAATACTCAATTGACCCTTTTCAGGTGGATTTGTTTTTAATTTCTATGTGTTGTTTGTGTGTTTATAATTGCTTGTATTTTTATTTGCTAATGTTGTGACATTTACTATGTCGCTCCTAGTTGGTGGTCTAGGTGGTGCTAGTGTTGGGGAGCTGTTATCATGGACATCAAATTCACCATAATGCTAGGGGTAGCAGAAGTGACTACATGTCCCTTGACCTTCACTTTTACTCACACATATGCTTATACATACACAACCATTCACACACACACACACACACATACAGGGGCGGCTCATCCATGTGGGTGGAGGAGCGTCGCCCTAATACTTTCTCGCATTAGCGAGAAGCAGAAACATAAAATGGTATTATAAATACCATTTTATGGGAAGAGCGCGCGGCGGCAGCGACAAGATGGCCGCTACTTGAGGATCTCCGTAACGCCGGGACTTTCCTTTCGCTGAAGGGTCCTTTTTACCGCAGCGTTGACACTCACAAAGGGGTGTCATGTTCGTCAGAGACGGCCGGGAGTGCTGAGGCAAGTCTTCCTGTCGAAATTATGGGCGTTTTGACCCCCTTTGTTTGCCTGGCCGGCGCACCTCAGAGCCTTCAATATTAATGGCCGCCATTTTTGGGTTTCCCCCTTCTCGCAGCGGTCCCGCAAATGGAGGTGCTACCGTCGTTTTGATGTTTTTTTTTTTTTTTTTCCTCAGGAGGTCTTGACTGCTTCCTTTTGGCATGTGTTATTCGTATATCTGGGGCCAGTTCAGCAAAATAATGCAGCATTTTCGGTCTAGTCAGTATGTATTGGAGCTTTTTTTCCTCACACAGTAACTGCGCCATTTCTATGCATATGCTTACTATATGCGCGATACCCTCTTCTGCCAAATGTTGGATTGGCATGGTCATGGCATTGTCAAGCCGCCTATCTGGTTCTTTTGTAGAGCTTTGCCAGCGCTTTATTTGACAAAGATCATCGTCTATTCTAGACCGTCAGGATTTTTCAGCTTGTCTACACGTCTGTTGGCTGCTACACTCTCTTGTATCTGCTACGCGGTGGAGTTTGTCTGCCTGGAAGTCTCTTTTTCTAGCCCACAAGCTGTTGTTCTGTGGTCTCAGGCTTTTGTTCTTCACTGGATATTTTTATTGAGGTCTTTTCGCCCTTACAGTTTGCGTTATTGACTTTGACTCACTTGCCCCTCACTATGGAACACTCGCAGTCTAACAGAGTTCATGGGACTGCGGGTGCCTCTTGCGGTGGGCGTAAAGACTCAGCAGCTACCACCACCAACAAACGAGTCAAGAAGGACCCCTCATCTCCCTCCAAATCACCTCTTCCCCTCACGTTAGAGGACGTCATGGAGGAGTTGCGCCTCATTCGCCCCTTTATGTCAGATACTTCAGCTACACTACAGAGAATAGAGGACAAGTGGTCCGGCCTTGATTTGAGACTTTCAGATGTCGAGCAGAGGATAAGCGACGCGCAAGATGTTATAGCTAAAGTTGATGGTTTAACTAAAGAAGTCGCCCAGCTCAAGAAGACTACAGAGGATTTGGAAAACCGCAATCGGCGTAATAACCTACGCATTTATGGAATCCCAGAAAATTCTGAAGGTTCTGACATGATTTCCTTCTTGAAAACTCAAGTTTTGCAGATCATTGGCCTTCCCAAATCAATGGACTTCAACATTCAGAGAGCGCATAGATTGGGTCCCCAGTCTGCATCCTCACCCACCAAGCCAAGAGGCATCATTGCCTACTTCTTGTTGTACTCTGACCTCATTCCAATCATTAATGCCGCTAAACAGCACAAACAGATGTTCTGGTCTGGCCACAAAATCTTTTTCAGTCAGGATGTATCTAAACCAACAGCTAGTAGACGAAAAGAATTCCTCGACCTTAGACCAGCCTTGAAATCCATGAATGCCCGTTATGGCCTCATACATCCTTGCTTCTTCAAAGTGACTTATAAGGATAGAACATTTTCTTTCGACGACCCAGCCGATCTCCGGAGGTTTATTCAGGATCATCGTGGAGAATCCATGGAACTCAGCAAACATTGATAGTCATGTCTTTGTTGTCTTCATTATTCCGTCACACACATGTATTCTGTAGGTAGCTGTTAATTGGTTCCTTGTCTTTTGTTATTTGTATCTTTTAGGTCCTTACTGTATCGCTTTGTTGTCGAAGGTTCTAGTCTACCTCACCTACGTGTTCATAATGTCTGACTCACTCCGTTGCTTTGTTCCCTAATGTATGGTAAGTTCCCTTCCTTCTTGTTTCAACTGTCTAAGTATTTGTTCTTGGAGTTCTTTCGTACTCCCTTTCCCTCATATCGTTTTGTTATGACTGCTTGTTTTCTCTCGGTGTTGCTCCGTCGGGGGTGGCTGTCTTGGTTTTTGCCGCTATCCCCTCCCCCACCATTGTTCTTTGTATTTTTGACTGTTATGGCTAAAGCTTTTGGGCTTTTGGCCATCTTTTCTTTCCTATTACTCCCATGGCAATTGGGTTCCCTTACTCTTCCTTCCCTCTTCCCTGTCCTTCCCCTTCTCTTTTCCTTCTCTTGCTTCTTCTTCTTATACATATTTTCATATCTCCACCATCTCATTCCCTGCTTTTGGTACTCTATTGTTCACTCATTCCTATCTGTATTTGGAGTCTTTGCACAAGTTTTTCTTCTTTACTACATCATATGCTATCTTCTATTGTTCAACAGCTCTCTTCAGGTATTTCTTTCTTTCCTCTCCTTTCTTGATAGGCTTCCATTTTCTTCTCTATCTTTATTTAAAATCTACCGATGACTGGTTTTCGTGTTGTCTCATGGAACGTCAAGGGTATGCGTAATCCAGTCAAAAAGCAACGAGTTTTATCCCATCTAGCAAGACTTAATTGTCATATTGCTCTGCTGCAAGAAACGCATCTAAGGTTGCAAGATTTGTCTTCACTGCGCAAACAATGGGTGGGAGAAATTTTCTGCTCCCCGGCAGTGAATAACAAAAATGGTGTTGTTATTTTATTTCATAAGTCTCTAAATGTTCAGATTTTAAATGAATCTCATGATGACAATGGTAGATGGCTGTTTCTAAAAACCAATGTTAATAACACCCAACTTTCCTTCTGTAATATTTATGGTCCCACTGGTATTGATTTTAACTTTTGGAAAGATTTTTCGACTCTCCTTTCTGCACATGCTGTTGATGACTTGATTGTGGGTGGAGATTGTAATCAGCTTATGGATCCCTTTTTGGATCGGAAATCACAAGCCAAATATGTTCCTAATAAGATGCAGAAAGCTTTTCACAAAGCCATTACTCACAGAGGTTTAGCAGATTCATGGAGAATCTCCCACCCTGATACACTAGAATTCTCTTTTTTTCCCCCGTCCATAAATCTCACTCCCGTATTGACTACATATTCCTCACTCACCATGCCCTGCAATTTATGACTAGTTCAGAAATTGGATCTATTCTTATATCAGATCATGCTCCTGTTATCTTAGATATGGAATTTCCTTCACCCCCTCCTAAATCCCGTCGTTGGCGCTTTAATAATTCTCTTCTCTTAGACTCTCAATTTGTTGATCAATTTACGATTTTTATTGATGAATTTTTTCATAATAACCTATCCTCTTCTCCTCAATTTCATTTTATCTGGGATGCCTTTAAGGCCTCCGCTAGGGGATTCATTATTGATTTTGTTTCTCGTAAAAAGAAAAAAGCTCTTTTAGACTCTTCTCTCATCCTCAAACTAATTAAAGTTCTTGAGCACCAATACTTCACCTCTAACTCCACAAATTGCCTATCCTCTCTTATTAAGGCCAAAATGCAATATAATAAAAACTCCTGGGATTCTGCATGCAACAATCTCCTTAAATTTAATGCCAAGATGTATGGTGGACGCAATAAGGCCGGCAAATCCCTTGCCAATTATCTTAAAATTAAAAAGCAGAGATCCAAAATCGTAGCCATTACAGACAATTTCGGAGTTGGACATACCACGGATGAAAAAATTCTTGATTGTTTTGTCAAATACTATACCACTCTATATACTCCAGAGTCCAACCCCACCTCGGTACAAATTGACTCCTTCTTTAATTCCATTCCGAAACCCCTGATCATCTTAAGGACCTCACATCCCTTGACGCTCCAATCTTGGAAAACGAAATATTTAATGCTCTCAAATTGCTGCCCAAAGATAAAACACCTGGCCCCGATGGTTTCACGGTGCGATTCTTTCTTCACTTCAAAAACATTTTAATACCTCACTTACTCTCATTAATCAATTATTTTCTTATCACAGGAGAATCGAAGGGATCTTTCACCCAGGCAATGCTATGCCTGATCCCTAAGAAGGACAAAGACCCCTGCTCCTGTAAGAACTATAGGCCCATTTCTCTAATTAACACTGACTGTAAGATCTTTGCTAAAATACTTGCACTTTGCATTAATAAAGTTATCCCTGAACTCATTAATATTTACCAATCTGGATTTATCAAAGGCAGATCAATCACCGATAATTCAAGAACTTTCCTCAATATCATCCACCTTGCTTCCAAAATGGAGTCTCCGGTGGCGGCCATTACACTGGATGCTGAAAAAGCATTCGATAGGGTTAGCTGGGATTTTATGTTTGGGGCATTGAGATGGCATGGTTTTGGTCCCCCTATTATCAAATATATCCATTTGTTATACTCAGCACCCTCTACCTCTATCTGGGCAAACGGATGTCAATCTAAATATTTCCCCCTTTATAGAGGTACTAGACAAGGTTGTCCCCTCTCCCCGCTTCTTTTTATACTTGCTTTAGAGCCCTTTCTGGAAAATATTAGGCTTTCCTCTTCCTACACAGGACTACAATTTCATGATATGGACATTAAATTTACCGCCTATGCTGACGATATTTTACTTTATATCTCCAATCCGTCCACTTCCCTGCCTTCGCTGTTCTCGTTATTACAAGAATATTCCCTTGTTTCTGGCTATAAGCTGAATATTGATAAGTCTGAAGTGTTACCCTTAAATAAATTTTGTCTTCCCCATATGTTTCATGGCTCTGGCTTCGAATGGAATCCCAGAAATATCAAATGTTTAGGTATTCTTTACGCCAACACCATTAGAGAAACAATTCGTATTAACCATGCTGAAATACTTAAAAAACTCTCTGTCCTTATTGAGAGCTGGTCCCCCCTGTTTCTGTCCTGGTGGGGTAGACTGGCCACAATTAAAATGATGCTTCTCCCCATCATCAACTTCTACCTCTCAATGCTTCCTGTTTCCCTTCCACTCTCCTTCTTTAGTACTATTAATCGTTCTCTTACAAAATTTTTATGGAATAATCGTACAGCTAGGATCTCTCTTTCCCGCCTTCAACTTCCCAAAGACTTGGGTGGAGTTAACTTCCCTAACCTTAGCCAATATCATTCTGCTTTCACGTTGAAGCAAATATGGCCTTTTTTAATCGATTCCGCTCTTTCTTCCTTAACGGCATGGAGTTCTTTAGAATTTGCACAACTCCTACCCTTTTCCTTCTCAACAGCTACTCGCTTATCCCAACCACCAAAACGTTTCTCTACCCCTATTTTCAATCATTCTAAGGCACTTGCTCTTTCTCTGTTTCGTTCACATTTTACTTTTGAAGATTTTTTCTCCCTAACTCCCATCTGGTACAACAAATCCTTAAAGATCAACAATAAAGCGCTTTTTTGGAAGGAGTGGATCGACAAAGGTATTATTACGGTTAATCACATATTGACAGACAAGTCTCCGAGGGATTTTTTTGATATTTGTGAAGGGTTTGGTATCTCAAACACGTATGCTCCCAAATATCCTCTTTTGAAGGCCTCTTTATCACTTATTCTTGCTCAGAGGAGCCCTCCTGTAACTCCGGTTCCGGCTTCTTCCTCCTCGCTCGATTTCTCTACCCCCCATAAAGCTGCTGTCATTTATAAACTTCTTTCCCGTCCTTTAGTAAACAGATCTAAGTCCAAAATAGAGCTCTTATGGGAACGTTATCTTGTCCAGGAATTCTCGTTCCAGACTTGGGACTCTATTTGGTCCAAAATACACACCTCTTCACGCTCCGCTAGCACCACACAGACTCTATACTTTTTCTACAACAGACTTTTTTTACCCCTGCTGTACTTCACAAATTTAGAATACTAGAGAACAAGAATTGTTGGTCTTGTTCTGCAGTGGATAGTGATTTCATTCACATGTTCTTTCAATGCCCACGGGTTAAAACTTTATGGACTCATATCTGGTCTAAATTGAATGGTATCCTTTCCACAAATTTCCCCTTTGATATTGTCCACATATTTTTGGGAGGCTCCTCACCTTTGTGGGAAGTTCAGAACAATGTACGTAAATTCATAGACCTCTTTTTTGCCATATCACTGCAGATCATCACAACTAACTGGAAGGATACATCAAAAATCTCATATTATGCATGGTGGAACCTATTGTGTCATCACCACAGGCTTGATCGTGCTTTTGCCACAACGGTTCCTCTGCAAATCAAAAAGGACTTAGTATGGTTACCTCTAACCACTTTTCTTTCCAGAATAGCCGCCTAGTTGCCCTTTCCTCTCCGAGAGTACCAACTGTTATTTTATTACGGTTATTATATTACTGGTTTATTATTAACTGTTCATAGAAGTAATAGTCATTTGTAATTGCTTTTCATGCCCCCCTCCCTACCCTTCTCCTCCTTCTCCTTTTTCCTTCTTTTCCCTTCCTCCTTAAAATTTAAAAGGCATTTTTTCTTAAGTATAGTTTCTATTTCCCTTTTTTGGGATTGGTTTGCATAAATTGCATTTTCTTCCATCCTATTTACCATTTAAATGCATAAGCTTTTGTACTAATGTTTTACTATGTTTAATAATTTCAATAAAGCTTTCTAAACTCAAAAAAAAAAAAATACCATTTTATGTTTCTGCTTCTCGCACTGCGAGAAAGCAGAAGGGTTTGGTTGGGGGTGTACGGTCCTGCTCTAGGGCAGGGGAGGAGTGGCTTGCCCACTCTGAGGGCGCTGACTGTTTGGTCGGCCCAGGGCCGACCAAATCAGTCATACGCACTCTCCCTTTTCTCCATGTAGGCTGTATGCAGCCTACATGGAGAAAATGGCCTCCCAGACACCTGTGTCGTCGGCGTCCTAGCCAATCACAACACTGCCATTGCAGCGTTACGTTTTGGCTTAGGGGAGGGAGGCTGCCTGCTTCCTGTGAGGAGCAGAGACGTCACAGGACGACGCGGGACTGGACCGGGCCAGCGACGGAAAGTTTGCTATTTTTTGTATATTTAAAATCAACCCCTCTCCCCCCGCGTGACCTGCGCGTCCCCCGCACCTCCACCCGAGAGTCATGCCGGCCGCGACTGCATACATATACACACACTCTGCCTACACATGCACACACATTCACATATTCACACACTCTCTCAGGGCCGGCTTTAGCGCTAGTGCCACCCGGTGCAACAATCAGTTTTGGCGCCCCCCATTGACCTCCTACTCGGTTTTCGATTCATTTGTTTGAAAACACTGGTAAAGGCTGGCTTTACGTATAAGAATGTATATCTTCCCAAACTAACCCTTTTTAGCAACATTAGGAATGGATAATAAAAAACCGGGGGGAAAACCATAATGTCCTAACTTTTTTCTGGAGTTTGCATGCAGCTCTTTGATAACAGTTCATCACAGTCACTGTTCTATATGAGGGGTTTATCTTATGTACTGCGGTAACACAAGAATCTCTGCGACAAAAGCAGTAATCCACTCGGCTGTCCATATAAAATACAGATTTGTGATCTGCACAGTACGTGTTCTTTGCAGCAGGCATATTAATCCTTGTGCTACTTTATGCCACTAGACTAAACTTCATCTCTCTCTCTAACTAGAACATTAATCACATGAGTTACTCTGACATTTTTATTGCTGCCTGAAAGCTGGAGGCGCAAGTAACTCTGCAGAAGGTGTTTTGAAATCTTAAGTTATTGCTAAGCACAGCATCCCCCTCACCCCCGAGGTCAGCGCCCCCTCCCCAGGTCCGCGCCCAGTGTGGCCGCACCAGTTGCACTGCCCTAAAGCTGGCCCTGCACTCTCTGCTATATAAACACACTCTAAACTGCAAGCACGCACACAATATACATACATTTAAAAGCATTTTATTTAACGTACCTCAGCTGCCAGGGAAAAGTCATATTCCAGCTATTTGCACTTCATTTTTTATTAAACTAATAGCGAATAATGCAATATTATTCACTATAAGTATAAACAAATTGACAAAAAACGAGGTGAGTGAGGCCCCCACCGACAGCTGCTTGGGGTTGCAAAGGCAGTGGTCACAAGGGGCAAGCCAGGGGTCGCAGCAGCGACTCTTAAATGATGTCAATGGCTGGTATGAGTTTAGTACCTAAACTAGACTGCAGCCGCACCCTGCCTGAGCTTCTAGAAGCCCCCCTGCTTACAAACCATGTTCTACATTGTTTACTGACACAACACGTAAGGGCATCAAAAATAATATAACCTGAATATTCAGCTAGATAGTAAATGTTTATTGGAAGGGAGCTCGGTCTAACGAGACCCAACAACAGTAGATCAACTTAATAGGCAAATGGACAAACAAGATGCTAATCACCATATTTATTAGATATTACTGAAGGAATAGATGCACTCTGCCAAAAACTGCTATCATGCCCCACATTTCATGCCAATGTGTCTGATTAAATGTTCCCTGCCAGTGAAACGAGAAGCCATTAATTGCTTCTGGAAACATCATTTTCGTATAATCAGATAAATGTAGCAGTCAAATTAGAATTCGCTAATTGCTTCTATAATTATGTTGAAAAGATTACAATATGAGGTACATTTTAATGCAAAATAGTGCTTACAGTATTTTGTAAACGTTCAGGAAGTGTTTAAATTTCAAAGGCGCGATTGATAAAAACAAAATCTGAATATTGGCTTTCTGTTTAATAATGCACATGACTTATTAGGGCATAACATTTTATTTACTAGACAGAAAAAAATAATTTGCCTCTTGTACATTATGACGCTTGGATTCCCATCAACCAATGAGGAAGGAACATTTTCAAAAATGGCTTTTCATTGCTTGTAATGCAAGGGAAGATTAGATTGGCTGGCTAGGGCACAAGGCAGGGATGTGTGAAATTTTTATTATGTGAGCGTAATCTTGGTTTAAAACGCGCTTTGTTTAAGTCTCATCTACTGGCCTGTTTATTTCATGGCGGTACAATGCTTTTATAACAAGTAACAATAACATTACCCAGAGTCACAGATACTGTTTATCTTATCTGTTTGTTCCCCATACACCCCCTCAGATTCTTCCGCAAGATAGGGCTGGCCTATAGGGCCATCACTGGTAGTGCCCGGTGGGCTGGTTTGACAGGGCAGTGTGTAGGCCGTATGATTGGCTGTTTGTGGGCCTGTTTTATGATCTTCTAGGCTGGTTTTTACAGTTGATTGTCTTAATTTTAAAACAAGCAGTGTCTGCAGCAAACTAAAATCTATGCAGTCTTCCATACATTGCGAAACATTTATAGACCGTGTCTTTACAAGTTGAAAACTGCCCTGATTTGCAAACATGAGCCCCTCTTTTAGTAATCACATTCACTAATGGGGGCCACTTTTATTTTGGTGCCCGGGCCTATGCTCTGTCCCAGCCCGACACTGTTCTTCAGTGCATCTTAATCTGGTATACAGCCCATAAGAATGGTGCAGCATTGCTTAGCTCAGTGGGGTCATGATTTAACAATGGGACGTTTTTTGTACGAATACACACTTTTTGGGTTACTATTGTTTCACGCAATATAAGTTATTATGTTTACCTGAATGTGCAATTTTGTCTCACAGATGTTTGGGTGCTCCTGGAAACAGTCTTGTGGGAACTGTCTGCTGCAGCCGCATGCACTGCACTAGCAGCATTCTTTGTGTGACTCACAGGCATTGTATAGACATATGTGTCTTGTGAGTGTTTTTGTCACAAACGCGTACTTTGCTTATGTGTGCCTTGTAGCTAATTGGTCAGTGGATAGTTGCAAGAGGAAGCAAATGGAGTTAGCCTGTCAAATGTTCAGATTTGTATATGGATGTCTACATTTGAGTCATACGCGTAAAACCCTTAATTCTCACCATATTTATGTGGAATACTTGGGAGGGAAAACCATAGCCCAATAATTTAGGACACCACAAAATTTTACAACCTCGTAATTCCACCTCATGCAATTCTCCCACGGAAAATAATTGCATAAAAAGGCACTGTAGGATATTGGGTTACTGGTTGAGTGAGGTGAAACCCTTCTTAAGCAGGAACCAAAATTCCTGTTACGGTGAAGTCACAAGCAATCCCCAAATATACTTGTGCTTTAATCCTCTGGTAGCTTGGCACAAAGCAGTCAGGCATAACTTGGAGGCAATGTGTAAAGTATTTATACAGCACTTCAAACAGTTATTAAGTGAAAACACAATACAAGAAATATCACACAGCAATTTAGATAAATAATCCAAAATGTAATAAATTATTTGAGACCAAACGACAGAAATCTAATCCGTAGAACTGGAGATATGAAATTTAAAGATTTAAGGTAAGTATAGCATCTAAAAGTAAAAAGTGCCTCACTCTGTTATCTGGTCGTGCAAGTCAGAGTGTAAGTCACAGCTTCAGGCGATGAAGCGCAGGGCCGGATACATGTTCCAGGTTAGTCTTGCTGAAAGAGTTACCTTCTAAAGTCCAGCACGAAGAGTTCCATTCAAGGTGTAGGGGTATAGGAGCAGGGAAAACATTTCAGATGGTTGTCATTGTAGCGCGAAGAGCAGGCTAGACGTCACAGACAGTCGTTGCTGTAGTGTGAAGATCCTGTTGGACATCACAGTTGGTCTTTGCTAGAGATTCACGTTGGCGGTCACAGCGGGCTGTCGCTGCTGTAGCACGAAATGCAGATCTTGCTTTGCCAGTGATCACTGGGGGTCACTGTAGCGTGAAGAGTCGGGTTCACCGGAGCCTTGCATTGAGGGTCCACGCAGGTGGCAAGATCTTGGAGCAAATAGGCCCACTTGTGGTTGTGAAGAACCGAAAACTTCTGGATTTCTCTTTTTCTTATCAGCGGACCTCAACTGATGCCACACCAAGGTTCCAGGACCTGAGGGACACCACTTAGGGGTCGTCGGGAAATCACTCCAGCAGAGGCCAGCAGGGCTCAGGGGGTCCCTGTTGCAGGTTCAGGCAGCAGGTCAGCTGAGCAGATGCAGGGAGGCTTCTGAAGCTTGTTATGTCCTTGTAGCTCAGAATAGGAGGTCAGTCAGCTGACCCTTGGAGTCACTTCAGCCTGGGATGAAGGGTGCAGGTTCAGTCTTCTTTCTCAGCCAGGAGGGCAGTGGGGATGCAAGGCAGCAGAATAGCAGTCCTCTTTGCAGTAGAGCAGCACAGCAATCCTTCTGAGTCTTCCACAGGTCTAGAGGTGTCCGAGGGTCCAATATTTATCCTTGCAGCAAGTTATCAAATAGGAGAAGTTTCTAGAGGGTTCCACCCCTGGGGTGCTGGTGCTTGGAATTTCCTTCCTCCGTGCCCTGGGCTGGCCCCTGCTTGTTTAGGGGCAAAAACGTCTGGTGTCAAACCCTTGTGAGTGTGCTGAGGCAGAGCCTTTGTGATATGCCAGTGTAGTAGATGACAGCTCTGCCCCCTATCAAGTCAGAGGTGGCCCATCCAGTGAATACCTATTCACCCCTTTATCTCACTGTCTGGGAGCAATAAACAAAAGCCAATTGCCAGCTGCACCTAGCCATGTGACCCAGCATACAGGCTGCAGGCACCAAATAGTTGGAGCAAGACAACGCCTACTTTCTAAAAGTAGCATTTTCAGAATTGGACTTAAAATCCCACTTTGTTTTTAAAGAGGTTTTTAAATTGCAATTCTTTAGACACCAAACTGAACATTCATACCTGCCCCAAGTTATTAATTTAATATATAATGTAATAATCTAACCCACTGTTATCCTATCGGAGAGTCAGGCCTTGCAGTAGTGAAAAACAAATGTAAGAGATTTTTACTACAAGAACATGTAAAACTTAAAAAGTACATGTCCAATTTTGTAAATACATTGCACACTGCCTCGTAGGATGTTTAGGACCTACTCTAGGGGCGCCTTATATGTATTAAAAAAAGAAAGTTTGGGCCTGGCAAAATGTTTATTTTGCCAGGTGGAAATGGCAGTTTAAAACATTACACATAGCCTGCAATAGTAGGCCTGACACATGTTTAAAAGGCTACTCAAGTGGATGGCACAAGCAGTGCTGCAGATCTACTAGTCCAAAAGAAACAATTGATGGACGGAATGCTGGACAATGCAAACATTCACCCCCAGTCACAAGGATCTGGGTTAAATCCATCATTCTTTTGCTCACCACACCACCCCAGTTTGGACCAAGCCATATGCAAATCAGTCTTGACCCTGTTCCTTGTGGGAACAGTCCAGCCCGAACTGCCAAGCCAGGTTCTCCCTGGACCGGAAACAAGCATCCTGGGACCAGTTTCAGGGCATCACCCTTCATCAGCCAGGCTAGCTTGAATCCAGTGGTGTAGTGAGCACAGGACACATGTCTGGGCATACCCTTCCCTCTTAGGGCGACAAATGCAAAAGAAACAATTGATGGACGGAATGCGGGACAATGCAAACATTCACCCCCAGTCACAAGGATCTGGGTTAAATCCATCATTCTTTTGCTCAACACACCACCCCAGTTTGGACCCAGCCATATGCAAATCAGTCTTGACCCTATTCCTTGTGGGAACAGTCCAGCCCAAACTGCCTAGCCAGGTCCTCCCTGGACCGGAAACAAGCATCCTGGGACCGGTTTCAGGGCATCACCCTTCATCAGCCAGGCTAGCTTGAATCCAGTGGTGTAGTGAGCACGGGACCCACGTCTGGGCATACCCTTCCCTCTTAGGGCGACAAATGCAAAAGAAATAATTGATGGACGGAATGCTGGACAATGCAAACATTCACCCCCAATCACAAGGATCTGGGTTAAATCCATCATTCTTTTGCTCACCACACCACCCCAGTTTGGACCCAGCCATATGCATCCTGGGACCGGTTTCAGGGCATTCTGTCCATCAATTGTTATTTTTGCATTTGTCACCCCGAGTGGGATAGGTATGCCCAGACGTGGGTCCCGTGCTCTCCATGCCACTGGAGTCAAGCTATCCTGGCTGATGAGGGGTCTTGTTTCCAGTCCAGGGAGGACCTGGCCTGGCAGTTCGGCCTGGACTGTTCCCATTGGGCGCATGATCAGGACTGATTTGCATATGGCTGGGTTCAAACTGGAATGGCATGGTGAGGAACAAAATGATGGATTTAGGCCCAGATCTCTGTACTGAGGTGAATGTATGACATTGTTCTGCATTCTGTCCATCAATTGTTCTTTTTGCATTTGTCACCCCGAGTGGGATGGGTATGCCCAGATGTGGGTCCCGTGCTCTCCATGCCACTGGAGTCAAGCTATCCTGGCTGATGAGGGGTAAAACCCCGAAACCAGTCCTAGGATGCTTGTTTCCAGTCCAGGGAGGTCCTGGCCTGGCAGTTCGTCCTGGACTGTTCTCATTGGTCGCATGATCAAGACTGATTTGCATATGGCTGGGTTCAAACTGGAATGGCATGGTGAGCAAAAAAATGATGGATTTAGGAACAGACCTCAGTACTGGGGTGAATGTATGACATTGTTCTGCATTCTGTCCATCAATTGTTCTTTTTGCAGATCTACTAGTAGCATTTAATTTAGATGCTCTGGGTACATGTAGTACCACTTTACTACGGACTTACAAGTAAATTATATGCTTCAGTCAGGTGTCAGCCAATGTTACCATGTTTTTAAAGAGTAAGCACACACACACTTTAGCACTGGTCAGCAGTGGGGAAGTACCCAGAGTCCTAAGGCCAACAAAAACAGGTTCAGAAAATAGGAGAGTGAAGGCAAAGAGTTTGAGGGATGACCCTGCAGAAAGAGCCAAGTACAACAGGCACCCTCTCCAAAATCAGTATAGTAGAGTATCAAAAAAGTAACTGCCACCACTCAAATACTTAGTTCTAGATCACAAAATCATGCGGAACAGTTTAATGGCAATTATGGCTCACATGCAGAGTTATTACAAAGTAGGTAAAAGTCTGAAATCATTCTAAGTAAAAATTGATCAGCAAAATCAGACAAAGGGTTGGACAATATTCCCAATAGATCAAGAATGTCTTCAGAACAATCTCGGAACAATCTGGCTCACCACCAGAATCAGGGGGTTCTTTTACACCATTCTTGCATAACAGATTAGATAAACTACAGATTCATCATAGCACGATCACATTCTTCAACTCTTTAGCAAATCAGAAGTAATAACAACATCATTATACATTATGAAAGCATCCAGCATCTTCTGTGCTATTTCCATATAGAGATGTTCGAACTAAAAATGTGAAACATT
The DNA here is from genome assembly GCA_963921515.1 of Calotriton arnoldi. NCBI lineage: Eukaryota > Metazoa > Chordata > Amphibia > Caudata > Salamandridae > Calotriton > Calotriton arnoldi. The sequence goes on along the minus strand of CAWUFW010004739.1, from coordinate 367,345 downwards.
TTAATATTATCAGTTCACACAATTTAATAGGACTCATTTATTCAATGGAACTACAATGGAAGGACCTTGAATGTGTCAACATATCAGAAACACTAGAAGCTTTATTAATAAGCCTTTTGTTCATAACAATGTGAAAACATTACATCAGCTGTCTTTTCTCTCGCAGGGCCTGTGGGGAGAGAAGATCCACAGAGGAAACTCATGGGAGGGGGTAAATACAGGAGTGAATGACCGAATCAGTATCCATTTTATCCAAAATTGAGTTTTCACCTAAATGGGCACAAATAATTTATATTAACGAGCAAACTTCTAAACCTCATACTAAACTTGTTTGAACTATAATCATATTAATTAATCATTTGTGCATTAGATTAAACATAAAAATCCTTGTTATTCACTCATATTTATTGCACACAACTATAGATTTTAACACTCTTTCACAAATGCATACTGCTACATTATGCAACTTCACTCATCCCTAGGCAGCATCTGCATAGGAGAATTAAAATTCCCTGTGCATGTTGCTGAATGACAATTGGAATGGAAGAGAATTCCACACACGTAGAACAAATGGCGGGAATGCTGGCAGACTAAAACTAGGGGGCATATTAGCAACAACAGGCGAAAATTATCGCTAACCGCGCTTAGCGCGTATTTATTTAACGCCGCCTATCGCTGGATATTATCGCGGAGATAACATGCTATTAGCAAGGTTTATCTCCAATGCGATAAAATATCCAGGATAGCGACGTGAATGCGTGAATATCGCTGGAAATCCAGCGATATTCACGCATTAACGCCATGGTGGACTTAGGCTGACAATCCACCTCCTATTCTACAAACAGGTAAGTCATGTTTTTAGCAGGTGTTAAATTCTAGCGATATTCGCGCTTAGCGCGAATTTTTTTATCGCTTCGCCTGCGTTGCTAATAGGGGGAAGTTGTGTTAGCGTCTGTTTTCAGTCGCTTTTAGTTGGGAACGCCTACCTTGCATGTCATTAGCGATAATTATCGCTGGCATGCAAGGCGATGGGAAAACGGGCCGCTATCGCCAGAAAGCTGTCGCTAACGCCTGTTAGCGACAGCTTGCTGATAGGGCGATAAAAAAATCGCTGCTTTGGCGGCAAAAAGTGCTGCTAAAGCGGCGATAAGGCCCTTGCTAATATGCCCCTCGGTCCGTTCTAGATAGTGAGCCACTTCACCCCTGTTGATTGTAATGACTGCATTTGACAGAGGCCACGCATTATGGCAGTAACCATATACAAATTGCCTTGGCCCATCCTCAAAAAATTACAAACAACAGCCTCTCACCATGTTTCTCAGATTCACCAGTCTGTGAAGAAGCTTATGATTTCCCTATATGTCAGTGTGCCTTTAAATTCACATTACTTGTAAACCACCAGGCGCAACATAATCCATTTTGTGCAGAACAACAATGAAACGTAAACCATTTTATGCAATGCATCAATGCAACATAAACTATTCTGCGTGACACATCAATGCAACAAAAACCATTCCATGCGATACATCATTGCAAGAAAAACCATCACAAGCAGTAAAGCAATGCAATATAAACCATTCTATGCAGCACAAAAATGCATCAGAGGAACACTGCACAAAAATTAATAACATAAGAATAACATAGGACTTTACAGTCCAGCATTGGGAACATGAATGAATGATATAAAAGTGTTGTGCAGCTCTGCATACTAAGGGCCACATGCACAGAGCATTTTTGCGTTCGGAAACAACCGATCCCACAGACCATGGCCTATTCTTCAAAAATGAGAAGAAAACTTTTCATTTTGCCTGCTTATCAAAAAAAATGCTTTTTTTTAAAAGCAAACACAAGGAGATGATAGACAGAGCGTTGAAACGTTTCAGACACTCACCCCCAGTCACAGATCTGGGTTTAATCCATCATCATTCTTTAGCTCACTTTGCCACCCCAGTTCAGACCCAGCCATATGCAAATCAGTCTCGACCCTGTGCCTCATGGGAGCAGTCCAGCCTGAACTGCCAAGCCAGGTCTTCCCTGGACCGGAAACAGGCATCCTGGGACCGGTTTCGAGATAACACCCCTCGTAGGCCAGGATAGCTTGAATCCAGGGCTCACTGTGCCACTGGATTCAAGCTATCGTGGCTGATGAGGGGTGAAACCCCAAAACCGGTCCTAGGATGCTTGTTTCCGGTCCAGGGAAGAACTCGCTTGGCAGTTTGGGCTGGACTGTTCCCATGAGGGACAGGGTCAAGACTGATTTGCATATTGTGAGAAGTTAGCCTGGTATAAGCAGTCCACTAATTACAGTGGGCACCTTGCACCAGTCTAAACAACCCCTTATTGGAGATAGGTTAAAGACAACCTTTATTGAAAGCTATCCTAGTGGTAGCTATGGAGAGCAGCCTTCAGGCTAAGTCTTGAAGGAATGTAAAGCAGCTTGTTTTACCAGTCTATAATCTCTTGAGTGACCAAATGAAAGAGGACCACACCAGGTATATATATAAAATATATGTATTGAGTCTTAAACACACCCCTCTAGTCTCTTTATGAGGCTAGAGTTTGAAGTACATACGTTACAAGTCAGTTATCAACAGTAATAGCACAAATACACGTTTGAGCCCTAGGGGCGTACCAAACCATATACCAATAAAGTGGTATAAGAACCACGACTGAGCTAGACACAAGGCCTAGAGCCTGTAGAAGTGCTTGGACCACAAGGAACCACCCAAGGTAGTGACACAGGGGACCCACGGGGGACACGTGCAGTGTGGGAACACAGCCACGAATCACCGTTAACTTCTATGGGGAATGTCGCGGTTGGAGTTTTAAAGAAAAAGGACACTTAGAAGAGTACTTGGAGCAAACCCCTTTAGAACTAGGCTGTTCTAGAGTCAATACCCACGGGAGCACCGGAGTACTCAAGTTACCTCACCCAGGGGAGCCGGGTGCATATGTTTCTTTCGGGGTCGGGTTTCGTCGTCGTTTTCAATGGCGGTCTGCTGCAAAGTGCTGCTGGCGGCCAAGTCGAAAGTGTTCGGGTGGATCCAAGGTTGGATCGAAGTTCTGAAGAACCTGAAAGCAGAGGGGACAGAGTCTGGGTCACTAGCCAGTGACCAGGATGCCCACCGATGTCGGGTGCTTCAGGTAGGTTGACGGTCGTCTTGACTCTTCAGCCACGAGGTCCAGGAGGTGTCGACGACAGCCAGGAGCTGGATTCGAGCTGTCCCATAATGTTTGTCGATTGCTGCGGTGTTGGCGACCGAATTCGACCCAACAAGCCTTGGCAACGGCAAGTCACGTAGAAATGAAGAAAGGATGTTGATGCAGACCAGCAAGGTCTGGGGGACTCACCCAGCGAGGGTAAGTCAGGGCACGTCTGGAGCAACCAGGAAAGCCCAAGCAGAAGAAGAGTTGCCTTCGGAGGGCCCACTAGCCAACGGACTAGCGACCGCAAAGGAGCCTCAAGTGGACACCCTTGGAGCTGGCTCACAGGACACTCGTGGAGTGGAGACCAGTGATCTTCAGTGCAGTTGGTGTTGGAGGCGGGGGCTTCTCGGAGCCCAAAGCACGACTTCATGGAAGACCAGGAAGAGGATGCACTTGCAAAAGTTCTTGGTGTCCAGGGGTCACGGTTCCACGTTACCCACGACAGCTAGGTGCCTCAGCTTTGCTGGGGTCTCAGGGCAGCCTCGGGGAAGTCTGGAAATCCACCTCTGGTGATGCAAAGACTTCAGCGTCCGGCGGGAGCTTCAGCGATGCAGACCGGACAATTGCTTCTTTGGTGCCTGTCAAGCAGGGGAGTCACTCCTTGACCCCAAGGAGATTCTTCAGTCCTCTAATCTTGTAGTAGAGCTGTCGAAGGTCCAGGATTCAGCTTCAGAGTTTCATCCAGGGTAATCTAAAGTCCTAAGGACTGGGGTCCCATACTTATACTAAGTTAGGGGTTGGACATACTCTGGGGACCCACCTATGGGAGGGTCAGGGAAGAGGGGTGGTTACACCCATTCCCTTTGTCCAGTTTTGCACCAGAGCAGGGGCAGGTAGCCCCTGCAATCGGTTTGAACTGGACTATGCTCAGGGACACCAAATGTGCCCCCAGTGCAGGACTTCACAGCACCAGGGAGTGCTCCCGCCCAGCCCCAATACACACTATCCTGTCTGGGGAGGTGGTTACACCTCCTTGCAACAGGAAACCTATTGTCCAGGCCTCCCCTGCCGGAGTTTAGGTCAGCAGCAGGAGGCCAGACTTGTGTCTGTGGCAGCGGCATCCATTTTGTGATGCCAGGGCTTTGGAAAGTCGACACCGGGTATGCAGGTTTGCACATGTCTCTCCCTCTAGAAGGGTGGAATGCTACCCCCGCCGCCAGAACTGGTGTGGGGGTAGTATTCCAAGATGTTTGACACCAAACACGACATGTTTCCGTGCAGCCATCCCAAAGTTAGCATTTACCGCAAGGATATAATGCACTTAAGAGTATATGGTCAGGCTGCACCACAAACAGCACCAGAGGATTGACTCCGAATGCTGCAGAGGGGCTCTGCTCATGCAGGGGCACCCTCTCACATAAAAACCAAGCACTCTGCCTTCAGGATTGTTAAGGCCTGCCTTAGGAGTGACTTATAGGTTTATATGTGTGTGCAATGGTAGTGATACAGGTAGCCTATATCACAGTAAGGGGTGCATGCACCACCTTACTCAGGCTGCAGTAGCAGACCCGTGGCGCCAGTTTGGATGGCCTTCCAGGGGTGGCACAATACATGCTTCAGCCCCTGGCAGGCCTCTGGGGTACCTGTGCCCTGGGTACATAGTAAACCATATACTAGGGACTTATAAGGGTACCCCAGGATCCAATTAGAGATGCACCTAAGGTACATGGAATCCATTTTAGAGAGGAAGCAGCTAGGCTGGGGTTCTGATTAGCAGGGCCCCAGCCAGACTAAAGTCAAAATACAGTGAAGCATCAGCAAAAAAGTGGGGGTAACCATAAGAGGCAGATCCTACTCTCCTACACAACCCCCCCCCCAAACACAGGGACATTAAAATAACCTTGACCAGTTGAGTCTTCATGTTCTAAGTGGAAATATCTGGAGAGTCCATCTGCATTGGCATGGTTACTCCCAGGTCTATGTTCCACTGTATAGTCCATACCCTGTAGGGAAATGGACCACCTCAAAAGTTTGGGGTTTTCACCCTTCATCTGTTTTAGCCATAAGAGGGGCTTATGGTCTGTCTGAACAAGGAAGTGAGTGCCTGCAGCAAGCTTGGCAAGTATCCTGCACTTTTTTATGGCATATTATAATTTCTACAGCTCTTAGGAAAAATCATTTGTTTACTTTGCACAGATCGTATTGGACCCCCGAAAAGATGTCCAAAATGAACACCCAGGTGACCAAGAAATGTCCAAAATGTGGCGAGAGGGAAGCAAATGATACCCACATGTTTCACTCATGTCATCACCTTGACACATTTTGGAGTGAAATTGGTAAGATTATTGATGAAAGCTTAAACACGACTATTAAGGTAAGAACATTTAATGTTATTTTTGGCATACTGGATATCGATGAATCCAACACTACTTTAACAAAGAATCAGAAATACCTTTTGTTTACACTTATGCTAATTGCTAGACGTGAGATTTGTATAAATTGGATTCTTCCCTCCCCTCCGAAGGTTGAGGATTGGGTTCGATCTGTAGACAAATTTAGGAACTTGGATAGAGTCAGAGGGGAATGCAAGCGCACAAAGCACTGGGATCTATGAGACACATATAGGCGGTAGGTTAGGAAGGGATGTCCAATGATTTAAACCAACGCGATCATGATCCTCATGAGTTTTATTGGGACTGGAACAGCGACACATTAACTCATGTAAAATGGCAATGGTTGGTATCAAGGCATGGTTCCACCTAATCCTCGAGGGCGTCTAGTGAGAGGTGACCCTGTTGCTTTTACAACAAGATCGCATAAATGAGGACAAAAAAAAAAAAAGTAAGTGAGTGCCAAACAAGTATGGCCTCAACTTTTTCAGAGCCCAAACCACAGCAAAGGCCTCCCTCTCAATGCCTGACCAACGTTTCTCTCTAGGGGACACCCTTCTGCTAATGAAAGCTACTGGCTGATCCTGACCTTCATCATTCAATTGTGATAGTACAGCCCCAACCCCCAATTCAGATGCATCTGTTTGGACAATGAACTTCTTGGAGTAGTCAGGGCTCTGCAGAATGGGAGCAGTGCACATGGCCTGCTTCAGGTCATCAAATGCCTTTTGACAGCTAACTGTCCACTGAACCTTTTTGGGCATTATCTTAGAGGTTAAGTCATTCAGGGGTGTCACTATTGATCCATACCCCTTGACAAATCTTCTGTAGTACCCAGTCAGGCCTAAGAAGGCTCTCACCTGAGTCTGGGTAGTTGTAGCAGCCCAGTCCATGATGGTCTGGATCTTGCTCTGCAATGGTTGAACCTGGCCTCCACCCACAAGGTGGCCCAGGTACACAACCTGACTCTGCCCTATCTGGCACTTGGTGGCCTTGATAGTGAGACCTGCCTTCTGCAGGGCCTCCAAAACATTTCTGAGGTGGACCAGGTGATCCTCCCAGGTGGAGCTAAAGACAGCAATATCATCTAGATATGCTGCACTATAGGCTTCCAGACCTGTAAGGACTGTGTTCACCAACCTCTGAAAAGTGGCAGGTGCATTTTTCAAACCAAAGGGCATCACCACAAATTGGTAAAGCCCACCAGGGGTAGAAAATGCTGTTTTTGGCTTTGCATCCTCAGCTAATCTGATCTGCCAGTAGCCAGCTCTTAGGTCAAATGTGCTTAGATACTTGGCTGAGGCCAAAGTGTCTATTAGCTCATCTGCCCTGGGTATTGGATGGGCATCAGTCCTAGTGACTGCATTGAGGCCCCTGTAGTCCACACAAAACCTCATCTCTCTCTTGCCATCTTTGGTGTGAGGTTTAGGCACCAGGACCACAGGACTAGCCCAAGGGCTATCTGAAGGCTCAATGACACCCAGTTCCAACATCTTCTGGACTTCAGTCCTGATACAGTCCCTGACCTGGTCAGGTTGCCTATAAATCTTACTTTTAATAGGCAGACTGTCCCCAGTGTCCACTTCATGAGTGCACCAGGTGGTCTGACTTGGAGTCAGAGAGAACATGTGTCTGAACTGACTGAGCACCTGTCTGCAATCAGTTTGCTGCTGGGCAGTGAGGCTGCCTGCCAAGGCTACACCATCTACTGACCCATCATCAGGGTTCTGTGAGAGCAGGTCAGGGAGTGGGTCACTCTCTTCCTCCTGTCCCTCATCACTTGCCATGAGCAAGCCCATGTCAGCCCTGTCCACATATGGCTTCAGCCTGTTGACATGGAGCACCCTATGGGGGCTCCTGGGAGTTCCCAGGTCCACCAGATAGGTAACCTCTCCCTTCTGCTCAACAATTGTATGGGGGCCACTCCACTTGTCTTGGAGGGCTGCTGGGGCCACTGGCTCCAACACCCACACCTTCTGCCCTGGCTGGTAAACAGTCAGCACAGCCTTTTGGTCATGCCAGGCTTTCTGTAATTCCTGGCTGGCCTCAAGGTTTTTGGTTGCCTTTTTCATGTATTCAGCCATCCGGGAGCGGAGACCAAGTACATAGTCCACTATGTCCTGTTTAGGGCGGTTGAGAGGTAACTCCCAACCTTCCTTCACTAGACACAATGGACCTCTGACAGGATGGCCAAACAAAAGTTCAAAAGGGCTGTAGCCAACCCCCTTTTGAGGCACCTCCCTGTATGCAAATAAAAGGCAGGGCAAGGGTATGTCCCATCTCCGCCTAAGCTTCTCTGGGAGCCCTTTAATCATGCCCTTTAAGGTTTTGTTGAATCTCTCAACTAAACCATTGCATTGTGGGTGATAGGGTGTGGTGAACTTATAAGTCACTCCACACTCCTTCCACATTGCAGTCAAGTAACTGGACATAAAGTTTGCACCTCTACAGATACTACCTCCTTAGGAAAGCCCACTCTTGAGAAAATTCCCAGGAGGGCCCTTGCCACCACAGGAGCTGTAGTGGTCCTAAGGGGAATGGCCTCTGGGTACCTAGTTGCATGGTCCACCACCACCAGGATAAACCTGTGCCCAGATGCTGTTTGGGGATCCATAGGTCCAACTATGTCAATCCCCACCCTCTCAAAGGGCACCCCCACCACAGGTAGTGGTATCAAGGGGGCCTTTGTGGTGCCACCTGCCTTCCCACTGGCTTGACAGGTTACACAGGAGCGACAAAACTCCTTGGTGTCTTCAGACATGTGGGGCCAGTGAAATCCTGTCCCAAGTCTTGTTCTGGCCCAGGTGACCTGCTAAGGGAATGTCATGGGCTAGTGTCAATAGGAATCCCCTGAACTTCAAAGGTATAACCAACCTCCTGGCTGCACCAGGCTTGGGGTCTCTACTCTCTGAGTACAGGAGTCCATCATCCCAATAGATCTTATGGGTTCCACTAGCATTCCCAGCAGCCTCAGCCGCAGCTTGCTGTCTGAGGGGTCAAGAGAGGGGCAGCTCAGCTGCTCCTGGCTCAGATCTGCCCTGGAAGGGCCCCTGTCCCCAAGAACTCAACCTGATCAGGTTCAAGCTCCTCTGGGACAGTTCCTTCTTCAGGCCTGAGATCATCTCCCTCAAGAGACTGATCTTCCTCTTGAGCCAAGGGGGAAGGCACTGCCTTAACCCTACTACTCCTCCTCTTGGGAGGCACCTGGTCCATTATTCCAGGATCCAGGGCCTGTTCAGCTTTTGACATTTTTGCCTGTGACCTAGTCACAGCAAAGACATGTGCAGGGATCCCTAGCATTTCTGCATGTTTCCTGAGCTCCACCTCTGCCCAAGCTGAGGTTTCAAGATCATTGCCAAGCAAGCATTCAACTGGTAGGTCTGCACTCACCACAACCTTCTTAAGGCCAGTTACCCCTCCCCAGGAGAAGTTAACAACTGCCAGAGAATGGTCTGTTCTGACATTGCTAGCATTGGTCACTTGGTACATTTCACCAAGTATAATCTGCCCACGATCCACAAGATCTTGTGTCACCATGGTGACACTTGCTCCTGTGTCCCTGAATGCCAAAGCCTCTCTTCCATTAATCAAAGGCTGCTGTCTGTATTTGCCCAAATTACTGGGACTCACAAAGGGGGACATATCCATACCCTCATCACAGACTAGGACAGCCTGAGTTGGCACTCTGACTAGGTCAGAGCCCATCTCAGTACCCAGGGTTAACCCTACTAAACCCTTATTCTGAGTATTTCCACCACCATTTGTAGCTGGACTAGGGGGAACAGTTGCCTTAGGGGCAATGGTGGATGGAGTGGAGTCTTTGGACTTGGTGCAATCACTTGTCCAGTGAGTCTTTTGCTTACAGACTTTGCACCATGGTTTCCTTTGGCCTTTTCCTTTGTTGGATTGGGATTCCCCACCAGATGCAGATTTTTGGGGGCCTTGTGAAGACTTCTGGTCTTTACCCTTCTCCCCACCCTTATCAGAGTTTTTGGAATCTGTCTTCTTCTGGTCACCACCTTGGTTCTGTACCTTCTGCCTCACCCTGGTTCTGACTCATTTGTCTGCCTTCTTTCCCAATTCTTGGGGAGAGGTCAGATCAGAGTCCACCAGGTACTGATGCAACAGCTGATTTTGACAGTTATTAAGAATCTGCTCCCTCATGATAAGATTATACAATCCCTTGAAGTCACATACCTTACTGCCCAATAACCAACCTTCCAGAGCCTTAGCAGAACAATCAACAAAGTCCACCCAGTCCTGTGTCTGTGCCTTTTGGGTCTCTCTGAACGTTAACCTGTATTGTTCAGTGGTTAGGCCAAACCCATCTATCAGTGCACTCTTCAGGACCGGGTAATCATCAGCATCCTCTTCTCTTACAGTGAGGAGCTTGTCTCTACCTTTGTCTGCAAAGGAGAGCCATAAGATTGCTGCCCACTGCTCCTGGGGGACCCTTTGAACTTTACAGGCCCTTTCCAGTGCAGTTATCCACTTGTGGATGTCATCCCCACTCTGGTAGGGAGGGACAATCTTATTCAGGTTTCTATGGTCATAAGACCTTTCCCTATCTCTGGGTAAATTGTTGCCACCATGGGACTCTAGTCCCAACTTTTTCTTTGTCTAAAAAGATCTAGGGACTCCCTGTCTATAGCCAACTGCTGTTTTCTGATCTCAAGCTGGGCTTGTTCATACTGAAGCAGTCTCTTTTTCCTTTCATGAGAGGATTCCCTCCTATGAGAGGAAACAGAGGTCCCTACTGAGGTGCTAGAGTGGTTAGATTCCCCTGAGGAAGATCTTGCCCTTCTAGGCACACTCACAACTCTTCCTGGTGGGACAAAGGGTAGGTCAGTCTGATCCTCCTCTTCCTCTGCAGGAGTAGCTGGATTGTCCAGGTCAAGGTCATTGTCACCTTCCTGGCCAGTTTCAGAGGGCAGGTCCTGGGCTGGTTCATCCCTGGCCCCTTCCTCATCTTCTGTCCCACCCTCTCTGCTTACCCCTTCAGACCCTAAGGGTCTTCTGAGATCATCTAACAGGAGTACCTCTATGAGGCATTGGGTGTTGGCACTTTTGCCTGTCTTCAACTTCCTAGCAGTGCTTAATGCTCTCAATTCCAAGAATGGGAGATTATCATACTTGGAGGGAAGAAGCCCATTGGCTTCTGGCAGGGACCCACTGGTTCCTGGCTGTAGGAGAGTAGGATCTGCGTCTTATGTTGCCCCCACTTTTTTTCTGATGTTTACACTGGTTTCTGGCTATAGTCAGGCTGGAACCCTGCTAATCAGGGCCCCAGCCTCTCTGTTCTCTCTAAACGATTTGGAGTGCACTCTAGGTGCACTAGTGATTGGATACTGTGGCACCTTATGAGTCCCTAGTATATGGTACCTTAGGTATCAAGGGCATAGGTACTTCCCAGGCCTACCAGGGGCTGCAGCATGTATTATGCCACCCCTGGGAAGCAGACTAAATCTGACACCACAGGCCTGCTACTGCAGCCTGAGTGAGGAAGTGCTAGCACCCCTCACTGAGATATAGGTTACCTATATCTCTCCTACACACACATATAACCCTATCAGTCACCCCTAAGGCAGGCCCTATCAAACCTGAGGGCAGGGTGCTTGGCTTCTATGTGAGGGGGTGCCTCTGCCTGAGCAGGGCCCCTCTGCAGCTCTCAGAGTCCATTCTCTGGTGCTGTTTATGGATGCGGTTAAACCATATACTTTTAAGTGCATTATATCCTCGCGGTAAAATGCTAACTTTGGAATGGCTGCATCGAAACATGTCGTGTTTGGTGTCAAACACCTTGGAATACTACCCCCCGCCAGTCCTGGCGGCGGGGGTAGCATTCCACCCTTCTAGAGGGATAGACATGTACCTACTGTGGAAACGCGGTAGAATCCTGCAGAGCCCTGGCATCACAAAATGGATGCCACCAGTCACAGACACTGGGCTGCCCTCCTGCTGATGACCAACACTCGCAGTGGAGGAAGCCCAACAATAGATATCCTGTCCCAAGGGGGTGTGACCACCTCCCAGACAGGGTTTAGTGTATTGGGGCTGGGTGGGTGCACTCCTAGAGTGCTTTGAAGTCCTGCACTGGGGGAGCAGAAGGCTCCTCTGTGCATATGCCAGTTCAAACCGGCTCAGGGGCTACCTGTCCCTGCTCTGGTGCGAAACTGGACAAAGGGAAGTGGGTGTAGCCACCCACTCCCTGACCCTCCCATAGGTAGGGTCATAGAGCTAGTCCCTCCCTTTCTTTTAGTATAAGAGGGGAACCTGTGCATTGCACCCTAGATTTCCCTGGACGACGCTCTACAAGAAGAATCCCGGACCTTCGATGTTCCACTACCTTTGGAAGACTGAAGAATCTCCCTTGGAGTCAAGGAGTGACTCCCCTGCTTGGCAGGCACCAAAAACTACAAATGACGGTCACAAACTATGCCGCTTCCGCTGGAGTCCGAAGTCCCTGCAGCCCAAGAAGTAGATTTCCTGACTTCTCAAAGGCCATCGTGAGTCCCCAGCGAAGCTGAGGCCAGTGGACCCCAAGAGTAACGAGGAACCGCGACCCCTGGGTACCGTGCACTATTGTCAAGTGCAACCCCTTTACAACGTTCCACGAAATTGTACTTTGGACCACGTATGGTCCCAGCCTCCAGCAGGAATTCCTCCGAAGATCAGAGGCCTACTACGTCCCGAGAGACCGTGGGCCCCTGTGAGCGAATCCTCCCGAGGCGTCTTTGCAATCGCTTGCCAGCCAACTTGTGGGTCCCCACAAGACTTTCTAAAGACACCAAAGGGCTCCCCTGGTTGCCCCAGGCCTGCCCTGACTTACCCTCGCTGGGTGAGTCCCACAGACCTTGCTGGTCTGCGCCATTGCCTCTTCGCACTTTCCCCAAGACTTGCTGTTACCAAGGCTTGTTGGGTCCAATCGAGTCGCCGACACTGCAGTAAGCTGCAGACATCGTGGGACACGCCGAATCCAGCTCCTGGTCATCGTCAACACCCCTGGACCTCGTGGCTGAAGAGTCAAGGCAACCGCGAACGACCTGAATCTTGCGACGACGGTGGGCATCCATCTTCCTTGCCCCGAGTCACTGCCAAGTGACTTTGAACACTGTCCCCTCTGCTTTCAGGTCTTCCATCTTCCGAATCCAGGCTTGGATTCCTCCGGACACTTCTCCTGTCGCCGCAAGCAGCAAGTCTTCACTGGCTCCCATTGAAAACAACGCCGCGACCCGACACCAAAGAACACCTATGCACCCGGCTCCCCTGGGTGAGGTAACTTCAGCACTACGGTGCTCCTGTGGGTGTGGGCCCTAGAACTACTTACCCTGTAAGTGACTTGCTTGTAGCTTCCTAGAAGTGTCCTAAAACTCTCCTTTTCTAAGTGCGACAATTGCGCTGACTCGTACAGGGTTCGCGTCTGTGTTAGACACACCGCGTCCATCTCCTTGGTTACCCTATCTAAAACTGTATCCTTCGACTCGTACTGAGTCCGATCGGTGTGTTCGCCTCGAACACGCAAAGGGACCTTTAACATTGAAATCTCAATCGCGTCTGTTCGCATAGAATCGTACAGGACTCGCACCGGTGCCAGGACACCGCATCCGTCCCCTGTGGGTCTCCTACAACTACCTGGGGTGGTTCTTGGGGGTCCCTCGATTCTAGATGACCTAGACCTAGGTCTAGCAAACTAAGATTGTGATATTCGATTGTGCTTAACTTATTTTGATAACATTTGACTTGTACATATGTTCCGGACTTCTAATCTCATAAAGAGATTAGTAGAGAGTGTTTATTAATAAATACATATATATTTGATATATATACCTGTGTGGTGTCTTTTCATTTGGTGATTCAAGAGATTGTGTGGTAAAACAAGCTGCTTTACATTCCTTCAAGACTTAGCCCGAAGGCTGCTCTCCACAGCTACCACTAGGATAGCTTTCTATAAAGGTTGTCTTAAACCTATCTACCATAAGAGTCGAATTGTTCTGGTGCAAGGTGTCCACTTTAATTAGTGAACAGCATATACCAGGCCAACTTCTCACATTGGTGGGCAGCGTGTGGGATTCCAGCTTGCTATTGTTTTACCAGAAAATCTCTATTTGAATTACTAACTGAAAACCACTATAGGTACTTAAGGTACATATAAAGTCAAGCTTAGTATCAATAAGTTCTACTGAACTTAGAGCTGTGTGCCAAGGGATAGCACACCCTTTCTACAGCTCAAGCTAGTATCAGTAGGCCACAAACTAGTGTAGGTAGTACAACACTGCACAACACTAGAATGTCCTTAAAGGGTGGAACCAGTGGATCCACTCAGCCTCAGTATAAGGACATGGCTTTCTCTGACTTGAGAGCCATGTGTGTTGAAAGACATCTGAGGCTAGGACAGAGTCCCTCAACCCTACACCTGATAGATCTGCTGACAGCAGATGATCTTAGATTGGCTCTAGGAGCTAATGGGTCTGAATCAGTGGGTGGGTCAATTACAGTATCTGGGTCAGATGATGAAAATCAGAATGACCAGGACTCTGATTGAAGGGCCAGGACTCAAGGGGCCTGAAAAGGACAGAGGAATTCTCCCTAAGAGAACTGACAGAGTGGATGAGAGGCATAGGTCCCCTTCCAGGGAATCTGAGCACTCTTATCACTCTGGCAGAGAATTTGTCCACCAGAGAAACTCATACTTTCCCATAAGAGAGACCTCCTCTGAAAGAATGTGCAAACTGCTGCAGTATGAGGAAGCAAGAGTTGCCCTCAGAACCAAGCAGTTGGCACTGGATAGAGAAGCCCTGGAGATCCAGAGAGCTTCTAGAAGAGAGGGGTTAGAACCCCTTGGTGGCAGCAACAGTGTCCCTAGAGGCAGAGAATCTATTCCAGACCATAGGAACTTGAGCAAGGTTGTTCCTCCCTACCAGAGTGGGGATGATATCCACAAGTGGATAACTGCTATGGAGAGGGCCTGTAGAGTACAGCAGGTCCCCCAAAAGCAGTGGGCAGCAATCTTGTGGCTCTCCTTTTCAGATAAAGGTAGAGACAAGCTCCTCACTGTTAGAGAAGAGGATGCTGATGATTATGAAGTCCTGAAGAGTGCACTGATAGATGGGTTTGGCTTAACCACTGAACAGTACAGGTTGAAGTTCAGAGACACCCAAAAGGCACAGACTCAGGACTGGACTGACTTTGTTGATTGTGCAACCAAGGCTCTGGAGGGTTGTCTGGTTGGCAGTAGGGTTACTGATTTCAAGGGATTGTATAATCTGATGATGAGAGAACAGATCCTTAATAATTGCCAGAACCAGTTGTTGCATCAGTACCTGGTGGACTCGGATCTGACCTCTCCCCAAGAATTGGGAAAGAAGGCAGACAAATGGGTCAGGACCAGGGTGAGGCAGAAACCCCAGAACCAAGGGGGTGACACCAAGAAGCAAGATCCTAAGGGCTCTGAGAAAGGTGGGGATAAGTCAAAAGACCAGAAGTCTTCACAAGGGCCCCAAAAATCTGCATCTGGTGGGGAGTCACAGTCCAACAAGGGAAAAGGCCAAAAGAAGCCCTGTTGCAAATTCTGTAAACAGAAAGGGCACTGGACTTCTGACTGTAACAAGTCCAAAGACCAAACCACCACCACTCCTGCCCCTAAGGCAACTGTTCCCCCTAGCTCAGCTACAGGTGGAGGTGGTACACAGAATAAGGGTGTAGTAGGGTTGACCCTGGGTTCTGAAGTGGGCTCTGACCTAGTCAGAGTACCCACTCAGGCAATGCTGATTTGTGAGGGAGACCTTAATATGTCCTTCCTAGTGAGTCCCATTAATCTGGGCAAATACAAACAGCAGCCTGTAATAAATGGCAAACAGGCTTTGGCATTTAGGGACACAGGTGCTAGTGTCACCATGGTGGCAGAGGATCTTGTGGACCCTGGACAGATCATTCTGGGCGAAATGTACCAGGTGACCAATGCAAGCAATGTCCAGACCAACCATAGTCTGGCAGTTGTGAATTTCTCCTGGGGAGGGGTAACTGGCCTCAAGAAGGTTGTAGTCAGTGCAGACCTCCCTGTCGAATGTCTATTGGGCAATGATCTAGAGACTTCAGCCTGGTCTGAAGTAGAGTTATGGACTCATGCTGAGATGTTGGGCATCCCTGCAGAGGTATTTGCTGTGACCAGGTCACAAGCAAGAATGCATGACACTGAACCAGCTCTGGATCCTGGAACAATGGACCAGATGCTTCCCAAGAGGAGGAGCAGTAGGGTAAAGGCAGTGCCTTCCCCTCTGTCTCAGATCACAGATTCACCCCCAGAGGGAGGTGAAGCAGATCCTGAAGAAGGAACTGCCCCAGAGGGACTTGAGCCTGATCAGGTTGAGTTCTTGGGGGCAGGGGGCCCTTCTAGGGAAGATCTGAGTAAGGAGCAACAGTGCTGCCACTCTCTTGAACCCCTCAGACAGCAGGCTGCTGCTGAGGCTGCTGGGAGTGCTAGTGGGTCCCATAAAGTTTATTGGGATGAGGGACTCCTATATTCTGAGAGTAGAGACCCAGCCCCTGGAGCCACCAGGAGGATGGTAATACCTCAGAAGTTTAGGGGGTTCCTCTTGACCCTAGCACATGACATCCCTTTAGCAGGACACTTGGGCCAAAACAAGACCTGGGACAGGATTGTTCCACATTTTCATTGGCCACATATGTCAGAGGACACAAAGGAGTTTTGTCGCTCCTGTGTCACATGCCAAGCCAGTGGTAAGGCAGGTAGCACAACAAAGGCCCCCTGATACCACTACCGGTGGTGGGGTACCCTTTGAAAGGGTAGGGATTGACATTGTTGGTCCCCTTGACCCTCAAACTGCATCTGGGCACAGGTTTATCCTGGTGGTAGTGGATCATGCCACCAGGTACCCAGAAGCAATTCCCCTGCGGACCACCACAGCCCCTGTGGTGGCAAGAGCCCTCATTGGAGTTTTCTCCAGAGTGGGTTTTCCAAAGGAGGTCATTTCTGACAGAGGTACCAACTTCATGTCAGGATATCTAAAAGCAATGTGGAAGGAGTGTGGTGTAACTTACAAGTTCACCCCCCCCTATCACCCACAATGTAATGGTTTAGTTGAACGCTTCAACAAAACCTTGAAAGGAATGATTAAAGGACTCCCAGAGAAGCTTAGGCGGAAATGGGACCTTCTTCTTCCTTGCCTGTTGTTTGTATACAGAGAGGTTCCACAGAAGGGGGTTGGTTACAGCCCATTTGAGCTTCTGTTTGGGCATCCTGTGAGAGGTCCACTGTGTTTGGTAAAAGAGGGCTGGGAGTTACCTCTCAAGCCCCCCAAACAAGATGTGATGGACTATGTACTTGGTCTCTGCTCCCGGATGGCAGAGTACATGAAAAAGGCAACCAAAAACCTGGAGGCCAGCCAAGAATTACAAAAAGCTTGGCATGACCAAAAGGCTGTACTGACTGTATACCAGCCAGGACAGAAAGTGTGGGTGTTGGAGCCTGTGGCCCCAGCAGCCCTCCAGGACAAGTGGAGTGGCCCCCATACAATAGTTGAACAGAAGGGAGAAGTCACCTACCTGGTGAATCTTGGAACTCCCAGGAGCCCCCTTAGGGTGCTCCATGTCAACAGATTAAAGCCATATGTTGACAGGGCTGACATGGGCTTGCTCATGGCAACTGATGAGGACCAGGAGGAGGAGAGTGACCCTCTCCCTGACCTGCTCTCTCAGAACCCTGATGATGGGTCAGTAGATGGTGTTGCTTTGGCAAGCAGCCTCACCGACCATCAGCAAACTGAGTGCAGACAAGTTCTGCAACAGTTTAGACATATGTTTAGCCTGACCCCTAGTCAGACTTCCTGGTGCACCCACGAGGTGGACACTGGAGACAGTCTGTCTGTCAAGAATAAAATCTACAGGCAACCTGACCATGTCAGGACTGAAGTCCAGAAAATGTTGGAGCTAGGTGTAATTGAGCCTTCAGATAGCCCTGGGGCTAGCCCAGTAGTCCTGGTACCCATGCCTCATACCCAGGGTGGTAAGAAAGAAATGAGGTTTTGTGTAGACTACAGAGGCCTCAATGCAGTCACTAGGACTGATGCCTATCCCATACCAAGGGCAGATGAGCTGATTGATACTTTGGCCTCAGCCAAGTATCTAAGCACGTTTGACCTGACAGCTGGCTACTGGCAGATCAGGTTAGCTGATGTTGCAAAAGCCAAAACTGCATTTTCGACCCCTGGTGGGCACTACCACTTTGTGGTGATGCCCTTTGGATTGAAAAATGCACCTGCCACTTTTCAGAGGTTGGTGAATAAAGTTCTGACAGGGATGGAAACTTATTGCTCAGCTTATCTAGATGATATTGCTGTCTTTAGTTCCTCCTGGCAGGATCACCTGGTCCACCTCATGAATGTTTTGGAGGCCCTGCAGAAAGCAGGCCTCACTATCAAGGCCACTAAGTGCCAGATAGGGCAGAGTCAGGTTGTATACCTGGGCCACCTTGTAGGTGGAGGCCAGGTTCAGCCTTTACAGAGCAAAATCCAAACCATAATGGAATGGGTTGCTCCAACCACCCAGACACAGGTGAGAGCCTTCTTAGGCCTGACTGGGTACTATAGGAGGTTTGTCAAGGGATATGGATATAAAGTGACCCCCTTGAATGATCTGACCTCAAAGAAATGCCAAAAAAGGTTCAGTGGACAGCTAGCTGTCAGAAGGCATTTGAAGACCTAAAGCAGGCCATGTGCACTGCCCCCATCTTACAGAGTCCAGACTACACCAAAAGTTCATTGTCCAAACAGATGCTTCTGAGCTGGGTGTGGGAGCTGTACTGTCTCAACTGAATGATGAAGGTCAAGACCAGCCAGTAGCTTTTATTAGCAGAAGGCTGACCCCTAGAGAGAAACGTTGGTCAGCTGTAGAGAGGGAGGCCTTTGCTGTGGTATGGGCCCTGAAGAAGCTGAGGCCATACTTGTTTGGTACTCACTTCATAGTTCAGACCGACCACAAGCCCCTCCTATGGCTTAAACAAATGAAAGGAGAAAACCCAAAACTTTTGAGGTGGTCCATTTCCCTATAGGGGATGGACTATACAGTGGAACATAGACCTGGGACCCAACATGCCAATGCAGATGGACTCTCAAGGTATTTCCACTTTGAACACGAAGACTCAACTGGTCAAGGTTAGTTTAGTGTCCCTGCGTTTGGGGGGTTGTGTAGGAGAGTAGGATCTGCGTCTTATGTTGCCCCCACTTTTTTCTGATGTTTACACTGGTTTCTGGCTATAGTCAGGCTGAGACCCTGCTAATCAGGGCCCCAGCCTCTCTGTTCTCTCTAAACGATTTGGAGTGCACTCTAGGTGCACTAGTGATTGGATACTGTGGCACCTTATGAGTCCCTAGTATATGGTACCTTAGGTATCAAGGGCATAGGTACTTCACAGGCCTACCAGGGGCTGCAGCATGTATTATGCCACCCCTGGGAAGCAGACTAAATCTGACACCACAGGCCTGCTACTGCAGCCTGAGTGAGGAAGTGCTAGCACCCCTCACTGACATATAGGTTACCTATATCTCTCCTACACACACATATAACCCTATCAGTCACCCCTAAGGCAGGCCCTATCAATCCTGAGGGCAGGGTGCTTGGCTTCTATGTGAGGGGGTGCCTCTGCCTGAGCAGGGCCCCTCTGCATCTCTCAGAGTCCATTCTCTGGTGCTGTTTGTGGATGCGGTTAAACCATATATTTTTAAGTGCATTATATCCTCGCGGTAAAATGCTAACTTTGGAATGGCTGCATCGAAACAAGTCGTGTTTGGTGTCAAACACCTTGGAATACTACCCCCCCGCCAGTCCTGGAGGCGGGGGTAGCATTCCACCCTTCTAGAGGGATAGACATGTACCTACTGTGGAAACGCGGTAGAATCCTGCAGAGCCCTGGCATCACAAAATGGATGCCACCAGTCACAGACACTGGGCTGCCCTCCTGCTGATGACCAACACTCGCAGTGGAGGAAGCCCAACAATAGATATCCTATCCCAAGGGGGTGTGACCACCTCCCAGACAGGGTTTAGTGTATTGGGGCTGGGTGGGTGCACTCCTAGAGTGCTTTGAAGTCCTGCACTGGTGGAGCAGAAGGCTCCTCTGTGCATATGCCAGTTCAAACCGGCTCAGGGGCTACCTGTCCCTGCTCTGGCGCGAAACTGGACAAAGGGAAGTGGGTGTAGCCACCCACTCCCCTGACCCTCCCATAGGTAGCGTCATAGAGCTAGTCCCTCCCTTTCTTTTAGTATAAGAGGGGGAACCGGTGCATTGCACCCTAGATTTCCCTGGACGACGCTCTACAAGAAGAATCCCGGACCTTCGACGTTCCATTACCTTTGGAAGACTGAAGAATCTCCCCTGCTTGGCAGGCACCAAAAACTACAAACAACGGTCGCAAACTATGCCACTCCCACCGGAGTCCGAAGTCCCTGCAGCCCAAGAAGTGGATTTCCTGACTTCTCAAAGGCCATCGTGAGTCCCCAGCGAAGCTGAGGCCAGTGGACCCCAAGACTAACGAGGAACCGCGACCCCTGGGTACCGTGCACTATTGGTGAGTGCAACCCCTTCACAACGTTCCACGAACATGTGCTTTGGACCACGTGTGGTCGCAGCCTCCAGCAAGAATCCCTCCGAAGATCAGAGGCCTACCATGTCCCGAGAGACCGTGGGCCCCTGTGAGCGAATCCTCCTGAGGCGTCTTTGCGATCCCTTGCAAGCCGGCTTGTGGGTCCGCAGAAGACTTTCTAAAGACACCAAAGGGCTCCCCTGATTGCTCCAGGCCTGCCCTGACTTACCTTCACTGGGTGAGTCCCACAGACCTTGCTGGTCTGCGCCATTGCCTCTTCGCACTTTCCCCAAGACTTGCTGTTACCAAGGCTTGTTGGCTCCAATCGAGTCGCCGACACTGCAGTAAGCTGCAGACATCGTGGGACACGCCAAATCCAGCTCCTGGTTGTCGTCGACGCCTCCTGGACCTCGTGGCTGAAGAGTCAAGGCAACCACGAACGACCTGAATCTTGCGACGACGGTGGGCATCCATCTTCCTTGCCCCGAGTCACTGCCAAGTGACTTTGAACACTGTCCCCTCTGCTTTCAGGTCTTCCATCTTCCGAATCCAGGATTGGATTCCTCCGGACACTTCTCCTGTCGCCGCAAGCAGCAAGACTTCACTGGCTCCCATTGAAAACGACGCCGCGACCCGACACCAAAGAACACCTATGCACCCGGCTCCCCTGGGTGAGGTAACTTCAGCACTACAGTGCTCCTGTGGGTGTGGGCCCTAGAACTACTTACCCTGTAAGTGACTTGCTTGTAGCTTCCCTAGAAGTGTCCTAAAACTCTCCTTTTCTAAGTGCGACAATTGCGCTGACTCGTACAGGGTTCGCGTCTGTGTTAGACACACCGCGTCCATCTCCTTGGTAACCCTATCTAAAACTGTATCCTTCGACTCGTACTGAGTCCGATCGGTGTGTTCGCCTCGAACACGCAAAGGGACCTTTAACATTGAAATCTCAATCGCGTCTGTTCGCATAGACTCGTACAGGACTCGCACCGGTGCCAGGACACCGCGTCCGTCCCCTGTGGGTCTCCTACAACTACCTGGTGTGGTTCTTGGGGGTCCCTCGATTCTAGATGCCCTAGACCTAGGTCTAGCAAACTAAGATTGTGATATTCGATTGTGCTTAACTTATTTTGATAACATTTGACTTGTACATATAGTTCTGGACTTCTAATCTCATAAAGAGATTAGTAGAGAGTGTTTATTAATAAATACATATATATTTGATATATATACCTGTGTGGTGTCTTTTCATTTGGTGATTCAAGAGATTGTGTGGTAAAACAAGCTGCTTTACATTCCTTCAAGACTTAGCCTGAAGGCTGCTCTCCACAGCTACCACTAGGATAGCTTTCTATAAAGGTTGTCTTAAACCTATCTACCATAAGAGTCGAATTGTTCTGGTGCAAGGAGTCCACTTTAATTAGTGAACAGCATATACCAGGCCAACTTCTCACACTGGCCCTGAAGACATTACTAGTGTGGTGTGGTGTATTGCACTACCTACTCTAGTGTGGCCTACTAAACTCTCTTGAGTTGTAGAAAGGGTGTGCTAGCCCTTAACACACAACTCTAAGTTCAGTAGAACTTACTGTATCCTAAGCTTGAATTATATGTACCTAAGGTACCCTTAGTGGTTTTCAGTTGATCAATTCAATTGAGATTATCTGGTAAAACAATAGCAAGCTGGAATCCCACACGCTGCACACCAATGTGAGAAGTTGGCCTGGTATATGCTGTCCACTAATTACAGTGGGCACCTTGCACCAGTCCAAACAACCCCATATTGGAGATAGGTTAAAGACAACCTTTATTGAAAGCTATCCTAGTGGTAGCTATGGAGAGCAGCCTTCAGGCTAAGTCTTGAAGGAATGTAAAGCAGCTTGTTTTACCAGTCTATAATCTCTTGAGTGACCAAATGAAAGAGGACCACACCAGGTATATATATAAAATATATGTATTTAGTCTTAAACACACCCCTCTAGTCTCTTTATGAGCCTAGAGTTCGAAGTACATACGTTACAAGTCAGTTATCAACAGTAATAGCACAAATACACGTTTGAGCCCTAGGGGCGTACCAAACCATATACCAATAAAGTGGTATAAGAACCATGACTGAGCTAGACACAAGGCCAAGAGCCTGTAGAAGTGCTTGGACCACAAGGAACCACCCAAGGTAGTGACACAGGGGACCCACGGGGACGCGTGCAGTGTGGGAACACAGCCGCGAATCACCGTTAACTTCTATGGGGAATGTCGCGGTTGGAGTTTTAAAGAAAAAGGACACTTAGAAGAGGACTTGGAGCAAACCCCTTTAGAACTAGGCTGTTCTAGAGTCAATACCCACGGGAGCACCGGAGTACTCGAGTTACCTCACCCAGGGGAGCTGGGTGCATAGGTGTCTTTCAGGGTCGGGTTTCGTTGTCGTTTTCAATGGCGGTCTGCTGCAAAGTGCTGCTGGCGGCTAAGTCGAAAGTGTTTGGGTGGAGCCAAGGTTGGATCGAAGATCTGAAGAACCTGAAAGCAGAGGGGACAGAGTCTGGGTCACTAGCCAGTGACCAGGAAGGCGATGAGCAGATGCCCACCGATGTTGGGTGCTTCAGGTAGGTTGACAGTTGTCTTGACTCTTCAGCCACAAGGTCCAGGAGGTGTCGACAATGGCCTGGAGCTGGATTCGAGCTGTCATACAACGTCTGTCGATTGCTGCGGTGTCGGCGACCGGATTGGAATCAACAAGCCTTGGCAACGGCAAGTCACGTGGAAATGAAGAAAGGACGTTGATGCAGACCAGCAAGGTCTGGGGGACTCACCCAGTGAGGGTAAGTCAGGGCACGTCTGGAGCAACCAGGAAAGCCCAAGCAGAAGAAGAGTTGCCTTCGGAGGGCCCACTAGCCAACGGACTAGCGACCGCGAAGGAGCCTCAAGTGGACGCACTTGGAGCTGGCTCACAGGACACTCGTGGAGTGGAGACCAGTGATCTTCGGGGCAGTCGGTGCTGGAGGCGGGGGCTACTTGGAGCCCAAAGCACGACTTCGTGGAAGACCAGGAAGAGGATGCACTTGCAAAAGTTCTTGGTGTCCAGGGGTCACGGTCCCACGTTACCCACGACAGCTACGTGCCTCAGCTTTGCTGGAGTCTCAGGGCAGCCTCGGTGAAGTCTGGAAATCTCCCTCTGGTGATGCAAAGACTTCGGCGTCCGGCGGGAGCTTCAGTGATGCAGACCGGATAATTGCTTCTTTGGTGCTTGCCAAGCAGGGGAGTCACTCCTTGACCCCAAGGGAGATTCTTCAGTCCTCTAATCTTGTAGTAGAGCGGCGAAGGTCCAGGATTCGGCTTCAGAGTTTCGTCCAGGGTAATCTACAGTCCTAAGGACTGGGGTCCCATACTTATACTAAGTTAGCGGGTTGGACATACTCTGGGGACCCACCTATGGGAGGGTCAGGGAAGAGGGGTGGTTACACCCATTCCCTTTGTCCAGTTTCGCGCCAGAGCAGGGGCAGGTAGCCACTGCAACCGGTTTGAACTGGACTATGCACAGGGACACCAAATGTGCCCCCAGTGCAGGACTTCACAGCACCAGGGAGTGCTCCCGCCCAGCCCCAATACACACTATCCTGTCTGGGGAGGTGGTTACACCTCCTTGCAACAGGAAACCTATTGTCCAGGCCTCCCCTGCCGGAGTTTCGGTCAGCAGCAGGAGGCCAGACTTGTGTCTGTGGCAGCGGCATCCATTTTGTGATGCCAGGGCTTTGGAAAGTCGACACCGGGTATGCTGGTGTGCACATGTCTCTCCCTCTAGAAGGGTGGAATGCTACCCCCGCCACCAGAACTGGCAGGGGGGGGGTAGTATTCCAAGATGCTTGACACCAAACACGACATGTTTCCGTGCAGCCATCCCAAAGTTAGCATTTACCGCGAGGATATAATGCACTTAAGAGTATATGGTCAGGCTGCACCACAAACAGCAGCAGAGGATTGACTCCGAATGCTGCAGAGAGGCTCTGCTCATGCAGGGGCACCCTCTCACATAAAAACCAAGCACTCTGCCTTCAGGATTGTTAAGGCCTGCCTTAGGAGTGACTTATAGGTTTATATGTGTGTGCAATGGTAGTGATACAGGTAGCCTATATCACAGTAAGGGGTGCATGCACCACCTTACTCAGGCTGCAGTAGCAGACCTGTGGTGCCATTTTGGAGGGCCTTCCAGGGGTGGCACAATACATGCTTCAGCCCCTGGCAGGCCTCTGGGGTACCTATGCCCTGGGTACATAGTATACCATATACTAGGGACTTATAAGGGTACCCCAGGATCCAATTAGAGATGCACCTAAGGTACATGGAATCCATTTTAGAGAGGAAGCAGCTAGGCTGGGGTTCTGATTATCAGGGCCCCAGCCAGACTAAAGTCAAAATACAGTGAAGCATCAGCAAAAAAGTGGGGGTAACCATAAGAGGCAGATCCTACTCTCCTACACAACCCCCCCCAAACGCAGGGACATTAAAATAACCTTGACCAGTTGAGTCTTCATGTTCTAAGTGGAAATATCTGGAGAGTCCATCTGCATTGGCATGGTTACTCCCAGGTCTATGTTCCACTGTATAGCCCATCCCCTGTAGGGAAATGGACCACCTCAAAAGTTTGGGGTTTTCACCCTTCATCTGTTTTAGCCATAAGAGGGGCTTATGGTCTGTCTGAACAAGGAAGTGAGAGCCAAACAAGTATGGCCTCAACTTCTTCAGAGCCCAAACCACAGCAAAGGCCTACCTCTCAATGCCTGACCAACGTTTCTCTCTAGGGGTCAGCCTTCTGCTAATGAAAGCTACTGGCTGATCCTGACCTTCATCATTCAATTGTGATAGTACAGCCCCAACCCCCAATTCAGATGCATCTGTTTGGACAATGAACTTCTTGGAGTAATCAGGGCTCTGCCGAATCGGAGCAGTGCACATGGCCTGCTTCAGGTCATCAAATGCTTTTTGACAGCTAACTGTCCACTGAACCTTTTTGGGCATTTTCTTAGAGGTTAAGTCATTCAGGGGTGTCACTATTGATCCATACCCCTTGACAAATCTTCTGTAGTACCCAGTCAGGCCTAAGAAGGCTCTCACCTGAGTCTGGGTAGTTGGAGCAGCCCAGTCCATGATGGTCTGGATCTTGCTCTGCAATGGTTGAACCTGGCCTCCACCCACAAGGTGGCCCAGGTACACAACCTGACTCTGCCCTATCTGGCACTTGGTGGCCTTGATAGTGAGACCTGCCTTCTGCAGGGCCTCCAAAACATTTCTGAGGTGGACCAGGTGATCCTCCCAGGTGGAGCTAAAGACAGCAATATCATCTAGATATGCTGCACTATAGGCTTCCAGACCTGTAAGGACTGTGTTCACCAACCTCTGAAAAGTGGCAGGTGCATTTTTCAAACCAAAGGGCATCACCACAAATTGGTAAAGCCCACCAGGGGTAGAAAATGCTGTTTTTGGCTTTGCATCCTCAGCTAATCTGATCTGCCAGTAGCCAGCTGTTAGGTCAAATGTGCTTAGATACTTGGCTGAGGCCAAAGTGTCTATTAGCTCATCTGCCCTGGGTATTGTATGGGTATCAGTCCCAGTGACTGCATTGAGGCCCCTGTAGTCCACACAAAACCTCATCTCTCTCTTGCCATCTTTGGTGTGAGGTTTAGGCACCAGGACCACAGGACTAGCCCAAGGGCTATCTGAAGGCTCAATGACACCCAGTTCCAACATCTTCTGGACTTCAGTCCTGATACAGTCCCTGACCTGGTCAGGTTGCCTATAAATCTTACTTTTAATAGGCAGACTGTCCCCAGTGTCCACTTCATGAGTGCACCAGGTGGTCTGACTTGGAGTCAGAGAGAACATGTGTCTGAACTGACTGAGCACCTGTCTGCAATCAGTTTGCTGCTGGACACAAGGCCAAGAGCCTTTAGAAGTGCTTGGACCACAAGGAACCACCCAAGGTAGTGACACAGGGGACCCACGGGGGACGCGTGCAGTGTGGGAACACAGCCGCGAATCACCGTTAACTTCTATGGGGAATGTCGCGGTTGGAGTTTTAAAGAAAAAGGACACTTAGAAGAGGACTTGGAGCAAACCCCTTTAGAACTATGCTGTTCTAGAGTCAATACCCACGGGAGCACCGGAGTACTCGAGTTACCTCACCCGGGGGAGCCGGGTGCATAGGTGTCTTTCAGGGTCGGGTTTCGTCGTCGTTTTCAATGGCGGTCTGCTGCAAAGTGCTGCTGGGGGCCAAGTCGAAAGTGTTCGGGTGGATCCAAGGTTGGATCGAAGATCTGAAGAACCTGGAAGCAGAGGGGACAGAGTCTGGGTCACTAGCCAGTGACCAGGAAGGCGATGAGCAGATGCCCACCGATGTTGGGTGCTTCAGGTAGGTTGACGGTCGTCTTGACTCTTCAGCCACAAGGTCCAGGAGGTGTCGACGATGGCCAGGAGCTGGATTCGAGCTGTCCCACAACGTCTGTCGATTGCTGCGGTGTCGGTGACCGGATTGGACCCAACAAGCCTTGGCAACGGCAAGTCACGTGGAAATGAAGAAAGGACGTTGATGCAGACCAGCAAGGTCTGGGGGACTCACCCAGCGACGGTAAGTCAGGGCACGTCTGGAGCAACCAGGAAAGCCCAAGCAGAAGAAGAGTTGCCTTCGGGAGGGCCCACTAGCCAACGGACTAGCGACCGTGAAGGAGCCTCGAGTGGACGCACATGGAGCTGGCTCACAGGACACTCGTGGAGTGGAGACCAGTGATCTTCGGGCAGTCGGTGCTGGAGGCGGGGGCTACTTGGAGCCCAAAGCACGACTTCGTGGAAGATCAGGAAGAGGATGCACTTGCAAAAGTTCTTGGTGTCCAGGGGTCACGGTCCCACGTTACCCACGACAGCTACGTGCCTCAGCTTTGCTGGGGTCTCAGGGCAGCCTCGGGGAAGTCTGGAAATCCACCTCTGGTGATGCAAAGACTTCGGCGTCCGGCGGGAGCTTCAGCGATGCAGACCGGACAATTGCTTCTTTGGTGCCTGCCAAGCAGGGGAGTCACTCCTTGACCCCAAGGGAGATTCTTCAGTCCTCTAATCTTGTAGTAGAGCGTCGAAGGTCCAGGATTCGGCTTCAGAGTTTCGTCCAGGGTAATCTAAAGTCGTAAGGACTGGGGTCCCATACTTATACTAAGTTAGGGGGTTGGACATACTCTGGGGACCCACTTATGGGAGGGTCAGGGAAGAGGGGTGGTTACACCCATTCCCTTTGTCCAGTTTCGCACCAGAGCAGGGGCAGGTAGCCACTGCAACCGGTTTGAACTGGACTACGCACAGGGACACCAAATGTGCCCCCAGTGCAGGACTTCACAGCACCAGGGAGTGCTCCCGCCCAGCCCCAATACACACTATCCTGTCTGGGGAGGTGGTTACACCTCCTTGCAACAGGAAACCTATTGTCCAGGCCTCCCCTGCCGGAGTTTCGGTCAGCGGCTGTAGGCCAGACTTGTGTCTGTGGCAGCGGCATCCATTTTGTGATGCCAGGGCTTTGGAAAGTCGACACCGGGTATGCCGGTATGCACATGTCTCTCCCTCTAGAAGGGTGGAATGCTACCCCCGCCGCCAGAACTGGCGGGGGGGTAGTATTCCAAGATGCTTGACACCAAACACGACATGTTGGCTGCACCACAAACAGCACCAGAGGATTGACTCCGAATGCTGCAGAGAGGCTCTGCTCATGCAGGGGCACCCTCTCACATAAAAACCAAGCACTCTGCCTTCAGGATTGTTAAGGCCTGCCTTAGGAGTGACTTATAGGTTTATATGTGTGTGCAATGGTAGTGATACAGGTAGCCTATATCACAGTAAGGGGTGCATGCACCACCTTACTCAGGCTGCAGTAGCAGACCTGTGGTACCATTTTGGAGGGCCTTCCAGGGGTGGCACAATACATGCTTCAGCCCCTGGCAGGCCTCTGGGGTACCTATGCCCTGGGTACATAGTATACCATATACTAGGGACTTATAAGGGTACCCCAGGATCCAATTAGAGATGCACCTAAGGTACATGGACTTGTGCAGTCAAGTATTCATTTTAGAGAGGAAGCAGCTAGGCTGGGGTTCTGATTAGCAGGGCCCCAGCCAGACTAAAGTCAAAATACAGTGAAGCATCAGCAAAAAAGTGGGGGTAACCATAAGAGGCAGATCCTACTTTTCTACACATATGGCCAGGTCTAAACTGGGGTGGCATGGTGAGCAAAAGAATGATGGATTTAACACAGATCTCTTGACTGGGGTGAATGTTTTTATTTGTTCTGCATTCCGTCCATCAATTGTGTGTCTTTTGCATTTTTTAAAAGCAGTCGCAGACATGGTGGTCTGTTGAACCCAGCAGTCCACCTTTCCTGTGATTTTAATGATTTACAATGGGTCGCAAACTGAGACCTACCTCATTAATATTCATGAGGCAGGTCTATTTGCAACCCACAAGGAATCACAAAAAGTGTAAACCACACTTTAGTACATTATTGTATGCGATAACCCAACAAAAAAATTGCTATTTTGTAATCACAAACACTAATGTTAGTAGATGTGGCCCCAAATATCTTCAAGATGCTTCCTGGTACAAAAGGTGAATCCACGGAACGTTCTTAAAAAGATGAGATGTAATGTTTTTTTTTCCTTGAAAGGTGGTGGGTGGTTGTTGAGCATAGCAAATGGTCTATCACCTTTTGAACTATGTCACACTTTCGAGATTTGGGATTTGTGGGTCGCACCCGTGGTTATTTTGAGTCCTTCCTGTTGATTTATCTGTGTGTGAGTGACAGGAATTTTTAATTGAGTCAAAGTTTTTCCTGGATCCATCCTGTTAACAGAAAGGTCAGGACGAGAAGAATCTGCACACATTAAACCATGTTGATAATTTGGCTAATGAGCAGGGAATTATAACAAGAGAGGGGAGAGAAGGAGGTGGAACAATCATTGGTAAAGCAAATAGAACTCACCTAGGTGCCAACATATCAGCTTTGTCAGTGGTTGTTTGATTGCGCTCTTGCATCTTTCCGATATGTTACAATACTACCAACATACCGTCAACACGTTTTTCAGAACAGAACACTTCTTTTGCAAGGCTACCTGAGAGTCTGTAACTCCTAATGTGCTTAGTAGTTATTTTGGCATATGTGAAGTTCAACACGATAAAGCTTTACTTTTCAAACTGGAAACTAGAATGGTCTGGGAAGACAATTCCGCCCACAGTTTCTATGCTCCCCTAATTCATAAAAGGACCTTAAGAGTCACCAACAATTCTACTTCACCAGCTCCATGTCCTGGAACATGACAATTGCCTCGAACACCAGTCAAGCTAGTCAAAAACAAACAAGGGCTCCTTCCATTTTTCAAACACTTAGTAAATATTATCCAAAGTTACCCAGGTTCTGCACTACATAGCTCCCAAGTACCTGAAGGTCACACAGAGATGTCACAGCACTGGAAAATAACTTAGGGTCTCATTTATGAGGCCCCTGCGGCGACCTTTGCACCACCAGAACGTCTTTTTTTACTTTCCGGTGGCGCAATGTGCCACAGCATATTTACAAGGCCACATTAAGCCACTTTACATGGCTTTTGATGGCCTTGTAAATATGTGCCCCTTTCACACAGAGCACTGCATGAAAGGGGCGGTCAATGGGTGCTGTCGGTGTTCCCACGCAACACCCATGGAATCTGAAGCATTCCCAGATTTATGAGAAATTGTAAATATGGGAATGCCTCAGAATATAACGCCACCCCAGGGGTGGCTTTAGGGAGGCACCGCACAGCGAGGAGAAATGTTTTGATTTCTCCTCGTTTTTCCCTTTTTCTATGTGTGCTGCATTCTGCAGCACACATAGAAAGAGGAAATTGCCTGAATTGATTGATTTTGTGTAGGAAGGTTTCCCGTCCTACACAAAATCAATCAGCCCTATAACGCAGGTACCCTTGCACCATCGTGCAAGGGTGTACGCTTTGGCGCAAGGTAGCTCATTGTGTGCCAGTGCCGCGGAAAAGGGTAGGAATGCACCGTATCTTATAGATACGGTGCATTCCTGCCCTTTTATTTCTAAAACCTAATACTTGAGTACCTTAGTTGTTTTGGTATTTGAGACTCACAGCCAACAAGGGACATTCTCAGATATTTAATATTTGGACCAAAGGAGTGACGGATGCCAATATGGATGAGTAGAGACAACAAAGGTTGTACTGGGCAGTGAGAGGATGGAAGAAAGAGAAACTTAGTTTTGAATGAGTTCAGTTTCAGAAATTGAGTGGATAAACTGGGCATCCACTTTCAATTGTGCAGGGACAGTTTGTCAAGGCAAGTGTACTACTTGGTAATGACACCCAGAGTTGGAGTTGGTTGGTCTCCACTTACTAATATTTGGAACGATTTGTGCAGTCAAGTATTTAATCTAGTCATTGCACATATGAACTGAAAAATATGGGTGAAAGGATGACCCGTGGTGGCAACCACTTTGCAGAGGAAGGGCACAGGATCTTGAGTATTCCACCTCAACAGCGTTACTGTGGGCAAAGAAGAGAGAGGAGAAGCAGCCTAGGTACTTGTCACTACTTGCAAGTAGAGAGGGAAGAGTAGACAGCAGCATGGACAGTCATTTCAAATTTCTCTGAGAGAACTGTCACAGCTGCAGCTGCACGCCCCTATGTGGTGCAGCTGAAAACCCAGAAGTGAGGGGAGAGGCCGAGACAGGGGACGATGTCTAGTCTTTCTGTGTTCCCCTGCATCGGTCCTCATCATGGAATCCGCGCTAGTCGCAGTCTGGATTCTCAAATGTGGCAGAATAAAAGCTGCACTTGAGAATCCGCCCATGCCTGTGATAAAGCGGGATTCTTATCTTACCATCACTAAGAATCCTCGGGTCGCCTGAATCTTTTTACCTGCTGAATAGTGTGAAGGGAAGAAAATCCAATCCTGTTATGCAACAATTTAGAATCCAGCTTGCCTTCAAAGATCACTGACTCCGAATTCGAATTTTAGGGGTTTATTACAAAGCCAAGAATAACTGCACATATATTCACCTCAACACGAGGTTAAAGAAATAAATGGGCACTAATACAAACATCATCCTACGCAGGAGTCTCATCCGACTCAGGATAAGAAGAACCTTTAGTTCCAGAAGCATTAAACTAGCAATGACGGCTCCAATCTCTATATTATTCTTCATTTACCTAATAAAAAGAAAAGCATCAATCTGTCCCTACTCTACCACTAAGGTGACATCCCTACTTAACAAGTTTCCCCAGGCAAGAGTAGAAAAAGGGTGTCAGCTGTGAAGACTTCCTAAGAAGTGCACTCACTTAGCATTTTGAAGTCGTTCTAAGATGCTCCTTCCTAACCCATTCTCTCTCTCTTTCGCCCTTCTCTCAGTTCTCCTCTACTTCCAATCTGCTCTCCTCCCTCGGGGCACTATCCCTAATACAAAATCCACATACAATAGAACACGCCCTTGTCACGCCTCTCTGGCCAGGTCTTCCTTCTCGTACTTTTCCATCGAAACTCTTACTTCATCCAGGACGGTTACAGTGACCTTGGGTCCCAGGCACCTTCTCCGCTGTAAGTATCATCCTGCATTCCAGTATACTCCCATCTCAATATCTCCCACCATCCTAACTCCTAAAACAAAGAACCAGTCTTTCACTAACAAGGCATGTGTCCTTGCACCTGCAACAGAAAATACATTCAACAAACTTTCCTCTGTACGAATCTACCAACCGTGCCCAGAGAGCCTTCCCAAGAGAACACCTTCTCGGCCTACAAAATAAGCTAACATAAGAACGAACAGGCCTTTCTTTGACGTATATGCAGTCAGGCCTTTACACAATTTAAACACACGATTTTAATTACTTCTCTAAGCATTGGTTCATACATTTCATCTGCGAAAAGTGAACTACATGTGCAACTTAATATGGTACACGTTTAACTACTGCATCTCGATTGCACATGAGCGAATTCATTAATGCATCATTTTAAACGCGTTTCAGTTAAGCATTACATTTACATGATTATAATAGCACAATTACTCTCCTATTCACTCTAATAAATGCGGTTTAGAACTACATTTTACTGGCCATTCATTAGTATATATCTGGATATATGCGGTGCGGACTAACGGTGATTATGATGCACCCCTACAAATTTCTCGAGAACATGGCGCTCTATCAGTTCCCCCCTTTGATGACTCCTGTCATCACACTTTTACAACCCTTCTTGGAGAAAGAACCGACCTAAACAGAACTTGTTGCCATCCGCCCTTGTTGGAATCTCTCCAGACTCTTAATGCTTCGATAGTGACTGTCCTGCAGTCTAGCCATTCTCGTCTCATTTTCTCTCAAAGCTCTCTCAACTCTGCCTGCTTTATACCACTTGTATGCTCTGATAAAACCCCACAAGCAAACCACACAAACCACAATGATAATGAGAGGTCTCAGAACATAGCCAAGGAAACCCTTTCCCAAATTCGCAAACCAGCTTCCCACTTGACCAAATCCCTTGCCAACTTTCTCCCAAACTCCCTCTTCAGTCAAATCCTCTATCTTAGTATGGATCGTAGTGATGTTACTTATATATTTCTCCAATCCTTGCTGTTGTCTGGTATATAAGTACAGCACTCTTGAACTTTCAACATTCTACAGACTCCGCCCTCTTTGGCCAATAGGACATAAAAAGCAAG
This sequence comes from Calotriton arnoldi, assembly GCA_963921515.1. NCBI lineage: Eukaryota > Metazoa > Chordata > Amphibia > Caudata > Salamandridae > Calotriton > Calotriton arnoldi. The sequence continues at coordinate 334,487 of CAWUFW010004739.1, read as the reverse complement.
ACGGCTCTGCAAAACCATTGTCCTTATCGACAGCATCTCTCCATCCACAAGTATCAACGACTTTGCTGTATTCATTGACAATTCATCAACCACAGTCGCCAATCTCCGGATCTTCACATCATTCAGGATCACTCCCAAACTTGGTATCATCGCTCCAAAGATATCTCCTACTACCGCTCCTGCACTCTCACCTCTTTTCACTATCGAATGCTTTCCACCTTCCAAAAGTTTCAAATCCTCTGCATGGTAAATCTGTGGAAATATTATTCCCAAATAACACGTGCCATACCAGTTCGCTGGCAATCTCACATAAGCATTCCTTCCACACACATAATACACCGTAGGTATCACTTGTACAGGACCTTGCCGAAAATTCTTTGCTGATTCCTCCATAGTGAAAACATGATCACACTCACTCTGTCCCACCGAGACCTTATCATAATAGGTCTGCACACGTCTCACGCACAACTTCCCCCTTTGCACCATATCCAATGCTATAGGGCCATAACTTCCCTTCGCTCTGTGTAACCTCTCCTCGTCTGTCCAATCTACAGGACTATCTCCGGTATTACGTGTTTGTGTTAGTTTTCTATATCTATCTTCTACCTGATTTACAAACTTTTTCTCTACTTCTGTTAATGCACATGTTAAATTGTGTCTATGGGCATAGGCTGTATCTATATTCGAAGTCGGTATGAAGTACTTTCCAAGTCTATCATCCGCCTTGTAATAATCGTACTTGTTCAAATGTTTATGAGCAGGAACCTCTGAAAGCACGGCATCATAGCTGGAAAAGAAATACTCATAGTGACCTCTCCCATAAAACATACTAAGTAACAAACTACACGAAATTCCATAAGTCAGGGGAAGATGGTGGTATCTAATACCTTCATCTACTGAAGCTGGCAACTGCATTCGCACATAACAGTCTTTCGCATCCATCGCAGCCACATACTCATATAGCAGCTTGGCATATGCGTTAAGCTTAAAATCACCTCTAGACAAATCTACATGCAACCTATGACTCTCTTCTATTAGCATAGCTCTTTCAGCTCCTATGATTTCCTCCATTTTGCTAGGTGTAGTGGGCGTAGGAGTCCCTTGTACCCCCCCACCGCTAGCTCGTGTGGAACCAAATATGAAACTACAACTACTATGATTATAGAAACTATCACACCCCCTAGCAATGTGCCTACTATCAGTTTGGATCTACGGTGTGAATCTCCAGCCTCCATGATTTCAAAAAGCTCTCAAAGTTCTTGGTTTCAGCAACGAACACTCAAAAGTCTCTTTCTTCTTCACGCGTGACTTGCTTAACCAGTTCGAACAACACTCTGAAACAGCTGGAAATCCCCCTTTCAGCTACAGTTCCTTATTCACATAGTCCAGAAAAAGACTTCCCTAAGTCCTCGTTCCTCCTCTGCGGAAAGTCCCTAAGTTTATTCTTCTTCCACTCGGACCTAGGTTATCTTCTTCTTTAGACTTTTTATTTACAACAAGTTTATACTCAGTCCAAAATAAGATCAGCTACAAGCGCTTCTAAAACATGATGCAAAAGTTCAAGACGAAGAATTATCATTTCATGTGAAGGTGGCTCAAACCCAAATGACGGAAATTCAAGTCGATGAAAAACCAATTGTCGAAATTTACTCAGAAGTGGGGGATTCGGAACCGTGAGGGTCAGTATTCCTTCGATTTCGAGCCCTGGCATTAACAGCACCACCTCCAACACCACGTTCGGGCTCTTGCTGACCACCAGCACGGACCTCAGCCTCCCTGAACTCACTACACAGGCATCGATCACTGCGTAAGTCCATTCCGGGTTAGCGTATCTCTGGCAAGGTACTCTCGTTCTTTTTGACCTTCTCCGACCTTCTTGAGCCTGCTCTCCGTCACTTGCTTCCGATTCAGACGTCTCAGACACTGGAGCAAGATCTCTTTCGGGTGCCAACCTCAGATTCAGTCGCCTCTGTCTTTCAGGCCAAGCCTCCTCAGTTCTGGTCGTTCTTCTGCTTTCCCCCTGAATACCCTGTGCACCACTTCCTTCTTCTGCTGAATTTGACTCTACTCCACCCACAGCAACACCTCCGTCATCCGAGTCAAAGTCGGGGTTCTGGTTGTCGGAACCCTCTTCCGCTTGTTCCGGTGCACAACCAGCTGCATCAGCGGCCCTCACAGCTTGACTTGTCCTCTCATGTGGCCCTGCCACATCAGCTGGATTTTCATTCACGAGAGGAGCTGTTTCTTCCGAGGGTGCTGAAACTCTGCGGGTATGGGAAGCATGCACCCAGTTCAGCAATCCTCCGCACTTCACTGCTGTGTTCGTCACCAGAATTACCTAGTACGGGCCTCGCCACCGAACATCCAGACAACTCTTCCTCACGTGTTTTCGAACAAGCACCCAGTCTCCTGGACACAGGTCGTGGCACAGATCACTCGAGGCCGGAACAGCTGCAGCTTGCACCTGCTGGGACACAGAACGGACCACATCAGCTAGTCCTTTACAGTAATCGAGAATCAAGTCATCAGTGATGTTTATCAAAGTTGTAGCTGGTACTGCTGGCAATCGCATTGCCCTCCCCATCAGAATTTCATGTGGGGATAACCCAGTTCTCCTGTCGGGGACACTGCGAATACTCATAAGCACAAGCGGCAGGGCATCAGGCCACTTCAGAGACATTGACGAACACACTTTTGCCATCCGGGCTTTCAAGGTTCCATTAACCTGTTCTACTATCCCAGAAGCCTCTGGTCGATGACTGCAATGTAGTCTCTGATCGACATTCAATGCGGCACAAAGTAACTTCATGATTTCACTGTGGAAGTGTGTTCCTCTATCTGATTCCAAAGAGGTTGGAAAACCAAACCTCGGGATAAGTTCCCTCAACAATAACTTAGCCACTGTGAGAGTGTCACACCTGCGTGTTGGGTAAGCCTCCACCCACCGTGAGAATACAAACACCACCACCAAAATGTACCTCAACCCATTGCACTTGGGCATCTCAATGAAATCTAGCTGCATCCTATTGAAGGGTCCTCCTGACCTCCCAATGTGACTCAATGTGACCACAGTCTTCTTTCCAGCATTCATCTGTTGACACGTAACACATCTCTGACAAACTGCTTCAGCAATTGCACGGAACCGTGGGTTATACCATGTCTGTCTAAACACACGCACCATTGCATCTCTGCCAAGATGTATTGGACCATCTACAAGTCTCGCCATCGGGCTCAACAGACTCTCTGGCAACACCGCTCGACCATCACTGGAAACCCAAACCTCAACATCTCCTCTTTCACATCCTGCTCTGATCCATCCATCTCGTTCTTGATCTGAAACCTCATCCTGCAGCCGCTTGAGTTCCTCCCAAGTGTCTGCCATGGCCAACATCATGCTGAGCTCGGTTCTTTCTTGGCTCTCTCCTGTGTAACCCCCTGTGAATATACATCCTTGCTCTGCACAAAAACGGGCGACTTCATCGGCGTAGTTGTTTCCTAGAGAGACAAAATCATTCCCCTTTCCATGAGCAGCACATTTGACTACTGCAATTTCCTTTGGACATTGCAATGCATCTAGTAGCTGTCTCACATATTCCCCATTCCCAATGGGTGAACCAGATGATGTCATGAATCCCCTTTGTGACCATAACTGTCCGAAGTCATGAACCACACCGAAACCATACTGGCTGTCAGTGTAGATCGTGATTCGGATTTGATCCGCGGCCAAACAGGCACGGGTCAAGGCAATGATCTCAGCTACCTGCGCGGAGTGTACTCCTTCTAGACAAGCAGCCTCAACCACTCCTGAGATGGTACATACAGCAAACGCTGCTCTCAACTGACCAACACTGTCTCTTAGGCACGAACCATCGACAAAGAAAATTTCATCAGGGTCAGTCAGTGGTTCATCGACAATGTCAGTCAGGCTCAGTCACATCAAGACAATCATGGTCCTCACAATCTTCATCATCTGTATTCGGTATGGGCATTAATGTCGCAGGGTTTAAGACAGAGCACCTTTTCAGAGTCACATTCTCTGCGGCAAGTATGACTTGCTCATACCTCTTAACCTGTTATTCGTTAGGTGCTGGGTCTTTGTCCTGGTCATTAACAATTCAACAGAGTGTGGTACATAAACTGTCAGAGGGTGACCCATTACAATGCTTTCACATCTTTCAATGCTGACACCTGTTGCAGCAACACAGAAGCTACTGGATCTAAAGTAGCTGAAAAATAGGCAACTGGTCTACGGACACCTCCATGGTTCTGAGCCAAGACTGACAATGCACAACATTCTCTCTCGCAACAGAACAGTGAGAAAGCCTTGTTGTAATCAGGCATTCCCAAAGCTGGTGCACAACTCAAACCCTCTCTCAATCTTAGGAATGACATCAAGCATTCCTCGTCCAATGGTACCGGATCACTCACATCCTTGTGCGTCAGCCTCTGCAAAGGCTTTGCCTTCAAGGAAAAATTGGGAATCCACTGGCGACAATAGCCAATTCCCAAAAACATCCTGACCTCCCTCTGAGTGGTAGGCACAGCCATGTTCATTATCGCCTCAATTCGATCTGGTGACACCTTCCTCTTGCCTTTCTCTATTCTGTGACCCAAGTACTGCACTTCGTTCAGACAGTACTGCAACTTGTTCGGAGACACCTTGTGTCCATTTTCTGCCAAATGATTCAATAGGGCTATCGTGTCTATCCTGAAAGCGTCTTCTGTTTCTGAGGCAATAAGCAGATCGTCTATGTACTGCACAAGAACTGAGTTCTGTGGCAATACGAGACTTTCAAAATTCTTCTTCAAGATCTGATTAAAGATCGATGGACTCTCTGTATACCCTTGAGGGATACGACACCACGTTAACACGCGATTTTCCAGCCGGAAAGCAAAAAGGAATTGGCTTTCTTCGTGGAGCGGTATCGAGAAGAATGCTTGACACAAATCAATCACGGTAAACCACTCGGCTTCGCATGGGATCTGAAACAGTATCACTGATGGATTCGGTACCACTGGACAACATGGAACAACTATCGTGTTGACCTTTCGCAGGTCTTGCACAATCCTGAACTTCCCACTCGGTTTCTGTAGTCCCATGATGGGTGAATTACATGGGCTACCTCTTATCTCCTTCAGAATTCCCTGCTTGATCATGGACTCGATTACAGGTTTAATCCCTGCAATAGTCTTGGGTGACAGATTGTACTGGGGCGTTCTAGGGAATTCGACAATCTGCTTAACCTGGATCTGCACAGGTTCAACCCCTTTGATCAGTCCGATCTCTTCTCCCGTGAGGTCCCACACCTCATATGACACAGAATCTCTCAAATCTAGTGGAAGTTCCTCCACTGTCACCACAGGATACATTTCTATGCACAAGTGCTGATTCGCAACCTTGAAGGTGGCATCATCATCCTTCGTCTGGACCTCAACTCCCCTAGGCGTGCAATAGATGGTACAATTTAAGTTACACAATAGATCTCTTCCTAACAGACAGACTGGACTCGAATCGCACACCACAAACTGATGTCTATCTCGGAAAGAGCCTATTCTCACTGGAATCAGTTCAGTCAATGGGCTAGTTATCCTCTTGTTCGCCACTCCAACAACTTGGATCGATTGTCCCGAGAGGGGTAGGTTGGGGACTACTGCTGATCTTACAGTAGACCGGGTAGCACCAGTGTCAACCAAAAGGGTGGTAGGTTGACCATCAATGTCTGCCTCCACAAAAGGTCCTCTCTGGTCTACCTCCAAGACTGCTCCAAGTGTGCAGTCTTCCTCCACCCTCAGGCACCGTCAGGCTAACGGGTCTGGGCTGTACTCATCATACCCTTCGAAAAGGGGCATCTGCTGGTAAGTCCGCATTCCCTGCGGCATTCTCGGTGGCTGGGGAACTTGCACCTGTGGGTTAAACGTCCCCCCTTTCATCGATCTGGGTCTCGTCACAGTATTGACTACCTCCAGCACGGGTGCCTGAACCACTTCTACCTCCTGTTGCACCTGATTGGCTGGGTTCAAGGGACACTCGCGCTTCCAATGTTGTTAGACTTGGCATCTTTTGGCGTGTTTCCCCTGACTTTTTGCTTTCTGACCTCCTGGTTTTGACTCTGTTTTTGCTGGTGTAATGATTCTGCACACTTTCCTCACTGCTGTCCAGTGGGAAAGTGCAAGTGCTCCTGTAGAAAATGTGTTGTGGATTGGTGTTTCCATGATTGGCCTATTTGATTTATGTGTCAGTCCCTAGTCAAGTGCACTGCGAGTGCCAGGGCCTATAAATCAAATGCTGTTGGTGGGCTGCAGCCACCCACGCAAACAGCCCGTAAAGTGTAACTCTGGCCTGCCATTGCAGAGCCTGTGCGCAGCCTGGGGCTGCCATTTCGACTTGGCAAGTGCACACACTTGCCAGTCCCTAAACCTTCCCTTTTCTACATGTTAGTCAACCCCAAGGTACCCCTGTGGGCAGGGTGCATTGTAGATGAAAGGTAGGACATGCCCTGGTGTGTGTGGCATGTCCTGATAGTGAAATACAGCCTACTTCGTTTTCACTATTGCAAGGCTACCTGTTCCCCATAGGCCAGAATGGGCAGTTTTGATTATTACATCCTATGATCCTAACTGACCCAGGGAACATGGTAGAAAGTCGAGCACCTAAAATATATTGAGTTCTTGTAAAGTATTTTTTCAGACACATAAGATAGTGGATGTGCATGTGAAATCTGGCAGCTTCTGCCTTGGTTGTTTTGTGAAATAGAACATGGTAGAAAGTCGAGTTTAGTATGCCTGAACTCAGAATGATAAAATGCATCTTTTAGTGAAGTTGGTTTTAACATTCTGTGTTTGAAAATACCACTTTTAGAAAGTAGGTATTTTCTTGTCTAACCATCCAAGCCTGCCTCTGCTAGGTTGTGTATTCCTTGTCTGGAGTGTGAGTGACAGGGGCTGGGGGATTCCAGGAGACAGGGTGAGTCAGCACAGGGCTGAATAGAAAGATCTACATGTAGATGGGTGGGAGGAGATGCACCTGGGACCTGAATAGGGCTGTGCCTTCCCTCCACAATGCTGGCTCCACCTCCTGTGGTGTGTCTGATGTCCCTGGCCTACACTGCAAAAGGAAAGAAGGAGTCTTGTCAACAAAGTGCTCCAGGACTGACCAGAACTGGTTTGGACTAGACAAAGCCCTCTCTGCCTTCAGAGAACACAGAGAAATTGAGGATAAAAAGAGAGACCCAAACCCCAGAACTTTAGAACTCTTTTGGACCAAGAAGACTGCCAAGAAGAAGAGCTGGAGAAGCTGTGAGGAGGAACTACCACTTTGCTGTGTGCTTTGCTGTGTTGGCCTGCAGTGGCTGCTTCTGTATTGGGCAGTGAAAGGACTGGACTGAACTTTCTGCAATCTACTTTGTGAGTTTCTCCAAGGGCTTGAGGTAGAGCTTGCCCCCTGTTCAAGAAGTCTCAGGAACAGCAAAGACTTCAAGCCTGACGCCGTCTATGACGCCGCTGCACAACTCCGTGTCCTGAACGCACCGCAGAGGGCACCGCTGCAACGCCGCAATGCCGTACCGCGACCCTGGTCTCACCGACGACGCCTGCTGATGCCGCCACCGAGCCGCTGCTCGCACCGCGACCTGTGGGCCCCGCACTCCGCACCGCCTCGCTTCATGACGACGCCTTGGTATCCCCGACGACGCCGCTCCACGCCGGACTCGATGCCGCTGCTTGCACCGTGGTTCGAGGGCACCGCTCGTACAGTTACACGATGCACCGCCCTCATCCCGCACCGCAGCCTTGGCCTACCGACGCCGGTGCCATCGACTCCAGTTCATCAGCCGACGACAGCGCTTCAGCAATGACGACGCCGCTGCTGCACCGTGACCTGCCAGCACCATGACGAGCACCGCCTTGACCTCACACCGCGACCCTGGTCTCACCGACGACGCCACCTGACGCCGCCACCGAGCCGCTGCTCGCACCGCGACCTGAGGGCACCGCACGCCGCACCGCTGCACTTCGCACCGCAGCACACAACGCCTGCCGATGCCAGCGCTCCTGACTTCAACAGAGAGGAGATCGATCTGCAACGCGTGTGACTCCGGGGGCCCTGACGACGCCTGCACCGACCTTCGGAACCGACGCCTGCGGACGCCGTGTTTTCGGAAGCTCACCGCGAGGCCATCGACGCCCTGCATTTCTGAAAGGTACTGTTTGCGGGTCTTCCCGACACCGTAGCTGACCCACGACGCCGCGGTCAGCCAGAACTGTTTGGATTTGTTTGTTCACGACACCGTGATAGCCCCGGACGGAGCTATCGACATCAAGGAACTGTTTTTAAGGATACTGTGATAACTGAAGATTTTTAAAGTACTGTACTGTGGATTTTTATCGTATTGGTCTTGTTTTAAGTATATAAAAATATTGGATATTTTTCTAAACTGGTGTGGTGTCCTTTTGTAGTGCTTACACTGTATTACTGTTGGTTATGTGCAAATGCTTTACACACTCCTCTAAGATAAGCCTGACTGCTCGTGCCAAGCTACCAAGGGGGTGAGCAGGGGTTATTTTAGGAGTGTAACTCCCTTATCCTGACTAGGAAGAAGGGTCCCTACTTGGAAAAAGGTGCAAACCCTTGCCAACTAGAGACCCCCATTTCTAACATTGGTTGTCAGCGGTGAGGATAGGTCGTGTGTTTGCACTTGACTTACAGTGATTGGTGTGCACTACTACCATATCGCAGACCGTTACGTACCACATACAGGTTCTTTTTCTTTTTTGGCCTATTTTTGATCTTGCCAGTTTGAACTTGCTACTTCAACATGCCTGAATCTATAGTATCATCAAATGCATCAGTAGAAATTGCCTTTGAGGAGGATCGATTGGAAGCCTACAATGTCAAGGAGTTAAAATCGATTTGCAAGGACCTGAAAGTCCAGGTCGGAGGCCTCACCAGGAAGGAAGAGCTACAAAAGGCGCTGAGGGCCTGGGAAGCAGCCAGACATGCCAGTGGGCAATCTGGTGACCTCAGTGGAGAGGTGGAGGAGCCTGTTCCTAGGGTGGATGTGCTTTTGGGAGGAGGGGAGCCCTCCAGGCCAGGCAGCAGTAGCTTGTCCCCAGAGGAGCTGGAGGACAGACGGGAAGCAAGGATGTTTGAATTAGAGAAACTCATAATAGAAAGTGAGAGGGAAGACAAGAGAATAGCCATGGAGGAAAGGAAAATGATGTTAGATCATGAGAGAATTATCAAGGAGCTGGAGCTAAAGAGTAGAACCGGCTCAGATGGTGGCAGCAACGCTTCAGCACACACAGAAAGGATTGTACACATCCCCAAGAACGTAGGTAAAGAGTACAAAAAGGGTGATGACATACAAAGGTGGTTTGAAGGGTACGAGTCGTCTATTCATATGAATGGGGTCCCTGAAAGGAACTGGGGGGCAGATTTGTGGCCTCTCTTTCCAGAAGAAGCTAGGGATACCCTGATAGCTTTGGGTAAGGGGCAGGACCTCACCTATGCTGACATGAAAGATGCTCTCCTCACTAGGTATGGGCTCACTCCTGAGAAGTACAGGGATCAGTTTAGGTCCAGTAAAAAGTCTGAGGCCAACATTTGGTTGGAATGTGTGGATTTGTTCTGTAGGTCGCTGGATGGTTGGGTGAAGGGCAGTAATGTAACAGATTTTCAGGGGTTCTACAATTTAATTGCATGGGAGCACTTGTCTAGTCTATGTTTTGCAGATCTGCGCCAGCACCTAGTTGACAGTAAGCTAACTGACCCAAGGAAGCTTGCTATGGAGGAGGACCGCTGGGTGAGTGCCAGGGTCCACAAGAAAGAGTTTGGGGGAGACTCAGCCAAAGGTGGGCAGGGCCCCCAGCAGAAAAGTGGGGGGGACAAGGGCAAAACACAGGAGTTCTCTAAAGGGCCCCAAACTAGTACCCAGGGTAAAGGTTCCCATCCCCCAGGTGATAAGAAGAAAGGGGTCCCTACAGGGAAGCCTGTTGAGACTGGCCCCTGCAAGTGTTATGCATGTGACCAGGTGGGTCACTTGAAGGGGGACCCCAAGTGCCCAAAGGGGACACAGCCACCCACCGGTGGACAGACCAAGGTATTGGCTAGTGTAGCGCTTGGGGAGGAGGGGTGCCCACAGGAGAGTGCGGATCCGCAGAAATGACCCTCATCTCACTAGGGGACAGTGAGATGGTCCCAGGAAACCAGGTGCCCCCTAACACAAAGAAATATAGCACCTGGGTGACCATCAATGGGAACAGGGTAGAGGCTCTCAGAGATACTGGAGCCAGTGTGACCTCAGTCCGGTGTCACCTGGTCTCTGAGAAGCAGGTAGTCCCAGGGGCATTCCACCAAGTAGTTTCTGTAGACAACTCTGAGCGCCAGTGTATGGTGGCGCAGGTTCCCTTTGAATGGGGGTCTCAGGTCCCTTGAGGGTGGTTGTGAGCCCTACCATGCCTGTAGATTGCCTGCTAGGTAACGACCTGGAGCAGTCCTTATGGAAGGATGTTGAGCTCAGGTCTCTCTTGGAGATGCTTGGGTTGCCAGAGTGGGCATGCGTGTCTACTCGGTCGATGGCAACCAGGAAGGGTGATCAAGAGGACTTGGAGCCTGGAACAATGGCCCAAGTCCCTGCCAAGAGGAAGGGCAGGGGGCACGGGAAACCGGCCCTCGAAGTTCCCACGGACCAGGAGGAGGCGGACCTCGAGGGGGACGCCCCGGTGCCTACAGGGGAGCAGGTAGCCGAACTGGGAGACATCTCTGAGCTGACCCATTGGCAGCAAGAAGGGGGTCCCACCAGGGAGGAGTTCTGCAGGGAGCAGAACGAGTGCCCTACTCTGGAGGGTCTGCGGCAGCAGGCTGCAGACCAGGCAGGTGGTAATCAGTCCGGGTCACATCTGATCTACTGGGAGAATGGTCTCCTATACAGTGAGCCTAAGGTTGCTGAGCCTGGGTCAGCCCGTGTGCTGGTGGTACCCCAGCGCTTCAGGATCTTCCTACTGGGTCTGGCTCATGACGTGCCTTTGGCAGGACATTTGGGGCAGGACAAGACCTTTGACCGGCTTGTCACCCGCTTCTTTTGGCCCCAAATGCGAAGGCAGTCAGATGCACACTGTAGGTCTTGCCAAACTTGCCAGGCAAGTGGTAAGAGTGGGAGGAAGGTCAAGGCTCCTCTCCACCTTTTCCTGTTGTTGGGACACCCTTTGAGAGGGTGGGGATGGATATTGTGGGGCCACTGGATCCCAAGACAGCCATGGGCAACAGGTACATCCTGGTCTTGGTGGACCATGCCACCCGGTACCCGGAGGCAATCCCTCTCAGGACAACGACGGCGCCAGTGGTGTCCCGGGCGTCAATGGGGATCTTTTCCCATGTGGGCTTCCCCAGAGAGGTGGTTTCTGACAGGGGGACCAATTTCATATCCAAGTATATGACATCCCTGTGGAAGGAGTGTGGTGTAACCTACAAGTTCACCACTCCTTACCACCCACAAGGAAACGGTCTGGTGGAGAGATTCAACCAGACCTTGAAAGGCATGATCAAGGGTCTAACAGAACCCATGAGGCGTAAGTGGGACGTCCTCTTGCCATGCCTGCTCTTTGCATACAGGGAGGTGCCTCAGAAGTCTCTTGGGTACAGCCCCTTTGAGCCCCTATATGGCCACCCTGTCAGAGGACCTCTGAGTTTGGTAAAGGAAGGCTGGGAGGCAGCTCCCAGGAAAACTCCCCAGGATGTGTTTAGTTACATGCTGGCCTTTAGAAACCAAACTGCCCGCTTCAGGAAACTCACTCAGGCGAACCTAGAAGCAAGCCAGGAAGAAATGAAGAGGTGGTATGACCAGAATGCCACTCTGGTCGAATTTCAAGCTGGGCAAAAAGTGTGGGTCAATTTAGGAACCTTGTGCCTTGCAGGACAAGTGGACTGGGCCATATGAGGTGGTGGAGCGCAAAAGTAACGTCACCTACCTGGTGGATTTGCAGACTCCAAGGAACCCTTTGAGAGTCCTTCACGTGAACCACCTCAAGCCCCACTTCGAGAGGTCCGAAGTGAGTATGCTCTTGGCGACAGATGATGGGGTGGAAGAGGAGAGTGAGCCTCTCCCTGACCTCCTGTCTACCAAGGAGCATGATGGGTCAGTGGAGGGTGTGATCCTCTCCCCTACACTGACTCAAGAGCAGCAGGGGGACTGTCGCCAGTTGCTGGGACAGTTCGCCCCACTGTTCTCTCTGACCCCGGTGTTACTCACTGGTGTACCCATGACGTGGACACTGGTAACAGCCCTCCTGTAAAGCACAAAATTTACAGGTTGACTGACCGGGTCAGGGCCAGCATCAAGGAGGAGGTCTCTAAGATGTTGGCGTTAGGGGTGATTGAGCCCTCCAACAGTCCTTGGGCCAGCCCAGTGGTCTTGGTCCCAAAGGCTGCTGCACCCGGTGCCACTCCAGAACTCCGGTTTTGTGTGGACTACCGTCGGCTCAATGCCGTCACCAGGACTGACGCGCACCCCATCCCCAGAGCTGATGAGCTCATTTATCGGTTGGGAGCTGCCCGGTTCCTCAGCGCGTTTGATTTAACGTAGGGGTACTGGCAGATTGCCTTAACCGATGGGGCCAAGGAGAGGTCAGCATTCTCAACCCCAGAAGGTCATTACCAATTTCGGGTGATGCCCTTTGGGTTGAAGAATGCCCATGCCACCTTTCAGAGGTTGGTCAATCAGGTGTTGGCTGGACTGGAGGGTTTCAGTGCCGCCTACCTGGATGACATTGCTGTGTTCAGTTCCAGCTGGGAAGAACATTTACAGCACCTTGAGAAAGTGTTGAGGGCTCTGCAAGGTGCAGGCCTCACGATCAAGGCCAGTAAGTGCCAGATCGGGCAGGGTTCTGTGGTGAACATGGGACACCAGGTAGGAAGCGGCCAGGTGGCGCCCCTCCAATCCAAGAATGACACCATTCTGGCTTGGGAGCCCCCCAAGACCCAGACAGAGGTGAGAGCCTTCTTAGGTCTCACCGGCTACTATAGGAGATTTGTTAAGGGCTATGGCACCATCGTTGCCCCTTAACAGAGCTGACTTCGAAGAAGCAGCACAGGAAGGTGAAACTGGACTGAGTCCTGCCAGAAAGCTTTTGATGCCCTGAAGGCAGCCATGTGCACGGCGCCCATGCTCAAGCACCTGACTTCTCCAAAGAATTCATCGTGCAGACTGACGCTTCAGAGCATGGTGTGGGAACGGTGCTCTCACAACTGAACGAAGAGGGCCTGGATCAGCCTGTAGTCTTCCTTAGCAGGCGACTACTCCCCAGGGAACAGAGGTGGAGTGCCATAGAAAGGGAAGCTTTTGCTGTGGTCTGGGCACTGAAGAAGCTGAGACCATACCTGTTTGGGACTCACTTCCGGGGGCAGACAGACCACAGGCCCCTCAGATGGTTGATGCAAATGAGGGGTGAGAATCCAAAACTGCTGAGGTTGTCCATCTCCCTACAGGGAATGGACTTTACGGTGGAACACCGCCCTGGCACAGAACACGCCAACGCAGATGGTCTGTCCAGGTTCTTCCGCCTTAGTGAAGAGAACTCCCGGGAGGTTGGGTAGTTCTCCCAACTTTCAGCTGGAAGGGACATGTGTTAGACTTGGCATCTTTTGGCGTGTTTCCCCTGACTTTTTGCTTTCTGACCTCATGGTTTTGACTCTGTTTTTGCTGGTGTAATGATTCTGCGCACTTTCCTCACTGCTGTCCAGTGGGAAAGTGCAAGTGCTCCTGTACAAAATGTGTTATGGATTGGTGTTTCCATGATTGGCCTATTTGATTTATGTGTCAGTCCCTAGTCAAGTGCACTGCGAGTGCCAGGGCCTATAAATCAGATGCTGTTGGTGGGCTGCAGCACTGGATTATGCCACCCACACAAACAGCCCGAAAAGTGTAACTCTGGCCTGCCATTGCAGAGCCTGTGCGCAGCCTGGGGCTGCCATGTCGACTTGGCAAGTGCACACACTTGCCAGTCCCTAAACCTTCCCTTTTCTACATGTTAGTCACCCCTAAGGTAGGCCCAAGGTACCCCTGTGGGCAGGGTGCATTGTATGTGAAAGGTAGGACATGCCCTGGTGTGTGTGGCATGTCCTGATAGTGAAATACAGCCTACTTCGTTTTCACTATTGCAAGGCTACCTGTTCCCCATAGGCCAGAATGGGCAGTTGTGATTATTACATCCTATGATCCTAACTGACCCAGGGAACATGGTCGAGTTTAGTATGCCTGAACTCAGAATGATAAAATGCATCTTTTAGTGAAGTTGGTTTTAACATTCTGTGTTTGAAAATACCACTTTTAGAAAGTAGGTATTTTCTTGTCTAACCATCCACGCCTGCCTCTGCTAGGTTGTGTATTCCTTGTCTGGAGTGTGAGTGACAGGGGCTGGGGGATTCCAGGAGACAGGGTGAGTCAGTACAGGGCTGAATAGCAAGATCTACATGTAGATGGGTGGGACGAGATGCACCTGGGACCTGAATAGGGCTGTGACTTCCCTCCACAATGCTGGCTCCACCTCCTGTGGTGTGTCTGATGTCCCTGGCCTACACTGCAAAAGGAAAGAAGGAGTCTTGTCAACAAAGTGCTCCAGGACTGACCAGAACTGGTTTAGACTAGGCAAAGGCCTCTATGCCTTCAGAGAACAAAGAGAAATTGAGGATAAAAAGGGGGACCCAAACCCCAGAACTTTAGAACTCTTTTGGACCAAGAAGACTGCCAAGAAGAAGAGCTGGAGAAGCTGTGAGGAGGAACTACCACTTTGCTGTGTGCTTTGCTGTGTTGGCCTGCAGTGGCTGCTTCTGTCTTGGGCAGTGAAAGGACTGAACTGAACTTTCTGCAATCTACTTTGTGAGTTTCTCCAAGGGCTTGAGGTAGAGCTTGCCCCCTTTTCAAGAAGTCTCAGGAACAGCAAAGACTTCAAGCCCGACGCCGTCTACGACGCCGCTGCCGACTCCGTGTCCTGAAGGCACCGCAGAGGGCACCACCGCACCGCGACACTGGTCTCACTGACGACACCTGCTGACGCCGCCACCGAGCCGCTGCTCGCACCGCGACCTGTGGGCACCGCACTCCGCACCGCCTCACTTCACGACGATGCCTTGGTATCCCCGACAACGCCGCTCCATGCCGGACTCAACGCCGCAGCTTGCACCGTGGTTCGAGGGCACCGCTCGTACAGTTACACGACGCACCGCCCTCATCCCGAACCGCAGCCTTGGCCTACCGACGCCGGTGCCATCGACTCCAGTTCATCAGCCGACGACAGCGCTTCAGCAATGACGACGCCGCTGCTGCACCGTGACCTGCCAGCACCATGACGAGCACCGCCTTCACCTCACACCGCGACCCTGGTCTCACCGACGACGCCACCTGACGCCGCCACCGAGCCGCTGCTCGCACCGCGACCTGAGGGCACCGCACGCCGCACCGCAGCACACAACGCCTGCCGATGCCAGCGCTCCTGACTTCAACAGAGAGGAGATCGATCTGCAACGCGCGTGACTCCGGGGGCCCCGACGACGCCTGCACCGACCTCTGGAACCGACGCCTGCGGACGCCGTGTTTTCGGAAGCTCACCGCGAGGCCATCGACGCCCTGTATTTCTGAAAGGTACTGTTTGCGGGTCTTCCCGACACCGTAGCTGACCCGCGACGCCGCGGTCAGCCAGAACTGTTTGGATTTGTTTGTTCACGACGCCGTGATAGCCCCGGACAGAGCTATCGACATCAAGGAACTGTTTTTAAGGATACTGTGATAACTGAAGATTTTTAAAGTTCTGTACTGTGGATTTGTATCGTATTGGTCTTGTTTTAAGTATATAAAAATATTGGATATTTTTCTAAACTGGTGTGGTGTCCTTTTGTAGTGCTTACACTGTATTACTGTTGGTTATGTGCAAATGCTTTACACACTCCTCTAAGATAAGCCTGACTGCTCGTGCCAAGCTACCAAGGGGGTGAGCAGGGGTTATTTTAGGAGTGTAACTCCCTCATCCTGACTAGGAAGAAGGGTCCCTACTTGGACAAAGGTGCAAGCCCTTGCCAACTAGCGACCCCCATTTCTAACAAATGTCCAATCTGGTGACAAAGATGACACGCAGTGGTCTTCTTCAATGTCGCCACATCCATTCCTGTCTTAGGATCTACAGGTTTCCCTTTTCCCTGACCTTGCACATTCTGGTTCCCTTGATTGTTTCCCTGTCTTCTTCCCAGCGTCCCTCCGTTAGGCTGGACCTGAGCTGGTTGCATCTGAACAAGCATCATTTTGTCCTTCAGCTTCAGGTGCTTCAAGTCTACTTCATCACTACAGTACCTCGCATAGCGCAAGACTTCATCCACTGGCTTGTTCTGCCAACAGATCAAATGTTGCTCTATCATAAGACTAACCTCTGGTCTCAATCCTAGGACAAACTTTGAGACAAACTGTCCCATATCCTTGGGGTCTAAAGTATCTAGTCCACTATACTGTTTAAAAGCTTGCAAGAGTCGTTCATAATACTCATGCACTGTCTCCTTTGGTTCCTGAACAGTTCGATCTATCTTAACCCAATCAATGTCTTGAGGCGAGATCTTCAACTTCAACCATGTAATCACTTGTTCGAACTTTTTCATGACTATAGGTGACGGACCATTTGTGACAGCATCCCTTTCAGGTTCGGAGGTCGGCCACTCAACTGCAATTTTACAAGCTGACCATAAGTCTCCTGGTACTACAATATCAAACAAAGTGTTCAAATCAATCCACAATACCTTCGAAATTTTAACAAAACGGTCAACCTGTTTGTATCACTCTACTGGTTTTTCCCTCAGCCGGGGAAAATCATTTGTAAATGCAGCCAAATCACCTCTACTCCATGGCACATGCACGTACCCTCCGTTCTGTACTTCTCGTAAAGGATAGTTCTCTACTCCTGACGTCCCTTCCCCCGGAGGCGGCGTCTCTCCTACATTATTTTTGGAAATCTTCCTCTTAGACCACCTTTCCTCCCATTTGCATGACCCATATACGCATCCCTACAATCAGGTCCTTGATATGTGTCCTCAGTCCTATGACCCTTTTCTCTTCCAGCTCTTGATCACTGTATTGCAACCTATGGGATCCTTGCAATGATTTCGTTTTAGACAAATCCACCTCATATCTCTTGGCCAATTCTGTCAATTTCTCATGTGCGGTCCTCGCTTTACGAGTCACATCCTTTGCTACAAAAAGCAGCTCATCTGGTTCATAGATCTCTATTCTATCCAAAGGCAGATTCCCGCTAATCATTTCGTCTACCTCTGCCTTCAACCTCACTACATCCAACATCCTTGCCCTCATGGCACTCCTCAAAATTTCTCGACAAGCAGCACCATTCCGTTCATCATAATCACAACTTTGTTCTTGTGGCTTACTCTCTTCTATCGTATTCCTAGAAACTGGTCTATTTCCTGAGTTGTCTTGCTCCATATCTCCTGCCAGCCCATCACTCTGATTTCTCACAGGTGGTACCCACATTCTCAAGTCTGATCTGGTCTCGACCAAAGACATTGGTCTTACCGGTCTCACATCCACCTGTCCCCTAGAGGAGTCTGCGGTGGCTGGCAATGGCGTGCTTGCTTCTATGGGCTTCGGAGAGTGAACCATTCCCTCCTCTACACCATTCCCTCCTACGCTGATCCCCTCTCTCCCTGTCGTCTGCGATAGACGTCCTTCTCTTACTTGATCTGGGTCATACACTGACACTATAGGACCAATGGTAACAGGTACCGTCAGGGCATCCGGCAACCTCATACTTCCCATTGAAGGTTGTGTTCCCACTCCCTCCATTCCTGTGGAGATTTTTCCCACTACTCTTACATTTGTCTGATACTGTGACTCGCCAGTCCCTCCTGCCACAGTCGATTTTCCTTTGCTATACTCTGGATTTAATGGAGGTGGTCTCTCTGACAGCAGTCTCTCTACCAAGCTGTCATCCGTATCACTGTCATCTTCCTCTGCACTCCTTGCCTGCGTACCTCCCGTTTTCTCTAGCAACGGATATAATCTATCCCCTTCAATCGTTTCCACTCTCCACCTTTTCTTCAGTGCATCCCATCTCGCATCTTGAAATGCCCTGATCGACTTCTTCACCCTTTCCTGACTTCTGTCTCTCTTCCTGTCATACGCAGCTCTAATCCATGCGTGTAACGCCTCAAACTGTCAGTCTGGGTAGTGGTCGCAAAGAAGACATCACAGATTTCAACTGGTACAACACTTCCAACCTGAAAGTACCATAGCGTGGGAAAGTCAATTCTCCCTCTCCCTGTGTCATTTTATGCCAATTCTCAAGCCAAATTATAGTATGCAATCCCACATTCTTAGCCATGTAATGTGCTGGCGTATCTTCGGGAGGGGCTTCCTCTCCACCCCGAGTAACCACATGTCTATCACCTCTACAGAGTTCTCGTAAAACTTTAAAACATTTCATGATGAAGCAGATTTCCGTTCGTGCACAAGATTTCGTTTTTACTTCCTGATGTCAGTCCACCATTACCAGCGCGGCTCACACCAACCGACCTATCGCAGCGCGGCACTGTCTGACGTCACTCTTCCTCCGCTCGCAGCAGTTCCCCTCCTTTACAATTCACCTCTCACTCTTCACACGCGTCGCAATCACACTCTGAAGTAACTGTCTGTCCACGAAACGACCAGACAAACACCTCTCTGACTGTCTGTCCACCAACGACCGAACAGTCTCTCGAAACTGTTGACCTCGAATCTGGCAACTGTCTGTCCGCGAAACGACTGGACAATCGCCTCTGACACAATCGATAGGATCCAAACACTCAATGTTTCACACACAACAACCTACGACCAGCGTCGGTTATTCACACACTCACACATACGCTCCCTATCATCAGTGGGTTAATCAACGACGTCTCATGACTCCCACAACCTCTGGTCAACAATCTCAAATCTGGGTGTCTTCTACACCACAATCTCTTATCCCGGGATATCGAATCAAATCTCTCGGCCCGCGCGCGCTCACGGTCCGATCCTCAATCACACGACTCTCATTCCAACTCCGCAAGACATCACACAATCAAATCAACACCGCAATCTAACAAGCATCACCCTGTTCATACTCACGCTACCACAAACTGCTACTTCCGCCGCACCGTCATTCTCCGTCAGTTTTCAGCGACCGCCGTCGTCGTCCTCTTACAATCCTATGGATCACCATCACTCCGGCTCTATGGGGCAAATAATCTCTTATCCCAATCTAGATCTCCCCTTACTATCAGAGGAAACCATCCTACTCTGCTACCAACTGATAAAGCGGGATTCTTATCTTATCTTACCATCACTAAGAATTCTCAGGTCGCCTGAATCTTTTTACCTGCTGAATAGTGTGAAGGGAAGAAAATTCAATCCTGTTATGCAACAATTTAGAATCCAGCTTGCCTTCCAAGATCACTGACTCCGAATTCGAATTTTAGGGGTTTATTACAAGGCCAAGAATAACTGCACATATAAGCACCTCAACACGAGGTTAAAGAAATAAATGGGCACTAATACAAACATCATCCTACGCAGGAGTCTCATCCGACTCAGGATAAGAAGAATCGTTAGTTCCAGAAGCATTAAACTAGCAATGACGGCTCCAATCTCTATATTATTCTTCATTTACCTAATAAAAAGAGAAGCATCAATCTGTCCTTACTCTACCACTAAGGTGACATCCCTACTTAACAAGTTTCCCCAGGCAAGAGTAGAAAAAGGGTGTCAGCTGTGAAGACTTCCTAAGAAGTGCACTCACTTAGCATTTTGAGCTCGTTCTAAGATGCTCCTTCCTAACCAAATCTCTCTCTTTCGCCCTTCTCTCAGGTCTCCTCTACCTCCAATCTGCTCTCCTCCCTCGGGGCACTATCCCTAATACAAAATCCACATACAATAGAACACGCCCTTGTCACGCCTCTCCGGCCAGGTCTTCCTTCTCGTACTTTTCCATCAAAACTCTTACTTTATCCAGGACGGTTACAGTGACCTTGGGTCCCAGGCACCTTCTCCGCTGAAAGTATCATCCCTGCATTCCAGTATACTCCCATCTCAATGTCTCCCACCATCCTAACTCCTAAAACAAAGAGCCAGTCTTTCACTAACGAGGCATGTGTCCTTGCACCTGCAACAGAAAATACATTCAACAAACTTTCCTCTGTACGAATCTACCAACCGTGCCCAAAGAGCCTTCCCAAGAGAACACCTTCTCGGCCTACAAAATAAGCTAACATAAGAATGAACAGGCCTTTCTTTGACGTATATGCAGTCATGCCTTTACACAATTTAAACACACGATTTTAATTACTTCTCTAAGCATTGGTTCATACATTTCGTTTGCGAAAAGTGAACTACACGTGCAACTTAATATGGTACACGTTTAACTACTGCATCTCGATTGCACATGAGCGAATTCATTAATGCATCATTTTAAACGCGTTTCAGTTAAGCATTACATTTACATGATTATAATAGCACAATTACTCTCCTATTCACTCTAATAAATGCGGTTTAGAACTACATTTTACTGGCCATTCATTAGTATATATCTGGATATATGCGGGTGCGGACTAACGGTGATTCTGATGCACCCGTACAAATTTCTCGAGAACATGGCGCTCTATCACCTGTAATTCTTTTTATTAACTCTGCTACTTACCTTGTCCATGATGGTCACACTGCTGCAACTTACCTTGTCCACAGCGGTCATGCTGATACTTCTTCCCACAACCAGTGGAGTAGATTCCAGCTCTTCTACGATTGTTGCTCTTGCTTTTGCTGATTACCTGGCATTATTTCTGTTTTGGGAGTAATCTTCTTTGGCACCGATGGAGGAAAAAAGGGTACCAAATAGGGTTTACCCACAGCTGACTGCTCTTTCAAATTGGTAAGGTGCATCAGTCCTGCCAAGTACCACGGATCAGGCGTTAGACTAATGCATTTCAGTGTGGTACTACGCATTACCGCACTGAAATGCATTGTCACGCCTATGCTGTGTGTCAGCTGTCACTGAAAGCGCTGACTAAAACTGAGAGTCTGCGACAGCGTGCCATCCGTGGCTTGCGCGCTTCTCCAGCGGGCTTGGGGTTCACAGCTGAGCTAAAGGTTGCTGGCAGCTTTAGCTCAGCTGCTACAATGTATCATGATTGTGATTCCAACAGCCGCGGCTCGACTCTTACACTGTCAGCCTGATGTCATCGCAGGGGGACGTCACATCCTGCTGCAGGAGTTTATTTTCGGAGCTAGAATGAGGCTGGCTAGTTTGTGGGCAGCGCTGCCTATAATGGCCGGAGGTAGCGAGGGAGCGCTGCATATAATCATGGTGCAGGCCGCGGGCTTGCATCGGCCCGGGCCGCCGCATGATAGCTATTGTTATTACTTCCCCCCCTCCCGTTGAATTCAATATATTACTGCAGCCGACGGAGAAGAGTCAGTGACACAGGGGCCGCCAGGACAGACAGTCTGTCACTGGAGGTCCCTTCTTCTGAGTCAGGTTAGTGATACATTGCTATCACCTCATGTCTGACTGGTCGTGGTCAGTGGGAGAGAGGTTGTGTGCACCGAGTTGAGGTGCTAGCTGAGCCACCGCATGCAGCTGTTCCGCTGCATCTCTGCTGTCTCTCCTCGGTGGAGTCTTGGGAGAGCGGGTCTCTGAAGAGGCCTGCAGGCTCTTTTATTTCTTGGTAAAGGAGCCCCCCTCATTGAACCTCCTTGTTTGCTCAGAACGACAGGTCTCTCTTCCTCACAAGCAGAGGAAAAGAAATCAGAAGCAGCACATGAAGGCCGCGGCGGATGCTTCACTTACTCAATCCAGAATCCCTCAGTCTGCCTGGGCCTGGGCAGCTAGCACAGCACAGCAAACCCCCCTCCCATAGGAAACCTATAGTTATTAGAGCGTCTTATTAAATAGCGTAGCCCGTGTCCGATATTCACGGCGTCCAATTAAATGGCACAGAATACTTTAAATTTATTAGGGCATCTTAAAATGCTGCGAATTTCATCCATTTAAACTAATGGAAACGGCCAGTGCAAACATAGCTGAACAGCTTACCCAGTTCTACGAGTAAAGTGTGGATCAAATCAATGAGGTGCCTTCCCAGACACCTATTAACAAATGCGCTCCATCCTAGCTTTATTCAGAGTTTGCCTGCGCCCCTGTCAGTCACGCAGTATGTCTCTGCTCTGTTTTTCAGTTGCGTTACTGCTCATGTCACTGGCGGCAGTTGAGTGAGTCTGCAAGTCACTCAGCTGATTTTTTTAACCTCTTCCAAGCTGCTTTATCTATTTTCTGCAATTTTAGCTAGAGTCTGATAAATGGTAGTCGTTTATATTACTTACGCTTTGCAGCAGTTAACTTAGTTTCTCGCTACTCAAATGTGTGTAATTTCTGATATTATTGTTTCTCTCATCTTCATTGCTTGATTTTGCTCGCGAGACAGTGTCACTCATAGTCGTTAAAATGTCACTCATAATTACTCAGAAATTATTAAAATGTCACACATAGCAATCTGAAACCTTGGCAGCTATGACGCATGGATACAAGCATTTTTCACAGTTACTCACTGTCCAGTACTGGAACTCCATGAACTTTATGGATGGTGATATGCGCATAATGGAAGAGAAGGAAAATACTAGTAATTGATGTTTACCCTACTGAGTTCAAATCTATTGTTTGTTTCTAAAGACTTTCTGGCGCTCCTGCAGACATTCTGGTTCTCAATTTACTCAGTATCCTGTCATTATTTTGTTCTTCCGGGTTTTATATTGCATTCTTAGGGTTCTAGCCAGTGGGAAGTGGGAAAGTGGGAGTTATTAGGCAAGAGCATACACTTAACAGTTTATATTATATGTTTGTTTTTGTCACTGCTTAAGAGGAGAAGATTCTATAAAAAAGCTCATTATATTCTTGTATATGCACCTTATACTAAAACACTAAAGGAACCTGCAGTACTGAAAATTGATGCAATCACCTTGACTGCTCCCTTGGACGCCATCTTTTGTGTTTTCTCCACTTCCGTTTTCCCGGGTGCTGTTATCACCTGGAGTTCTATCAATGTCTCATGTGGTTACAGGGCTCTAGGTGGCAAAGGGAATCAGCTCCTGGTATTTGTGTCTCGCTCCCACAAGATTGGACAGCCAACTACTCAGCTGACATTACAAGAACAGTATAGAGCAAGTTCTTAACCTGTGATCTAGGATCCTTTGGGGTCCTCAAGGCTTATTCAGGCAGTCTGCAATAGTTTTGCAAAATTAAATAAGATTAAAATTAATAAATTAAAATTAATAAATACATATACAAATAAAGAAGCAAAACTGAAAATGTGACAACTTTTCCAAATTTGATGTGAATTGAATTAAATATTCCAATATTTGGGCATTTTTTTGGTGTATACATGATTTTTGTATTATTGCATTTTTGTGTACTGTTTTGAGGTTCAAATCATAGAAACTGCTTAGGCTGAGGGCTCCCAATAATGACTCACTAATGGTTCCTGGATTCCAGTAATGATTCAGTGGGAGTCCATGGTGCACAGTCTAAATATTGAGTTTTAAATATTGACCTACAGTAATATCAACTTTTAAATATCGTAGGGACAGAATATCGAAATCAAGAATATCGACGACCAGAATATCGACCTGTAGGTAAGAAATATCGTTTTTGTTAATATCGAAGTTAGTAATATCGATAGCAAAAATATCGATGTTACTAATATCGATATTTATATTAGTGTTATGTATTTTATTATGTATTTTATATGTATGTGTTATATATTTTTTTGTTAAGTATTGTACTGATTTTTAAATATATATATATAATTTTTAGAAGTTAGTAATGGTTTTTTTAAGTAAATTATGTGTTTTAGTACCGTAGCGGGTTGTGGGTTTATAGGGGAATAGGGTGGGAAGTAATTTAATTATAGTAAATTAATTAATAATTCTTAGGAATTATTAATTATTTTTAATTAAATTTTGCGTTTTAGTTCTGTAGCGTGTTGTGGGTTTATAGGGGAATAGGGTGGGAAGTAATTTAATTGTAATTAAGTAATTATTTATTTTTATTTATTGGTATTCATAATTATTTAATTGTTAAATACTTATTAATTGGTAATTACTTTTTATTAATTGGTAATTAATATTTATTAATTGATTAATTGGTAATTTTATTAAATGTATTAATTTATTATTGGAGCGGGTTGTGAGTTTATAGGGGAATAGGGTGGGAAGTAATGTATTTCTAATTAAGTAATTGATAATTAATTTATTGTTAATTAATTATTAATTGGTAATTAATTTTTATTAATATTTTTTTCTTATTTATCAATAATTTATTGTTAATTAACTATTAATTGGTAATTACTTTTTAATAATTATTATTTTCTGGTATTGAAAATTAATTTATTGTTAATTAATTTTTATTTGGTAATTAATTTTTATTAATTATTATTTATTGGTATTTATCATTAACTTATTGTTAATTATTAATTGGTAATTACTTTTTAATCATTATTATTTTTGGGTATTGAAAATTAATTTATTGTTAATGAATTTTTATTTGGTAATTAATTTGTATTAATTATTAGTTATTGGTATTTATCATTAATTTATTGTTAATTAATTATTAATTGGTAATTATATTTTATTAATTATTTATTGGTATTGATAATTAATTTAGTGTTATTTAATAATTAAATCATTATATATTTTTTTTAACATTTTTAATTACAAGTATGTTATTTTTAACCCCTACGCTATCCATCACTTTCCCTTCTGTTGCACTCACTGGAGTGGGAATAGTGATTTTTACCCCTACGCTATGCCACACTTTCCTGAATGTTGCACTCACTGGAGTGGGAATAGTAATTATTACCCCTACGCTATCCAACACTTTCCCTACTGTTGCACTCTCTGGAGTGGGAATTGTAATTTTTACCCCTTCGCTATCCCACACTTTCCCGAATGTTGCACTCACTGGAGTGGGAATAGTAATTATTTCCCCTACGCTATCCAACACTTTCCCTACTGTTGCACTCACTGTAGTGGGAATAGTAATTTTTACCCCTACGCTATCCAACACTTTCCCGAATGTTGCACTCACTGGAGTGGGAATAGTAATTATTACCCCTACGCTTTCCAACACTTTCCCTACTGTTGCACTCACTGGAGTGGGAATAGTAATTTTTACCCCTACGCTATCCAACACTTTCCCTACTGTTGCACTCTCTGGAGTGGGAATAGTAATTTTTACCCCTACGCTATCCCACACTTTCCCTACCGTTGCACTCTCTGGAGTGGGAATAGTAATTTTTACATCTATGCTATCCAACACTTTCCCTACTGTTGCACTCACTGGAGTGGGAATAGTACGTTTTACCCCTACGCTATCCCACACTTTCCCTACTGTTGCACTTTCTGGAGTGGGAATAGTAACTTTTACCTCTACGCTATCCCACACTTTCCCTACTGTTGCACTCACTGGAGTGGGAATAGTAATTTTTACCCCTACGCTATCCAACACCTTTCCTACTGTTGCACTCATTGGAGTGGGAATAGTAATTTTTACCCCTACGCTATCCCACACTTTCCCTACTGTTGCACTCTCTGGAGTGGGAATAGTAATTTTTACTTCTACGCTATCCCACACTTTCCCTACTGTTGCTCTCACTGGAGTGGGAATAGGAATTTTTACCCCTACGCTATCCAACACCATCCCTACTGTTGCACTCATTGGAGTGGGAATAGTAATTTTAACCCCTGCGCTATCCAACATTTACCCTACTGTTGCACTGTTTGGATTTGGAATGGTAATTTTATTCCCTCCACTATCTAATATTTTTGTATTATTTTAGCTAATGTAGTATATAATTAATTTTAAAAAGATTAAAAATAATTTTAATTTTTTTAATTTGTTACAACTATTTATTTAATTTTTATTTATATTATTGTTTCATGTGTATAGATGTATTTATAATTTATAAGATTTTTTAAATAATTTATGTTAATAAAATAATTATTAAAACATATTAAGTAAGTGTATATATTATATATGTATATATTTAATGTATTTATAAATTATATATATATTATTTATAATTTTAAAACTTTTTAAAATATTTTTAACTATGTTTATTTTAATTATATGTATTATTTACTTTATTTTACATTATTTTTCTTAACTAAAAAAACCCGATATTTTTAACAACGATATTTTTGACAACGATATTTTTGACAACGATATTTTTGTACTTACCATAATGTAGGGGGTCATTAGGATAGCGGGCGGATCGCCACTGCCCGTATGGCGGTGGCGATCCGCCCACTATTTCCCACCGCCCGCCTCACATTTCCCCACCGCCATATTAGTATGGCGGTGGGGACCCAGGCGGACGGCAATACCGTCCGCCGGTTTTCCGCCGGTCGACCAGTCGACCGGGTGGAAAAGGGGCTGGATATGGTGGCGGTGTCTGCTAGACACTGCCATTCATATTATCATGGGCAGCGGTGCAGGGCTTTCCATGGTGGAGACCCCGCCATGGAAAACCAGGCAGAGTTTGCTTTCGGGGGCCCGTTGCGGGCCCCCAGGGTATTAGGGGGGTGCGGGGTGCACCTGCATTGGCATGGACATGGTGGCAGGCACCTCGCGGTGCCTGCCACCTTGTGCATGACAATGCACACAGTGCATTCCCAGCATTGTGGCGGGCGTTGCTGTGAGCACCGCCCGCCACAATGCTGGGAATGGAGGATGCCACCGCCACGGTGGCGGTGGCATCCTAATCGCCGGTGCGGGAACGCCGCACCCCTGGCGGACGGTCCCGCATTCCGTTACGGTGGCGGGCGGACTTTGTCCGCCCGCCATCGTAATGACCCCCGTAGATAGGATGTCGATATTCTTGACTTCGATATTCTTGCTGTGATATTGTTGTAGGTCGATATTCTGTCAGTGATTCAGGGGTCCATAGCAGTCAAAAGATTAAGAACCGCTGGTTCAGACTAACAAAGAAGGCTACCCATATGGACTAACAAGTCATCATCAATTGACCCACTTCATACTTCACTCAACCTTTCACAAGATTCACTTTCTTTTCCACTCACACATTAACTCATTCACTCGCTCATCTTCAGCCTTAGTAACACGATAATTCCTGAGCTGGCTCTCACGTGGTTCACTCACTCACGCCTTTACTCACTCATCAATCTGCGCACGGATTGATAGAGATTTGGGTGGTAATGGAAGCTCTCAGATTTGCTGAAGTAGGCAAAGCGTCTGGGTGAAAAGCAAGGGAAGCATTTGCAGATACACTGATTCCAACAGTGACAGGCTCTTCAACCGGGGCTCTCTCTATACCGAGTATGAGCGATATTTCTCCCTTCATGCTCAACCACTGACTTGATTGGACGCAAATCAGCTAATTCTGCTTGTGTTTTTGTGTGAACATGGACCGCTGTAAAGCGCTCTGATACCCTCAGGTCTTGCTAGCGCTATAAAAAACTCTTAAATAAATAAATTCATTACCCAAAAGTATTATGGAGCAAGTCCGCCCTCCCCGATAGAGTTACTCATTCTCACAGTTTCTGTCATTTACAGGTTGAGGGGATTCAAGGCCATTTTCCCACCCACCTACCTGCAATTACACAGCTTATCTCTAAAATAAGTATTATTTGTGTTGACGTGAACTGTGCAGCACAAGTTGACAACAAATATATGGCCTGTAGTCAATTGCTTCTATCATCTTGGAAAGAACAGGCTTCAGACTCGTAATTGCACGTTTCTCGCTTCAGCCTTTGAACGCCAGCAGCCATGTTGGACTTCCATTCTTGTCACAACAGCCCCTGGACAACCAGATGCAGCCAGATGACAGCACTTGTCCTGCAGCAGCCAATCAGACAGCCAAGAGCGAGACCCAGTTCAGATTGGTGTACACAGATGGGGTTCACACATTGCAGGCAGCCCCCAAGCACGGATAAAACATGTTTAGAAATCTTACAGAGAGGAGCCAGGCCCAGATGGCAGGACTGTGCAGTGCCCTGCAGACCTTTGAGGACTGAAGGGCAGCTGTGGAGATCTTAGCAGATGTAGTGATCTTAGAATATGACAAAAGAAACAATCTTCATTTTAGAGGCGATAGAGCAGTGGCCAGCATATATAATTGGTTAAAACGGACCTATAGGGAGTCTATGGAAGGAAAATGTTATATGCACATTTCCAACTTCACTGTTCATAGCAGCGAATACGGACGAACTAAATAATTTCCCAAAGTTACCTTAGAAAAACAGAGCAGGAGAAATGAACTACAGAAGGTAGAATGCTGATTATTGCATAAATCACCAAATTGTATCAAAACCACCTAGGTTTTGGCTGCTCCTCGCTACTAAAATTCTGATTTATAGCTTGCCTCGTTTTGGATGATTTTCTGTTCACAAGAAGCATTTTCTTGCTCTTTCGCCATGCTGGCTGGGGGTCTGGAGCGCCTTCGGAGAGCACGTGGGGGTTGTTTGGATTTCACAGACACAATAAACAAATGTCATGTACCTGCTGAAAGTGATTTAAGCTGAAAATTATTTCACAGCGAGAAAAATAAAAGAGCTTTTGTAGCTCTATTGCTGGGTCTTAATGTGGGGGTAGAACTGGAACGTAGGTTTGGAATGTGGAATTGTTGGTGTTTGAGGGCAGTGACAGTTGCTGGTTACCCCTGCTGCCCTGCTGGTTGTATTTCTTGTGCTGAAGAAATAAAGGGGCATATTAGCAAGGGCTGGCGATATAATTATCGCCGCTTTAGCGTCCGTTTTTGGGCGAAAAGCGGCGATAATTATATCGCAATATCATCAAGGACACGCTAGCGCGTGTTTCCTTGATGTAGAGCCCGTTTTTTCACAGCATCGACTCGCATCGCTAATGAGATGCAAAGAAGGCGTGGCTGTGAAAACAACACATGTTAATATCGTGAAGGCAGCTTCGCGACATTAACAAGGAGGTGCAGCGATAAAAAAATCGCGCTACCTCAGCCTTAACTCAGGAATTTAACGTCTGTTAAATTCCTGACTAAGGCATACTTTTAATGGGAGATGGATTATGCTGATACGACCACAGGGTCGTATCAGCAATGTTATCGCTGTTTTCAATGGAACATCGCTGGAAAACCAGTGATGTTCCATTGAAAACACCGCTATCGCTGAAATATTATCGCCATAGCGCTATGCGTTGTAAATATAGCGTTATCATGGCGATAATATTCAGCGATAGCCAGCGATAATATTTCTATCGCTATGCACGGCCAGCGATAATTATCGCTGGCCGTTGATAATATGCCCCAAAGTTAATTCCTACCGGAAAGGAGCGTCTTCATTCTTCCGACATCAACCTTTCATTGGCATTGGCAAAGTGGGCTCCGGCCCAGGGCCCCAGCCTTTCAGGGGGCCCCTGATAGAGCCAGCCCTGATCTGCAGAGAGGTGTGCCCTAATGACCGTGAATAATTCTTAAGCAGGTTTTTTTAAATACCGTTTTTCATTTTATTCAATTTTAATGTGGGTGATGTCTGAGAGTCTATCATGGACATTTTGCAGAACAATGTTGGGTTTATGTTTCATGCAACATCCATAAAAAAGTTTCTTTTACATAAAAAACAGGACCTCACATATGAGAAATGGGTGGGTGTCACAGAGATTACTTGCAGTAATATTAGTGAGCTGCCGCTGTTTTACAATAGTAAAAACATGTGTCACTTTCTCTGAATATTAGATGCAAACACATTTAAAATTTGTACGAGTGTGTCAGTGGCCTGGCCGAAGAGGGCATGAAACAGCTCATACTGGATCCAAAATTCAAAGCTGTTTTGAACATGGGCCCCCAAAATACATTTGGCCCAGGGCCCCCAGAATCCTTAAAATGTCCTTGCTGACCAGAGCTGATTTGCCTGCCAGCAGGGTGTCCCGACTGAAGTAGGACTTCGGCTTCTACCCGTACCGCAGCACAGCTACTCAGTTGTGCTTCCAGAGGATTTTATTCTTTGTGACCGATGTGCACTCCGCACTCGGCAGGGCGGTGAGTCATGTCACTTTTGAGGGAAACTTTTCAATTTTCAAGTGACTACGTCACTGGAACGCACTGACTGCCTGCACGTCATCACGGTCGCAGCAACCATTTCAAGACGTCCTTATCTTACTGCTGAAAGTCATCACGGTCGCAGCGGCCATTTTAAGACGACCTTATCGCATTGGTGTAACATGGCACAAGATCACATTGGCAGTCATTTTTGAGTGAATTGGATGTGTATTTTTGTTATGCTGACAACACACATTTATCGGCGATAGGCATGTCTTTTATGCAAATAGCCTATTGTTCAAAATTTTACATCTACACGTTTATTCAGCGATAGGCACGCTTTTGTCAACACGCATTTATCTGCAATAGGCACGCCTTTTATGCAAATAGCCTATCGTTCAAAATTCAATCGTCTACACGTTTATTCAGCGATAGGCACGCTTTTGTCAACACGCATTTATCGGCGTTAGGCACGCCTCCTCATAAAAAAAAAACTCTCATATTTATTCTGATACATAAAGAAGATCATAATTTATAGTGATAGGTATTTTCTGGATAACATTTTTTTTTTTTGGTCTCTGTAGCTAGTGTGTCATCTTAACTCAAGGCTCTGTGTTGAATTTTTGTATATCTCATTTCAGAAAATTGTATACCTTATTTAAATATGCAACAACCTTTGAATCCCCCTGCTCCTTTCCTTTCAGCTCCTGGGTTACCCTTAGTTGAGTGGGAACAATGGAAGGAGGGTCTTGAGGCTTATTTAGAAGCTACTGAAGGTGAGGTTTTCACTCAAAAGAAGAAGTATGCTATTTTGTGTCATTCTCTAGGTGTAGAAGGCAGAAAAATTTTGAAGCATCTGCCGGTTGCACCTGTAATGGGAGAGGGTGACGTCATCGACGAGTATGCATCTGCTATGAAAGTTTTGGATCTACGTTTCAAAAAGAAATGGAATGTTATAATGGAACGCCATAAATTCTATAGGAGACTTCAAATGCCTGGGGAATCGGTTAAGAGTTTTGTTAGCGATTTAAGGGTTTTGGCTGCTACCTGTGAATTTAAGATGTTTGAGGAGGAGGTCATTCGCGATCAAGTGGTAGAAAAGTCGAGCAGTAAAAAGGTTCAAGAAAAAATTCTTACAGTTGACAATTTGATCTTGGATAAAGCTATTGAATTGGCAAGCGGAATTGAATCTACCACAAAATTTATCGAACAAATAAATATCAGTACTCATGTTCAGTCTGTACAAGCACAAGCACAAGACAAGACTAAGAGAGTCTGGCTCAAAACTGAAGAAAAGAAGAAAACATTTGAGTGTTATCGGTGTGGTAGCAAATTTCATTTAGGGAATTCCCCATGTGCCCTGCTCTAGACAAATGGTGTGCTAAATGTAAAAAAGGACACTTCATGAAAGTGTGTAGAGCTAAATTTACTAAGGGTGTGAGGGTTTCGAAGTCCGTGAATACTGTTGATGGGAATCTGGAGAGTTATCACTCTGATTCTGATGAAGGGAGCATTGTATGCATGGTGGGTGAAGGTGAAAATTGTAATGACATTATTCCAAAAGAAAATGTAGGTAATGAAATCGCCTCTGTGTCTGAGTCACATGTCAGGAAACCTCACTGTATTATCTTTTTTAATGGTACGGCAATCAATATGATGGCTGATTCAGCTTCTCTATTTACTCTAATAGGCGTGGAAGGATGGAGGAGATTAAATGGTATACAATTGAGGAAATCCAAAGTGAAGCCAGTGGCCTATGGAGGAAAACCAATTTAAGTGTTAGGTGAATTTGATGCATGCATTGAGTTTAAAGGGAATGTGACTAAAAGTACTGTGTACGTAGCAATTGATGGATCAAATTTATTAGGGTGGTTGGATCAGCGTAATTTGACAATTGTGCTTGATCCCAATAGTCGAGAACAAGTTCTCTTATGAAAAGAGGTGGCGCATGTAATGTCTGTAGAAAATTGTGTTTGGACACAAGCATTTCCTGATGTGTTTGAAAACAGACTAGGGAAGATCAAAGGTTTTACTCACCAAATTCAATTGAAAACTGGGGTTAAACCTGTGATACATAAGGTGAGACATGTTCCTATTTCCATGAAAGATGAACTGAAAAAATAATTGGAAAAACTATGTCTAGAGAATATAATTGAGCCCATCGAGAGCTCAGAGTGGCTTTCGCCTATTGTTTTAGCTAGGCAGCCCAATGGATCTTTAAGGATGTGTATCGATTTAAGAGACTTGAACGAGAGGATTTGAGTTGACAGGCATCCTTTGCCTAATATTACTGAAATGCTTTCGATGATTAGAGGAGCTAAAGTGTTTTCTACCCTTGATATGTCCTCTGCGTATCACCAAATTTCTCTACACAAAGATTCGCGTCACTTGACATCATTTGTTACACCTTGCAGGGCTTACAGATTTAAGCGCATGTCTTTCGGATTGTCCTCAGCCTCGTCGGTGTTTCAACAAGTTATTGAAACTATGTTCAAGGGTGTGGACAACGTTAGATGTTTTCAAGATGACATCTTAGTGTATGGTGCAAATGAAAGAGAGCATGATGAAACATTAGCACAGGTGTTAACAATCCTCAAAGAGAAAGGAGCTACTCTTAAGTCTTCTAAGTGTAAGTTTGGAGTGTCCAGTGTGGATTATTTAGGGCACAAATTGTCAGCTGAGGGAGTCGAGCCTAAGGAGTCCTTGGTCAAGGCCTTTGAAGAGTTTCCAGCTCCAAAAAGCAAGGAGCAATTAAGATCTTTCTTTGGCATGTTGGAATTCTATGCTCATTTTGTACCATTGTGTGCTGAAAGAACCAAGGGAATGAGGATGCTTCTCAAAAATAATGTCAAATTTGAATGGTCAAATGAGGTGAACAAAGAGTTTGATGAAATGAAGTGTGCAGTTGCAGGTGCCATTCCTCTTAAAGTATTTGACACTTGTGATCCTTGTGTTGTTGTGACAGACGCTAGTCAACACGGATTGGGTGTTGTACTCATGCAGACAAGGAAAGGCAAGGATGAAATTGTAGCTTTTGCGTCACGTGCATTGCGTGGGGCTGAAAGCACTTACTCAGTTATCAAACTGTGAAGCATTGGCGTGTTGATGGGGAGTAGACCATTTTAGGCAGTACTTGTGGGGTACGGAGTTTACCTTGCGTGTGCATCATAAACTGTTACTTAACTTGTTCACCACGAAAGGGGCTGGCAAAGCCACACCAAGGATTGCTAAATGGAATTATCGCATCCAAGATTTTCAATTCAATCTAGTGTATGTTCCTGCGGTGAAAAATATATTTGCGGATTGTTTATCCACATTGCCCTTGAAAATGGAGAAAGAGATTAACAAAGATGATGAATGGAGAATAGTGGCTTGTACTACAGCTGATGATGAGAAGTGTTGTATTGAGGAAGAAGAGTGGAAAGAAGCTGTTAGACATGATGAGGTGTTGCAAGAGTTAGTCTTATATTTGGATGTAGGGTGGCCTAAAGGGAAGGTGAAGGATGCGTGCAAGGCGTATAAAGAAAGTTTTGAAGAATTGAGTGTGTCTGAAGGCATGATTAGGAGAGCAAATGTGTTGGTTGTTCCTCAAGCCATTTGTGGAAAAAATGTGGAATTGGCTCATGAAGGCCATGTAGGGATGAGGGCCATGAAGAGGAGAATCAGAGATACATTTTGGTGGCCTGGCTTAGACAAGGATGTGGAGCATTGGGTGAGGGAGTGCCTGGCTTTGGCCATCAGTGACAAGTCTCAGGTAACTGTTCCCAGTCCTGTGGAAGCGGTGCTGGTTCCAGAGAAACCCTGGGTCAAACTTGGAATGGATATTATTCAGTATCGGCTCGCCAAGGGAGTGCTGCGGGACCACAGGGTGGGGGAGGGGCAGGGCGGGGGGTAGTGGAGTCCGACATACGATGGACAGGAGTAAGGTAATTAATTAAATAAATAAAACTATTTACTGTGCGCGCGCTGCATCGCAGAGTTGCATTCAGCATTTCCTAACCTGAGTCGGAAGCCATGTTTCCGACTGACTCAGAAACATTTCTGACGGACCGATTACGATGGAAGGTAACCATTCGGTCTGTCCAACTAGGTTCTGACCGGCACTCGGAGACTTTGAGGCGGTCGGAGCCGAATTGTATTACGATGTTGGATTCGGACAGCCTTTACGAATCGGTTTGTCCGAAACGGAAAGGCTGTCAAAAACTGATTTTGGGGGCCTGTAGCAGGCCCCCCTTCACCCAGAGACCTCCGGTTGTGGTACGTGGGGGTACCCATAGGACCCCTCTTTACAACAATGCACAGTGTGGCAGGCACCATGGGGTGCCCACCACAGAGTGCCAGGTTTTCCGGAACCACCCCTTTCTTCAAGAGGAGCTTGTGTTGTAGGTCGGAACACAGGCTCCCATTGAAGTCAATGGGAGTCCGACCGAACGGTGTTCGGAACCATCGTACTCCGTCGGTCGGACTCCCCGAATCCGAGTCGGTCGGAAATCATTCCAACAAGGAGTCGGTCGGAATGCTTTCCGATCGACATCGTAATGAAGCCCTCGCTCTGTCCGACACAAAAAGGCTGTCGGAAACTGACTTTGAAGGCCGTCTTCATCCTGAGCCCTCCGGTTGAGGGGGTACCCAAGGGACCCCCCCCTGTAAAACCATGCACAGTGTGGCAGGCACCATGGGGTGCTGGTGACAGGGTGCAAGGTTTTCCGCAGACACCCATTTTCCCCTTCGGAGCTTGTGTTGTTGGTCAGAACACCGGCTCCCATTGGAGTCAATGGGAGCCCTTCCAAACGGTGTTCAGAAGCATCATAATCGGTTGAGAGGAACCGCCGACCACGAGTCAGTTAGAACCGAATCCGACAAGGAGTCGAGCGGTTTAGTTTCCGACCAACATCGTAATTAGGCCCTCAGTGAAGTTTAAATACCACCTGAACTGACTCTTACACATAACGAAGAACAGTTCCTTCTATATGATAATAAATCTAATGAAAAAAGAATTTTAATGTTTGCAACTCCCACAAACCTACTAAAACTTCAATCTTGTGAAACATGGATGATGGATAGTACATTTAAAATATGTCTCAAACTATTTTTCCAATTATACACAATACATGGACAAAACCACAATAGCAACAACTCCTTCATTTAGTCACTATTACCTAACAAACAAACAACTACATATGTAGAACGGCTAACAAAAATAAAGCAAAAAATTAATAACTACTGCCCACAAAAATTATCATTGACTACGAACAGTCAATGATACAAGCCATCCTGAAAAATTACCCTCACACAGCAATACAAGGTTGCTATTACCATTTTAATCAAAGCATATGGAGACACCTTCCAAATCTACTCTAAGATTCCGATTACGATGGCGGGGAGACCGCCACCAACAGGCTGCTGGTGGCAGTCTCCCTGCCATCGTAACCAACTTTACCGCCCGCCATATTATGATGGCCAGCAGATGTGTGGCGGTCGTAAAGACTGACTGCCACTCATCCGACGGGCTCCTTGAGCCCGCCGGTGCGGCGGAGGGGCTCGTAGTCCCTACAATGGTGGCGGTGTTTACCAGGCACCGCCGTAGGGATTACAATGTCCCTTTCCGCCTGCCTGTTCATGGCGGTTAACCCGCTATGAACAGTCAGGCGGAAAGGAACTTTGGAGGCCCATAGCGGGCCCCCCTTACCGCCTGTTACCAGACACAGGACCTGGGGGGCACCTATGGTGCCCCCAACATATCCCTGCACCATGTGGCAGGCACCGCATGGTGCATGCTATGTAGTGCAGGGATATGTAAATTGTCCCTTTTTTCCATTGCAGTGGGTTCTGCAGTCATCAGCGCCCGCCACAAGGCAAAACATAGGCAATGCGATCGCTTTGGTGGCGGTCGCATCGTAATTCATACTGTAGGACTGCCGCCTTGTAGGCGGGTGGTCCCAAATACGAAACGATAGCGGACGGACTGAAGTCCATCCACCATCGTCATCAGCCCCTTAGTGTAGAATATGCAACTAACAGCAACTTTGCATATGAAAAAAATAATAATTGCACTAGAAGAATTACCACTCTGCTGAGATATAGCACAATATATATATTTTTTCATATAGCGGTTTTGCAAAGCACTGCAGCAGCCTCCGAGTGCTTAAATATAAAGTGCATATGGCTTTATTTAGGCACTTGCCATAATTCCATACAGTATCAAATATGTATGAGCTAGAAATAGTAATCAAGTCTCTAAAAAAAGAGGGCAACTGATCTGACTGCTGATTATAAAACATTTTGGGGCTGATTACGATGTCGGTCGGAAAGTCTCTGACCGTCAGTCAGATTCTCCTAGGCCTTGTCGGAACCCAACCAGCTGACTCAGTCGGAAACAATACTGATCGACCGATTACGATGCTTGCAGTCGGAAGGGGAACAATTTGGTCATTTCGAATCGGTTCCGACCGGCACTCGGAGAATCCAAGTTGGTCAGTGCCAGTTCGAACAGCTCTACGGACAGCGTTTCGGACCGACCAATTACTATGTCGGATTCTGACAGCCTTTCTGACTCGGTCTGTCCGACACTAAAAGGCTGTCGGAAACTGACTTTTTGGGTCGCTAGCAGGCCCCCCTTCATCCTGAGGCCTCCGGTTGTGGGCCGTGGGGGTACCTAAGGGACTCCCTTGTAAAACATGCACTGTGTGGCAGGCACCATGGGATGCCCACGACAGGGTGCAAGGTTTTCCGCAGACACCCATTTTCCCCATTGGAGCCTGTGTTGTCGGTCGGAACACAGGCTCCAATTGAAGTCAGCTTAACAAAAAGAGAAACCTTTCCTCAGGCCTGCTATTGATAAGAGGTTGAAAACAGTGGAAGGTGCACAGGAGTTGAAAATAATGGGAGGTGCACAGGGGTTAAAATACTGGTAGGTGGATCACAAACCTAAGGGGAGTGTAGAAATAATGTTCTCCTTTTACCCTCAGTATGATGTCCAAACAACCCATAATCTGTATCTTCTAGTCCTTCTTCTGTTACTGTCTCCTGCAAGGAAAAGAGGGCGTGTTCTGTATTGCCGAAAACAGGGTTAATTATAGCATCTCCAGCTGGGCCAATACGGGAGAATATCCCCAACCTCTCCTTCATCCTTGTGCAAATACGTGAGCTACGGGTAGGAGGATGCAGCCAAGCACAACCAAGTGCCCAAGAACAAAGCAGCAAGGCATGGCTTCACTCTTGGTCATGCCACTCTCCGGCCCACAGGCTTGCCACACCACAGGCACGGCACCCCCAGCTCCCACCAAGGGGCTAAGTCATTGTGTGTGCAGTAGTGACCCATCCAGAGCTGCGCA
The DNA here is from genome assembly GCA_963921515.1 of Calotriton arnoldi. Classification (NCBI taxonomy): domain Eukaryota; kingdom Metazoa; phylum Chordata; class Amphibia; order Caudata; family Salamandridae; genus Calotriton; species Calotriton arnoldi. The sequence continues at coordinate 297,077 of CAWUFW010004739.1, read as the reverse complement.
GGCCAACGGTGATGCTGGGCTGCACTGTTCTACTACACAGGAAGGGGGACAGGCAGGCGCTCACACAGTACTGCGTCAGATCCACAGCCCTGCCAAATCAGCCAGAGGAAATGCACATCGCCACCTTACCGTAGACCATGCGGCACAGTAGTCCTTCTCAGGGGAGATGAAGCATAGCATCCATAAGGGCTCACCTAAGCCACAGCACAGCCGTAACAATAACTTGCTTCTGCTCCCCCCTAATACCAGAAAGACATGGTCTGCAAGTCATAGCTCTCCACACAAGGATGCTGCCACTCAGGACACTGCTCTAAACAGTTAAAAAGTCCCTTTGTTGTTGATGATGACCGAATATGAGCCTTGGTACATGGAGCCTCATGGAAGGACACCCATTCTGGAGCCGGGCTATCTGGCATTACACCTGCTGGATGCTAACCATGGTGACTCAGATCAACTCCATCTCCTCCTCCTGCTTCTTCATCTCCAGCATGCTTTGTCAGATATTCAAAAGGCTACCCCAAAGCATCACCTAGGCCCTCATCTCCAGCTGACTAGACTACGGCAATGCTGTCTATGCAGGGACACAGCTCTCCTTCTCGACTACAGACCATACAGATTGCCGCAGCCAGACTCGTCCTGGATCTCCTTAGACGACCCAACATCAACTCTACGCTCCCTGTCCAGAAGAGATGCCAGTTCAAGGCCCTACACAACTGTGGACCTGCCTGCTTGAACCACTGCCTGAACTTCCATCAGCTCACCGGACACCTCTGCTCCATGTCCCTTTCGCTAACCCTCACCCCCCACATCCGACGTAGCAGATGCGGAGGTCGGTCCTTCTCCTATCTAGTAGGGAAGACATGGAACAAGGTACTCTTTCATCTATAGACCTCCCCTACCCTTTTAGAGTTCTGAAAGTCCATGAAGACCTGACTATTTAGCTAATCAACGGTGTCAGGGCCTGGATACCCTCATGAGTACAAATCTGCTGATTGATTGATGTTGTTTTTGAAGTTGAGAAGCATCCTAAAGTGTGTGTCAAAGAGTTTAGGGTTAGCATCCGATGCTTGGATCATGATATTGCCAATTTTTAAAGATTGACACGTTCACTTCAACTTTGAGACATTAGGATGCTGAGGTGGGGAGTTTCTTCCCACGTGGGATATGAGTGTTTTTGATAACTTGACTGTACAAGAAAGGATACTGAGCCAGATTTAAGTGCTGTGGATGAAGGTGAGGTTGGTTATTAATTTACCTTTTTGTAGCACTGAAAGTGGTCTGCTATGAGAGTCTCTGGGTTTTCTTTCAGGGCTTTACATTTGAATTTTTTCCTTTAGTTTGGTGAGAGATTTAGGAGGTAAGAGAGTTTGTGGGAGTAAGGGCCAACTAGAGAGATAGGTTTTCACTGAGGGGTCGTTTTGTGTTTGTTGGTAGATGGACTTGTCATGACTCTTGGATAGTTTGTCAGCCTGTGTGCTTCTGTGGACCCCTAGGTTTTGCTGCATCAAGGGAGCGCTTTAGGGCAGAGGAACTTGATAGTGAGTGAGGCGGAGGTCTTTGGCAACCAGCAGCCGTCCAGGGGTCCTCTACCTGCTTAGCTTGGATTGGCATGAGATGATAGACACTGGGAGCCTCATGTGAGTTAGGGCGGTCTTGGGAGCTGATGGTGAATGCCAGAGTGGAGACCCCACGCAGGATAGTGGGGGGGTGAGCCCTCCTTTTGGTTGAATTATTTCCAGATTGAGTTTCTTCTCGGTAGAGGGAAATGTGTAAATAGGTTATTAATTGGTTGGTTGTAGCCAGGAAAGGAGGGGTTTGACGTATTGTATCTACATGGAGGTGCTTGTTAAAAGGGGTTTCCTGTTATTGGAAGGCGCTTTTGTAGAGTACAGTTCTAGTAGTTAGAAGTTGAAAAAGATGACCTTTGAAACAAGTGACTATCATCAGATGCAAGCTCTTAGTATTTGGAGGCGCTAGGGGTTTGTACATACCCAAACTGAGAGCTCAGGCATTTGTCGCCAAATGTATTCATTGACAGATTTTTCTGGGCTTTGCATGTCTATAAAATATTACTGTGTTTCAGGTTATTGGTCATACAACTGTAGGTCTTGCAGTCTGGGCACTCAAGCAGGTATTCACTAATGAGTACTTTCGTGGCTGGCCTGTGTGCAGGAAGCAGTGATTTTAGAAGGGTTTTCTAAAGTCTCAATTGAAGCAACCTTTTGCTGCTTCCTGAAAATGTTTTAAGGCGGATGCTAGGAATGAGACTTAGAGCTGGGAGGGAGGTTTGTGTGAATCAGAAGCCTCTTTGTGGCCTGATAAGTGAACAGGGGTTGCTGTAGATCCTGTGCAGTACAATGGTGTGCTGAAGTGCCTCTAGGACCTTGCCCAGGGTCCTCTCACCCAGCTCAGGGTCCACTTGTAGGAATGTAGGATCTGCTTTTATGGTTACCCCCACTTTTTGCCTGGTGCTAAGCTGTTTTTAACTAGTCTGACTGGGATCCTGCTAATCAGGACCCCAGTCTCTCAGCTTTCTCCCTTAAATTGTTGTGGTCAGTACTTAGGTACATCCCAGATTGTATGCTGGGGTACCCTTATCAGTCCCTAGTATATGGTACTAAGGTACACAGTGGAAAGGTACCCCAGAGGTCCCCCATGGGCTGAAGCATGCATTATGTCACCCATGGGAGACCATTCAAAATGCAACTACAGGCCTGTCACTGCAGCCTGTGTAATCTGGTGCTAGCAACACTTACGAAAGATATAGGTTTCCTATATCTAGGGTCACTGCACTTAAAACCTATAAGTCACCCCTACAGCAGGCCTTATCAATCCTGAAGGCAGGGTGCTTGGTTCTAAGTGTGAGGGTGCCCCTGCATGAGCAGGACACCCCTACAGCCTACGGAGTCCATTCTCCCGGGCTGTGAGTGAAGCAGCCATATACCATATAGAGGGGCACTGCGTAATTACGCGATGACCATCTCGAAATCGGCTGCAATGATTCCTATCATGTTTGGTATCAAACATGTTGGAATCATACCCCCACACCGTAAACGGTATGGGAGGTATGATTCCAAGCACTAGAAGAGCCCTCCGTTAGGCTCTCAGTGCTCCCGGTACCAGTCTTCTAGACTCGGACAGCACAACATGGCTGCTGCCGACCAGAGGAACGATTCTGCCCTCCTGATGCTGAGCCAAGCTTGAGCAGGGGAAGGCAGAACCATAGGTATCCTGTCACAGGGAGGTATGACCACCTCCCAGACAGGATTTAGTGTATTGGGGTCAGGTGGGTGCGCTTGCCAGCGCCACTCAGTCTGCTTGAGGGGCACACTTGGTGCCTCCTTGCATAGTCCAGTTCAAACCAGCCCTGGGAGCCGTTGGCTACCGCTCTGGCACGAAACTAGAAAGAAGGACATGGGAGTATCCTCTCCACTGTCCAAACCCTCCCCTGGGAGGGTCTCCTGAATCGTCCCAACACTTTCCTTAGGGTACTTAAGGACTTACCTGGGTGTAGGTCTCTAGATTTGTCGTGGGACACGATTCAATTCAGACACCACTTCAGCTTCTACAGTCTGGGCACTCTGGACTTTGCTGGACTTCGTTTGGGCTCGACTTCATCCCCCTTTCGGTCTGCTGCATCGTCTGTGCCTGTGCACCATACAGGAACCTTCCAAGGCCTGTGGGCATCCAAGACACCTGAAGGAATCTCCCGTAAAGTGCATCTGTAGGCACCGCGACACCGAAAGGCTCAGCAACACACGTGGTAGTTCTCCACAGCTCTCGAGGCCTGCCCTGCCCTCTCACCGAGTTTGAGGCCAGTTTCCCGCGTGGGAGCCGCAGGAACCGAACCACTGTGCAACGCATTGACTCGCCGTTGCGAAGGCTTGTTGGCTTCCTTCCACCAAGATCTTCAGGATCCAAGTAGCCCCAACCTCAAGCATCTCCAGTGACCAGAATCTTCGTCTACACCACATTGTTTGCACCGTGGCTTGCATTTTTTTGGTGAGCTGCTCGAGGTCCTCTTGCGACTCCAGTGCCTCTGGCCTGTGGGTCCTGTTGAGGGTTGCCTTTGTTTCTTTTGAGCTCCCCTGATTTCTCAGGGCCTGCCCTGACTCCCCTGCTCACGGTGAGTCCCCTGGAGCTGGCTGGTCCCGACATTGCACCTTCTTCAACTTCTACGTTGTTTGAGGTTGCCAAGGCTTGTTGGTGCTCCTGACGAACACCGACCCCTCAACTTTCAACATCTGACGTGGGACAGCTTGTGCACATCTCCTGGTCTTCCTCAGCATCGCCTGGCCCTCACAGCTGCAGAGTCAAGGTCACCGTCAACTCACCTGCAACTCCCGACATCGGTGGGCCTTCGTCTTCCAGGTCTCTGGGTCACTCCTGAGTGACATAGACTCTGTCCCCTCTGCTTGCAGGTACTCTTCAACTTGAATCCACCTTCGGATTCCACCGGACACTTTCTTCTTCTCCAGCAGTGGCACTTTCCTGAAGTCCTCCATTGGGTTCGACGGCGGTTTCCGACACCACTTCACACCTATGTACGCGGCTTCCCTGGTGTAGGTAACATGGGTACTAGGGTAACTACGGGTGGGGTGGCTCTCCAACCTGCTGTCTTCCACTGGGTTTTATCAGGGTCCACTGGTAAGGGTCCTTAATCTTTAAAATTGCAACCGCGACTTACACGTTGATTTGTATGGAGAATGCGGTGGTGTTCCCAAACTGCACACGATCTCCGTGGGGCTCCTAGTCTCTCACCTTGGGTGGTTCCTTGGGTTCCTGGCACTTCTATGTCCTCTGAACATTGTCTTGACACGAGTCGTGGGTCTTATACAACTTTCTTAGTGTATGGTTTGGTCCCCCCCTGGGGTCCACTGTGTATTCTGTGCTATTTACTTGATTTCTATGCAAAGTATTGTGTGCATTGTTATATCTCCGGGTAGGAGATATTTATACGTATTAGTGAGGGTTAGATAATAAATACATATTTTTATAAATACATTGTGTGGTTCTTTTTCACTTAATCTATACATATAAGGTTGCATTCTGGTGAAACAGCTGCTTTACACTCCTTCTGGACTAAGCCTGAAGGCTGCTCTCCACAGCTACCACTTAGAGAGCTTTCTAAGGCTGTCTAAGACCTCTTAAATCACCATAAGGGTTGTCTGGACTGGTGCAGGGTGTCCACTTACATTAGTTTACATCATATACCAGGCCAGCGTCTCACACCACTAATCTGCTCAGTCTCTGTGGGCAGGTGAGGGCAGATGGCAACTATCGGGCTCTTGCTTCCAGCGATGCAGAGGAGCTCGTCTGGTTGCCGGGAGCCTGAAGGTCGCTGCACTGTTTTTTATTTTTTGCAGTTATATAGTGAGAACTCAACCCAAAGGTATTGGAGCATTTTATAGGAACACCAGTTACATTACATAATGACACATTATTTTTTTGTATGCACAGGGAGATTAAGTGATTTGCCTAGAATCAAAGGATTTGCTGACGATAAGACTCAAACCTGGGGGCTTATTTACAAGAGGCCTGCGCCGCTGTAAGATCACATTTTCTGATGCTCCGGTGGTGCAGGCCTCTCAATCATATCTATGAGGTGACGCAAAGTCACCGTGTGTGGCTTTGCATGGCCTCATAGATATGGAGTAAGACAATGCAGCGCAAGTTGCTGCGTTGACTTACCCTTGACTTACATTCTGCAGCACATATAGAACGAGGAAAATTCCTCTTGGGATTGTTTTTGTGCAGAAAGATGCCTTTTCCTGCACAAAAACAATCCTGCCAAGAACGCAGACATCCTTGCACCATGGTGCGAGTGTGCCTGCGTTGGCGCTAGGCACCAAATTGTGCAGTGGCTGAAAGGACAGGAATGCAGCGCATCTCGTAAATACGGTGCATCCCTGCCCTTTCAAAATTGGCAATCGGGCAGTGCAGCAAAAAGACTCGCAGCGCTGTCCTACCCCAATTTTTTGTAAATGAGGCCCCAGGTTTCCCAGGTTTCCCAGGTCTAAAGTCGGCTAGTCTGGGCATTGCCCCATGTCCTCTCCTTTGGTCGCTGGTTACGTCTTTACAGCAGCCAGGAGGCACGAGCTGCGTTGCTGTGTCCTTTTCCCCTCCAAGGGGCAGATTTACAATAAACTAACGCACGGCGCAGCAAAATGACTTGCTGCGCCGTGCTGCGTTAATTTGAAAAGCACAGCGATGCGACATATTTACAACAATATGTTGCATCTCTGTGCTTCACAAACAGCTGCCATGCGCAGGCACCCTTGCACCATGGTGCAAGGATGCCTGCGTCGTGGGGAGATTGTTTTTGTTCATGAAGGGTTCCCTTCCTGAACAAAAACAATCTGACATGCCGTTTTTCAACTTCTATGTGTGCTGCATTAGAACACATAGAAGTAGAAAAACAGCATTCTTCCAATGATTGTTTTTGTTCAGGAAGGGAACCCTTCCTGAACAAAAACAATCATTAGAAGGTGATTTCCTCTTTCAATGTGTGCTGCAGAATGCAGCACACATTGAAAGAGGAAACAAAAATGAGGAGAAATTAATACATTTCTCCTCGTTGCGCCTCGCTACGCCCCCCCTGGGGAGGCGTAGCATTGACACGCATTTCCAGATTTGCGATTCCTCGTAAATCTGGAAATGTGTCTCGTTCCATGGGTGTTGCGTGGGAACACACACAGCAACACCCATGGAACACCCCTTCCACGCAAATACTGCGTGTGAAGGGGCCATATTTACAAGGAGAGGAAAAGTCACGCAGGGTGGCTTTTCCTCTCCTTGTATATATGGAGAAGTGGAATGCGCCTCCAGTACGTCACAAAAAGTGACGTACTGGTGGCGCAGGTGGCTTGCAAATCTGCCCTATGTCCCTGTGTTCCTTTAGCTAGCACTGAAGGGGAAGAGATAGATGACAGCCACATGGTTGACATCTCTCAGGGTAATGCAGGAGGCAGATTCACAATGCATCTAGGATAAACGGGAGCCTTGGTTCCAGTCTGTGAGCACAGGATCAAGAGCACACTGCAGCAGCCAGATTCTGGAAAGGCGATGGACCGGCCCCCAGGCAGATCATCTGGTCCAAGAATGTAGACCAGAGCTCTGATTGGAGGTACGAAGTTATTAAGTTATTTATTGTTGCTTGGGAAATTCTATTTTCTTTGTCCATTCTGCTCGTGGAGGTGAGGAGGATTTTGTAGCCAGATCCACGTGGAACCAGATCTAGGTGAGAACAGTTTGATTAGAAGTCAAGAAAAGTTGAACATTCATGAATCTCTAAAGAAGTTATTAGATGTATATAAGACTCCTCTGTCAACAAGGCTCTCTTCATGAATTTTGGTAAGACACTCAAAAAAACTTGCAGTAGCCTAAGAGTGCCACAAATCATATCCACTAAAAAATGAAAATGAGTTAAGTTGTGGATAATAAGTGAACATTTCTTGGAGGGGTGAGATCAACGGTAGAAATCCATCAACCATGTATGCTGATAGAAATATGTTATCACCTTGACCTCGATGAAGAGGCTGAAACTGGTGTAAAGCATATGACCAACAGGCCTGAAAAACGAGGAGAATAGAGACAGGTAGTGGAAGTGCTATTCACACATATGCTTGAAGGGATGGGTTTTCAGCAATCTTCTGAACTCGAGAAAGTCAGATTACAAGCATAGATACAGGGGTTAGAGAGCACATTGGCTTGCATAAGAAACACCATTCCTCCGAATTTCTTGTAACAAGTTGTAGAAATATACAGTAAGATTGCAAAATATTAGATGTTTAATGGGAAGATAAGTAGCAAACAACTTTGACTTTTTAAATTGAGGGCCTGCAGTGCAGACATAATGTTGTTTCATGCTGAACAGGAGCGAGAGCAGGATGCTTCTGTGCTCTTTGGAGTTTGGATATTGGTCTGTGGGGAAATCTAGTATACAGACTATTGCAGTAGTGAAAGTGACAAAACAGTGATTAAAGAACTGGGGAATATTTCTCTTCCACTTAATACTACAGAAAAAATTTAAACACGTTGGCTATGAAACAAAGAAAATGAATGTCAAACAATATCTGTTTATTAGTTCTCCATCACTGTGTTAGGTTTCCCCATGCAGGACTACATGACAGAGCCTGACAGGCAGGCACTGTGTCTCCCCTCATATCTCTGCAGAGGCAAGAGATCCCAGCCCACTGGCCCCACTCATCCACATCCAGGCAATTAGCTGCTGCTGGCATTTCAGGTGAGATAGGCAATAGGCTGGGTTGGTAACAGTTGATTTATTTTCTAATTAGTACTGCAGCGTCTACTCTGGCATCCCAGATATGACATGATGCATCTCCTTGCATACAATGTGAGACACCAGTCCTGTACTGCTCGGTGTGCCTAGTAAAACCTACCTATTAGTGCTGCTTGCTGTTGCCACAGAGTCATTATATAAAGATATTGACAACATTGGCCCACACAACCACAAAACTGGGACCCCGCCCACAAAGCTGGACCACACTGTGAGAAATTGAGTTGCTGGTTGAGGGGGGTGTGAGCCCTTCCCAGGCAACCGGCACAATCCTTGTCAGGGTGAACCACAAACATTCACTAAATTAACCTGTGCTACCCTCTGTTAGCTTGGCACAAAAGCAGTCATGGTTAACTGAGAGGCAATGTGTAAAGTATTTTTTCATCACTTAAACAGTAATAACGTGAAAACACAGCATATTCCCTCACCAATTTAGAAAAATAGAGTGAAATTTAAGAAATTATTTTAACCAAAATAACAAAAATCCAATCAGTTGAACCAGAGGCATGAAATTTTAAAGTTATAAGGTAAGTGTAGGAGCTAAAAACCCAAATCTAACTCGCGGTTGTCTGGTTGTGTGACACCGGCACAAAGTCACAATTTCACGCTGACTGCAATAGAGCACGAGCTGGACACAGGGACCAGATTCATCCTGCTGAAAACTTTACCTTCTAAAGTCCAGCACAAAGAGTTCCGTTCGTGATGGAGGAGGCCTCGAGGAGCAGGGAGAGTGTTGCAGATGGTCATCACTGTAGTGTAATGTGTAGGCCGGGTCTCACGGACGGTCGTCACTGTAGCGCGAAGATCCTGTTGGGCATTGTAGAAGGTCATTGCCGGAGCTTCGCATTGGTGGTAATCACTGCGGGCTGTAGCACAAAGTGCAGATCTCACGTTGACTTTCGTCGCTGTAGCACGAAGAGTTGTGTTAACTGGATTTTCGCATTACCGGTTGGCGCGGGCAGAAAGATCTTGACACAAATGGGACCGTTTTCTCCTTTTCCTTTAGGAGCGCCACTGAAGCCACAGCAAGAGTCCAGGACCTGGGAGGCACCGCTTGGGGAATACGAACTCACTCCAGCAGGGGCCAGCAGGGTTCAGGCAGGTCCAGTGCAGCAGGTCAGCTTGGCAGTTGCAGGGAGGCCTCTGGAGCTTGTTGTAACCCTCTTCTTCTGTTGTATCGACAGATCCAGGAGTGTACTGAAGAGTAGGACTGAGAGTCACCTTTTTATACCTGGTCCAATTTGAATTGGAAGAAACTTCTGGTATTTTCTACGCACATAGATGCCTGGAAATTCCTGCTTCCCTGCCCTGGTCCTAGTCTGTATGCAGGCACAATAGGTTAGTGCAAAGTCCCTTGTTCCTTTGTATGTGAGCTGAGGCAGTGTCTCTGAAGTGTAAGTGTGACAGGTGACAGCTCCGCCCCCTCATAAAGTCAGGATGGCCATCCTGCCAACACCCAGACCTTCTATTGTGTGACTGTCTGGGTGAAATTCACAAACCCCAACTGCCAACTACACCTGGCGTTGTGACCCAGGAAGAGGCTGCATGCACCAAATGGTTAGGGCAAGAAAATGGAAACTTTCTAAAAGTGTCATTTTTAGAATTGTGACTTAAATTCCTACTCTACCATTAAAGAGGGTTTTCCTCAAACACCAAATATGGCATTCCTACCTGCTTCCAACCAAAGGTTAAAGATAACCCAGTGTTATCCTATGGAAGAGGTAGGCCTTGCAATAGTGAAAAACAAATTTGGGAGTTTTTCACTGCCAGTACCTGTAAAAACGTAAAACCAAATGCCCAACTTTTTAAACACAACACATCCTGCCCTGTGGGCTGTTTAGGGTCTACCCTAATGGGTGACCTATATGTTATAAAAAGGAAGGTTCAGGCCTGGAAAAGGTTTATTTTGCCAAGTCGGTATGGAAGTCTAAAACTACATACACAGGCTGCAATGACAAGAGTAAGCACTGTAACACTGGTTAACAGTGGGGAAATGTGCAGAGTCCTAGAGTCAACGCAAACAATTTCATCAAAACAAGGGGAGAGAAGGGAAAAAGATTGTGGGAAAACCACACCAAGAAATCAAGTTTAACACACACACACCCCCGAAAAGCAACCAAAAAACTCACCTGACAGGCTGTCCCTTCTGACACTTCCAGATGGCTCTACAGGATAGTCCGACCCTTAGCTGAGGTGAGTATATACACTTCCAGCCTGTTTGGAGGCAGAACAGGAAGCACACAAACATAAAAGGTTAGATTGTTCAAAGATAGCTCAATCCTTACATTGCTTTTATGCTGGATGTCAATGTTCCATGAAATATAATATTTTGCTAGTGCATTTCCTGTAAGCTATTTTGAGTTAATTCATATTAATCGAATTTCGGGCTCAAACATTAATATCTGTATTATGTCTATTACTTACTGTATGAACAAACAACGCAAGTTACTTTTTCCTCGCAAAACACTACTCACCTCTGTAGAAAGAAACACAAAAAATGCAAAATGAAATAGCAGCTCATTACAATACATCACTACTGATGTAGTTTATATAAACTGTCCCCTGGCTACAGCACAATCAACAGATGACTAACTCAAATGACACAAGTAACACTGAATAACACTACACATTTGTACAGAACACTCTAGAATGTACATTAAAAAAACACATTCTTTATTTCATGGAAGCCATGCTGACATTTCTGAGCCATCAATATTTAATGTGTTCTGCAGGGCATGTCAAACAGAATAAATCTTGCATGGTCCCAATGTGATGGACGTTGCTTTTCATGCGGTCAGTCAATCCAGCCTCTCGTGTTTCTAGGAATGTCCCCCAGTGAGATGTCTTTTACGGACAACTTCGTTCACCAGAGAAGCTCGCGTCATTTGATCGAAGAAACATGGAAATTAAAGTGTGCGTGGACAGTTCGGTGATACAGAGATAATGGAAAATATGGGTCCCAGTGCCTAACGTGCCTGTAGATATGTCTCCACAAAGTAGAACTGATATGAAAATTTCCTACAGAATCTTTCTGTCATATTTTGAATAAATACCATAGATTTGGGGGACAAAACGTACAAAATTTTGTTTCTACGATTCGCTGTCCAACACTTATCCAACAACAAAAGGCTGAAGTTCTCCCTAGAATGTAACTGAAGGGGTGCGTTATTACTGGCAGTGGCGTAACACAAATCCCTCGTTTTCTTTCTTGTGCCTGTCAGTAGTAGTACACTGGTATGACCCTTGACCTTGAACTCCTCCTCAATCCACCTTCGACTTCCACACTTTTCTGATTGTGGCACTCTTCTCCTCTTTCAAGGCCTCACTTCCCATGCAGTTCTTCCTCGGATATGACGCTACTCTATTCAAATTCCACATCCTGTGGTCCCCCGTTTTGACTGAATTCCTGAACAGTTTAATCACTCACATGGGTTTGCTAAATTTGGATCCTCCTGTTTCCCCACCGGGATGTTTCATCAAATCACCCAATCACCAACCACCACACTAGTCACTCTGACACCCTTACGATTATTAAAACCTTCTTTCGTCAAAAGACTAGACCTCTCCCGCTATTCTGGCCAAACAACCCATACTCTGTATCTTCTAGTCATTCCAGTCCTTCTTTTGTTAGGGTTTCCTGCAAGAAAAAGAGGGTGTGTTCTGTTTTGCCGAAAACAGGGTTAATTATACCACTGGCCCCACACATTTACCTCCAGGCATTTAGCTGCTGCTGGCATTTCAGGTGAGATAAGGCAATAGGCTGGGATGGTAACAGCTGATTTATTTTCTAATTAGAACTGCACCGTCTACCACGGGGTTCACTGACAAAATATCGACACCTAAAATATCCCCATATCACAATATCGATTTTTAAATATTGAAGTCAAAAATATCGGCATCCTACATTTATAATGGTAAGTACAAAAATATCGAAAAAAAATATCGATGTCAAAAATATAGTTGTACACAATATCGTTTTATATATATTATCTACTGGCGGTCGCCAGTAGATAGTTATAGTTACAACCTATTATCCATAGGAAATCCGCGACATTCTATTTGAAATAACTCTCTTGCCGGTTGACGTATCTTGAGTGATGTAATATGTGACGTCATCAGCAGTGCATTGCAGGGGCGTGAGTTATAGTTAGCTGGACTAACTATAACGGGGGAATTTCACGGGTTTTGTACGAGTGCAATGTCCAACTAACTATAACTGTCCCTAAAACTTATGGTTTTTTCAGTGAATTTCAAAGGTTTTTTAAATGCTAATTTGTAACTATAACGTCCCTGAAACCTATGGTTTTTTCAGTGAATATATATATATATATATATATATATATATATATATATATTCACTGAAAAAACCATAGGTTTTAGGGACCGTTATAGTTAGTTGGACATTTCACTCGTAGAAAACCATAGAAATTCCCCCGTTATAGTTAGTTCAGCTAACTATAACTCGCGCCCCCGCAATGCACTGCTGATGACGTCACATATTACATCACTCATGACATGGTCAGTGACATCACTGATGACATCACTGATGACATCTCAAATGTCATGCATCTTCTCAAACCCTAATATAACTTTTGATACACCCACTCTAAATTACAGACTGCCATTCTCAAAACCATACACACTCCAATACCAATAACTACATACCCACTCACTGATTCTTAGGTCTACACACACACATCTACTCACTCACCCGTACAGTCACTCATACTTAGTCACTCAGTACAGGACTATCATATGCACTCATACACCTATATAAACACTCACACACCGCCACTCATCCATAGAGGTACTCGCACACGTAGTCAGTCATGCAAAAATTAATCACACACCCATTTACTCACCTATACAGTTATACACACACCAGCTCACTTACTCATACAAATACTAGCACATTCTTACGCTCTTATACAATAACTGATACAAGCACACACGCATCCATACAGCCACTCTCACAATCACACACTCTCACTTATAGCCATTTAAATACTCTAACACACATATATACTGCCTTTTACATATGTAGTTACTCGCACATGTACCACTGAGATATACATTCACTCACTAACACACCCATACACACACTCACCCACCCAAGCAGTCCATCACAGATGCACTCTTGAAATCATGCACCAGTGAATCACCCACTCACACATCTATGTACAGAGTCACACACACCCCACCCAGACAAACACTCAGGCAGCCATACAGATACTCAGAGAACCAATCAATAACCCATATAGACACTCATGTAGCTATTTGCAAATCCATGCATCCACTTACACACCAACAAACAGACGGATACAGACTTTCACACAGTTTAGTCACTAACCCATGCATTCAGTAAGATACGTTTAATCACTCACTTGTAGAGTCAGTCACTCACGTACTAAATCATCCATTCAGACACTTATACACCCACTCATTCTACTCATTAGGGTAGTGCAATGGTGTTTGGGTAGTGTAGGGGTACTGTTGGGGGTAGTGTTTTAGGGTTTAGGGTAGTGCAGTGGTGTTTGGGTAGCGTAGGGGGTACTGCTGGGGGTAGTGTTTTATGGTTTAGGGTAGTACAGTGGTGTTTGGGTAGCGTAGGGGGTACTGCTGGGGGTAGTGTTTTATGGTTTAGGGTAGTACAGTGGTGTTTGGGTAGTGTAGGGGTTCGTGCTGGGGGTAGTTTTTTAGGGTTTAGGGTAGTGCAGTGGTGTTTGTGTAGTGTAGGAGGTCGTGTTTTAGGGTTTAGGGTAGTGCAGTGGTCTTTGGGTAGTGTAGGGAGTCGTGCGGGGGTATTGTTTTAGAGTTTAGGGTAGTGCAGTGATCTTTGGGTAGTGTAGGGGGTTGTGCGGGGGGTAGTGTTTTAGGGATTAGGGTAGTGCATTGGTATTTGGGTATTGTAGGGGGTCATGTGGGGGGTAGTGTTTTAGGGTTTAGGGCAGTGCAGTGGTGTTTAGGTAGTGTAGGGGGTCGTGCTTGGGGGAGTGTTTTAGGGTTTAGGGCAGTGCAGTGGTGTTCGGGTAGTGTAGGGGGTCGTGCTGGGGGAGTGTTTTAGGGTTTAGGGCAGTGCAGTCGTGTTCAGGTAGTGTAGGGGGTGGTGCTGGGGGAGTATTTTAGGGTTTAGGGTAGTGCAGTGGTGTTCGGGTAGTGTAGGGGGTCATGCTGGGGGTAGTGTTCTAGGGTTTAGGGCAGTGCAGTGGTGTTCGGGCAGTGTAGAGGGTCGTGCTGGGGTTGGTGTTTTAGGGTTTAGGGCAGTGCAGTGGTGTTCGGGCAGTGTAGGGGGTCGTGCAGGGGTGGTGTTTCAGGGTTTAGGGCAGTGCAGTGGTGTTCGGGCAGTGTAGGGGGTCATGCAGGGGTGGTGTTTCTGGGTTTAGGGCAGTGGTGTTCGGGCAGTGTAGGGGGTCATGCTGGGGGTGGTGTTTCAGGGTTTGGGGCAGTGCAGTGGTGTTCGAGCAGTAAAGGGGTCATGCTGGGGGTGGTGTTTCAGGGTTTAGGGCAGTGCAGTGGTGTTCGGGCAGTGTAGGGGGCAGTGCAGGGGTGGTGTTTCAGGGTTTAGGGCAGTGCAGTGGTGTTCGGGCAGTGTAGGGGGCGGTGCAGGGGTGGTGTTTCAGGGTTTAGGGCAGTGCAGTGGTGTTCGGGCAGTGTAGGGGGTCGTGCAGGGGGTGGTGTTTCAGGGTTTAGGGAAGTGCAGTGGTGTTCGGGCAGTGTAGGGGGCGGTGCAGGGGTGGTGTTTCAAGGTTTAGGGCAGTGCAGTGGTGTTCGGGCAGTGTAGGGGGCAGTGCAGGGGGTGGTGTTTCAGGGTTTAGGGCAGTGCAGTGGTGTTCGGGCAGTGTAGGGGGTGGTGCAGGGGTGGTGTTTCAGGGTTTAGGGCAGTGCAGTGGTGTTCGGGCAGTGTAGGGGGTCGTGCAGGGGGTGGTGTTTCAGGGTTTAGGGCAGTGCAGTGGTGTTCGGGCAGTGTAGGGGGCGGTGCAGGGGGTGTTGTTTCAGGGTTTAGGGCAGTACAGTGGTGTTCGGGCATTGTAGGGGGTGGTGCTGGGGCTGGTGTTTCAGGGTTTAGGGCAGTGCAGTGGTGTTCGGGCAGTGTAGGGGGTCGTGCTGGGGCTGGTGTTTCAGGGTTTAGGGCAGTGCAGTGGTGTTCGGGCAGTGTAGGGGGTCGTGCTGGGGCTGGTGTTTCAGGGTTTAGGGCAGTGCAGTGGTGTTCGGGTAGTGTAGGGGGTCATGCTGGGGATAGTGTTCTAGGGTTTAGGGCAGTGCAGTGGTGTTCGGGCAGTGTAGAGGGTCGTGCTGGGGGTGGTGTTTTAGGGTTTAGGGCAGTGCAGTGGTGTTTGGGCAGTGTAGGGGGTCGTGCTGGGGGTGGTGTTTCAGGGTTTAGGGCAGTGCAGTGGTGTTTGGGCAGTGTAGGGGGTCGTGCAGGGGTGGTGTTTCAGGGTTTAGGGCAGTGCAGTGGTGTTCGGGCAGTGTAGGGGGTCGTGCAGGGGTGGTGTTTCTGGGGTTAGGGCAGTGGTGTTCGGGCAGTGTAGGGGTCATGCTGGGGGTGGTGTTTCAGGGTTTGGGGCAGTGCAGTGGTGTTCGAGCAGTAAAGGGGGTCATGCTGGGGGTGGTGTTTCAGGGTTTAGGGCAGTGCAGTGGTGTTCGGGCAGTGTAGGGGGCAGTGCAGGGGGTGGTGTTTCAGGGTTTAGGGCAGTGCAGTGGTGTTCGGGCAGTGTAGGGGGCGGTGCAGGGGGTGGTGTTTCAGGGTTTAGGGCAGTGCAGTGGTGTTCGGGCAGTGTAGGGGGTTGTGCAGGGGGTGGTGTTTCAGGGTTTAGGGCAGTGCAGTGGTGTTCGGGCAGTGTAGGGGGCGGTGCAGGGGGTGGTGTTTCAGGGTTTAGGGCAGTACAGTGGTGTTCGGGCATTGTAGGGGGTGGTGCTGGGGCTGGTGTTTCAGGGTTTAGGGCAGTGCAGTGGTGTTCGGGCAGTGTACGGGGTGGTGCTGGGGCTGGTGTTTCAGGGTTTAGGGCAGTGCAGTGGTGTTCGGGCAGTGTAGGGGTCGTGCTGGGGCTGGTGTTTCAGGGTTTAGGGCAGTGCAATGGTGTTCGGGCAGTGTAGGGGGTCGTGCTGGGGCTGGTGTTTCAGGGTTTAGGGCAGTGCAGTGGTGTTTGGGCAGTGTAGGCGGTCTTGCTGGGGCTGGTGTTTCAGAGTCTAGGGCAATGCAGTGGTGTTTGGGCAGTGTAGGGGGTCTTGCTGGGGCTGGTGTTTCAGGGTTTAGGGCAGTGCAGTGGTGTTCGGGCAGTGTAGGGGGTCGTGCTGGGGCTAGTGTTTCAGGGTTTAGGGCAGTGCAGTGGTGTTCGGGCAGTGTAGGGGGTTGTGCTGGGGTGATGTTTCAGGGTTTAGGGTAGTGCAGTGGTGTTAGGGCAGTGTAGGGGTCATGCAGGGGCTGGTGTTTCAGGGTTTAGGGCAGTGCAGTGGGTCATGCAGGGGTTCGTGTTTCAGGGTTTAGTGCAGTGGTGTTCGGGCAGTGTAGGGGGTCATGCTGGGGTGGTGTTTCAGGGTTTAGGGCAGTGTAGTGGTGTTCGGGCAGTGTAGGGTGTCGTGCTGAGGGGTGGTGTTTCAGGGTTTAGGGCAGTGCAGTAGTGTTTGGGCAGTGTAGGGGGTCGTGCAGGGGGTGGTGTTTCAGGGTTTAGGGCAGTGCAGTGGTGTTCGGCCAGTGTAGGTAGTCTTGCTGGGGTTGGTGTTTCAGGGTTTAGGGCAGTGCAGTAGTTTTCGGGCAGTGTAGGCGGTCGTGCTGGGGCTGGTGTTTCAGGGTTTAGGGCAGTGCAGTGGTGTTTGGGCAGTGTACGGCGTTGTGCTGGGGCTGGTGTTTAAGGGTTTAGGGCAGTGCAGTGGTGTGCGGGCAGTGTACGGGGTTGTGCTGGGGCTGGTGTTTCAGGGTTTAGGGCAGTGCAGTGGTGTTCGGGCAGTGTAGGGGTCGTGCTGGGGGTGGTGTTTCAGGGTTTAGGGCAGTGCAGTGGTGTTCGGGCAGTGTAGGGGTCGTGCTGGGGCTGGTGTTTCAGGGTTTAGGGCAGTGCAGTGGTGTTCGGGCAGTGTAGGGGGTCGTGCTGGGGCTGGTGTTTCAGGGTTTTGGGCAGAGCAGTGGTGTTCGGGCAGTGTAGGGGGTCGTGCTGGGGGTGGTGTTTCAGGGTTTAGGGCAGTGCAGTGGTGTTCGGGCAGTGTAGGGGTCTTGCTGGGGGTGATGTTTCAGGGTTTAGGGCAGTGCAGTGGTGTTCGGGCATTGTAGGGGGTCTTGCTGGGGGTAGTGTTTCAGGGTTTAGGGTGGTGCAGTGGTGTTCGTGCAGTGTAGGGGGTCGTGCTGGGGGTGGTGTTTCAGGGTTTAGGGCAGTGCAGTAGTGTTCGGGCAGTGTAGGGGGTCGTGCTGGGGCTGGTGTTTCAGGGTTTAGGGCAGTGCAGTGGTGTTCGGGCAGTGTAGGCGGTCTTGCTGGGGCTGGTGTTTCAGAGTCTAGGGCAATGCAGTGGTGTTCGGGCAGTGTAGGGGGTCTTGCTGGGGCTGGTGTTTCAGGGTTTAGGGCAGTGCAGTGGTGTTCGGGCAGTGTAGGGGGTCGTGCTGGGGCTAGTGTTTCAGGGTTTAGGGCAGTGCAGTGGTGCTCGGGCAGTGTAGGGGGTTGTGCTGGGGGTGATGTTTCAGGGTTTAGGGTAGTGCAGTGGTGTTAGGGCAGTGTAGGGGGTCATGCAGGGGCTGGTGTTTCAGGGTTTAGGGCAGTGCAGTGGGTCATGCAGGGGGTTCGTGTTTCAGGGTTTAGTGCAGTGGTGTTCGGGCAGTGTAGGGGGTCGTGCTGGGGTGGTGTTTCAGGGTTTAGGGCAGTGTAGTGGTGTTCGGGCAGTGTAGGGTGTCGTGCTGAGGGGTGGTGTTTCAGGGTTTAGGGCAGTGCAGTAGTTTTTGGGCAGTGTAGGGGGTCGTGCAGGGGGTGGTGTTTCAGGGTTTAGGGCAGTGCAGTGGTGTTCGGCCAGTGTAGGTAGTCTTGCTGGGGTTGGTGTTTCAGGGTTTAGGGCAGTGCAGTAGTTTTCGGGCAGTGTAGGCGGTCGTGCTGGGGCTGGTGTTTCAGGGTTTAGGGCAGTGCAGTGGTGTTTGGGCAGTGTACGGCGTTGTGCTGGGGCTGGTGTTTAAGGGTTTAGGGCAGTGCAGTGGTGTGCGGGCAGTGTACGGGGTTGTGCTGGGGCTGGTGTTTCAGGGTTTAGGGCAGTGCAGTGGTGTTCGGGCAGTGTAGGGGGTCGTGCTGGGGGTGGTGTTTCAGGGTTTAGGGCAGTGCAGTGGTGTTCGGGCAGTGTAGGGGGTCGTGCTGGGGCTGGTGTTTCAGGGTTTAGGGCAGTGCAGTGGTGTTCGGGCAGTGTAGGGGGTCGTGCTGGGGCTGGTGTTTCAGGGTTTTGGGCAGAGCAGTGGTGTTCGGGCAGTGTAGGGGGTCGTGCTGGGGGTGGTGTTTCAGGGTTTAGGGCAGTGCAGTGGTGTTCGGGCAGTGTAGGGGGTCTTGCTGGGGGTGATGTTTCAGGGTTTAGGGCAGTGCAGTGGTGTTCGGGCAGTGTAGGGGGTCTTGCTGGGGGTAGTGTTTCAGGGTTTAGGGTGGTGCAGTGGTGTTCGTGCAGTGTAGGGGGTCGTGCTGGGGGTGGTGTTTCAGGGTTTAGGGCAGTGCAGTAGTGTTCGGGCAGTGTAGGGGGTCGTGCAGGGGGTGGTGTTTCAGGGTTTAGGGCAGTGCAGTGGTGTTCTGGCAGTGTAGGGGGTCGTGCTGGGGCTGGTGTTTCAGGGTTTAGGACAGTGCAGTGGTATCCGGGCAGTGTAGGGGGTCTTGCTGGGGGTGGTGTTTCAGGGTTTAGGGCAGTGGTGTTCGGGCAGTGTAGGGGGTCGTGCTGGGGTGATGTTTCAGGGTTTAGGGCAGTGCAGTGGTGTTCGGGCAGTGTAGGGGGTCTTGCTGGGGGTAGTGTTTCAGGGTTTAGGGCAGTACAGTGGTGTTCGTGCAGTATAGGGGGTCGTGCTGGGGATGGTGTTTCTGGTTTTAGGGCAGTGCAGTAGTGTTCGAGCAGTGTAGGGGGTTGTGCAGGGGGTGGTGTTTCAGGGTTTAGGGCAGTGCAGTGGTGTTCGGGCAGTGTAGGGGGTCGCGCTGGGGGTGGTGTTTCAGGGTTTAGGGCAGTGCAGTGGTGTTCGGGCAGTGTAGGGGGTCATGCACGGGGTGGTGTTTCAGGGATTAGGGCAGTGCAGTGGTGTTCGGGCAGTGTAGGGTGTTGTGCTGGGGCTGGTGTTTCAGGGTTCAGGACAGTGCAGTGGTGTTCAGGCAGTGTAGGGGGTCGTGCTGAGGCTGGTGTTTCATGGTTTAGGGCAGTGCAGTGGTGTTCGGGCATTGTAGGGGGTCGTGCTGGGGCTGGTGTTTCAGGGTTTAGGGCAGTGCAGTGGTGTTCGGGCAGTGTAGGCGGTCGTGCTGGGGCTGGTGTTTCAGGGTTTAGGGTAGTGCAGTGGTGTTCGGGCAGTGTAGGGGGTCGTGCTGGGGCTGGTGTTTCAGGGTTTAGGGCAGTGCAGTGGTGCTCGGGCAGTGTAGGGGGTCGTGCTGGGGGTGATGTTTCAGGGTTTAGGGTAGTGCAGTGGTGTTCGGGCAGTGTAGGGGGTCGTGCAGGGGCTGGTGTTTCAAGGTTTAGGGCAGTGCAGTGGTGTTCGGGCAGTGTAGGGGGTCGTGCTGGGGCTGGTGTTTCAGGGTTTTGGGCAGAGCAGTGGTGTTCGGGCAGTGTAGGGGGTCATGCTGGGGGTAGTGTTTCAGGGTTTAGGGCAGTGCAGTGGTGTTCGGGCAGTGTAGGGGTCGTGCTGGGGGTGGTGTTTCAGGGTTTAGGTCAGTGGTGTTCGGGCAGTGTAGGGGGTCTTGCTGGGGGTGATGTTTCAGTGTTTAGGGCAGTGCAGTGGTGTTCGGGCAGTGTAGGGGGTATTGCTGGGGGTTGTGTTTCAGGGTTTATGGCAATGCAGTGGTGTTCGGGCAGTGTAGGGGGTCATGCTGGGGATGGTATTTCAGGGTTTAGGGCAGTGCAGTGGTGTTCGGGCAGTGTTGGGGGTCGTGAAGGGGTGGTGTTTCAGGGTTTAGGGCAGTGCAGTGGTGTTCGGGCAGTGTAGTGGGTCGTGCTAGGGGTGGTGTTTCAGGGTTTAGGGCAGTGCAGTGGTGTTCGGGCAGTGTAGGGGGTCATGCAGGGGCTGGTGTTTCAGGGTTTAGGGCAGTGCAGTGGTGTTCGGGCAGTGTAGGGGGTCGTGCTGGGGGTAGGGTTTTGGGGTTTAGGGTAGTGCAGTGGTGCTTGTGTAGTGTAGGGGGTCGTGCTGGGGGTAGTGTTTTAGGGTTTAGGGTAGTGCAGTGGTGTTTGTGTAGTGTAGGGGGTCATGTTTTAGGGTAGTGCAGTTGTGCTTGTGTAGTGTAGGGGGTCGTGCTGGGGGTAGTGTTTTAGGAGTTAGGTTAGTGCAGTGGTGTTTGGGTAGTGTAGGGGGTCGTGCTGGGGGTAGTGTTTTAGGGTTTATGGTAGTGCAGGGTGTTTGTGTAGTGTAGGGGTCAGTAGGGAGTCGTGCTGGGGGTAGTGTTTTAGGGTTTAGGGTAGTGCACTGGTGCTTGTGTAGTGTAGGGGGTCGTGCTGGGGGTAGTGTTTTAGGGTTTAGGGTAGTGCAGTGGTGTTTGTGTAGTGTAGGGGTCATGTTTTAGGGTAGTGCAGTGGTGTTTGGGTAGTGTAGGGGTCGTGCTGGGGGTAGTGTTTTAGGGTTTAGGATAGTGCAGTGGTGCTTGTGTAGTGTAGGGGGTCGTGCTGGGGGTAGTGTTTTAGGGTTTAAGGTAGTGCAGTGGTGTTTTTGTAGTGTAGGGGGGTCATGTTTTAAGATGCAATGCTCCAATACCTGCAAAAAAACTAAAAATAAAAAGTGTTTTGCACACTTTTGTCATTGGGCTATATGTGGGCTACATCTGGGTAATATTTGTGCTACATTTGGGCTCTTTTTTCACTGGTGGCCATCTTGGAAGACTTCTTTGTTATGAAGTTTCCTAATTTCCTCATTTACTGCAGTCTCCTCAGTAGGAAATGCTTTCAGTTTTTTACTTTGATTCCATCAAGAAGGCATTCAGATGTGTCACACATTTGCCATAAATTCAGAATATTATTACTCTAGTTGTTCATTAGATCACTGTAGTAAAGCTACTGCTCACCAAGGAGTTAACTGGAAGTCTACTGCTGGTATTGAAAGTGATTGTTTCAGTCTGCATGTCAGAATTTTCTAATGAAATAGAAGAGGATTTGAGATCTCACTTAAAACATGCACTAAATTTTCTTTTTGCAGCACTAACCATAATTTCTATGGCAAAATGAACCCCCTCATTTTGTTCCTTTTTAAATTAAATGTTTTAAGTGTTACCAGTTTATTCCAATCAAGATGGCTTCAGGTGTGCCATACTTTTGTCATAAGTAAGGCTGTTAGCACTCTAGTTGTTCTTTAGAACACTCTGGGAAGCTGCAGTAGAACACAAAGGCATCAACTGACAGGCTGCTCCTGTTGAAATATAACAGGAAGATATTTGAGATCTCACTTAAAACATGTCCTAATTTTTCTTTCTACAGCACTAACCATAATTTCTATGGCAAAATGAACCCCCTCATTTTGTTCCTTTTTAAATTAAATGTGTTACCAGTTTATTCCAATCAAGATGGCTTCAGGTGTGCCATACTTTTGTCATAAGTAAGGCTGTTAGCACTCTAGTTGTTCTTTAGAACACTCTGGGAAGCTGCAGTAGAACACAAAGGAATCAACTGACAGTCTCTGCCCTTGTTGGATGTACATGTTTTACTGAGAATGTCAGACTTCATTCTCACATGACTGAGAAAGATAATGTGAATTTACAGAAAATATGCTCTCATTTTAGCTTCTGGAGCACCTTCCAAATATCCATGGGACAAGCATGAGAAAATAGTGTTCTCTCAAACATGATTCATGATATCCCAGCAGAAGGTTTTTCACAGGGTAAAATCACCTTAGAATACACCACAATTCCTAAAATTAGTATGGTACCATCAACAAATAAATTCTAATGTAACTAAAGCCTGTTATCACCCTTTATAGTTCTCCTTTTGGTAACCCTCAAAATCTTCTATTCACTACAATGCATTTCAATGGGGTAGTATCATTTATATTGGTCCCAAGATGGCTGCCAGCAATTCCAGGATGAAGTGCTGACAGCCAATCAGATCTCACGATGACATGTGTGGTTAGGCTCCGCCCAGATATATATGTGTTTTTACTTTTGATTTTCTCAGGAACTACTGAACGGATTTACACCATTTAAGCAAAAGGCACGACACTGAACCAAGGGCTACCTCTTTGCCAAATTTGGTGTAATTCCGTTCAGCAGTTCGGGCTGTAGCTGCGACTAAAGGTTCCTATGGAAAAATGAATGGGGAAAATGCGTTTTGGGACCCCTTTTTCTCGGCCCCGCTGACGTATCACCCGAGACTTTCAGGATAGGAGCGGACCGGAGCGCCCCAACAAGTTGGAAACTTTCGCGAAGATTCGTCAACCGGCGCCAACGTTATTTCAAATAGAATGTCGCGGATTTCCTATGGATAATAGGTTTTAACTATAACTATCTACTGGCGACCGTCAGTAGATAATATATATATATATATATAATAAATATGAAATATGAAATATATTAAATAATAATAATAAAAATTAATTAAATGTAATATACATTTTAACAAATATAACAAATAAACTTAATTAAAAAAAGTTAAACACATATAGAATAATAAATATATTATCTACTGGCGGTCGCCAGTAGATAGTTATAGTTACAAACTATTATCCATAGGAAATCCGCGACATTCTATTTGAAATAACTCTCTTGCCGGTTGACGTATCTTCGCAAAATTTTCAAACTTTGTGGCCCGCTCCGGTCCGCTCCTACCCTGAAAGTCTCGGGGGATTCGTCAAGCGGGGCCGAGAAAAAGGGGGTCCCAAAACGCGTTTTCCCCATGCAATTTTCCATAGGAAACTTTAGACACGGCTACAGCCCGAACTGCTGAACGGAATTACACCAAATTTGGCAAAGAGGTAGTTCTTGGTTCAGAAAGAACCCTTTTGTTAAATGGTGTAAATCCGTTCAGTAGTTGCTGAGAAAATGAAAAGTAAAAAAGATAGATATATCTAGGGCCGCGGATCCTCCCGAGCACGAGCTTTATGTTAATTGGCTGTCAACACTCCAAATCAGGAAGTGTTGGCAGCCATTTTGTCCCTCGGTAGAACCGAGGGACAGAAACAAGTGCAAAAAGCGCACAAAGGGGGCAGGGTAGAAACACCCTGACCCCCTAGGTCTGCTCAAGGGGTCCCACAAGGACCCCCTGGGCAAAAAAATATTTTTTTTTTTAAAAATCGGCAGGATGCGCTCAGGGAGCACGAACCCTGCCGAAAAAAAAAAATCGAAGCGCGGTCTCCGCGCTTCGATGTTAATTGGCCCCCGGGTGGGCCAAGTCCCAGGGGCATGCTGGGGGGTTAATTTTATGTGTGGGGGCCTCTAAGGGCCCCCAAGCCCGGGGACCACCACCCCCGGGGCTTTATGTAGAATGGTGCGGGAGGGCTCTGAGCCCTCCCGCAGCCCCGGGACCACCACCTCCCCGGGGCTTCTTTTTTTAAATTAAAAACCTGTGTGGGGGCTCCAGCCCCCACACGCCCGGGACCACCACCTCTCCGGGGCACTAAGAAAAATTACAATGGGGGTCCGTTTTGGACCCCCAGAGCCCGGGGACCACCACCTCCCCGGGGCTGTGCACTGAATGGGAGGGGGCCACGCGGCCCCCTCCTGGAGCCCTTGATGGCCCTGGGGACCACCACCCCCAGGGCCGGCTCCTCGCAGTGTCCCGGGGTGCCTACCCCGGGACACTGCTGTTTGCAATGACAGGACGGGAGCCTCGCGGCATTCTATTTGAAATAACTCTCTTGCCGGTTGACGTATCTTCGCAAAATTTTCAAACTTTGTGGCCCGCTCCGGTCCGCTCCTACCCTGAAAGTCTCGGGGGATTCGTCAAGCGGGGGCCGAGAAAAAGGGGGTCCCAAACGCGTTTTCCCCATGCAATTTTCCATAGGAAACTTTAGACACGGCTACAGCCCGAACTGCTGAACGGAATTACACCAAATTTGGCAAAGAGGTAGTTCTTGGTTCAGAAAGAACCCTTTTTGTTAAATGGTGTAAATCCGTTCAGTAGTTGCTGAGAAAATGAAAAGTAAAAAAGATAGATATATCTAGGGCCGCGGATCCTCCCGAGCACGAGCTTTATGTTAATTGGCTGTCAACACTCCAAATCAGGAAGTGTTGGCAGCCATTTTGTCCTCGGTAGAACCGAGGGACAGAAACAAGTGCGCAAAGCGCACAAAGGGGGCAGGGTAGAAACACCCTGACCCCTAGGTCTGCTCAAGGGGTCCCACAAGGACCCCTGGGCAAAAAATATTTTTTTAAAAAAACATCGGCAGGATGCGCTCAGGGAGCACGAACCCTGCCGAAAAAAAAAAAAAAAAAAAAAATCGAAGGGCGGTCTCCCGCGCTTCGATGTTAATTGGCCCCCGGGTGGGCCAAGTCCCGGGGCATGCTGGGGGGGTTAATTTTATGTGTGGGGGCCTCTAAGGGCCCCCAAGCCCCGGGGACCACCACCCCCGGGGCTTTATGTAGAATGGTGCGGGAGGGCTCTGAGCCCTCCCTCAGCCCCGGGGACCACCACCTCCCCGGGGCTTCTTTTTTAATTAAAACCTGTGTGGGGGCTCCAGCCCCCACACGCCCGGGACCACCACCTCCCCGGGGCACTAAGAAAATTACAATGGGGGTCCGTTTTGGACCCCCAGAGCCCCGGGACCACCACCTCCCCGGGGCTGTGCACTGAATGGGAGGGGGCCACGCGGCCCCCTCCTGGAGCCCTTGATGGCCCTGGGGACCACCACCCCCCAGGGCCGGCTCCTGCAGTGTCCCGGGGTGCCTACCCCCGGGACACTGCTGTTTGCAATGACAGGACGGGAGCCTCGCGGCATTCTATTTGAAATAACTCTCTTGCCGGTTGACGTATCTTCGCAAAATTTTCAAACTTTGTGGCCCGCTCCGGTCCGCTCCTACCCTGAAAGTCTCGGGGGGATTCGTCAAGCGGGGGCCGAGAAAAAGGGGGTCCCAAAACGCGTTTTCCCCATGCAATTTTCCATAGGAAACTTTAGACACGGCTACAGCCCGAACTGCTGAACGGAATTACACCAAATTTGGCAAAGAGGTAGTTCTTGGTTCAGAAAGAACCCTTTTTGTTAAATGGTGTAAATCCGTTCAGTAGTTGCTGAGAAAATGAAAAGTAAAAAAGATAGATATATCTAGGGCCGCGGATCCTCCCGAGCACGAGCTTTATGTTAATTGGCTCTCAACACTCCAAATCAGGAAGTGTTGGCAGCCATTTTGTCCCTCGGTAGAACCGAGGGACAGAAACAAGTGCGCAAAGCGCACAAAGGGGGCAGGGTAAAACACCCTGACCCCTAGGTCTGCTCAAGGGGTCCCACAAGGACCCCTGGGCAAAAAAATATTTTTTAAAAAAAAATTGGCAGGATGCGCTCAGGAGCACGAACCCTGCCGAAAAAAAAATCGAAGCGCGGTCTCCAGCGCTTCGATGTGACTGGCCCCCGGGTGGGCCAAGTCCCGGGGGCATGCTGGGGGGTTAATTTTATGTGTGGGGGCCTCTAAGGGCCCCCAAGCCCGGGGACCACCACCCCCGGGGCTTTATGTAGAATGGTGCGGGAGGGCTCTGAGCCCTCCCGCAGCCCCGGGGACCACCACCTCCCGGGGCTTCTTTTTTTTAATTAAAAACCTGTGTGGGGGCTCCAGCCCCCACACGCCCGGGGACCACCACCTCCCCGGGGCACTAAGAAAAATTACAATGGGGGTCCGTTTTGGACCCCAGAGCCCGGGGACCACCACCTCCCGGGGCTGTGCACTGAATGGGAGGGGGCCACGCGGCCCCCTCCTGGAGCCCTTGATGGCCCTGGGGACCACCACCCCCCAGGGCCGGCTCCTGCAGTGTCCCGGGTGCCTACCCCCAGGACACTGCTGTTTGCAATGACAGGACGGGAGCCTCGCGGCTCCCGTCCTGTCATTGCAAACTGCTTTGGATATTGGAAGAGAGAGCAGGAAACCTGCTCTCTTCCAATATCCAAAGCCGATTGCTTTTCCACATGGGGAGCAGCATGTTAGCTGCTCCCCATGTGTAAAAGCAATGCTGGCTCCCGTAGGACACGGGGAGCCGGCGGGACTGTGGGGGGATTGGGGACCCCCCCACAGTCCCCAACGAGAGGGCCAGCCCCAGGGGATGGGGTCCCCGGGGCAAGTAGTGGCCCGGGAGGGGGCCACGCGGCCCCCCTCCCCCAAAAAAAAAACGATCGGGCCCGCAGGCCCCGCCCCTTCCTTCACCACTCTGCAAACGCTCCCCTGGCGCGTTTGCAGAGAGGGATCGATCCCCTTGAATACTGGGGGTCCCTGGGGGCCAACTAGCCCACCAGGAACCTCCAGTATGCGCCAGGGGCTGTCTTGCAGAGAGGTGTACAGAGGCCACGCCCCTTTTACACCTCTCTGCAACGCAGCTCTATGGCGCTTTTTGGAGGTATATGGTGGGCTAGTTGCACCCCAGGGACCCTCAGGATTCAAGGGGAGTTAATCCTCCGACTTAAAACGCGCCACGGGGCGCGTTTGCACAGTGGTGAAGGGAGGGGCGGGGCTTCAGGTGACATGTGTGCAAACAGGCCCCGTGGCGCGTTTTAAGATGGGGAATTAAATCCTCTTCAATCCTGAGGGTCCCTGGGGGCCAACTAGCCCAACAGGTACGTCCAGAAAGCGCCACAGAGCTGCGTTGCAGAGAGGTGTAAAAAGGGTGTGGCCTCTGTACATGTCTCTGCAACGCAGCCCCTGGCGCATACTGGAGGTTCCTGGTGGGCTAGTTGGCCCGTAGGGACCCTCATGATTCAAGGGGACTTAATCCCCCAACTTAAAACGCACCACGGGGCGCGTTTGCACAGATGTCACCTCAGGCCCCGCCCCTCCCTTCACCATTGTGCAAATATTCCTCTAAAATCAGCCGAAATCCGAATTCCGATTTACTCACCTGTTATCAGGAGAGACCTCAGTGCTGCATCTTTCAGCCCAGTACTGATCCTCAAAAGTAATTTTAACCGTACTTACCGGTAACTTGAATTTCCTTCATAGGCTAACATTGACTGGTTTCACTTGGAAATTCTTCTGTGTGGAGTTTTGGAACTTTAAAATATTCCTCTAAAATCAGCCGAAATACGAATTCCGATTTACTCACCTGCTATCAGGAGAGACCTCAGTGCTGCATCTTTCAGCCGGGTACTGGTCCTGAAAAGTAATTTTAACCGTACTTACCGGTAACTTGAATTTCCTTCATAGGCTAACATTGACCGGTTTCACTTGGAAATTCTTCTAAGTGTGGAGTTTTGGAACTTTAAAATATTCCTCTAAAATCAGCCGAAATACGAATTCCGATTTACTCACCTGTTATCAGGAGAGACCTCAGTGCTGCATCTTTCAGCCCAGTACTGATCCTCAAAAGTAATTTTAACCGTACTTACCAGTAACTTGAATTTCCTTCCATAGGATATCATTGCCTGCTTTTTGCTGAAAGAGTTTCTAAGTGTTGATTTTTGAAACATACAAATATTCCTCTAAAATCAGCCGAAATCCGAATTCTGATTTACTCACCTGTTATCAGGAGAGACCTCAGTGCTGCATCTTTCAGCCCAGTACTGATCCTGAAAAGTAATTTTAACCGTACTTACCAGTAACTTGAATTTCCTTCCATAGGCTAACATTGACTGGTTTCACTTGGAAATTCTTCTAAGTGTGGAGTTTTGGAACTTTAAAATATTCCTCTAAAATCAGCCGAAATACGAATTCCGATTTACTCACCTGTTATCAGGAGAGACCTCAGTGCTGCATCTTTCAGCCCAGTACTGATCCTCAAAAGTAATTTTAACCGTACTTACCAGTAACTTGAATTTCCTTCCATAGGATATAATTGCCTGCTTTTTGCTGAAAAAGTTTCTAAGTGTTGATTTTTGAAACATACAAATATTCCTCTAAAATCAGCCGAAATACGAATTCCGATTTACTCACCTGTTATAAGGAGAGACCTCAGTGCTGTATCTTTCAGCCCAGTACTGGTCCTGAAAAGTAAGTTTAACCGTACTTACCAGTAACTTGAATTTCCTTCCATAGGCTAACATTGACTGGTTTCACTTGGAAATTCTTCTAAGTGTGGAGTTTTGGAACTTTAAAATATTCCTCTAAAATCAGCCGAAATACGAATTCCGATTTACTCACCTGTTATCAGGAGAGACCTCAGTGCTGCATCTTTCAGCCCAGTACTGATCCTCAAAAGTAATTTTAACCGTACTTACCAGTAACTTGAATTTCCTTCCTTAGGATACCATTGCCTGCTTTTTGCTGAAAAAGTTTCTAAGTGTTGATTTTTGAAACATACAAATATTCCTCTAAAATCAGCCGAAATACGAATTTCGATTTACTCACCTGTTATCAGGAGAGACCTCAGTGCTGCATCTTTCAGCCCAGTACTGGTCCTGAAAAGTAATTTTAACCGTACTTACCAGTAACTTGAATTTCCTTCCATAGGCTAACATTGACTGGTTTCACTTGGAAATTCTTCTAAGTGTGGAGTTTTGGAACTTTAAAATATTCATCTAAAATCAGCCGAAATACGAATTCCGATTTACTCATCTGGTATCAGGAGAGACCTCAGTGCTGCATCTTTCAGCCCAGTACTGATCCTCAAAAGTAATTTTAACCATACTTACCAGTAACTTGAATTTCCTTCCATAGGATATCATTGCCTGCTTTTTGCTGAAAAAGTTTCTAAGTGTTGATTTTTGAAACATACAAATATTCCTCTAAAATCAGCCGAAATACGAATTCCGATTTACTCACCTGTTATAAGGAGAGACCTCAGTGCTGTATCTTTCAGCCCAGTACTGGTCCTGAAAAGTAAGTTTAACCGTACTTACCAGTAACTTGAATTTCCTTCCATAGGCTAACATTGACTGGTTTCACTTGGAAATTCTTCTAAGTGTGGAGTTTTGGAACTTTAAAATATTCCTCTAAAATCAGCCGAAATACGAATTCCGATTTACTCACCTGTTATCAGGAGAGACCTCAGTGCTGCATCTTTCAGCCCAGTACTGATCCTCAAAAGTAATTTTAACCGTACTTACCAGTAACTTGAATTTCCTTCCTTAGGATACCATTGCCTGCTTTTTGCTGAAAAAGTTTCTAAGTGTTGAATTTTGAAACATACAAATATTCCTCTAAAATCAGCCAAAATACGAATTTCGATTTACTCACCTGTTATCAGGAGAGACCTCAGTGCTGCATCTTTCAGCCCAGTACTGGTCCTGAAAAGTAATTTTAACCGTACTTACCAGTAACTTATATTTTCTTCCATAGGAATCCATTGTCTGGTTTTCAGCAGAAAAGTTTCAAAGTGTCGATTTTCACAAACTACAAATATTCCTTAAAAATCGCCTGTATGACTTAAACGCATTCTTTCAACTGTTTACAGGAGATGCACCAGTGCTGGATCCAGGATCCAACACTGAGTAAGAAAAAGTAACGATAACAGTTTTTACCTGCTAAGTGAATTTCCTTCCATAGGATAACATTGGTGATTCTATGAGAAAAAGTTTCTAAGTGTCAACTTTTAAAATACAATAATATTCCTTAAAAATCACGACTGTAACCAAAACGCTTTTACTCAACTGTTTACAGGAGATGTACCAGGACTGAATCTAGGATCCAGTCCTGTGGTTAGAAAAGTAATCCATAAAGTAACTAATTGCATTTAACTAGAAATTCACATTGAGCTGAATGTTGCATTGTGTTTGAAAATGT
The DNA here is from genome assembly GCA_963921515.1 of Calotriton arnoldi. Lineage (NCBI taxonomy): Eukaryota > Metazoa > Chordata > Amphibia > Caudata > Salamandridae > Calotriton > Calotriton arnoldi. Next base: position 266,810 of record CAWUFW010004739.1, on the reverse strand, counting down.
GGTGCCCATTGCAACAACTGTAACTACTGTACTTAAAAGTCTATTGCCTATGTGCAAAGTATTTAAACTAAAGTAATTCATTCTGAGAAAGTATTTTTTGTAATGTAATGTATAATGTAATTACAATGTAATTTAAAAAATAAAATATGTAAAAAAAATTCTAAAAATGTAATAAATCAGTATGAAAAAATTAATATAACAATTAATACATTTAAAAATTGTCATTTACAAAACCTTTGAAATTCACTGAAAAAACCGTAGGTTTCAGACATGTTATAGTTAGGAATTAGCATTTAAAAAACCTTTGAAATTCACTGAAAAAACCATAGGTTTCAGATAAGTTATAGTTAGAAATTAGCATTTAAAAAACCTTTGAAATTCACTGAAAAAACCATAGGTTTTAGGGACAGTTATAGTTAGTTGGACATTGCACTCGTACAAAACCCGTGAAATTCCCCCGTTATAGTTAGTTCAGCTAACTATAACTCGCGCCCGCAATGCACTGCTGATGACGTCACATATTACATCACTCATGACATGGTCAGTGACATCACTGATGACATCACTGATGACATCTCAAATGACATCACTGATGACATCATCCACGTGATAATCTGATGCACCTCCTCACACCCTAATATAACCTTTGATACACCCAATCTAAATTACAGACTGCCATTCGCAAAACCATAGACACTCCAACACCAATAACTACATACCCACTCACTGATTCTTAGGTCTACACACACACATCCACTCACTCACCCGTACAGTCACTCATACTTATGGTCACTCAGTACAGGACAATCATATGCACTCTTACTCCTATATAGACACTCAAACACTGCCACTCATCCATAGAGGTACTCACACACCTAGTCAGTCATGCAAATAATTAAACACACTGCCATTTACTCACCTATACAGTTATACACACACCAGCTCACTTAATCATACAAATACTAGCACATTGTTACGCTCTTATACAATCACTGATACAAGCACACACTCATCCATACAGCCACTATCACAATCACTCACTCTCGCTTATAGCTATTTATATACTCCAATACACATATATACTGCCTTTCACATATGTAGTTACTCACACACGTACCACTGGGACATACATTCACTCACTAACACACTCTTACACACACTTACCCACCCATACAGTCTATCACAGATGCACTCTTGAAACCATCCACCCAGTGAATCACCCACTCACACATCTATGCACAGTCGCACACACCCCATCCACACAAACACTCAGGCACCCATACAGATACTCAGACCACAAATCAATAACTCTTATAGACACTCATGTAGCTATTCACAAACCCATGCAGCCACTTACACAGCAACAGACAGATACAGACATTAACCCAGTTTAGTCACTAACCCATGCATTCAGTAAGATACGTTTAATCACTCACTTATAGAATTAGTCACGCACCTACTAAATCATCCATACACACACTTATACAGCCACTCATTCTTCAATACGCCTTTCCCTATATATATTAAAAATATTTAAACTTTCCAGAAACACACAGTCACTGGATGATGTCATCAGTGATGTCATTTGAGATGTCATCAGTGATGTCATCAGTGATGTCACTGACCATGTCATGAGTGATGTAATATGTGACGTCATCAGCAGTGCATTGCGGAGGCGCGAGTTATAGTTAGCTGAACTAACTATAACGGGGGAATTTCACGGGTTTTGTACGAGTGCAATGTCCAACTAACTATAACTGTCCCTAAAACCTATGGTTTTTTCAGTGAATATAGATATATATATATATATATATATATATATAGAGAGAGAGAGATATTGATATATATATATATATCACAACGAAATATATATATATATATATATATATATATATATATATATATATATATATATATATATATATATATATATATATATATATATATATATATATATATATATATATATATATATATATATATCTCACCACTTTTCCCCAAGGGATTCCGCTCGCACTCACGATTAAGGAGACATCCAAATTGCAATTATAACAATTCTAATTTATTTCAGCATGCCAGAAACATCTCTACGTGTTTCGGTCTCTTCAGAGACCTTGCTCACGAGAATAACAAATCAACAAATACTGTGCTTGTTTTGTTTTTTTAAAACATACAAGACCAATGATTTCATCACTTCCTGCCGCCACCGGCTGAGCATTCTGGGTCATGTAGTTCAACCCTTCCTCCCAATCCATAATAGACAGTGAAAAAATAATATGTGCAAACTGTGTAAATGATTTTTTTTAAATATTTTTTTAAATCTATATATGTTGCAGAGTAATGTTTGCTTACTGTTGAAAATATAAGTGCTGCATACACTCTGCGATCTATATGAGTAGGCAATAATTAAGTGCGACAATGCTCGTGGTGTACGATCACAGTGGATTGAATTTTAACCACTTATGTCACTGCTAGCTCCAATCCGGTTCCGCCTTCAGTAATTATATTTGATCTCGCCCTCCAGTGGGCCAATTTTCACATTCAAACTCTTGCCCTATAGTGGGCCTTTAGTTTGTATACTGTCTGGCGGCCCCAGCATTTTGGTTGAAAATGTAGGAAACTAGTTCGAAAACACTTGCCCCCTACTTAAGTAGTTCCCACTTATTTATTTCATCACCTGGATTTACCTGCTTTCATATCTCCGCAACAAACTAGTTTGCATTACTTAATTCAAATTTAAAAATCTTAATGCGTGTAAAAAATGTGAATGGTGAAAAATTAAATATTATAAAACTGTGTGTGATGACCCCTTGTCCCCAAAATTTCTATATTCTGAAGTTATGGTGTGTTTAAAATCTGAGGAGGCCTCTGTCTGATTAATACTATGATCTCATATTTAACCAAGGAGCTTTTTCAGATCAGTTCACAGATGATAATGAAGCGCTTCGTCTTGATTCAATCCATTAGGAGTGAGAGTTCGAAAGTTCAAGATGTGTCACGATTCTTTCTGCCTGAGAATTTTTTCTCAGTCTCCTCCTCTCGGATGTATTCCCACTGATTCCACGGCATAAAATTTCAAGTCTTTCCATTTGCCCCCATGTTCTTTTTCCATGTGTTTGGCAACTGCATTGCTCCTATCCATGTTGACCGTTGCACGTACGTGTTCCAGAATACGTTTTTTCAATTCACATATCGTGCTGCCCACGTATTTCAGAGAACAAGGGCATTCAATTATGTATATTACAAATTGGCTTTTGCAGTTGATCAGTTATTGGATTTTCCAGACACGTTTGTTGGCCATCATTACCTCTTTGGTGTTCTTGGCAATCGCACAAACCTTGCAATTAGTACACTTAAAGAAACCCCTGGGTTTCAGACACGTCTCTTGCTTCTTTTTATTTTGAAAATGACTGTGGACCAGTTGATCCCTAAGATTTTTTGCCCGTAAGAAGGTGATGTTTGGATGGTCCCCCACTAATTTGGAGACTGTTGGGTCCATGTGCAATATATGCCAGTTCTTTCGCATAATTTTCATTAGTTGTTGGTTTTCCGTGGAATATGTTGTTATCAGACGTATTTTTAGTTCATCCTTATTCTCCTGGGTTTGTCTCTCTTTTAACAGATCAGTTCTAGTTACTGTCATTGTTCGTTGTAACGATGTGTTAATGCAGCACTTATATTTTCAACAGTAAGCAAACATTACTCTGCAACATATATAGATTTAAAAAATCTTTTAAAAAAATCTTTAAAAAAATCATTTACACAGTTTGCACATATTATTTTTTCACTGTCTATTATGGATTGGGATGAAGGGTTGAACTACATGACTCAGAATGCTCAGCCGGTGGCGGCAGGAAATGATAAAATCATTGGTCTTGTATGTTTTAAAAAAAGAAAACAAGCACAGTACTTGTTGATTTGTTATTCTCGTGAGCAAGGTCTCTGAAGAGACCGAAACGCGTAGAGATGTTTCTGGCATGCTGAAATAAATTAGAATTGTTATAATTGCAATTTGGATGTCTCCTTAATTGTGAGTGCGAGCGGAATCCCTTGGGGAAAAGTGGTGAGATTTGTCAACGGCTTGGCTCTGCCGTACCGCAACCGCACCGCCTTTGAGCGCCCAGGAGTCAAAAAGTGGGCCGCTTTGGAAGGGATATATATATATATAGAAATTCACTGAAAAAACCATAGGTTTCAGGGGCGTTATAGTTAGTTGGACATTTCACTCGTACAAAACCATAGAAATTCCCCCGTTATAGTTAGTTCAGCTAACTATAACTCGCGCGCCCGCAATGCACTGCTGATGACGTCACATATTACATCACTCATGACATGGTCAGTGACATCACTCATGACATCACTGATGACATCTCAAATGACATCACTGATGACATCATCCTTGTGATAGAGTGGCAGACCTCATCTCACCCTAATATAACCTTTGATACACACACTCAAAAATACAAACTAACATTTTCAAAACAATGGACATACCAATACCAGTTACAACACACCTATTTAGTAATTCCAAGATCTACACACACATCCACTCATTCACCAACAGTCCCTATACAGTCACTCATACATGTACTCACTCATCATATGTACTCATACACCTATACATCCTGTTACACACCGCCACTCATCCATAGAGTTACTCACACACATAGTCACACATGCAAACAAAGTATCAAACATCCATTTACTTGCATATACAGTTATACACACACTACCACACTTACTTCTACAGAAACTTACACATACTTACTCTCTTAAACAATCACTTATAGAAACACCTACTTATTTGTACAGGAACTCTTCCAATCTCTCACTCTCACATATACTCACTTATATACACCAATACTCACATATACTAGTTTAAAACATATGTAGTTACTCATAAAGACACTATTGAGACAGTCATTCACTCACTAACACACCCATACACATACTCATCCACCTATACAGTCCTGCACACATGCTGTCTTCAACACATACAAACAGTGAGTCACTCATTCATGCATCTATGCACTAAGTAATACCCCCCACCGAACCATACAGACACTCAGACACTCATACTGATACTCAAAAACCAACTAATAACCCATATAGACACTCATGTAGCTACTCACCAACCCATGCAGCCACTTATACACAAAGTGAGAGACTGATACAGATATTTTCATATTTAAACATTACTCACTAACCCATGTATTCACTAAGATACACTTTGTCAGTTATACAATCAATTTTACAAAACAAAATCATCCATTTAGACACTTATATACCCATTTATTCTTCCATCGACCTTGAGATATACATATATAAAACATATTTAATTTTCAGAAAAACACACATTCACTGGATGATGTCATCAGTGATGTCATTTGAGATGTCATCAGTGATGTCATGAGTGATGTCACTGACCATGTCATGAGTGATGTAATATGTGACGTCATCAGCAGTGCATTGCGGGCGCGCGAGTTATAGTTAGCTGAACTAACTATAACGGGGGAATTTCTATGGTTTTGTACGAGTGAAATGTCCAACTAACTATAACGCCCCTGAAACCTATGGTTTTTTCAGTGAATTTCTAAGGTTTTTTAAATGCTAATTTCTAACTATAACGTGCCTGAAACCTATGGTTTTTTCAGTGAATTTCTAAGGTTTTTTAAATGCTAATTTCTAACTATAACGTGCCTGAAACCTATGGTTTTTTCAGTGAATATATATATATTTATTATACTATGTATACATGTGAAAATGTCTCGGTCCCCTGTTTGCCTCGGTGGCACGGAAAAAATGGGTGGAACTGACGTCAGCACGCCGACGAGGTACTCTTATGGCTCCGATGACGTCATACGGTGTCGCGAGCGGAGCCGTGCTATTATGACGTCCTCGTTGACGTGGGAGAGCTAGGAAAGAATTTCCGTGGAATTCTGGTGCAGGGGATATTTACCTAAGTGTTCAGGCTAGTCCTTTGGGAGCGACTGTTTATGTTGCCACTCCAGAAACCGAAACCAGTGATCCGAGGGCAGAGGCCCTGCAGATGGCACACGAGGTGGGGTGCCCAGTCGTGTGCACCGGCGGGGCAGCGAAGTGACAAGCACCACAACCCACAAAAAAGGTAACGAGGGCACTGAATAACACAGGATCTTCTCTTTGTATCTGTCAGGAACAACGAAGTTAAAATGCCCTAGTACCAAAATGTAGAATTAGTGCTACAACGGTCTTCAAGAGGACCTGCGATGCCGCTTCTGCCTCCCGTACCCTGGAGGTGGCACATGGGTCACGCGGTACGGTCATACTGCGGTGGGACGCACACTCGTTGACCTCTCATGGCACTGCTCCACACTTCAGGGAGGACGCTTTCCATTAGCTATGTTTTCTGATGACATGTCGCGTCGGCCCCGTCCAACAACAGAACTCCTTTAGATCCAAACAGACTCTTCCACTCTCTCACCGGAAGTGAAACCAGGCCACGTGGACACTTTCACAATACAACAGCCGGGAATGCACTTTTAGGTAAAAAAAACACATTCCTTCCTCCTAATTAATCAAATAAACGTCTCACTGAAGAACAGGGGCCAGCTTCGATCGGTAAACAGCCGTTACAATGACTTTTTACTTTGCGATACCATTACAACGCATGCATTACCACGCATGCGTTGTACATCACAAAGTCATTACTACGCATTTTTAGAACGCATGGTCATTTACCACGCATGCCTTTACAACAAATTTTGTTGTAAGGTATGTATGGTAAATGACCATGCGTTCTAAAAAACATGTAGACGATCCATGTCGTTGTAAGGAAACAGAGGCTGTTCCGTTTCCTCACAACGACGTGCACCGCCCCTCAGAGACAACGTGAAGCAGGAACCACGAGGAGAGAGGAACCACGAGGAGTGAGAGGTAAGGGGGATTGGGCATGGGGTGGGGGTTTCTTTTCTAAGGTTTAGGGTAGTGCAGTGGTGTTTGGGTGGTGTAGGGGTCGTGCTGGGGGTAGTGTTTTAGGGTTTAGGGTAGTGCAGTGGTGTTTGGGTAGTGTAGGGGGTCGTGCTGGGGGTAGTGTTTTAGGGTTTAGGGTAGTGCAGTAGTGTAGGGGGTCGTGCTGGGGGTAGTGTTTTAGGCTTTAGGGTAGTGCAGTGGTGTATGGGTAGTGTAGGGGGTCATGCTGGGTTAGTGTTTTAGGGTTTAGGGTAGTGCAGTGGTGTTTGAGTAGTGTAGGGGTCATGCTGGTGGTAGTGTTTTAGGGTTTAGGGTAGTGCAGTGGTGTTTGTGTAGTGTAGGGGTCATGCTGGGGGTAGTGTTTTATGGTGTAGGGTAGTGCAGTGGTGTTTGGGTAGTGTAGGGGGTCGTGCTGGGGGGTAGATTTAGGGTTTAGGGTAGTGCAGTGGTGTTTGGGTAGTGTAGGGAGTCGTGCTGGGGGTAGTATTTTAGGGTTTAGGGTAGTGCAGTGGTGTTTGTGTAGTGTAGGGGGTTGTGCTGGGGGTAGTGTTTTAGGGTTTATGTTAGTGCAGTGGTGTTTGGGTAGTGTAGGGGGTAGTGCTGGGGTAGTGTTTTAGGGTTTAGGGTAGTGCAGTGGTGTTTGTGTAGTGTAGGGGGTAGTGCTGGGGGTAGTGTTTTAAGGTTTAGGGTAGTGCAGTGGTGTTTGGGTAGTGTAGGGGTTCATGCTGGGGGTAGTGTTTTAGGGTTTAGGGTATGGCAGTGGTGTTTGTGTAGTGTAGGGGGTCATGCTGGGGGTTGTGTTTTAGGGTTTAGGGTAGGGCAGTGGTGTTTGTGTAGTGTAGGGGGTAGTGTTTTAGGGTTTAGGGTAGTGCAGTGGTGTTTGTGTAGTGTAGGGGGTCATGCTGTGGGTAGTGTTTTAGGGTTTAGGGTAGTGCAGTTGTGTTTGTGTAGTGTACAGGGTCGTGTTTTAGGGTATAGGGTAGTGCAGTGGTGTTTGGGTAGTGTAGGGGGTCATGCTGGGGTTAGTGTTTTAGGGTTTAGGGTAGTGCAGTGGTGTTTGGGTAGTGTAGGGGGTCGTGCTGGGGGTAGTGTTTTAGGGTTTAGGGTAGTGCAGTGGTGTTTGTGTAGTGTGGGAGGTCATGCTGGGGGTAGATTTAGGGTTTAGTGTAGTGCAGTGGTGTTTAGGTAGTGTAGGGAGTCGTGCTGGGGGTAGTGTTTTAGGGTTTAGGGTAGTCCAGTGGTGTTTGTGTAGTGTAGGGAGTCGTGCTGGGGGTAGTGTTTTAGGGTTTAGGGTAGTGCAGTGGTGTTTGGGTAGTGTAGGGGGTCGTGCTGGGGTAGTGTTTTAGGGTTTAGGGTAGTGCAGTGGTGTTTGTGTAGTGTAGGGGGTCATGCTGGGGGTAGTGTTTTAGGGTTTAGGGTAGTGCAATAGTGTTTGTGTAGTGTAGGGGATAGTGTTTTAGGGTTTAGGGTAGTGCAGTGGTGTTTGTGTACTGTAGGGGGTCGTGCTGGGTTCTAGTGTTTTAGGGTTTAGGGTAGTGCAGTGGTATTTGTGTAGTGTAGGGGGTAGATTTAGGGTTTAGGGTAGTGCAGTGGTGTTTGGGTAGTGTAGGGGGTCGTGCTGGGGGTAGTGTTTTTGAGTTTAGGGTAGTGCAGTTGTGTTTGGGTAGTGAAGGGGGTCGTGCTGGGGGTAGTGTTTTAGGGTTTAGGGAAGTGCAGTGGTGTTTGGGTAGTGTAGGGGTCAACCAACATGAATTTGTCCTTGTGTGATGTAACCAATGCTCATGTAAAGCACTCCAATACCTGACCAGTCTGCACTATATATAACTACAAAAAAACAAAAAATAAAAAGTGTTTTGCACACTTCTGTCATTGGGCTATACGTGGGCTACCTCTGGGTGATATTTGTGCTACATTTGGGCTCTTTTTTCTCTGGTGGCCATCTTGGGAGACTTATTTGTTATGAAGTTTCCTAATTTCCGCATTTACTACAGTCTCCTCAGTAGGAAATGCTTTCAGTTTTTTACTTTGATTTCATCAAGAAGGCATTCAGATGTGTCACACATTTGCCATAAATTCAGAATGTTAGCACTCTAGTTGTTCATTAGATCACTGTAGTAAAGCTACTGCTCACCAAGGAGTTAACTGGAAGTCTACTGCTGGTATTGAAAGTGATTGTTTCAGTCTGCATGTCAGAATTTTCTAATGAAATAGAAGAGGATTTGAGATCTCACTTAAAACATGCCCTAAATTTTCTTTTTGCAGCACTAACCATAATTTCTATGGCAAAATGAACCCCCTCATTTTGTTCCTTTTTAAATTAAATGTTTTAAGTGTTACCAGTTTATTCCAATCAAGATGGCTTCAGGAGTGCCATACTTTTGTCATAAGTAAGGCTGTTAGCACTCTAGTTGTTCTTTAGAACACTCTGGGAAGCTGCAGTAGAACACAAAGGCATCAACTGACAGGCTGCTCCTGTTGAAATATAACAGGAAGATATTTGAGATCTCACTTAAAACATGTCCTAATTTTTCTTTCTACATAATTTCTATGGCAAAATGAACCCCCTCATTTTGTTCCTTTTTAAATTAAATGTTTTAAGTGTTACCAGTTTATTCCAATCAAGATGGCTTCAGGTGTGCCATACTTTTGTCATAAGTAAGACTGTTAGCGCTCTAGTTGTTCTTTAGAACACTCTGGGAAGCTGCAGTAGAACACAAAGGCATCAACTGACAGGCTGCTCCTGTTGAAATATAACAGGAAGATATTTGAGATCACACTTGAAACGTCCTAATTTTTCTTTCTACAGCACTAACCATAATTTCTATGACAAAATGAACCCCATCATTTTGTTCCTTTTTAAATTAAATGTTTTAAGTGTTACCAGTTTATTCCAATCAAGATGGCTTCAGGTGTGCCATACTTTTGTCATAAGTAAGGCTGTTAGCACTCTAGTTGTTCTTTAGAACACTCTGGGAAGCTGCAGTAGAACACAAAGGCATCAACTGACAGGCTGCTCCTGTTGAAATATAACAGGAAGATATTTGAGATCTCACTTAAAACATGTCCTAATTTTTCTTTCTACAGCACTAACCATAATTTCTATGGCAAAATGAACCCCCTCATTTTGTTCCTTTTTAAATTAAATGTTTTAAGTGTTACCAGTTTATTCCAATCAAGATGGCTTCAGGTGTGCCATACTTTTGTCATAAGTAAGACTGTTAGCGCTCTAGTTGTTCTTTAGAACACTCTGGGAAGCTGCAGTAGAACACAAAGGCATCAACTGACAGGCTGCTCCTGTTGAAATATAACAGGAAGATATTTGAGATCACACTTGAAACATGTCCTAATTTTTCTTTCTACAGCACTAACCATAATTTCTATGACAAAATGAACCCCATCATTTTGTTCCTTTTTAAATTAAATGTTTTAAGTGTTACCAGTTTATTACAATCAAGATGGCTTCAGGTGTGCCATACTTTTTTCATAAGTAAGGCTGTTAGCACTCTAGTTGTTCTTTAGAACACTCTGGGAAGCTGCAGTAGAACACAAAGGAATCAACTGACAGTCTCTGCCATTGTTGGATGTACATGTTTTACTGAGAATGTCAGACTTCATTCTCACATGACTGAGAAAGATAATGTGAATTTACAGAAAATATGCTCTCATTTTAGCTTCTGGAGCACCTTCCAAAACTGTATGGGACAAGCATGTGAAAATAGTTTTCTCTCAAACATTATTCATGATATCCCAGCAGAAGGTTTTTCACAGGGTAAAATCACCTTAGAACACACCACAATTCCTGAAATTAGTATGGTACCATCAACAAATGAATTCTAATGTAACTAAAGTCTGTTATCACCCTTTATAGTTCTCCTTTTGGTAACCCTCAAAATCTTCGATTCACTACAATGCATTTCAATGGGGTACTATCATTTATATTGGTCCCAAGATGGCTGCCAGCAATTCCAGGATGAAGTGCTGACAGCCAATCAGATCTCACGATGACATGTGTGGTTAGGCTCCGCCCAGATATATATGTGTTTTTACTTTTGATTTTCTCAGCAACTACTGAACGGATTTACACCATTTAACAAAAGGTTTTTTCTGAACCAAGAACTACCTCTTTGCCAAATTTGGTGTAATTCCGTTCAGCAGTTCGGGCTGTAGCCTTGCATAAAGTTTCCTATGGGAAATTGATTTTTTGACTCTTATTTTTTAAATTTCTCAGCAACTACTGAACGGATTTACACCATTTAACAAAAGGGTTCTTTATGAACCAAGAACTACCTCTTTGCCAAATTTTGTGTAATTCCGTTCAGCAGTTCGGGCTGTAGCCGTGGCTAAAGTTTCCTATGGGAAAATGAATGGGGAAAACACGTTTTGGGACCCCCCTTTTTCTCAGCCCCCGCTTGACGAATCACCCCGAAACTTTCAAGGTAGGAGCGGACCGGAGCGGGCCATAATGTTTGAAAATTTTGCGAAGATTCGTCAACCGACGCAAGAGTTATTTCAAATAGAATGTTGCGGATTTCCTATGGAAAATAGGTCCTAACTATAACTATCTACTGGCGACCGCCAGTAGATAATATATATATATATATATATATATATATATATATATATATATAACTATATATATATATATATATATATATATATATATATATATATATATAACTATATATTATCTACTGGCGGTCGCCAGTAGATAGTTATAGTTACAACCTATTATCCATAGGAAATCCGCGACATTCTATTTGAAATAACTCTCTTGCCGGTTGACGTATCTTTGCGAAATTTTCAAACTTCGTGGGCGCTCCGGTCCGCTCCTACCCTGAAAGTCTCGGGGTGATACGTCAAGCGGGGGCCGAGAAAAAAGGGGGTCCCAAAACGCGTTTTCCCCATGCATTTTCCCATAGGAAACTTTAGACACGGCTACAGCCCGAACTGCTGAACGGAATTACACCAAATTTGGCAAAGAGGTAGTTCTTGGTTCAGAAAGAACCCTTTTGTTAAATGGTGTAAATCCGTTCAGTAGTTGCTGAGAAAATCAAAAAGTAAAAGTACATATATATCTATGGGCACGGAGGATTCGCGCACCCTCCCGATCACGAGCTGCATGTTAATTGGCTGTCAGCTGGCTGTCAACATTCCGATTCAGGAAATGTTGGCAGCCATTTTGTCCCTCGGTAGAACCGAGGGACAGAAACAAGTGCGCAAAGCGCACAAAGGGGGAGGGTAGAAACACCCTGACCCCTAGGTTTGCTCAGGGGTCCCACAAGGACCCCCTGGGCAAAAAAAAAAATTTTTTTTTAAAAATCGGCAGGATGCGCTCAGGGAGCGCGAACCCTGCCGAAAAAATCGAAGCGCGGTCTCCCGCGCTTCGATAGTTAATTGGCCCTCGGGTGGCCCAAGTCCCGGGGGCATGCTGGGGGGTTAATTTTATGTGTGGGGGCCTCTAAGGGCTCCCCAAGCCCCGGGGACCACCACCCCCCGGGGCTTTATGTACAATGGTGCGGGAGGGCTCTGAGCCCTCCCGCAGCCCCGGGGACCACCACCTCCCGGGGCTTCTTTTTTTATTAAAAACCTGTGTGGGGGGCTCCAGCCCCCCACACGCCCCGGGACCACCACCTCCCGGGGCACTAAGAAAATTACAATGGGGGTCCGTTTTGGACCCCCAGAGCCCCGGGGACCACCACCTCCCCGGGGCTGTGCACTGAATGGGAGGGGGCCGCGCGGCCCCCCTCCTGGAGCCCTTGATGGCCCTGGGGACCACCACCCCCAGGGCCGGCTCCTGCAGTGTCCCGGGTGCCTACCCCGGGACACTGCTGTTTGCAATGACAGGACTGGAGCCTCGCGGCTCCCGTCCTGTCATTGCAAACTTGCTTGGATATTGGAAGAGAGAGCAGGAAACCTGCTCTCTCTTCCAATATCCAAAGCCGATTGCTTTTCCACATGGGGAGCTGCATCTTAGCAGCTCCCCATGTGTAAAAGCAATGCCGGCTCCCGTAGGACACGGGGAGCCGGCGGGACTGTGGGGGATTGGGGACCCCCACAGTCCCCAACGAGAGGGCCAGCCCCGGGGGATGGGGTCCCCGGGGCAAGTAGTGGCTCGGGAGGGGGCCACGCGGCCCCCTCCCCCCAAAAAAAAATTAAAAACAAAAAAACGATCGGGCCCGCAGGCCCCGCCCCCTTCCTTCACCACTCTGCAAACGCGCCCCTGGCGCGTTTGCAGAGGGGAACGAATCCCCTTGAATACTGGGGGTCCCTGGGGCCAACTAGCCCACCAGGAACCTCCAGTATGCGCCAGGGGCTGCCTTGCAGAGAGGTGTACAGAGGCCACGCCCCTTTTACACCTCTCTGCAACGCAGCTCTATGGCGCTTTTGGAGGTATATGGTGGGCTAGTTGGACTCCGGGGACCCTCAGGATTCAAGGGGACTTAATCCCCCAACTTAAAACGCGCCACGGGCGCGTTTGCACAGTGGTGAAGGGAGGGCGGGGCTTGAGCTGACATGTGTGCAAACAGGCCCCGTGGCGCGTTTTAAGATGGGGAATTAAATCCCCTTCAATCCTGAGGGTCCCTGGGGGCCAACTAGCCCAACAGGTACATCCAGAAAGCGCCACAGAGCTGCGTTGCAGAGAGGTGTAAAAGGGGTGTGGCCTCTCTACACGTCTCTGCAACGCAGCCTCTGGCGCATATTGGAGGTTCCTGGTGGTCTAGTTGGCCCCTAGGGACCCTCAGGATTCAAGGGAACTTAATCCCCCAACTTAAAACGCGCCACGGGGCGCGTTTGCAAAGATGTCACCTCAGGCCCCGCCCCCTCCCTTCACCATTGTGCAAATATTCCTCTAAAATCAGCCGAAATAGGAATTCCGATTTACTCACCTGTTATAAGGAGAGACCTCAGTGCTGTATCTTTCAGCCCAGTACTGGTCCTGAAAAGTAATTTTAACCGTACTTACCGGTAACTTGAATTTCCTTCATAGGCTAACATTGACTGGTTTCACTTGGAAATTCTTCTAAGTGTGGAGTTTTGGAACTTTAAAATATTCCTCTAAAATCAGCCGAAATACGAATTCCGATTTACTCACCTGTTATCAGGAGAGACCTCAGTGCTGCATCTTTCAGCCCAGTACTGATCCTCAAAAGTAATTTTAACCGTACTTACCGGTAATTTGAATTTCCTTCATAGGCTAACATTGACTGGTTTCACTTGGAAATTCTTCTAAGTGTGGAGTTTAGGAACTTTAAAATATTCCTCTAAAATCAGCCGAAATACGAATTCCGATTTACTCACCTGTTATCAGGAGAGACCTCAGTGCTGCATCTTTCAGCCCAGTACTGGTCCTGAAAAGTAATTTTAACCGTACTTACCAGTAACTTGAATTTCCTTCCATAGGCTAACATTGACTGGTTTCACTTGGAAATTGTTCTAAGTGTGGAGTTTTGGAACTTTAAAATATTCCTCTAAAATCAGCCGAAATACGAATTCCGATTTACTCACCTGTTATCAGGAGAGACCTCAGTGCTGCATCTTTCAGCCCAGTACTGATCCTGAAAAGTAATTTTAACCGTACTTACCGGTAACTTGAATTTCCTTCATAGGCTAACATTGACTGGTTTCACTTGGAAATTCTTCTAAGTGTGGAGTTTTGGAACTTTAAAATATTCCTCTAAAATCAGCCGAAATACGAATTCCGATTTACTCACCTGTTATCAGGAGAGACCTCAGTGCTGCATCTTTCAGCCCAGTACTGATCCTGAAAAGTAATTTTAACCGTACTTACCGGTAACTTGAATTTCCTTCATAGGCTAACATTGACTGGTTTCACTTGGAAATTCTTCTAAGTGTGGAGTTTTGGAACTTTAAAATATTCCTCTAAAATCAGCCGAAATACGAATTCCGATTTACTCACCTGTTATCAGGAGAGACCTCAGTGCTGCATCTTTCAGCCCAGTACTGATCCTCAAAAGTAATTTTAACCGTACTTACCGGTAATTTGAATTTCCTTCATAGGCTAACATTGACTGGTTTCACTTGGAAATTCTTCTAAGTGTGGAGTTTTGGAACTTTAAAATATTCCTCTAAAATCAGCCGAAATACGAATTCCGATTTACTCACCTGTTATCAGGAGAGACCTCAGTGCTGCATCTTTCAGCCCAGTACTGGTCCTGAAAAGTAATTTTAACCGTACTTACCGGTAACTTGAATTTCCTTCATAGGCTAACATTGACTGGTTTCACTTGGAAATTCTTCTAAGTGTTGATTTTTGAAACATACAAATATTCCTCTAAAATCAGCCGAAATCCGAATTCTGATTTACTCACCTGTTATCAGGAGAGACCTCAGTGCTGCATCTTTCAGCCCAGTACTGGTCCTGAAAAGTAATTTTAACCGTACTTACCAGTAACTTGAATTTCCTTCCATAGGCTAACATTGACTGGTTTCACTTGGAAATTCTTCTAAGTGTGGAGTTTTGGAACTTTAAAATATTCCTCTAAAATCAGCCGAAATACGAATTCCGATTTACTCACCTGTTATCAGGAGAGACCTCAGTGCTGCATGTTTCAGCCCAGTACTGATCCTCAAAAGTAATTTTAACCGTACTTACCGGTAACTTGAATTTCCTTCATAGGCTAACATTGACTGGTTTTCAGCAAAAAGTTTCAAAGTGTTGATTTTCACAAACTACAAATATTCCTTAAAAATCGCCTGTATGACTTAAACGCATTCTTTCAACTGTTTACAGGAGATGCACCAGTGCTGGATCCAGGATCCAACACTGAGTAAGAAAAAGTAACGATAACAGTTTTTACCTGCTAAGTGAATTTCCTTCCATAGGATAACATTGGTGATTCTATGAGAAAAAGTTTCAAAGTGTCAACTTTTAAAATACAATAATATTCCTTAAAAATCACGACTGTAACCAAAACGCTTTTACTCAACTGTTTACAGGAGATGTACCAGGACTGAATCTAGGATCCAGTCCTGTGGTTACAAAAGTAATCCATAAAGTAACTAATTGCATTTAACTAGAAATTCACATTGAGCTGAATGTTGCATTGTGTTTGAAAATGTGTTGCCCATTGCAACAACTGTAACTACTGTACTTAAAAGTCTATTGCCTATCTGCAAAGTATTTAAACTAAAGTAATTCATTCTGAGAAAGTATTTTTTGTAATGTAATGTATAATGTAATTACAATGTAATTTGACAAATAAAATATGTAAAAAAAAATTGTTTCTAAAAATGTAGTAAATCAGTATGAAAAAAATTAATATAACAATTAATACATTTAAAAATTGTCATTTACAAAACCTTTGAAATTCACTGAAAAAACCGTAGGTTTCAGGCACGTTATAGTTAGAAATTAGCATTTAAAAAACCTTTGAAATTCACTGAAAAAACCATAGGTTTCAGACACGTTATAGTTACAAATTAACATTTAAAAAACCTTTGAAATTCACTGAAAAAACCATAGGTTTCAGACACGTTATAGTTACAAATTAGCATTTAAAAAACCTTTGAAATTCACTGAAAAAAACATAGGTTTTAGGGACAGTTATAGTTACTTGGACATTGCACTCGTACAAAACCCGTGAAATTCCCCCGTTATAGTTAGTTCAGCTAACTATAACTCGCGCCCCGCAATGCACTGCTGATGACGTCACATATTACATCACTCATGACATGGTCAGTGACATCACTGATGACATCACTGATGACATCTCAAATGACATCACTGATGACATCATCCACGTGATAATCTGATGCACCTCCTCACACCCTAATATAATCTTTGATACACCCACTCTAAATTACAGACTGCCATTCGCAAAACCATAGACACTCCAACACCAATAACTACATACCCACTCACTGATTCTTAGGTCTACACACACACATCCACTCACTCACCCGTACAGTCACTCATACTTACGGTCACTCAGTACAGGACTATCATATGCACTCTTACTCCTATATAGACACTCAAACAACGCCACTCATCCATAGAGATACTCACACACCTAGTCAGTCATGCAAATAATTAAACACACTGCCATTTACTCACCTATACAGTTATACACACACCAGCTCACTTACTCATACAAATAGTAGCACATTGTTACGCTCTTATACAATCACTGATACAAGCACACAATCATCCATACAGCCACTATCACAATCACTCACTCTTGCTTATAGCTATTTATATACTCCAACACACATATATACTGCCTTTCACATATGTAGTTACTCACACATGTACCACTGGGACATACATTCACTCACTAACACACTCTTACACACACTTACCCACCCATACAGTCTATCACAGATGCACTCTTGAAACCATCCACCCAGTGAATCACCCACTCACACATCTATGCACAGAGTTGTACACACCCCTCCCACACAAACACTCAGGCACCCATACAGATACTCAGACAAGCATTCAATAACTCCTATAGAAAATCATTTAGCTATTCACAAACACATGCAGCCACTTACACAGCAACAGACAGACGGATACAGACATACACCCAGTTTAGTCACTAACCCATGCATTCAGTAAGATACGTTAAATCACTCACTTATAGAGTCAGTCACGCACCTACTAAATCATCCATACAGACACTTAGACACCCACTCATTCTTCAATACGTCTTTTCCTATATATTTTAAAAATATTTAAACTTTACAGAAACACACAGTCACTGGATGATGTCATCAGTGATGTCATTTGAGATGTCATCAGTGATGTCATCAGTGATGTCACTGACCATGTCATGAGTGATGTAATATGTGACGTCATCAGCAGTGCATTGCGGGGCGCGAGTTATAGTTAGCTGAACTAACTATAACGGGGAATTTCACGGGTTTTGTACGAGTGCAATGTCCAAGTAACTATAACTGTCCCTAAAACCTATGGTTTTTTCAGTGAATTTCAAAGGTTTTTTAAATGCTAATTTGTAACTATAACGTGTCTGAAACCTATGGTTTTTTCAGTGAATTTCAAAGGTTTTTTAAATGCTAATTTGTAACTATAACGTGTCTGAAACCTATGGTTTTTTCAGTGAATATATATATATATAGAGAGAGATATTATCTACTGGCGGTCGCCAGTAGATAGTTATAGTTACAACCTATTATCCATAGGAAATCCGCGACATTCTATTTGAAATAACTCTCTTGCCGGTTGACGTATCTTCGCAAAATTTTCAAACTTTGTGGGGCGCTCCGGTCCGCTCCTACCCTGAAAGTCTCGGGGTGATTCGTCAAGCGGGGGCCGAGAAAAAAGGGGGTCCCAAAACGCGTTTTCCCCATGCAATTTTCCATAGGAAACTTTAGACACGGCTACAGCCCGAACTGCTGAACGGAATTACACCAAATTTGGCAAAGAGGTAGTTCTTGGTTCAGAAAGAACCCTTTTGTTAAATGGTGTAAATCCGTTCAGTAGTTGCTGAGAAAATCAAAAGTAAAACGATAGATATATCTAGGGCCGCGGATCCTCCCGAGCACGAGCTTTATGTTAATTGGCTGTCAACACTCCAAATCAGGAAGTGTTGGCAGCCATTTTGTCCCTCGGTAGAACCGAGGGACAGAAACAAGTGCGCAAAGCGCACAAAGGGAGCAGGGTAGAAACACCCTGACCCCTAGGTCTGCTCAGGGGTCCCACAAGGACCCCCTGGGCAAAAAATTTTATTTATTTTTTTAAAAATCGGCAGGATGCGCCCAGGGAGCGCGAATCCTGCCGAAAAAATCGAGCGCGGTCTCCCGCGCTTCGATGTAGTGGCCCCCGGGTGGGTCAAGTCCCGGGGGCATGCTGGGGGGGGTTAATTTTATGTGTGGGGGCCTCTAAGGGCCCCCAAGCCCCGGGGACCACCCCCCCGGGGCTTTATGTATAATGGTGCGGGAGGGCTCTGAGCCCTCCCGCAGCCCCGAGGACCACCACCTCCCCGGGGCTTCTTTTTTTAAATTAAAAACCTGTGTGGGGGGCTCCAGCCCCCCACACGCCCGGGGACCACCACCTCGCTGGGGCACTAAGAAAAATTAAAATGGGGGTCTGTTTTGGACCCCCAAGCCCCAGGGACCACCACCTCCCCGGGGCTTTCAAAATGTAGGGAGGGGGGCCGGGCAGCCCCCCTCCTGGAGCCTGTGGTGGCCCTGGGGACCGCCACCCCCCAGGGCCGGCTCCTGCAGTGTCCCGGGGTGTCTACCCCCGGGACACTGCTGTTTGCAATGACAGGACGGGAGCCTCGCGGCTCCCGTCCTGTCATTGCCAACATGCTTTGGATATTGGAAGAGAGAGCAGGAAACCTGCTCTCTCTTCCAATATCCAAAGCCGATTGCTTTCCACATGGGGAGCTGCATCTTAGCAGCTCCCCATGTGTAAAGCAATGCCGGCTCCCGTAGGACACGGGGAGCCGGCGGGACTGTGGGGGGCTTGGGGACCCCCACAGTCCCCAACGAGAGGCCAGGCCCCGGGGATGGGGTCCCCGGGGCCATAAGTGGCCACGGAGGGGGCCACGCAGCCCCCCTCCCCAAAGTAAAAAAATGGATTTTTTTTTTTAAAAGTGCAAGGCCGGCCCGGGGATGGGGTCCCCGGGGCCTTAAATGGCCTGAGGAGGGGGCCACGCAGCCCCCTCCAAATAAAAAAAAAGAGGCCATGCCCCGGGGGATGGGGTCCCCGGGGCCAATACAGGCCCAGGGAAGGGGGGCCACGCGGCCCCCTTCCGTTTTTTTTTATTTTAATTAAAAAAAAGGGGTAAGGCCCTGGGGGATGGGGTCCCCAGGGCCTAAAAATAGGAAAAAGGAAGGGGGCCATACAGCCCCCCTTCAGGGGAAAAAACAAAAAAAAACGATCGGGCCCGTAGGCCCCGCCCCTTCCTTCACCACTCTGCAAACGCGCCCCCTGGCGCGTTTGCAGAGGGAACGAATTCCCCTTGAATACTGGGGGTCCCTGGGGGCCAACTAGCCCACCAGGAACCTCCAGTATGCGCCAGGGAGCTGCCTTGCAGAGAGGTGTACAGAGGCCACGCCCCTTTTACACCTCTCTGCAACGCAGCTCTATGGCGCTTTTGGAGGTATATGGTGGGCTAGTTGCACCCCAGGGACCCTCAGGATTCAAGGGGAGTTAATCCCCCGACTTAAAACGCGCCACGGGGCGCGTTTGCACAGTGGTGAAGGGAGGGGCGGGGCTTCAGGTGACATGTGTGCAAACAGGCCCCGTGGCGCGTTTTAAGATGGGGAATTAAATCCTCTTCAATCCTGAGGGTCCCTGGGGGCCAACTAGCCCAACAGGTACGTCCAGAAAGCGCCACAGAGCTGCGTTGCAGAGAGGTGTAAAAGGGGTGTGGCCTCTGTACATGTCTCTGCAACGCAGCCCCTGGCGCATACTGGAGGTTCCTGGTGGGCTAGTTGGCCCGTAGGGACCCTCATGATTCAAGGGGACTTAATCCCCCAACTTAAAACGCGCCACGGGTGCGTTTGCACAGATGTCACCTCAGGCCCCGCCCCTCCCTTCACCATTGTGCAAATATTCCTCTAAAATCAGCCGAAATACGAATTCTGATTTACTCACCTGTTATCAGGAGAGACCTCAGTGCTGCATCTTTCAGCCCAGTACTAATCCTGAAAAGTAATTTTAACCGTACTTACCAGTAACTTGAATTTCCTTCCATAGGCTAACATTGACTGGTTTCACTTGGAAATTCTTCTAAGTGTGAAGTTTTGGAACTTTAAAATATTCCTCTAAAATCAGCCGAAATACGAATTCCGATTTACTCACCTGTTATCAGGAGAGACCTCAGTGCTGTATCTTTCAGCCCAGTACTGGTCCTGAAAAATAATTTTAACCGTACTTACCAGTAACTTGAATTTCCTTCCATAGGCTAACATTGACTGGTTTCACTTGGAAATTCTTCTAAGTGTGGAGTTTTGGAACTTTAAAATATTCCTCTAAAATCAGCCGAAATACGAATTCCGATTTACTCACCTGTTATCAGGAGAGACCTCAGTGCTGCATCTTTCAGCCCAGTACTGATCCTCAAAAGTAATTTTAACCGTACTTACCAGTAACTTGAATTTCCTTCCATAGGATATCATTGCCTGCTTTTTGCTGAAAAAGTTTCTAAGTGTTGATTTTTGAAACATACAAATATTCCTCTAAAATCAGCCGAAATCCGAATTCTGATTTACTCACCTGTTATCAGGAGAGACCTCAGTGCTGCATCTTTCAGCCCAGTACTGGTCCTGAAAAGTAATTTTCACCGTACTTACCAGTAACTTGAATTTCCTTACATAGGCTAACATTGACTGGTTTCACTTGGAAATTCTTCTAAGTGTGGAGTTTTGGAACTTTAAAATATTCCTCTAAAATCAGCCGAAATACGAATTCCGATTTACTCACCTGCTATCAGGAGAGACCTCAGTGCTGCATCTTTCAGCCCAGTACTGATCCTCAAAAGTAATTTTAACCGTACTTACCTGTAACTTGAATTTCCTTCATAGGCTAACTTTGACTGGTTTCACTTGGAAATTCTTCTAAGTGTGGAGTTTTGGAACTTTAAAATATTCCTCTAAAATCAGCCGAAATACGAATTCCGATTTACTCACCTGCTATCAGGAGAGACCTCAGTGCTGCATCTTTCAGCCCAGTACTGGTCCTGAAAAGTAATTTTAACCGTACTTACCGGTAACTTGAATTTCCTTCATAGGCTAACATTGACTGGTTTCACTTGGAAATTCTTCTAAGTGTTGATTTTTGAAACATACAAATATTCCTCTAAAATCAGCTGAAATACGAATTCCGATTTACTCACCTGTTATAAGGAGAGACCTCAGTGCTGTATCTTTCACCCCAGTACTGGTCCTGAAAAGTAATTTTAACCGTACTTACCAGTAACTTATATTTTCTTCCATAGGAATCCATTGTCTGGTTTTCAGCAGAAAAGTTTCAAAGTGTCGATTTTCACAAACTACAAATATTCCTTAAAAATCGCCTGTATGACTTAAACGCATTCTTTCAACTGTTTACAGGAGATGCACCAGTGCTGGATCCAGGATCCAACACTGAGTAAGAAAAAGTAACGATAACAGTTTTTACCTTCTAAGTGAATTTCCTTCCATAGGATAACATTGGTGATTCTATGAGAAAAAGTTTCTGTGTCAACTTTTAAAATACAATAATATTCCTTAAAAATCACGACTGTAACCAAAACGCTTTTACTCAACTGTTTACAGGAGATGTACCAGGACTGAATCTAGGATCCAGTCCTGTGGTTAGAAAAGTAATCCATAAAGTAACTAATTGCATTTAACTAGAAATTCACATTGAGCTGAATGTTGCATTGTGTTTGAAAATGTGTTGCCCATTGCAACAACTGTAACTACTGTACTTAAAAGTCTATTGCCTATGTGCAAAGTATTTAAACTAAAGTAATTCATTCTGAGAAAGTATTTTTTGTAATGTAATGTATAATGTAATTACAATGTAATTTAAAAATAAAATATGTAAAAGAAATTGTTTCTAAAAATGTAGTAAATCAGTATGAAAAAAATTAATATAAAAATTAATACATTTAAAAATTGTCATTTAAAAAACCTTTGAAATTCACTGAAAAAACCGTAGGTTTCAGGCACGTTATAGTTACAAATTAGCATTTTAAAAACCTTTGAAATTCACTGAAAAAACCATAGGTTTCAGACACGTTATAGTTAGAAATTAGCATTTAAAAACCTTTGAAATTCACTGAAAAAACCATAGGTTTTAGGGACAGTTATAGTTAGTTGGACATTGCACTCGTACAAAACCCGTGAAATTCCCCCGTTATAGTTAGTTCAGCTAACTATAACTCGCGCCCTCGCAATGCACTGCTGATGACGTCACATATTACATCACTCATGACATGGTCAGTGACATCACTGATGACATCACTGATGACATCTCAAATCACATCACTGATGACATCATCCACGTGATAATCTGATGCAGCTCCTCACACCCTAATATAACCTTTGATACACCCAATCTAAATTACAGAGTGCCATTCGCAAAACCATAGACACTCCAACACCAATAACTACATACCCACTCACTGATTCTTAGGTCTACACACACACATCCACTCACTCACCCGTACAGTCACTCATACTTATGGTCACTCAGTACAGGACTATCATATGCACTCTTACTCCTATATAGACACTCAAACACCGCCACCATCCATAGAGGTACTCACACACCTAGTCAGTCATGCAAATAATTAAACACACTGCCATTTACTCACCTATACAGTTATACACACACCAGCTCACTTAATCATACAAATACTAGCACATTGTTACGCTCTTATACAATCACTGATACAAGCACACACTCATCCATACAGCCACTATCACAATCACTCACTCTCGCTTATAGCTATTTATATACTCCAATACACATATATACTGCCTTTCACATATGTAGTTACTCACACATGTACCACTGGGACATACATTCACTCACTAACACACTCTTACACACACTTACCCACCCATACAGTCTATCACAGATGCACTCTTGAAACCATCCACCCAGTGAATCACCCACTCACACATCTATGCACAGTCGCACACACCCCATCCACACAAACACTCAGGCACCCATACAGATACTCATAGAACCAATCAATAACCCATATAGACACTCATGTAGCTATTCGCAAATCCATGCATCCACTTACACACCAACAGACGGATACAGACATTCACACAGTTTAGTCACTAACCCATGCATTCAGTAAGATACGTTTAATCACTCACTTGTAGAGTCAGTCACGCACGTACTAAATCATCCATTCAGACACTTATACACCCACTCATTCTTCAATACGCCTTTCCCTATATATATTAAACATATTTAAACTTTACAGAAACACACAGTCACTGGATGATGTCATCAGTGATGTCATTTGAGATGTCATCAGTGATGTCATCAG
This sequence comes from Calotriton arnoldi, assembly GCA_963921515.1. NCBI lineage: Eukaryota > Metazoa > Chordata > Amphibia > Caudata > Salamandridae > Calotriton > Calotriton arnoldi. Next base: position 242,871 of record CAWUFW010004739.1, on the reverse strand, counting down.
TGATGTCACTGACCATGTCATGAGTGATGTAATATGTGACGTCATCAGCAGTGCATTGCGGGGCGCGAGTTATAGTTAGCTGAACTAACTATAACGGGGAATTTCACGGGTTTTGTACGAGTGCAATGTCCAACTAACTATAACTGTCCCTAAAACCTATGGTTTTTTCAGTGAATTTCAAAGGTTTTTTAAATGCTAATTTCTAACTATAACATGTCTGAAACCTATGGTTTTTTCAGTGAATATATATATATATAGAGAGAGATATTATCTACTGGCGGTCGCCAGTAGATAGTTATAGTTACAACCTATTATCCATAGGAAATCCGCGACATTCTATTTGAAATAACTCTCTTGCCGGTTGACGTATCTTCGCAAAATTTTCAAACTTTGTGGGGCGCTCCGGTCCGCTCCTACCCTGAAAGCATAAAGTTATCGTATATATATATATATCACAACGAAATCCCAAAGCATCCACACCACAGCGGCGCAACACCAGGGCACAGACTCCAACAGCAGAGGTATAGACGTGGTTTATTCACACATCAAGGTCCAAATGACGCGTATATATATATTAAAAAAAACTCGATTTCTCGATATGATCCTTCTTGCCCCTTCAACCCGTAGATAGGTGGTGCGAATCGCCAGCGAAGCCCACTGGACAGATTAATTCCAATTCGGCACAAAGTAATCGCACTCTCAGGATAGTTGCAATAACACAGATTTATTGCCAGTAACGCGTTTCGACTGTCAAGGCAGTCTTGATCACACACTGGCGTGCCGGAACAGCGCCTGTTTTACATGTACAATCATGAAAATCAACATAGGACAGTCCAATACATATTGAATCAAATCATGTCAAAGTGGCATCCATTTTGTAATGGTAAACTTATGTAGCATGCACATTGTTCTAATACACTAATATCATTGTTCTTCCTCACCGGTTATGTAAATTCGCTCATGATTTCTTCTCATGTAAATGAAAAGGGGGATATGTCGAGGGGTGGCTAATATGAAATATATGGAAAATTGCCCCATATTTTCTATGCGCCCGTGCTGTTACATGATCTTGCTTAAAATCCTGTGCGTATTATCCTGTATTGTTTTATTGCGACTGCTCTCGTGTCTTCATAGAGCGTAGGTCCCTCTGGTGTAACCATGCCTACGAGAATACGCGGAGGCATGCAACTGAAGCCCAGGCTAGGTGGTCACGTGGCGTGTGTACGATTTGGAATTTTGTGGATATTTTGTTTTCAAAAGTGAGTTGTTTTCCGAGTAAGAGAGCAGGCTGCCCTCGGAAACGCAGGTACTGGAAGGAGTTAATAAAATAATATGGTGTGCGACTTCGCTGGAAGCAATCTTGTTTAAAACTGGCGGAAATGTGTGACTTTTGGTTTTAAAAGAAATACATTATTGTGATGCCTTTTACAGTGTCAGGACTTGTTACAAACCAGTCCGGGATTTACACGTAACATAGCAAGGCATGATGGGACTTTTGAGAATAGGACGAATTGAAGGGCATAACTCTTACTGGCAGAGTTAGTAAATAATTTTGAAGCAATTTACTTGCAGAATTTACTCTGTTGTGTTTTTCTCTGAGCAATTGCAGTTATGCAGTATTGTTTATAATTGTTATTTCCCCACGTGCAAGTGCATACCCAATCACTGTTAAGGAAAGTGCATCTTTTTTAATGATGTGAAAGCTTTAAAAGAAGCATCAATATGGCGCATTATAGGTCAAAAAAGGCAGCGTGACTGCCGAAACGCGTCCCTTCCTTCCGGTGTTCATGTGTTTGATGCAACTGATGCAATAAACGGGAGAACCCCCATGACAACGAGTGCCGGCTCCTTAATCATATGAAGGTTGGAGAGATTCTTATATATATATATATATATATATATATAAGCAATCACTCCTTCCGGGAACCAGGAGACCCATGAGAGGTGGCGCGTAGGCCGGCGGCGCTTCCGGCAGTATTACACATGGAGAAATGTCAACTTGTACGCGCTCTCAGAAAAAACAAAAGGTGAGGGTACATGAAGATTTATTGCTTAATAAATCCACGACACGTTTCGGCCGTCAGGCTGCCTTACTCACATAAGTGAATGCATACACTGCACAGCATGAATGCAAATAAACATAGACATCAACAGAGGACTATACAACGGGCTGCACATACTACTGTAAAAACGTGGCGGCCATGTTGGAATGGAGACATACTGTAGTAGAGTGTGCAGACTATGGTTAGTATATTAACATAGGCATTCGATACCAAGTTGGATTCTGTGACTCGAAACATCAGTACATGTATATGTAAATGTCAGAAAAATCTATCAAGTTGGACCACAATGATATGTATAATATAGTGTCCAGTCCAGATCCAGGCTGGTCATAACATACAAACAAACATAAAATGTCTGAAATGGAGAAATCTCCATATATCACGGAGACATAATCTCAACGTCCTAATAGCTGATACATGTAGATGTAAATCATGAGCGTCACAAAACCCTGGCTTAAATGATTGATAAACATGTCAAAAAATGCATTCCCCAAGTGGGCAATAAAACCAAGGTGAGGGTATCAAAAATAGAGTAAATCTAGCCCCTGCCGGAAAGTCCATAGTTAAGTCAGAAGTAAATAACATCCCCACAGGGGGAGTAAGTTATGCATACAGTTGACATGCTAATGAAGAAAAACAAAACAAATGATACAAAAGAATGAACAATTCTTATCTGGGGTAGAAGAGGCCCAAAAACCATAAGTGCAATCCTTGTGAAGAAAAGGGTTGGGAGCCCAAAAGGTGAAAATTCAGGTCTGATGGTCCCTTCTTTTCCTCCTGTGGAGAAAACATATAGAGAAATTTCACATACTGTCTTATCTGTCTGCAATGAGAGCATAAAGTTATCGTATATAATTCTGGATATGTCATTATAGATGCAGCCTATGTAAGTGCATACAAGGCAAAGGATGCAGATAGATATAAAAGACAGTAGAAAAAGTAGAAAAAGAAGAAGACAAGCAAGAGGAGATAAGCAAACAATGACTAGGAAATTGCTGCTGATAATTAAGTGTAACAACGAGAACAGAAACAAAGCCAGTCTGATTATCGTATGACATGCTAATGGGGTTGCGTAGTTGAGGAGATCCAGAAAGGTTAGAGGAGACAAAACAATCAATCATTGTATAGGTGGATTGCCATCTCCTCATCGATATTGTGTCCCCCTGGAAAGCGGGTGCCTAGGTCTATGATGTGCTTGGATTCCCTTTTCCTCAATAGCAGTTCTCTGTTTCCCTCCCGTTTACCAATGGAGACCTGTTCTATGACAAAGAACTTGAGCTTGGAGCTGTCAGAATAGTGGAATGCTTCGAAATGTCTCGCGATAGGGTAATGGTGGTCTTTGTTGACTATGGCTCTCATATGCTCCAAGACTCTTTTCTTGGCCATATGTTTGGTACTGCCCACATACCACAGGTTACACGGACACTCGAGGACATACACCACGTACGTGGAACTGCACGTGAGAATTTGGTTAATATGAAAATTGGTCCCTCGGGTTGCATTGGGGTATTCCTTTCTCATCATGCTATTGCGGCAAGCCTTGCAGTGACTGCAGGGAAAGAATCCCTGCAGAATAATGTTGTTAGGGCTGGCTTATGTGGTGATGTCGCTGTGTACGAGGGTATCTCTGAGATTGCGTCCCTTGCGATTAGTAATGCGGGGTCTCTCGGGAATGGTGTCCCCAATGACGGGATCCTTGGCCAAGATTTCCCAATTTCTGAGCAAGATTTTTTGAACGTCATTGGCATTGCTGCTGTAAGTAAGGATGACCGTGGTGGTGTCACAGTTATCCTGTGTAACAGTAGTGGTAGTTGTTTTTCCTCTAGGGTAGTGATTCTAGAGACCGTTTTGACTTTCTCCACAGCTCTGCGGAGAACCCATTTAGGATATCCTCTTTCTGCAAATCTGTTTAACATGACATCCTGCTCTAATGTAAAGGATTCCTCGGTACTGCAATTACGTTTAGCCCTTAAGAGCTCCCCATAGGGGATGCTCCATTTGAGGTTTTCCGGGTGGCTGCTCAACGCATGGAGTAAACTGTTGCCGGTAGTAGCCTTTCTGAATAATGTGGTGTGGATATGGTTGTTCATAATCTCCACTTTGACATCCAGAAACTCAACTGAAACCCTGCTCATATTGCCAGTGAGTTTCAGGTTGATGTTGTTGGTGTTAAGTTTCTGAATAAAATGGATGGCTTCAGATTCAGTAACGTCCCAGATGATGAACAGATCGTCGATGTATCTTAGCCAGACGACGACCTGTTCAAAATCTCTGGTAAGGTCAGGGTCTCCTCTGATTTCTTCTTCCCATGCCCCCAGAAACAGATTTGCAAAACTGGAGGCAAAACAAGTACCAATGGCGGTCCCAAGAATCTGCCTGTAGATGTTACCATTGAAAAGGAAAAAATTGTTATGTAAACAATAACGGATCATTTCAAGGAGCATGTTGGTATGTTCCAGGAAACATACGGGACATTTAGCTAAGTACTTGGCACATGCCTTGATGCCAACTTCGTGTTCTATAATAGTATAGAGTGAATTGGCATCCAAGGTGACTAATAAAAAGGTAGTGTGCCAGGGTATGTCAAGTATCTAGGTAAGGAAGTCTTTGGTATCTTTCACGTACGAAGGTAAGGTGGTAACCTCATCCCTCAAAAAGTTGTCGACATAACGTGAGACATTCTCTAATGCACTTCTTCTAGAAGACACAATAGGTCTGCCCGGAGGATTGATAGCGTCCTTGTGGCATTTGGGGAGAAGATATAGGACTGGGAGTTTAGGAAATCCCTTTTGAGGAAGCAAAATTCTTCCCACTCCAACAGACCTTTATCCTTCCAATCCACAAGGAGGCTCCAGATGCCTGTGACACTTTCCTGTAATCCTCTTTGTTTGTCTTAGTGTAAAACATGGGATCATCAATTTGGCGATTGGCTTCTGCGATGTACATATCTTTATCAAGTATGATCACATTGCCCCCCTTGTCAGCAGGTCTGATGACAATGGTGTCATCATTGGCTAATGTTTTTATAGCTTCTTTCTGTGCTATGGTGAGATTGTGTTGCAAGTGGCGTGCTTTTTTAAAACCTGATTTACGTCTGAAACTAAGAAGTTGACTGGACACCATGTCCTGGAAAGTGTCTATGCTGTCATGGGGCATCACTGGTAGAAAAGTGGATTTGGGCTTAAATTCAGAAGGGGCAACCCTGTCATGTACAATCTCTAAATCATTGAGAAATTCATGAATGTCAGCCTTGGTGTTCTCTACATTACCCTCTAATGCATGCATGGTAATAAGAGTGTCAATATCACTGATGATAAGTTCCTCATTGGTGCATGTCCGTTGTTTATTCTTCCTGGTATTCCTATCAGAATTGTCCCAAGGTTTCAACTTATGCTATTTTTTAAATTTCAATTTCCGGCAGAATTTGAAAATGTCAATGCGTGTATTCATATAGTCAAGAGGTTGTGTGGTACAAAAGGAAAGGCCAAGGCACAGTGTTCTCTTCTCTAGCTGGGTGAGTGGTTTGTTGGTGAGGTTGATGATGGTTTTGTTTACCTTGGTTTCATCCATTATGTTGTTGTTTTTTAGCGAGTAGATGTATTTTCCATGTGCTCCATGTTGTTCGCTCTTCCTCCACCTCTGCTGGAGTCTCTTCCTCCTCTTTCGTTGCCGCCCGGCCTCCTCCCCTTCCTCCCCCCCGTTGATTGGTGTTCTTGATCTTGGGTTTTGGCGTAATTCTCGTAGTCTGACGTCCCCGGCATAGCAGCCAGTCTAAAAAAGTCTTTGGTCTTAAATCTGTGTCACTGCCTGACGTGGAGCTACCTGATGTAATGGAAGTTGCAGGTGTGTCGATATCAGCTTCACTGGAGGTTTCCCTAGTTTCATCAAGTGACCTTGTAGTGGGTTAACGTTGGTTCTGTAGGTTCGACTCATACATATGTCAATGAACCACCAGATGCCATGTTTCTTACGGAGACATGGCTGCATGAGAGCTCCGGCCCTGATGTTGCGGCTGCTTTGCCACCCAACTACGCCATAGTTAGGAAAGATAGGAGCACCAAAATAGGCGGGGGCATAGCTATCATTTTTAAAAAAGATTATCAGTGTAAATTTGAAGGTTTACCATTTAAGAATTGTGAGGCAGCACTATTTAAGTTGGCCCTGACCCCGAAGTTTACCTTTTCCGGGACACCTGTGTACCGCCCTCCCGGCCCACCCGCTCCTTGGGCCTTCACGTTTCCTGGTCTGATAACCCCTTTGCTTATGAACACTGCTAATTTCTCCATTCTGGGTGATCTTAATTTGCACCTGGAGGATCCGACATGTAACATCAGTGCTACTTTTGTTTCTGATCTGGCAGCCATGAACATTGACTTACATAATTCTGGCCCCACGCATGTGGCAGGCCACTTATTAGATCCTATCTTTTCCAGTTTATCTAGCATTCATTGCTCTCCAGCACTTCCTTTATGCTGGACTGACCCCTTTGTTACAGGCTTTCGTCTGGAATCCCCAGCTAACTCTGTGAATGCTAATCCTATTTTTAGGAAATCATCAAGAAACTGGAAAAAATTAGATGTGACAGCTTTAAATAAGATTCTGTCCTCAAACACGCTCGTTTCTAAACAAATGTTGGGCACTCTCTCGGGTACCGTACAAAAGTGGCTTCTTAATGCAATTGATACCTGTCTTCCTCTTTCCCTAAAAAGGGCTAATAATCATCGTCCTCCAGCGCCTTGGTTCACCGAAAAACTCAAAATAGAGAAGGCTAAATTGAAGGCGCTGGAAAGGCTCTGGAGGAGGAACTATGCGTCGGACTCCAAAACTGCTTAAAAAAGGGAAAAAAAGGAATATCACAATCTTTGCAGATCTGCTTGTGCGGAGCATGTATCGGCAACTATTTTTGGCGCTCTGAATTGCTCCAAGACACTTTTCAGTGTGGTCAAGGAGCTTTCAGGCTCCGAAACTCAATCCAGGCCCCCTTCACTAAACAATCAGCAACGCCAAGATCTGGCTAAATTCTTTCTCCAGAAAGTAGAGAAAATATACTCAGAAATAGTGAGTTTACAGCGCAACAGTCCCCCTTCATTGCAAAATATAAATTCCTCACAGTCAGCATCTATACTGTTCTCAGATGACAATACCCATTTTGATCAGGATAGGGTGCCTTGTGCACCCAAAAACAAACTGGCTACATGGCCCCTGTTAAACATAGACTCTTTTAAATGCCTTCTAGACAGCGTTAAATCAGGATCGCCCAGGGATCCTCTTCCTGTTTCTGTGCTCAAACAGCTTGAGCCGTCATCTTTGCTAGTAATTATGGACCTTCTGAATGCCTCCTTACAGGAAGCTATAGTTCTGCCAGAGTGGAAGCATGTTATGGTGCTCCCCCTTCTGAAGAAGGCCAACGCGGATCCTGATTTGCCTTCTAATTACCGGCCTATTTCTTTGTTACTGGCTTTCGCCAAGATTTTAGAAAAGCACATCTATGCACAGCTGTCTAATTTTGTAGAATCACTAAAAATCCTTCACTCATCCCAATCGGGCTTCAGAGCTGGTTTTTCAACTGAAACTACGCTTCTTGGGGTTACGGAAAGACTGCGTCATCATCTGGATGCTGGAGACACGGTGGCCCTTATATTGCTTGATTTAAGCGCAGCATTCGACACGGTGTCTCACACCGTGTTAGTGGAAAGCTTAAGATCATTCGGCATCTGTGGCTCAGCCCTCGATTGGCTCATCTCTTTTCTTGCCAATCGGACCTTCCAAGTTTTTTCTCCCACTGCCAGCTCTGATACCCTTCTCTCACCTTATGGGGTACCTCAGGGCTCCATCCTTAGCCCTCTACTATTCAATTTGTATGTCAGACCTTTGGCTGATGTTGCTGAAGATGCTGGGTTGTCCCTGTTCTCCTACGCGGACGACTCCCAGATTATCTTCTCTCTGTCAGTGGAGAGTGCAGCTGAGACTTCCCTCCTCCAGTTGGGCTTGGGTAATATTGCCTCATGGATGCAGGCCAATTACCTTAAGCTCAACGGAGAGAAGACCAAAGTTCTGGTCTTAGGAAAAAACAAGGATCTCTGGGGCCCCCAACATTGGCCTAGTGAGATGGGCGCACTTCCTCAGCCCTCCCGCCAAGCTCGTAACTTGGGTGTCATCATTGATGATTCACTAACTATGCAACATCAAGCTGTTAAGGTAGCCGCTACATGCTTTACCATCCTGCAATGGCTAAAAAAGATCATTTGGATGTTGCCGGAGCCTGCCCAGAGAACAGTAGTCCAGGCGCTTGTCACATCTAGACTGGACTACGGTAACATTCTTTATCTGGGGCCCAATAAGGTGGTGACTCGCAGGTTACAGATGGTTCAGAACTCGGCTGCAAGACTACTTTGCCGGGTTCCTAGAGCTATCTCTGTTTCCGGTCACCTGCGGGACCTGCATTGGCTCAGGGTGGAGAACCGTATTAAGTTCAAAGCCCTGAGCTACATGTTTAAAATCAAAACAGGTGTGGCCCCTCAGTATCTGCAGTCTCTGGTCTGCCCCTATGTGCCTACTCGCTGCCTTCGCTCATCTACTCAAGGGAAATTTACTGTGCCTAGAGTCAAACTATCTTGGATGGGTGGACTATCGTTTGCATAGCTCGGTCCCTCCCTATGGAACTCCCTTCCCACTTCAATTCGGAATGAAACGGTGTTTGTCCAATTCCGCAAATCCTTAAAAACCTGGCTTTTCAACCAATAATCATTAAGCTGTTACCTATTCCTTGGTCTGGCCGGCGCCGGGAAACCCTTTTTGGGTAACTGTTGCGCCTTACAAATTTAATTAATAATAATAATGATAATAATATGTTCATATTTCCTGCTGTAAGTGAGAATCCTTCCTGTCTTGTACTCGACACAATCACGGTGTAACTTTCTTTGTTTCCTTTGTTTAATATCATCCTCGTAGTTGGTAAGCCTAGTTTTCATTTCACTGATAAATTTAGTGCAATATCTTGTTCTTTGCTTTTTGCAATGTCATCTCTAAGTTGTTTGATGTTCACTAGAGTAGTTTCTCTGTCCTTCCATGCATACTTAATTAATATTTCCATCATGGTCCTTGCACTCTTTGCAGAGTTCGTCGCCCACTCTTCAAGCATGCCCGGATCCGGTGACTCGTAAGAGGGAGTTATGTATATTCTTAATCCTCTTGGGACCATTTCTTTGTCCACATAATCCTGGAGGGAGATGGCCTCCCACCATTTGGATATCTCATTTTTGCTTAGCTTCCCCAATTTCCTTAACAGATCCGTGACGGTGTATTCACGTAGTTTGTCTATATGGTCTAATTGCCCCTTCCCTGGGGCTCTCGAAAACAAAGTGCATGCCGCCGCACGTCTATCTGTATCATCTTCCATAATGATGGTAATGATTCTTTTTCATTGATACCCCAGAACAGAGTACCCTCCTCGCTGGTATTTCCCTTGATAAAATATCAAGTTTCTCCTGCCGTCACAAGGTGTAAATAGATGTTGTCAGGGGTGCTGAAATCCAAGGGCCACTAAGCCATGGGCGTATAGATGTTGGTTCGTAAGTGTGCCCAGTTCAGTTCCCAGTGTTCGTGCGGGTGGAAACAGATAAAACGCCGGTCAGAGCCGTGTACGTCCTGAGTAATCAGATGCGGTGTGTCCTTCTGTGTCGATTGACACCGGAAGACCACCACAACACTGATAAACAAAAAACGCTCACCTTCTGAGACGCGTCGCTCTGTTCCCCCGTAACACAAATAGTCCAATGTAGAGACGGCCGGTCTCCAAATCCAAGGACGGTTCCCTCCGTCAGCATAAAGGAAAGCAATCACTCCTTCCGGGAACCAGGAGACCCATGAGAGGTGGAGCGTAGGCTGGCGGAGCTTCCGGCAGTATTGCAGGCAGAGAAAAGTCAAATTGTACACGCTCTCAGAAAAAACCAAAGGTGAAGGTGCATGAAGATTTAGTGCTTCATAAATCCATGACTCGTTTCGTCCGTCAGGCGGCCTTGCTCACATAAGTGAATGCATACACTGCACCGCATAAATGCAAATAACCAAAGACATCAACAGAGGACTATACAACGGGCTGCACATACTACTGTAAAAACGTGGCGGCCATGTTGGAATGGAGACATACTGTAGTAGAGTGTGCAGACTATGGTAAGTATATTAACATAGACATGTTTATGGTTTTGTGATGCTCATGATTTACATCTACATGTATTAGCTATTAGGACGTTGAGATTATGGGGCCGATTCCGATTTCGGCCGGAAGGGCACCAAACGATGGTCGGAGCCCTTCCGACCGAATCGGAACGTGCCGGCCGGATTCCTTTCCGACCGAGCCATTCCGATGGGCTCGGTCGGAAAGGAATCCGACTCGGATTTCCGGATGGCTTACGACGGGCTCGGAGAGCCCGTCCGCCGTCCGGAAATCCTTCAGTACTCCCCGGCCGCCTCTTCACGACCGAGGGAGTACGATGGCAGTATTTCACTGCCTTTTCGTGCCGGTTTCTCCGGCACGAAAAGGCAGTCGGTAACTGTCTTTGGGGGCCCCCAGTAGGGCCCCCATGGGTGCGAGGCCGCCGAATGGCGGACTGGGGGCACCTATGGTGCCCCTCTGTTGATCCCTGCACCCGGTGGCAGGCACCTTGGGGTGCCGGCCACAGGGTGCAGGGATGAACTGCACCCCTGCTTTTCACAATGCAAGCATGCATTCCGCTCGGAATGCATGCTCCCATTGTGAAGTATACGAGTGCGACCGAACAGGGTTCGGTCGCATCGCATCTGCAGGGCCGTAACCGACGACAGCAGGTCGGTCGGTTACGGCTCCTGGACGATGTCGGACGGACCTGAGTCCGTCCGACATCGGAATCGGCCCCATAGTCTCTGTGATATATGGAGATTTCTCCATTTCAGACATTTTAGGTTTGTTTGTATGCTATGACCAGCCTGGATCCGGACTGGACACTATATTATATATATCATTGTGGTCCAACTTGATAGTTTTTTCTGACATTTACATATACATGTACTGATGTTTCGAGTCACAGAATCCAACTTGGTATCAAATGTCTATGTTAAAGTAGGGAAAGTGTTGAATAGCGGAGGATTAAAATTTACTATTCCCACTCCAGTGAGTTGAACAGTAGGGAAAGTGTTGGATAGCGGAGGGGTAAAAATTACTATTCCCACTCCAATGAGTGCAACAGTAGGGAAAGTGTTGGATAGCGGAGGGGTAAAAATTACTATTCCCACTCTAATGAGTGCAACAGTTGGGAAAGTGTTGGATAGCGGAGGGGTAAAAATTACTATTCCCACTCCAGTGAGTTAAACAGTAGGGAAAGTGTTGGATAGCGGAGGGATAAAATTAACTATTAACACTCCAGTCAGTGCAACAGTAGGGAACGTGTTGGATTGCAGAGGGGTAAAAATTAGTATTCCCACTCAAGTCAGTTCAAAATTAAAAACAAACAAAATATCAACCAAATTTTTTTCTTTCTAAAAAATATATAATTATATTAACAATTAAAATATAAATATATAGTTAATATTAAAAATTTAAAAAATAAAAACATATTATAATGTTGAATACATATGACAAATACCAACAAATATTATATTAAATAAAATAAGAAAATAATTTTCAAACAAATAAATGATTTTAGTTAGAAATTATTTAGAAACAAAAACATTAATTATTACATAAATTTAGTTGTTTATTTCCTACCCTATAACACCTCACAATTCACAACCCACATCTAAATTTTAAAAAAATGTACTTCCATACTTAACATAATTAATTATCAATTATAGTAATATTAATTAAAAAAAAATTCAAACACATAAAAATTAATTAACTTCCCACCCTTTAACCATATAGTTCCCACAACCCACTGCTAAATTTAAACTGTAAAAAATTAATTAAACAATTACATTTTATTTTCAATTAAAAAACTAATAATATTTAACAACTGATTATAAAGTAAGTAAAATTAATTTACTCCCCACCTTTACCCCTATATAATACAAACCCACACAAAAAATAAACAATTAACCTAATTAATTATCACTTAATTAACATTAATGATCAACTAACTAATAATTAATTAAACATAAATTACTTCCCACCCTTTACCCCTATTAGCCCCACACCCACACCTAAAATTAATTACACAATTTCCATATTTAATTTTCAATGTTTCCATATGTACTGCACAACGAAGCACACATGGAAACAGCAAAAACAAGAAGAAATTAAACATTTCCCCTCGTTTCACCAGGGTAATACCAGGTTTACCATGGTCTTAATTTTACCTCTGCTTCCTATTTACACCTCCCTTGTAAATAGGGAGCAACGTCAAAATCAATGGGTGTTGCAGTGGAAAACCCACAGCAACACCCATTGCCCTCCCCTTTCACGCTAAGTATATGGTGAAAGAGTGCCTTATTTACAAGCCAGCGTTAAGCCACGTTAAGTAGCTTAACGCTGCCTTGTAAATAAGGTGTATCCCCTATTGCCACCACAAAGTCCTGAAAAGTGACGTTGTGGTGGCGGGCGATAGGGGCTGTTAATATGCCCCTGAGTTGCTGTTTGAGTGGGGTGTGAGCCCTTCTCAGGCAAACGCCACAATACTTGTAAGGGTGAACCATAAACAGTCACTAAATTAACCTGGGCTACCCTCTGGTAGCTTGGCACAAAAGCAGTCAGGCTTAACTGAGAGATGCAAAAGGGGGATGATGGACGGAACGTTTGAGCCAATCAAACACTCACCCCCAGTCAACTGATCTGGGTTTAATCCATCATCATTCTTTAGCTCACTCCACCACCCCAGTTCAGACATGGCCATATGCAAATCAGTCTGACCCTGTGCCTCATGGGAACAGTCCAGCCCGAACTGCCAAGCCATGTCTTCCCTGGACCGGAAACAAGCATCCTAGGACCGGTTTCTGGCATTCCAGCCGTCATCAGCCAGGCTTGCTTGAATCCAGTGGCAAAGTGAGCAAGGGACCCACGTCTGGGCATACCCCCGCCAACTTAGGGCGAACAAAGCGATACAAAAGGGGATGATGGACGGAACGTTTGAGCCAATCAAACACTCACCCCCAGTCAACTGATCTGGGTTTAATCCATCATCATTCTTTAGCTCACTCCACCACCCCAGTTCAGACATGGCCATATGCAAATCAGTCTGACCCTGTGCCTCATGGGAACAGTCCAGCCCGAACTGCCAAGCCATGTCTTCCCTGGACCGGAAACAAGCATCCTAGGACCGGTTTCTGGCATTCCAACCGTCATCAGCCAGGCTTGCTTGAATCCAGTGGCAAAGTGAGCAAGGGACCCACGTCTGGGCATACCCCCGCCAACTTAGGGCGAACAAAGCGATACAAAAGGGGATGATGGACGGAACGTTTGAGCCAATCAAACACTCACCCCCAGTCAACTGATCTGGGTTTAATCCATCATCATTCTTTAGCTCACTCCACCACCCCAGTTCAGACATGGCCATATGCAAATCAGTCTGACCCTGTGCCTCATGGGAACAGTCCAGCCCGAACTGCCAAGCCATGTCTTCCCTGGACCGGAAACAAGCATCCTAGGACCGGTTTCTGGCATTCCAGCCGTCATCAGCCAGGCTTGCTTGAATCCAGTGGCAAAGTGAGCAAGGGACCCACGTCTGGGCATACCCCCGCCAACTTAGGGCGAACAAAGCGATACAAAAGGGGATGATGGACGGAACGTTTGAGCCAATCAAACACTCACCCCCAGTCAACTGATCTGGGTTTAATCCATCATCATTCTTTAGCTCACTCCACCACCCCAGTTCAGACATGGCCATATGCAAATCAGTCTGACCCTGTGCCTCATGGGAACAGTCCAGCCGAACTGCCAAGCCATGTCTTCCCTGGACCGGAAACAAGCATCCTAGGACCGGTTTCTGGCATTCCAGCCGTCATCAGCCAGGCTTGCTTGAATCCAGTGGCAAAGTGAGCAAGGGACCCACGTCTGGGCATACCCCCGCCAACTTAGGGCGAACAAAGCGATACAAAAGGGGATGATGGACGGAACGTTTGAGCCAATCAAACACTCACCCCCTGTCAACTGATCTGGGTTTAATCCATCATCATTCTTTAGCTCACTCCACCACCCCAGTTCAGACATGGCCATATGCAAATCAGTCTGACCCTGTGCCTCATGGGAACAGTCCAGCCCGAACTGCCAAGCCATGTCTTCCCTGGACCGAAAACAAGCATCCTAGGACCGGTTTCTGGCATTCCAGCCGTCATCAGCCAGGCTTGCTTGAATCCAGTGGCAAAGTGAGCAAGGGACCCACGTCTGGGCATACCCCCGCCAACTTAGGGCGAACAAAGCGATACAAAAGGGGATGATGGACGGAACGTTTGAGCCAATCAAACACTCACCCCCAGTCAACTGATCTGGGTTTAATCCATCATCATTCTTTAGCTCACTCCACCACCCCAGTTCAGACATGGCCATATGCAAATCAGTCTGACCCTGTGCCTCATGGGAACAGTCCAGCCCGAACTGCCAAGCCATGTCTTCCCTGGACCGGAAACAAGCATCCTAGGACCGGTTTCTGGCATTCCAGCCGTCATCAGCCAGGCTTGCTTGAATCCAGTGGCAAAGTGAGCAAGGGACCCACGTCTGGGCATACCCCCGCCAACTTAGGGCGAACAAAGCGATACAAAAGGGGATGATGGACGGAACGTTTGAGCCAATCAAACACTCACCCCCAGTCAACTGATCTGGGTTTAATCCATCATCATTCTTTAGCTCACTCCACCACCCCAGTTCAGACATGGCCATATGCAAATCAGTCTGACCCTGTGCCTCATGGGAACAGTCCAGCCCGAACTGCCAAGCCATGTCTTCCCTGGACCGGAAACAAGCATCCTAGGACCGGTTTCTGGCATTCCAGCCGTCATCAGCCAGGCTTGCTTGAATCCAGTGGCAAAGTGAGCAAGGGACCCACGTCTGGGCATACCCCCGCCAACTTAGGGCGAACAAAGCGATACAAAAGGGGATGATGGACGGAACGTTTGAGCCAATCAAACACTCACCCCCAGTCAACTGATCTGGGTTTAATCCATCATCATTCTTTAGCTCACTCCACCACCCCAGTTCAGACATGGCCATATGCAAATCAGTCTGACCCTGTGCCTCATGGGAACAGTCAAGCCCGAACTGCCAAGCCATGTCTTCCCTGGACCGGAAACAAGCATCCTAGGACCGGTTTCTGGCATTCCAGCCGTCATCAGCCAGGCTTGCTTGAATCCAGTGGCAAAGTGAGCAAGGGACCCACGTCTGGGCATACCCCCACCAACTTAGGGCGAACAAAGCGATACAAAGGGGATGATGGACGGAACTTTTGAGCCAATCAAACACTCACCCCCAGTCAACTGATCTGGGTTTAATCCATCATCATTCTTTAGCTCACTCCATCACCCCAGTTCAGACATGGCCATATGCAAATCAGTCTGACCCTGTGCCTCATGGGAACAGTCCAGCCCGAACTGCCAAGCCATGTCTTCCCTGGACCGGAAACAAGCATCCTAGGACCGGTTTCTGGCATTCCAGCCGTCATCAGCCAGGCTTGCTTGAATCCAGTGGCAAAGTGAGCAAGGGACCCACGTCTGGGCATACCCCCGCCAACTTAGGGCGAACAAAGCGATACAAAGGGGATGATGGACGGAACGTTTGAGCCAATCAAACACTCACCCCCAGTCAACTGATCTGGGTTTAATCCATCATCATTCTTTAGCTCACTCCACCACCCCAGTTCAGACATGGCCATATGCAAATCAGTCTGACCCTGTGCCTCATGGGAACAGTCCAGCCCGAACTGCCCAGACGTGGGTCCCGTGCTCTCCATGCCACTGGAGTCAAGCTATCCTGGCTGATGAGGGCTGAAAGCCCGAAACCGGTCCTAGGATGCTTGTTTCCAGTCCAGGGAGGGCCTGGCCTGGCAGTTCGGGCTGGACTGTTCCCATTGGGCGCAGGGTCAAGACTGATTTGCATATGGCTGGGTCCAAACTGGAATGGCATGGTGAGCAAAAAAACGATGGATTTAGGCCCAGATCTCTGTACTGGGGTGAATGTATGACATTGTTCTGCATTCTGTCCATCAATTGTTGTTTTTGCATTTGTCACCCTGAGTGGGACGGGTATGCCCAGACGTGGGTCCCGTGCTCTCCATGCCACTGGAGTCAAGCTATCCTGGCTGATGAGGGCTGAAAGCCCGAAACCGGTCCTAGGATGCTTGTTTCCAGTCCAGGGAGGGACTGGCCTGGCAGTTCGGGCTGGACTGTTCCCATTGGGCGCAGGGTCAAGACTGATTTGCATATGGCTGGGTCCAAACTGGAATGGCATGGTGAGCAAAAAAACGATGGATTTAGGCCCAGATCTCTGTACTGGGGTGAATGTATGACATTGTTCTGCATTCTGTCCATCAATTGTTGTTTTTGCATTTGTCACCCTGAGTGGGACGGGTATGCCCAGACGTGGGTCCCGTGCTCTCCATGCCACTGGAGTCAAGCTATCCTGGCTGATGAGGGCTGAAAGCCCGAAACCGGTCCTAGGATGCTTGTTTCCAGTCCAGGGAGGGCCTGGCCTGGCAGTTCGGGCTGGACTGTTCCCATTGGGCGCAGGGTCAAGACTGATTTGCATATGGCTGGGTCCAAACTGGAATGGCATGGTGAGCAAAAAAACGATGGATTTAGGCCCAGATCTCTGTACTGGGATGAATGTATGACATTGTTCTGCATTCTGTCCATCAATTGTTGTTTTTGCATTTGTCACCCTGAGTGGGACGGGTATGCCCAGACGTGGGTCCCGTGCTCTCCATGCCACTGGAGTCAAGCTATCCTGGCTGATGAGGGCTGAAAGCCCGAAACCGGTCCTAGGATGCTTGTTTCCAGTCCAGGGAGGGCCTGGCCTGGCAGTTCGGGCTGGACTGTTCCCATTGGGCGCAGGGTCAAGACTGATTTGCATATGGCTGGGTCCAAACTGGAATGGCATGGTGAGCAAAAAACGATGGATTTAGGCCCAGATCTCTGTACTGGGGTGAATGTATGACATTGTTCTGCATTCTGTCCATCAATTGTTGTTTTTGCATTTGTCACCCTGAGTGGGACGGGTATGCCCAGACGTGGGTCCCGTGCTCTCCATGCCACTGGAGTCAAGCTATCCTGGCTGATGAGGGCTGAAAGCCCGAAACCGGTCCTAGGATGCTTGTTTCCAGTCCAGGGAGGGCCTGGCCTGGCAGTTCGGGCTGGACTGTTCCCATTGGGCGCAGGGTCAAGACTGATTTGCATATGGCTGGGTCCAAACTGGAATGGCATGGTGAGCAAAAAACGATGGATTTAGGCCCAGATCTCTGTACTGGGGTGAATGTATGACATTGTTCTGCATTCTGTCCATCAATTGTTGTTTTTGCATTTGTCACCCTGAGTGGGACGGGTTTGCCCAGACGTGGGTCCCGTGCTCTTCATGCCACTGGAGTCAAGCTATCCTGGCTGATGAGGGCTGAAAGCCCGAAACCGGTCCTAGGATGCTTGTTTCCAGTCCAGGGAGGGCCTGGCCTGGCAGTTCGGGCTGGACTGTTCCCATTGGGTGCAGGGTCAAGACTGATTTGCATATGGCTGGGTCCAAACTGGAATGGCATGGTGAGCAAAAAAACGATGGATTTAGGCCCAGATCTCTGTACTGGGGTGAATGTATGACATTGTTCTGCATTCTGTCCATCAATTGTTGTTTTTGCATTTGTCACCCTGAGTGGGACGGGTATGCCCAGACGTGGGTCCCGTGCTCTCCATGCCACTGGAGTCAAGCTATCCTGGCTAATGAGGGCTGAAAGCCCGAAACCGGTCCTAGGATGCTTGTTTCCAGTCCAGGGAGGGCCTGGCCTGGCAGTTCGGGCTGGACTGTTCCCATTGGGCGCAGGGTCAAGACTGATTTGCATATGGCTGGGTCAAAACTGGAATGGCATGGTGAGCAAAAAAACGATGGATTTAGGCCCAGATCTCTGTACTGGGGTGAATGTATGACATTGTTCTGCATTCTGTCCATCAATTGTTGTTTTTGCATTTGTCACCCTGAGTGGGACGGGTATGCCCAGACGTGGGTCCCGTGCTCTCCATGCCACTGGAGTCAAGCTATCCTGGCTGATGAGGGCTGAAAGCCCGAAACCGGTCCTAGGATGCTTGTTTCCAGTCCAGGAGGGCCTGGCCTGGCAGTTCGGGCTGGACTGTTCCCATTGGGCGCAGGGTCAAGACTGATTTGCATATGGCTGGGTCCAAACTGGAATGGCATGGTGAGCAAAAAAACGATGGATTTAGGCCCAGATCTCTGTACTGGGGTGAATGTATGACATTGTTCTGCATTCTGTCCATCAATTGTTGTTTTTGCATTTGTCACCCTGAGTGGGACGGGTATGCCCAGACGTGGGTCCCGTGCTCTCCATGCCACTGGAGTCAAGCTATCCTGGCTGATGAGGGCTGAAAGCCCGAAACCGGTCCTAGGATGCTTGTTTCCAGTCCAGGGAGGGCCTGGCCTGGCAGTTCGGGCTGGACTGTTCCCATTGGGCGCAGGGTCAAGACTGATTTGCATATGGCTGGGTCCAAACTGGAATGGCATGGTGAGCAAAAAACGATGGATTTAGGCCCAGATCTCTGTACTGGGGTGAATGTATGACATTGTTCTGCATTCTGTCCATCAATTGTTGTTTTTGCATTTGTCACCCTGAGTGGGACGGGTATGCCCAGACGTGGGTCCCGTGCTCTCCATGCCACTGGAGTCAAGCTATCCTGGCTGATGAGGGCTGAAAGCCCGAAACCGGTCCTAGGATGCTTGTTTCCAGTCCAGGGAGGGCCTGGCCTGGCAGTTCGGGCTGGACTGTTCCCATTGGGCGCAGGGTCAAGACTGATTTGCATATGGCTGGGTCCAAACTGGAATGGCATGGTGAGCAAAAAACGATGGATTTAGGCCCAGATCTCTGTACTGGGGTGAATGTATGACATTGTTCTGCATTCTGTCCATCAATTGTTGTTTTTGCATTTGTCACCCTGAGTGGGACGGGTATGCCCAGACGTGGGTCCCGTGCTCTCCATGCCACTGGAGTCAAGCTATCCTGGCTGATGAGGGCTGAAAGCCCGAAACCGGTCCTAGGATGCTTGTTTCCAGTCCAGGAGGGCCTGGCCTGGCAGTTCGGGCTGGACTGTTCCCATTGGGCGCAGGGTCAAGACTGATTTGCATATGGCTGGGTCCAAACTGGAATGGCATGGTGAGCAAAAAAACGATGGATTTAGGCCCAGATCTCTGTACTGGGGTGAATGTATGACATTGTTCTGCATTCTGTCCATCAATTGTTGTTTTTGCATTTGTCACCCTGAGTGGGACGGGTTTGCCCAGACGTGGGTCCCGTGCTCTCCATGCCACTGGAGTCAAGCTATCCTGGCTGATGAGGGCTGAAAGCCCGAAACCGGTCCTAGGATGCTTGTTTCCAGTCCAGGGAGGGCCTGGCCTGGCAGTTCGGGCTGGACTGTTCCCATTGGGCGCAGGGTCAAGACTGATTTGCATATGGCTGGGTCCAAACTGGAATGGCATGGTGAGCAAAAACGATGGATTTAGGCCCAGATCTCTGTACTGGGGTGAATGTATGACATTGTTCTGCATTCTGTCCATCAATTGTTGTTTTTGCATTTGTCACCCTGAGTGGGACGGGTATGCCCAGACGTGGGTCCCGTGCTCTCCATGCCACTGGAGTCAAGCTATCCTGGCTGATGAGGGCTGAAAGCCCGAAACCGGTCCTAGGATGCTTGTTTCCAGTCCAGGGAGGGCCTGGCCTGGCAGTTCGGGCTGGACTGTTCCCATTGGGCGCAGGGTCAAGACTGATTTGCATATGGCTGGGTCCAAACTGGAATGGCATGGTGAGCAAAAAAACGATGGATTTAGGCCCAGATCTCTGTACTGGGGTGAATGTATGACATTGTTCTGCATTCTGTCCATCAATTGTTGTTTTTGCATTTGTCACCCTGAGTGGGACGGGTTTGCCCAGACGTGGGTCCCGTGCTCTCCATGCCACTGGAGTCAAGCTATCCTGGCTGATGAGGGCTGAAAGCCCGAAACCGGTCCTAGGATGCTTGTTTCCAGTCCAGGGAGGAGCCTGGCCTGGCAGTTCGGGCTGGACTGTTCCCATTGGGCGCAGGGTCAAGACTGATTTGCATATGGCTGGGTCCAAACTGGAATGGCATGGTGAGCAAAAAAACGATGGATTTAGGCCCAGATCTCTGTACTGGGGTGAATGTATGACATTGTTCTGCATTCTGTCCATCAATTGTTGTTTTTGCATTTGTCACCCTGAGTGGGACGGGTATGCCCAGACGTGGGTCCCGTGCTCTCCATGCCACTGGAGTCAAGCTATCCTGGCTGATGAGGGCTGAAAGCCCGAAACCGGTCCTAGGATGCTTGTTTCCAGTCCAGGGAGGGCCTGGCCTGGCAGTTCGGGCTGGACTGTTCCCATTGGGCGCAGGGTCAAGACTGATTTGCATATGGCTGGGTCCAAACTGGAATGGCATGGTGAGCAAAAAACGATGGATTTAGGCCCAGATCTCTGTACTGGGGTGAATGTATGACATTGTTCTGCATTCTGTCCATCAATTGTTGTTTTTGCATTTGTCACCCTGAGTGGGACGGGTATGCCCAGACGTGGGTCCCGTGCTCTCCATGCCACTGGAGTCAAGCTATCCTGGCTGATGAGGGCTGAAAGCCCGAAACCGGTCCTAGGATGCTTGTTTCCAGTCCAGGGAGGGCCTGGCCTGGCAGTTCGGGCTGGACTGTTCCCATTGGGCGCAGGGTCAAGACTGATTTGCATATGGCTGGGTCCAAACTGGAATGGCATGGTGAGCAAAAAACGATGGATTTAGGCCCAGATCTCTGTACTGGGGTGAATGTATGACATTGTTCTGCATTCTGTCCATCAATTGTTGTTTTTGCATTTGTCACCCTGAGTGGGACGGGTTTGCCCAGACGTGGGTCCCGTGCTCTCCATGCCACTGGAGTCAAGCTATCCTGGCTGATGAGGGCTGAAAGCCCGAAACCGGTCCTAGGATGCTTGTTTCCAGTCCAGGGAGGGCCTGGCCTGGCAGTTCGGGCTGGACTGTTCCCATTGGGTGCAGGGTCAAGACTGATTTGCATATGGCTGGGTCCAAACTGGAATGGCATGGTGAGCAAAAAAACGATGGATTTAGGCCCAGATCTCTGTACTGGGGTGAATGTATGACATTGTTCTGCATTCTGTCCATCAATTGTTGTTTAGGCTTAACTGAGAGGCAATGTGTAAAGTATTTATGCCTCACTTAATGTGTTATGTTATGTTATAAATTTATACAGCGCACGATTACCAATGGTGTCTTGGCGCTAGCAAACCGAGAAGCAAGCAGAAGCATTAATCTTGATGGCTTTCCTGAACGAAGTCAGAGAGGGAAGATTTCTGATGTTAAACGTGAGGGAGTTCCAGAGCCTTGTGGCTCCCACCACAAATCTTCTACCACCCCAGTATGATTTGAAAACTCTCTGAGAAAGTATCACTTTTGATCCTTGTGATCTCAGACATCTATTTGGAGAGTACCAGTGCAGTGAATGTTCCAGGAACTGAGGGCCGGCCCCGTGAAGTGCCTTGTCTGTAATACACAGGGTTTTAAACTTGATCCAATTTTTAATTGGCAGCCAATGCAGACTTTGGAGATGGATTCCCACCGACTGAAATTTGGGAATCCCCAGGAGAAGTCTTGCGGCCGCGTTTTGGATCATCTGGAGCCTATGAAGTTGCTCCATCGGCATGCCAAGATATAACCCATTGCAGTAATCTAGTCTGGAAAGGACTAGGGATGTGACTACCGTTTTCCTGCTTTCTGTTGGAATCAGAGGTAGGATTTTCTTAATGGCTTTAAGCATAAAGAAACTTGATGACGAAACTGACTTAACTTGTGCTTCAAAGTCCAGTCTCTGGTCTATAATCACACCCAGGTTTTTTACTTTAGGGACCGGGATAGGTGCGGTTCCCAGGTCATTTGGCCACCAAATCTGGGACCATGAAGGAGAAAAATTACCGAACAGAATCACCTCAGTTTTCCCGGAATTTAACTTGAGGCAGTGCGATCTCATCCATGAGCTGACTGCTGTCATGCAGTCCCTGAATCTATTTACTGGCGGTGATGTATTTTTGCTAATGGTTACCACGATTTGGGTATCATCTGCGTACGATGTTAGTGCCATCCCAAAAGATCTAATAAGGGCTGCCAGTTCCGAAACATAAACATTGAAAAGTGTAGGACTTAAGGAAGAGCCCTGTGGAACTCCACAAGGAAGTGTGAAGGACGGAGAAGTCAGGTTCCCTAAAGCTACCGATTGTGTCCTGTCCTCTAAAAAGGAGGATATCAATGCCAATGCCTTCCCAGAGATGCTAAAGGAATTCAAAATTTTAAGCAAGGTTTTGTGGTCTACCGTGTCGAAGGCCGCCGACAAGTCAAGCAGGACAAGGGCTGCAGCACCCCCTGTGTCCATTACTGTTCTTATTTCTTCAGTGGCCTTTATTAGCGCTGTTTCGGTGCTGTGCTCTGACCTGAATCCAAATTGCGCCTCATCCAACAGGTTATGCTCTTGTAAATATAGAGTAAGCTGGTTGTTCATAACCTTTAAAGCCAGGTTGACTGGAACTGGAAGGCGAGAAATGGGCCTATAGTTGCCTGGATCCAGTGCATCAAGGTTGGCTTTTTTCAAAAGGGGTAAAATCGAGGCTCTCTTCCATATGGAGGGAAAAACACCTTCTGAAAACATGGAGTTAAAAATGGATGTTAATCTAGTTCCAAGTATCTCCAGGGCTTTTTTGAATATCATAGGAGGGAGTGGATCGTAAGGTAAGCCTGATCCTATTTTGGAAATAAGAGTCATTATCTCATCAACAGTTACTGCTCTAAATTCTGCAAGGATGGGGGCATTAGGGTGTGGTACACTTGAGGCATTATAATTATTCGAATGTGCCCCATTACAGAAAGTGGTGAAAATTTGCTCCACCTTATTTTGAAAGTGCTGGGCAAGTATGTTACAAAATTCCTGAGAGTGGTCGCACCCCTTTCTTTCGGGGGGTGTAGACAGTTTAGTTACCACCCGAAAGAGCTCTTTGGAGGAGTTTTCTGCCTCCTTAATTTCCTTAGAAAGATAGGCAGCCTTTTCCGACAGGATCAATTTTTTGTAGTCAGCTAGTAGCATTTTGTATTTTTCCAGTTCATGTTCGTTATAATTACTTCTCCAACCTCTCTCCTGTCTTCTGCACTCCTGTTTTTACATCTAAGAGTGTCAGTGAACCAGGGGGCAGATAGAATAGTCCTATTGCTTGAGGACTTTTTAAGGGGGGCTATCAAGTTGGCTGTTGCTGTGAGCCATTCATTGAAATGAGTGGAGGCCTGTTCTGGTTCTAGTGGTCCTTTTGTGAGTAGTTGTGTAAGCTGGAGGTTAAGCTGGTTATTTTCTACCTGTTTCCAGTTCAGATATGATCCAGTTAACTGGTTGGATTGGCTTGACTGGCCCTTAAACGGGTTCTAGAGCTAAAAATAATAGCACTGTGATCGGTCCAACTCAGTGGTAGGATTTGCTTGATCTCAAGTGCATCATGGTTAGTAAAAATACCATCCAGAGTATGACCGGCCAGATGTGTAGGGCCTTTGACCGTTTGATTTAGCCCCGCAAGTGTCATGGTATCAATTAGTGAGGTTGTGTTTGAATCCATGTCTACGTCCAGATGAAAATTAAAATCACCTAGTATAGTGAAGTTGTTCTCCAGCGCACAGGTTTCTAGTAGAGTGTTAAGAAAGGCAAGGAACGTATTTTTCTTTTCCCCTGGAGGACGATATACCAACATTCCTTTGAGAGAGAAACAATTGGCAATTTTGAAACTAAAAGATAGTACCTTGCAGTCTGAGGAGGGGATAGTCTCAAATGAGGCTGAGTAGGTGCCTTGATATATAATAGCAAGACCACCACCCTTTTTGTGCCTCCTGTCATGTCTGAAGACTGTGTAGCCTGGAGGCACCGCCGCACAAAAGTCCGGGCCTGATGCCTGGTCGGCCCACGTCAAGCCGAATAATAAAGTAATAAAGAGCAGATCTAAGCCCTGAGCATCGAGTAGCTCAGCAATGTCTAATTTATGTTTGGGCAGAGACCTTGCATTTATAAGTGCGCCCCGAGGTAATAGTTTGGGTTTGGAATTGTACTTCCTACATGGCCAGTTGTTACAGTATTGTTTGTGTGTAGATAGGCTACGGTTTAGCCCAAAACCACAGTTAGTGTATTTCAATGGCCTATTTGTGTATAACCTTTCTAGGAAAAAGCAGGTGCAACTTCCAGTATTATTAGTTGGTGAGAGATTTAACATCCGCAAGTCACTACTTGAGTAGGTAAGGCAACGACCAGCATCTCTGGCGCTCGGCGCAGCCTCAGCGCGGATGGGCGCAAACGGGCTTGCCTTTGGACCGCCTTCGGCGCGCCGGCGGCGCACCCGTTGCGCACGTCCACTGCACGTCCGGCGTAGTATGCTGATTAAATAGGGAGCTAATGAGCACTAGACCGTCAACCTCCCAGCCGGAAGTGAGTACAGCCCTTCGGGGAGGAGTTGCGACCCTCCGCTCAAACGGCAGGAATAGCCGCAGCAGACCGGGGACGCAACCCGAAAGTGGATCGTGCAAAAAGCAATTAGAATAAAAGGTACGGCGATTTAAAAGGAGTTTTAGTTAAAAATTCGGTAGGAGTAAAACAGCATATAAAACATTCAATTGCCAGCTAACAATGCAGTGTGAAGGCGCTAAACCCTCACCTCGCCAGTGCAGGCTTCTGGTATGCTGCGCGTCCGGCGTAGCATGCTGGTTAAATAGGGAGCTAATGAGCACTAGACCGTCACCCTCCCAGCCGGAAGTGAGTGCAGCCCTTGGGGGAGGAGTTGCGACCCTCCGCTCAAACGGCAGGAATAGCCGCGGTGGACCGGGGACGCAATCCGAAAGTGGATCGTGCAAAAAGCAATTAGAATAAAAGGTACAGCGATTTAAAGGAGTTTTAGTAAAAAATTTGGTAGGAGTAAAACAGCATATAAAACATTCAATTGCCAGCTAACAATGCAGTGTGAAGGCGCTAAACCCTCACCTCGCCAGTGCAGGCTTCTGGTATGCTTAAACAGTAATAACATGAAAACACAGCACAAGAAAAACCCCCACCAATGTAGAACAATAGAGTGAAATTTAACAAATTATTTGACACCAAAACAACAAAAATCAAATAAGTAGAACCAGATATATGCAATTTCACAGTTATAAGGTCAGTGTAGCGGCTAAAAGTGCAAATCGCCACTTGCGGTTATCTCGTTGTGTGAGACCAGGTCAAAGTCACAAGTTTAGGCAGACTGCGATGGAGCACAGGCTGGACACAGGGAACACGTTAGTCCCGCTGAAAAAGTTACCTTCTAAATTCTAGCACAAAGAGTTCCGTTCATGTTGGAGTAGGCCGTGAGGAGCAGGGAGAGTGTTGTGGATGGTCACCGCTGTAGTGTGAAGTGCAGGCCAGGTCTCTCGGACGGCCGTCCCTGTAACGCGAAGATCTGTCGGACTTCGTGGCAGGTCATTGTTAGAGCTTCGCATTTGTGGTCATCACTGCAGGCTGTCAATGCTGTAGTGCAAAGTGCATATCTCACGTTGATGGTCGCCGCTGGTGGTTGTTGTAGCGCGAAGAGTCATGTTGACTGGATTTTTGCATCAGCGGTTGGTGTAGGCAGAAAGATCTTGGCCCAAATGGGCCCGTTAGAGGTCGCGAAGAGCCCAAAACTTCAGGATTTCTCCTTTTCCTTTAGAAGCTACATTGAAGCCACAGCAAGGGTTCAGGACCTGGGAGGCACTGTTTGGGGATTATGAACTCACACCAGCAGAAGCCAACAGGGTTCAGGCAGGTCCAGTTCAGCAGGTCAGCTGGGCAGTTGCAGGGAGGCCTCTGGAGCTTCGTGTGTCCCTGTAGCGCAGAACAGGAGGTCAGCCAGTTGACCCTTGGAGTCACTTCAGCCTAGAACCCAAAGTGCAGGTACAGTCTTCCTTCTCAGATAGCAGAGCAGCCTCAAGCAGCATGGTATTCTCCCAGCAGCAGGACATTCCTTCTACTATTATATCGACAGATCCAGGAGTATGATGAAGAGTGGGTCTGAGAGTCACCTTTTTATACCTTGTCCAATTTGAAGCTAAAGAAATGCCTGGTATTTTCCACCTACATAGGTATCTGGAATTTGCTGCTTCCCTGTCCTGGTCCTAGTCTGTCTGCAGGCACAATAGGTTGGTGTAAAGTCCCTTGTTCCTTTGTGTGTGAGCTGAGGCAGTGTCTCTGAAGTGCAAGTGTAACAGTTGGCAGCTGTGCCCCCTCATAATGTACCCATCCTGCCAACACCCAGACCCTCTATTGTGTGGCTGTCTGAGAGACATGCACAAAGACTATCTGCCAACTACACCTAGTCATGTGACCCAAGAGGAGGCTGCATGCACCAAATTGTCAGGGCAAGAAAATGGAAACTTTCTAAAAGTGTCATTTTTAGAATTGTGACTTAAATTCCTACTCTACTATTAAAGAGAGATTTAAATTGCAATTCCCCACACACCAAACATGGCATTGCTACCTGCTCCCAACCAAAAATGAAAGGTAACACAGCGTTATCCTATGGAAGAGGTAGGCCTTGCAATAGTGAAAAACAAATTTCACTACCAGGACATGTCAAAACTTAAAAGTTCATGTCCAACTCTTTAAATAGAACACATCCTGCCTGGCCCTAGGGGTGACCTATATGTATTAAATAGGAAGGTTTAGGCCTGGAAAAGGTTTATTTTGCAAAGTCGGAATGGCATTGCAAAACTACATACACAGGCTGCAATGGCAGGCCTGAGTCATATTTTAAAAGGCTACTTAAGTGGGTGGCACAATAAGTGCCAAAGGCCCATTAGTAGTATTTATTTTACCAGCCCTGGGCATATGGTATACCAATTTACTGTGGTCTTACCAATAAATTAAATGTAAATATTGGGTGCAAACCAATGTTACCGTGTTTACAAGAGTAGGCACTCTAGCACTGGTTAGGAGTAGTGAAGTGCCCTGAGTCCTTGAGCTAACAAAAACAATTTCAGCAAAACAAGGGGAGAGAAGGGAAAGCGATTGAGGGAAAACCACACCAAGGATCTCATGTTTAACACACACACAACCCCCGAAAAGCAACCCAAAAACTCACCTGACAGGCTGTCCCTTCTGAATCTTCCAGATTGTCATTTAGGATGCTCAGCCCCGTAGCTGAGGTGAGTAAATAGGCTTCCAGCCTGTTTGGAGGTAGAACAGGTAGCACAAAAACATAAAAGGTTAAATTGTTCAAAGATAGGCCAACCCTTGCATTGTTTTTATGCTGAATCTCAATATTCCATGATATATAATATTTTACTAGCGCATTTCCTGTAAGCTATTTTGAGTTAATTAATATAAGCCGCAAAGGGAAGAGCACAGCGGCCAGGGCGCCTGACTCCGGACCACAGGGGCTCACGGTTCAATCACCGGCGGCAGGTAAGCTCAATACCTTGTGACTCTGGGCAATAGCTCGCTTAATCTTCCCGACGGCCCCCAGTGCCTTGACACCCTCGGGTAATTGTTCGTGCTTTACAAATAATGGATTTCATTCATTTCAACAGTCATATCTACCGCATAATCAACACATGACTAACACTAATGATACAAGTAACACTGAATAACACTACACATTTGTTCAAAACACTCTTTATTGTACGTTAACAAAACACATTCTTTATTTCATGGAAGTCATGCTGACATTTCTGAGCCATCAAAATTTGTGTCCTGCAGGGCTTGTCAAACAAAATAAATCTCGCATGGTCCCAATGTGATGGACGTTGCTTTTCATGCGGTCAATCACTCCAGCCTCTCGTGTTTCTAGGAATGTCCTCCCGCGAGATGTCTTCTTTTATGGACAACTTCGTTCACCAGAGAAGCTTGTGTCATTCGATCGAAGGAAAATGGAAATTAAAGTGTGTGTGGGCAGTCCGGTGATACAGAGATAATGGAAAATATGGGTCCCAGTGTATAAGTGCCTGAAGATATGTCTCCACAAAGTGGAAATGATATTAACATTACTTACTGACACTTTCTGTCATGTTTAGAAGGAATGCCAGAAATGTTGGCGATAAAATTTTGAACTATTAGGGCATATTTACAAGCCCTCAGCACCATCGCAGCGTCATTTTTTTGATGCTTCGGGGTGCAGTGCCATTTTCCATATATACAAGATGGCGCTAAGCCACTTAACGCCACCATGTAAATATGCCCCTTTCCGCCGCTGTCCTCTGTGGCAAAGGGGCATGCAAAGGGTGTTGCTGTGACCGTTCCACCGCAAAACCCAATGCTTTTTGATGCTGCCTCAGATTTACAAAGCTGAGGCAGCGCCAAAAACTAGTGCCATGGAATACCAGGCATTAGAATGGCGAAAGAAAGAGAAATTATGAATTTCTGCTTGTTTTTTGCTCTTTCCATGTGTGCTGCATTCTACAGCACACATAGAAGATGCAAATCGTCATTATTGATTGTTTATGTGCAGTTAGGTGTCCCTTCCTGCACATAAACAATCATCCCTGCAGCGCAGGCACCCTTGCAACATGGCGACACGGTGCCCGTGCGGGCTCTAGGCAGCTTTTTTGCACCAGCACTAGAGGAAGCACATTTTCAAAATGGAGCTCACTGCTGCCAAATTTAGCACAGCTCCACGCTCCGACATTTTTTTGTGAACATGCCCCATAGTTTCTAAGATTCATTGTCCAAAACGTACCCAGCAACAACAGGCTGAAGTTCTCCCTAGAAGGCAACTGAAGATCTGCATTATTACTGGTACTGGGGTAACAGAAAATGATGTCCCACCCCCCACAGAATGTGATAAGGAGCTTCCAATTCTCCCATGTTTCACAGATATTTATTTGTTTTGGGCTGTATGGGGGGCCACCTGAAAGGTGAGCCCCCCCCCCGGCTCCACAGGGGCTGGAGGAGCCTACTTTATGTTCCTGATTACTAATACGCTTCACACCACTTTTTTGGCTTGTTTTTAGGTCTAGCCTTCAACAGTGCATTGACTGCATACTCCCTCCCTCGTCCCTCCTCCTTTGTTTTTTTTCCATATACCCCCCTCTTCCCGCTGTCCGTTATTGCTGCTTCCTTCCCCCTACCATTTTGTTTAACATATTGCACAGTAGCGTGGGATGCTATGCAACATAGCTTGAAAAAAACTGCAGTCAAAGCTGGCATTGTCATAGTCTTTTTTTCTTGACTTAAAACTATGATGCACAGCAGTTGGCGCTGTTAATGATCAGGATTGGTAAAAATATCTGGTAACTTGCTTTCTTTTCTGCGTCATTATTGCCATGTTGACTCACCGTTGTATGATGATATGTTGTGAGCCTTTTTTCAAAGATTCCAATATTGACTGGTCGATAATCACAGTACTAGGAATTCGGGGTCCTCATAGAAGCTGAGGACCCATGTCTGAAGGCTAAGGCCTACGTCTTGCAGTGGTAGTGCCAGTCAGTGAGAGAGGTTCATTGCTGACGCCTCTCACACTGAGGTAGACAGTGCTGGCGCATCTCATACATGTCTCTATTGACCTGAACTGCATTCTCTTACCCACTGTTAAAGTTGCATTTCCATTTGCTACTAGCAGAAATTACTGTGGTGAGAGGGAGATAATTTGTAGGAGGTTCCTTAGATACTGGGACTAAGGGGGTGAGTGGTGTTCAATAAACAATTCATCAGAAACAGTGTTCTTCATATTGTTGTTATGTCTCTTACTGTCACTTTTCAGACTGTGACTCTTCACGGCGGCAGAGTTTATTCTGACTGATGCGTATTTCTTTAATCAAAAACTAACAGGATCCTAAGAAAACCCACCCTAATACACCCCTGGTAGTGAATATTCAGCATGCTCCTTCAAAGATCTCTGAATAAACTAGCAGGTATTCTCTTTTTGGTACCCCTATCTTTGGTACTCAGCTTTTATTCTGAATTGTACAGTTAATCTCTTCAAGACATCAGACATTACAATTTATAGCACCTAAACAGTAAAGAAGAGCTCATACAATCCCTTTCTTGGTATGTACATCTGCACCATCTTTTGAGCTATTCATCCTCCCTTGTCCTCTTTCTACTCCAAAAACCACAGTACAGGCTCAGGAAGTAGATTGATTTCAGATTAACTTTATTCTCAGGAGGTAGATATCACCCCATCTGAGTCCTTCAGCCTCTTTCAAAAGTCTCCTTTTAAACACCAACATTCTCAGAACCCTCAGGCCCCATACAGACACTGCTGTGTAGATGGATATAATTCCATGCACATGCATTAAATTCCACAACAATATACCACACACCTGCCCTGCTTAACAACAACATAACTACACATACTATACATAAGAATAACAACGTTAACATTATTACATTGGATATACATGACAACAGTCAAATCTTAAGAACTTTGGTGACTTGGCCTTAGTGACCGCACATCTATTAATGTTATCGGTGTACAGAAAGCAGCATATGTATATGAATCAAAGTAATTAGAGTGGTGCTATCATGCTATGCACCCAGTCACCTTTGGTGCTAATGAAACAGACCCAAGAGGGTATGTTTGCAATATACTAAGAAAAACAAGCAAACAAGCACACACAAGTCCTGGTCATATGAAAGTCCAACTCGTATCGAGTAACACAATTGCTGGCAATTAAAATTTAATCCAATCCAGTGAATGTTATTATCTTCTTTTACTTCACAATTCAAGTCAACGGTACAGACATCCAAAACACTGCAGCCGACACGTGTTTCATCCACCCCAGACTTTTTCAAGGCTAAAGGACAAAGTGATCCCCTGTCAGTAATCAGTTCGTCTCACAAAATCTATAATACCACTTCATAGTACGATCAAAAGACCTTTCAATCGTGGATTGCTTGACACAGTAGATGTACTAGGTTTAAATAGATCTTCCATCAATTTGTCACGATCATCATCAAAATTAGCCATTACAGTTTACAGACAGTAATAATACAGTTGTTGTCTAGTCAGTATTTCTACAATAGAGTGCAAGTCTTGGCAAAAGGTAAAGAGTCAAATCTTAAGAACTTTGGTGACTTGGCCTTAGTGATAACCCCGGGCGCAGTGTGCGTAGCGGGGCTACGCGGAGTTCCATGGAGTTGCAAACAAACTCCGTGGAGCACCCGCGAGAAATGCGCGGGCGCGCACGCATGCGCAGTTTTCTCAAACATTACTGGTACGGTGAGGAAGAGGAGGAGGGCAGCCCGGGGACGCTGCGGTACACAGGTAAGTGGTTTTAACTTTCTTTTTTATTAAGGTTAACTTATTTCTTAATAGGGGGGTGGAGGCAGTGGCTGGCAAACTCCGCTCCGCTGCGGAGTGTGTGGAGATTTGCCTTCTCCGTGGAACGCGGAGAAGGCAAATCTCCGCACACTCCGCGGGCGGAGCGGAGGTCTCCGCCCGGGGTTACTTAGTGACCGCATATCTATTAATGTTATCAGTGTACAGAAAGCAGCATATGTATATGAATCGAAGTAATTAGAGTGGTGCTATCATGTTATGCACCCAGTCACCTTTGGTGCTAATGAAACAGACCCAAGAGGTTATGTTTGCAATATACTAAGTAAAACAAGCAAACAAGCACACACAAGTCCTGGTCATATGATAGTCCAATTCGTATCGAGTAACACAATTGCTGGCAATCAAAATTCAATCCAATCCAGTTTAAAGAAGATAACAACATTCACTGGATTGAATTTTGATTGCCAGCAATTGTGTTACTCGATACGAGTTGGACTTTCTTATGACCAGGACTTGTGTGTGCTTGTTTGCTTGTTTTTCTTAGTATATTGCAAACATACCCTCTTGGGTCTGTTTCATTAGCACCAAAGGTGACTGGGTGCATACCATGATAGCACCACTCTAATTACTTCGATTCAAATACATATGCTGCTTTCTGTACACCGATAACATTAATAGATGTGCGGTCACTAAGGCCAAGTCACCAAAGTTCTTAAGATATGACTCTTTACGTTTTGCCAAGACTTGCATTCTATTGTAGGAATACTGACTAGACAACGATTGTATTATTACTGTCTGTAAACTGTAATGGCTAATTTTTATGATGATCATGACAAATTGATGGAAGATCTATTTAAACCTAGTACATCTACTGTGTCGAGCAATCCACGATTGAAAGGTCTTTTGATCGTACTATGAAGTGGTATTATAGATTTTGTGAGACAAACTGATTTCTGACAGGGGATCTCTTTGTCCTTTAACCTCAAAAAATTCTGGGGTGGACGAAACACTTGTCGGCTGCAGTGTTTTGGATGTCTGTACCGTTGACTTGAATTGTGAAGTAAAAGAAGATAACAACATTCACTGGATTGGATTGAATTTTGATTGTCAGCAATTTAGTTACTTGATACGAATTGGACTTTCATATGACCAGGACTTGTGTGTGCTTTTTTGCTTGTTTTTCTTAATACATGACAACAGTACCTCGTTGACTAAAGGAAAATACTAACAGTTAGCACAACTCTCTCTTCTATGGATGTTTAAAAAGTAAAAAAAATACAATCATTTTTCTTTCAGTCTTTCCAATGTATGCCAATCCGCATGGACATTTCAGAAAATACAGTACGTTCGTAGAGTCACAGCTGGATGTAACTTTTAAGTCTATTTTGTTTCAGATTGGTATTGGTGGTGGTATTGGTATTGATGGTGGTATTGGTATTGGTTTTGGTGGTGGTGGTATTGGTGGTGGTATTGGTGGTGGTGGTGGTATTGGTGGTGGTGGTATTGGTGGTGGTGGTATTGGTGGTTGTGGTATTGGGGTGGTGGTGGTATTGGTGGTGGTGGTGGTATTGGTGGAGGTGGTATTGGTGGTGTTGGTATTGGTATTGGTGGTGTTGATGGTGGTGGTATTGGTGGTGGTGGTGGTATTGGTGGTGGTGGTATTGGTGGTGGTGGTGGTATTGCTAGTGGGGGTATTGGTGTTGGTGGTATTGGTGGTGGTGTGGTAGTGGTATTGGTGGTGGTGGTGGTATTAGTGGTGGGGGTCTTGGTGGTGGTGGTATTGGTGGTGGTGGTGGTAGTATTGGTGGTATTGGTGGTGGTGGAGGTGGTGGTATTGATGGCGGTAGTGGTATTGGTGGTGTTGGTAGTGGTATTGGTGGTGGTGGTATTGGTGGTGGAATTGGGGGTGTGGGTATTGGTGGTGGTGGTGGTAATGGGATGGTGGAGGTGGTGGTATTGGTGGTGGCATTGGTGATGGTGGCATTGGTGGTATTGGTGGTGGTATTTGTGGTGATATTGGTGGTGGTATTGGTGGTGGTGGTGGAATTGGTGGTGGTGGTAGTATTGCTGGTGTTGGCATGGTGGTGTTGGTGGTATTGGTGGTGGTGGTATTGGTGGTGGTGGTGTTATTGGTGGTGGTGGTGTTATTGGTGGTGGAATTGGTGGTATTGGTGGTGGTATTGCTGGTGGTGAAGGTATTGGTGGTGGTGGTGGTATTGTGGTGGTATTGGTGGTATTGGTGGTGGTATTGGTGGTGATAATGGTATTGGTGGTGATGGTGGTATTGGTGGTGGTGGTGGTATTGGTGGCATTGGTGGTGGTGGTATTGGTATTGGTGGTGGTGGTGTTGGTGGTGGTATTGTTGGTGGTGGTATTGTTGGTGGTGGTATTGGTGGTGGTGGTATTGGCACTGGTATTGGTATTAGTGGTGGTGGTATTGGATTGGTGGTGGTGGTATTGGTGGTGGTGGTACTGGTGGAGGTATTGGTGGTGGTGGTGGTATTGGTGATGGTGGTATTGGTGGTATTGGTGGTGGTGATATTGGTGGTATTGGTGGTGGTAGTGGTGGTATTGGTGGTGTTGGTGGTGGTGGTATTAGTGGTGGTATTGGTGGTGGTGGTGATGGAGCTAGGACTCGTAAATGAGACTTGCTCAGAAGCAATCCTTTCGTTTTAACTCAGTAACGAATTACTAACAACGTGTTTGTAATTAATAATTGCATTTAGAACAAGACACGCGGGACAAGGAAGCTTGCCTATGTGTTTACTAACGGCAATAACAAGAACGAAGGACTAAGAACGCACTTTAACAAGGGATCTTTACTGCGCATGCGTCTACTACATCTACGTGGTATGATGTACTAATGCTTGGAGGGAAAATCTTGCGCCTGCGCAATAAACGATAAAATGGCTGCTTAAAAGCTCACATGCATGGCACCTGCTTAGCTGAAATAGAATAATCAAATCAAATCAAATCAATCAATCTTTATTCCGATCAATTAAGATCATAAAAGACAATTTACATAAAAAGCACTCACCCCCACCATAAAATTGTTTACAAACATAAAAAAAAAAAAGAGCGAGTTGGTGCAATCAATATTCAGTCATCCTATGAATTATAAAGATTTAAAAAAAACAGTATATTTTTCTTTTTTTTTAAATTACTAAAACTTTAAAAAGTCATTAATAACAAGAATGAATAAAAAACAGGTTTTGACACAATCGATATTTCTAAACATAAAACTAAAACTAGCGTTGGGATCCACAACCATAGGACGGACAAGGGGTCAAATGCCTGGTTTGCCCAATGTACCATAATACTAAGGCTAAAATATGGATGATGGGCAACGTTCCACCTTTTGACCATACGGCCGTCTAATTCGAGCATGTAGTCTTGAATATTCTATGCTACCTGGGTCGTTATTCTTTCTCTAATTGCCCACGCCCAACTCAAAAATTTGGTGACTGCTATTACACATGGTACATTAGTGTCCGTCAACAGTATTCTCATAGCAGTAACACCACTCCTCACACCAATGTTCTTACAAAATGGGTGCAGCCATTTTTTCCGTGGAGCCTGATAAGCCGGGCAGACAAAAAAATATGCGAATATGTTTCCTCATACTCAGGGCACGACTTACACATACTATCATTTCCATTATGCCATTTATGTGTGAATGCATTAATTGGTAGTGATCCAACTCGAAGTTGGAAGAAAAGACGTCTGTCCCTGGGTTTTGTAATAACGTCCCAGTAATGTTCATATTTTGGACAGGACTTGAACTCCATAAATTTACCCATCAACGTAGTTGGCGCTATGGTCAGTATGTTATTATTTGCCACCATAGACCAGTAGAGCCTTTTCAGCTCTTTTTTTTGGGGGAATTGCTGCCTCTTGGGCTCCTCCCACAAGTGGCGCAAGCCCATACTAACCAATATGATTTTTACATTTTGCAACCACTTAATCTTACAAGAGGTATCCATGCCCCATACGTCTTTTAGAGCAGCTGCATACTGTTCCAACTCGGGAGTGGTCCACAGTCTTCGCCAGTACGCAATAGGGCGGAATCTGGCCAACTCATCCAATCTATTAAGACCTAGGTCAAGATAGACTGGCTTTAATGGGTGCGCTGTGGTAAGCCTACGATGATTCTGACAAACTTATTCTGAGCTAAGGTCAGTGATTTTAAATCACAGAAACCCCATAATTCTGCACCATATTTTACCGATGGTATAACTTTCGTGTTATAGATTTTAAGCAGGGGGTACATGGGTTGGTATGTGAGGTCTTAAACTCCTTCTGTAGAGCACCACCTAGATGGCTATGCTTTAGGGCCAAAGTGTCTATCTGGGCGGACCAATTCAGTTTGTTACCCAACGTGATCCCCAGATAGCTAAAAACATCTGTTTGGCCCAGAAGTTCGCCATTCAGGGACACCCTACCCTTGATTACTCTATGTTTATGGAGGACCATAAATTTCATTTTGTCTGCATTAATCACCAACCCTCGATCGTAACAGAACCCCTCAAATCTCGTTAGTGCCCTCTGCAGTCCACCTTGTGTCTTAGAAATAATTAAGGTGTCATCCGCAAACATGAGTAGGGGGATTTTGACACCTGCAAGGGACGGAGCGTTGGTCGGGAAATTTGAAAAATAATCTATAACCCCATTGATAAACAATGAAAATAGCGTTGGTGCCAGAACAGACCCTTGGCGCACCCCTCTAGTTACTGGAAATGGGTTAGTTTTGTGACCCTGGGTGTCCCAACGCACCTGGGCGTAGTTTCCAGCATGCAGGTGCTCCACCATAGATAACAATTCTACAGGCATACCCAAATCCTTACACACCCTCCACAATTTACTACGGCAAACCAGGTCAAAGGCGGATTTCAAGTCTACAAAGGCTGCGTAGATGGTACCACCAGCCAGCACAACAACACGCCAGTAAATCAAAACAAACTGAAAAACCTGGTCTATCGTGCTCACATTTGTACGGAAACCTGCTTGTAAAGGGGTTAATATATCCTGGTCAACGGTCCACTCTAGTATCCTATTTAATACCATTCTGCCCATAATCTTTTGAATGGCATCTATGAGGCTAATGGGTCTGTAATTACCTGGGCAAGAGCGATCGCCCTTTTAAATATTGGCAGAATCTCTGCGCCCTTCCATGTATCTGGTATGGCCGCTCCATTGGCTATAGCATTCACTAACAAGAGTATATACTCTTGCCAAATACCCCTGTCACTCTGAAACAGGTCGGCTGGGATACCATCAATACCCGGTGCTCTACCCTTAGCTACTGACCCCAACGCTGTTTTGACTTCTTCTATTTTGAAGTTCAGTGCCATAACAGGAGATGAGAGTGCACTTACAAACTCACTTTCACACCCTTCTTGTGAAGCAAATTGTGCTGAAAAATGAGATACCCACATCTCCGGAGCTACATGGTTGTGGGGCGCAGGGGGTTGCCCTCTTTTCCCCCATTTTACCTGCTGCCAAAAAGACTGGGAGTCCCTTTCCTTACTAGCCTTGTAGAGATCTATCCACACCTGTTCGTCCCATTCCCTTTTTGCTTTTTTTTTTACGATTTTATAGCTTAACTACAGTACGATCTCCCTGTCTGATAGCTACAGCCAGTGACTTATAGGCAGCCCTACATTCCTTGTTATACCAGTTAACCTCTTTCCTTTTCTGCTGACTAGAATTGTTTACAGACTTTGAAAAGAAGGTGCCGATTTTGCCAAACAGATCCTCATGCAGCTTCGTAATTCGACTATTTAGCTCGGATTGTGTTGCAATAGTTTGCAACACTTCCAAGGTTGTGGAAACTGCAACCCTTATATCTAACAGAGAATGTTCGTTTGTTTCAATGCGGACCCATTTTACCCTCTTCATACTGCTGCAGAGCTGAACATCTCTTATTGGCTGCAGCGGTGGTGCCCAGACTTTTTATTTTTAATGAGAGGGGATTATGGCCACTTTCAGCTCTTTCCAGGACCTTCATATCACTAAGCAGGAAGCAATATTCCAGGTTAATGAATATATAATCAATCCTACTCGAATTCTTACCATTATTGTAAGTATGGGTTCCTAGTTTATCAGAGGGTACACAGCCATTTACTGCTCTCAACCCACTCTCCATACTCAATGCCTTGAGTTGGAGGGCTGCTTCAGACCATCGCTTAACTGGGGGCAGTTCCAAAATGGGGACACCCCTTAGCGCATCTTCTTCTTCTGTTAGTTTATAATCCTCATATCCTAGGGGTTCGAAGGTGGTATTAAAATCCCCCGCTATAACTTTTTTTGACTCTCTAGTCGAATTATTCAAGAAATCCTCAAGACAGTCAACTGTACTCGATTTTCTACCCCTAGTGAGGCCTCTTGTGTAAATGTTTGCAATAAGGATCTGATTGTTAGAGTTTGCCTGAATACGTATGGCCATAATATCTTGATTCTCTATGGGGACTGTACATATAGTGTACCCAAGATTCTGTTTGACCCAAATAGTTAACCCTCTACGGGCCTGCCTTTCTGTCCTTGAATTGCGGGTTTGAAAAAATTAAGATAACCCAGCCGATGTAGGGGTTTAGTTGACCACGTCTCCTGAAACAAACAAATGTCATGGCACTCTATGAATTCCTGCCAATCCTCAGACTCTAACTTGGACTGCAGCCCCGCTATATTCCAGGAGACGTAAGAAATATCAGTGGCGTCTTGCTTTGTCGATGACTCAGAACAAATAAGATGGGTGCACGGCTGATCATTCCTACTACCCTTCGGACTACTACTCTCATTTTGTGTAATTTGGTGACCAGCTATCCCTTTATCACTTAAGAGATCTAGATATACTGCAGGCGATAGTCAGTCACAAGAATCCAATCCACTAAGGGGGCAAATCATTCTCAGTGCTTACTCCCCAACCACCCATATAACCTATAGTATCTAATGTCATTCCTTTCCTCCCTGTTGAGACACCAGTTCTACCCGGGGGCTTAAAGAAAAAATCATATGGCAATACTCTTATTTCCGTCCCACAACGTGGATGCCACCGTAACTGATCGATTAAATATCGCGGTGTGATCCTGTTGTTGAAATTTAAAATCACACAATCCCCATCCAGTGATTTTTGCCCCGGTCCAAGCCATTCAACTCTTCTAGCTATTATTATTTGGTTACCAAGTGAGCACCCCCGAATCCCTCTTTTGACTACTTGATGAGTTAGCCAATGAAGGGATTTATTCATTAGCTCAGCCGTAGACTCCATCTGGTCCTCTCTCAGGGGTGGGACATTTCCCAAAATTAGTACCAGTGGAGATGATGCCTCAGGTAGATTTAACGACTGACACACAGATTTGGGTTTCCTTAAATCCACCCCCTGTCGTGATAAGCTAGACTCCTTTGCATTTACTACTTGTGATTGACCAGTATTAACATTAGTTGCTATCCCTGTTGTATGGACTGCCAAATATGTACCTGCCCCTGGTTTATAATTTGTACTAGGATCGGTAATACCAGTTGTATTACCATCCGCATTCCCTTTAAAAATCAATACCCCAGGAGCGTCCTCACATATAATGGGGCACTCTGAGGTGGGCTTTCCTATCTGTGGACCTCTGGTTACAGGTGGTTCAGGACCTACTGAATTGGGGCGCGGATGATTGCAGTGACACATCCCTGCCCTTTCTAACTCTAACAATATCTCCTCAATTAATGATAGTTTACTTAGCAAGGGATTCAATAAAACAGTAACCAAAGTTTCCAGTCTTTTCCATTGGTCAAAATTACAATCTAGTTCAGATTGAATCTGCGAACTACATTTGGAATTAGACAATGGTATTGGTATAAAACCATGATCGTTTCCTATAGACGTTATTTGTTTATTCTTTGGTTTTACATTTTGCAGTTTAGATGTAAGATTTTGCTTTGATAAGTTACCCCTCCGACTCCTTTTGCGGGTGGTTCATTGTTAGTTACTAGTAATGGCCTTAATGGCTCGCCTCTCACACACTTCTTCGACCTAGTTATAACCTCAATTCCAACACTATTACGAGTCACTAGCAAAGCTGCGGGTACGGGGGTCCCAGTGATACTAAGTGCTCCGGGGTGTAGCAGATGTCGAAGGGAGTGCTTCCATTGGTAATAAAATATAATATTCCTTCTGGACCAGATCAGGATTAGTTTCAATCGGTTCCTCTATAACTGTATGGACAGTGTCTGAACTAGAAGATATACTAGCTGGACGGGGGTCTGATCTCCTCCCAGTCCCTACCCCTACCATGTTAGTGGTGTTACCATGCTGATGTTCAATACTCAAATGAACAGGTGATTTAACTAAACAGATGCCTCCTAACGAGGAGCGCTTCTGATTTACAAAGGAATTCAGGGAGAGCCGTTTTTCTGTTAGCTCGATTTCTCTCACTAGAACCGACTCTGCACTTATCAAGAAGGCATCTAATGTCCCAGCTATACCTCCTCCTCCTCCACCTCCCACAGGCGCGCATGTTTCTTTCCGCTTGCCCATCCCTCGTTATGCCTCCTTATGCCTCAATAACTCGGGGAACAAGAATGTATGACACAGTACCACAAAATGTCCAAGATGTCCCAGAACCAGTCTCTTGGTCCACACAACAGAGGGTATGCCCAGCCCAGCCTCTTCTGGGCTCTGGCGGGCGCCTCCTGGCGCTTCCCTGATGACGCTGGAAGCACTACGGCCGATGGAGTGCTGGACGCTGTAGTCTCCCTCAGTGGAAGACCATCAGATGCAGGTACAGGTGAGAATTCAACAAAAGCGGGTCCCGCGCTGCGGGAGCCCGCTGGTGCTTCCCTGATGAGGCTGGAAGCACTGCGGCCGATGGAGTGCTGGACGCTGTAGTCCTCCTCAGTGGAAGACCATCAGATGCAGGTGCAGGTACAGGTGAGAATTCAACAAAAGCGTATATCCTCAGCCGTCAATTCTTTGTATTCTGGCCAGGTTTCAGGCACAATAGACTCAACCTGCCGCCCCCCACCCACGGGACGCCGTGGCAGGGTCGACAAGAGACACCACAATTCACAGCCCCCCTCGCTCGTTCAGGGTCACAATCTTAGAGGCAGGGGCGGAGAGTGTCCCAGCTCGTGTACCCTGCAGGACTAGGCCGCAGGCCGCCGACACCCCCAGCAGGCGTGTAGGGCATGCAGGGTAGGGGCGCAAGGGAAGCGGAGGAAACTCACCGGTGCATCCTTCTCCCAGCCTCAGCCCACGAGCACAGCTGGCGTCTTGGCCAGGCTCGCAGCGGACCGCTCCGCCCCTCAGGCCTGAGGCAGGATCACCGCATCAGCCATCATTTCGCCTGCCTCTGTTCTCAGGCCAGTTCGGCTCACAAGTGACCGATTGCCGCAACTCGGTCCAGGGCGCAGGGAAGAAGCACCGCAGATAAACAGCTCCGTTCAACCCCAGTCGGGGTAGCCGCAACGAGGTTCTGTCTCCAGCAGGCGTCCCTCACAGATCCGATTGACGCCACCTGCGCTCCTCTCCGCTCTCGATGCTACAGGGGCCAGCGGAACCTACTTTCACAGAATATAAGTTTTATACTAACGCAAATGCAGAAAGGGTAATAATAAATGAAGTGGGTTAGAGTAGAGGTTGGTGGTGTATAGTGAAACCATTTATTTTTGAAAATAACATTTCTTCTTTTGACTTTATTATTAGTGCGCATTTGGGCCCATTATACTTGCCTGAATCGAGCTGACTGTCTTGACCCTACGCATGCGTACTGGAGAGAAAGTACGAAAAGATGACTAAGGACTT
The DNA here is from genome assembly GCA_963921515.1 of Calotriton arnoldi. Lineage (NCBI taxonomy): Eukaryota > Metazoa > Chordata > Amphibia > Caudata > Salamandridae > Calotriton > Calotriton arnoldi. The sequence continues at coordinate 201,547 of CAWUFW010004739.1, read as the reverse complement.
GTCACGCGTCCAAGGCCAGTGAAGATGTGCCCTGGGAATATGAGGGTGAAGAGTTCATACGAAGGAGCTTTATTCATCATATTGCAACATTTGTATTAATAAAGTTTGGAGATGTATGGGAAAGGAAGTGGGGTAATAAAGTTCAAGGGGAGGAGTTTTGAAACAATGGTTTAAAGAAATAAGTGAAATGTAAGCATGGTGTGACGATCATCCCCCCTTTGCCTGTCCAATCAGAGTTAGTAGTCTGTAAAATTGAAACATTAATGGGTGGTACATGACTATAGAAAGGTATAATTGAGGTAGGTTAGTTAGTTAGTGAGCGCGATGCTGGGAGGGACTTTTGGCGGAAGCATTGCAGAACTCGGGATGCTGTCGGTGTTGGGGTGGTGCTGATGCAGTGAGACGCTGATGAAGAAATCGAATGCAGAACCATCTATTTAACTTAATTGGGTTAGAAAGAAGATTGCGGAAGAACCACGAGGAGGAAGAGAGTGTCAGAGAGCTGTGCGACGCAGTCGTCGGTATTTAGAGAGGTGAAGTATCCTGTCCTGATTCCTGTCCTGAAGTCTTTGTCTCCTGACCTATCCCGGGGGACCCTTACCAGCCCTTTGGCCAGAGGATTTGGTCTTCACACCATACTTGGTAATTATAAAAATCATCGTATTGATAGATGCTTTTCTCTCTCTGTCCTCTTCTTTCTGAGCATAGTTATTGTGTGGATCTGAATTACTAAATGCATATTTGAAACTTGATTGAATTGGCACTCTTGTGAATTAGGGTGTTTGTACTGAAACGATTGAGATGGTTCACAAGCAACTAATTTAGATAAAGATTTTAAAAACTTCCCGAGTTTGTGATTATTTCATTTTTAATCAAGAAATGTTTTATAAGTTATGTTAATTATCACCATCAACTAGTTCCAACTAATGGTCCATTGACCAGAGGAAAGAACTAATTGATCAGTGAAAGGTTTAGTTAGGGAAAGAAATAACTAGACCTTGAAGTATGAGAAGCATAAACTAAAAGTTCCGGCGGTCTACTTGCTGTTATTGTGCAAGTAGTTATATGGGCCCAGGTGTGTATATGGTAGTGGAGTATCTGTTGTTAGTACACCGCTGGATCAGTGGAGGTGGTGGTATTGATGGTGGTGGTGATATTGGTGGTGGTGGTATTGGTGGTGGTGGTGGTGATATTGGTGGTGGTATTGCTGGGGGTGGTATTGGTGGTGGTGTAATTGGTAGTGGTGGTATTGGTGGTGGTATTGGTATTGGTGGTGGTATAGGTGGTATTGGTGGCGGTGGTGTTGGTATTGGTGGTGGTGGTATTGATGGTGGTATTGGTGGTGGTGGTATTGGTGGTGGTATTGGTTGTGGTGGTGGTATCGGTATTGGTGGTGGTATAGGTGGTATTGGTGGCGGTGGTGTTGGTATTGGTGGTGGTGGTATTGATGGTGGTATTGGTGGTGGTGGTATTGGTGGTGGTATTGGTGGTGGTGGTATTGGTATTTGCGGTGGTATTGGTATTGGCGGTGGTATTGGTGGTGGTGGTGGTATTGGATTGGTGGTGGTGGTATTGGTAGTGGTGGTATTGGTGGTAGTATTGGTATTAGTTGGTGGTGGTGGTATTGGTGATGGTGGTGGTGGTATTAGTGGTGGTATTGGTGGTGGTATTGGTGATGGTTGTGGTATTGGTGGTGGTATTTGTGGTGGTGGTATTGGTATTGGTGGTGTTGGTATTGTTGGTGGTGGTATTGGTGGTGGTGGTATTGGTGGTGGTGGTAGTATTAGATTGGTGGTGGTGGTATTGGTGGTGGTGGTATTGGTGGTGGAGGTATTGGTGGTGGAGGTATTGGTGGTGGTGGAATTGGTGGTGGTATTGGTGGTGATATTGGTGGTGGTGGTATTGGTGGTGGTGGTGGTATTGGTGGTGGTGTTGGTGGCATTGGTGGTGGTGGTATTGGTGGTGGTGGTGGTCTTGGTGGTGATACTGGTGGTGGTATTAGTGGTGGTAGTATTGGTGGAGGTGGTATTGATGGTATTGGTGGTGGTGGAATTGGTGGTGTTGGTAGTGGTATTGGTGGTGGTGATATTGGTGGTGGTATTGGTGGTGGTGGTATTGGTGGTGGTATTGGTGGTGGTGGTATTGGTGTTGGTATTGGTTTTGGTATTGAAGGTGGTGGTATTGGTGTTGGTATTGGTTTTGGTATTGAAGGTGGTGGCATTGGTGGTATTGGTGGTATTGGTGGTGGTATTGGTAGTGGTATTTGTGGTGATATGGGTGGTGGTATTGGTGGTGGTATTGGTGGTGGTGGTATTGGTGGTGGTGGTATTGGTGGTGGTGGTGTATTGGTGGTGTTGGCGGTGGTGTTGTTGGTGGTATTGGTGGTGGTATTCATGGTGGTGGTGGTATTGGTTGTGGTGGTATTGGTGGTGGTATTAGTGGTGGTGGAGGTATTGGTCATGGTGGTATTGGTGGTGGTAGTATTGGGGGTATGGGTGGTGGTATTGGTGGAGGTGGTGGTATTGGTGGTGTTGGTATTGTTGTTGGTGGTATTGGTGGTGGTATTGGTGGTGGTGGAGGTGGTGGCATTGGTGGCAATGGTGGTATTGGTGGTGGTGGTATTGGTGTTGGTGGTGGTGGTATTGGTGGTGGTGGTATTGGTGGTGGTGTTGTTAATAAAACAGGCTTTTGAAAACAACCTGTCCGGTGGCTTTAGTGCAGATGACATGTAACACAGATGTGCTGTTGTCAGCTCCAGCCCATTTACACACGATTATCTGCTACCTGGAATTCACATGACTTAATTCGCTAATCATTTCTAAATCCATTTTACTTGGGGGGGTTGAAACAGACATGAGATAATGCCGGGTTAAAGTGATTGAAAGTGGGCGCCCGTGTTACGGGGGTGGCGGTGCTGCTTAAAAAAACACAAGCGGTTTCAGCTGAAGCAGCATGTCCGACCTGCAGTAATAGAAACTCAATAAAGTAAATGGTGCTTACAAACTAAATAGCAGGTCCCGTGTAACAACTAAAGTCAAAGGCCTAGTAGCCATTGGAGGTTACAAATGAAGACAAGGCAGTACTAAGGAGGGACTAACAAGCCTATTAACTAATCCGAAGGCAGTATTTACGAACGACAATGACACAAGCCAATGAAAAATATGGGCGGAATGTGGGCGCGGCTTCTCTCCCATACTCTACTACAGCAGTCTTGCAGAGCGAGCTGTGAATGCGCGCTGCCGCTAGGCTCGACCTAAAAACAACAGATGTCAAAGTCTGTGAGTCAGCACAAGTCTATGAACAATCAAGCGATCGTGCAGCAAGTTTGTATGACGAAAGGCATTGCTACAAATAGTTTGCGCTGCAGAGATGGCTCCAGACAGACACTGTCAGCGTTTTCAAGCAAAAAGTACTCACAAAGTCATAATTTTGGTAGCGTAGGGTGGTCAGAGTACCCACAAAACCATCAGCGCTCAATCTGCTAAAGGAACGAAGCAGTTTCTCAGCAGGATGTTGAGGTGAATCACTGAGGTCTTCATGAGTTTCTTCTGCTCGCCGCCAGTGTGAGAAAGTACAGGTGTAGGAAGTACATTGATTACAGATGAACTTTATTTTCAGGAGGTAGATATCACCCCATCCAGCTCCTTCATCCTCTTCCAAAAGTCTCCTTTCAAACACCAACATTCTCAGAACCCTCAGGTCCCATGCAGAAACTGCTGTGTAGCTGGATAGAATTCCCTGCGCATGCATAGAATCCCATAACAAGATACCACAACCATCGTTTGAGTTAATCATCCTCCCTTGTCCTCTTTCTACTCCCCAAACTACAGTTTCTTTCCCACTTCCTGATCAGTTGTGTCCTATTTCAGCTCCCTCCTTGAGTGTCAGGATCTGCTTGTGACGCTTAGATGTAAGTAATCGTTTCCAGCTACATGTTTGCTAAATTTGGGCATATATAACAATGCTGCCTATTGTGTTGCTCTACTGTGGCGCGCACTACTGCCTTTTCAGATGAGTGTGCACTATAAAAATGCATAAATAAATAACAAGCCACTTTAAGAAAGTAGATTCTCCAAGTTCTTGCTATAAGAGTCTGGATTAGAAACGTGTTTCCATGGTTAATTCTCTGTATATGAGTGTAGATGAGTTGTCCACGCTTTTTGCTGGAAAATAATTTCTGAACTTCCCAAAATGCTATAAAACAGCATGAGTCATTCACATTTGTCAAACATTTGCTAAGGCTAGGTGAAATAAAGTAGCGCTGAAAATTCCAAGGAGTGGAATGATATGACAGCTCACACCACAAGAAGAACTCTAGCATGTATAGCTAAAGACTGCCACATAGAGTTGATTTTAAGACTTACCTGGCCTTGGGAGGTCAAGGGTCGTAGGCGTAGCAGGCGTTTATAGTGGCTACTGTAGGAACCCCCCCAACCTATGCAAATGACCATGCCATACACGGTGCACGTCTTTATTCCTCAGAGTGCAACCGTTACTTTTATTCATTTTTCCAAACAACACTTTTCAATCAGCCCAGCCAACGCATTTCATCAAATAGGAATTCATCAGGATTTAGCATTCCAATACTGTATATTTTGAATGACGTGTCATCTAACCTCTGGTTCATTTATCTTCCTTGGGAATAAATCTCTTTCCCTGGGTGGTAAAGCACCCCCTAGTTTATCTTTCTCTTCCAGGTGCCAAGGCAGAATACCTTGACGACGCGTCATTCAAAATATACAGTATTGGAATGGTAAACCCTGATGAAGTCCTATTTGACGAAACGCGTTGGCTGGGCTGATTGAAAAGTGTTGTTTGGAAAAATGAATAAAAGTTGGATTCTGAAATACAATCGCAAGACTCCTGAGAATTGAATATTACTGAATTGGATCATATTGAATATGTCTCTGGACATTTTTTCATAATTGGGGCTATGATTAAGAGGGAATGCTGGGGGCATTCATGTTGTGCAGCTAGAGATGAAATTCTAGGACCATCACAAAACAAACCAGAGTGAAAGCATTTGCAAAGATTGTTTTCATTAATCAAGAATGAAAGTCGGAGGTTCGAAGGTGATCAGATACCATTATAATTCTGATCATAAACTATACCGACTAGTGATCCAGTGGCCTTATTCCCATGACCCGCTGAGCAGAGTAGATTATGCTAGAAAACCTGAACCTAAAGGAATTGACTGAATAGCACCATCAGAAGTGGAGTCTGTGGGTTAATTTTACTCAACATGGGAAACCTCAACTAACCCAGACTCAGAAATGATTGACAGATTGATAGCCTTACTCGATTCTATGGGTGGTGTTGCATGGTCGTTCTTAGTTGCTGAAGTGACTTGTCTGATTAATTCCGATAACAAAGATGTGTCCTCCATCCTAACTAGTTACGCGATCCCCACGGTCAGTTTTTACTTATTATTGGGACAAGTAGTGTTCAGCTCCATGAGACCCAACAATAGCAGGTCTGTGATGCTCTTAGATATCCGTGGCTGCACGAGAGCTACACGGACGGATCAGCATGTATCTACACTTCGCAATAGGTGCAGGTCACTCACTAAAACCCGTTCCTGACAGCGATTGAGGGTTGCAATAATTTCCCATGAAGGAGGAATTCCTAGTAAGTGCAGATCATAAGCTTGCATTGGCTAAGTATCTGCCCTTAGTAAACACTGCCTATTGCTACTACTGATTCTGAAGGTTTAGTGAGGCTCTCAGAACAATTCTACCAGGGGTCAGCAACGGCCCTCGTGGAGAGCCAGGAAGACAATCAAACCTGACTATATAGAGTAACCAAAAGTCAAGACATGGTTTCTGTAGGTGACCATACATAAGGATCATTAATGGCTGAGTGGCTCGAGCCCCTGATGTTGCCAATCTGAACCCTCGACTGCCTCCGACACGGAACCTAGGAAGAGGACCCGGCCCTCACCTCGGTCGCCAGGCAGTTTGGCAATGAGGTACCATGGCAGGCAACCCCCGGGGACCTCTAGGAGGGGCACAGTGAAACAGAATGCCCTCCTATGATGGAGCCTGCCCTCTATCAGCATGACCTTGGTGGAAACCGAATCTCTGTGCCTCCCCTTGGTGTGGACTCCCCAACTGCACTCACACCTGGTCCTTTCCCGTGCCTGACCACAGCCTGCCTGCCTGTCATTGTTGACAACTGGACCAGGGAGCTCAATTTGTTTTTTTATTTGGGCCGCAGGGGCAAGGGGTCAGGGTGCCCCCACCATGCCTCCTTATACTGGCTTTAACTTGCATTTTCAGGAACCTAAGACCACGTTACCATGTCCTGTAATGGGGGGTGCAACATTTCTTTCATGTTGAGGCCAGCCAGAGATTGCTCCATCAAGTGGGACCGCTGGCTGCCATGAATCAAATCATCTGTTACACCGATCAGGCTGTCTGCCTATGTGTCAAGCAGGCGACACTGTATGCCAGAGGGGGTGTTGCAAAGCCACCTGCGATAGCACAAATTGGGCCTTCACTGCGTGCTGACCAAAGCCGGTGACCTTGCATCCTAGTGGGTACCACCATAAAGACTGCTGCTTCTACACCGATCTGCCCACTACCCGTGTGCTGTCAAAATTCAGTGACCCATATGCCAAGGAGTGGGCCGTCATGAAGAGCAAGAGCCGTCGTCACGGTTGGACAGTCTGCCAAGGGAGAGGGCTGACTTGGGGCCACCATTGGATCATGATGACTTGCGGGTGTTGAACCGTGTCTGCAGGCTCGACGAAGGCATTAGAATCCGAGCGACCACTCTGACCCACCAGCGGCAGGGCCGTTTCTACCATTAGGCAAGACTAGGCAGTCGCCTAGGGCGGCCAAAGGGGGAGGGCGGCAAAAAGTTATTTTATAACTGATGAACAAAGCTGCCAAGGTTTCAGATTGCCATGTGGGCTAGGTAATTAACGAAAAAGTGAAGAAAGATTAAGAAATGAAGGGGGGTCTATGAAAGAATGGTTAACGCAGCAGAGGAGGTGGGGTGACAGGGAGGTCAGGAGCGGGAGGAGGAGATACAGGGAAAGGGGGAGATTGATGGAGGAGGAAAAGATAGCAATAAAGGGTAGGCGGCGCGCGGGAGGCCTCTGAAGAAGTGGTATACAAGAGAGGTGAAACTGCACGAGACGACAGCGCGTGAGGCAGAGGGTGAGGATGGGTCCGGCGAGAGGCTGGAGAAGAAGAATGGGTATGCATGAGAGCGGGATCAGAGGAACTTACCACTTAGTACGAGGACCCCCATGGATGATCAGCTGCTCTTCTGGCTGTGACCAGAGTGCTGCTCGACACCGGCATCAGCTCCCATCCACCACGACACTGGAGGGCTAAACACTCCTAGGGTCTTCTGAAAACATCAGCGAGTAAGATTGATTGCCGGGGTGAAGGTTCCAGGAGGAACTTGATCTGCCTCATAGCGCTCCGGGGCTGGAACACTTTGACTTTTAAAGCCATAGTGAGACATCTAAGACTCAGACTTAAAGGGGGGCCTAGCTTGAATGTTGTCTATCACTAATGGGGAATAACCATGATCAGTAGACAGGGAAGTGGGTCTCACAACTGTGTCTGGACAACGCTATAGAGCCGGCCTTGGGTTCTGAAAAGTCCAAAACAATTGAGGGGGCTTTTTGCTTGTAAGAGTAGCTGAGCATGCTTGTACTGGACCTTTAACCATACACAGCTTCCACACAAAATTTTAAAAAGTATTTCCAGCTCAACTTGTGTTACCCATGTGATATCAGCTTTTCATCTGCTGACCCTGTGAAGACTGCCCATAGATTATGAGTTGACTGGTCTGGAAAAAGGTGAGAGTGAGCACTGGAGTTCAGTCCAGCACCGAGGGTTTACATGTTGCTAAAATTCATGTGCAGATTGCACCCTATTCAGCCAACATCGCCCTGTCAGACGCCTGCTTTTTCTTGCTGCTGTTTCCTTATAATCCATTTCCCCCTAAATGTAGACAAGTTCTGCACAGGTGCAGCTGTTTGGATAAACAGGCCTTCCCCAGCTGTCAGCCTGCTTTGTGAAATCCGAACTGAACTGTAATAACCTTATAACAGTCGAGTCCTGACGTTTTTGCTTCATTATCGGCGACTTGGTTTGTCACAAGTTGCCGATTATATATAAATTAGTGACTGCTGTTTAAACAGGGATTTCAGAATCCCATGCATTATATAGTGATTTATTTTTGTCGTAAACTCTTTAGCTGGTATAAAGGGAGTTCCTCATGCTTTTAATTTCAGGTGTATCTTAATCTGGATGGTGAGAGAGGCCATGTGCCTGCTTCTGCTGACCGTATGTAGCAAAAAGAAAAATGTAAGGAATAAAATAATTGAATAACCTCACCCACTGGTATCACTCAATGCTGCATTCCAGTCCATTCTTGTTTGCTTATATTGGCCCTCTAGATAGAGACCAAAGGTATGCAGATCCACCATGGCCCCTCCCCTGCGTCAGGCCAGGTCCCATCTGAAAGTGAATACACCAAATCAAAGGCAGTTTCAGTGTTGTTGGGCCTCACCTATGATATGCAGCATCTGTCCTATGGCACAGCGAGGACAGGGCTCCACAGTTGAAACAGGCCCTGGGCCCCTTGTGTTTCTGTTCAGGGGGGGACTGGCCTACCAATTTGGGCTTGACTGACTTTTAGAGGAATCCGTTAAATAAAGAAAGAGTTGTATTATATTGGATATACACCACGTAAATTGTTTTTTGAGGTGTAGTTTTAACCTCTTGTGTATATAGGATCGGATTACCTCACAGTGGATTGCTGTTATTTGAAGTGCAAACACGAAATTGAAAATTGGGGAATATGAGACAATACTTGATTAACCTGATTATTTCTATGTGTTTTTTAAAATATTTTTTAATTGATGTTTTGTTTTGAAATCTTTATCAATTTAAGAATGATTAAATGAAGATAATAACTGTTCCGACCAGGAATAAACTGTGGTATGTGGTTTTTAATTAATATTAGTCATTGGGTTATTATGTATGTTTCTATTCCTCCCCATCACTTTTTTGTATAGTATGATGTTCTTATTTGCAGCAGCAAGGCTCGTTTGTATAACACAGGTTTCGTTCTGGACTGGCATAAGTGGTAAAAAAAAACCAAAGGACTGGATTGTGGCCCCAATTAATTGCTGGTGGCTTTTACAAGCATTCCACCCATCACCTTTGTGGTTTAATGTAATGCGATGGGTATGCCTAGACGCGAGTCCTTCTCTTGCTGTGCTATGAGACCCCATCCAGTGTTAGACTGGCCTGTTACTCTGGCAGTTGCAGATGGGCCAGCTTAAAAGAACCAGAGTGTCGGCCAGTTGTTTTGGGCCAATGGGGACAAAAAGAAAAAAGTCTGCCCAGTCCAACACTGACTCAAGCTGCACATCACCCAATAGATAAACATAAGTATTTGAAAGCACGAAGAGGAGTGACAAAGGTAGTCAAATCTTGTGACACCTCAGTAAGGTGATGATGATAAGCAGACTTTAGGTCTATAGTGAAAACACAGAGGGCATCACCAATAGCTTCTGGCAGGCCCTGCATCCTAGGCAGGAGTTGCCAATCTACAAAGATACAAATTACCAATAAGAGAGAGAGGGAAGTTATTTAAGGTGAGGAACACTCTCAATCCCCCGATCAGATATGTTTAAACAACGAAAGAGTGTAACTCTTACAAATTAGTTGAGCATCTATGTGAAATCATTTAGATTTTCTATGAAAGCCCTCACTCACCAACCTGGTTGGTGACATGCTTCATCATTGGGCCCACAAGGAGAGGCCGAGTGCCACCCTGGTGTGCTTCGACGCCAGAATTACTGCGGAGCAGGAAAAAATATGTGGAAAAGGTGATATGTGTAAGTGATTTAAAATTGACTGGTTGAACTCAAAAATCCAGTTTAATAGTTGGCCAATCAGTCAAGGATAAAAAGACGTGTAGGACACTTTGACTAAATAAATTGTTCAGCCAGGTCCATTAATAAATGGTCAACATGTTTCTGCCTATGTGTTGAAACTATCTCAGGCTTTCGTCAGGACCAAGAAGGAAAAAGGTGAACCCCGGCGGTATGGGCACGCTAAGGCCCACCCTAACCAGGGGTTGAAATGTTAAAATAGGTTATCCTCGTGTAATCTACAAAGATATTCTTATTCATAGAGAGCAGGTCAACACATGACCTTGTCTTGCCTGACTTTGTCTGGCTATAACAATGGCTGACACATCTGTTCTAACACTGCTTTCAAATATTTATGTACAATTAAAGGTACTGGCCTGACCTAATGCGCCACAGGCACAGCATCGTGCTTAAATGTATTATGGTGTTTGAACCCTTGAACACATGCATCGCTCTCTTCAAACACTTTGCCATACTCAACTATGATGAATTCAAAGTCATCATTCCTTACATCTAATGTAGAAACAGGCATATCCCCTAGACCACGCCACTGGATTCTAACTTCCTGGTCATAAAGTGATCCCTAGCTCTGCTTGTGCACGCCAACCTATCATGTTTCTGCATTTCAATGCCTCATATATTTTTGTTCTAATTTCCCTACCCATGAACTGTAAACTAATAAAATCATATTCTGAGATTTTAAAATCAAACTCTTTAGGATTGATGAACGATGAACATAATCTTTTGCCTTCTCATAGTTTTTTGACTGTAATATCAGAAACACATGTAACCAGCCAGTATAACCTCAACAATACACGTAACAATTTGGCCCTTTGACTTTCCTCCTTTTTACATCCCTTTCATCAACAGCATCCACAGTCGAAATCAAATGACTAACTGTTTGTGACAGTTTCATAATTTACTGTCATCATGTACATTGTTAATGCATAATGTTGGAATTACTGATACTCAGGGCCACATTTATGAAAAGTGTTGCAGTGCGCCCTCCTTTCAACACCATGGATGCGCCATATTTACTGCACGGCGCTCCATGTCCCAAGGATATACAGATACTTCAGAATTCATAACGTACCTGTAGGAGCAAAAGTGGCGCATTGCTGGAGTGTGTCTGAAAACAGACTCAACTCCAGCAATGTGTCCTTTCACAGGGGGCAAGCCCCATGTGAAAGGGCCTGTGTCATTCTTATGCCAGCTGTGAGGTAGGGGTAAGGATTTGACGCAGTGGCGTCCTAGAAGTGTAGCAGTGAAATCTCGCAGATTTCACTGCGACACTTCTATGAGCCTTTTTTGCGGAGGAACGCCCACCCTGCATACATTATACTTGGTGAAGGTATAATGTAGTGCAGTGGTTTACAAAGTGACGGATCTGCTTAGTTGCATCACTTTGTAAATATGTCACAGTGTGGCGCATATTTTACGCCGCCGATGCGTCACAAAAAGTGACGCCACGGCGGCGCAAGGGGCTCATAAATAAGCCCCTCAACCTTTTACACACACTACAAAATGCAATATCAAGTTACACCTGTTACACTTCTTCACTACACACACAAATAATATATTAATTACCTACTGGCGGTCGCCAGTAGGTAGTTATAGTCAGGAACTCGTTTCTATTCAAAAAGCGTTTTTTCTTTTCCCAATAACTTTGGCGCCGGTTGACGAATCTTCGCGAAATTTTCAAAACTAGTGGGGCGCTCCGGTTAGCTCCTGTCTTGAAAATTTCGGGGTGATTCGTCAAGCGGGGGCCGAGAAAAAAAAGGGGGTCCCAAAACGCGTTTTCCCCATGTTAATTTCCATAGGAAACTTTAGACAAAGCTACAGCCCGAACTGCTGAACAGAATTACACCAAATTTGGCAAAAAGGTAGCGCTTGCTTCAGAAAGGGACCTTTTTTTTAAATGGTGTAAATCCGTTCAGTAGTTCCTGAGAAATAAAAAAAAAGAAAACTTCCGATATCTGGGCGGAGCCTAACCACACATCTCCTCCCGAGCACGAGCTTGCCTCTGATTGGCTGCCAACACTTCAAACCAGGAAGTGTTGGCAGCCATCTTGTGCCTCGGATGAGGGAGAAAGAAAAAGGTAAGAGAAAGATAAAAAAACAAGAAAAGGGGGCAGGGTAAAAACACCCTGAACCCCTAGGCCTGCTCAGGGGGTCCCAGGCCCAAAAAAAGCATTTAAAAAAAAAAAAAATTCGGGCGGGGTCGCGCCGGTTGCGCGAATCCGTCTGAAAATTTAAAAAAATGAAGCGCGGTCTCCCGTGCTTCGTTTTCAAAGCCCCTGGGTGGGCCAAGTCCCGGGGGCAATTTATTTATGTAGCGGGGGCCCGCGGGGGCCCCCGCAGCCCCAGGGACCGCCACCTCCCCGGGGCTTGATAATTTATTCGTGGGGGGCACGCGGCCCCCCGCAGACCCGGGGACCACCACCTCCCCGGGGCTTTATTGATTATAGAGTGGGGGGGCCTCGCGGGCCCCCCCAAGCCCCGGGGACCGCCACCTCCCCAGGGCTTAATTTCAATAAGGGTGATGGGGCCTCACGGGCCCCCCCAAGCCCCGGGGACCACCACCTCCCCGGGGCACTTAGTATTTAAATACGAGGGTCCGTTACGGACCCCCGTGCCCCGGGGACCACCACCTCCCCGGGGCTTTGCAAACGTTGGGAGGGGGGGCGTGTGGCCCCCCTCCTGGAGCCCTTGATGGCCCTGGGGACCGCCAGCCCCCAGGGCCGGCTCCTACAGTGTCCCAGGGTGCCCACCCCCGGGACATTGCTGTTTGCTATGGCAGGGCGGGAGCCGTGTGGCTCCCGCCCTGCCATAGCAAACTTTGCTTTGCTTCATTGAAGCGAGAGCAGGTCTCACTTCAATGAAGCAAAGCAGATTGCTTTTGCACAAGGGGAGCTGCATGTCGGCAGCGCCCCTTGTGCAAAAGCAATGCCTGCTACCGCAGGACGCGGGGAGCCGGCGGGACGTGGGGGCATTGGGGCTCCCCCCACGGTCCCCAACGGAGAGGCCAGGCCCCGGGGGATGGGGTCCCCGGGGCCAGAAGATGCCCGAGAGGGAGGCCACGCGGCTCCCTCCCCATTAATTAAATTAAAAAAAACTGAAAGGTTGGCCCTGGGGGATGGGGTCCCCGGGGCCATAAGTGGCCTAAGGAGGGGGGCCACGTGGCCCCCCTCCAAATAATTAAATTATAAAAAAAAAAAATAAAGTCTGGGCATGCCCCGGGGGATGGGGTACCCAGGACCGAAATTTGCCTCGGGAGAGGGGCCACACGGCCCCCTTCCCGTTTTAAAAAAAATTTATTTTATAAAAACGGGTCAGGCCCTGGGGGATGGGGTCCCCAGGGCCCCAAAAAAGTAAAAAAAAGGGGGCCCATACAGCCCCGCTTGTAAACAATTTTTTTTTTAAAGCCGGCATCTCACCGGAGGCCACGCCCCCTTTCTCCACCACTCTGCAAACGCACCCCCTGGCGCATTGTTAGTTGGTTATTAATGTAAATATTCTAGGGCTACTTCAAACCTCGAACCCTCAAACTGAGAAGGGACTAGATAATAACTATAGTGACACTATGATATAGAAATGTATGAAAAAGGTTTTATTCATAATTTATCTTAATCTCAATAATAGATAACTGTAAAAACACATATACATAAAAAAAAATATATTATTTCATACAGAGACTAACAAATAAACAACATTCTGACCACATTCAGTCACATTCAAACATATACTACATACATATAATCAAGATGATATACATGATTATTTTATCCCACATGATTGGATATCTGTAGATTATGACGAACAAACAACACCAACACTTAATTGAGAAGTTAGCATTTTTGGGGTGGTTTTCACAGGTGACTCTACGCGCGTTTCGACAGAAACACTGTCTTCATCAGGAGTTCCACCTCAGAATGTTATGCTCAAAACTGTCCAGCATCTGTACGTAGATTGATGGTACAAAGATGATATATCTTCAAAAGTATGTTCCTATCGATCAGGATACACCTTATGTTGATGATGGCCTGTCTCGAAAGCGAACAAATTTGATATGTTACCCAACTCCTTCAGGAACTAAACCCTGCTTGATAAAATGTGTCCAACAAAAGAGGCGAGCTGCTAGTCCCTCAAATGATTAAGAATGGATGCGATGTTAGCCGTATGCAGCGCTGGGCAGCTCTATTTTCTGTTTACCAGCCTGCCGCGGCAGCTGAAAAACGCCGAAATTTCAATCCATTGTTAGTTGGGGAATTAATTCCCCTTGAATACTGAGGGTCCCTGGGGCCAACTAGCCCACCAGGTACCTCCAATATGTGCCACAGAGCTGCGTTGCAGAGAGGTGGTCCGAGGCCACACCCCTATTTACACCTCTCTACAACGCAGCTCAGTGGCGCTTACTGGAGGTACCTGGTGGGCTAGTTGGCCCCCAGGGACCCTCAGGATTCAAGGGGACTTAATCCCCCAACTTACAACGCACCAGGGGGCGCGTTTGCACAGTGGTGCAGGGAGGGGGCGGGGCCTGATATAACAAGTGTGCAAACATGCCCCCTGGCGCGTTGTAAATTGGGGGATTAAGTCCCCTTCAATCCTGAGGGTCCCTGGGGGCCAACTAGCCCACCAGGTACCTCCAGTAGGCGCCACAGAGCTGCGTTGCAGAGAGGTGCTCCGAGGCCACGCCCCTTTTTACACCACTCTGTAAACGCAGCTTCTGGTGCACTGCTGGTGGGGCGATGAGGACCTTTTGTGTCCTGTGGACCTCAGGACACAAGTGGACTTCATCCTCCGAGCAGCAGTGCGCCAGAAGCCGCGTTTGCAGCGTGGTGTAAAAAGAGGCATGGCCTCGGAACACCTCTCTGCAACTCAGCTCTGTGGTGCTTACCGGAGGTACCTGGTGGGCTAGTTGGCCCCCAGGGACCCTCAGGATTCAAGGGGACTTAATCCCCCAATGCTTACAACACGCCAGGGGCGCGTTTGCACAGTGGTGCAGGGAGGGGGTGGGGCCTGATATGACAAGTGTGCAAACACGCCCCTGGCGCGTTAGTAAATTGGGATTAAGTCCCCTCAATCCTGAGGTCCCTGGGTGCTAACTAGCCCACCAGGTACCTCCAGTATGCGCCACAGAGCTGTGTTGCAGAGAGGTGGTCCGAGGCCACGCCCCTTTTTACACCACTCTGCAAACGCGCCTCTTGGCGCACTGGTGATGGGGCGATGAGGTCCTCTTGTGTCCTGAGGACCTCAGGACACAAGTGGACTTCATCCCCTGAGCAGCAGTGCGCCAAGAGGCACGTTTGCAGAGTGGTGTAAAAAGGGGGCATGGCCTCGGACCACCTCTCTGCAATCCAGCTCTGTGGCGCATACTGGAGGTACCTGGTGGGCTAGTTGGCCCCCAGGGACCCTCAGTATTCAAGGGGAATTAATTCCCCAACTAACAACGCACCAGGGGGCGCGTTTGCAGAGTGGTGGAGAAAGGGGGCGTGGCCTTTGTCTACCTCTCAGCAATCCCACTGCGTGGGGCTTACTGGAGGTAAGAGGTAGGCTAGTTGGCCCCTAAAGGACCCCCAGCAGCGAAGGGGACTTCAATCCCCATCCAAGAGCGTGCCAGGGAGCGCGTTTGTAGAGTGGTGGGCAAAGGGGGCGTGGCCTGCTCTTCGAACTTAGCAATGCTGCTGTGTGGGACTTACTGGAGGTAATAGGAGGGTAGTTGGCCCCCAAGGATGTCCTTGGGGGCCAACTACCCTCTTGTTACCTCCAGTAAGTCCCGCACAGTGGGATTGCTAAGACGTCTTCGGAGGCCATGCCCCCTTTCTCCACCATTCTGCAAACGCGCCTCCTGGCAGACTACGGGATGGGGGATGAAGTCCAATTTACTCCTGAGGGACTTTGGGGGCCAAGAAGCCCTACTGGTACCTCCTGTAAGCCCTACGCACCGGAATTCCTGAGCGCTGGTCGGAGGCCCAGCACCCTTTCTCCACCACTCTGCAAACACGACTACTAGTTAAAGAAGTGTTTGCAATGTAATAGGTTTCGCATTTGCGAGAATTAGAGCTATTGGCGTTGTAAATGCAAAAGTTTTTTACTAATGTTTTTTGGAGTGGAGTGGATGTACGTTGTGTGTAGTGGAATTATGTGGTATGTTGTGCAGTGAAATTAT
The DNA here is from genome assembly GCA_963921515.1 of Calotriton arnoldi. NCBI lineage: Eukaryota > Metazoa > Chordata > Amphibia > Caudata > Salamandridae > Calotriton > Calotriton arnoldi. The sequence continues at coordinate 185,474 of CAWUFW010004739.1, read as the reverse complement.
GTGGATAGAAAGTATGTGGTATTTAGTGTATAGGAATTATGTAGAGTGGGATTATGTGTTATGGAGAGTAATTATGTGGTATGGTAGTCTGTGTTGTGGAGTGGTAACCTCAGGTTTAGTCTTCCTCGTTTCCATAGAAGCTCAACTATGAACTCAGTGAGACAAAAAAGATGGAATCACTGAGGAGCACTTGTGGACCTAGTCAGAGGTATGAGCAGGGCCACTGGAATTATGTGACTGTTTGGCTGCACCGATCTTTCGCACAATTATACATTTTCTGCATTAGCCACATAATTCATCATCTGCACCCTAATCTGCAGATTTGAACAAAAAAGCCTTGTTTCTAGCTGAAACGGGTCAAACGTTACCAAAAATGCAGCGACAAGTGTTACAGCGTGGTGGAAGGCCCTTTGCAAACCTAGAATGGTCACGTGTTACTTATTGCTAAATGTGGGTGTTAAATTGGTACTAATGGTGTGCAAGCCACTCTTGCTTCCCTCTGCGCCTCTCTTGCCTCTTTCTGCATTTCTGTTGCTTCTTTCTGCACGTTTCTTTCTTTTTCTGCACTTCTCTTGACCTCATTCTGAAAATCTCATGTACTTTCTGCACCTCTCTTCCCTCTTTCTGCACGTCTGTTGCCTTTCTGCACCTCATTTGCTTCTTTCTGCACCCCTGTTGTCTCTTTCTGCACTCGTCTTCCCTCTTTCTGTACCTTTCCTGCCTGTTTTTGCATCTCACTTGCCTCTTTCTGCACTTTTCTTGCTTCTTTCTACACCTCTGTTGCTTCTTTCAGCAATTCTCTTGCCTCTCTGTGCACTTCTCTTGCCTGTTTCTGCACCTCTCTTGCCTCTTTTTGCACCTCTGTTGGCTCTTTCTGCACCTCACTTGCTCCTTTCTACACTTCTCTTGCCTCTTTCTGCACCCCTGTTGCTTCATTCTGCACTTTCCATGCTTCTTTCTGCACCTGTCTTGCTTCTTTCTGCACCCCTGTTGTCTCTTTATGTACCTCTTTTGCCTCTTTCTGCACTTTTCTTGCCTTTTTCTGCACCTCTCTTCCCTCTTTCTGCATGTCTGTTGCCTCTTTCTGCACCTCATTTGCTTCTTTCTGCACCCCTGTTGTCTCTTTCTGCACTCATCTTCCCTCTTTCTGTACCTTTCCTGCCTGTTTTTGCATCTCACTTGCCTCTTTCTGCACTTTTCTTGCTTCTTTCTACACCCCTGTTGCTTCTTTCAGCAATTCCCTTGCCTCTTTGTGCACTTCTCTTGCCTGTTTCTGCACTTCTCTTGCCTCTTTCTGCACCTCTGTTGGCTCTTTCTGCACCTCACTTGCTCCTTTCCACACTTCTCTTGCCTCTCTCTGCGCCCCTGTTGCTTCATTCTGCACTTTCCATGCTTCTTTCTTCACCTATCTTGCTTCTTTCTGCACCCCTGTTGTCTCTTTATGTACCTCTTTTGCCTCTTTCTGCACTTTTCTTGCCTTTTTCTGCACCTCTCTTCCCTCTTTCTGCACGTCTGTTGCCTCTTTCTGCACCTCATTTGCTTCTTTCTGCACCCCTGTTGTCTCTTTCTGCACTCGTCTTCCCTCTTTCTGTACCTTTCCTGCCTGTTTCTGCAACTCATTTGCCTCTTTCTGCACTTTTCTTGCTTCTTTCTACACCTCTGTTGCTTCTTTCAGCAATTCTCTAGCCTCTTTGTGCACTTCTCTTGCCTGTTTCTGCACCTCTCTTGCCTCTTTTTGCACCTCTGTTGGCTCTTTCTGCACCTCACTTGCTCCTTTCTACACTTCTCTTGCCTCTTTCTGCACCCCTGTTGCTTCATTCTGCACTTTACATGCTTCTTTCTGCACCTGTCTTGCCTCTTTCTGCACTCCTGTTGTCTCTTTATGTACCTCTTTTGCCTCTTTCTTCACTTTTCTTGCCTTTTTCTGCACCTCTCTTCCCTCTTTCTGCACTTCTGTTGCCTCTTTCTGCACCTCATTTGCTTCTTTCTGCACCCCTGTTGTCTCTTTCTGCACTCGTCTTCCCTCTTTCTGTACCTTTCCTGCCTGTTTTTGCTCCTCACTTGCCTCTTTCTGCACTTTTCTTGCTTCTTTCTACACCTCTGTTGCTTCTTTCAGCAATTCTCTTGCCTCTTTGTGTACTTCCATTGCCTGTTTCTGCACTTCTCTTGCCTCTTTCTGCACCCCTGTTGCTTCATTCTGCACTTTCCATGCTTCTTTCTGCACCTGTCTTGCTTCTTTCTGCACCCCTGTTGTCTCTTTATGTACCCCTTTACCTCTTTCTGCACTTTTCTTGCCTTTTTTTGCACCTCTCTTCCCTCTTTCTGCACGTTTGCTGCCTCTTTCTGCACCTCATTTGCTTCTTTCTGCACCCCTGTTGTCTCTTTCTGCACTCGTCTTCCCCCTTTCTGTACGTTTCCTGCCTGTTTTTGCATCTCACTTGCCTCTTTCTGCACTTTTCTTGCTTCTTTCTACACCTCTATTGCTTCTTTCAGCAATTCTCTTGCCTCTTTGTGCACTTCTCTTGCCTGTTTCTGCACTTCTCTTGCCTCTTTCTGCACCCCTGTTGCTTCATTCTGCACTTTCAATGCTTCTTTCTGCACCTGTCTTGCTTCTTCCTTCACCCCTGTTGTCTCTTTATGTACCTCTTTTGCCTCTTTCTGCACTTTTCTTGCCTTTTTCTGCACCTCTCTTCCCTCTTTCTGCACGTCTGTTGCCTCTTTCTGCACCTCATTGTAGGAGAGTAGGATCTGCTTCACATGGGTACCCCCACTTTTTGCTGATGCTTCACTGTTTTTCGACATTAGTCTGGCTGGGGCCCTGCTAATCAGAACCCCAGCCTAGCTGCTTCCTCTCTAAAATGGTTTCCATGTGCCTTAGGCACATCACGGATTGGGATCTGGAGTGCCCTTATAAGTCCCTAGTATATGATATTTTTATTTTTATTTTATTTTTATTTTTTATTTTAAAAGTTTTATATAGCGCTAGCTAGACCCGTGGGTATCAGAGCGCTTTACATACACACTGTACAAAACCAAAGGAAATTGCATTACTTATTAGAAAGGCAGTAGGGAAGCAACGACAGAAATAAAAAATACAACATAAAAAATAGATAAACAGTGCAGCGGAGGGAGAGAAAACAAACAAAGGTGGTTAACACAGACCGGTCACCACTATCCTTGAATGTCAAGATAGAGAGGAGTTAACTCGGATATTGAAGTCTAGGTTAGTTGATGTTGGTAAGGAAAGTATTTGTTAAGGAGAAGGAGTTTCAGGTCCCTTTTGAAACAGGAGAAGGAGGGGTTGCATCTGAGGACTCTAGGGAGAGCGTTCCATATCCTGGGAGCGTTGCCAGAAAACGATCGGTATTGGGTGGTTTTCTTTTTCAGTTTCGGAGGGATAAGAAGGAGTGAGTTAGAACTTCTCAGTGTTCTGGATTGACCTGCTCTTACCAGTTTGTTGTTCAGGTAGTTGGGGGCCGGAGAGTGAAGGGTTTTGTGTGTGATGCAGGCCAGCTTGTAGATACAATGCCCTTCCATAGGAAGCCAGTTGAGGGAGTTGAGAGCTGGAGTGATGTGTTCAAATCTTTTCACTCCAGATATGAGTCGAGCGGCCATGTTCAGCACTGCCCTTAGTGGGGCTAGGTGAGCTTTTGGAGTCCCTGTTAGGATGGCGTACCCGTAGTCGATTTTAGAGAGAACTAGGGATTGAACTACTGTCTTGAGGTCATCCTGGGGAAGAAAAGGTTTCAATTTCTTGAGGTGTTTTAGTGAGAAAAGAGCACCTTTTGCAGAGTTTTTGATGTGGGCCTCCATTGATAAGTTCTTGTCAAGGGTGATGCCTAGTGACTTCACTGAGTCGGATAGGACGAGGGGGCAGTTTAGGGCAACCAGATTCTTGAGCCACTCTTGGATTGGTCGACGGTTGCTTTTTGGAGAGAATAGGATTAGTTCCGTTTTATCTGGGTTGAGCTTTAAGTGGTTAGTGTTGAACCAAGTTTGGATCTCGGTTAGAGTGACATTGAGGTGTCGGATGTCGTTGGGAGACTTGATTTTGAAATAGATTTGGGTGTCGTCAGCGTAGAGGTGGTAGTTCACTCCCGCTTTTTCAAGATGATTGTGAGGGGCTCCATGAAGAGATTGAAGAGGGACGGGGAGAGGATCGAGCCTTGCGGGACCCCAAGTGTGACTTTTGTTGGCTTCGAGAGACAGAGGTTGATTTTAATTTGTTGCGAGCGGTGTTGAAGGAAGGAGGTGAACCATTTTAGTACTGTGCCATTAATGCCGGAGCGTTTCGACAAGGTCTCCAGAAGAGCTGGATGATTTACAGTGTCGAATGCCGCAGATAGGTCAATAAGGATGAGAAGGCAGGCATCACCTTCATCTAAAGCCTTGTGAATATCGTCAGAGATGTTGAGCATAGCTGTTTCAGTGCTACAGCCTTTCCTGAATCCTGATTGAAAGGCGTCGAGGAGGTTGAACTCATCAATGTGTTTGTTGAGTTGGTGGAGAACGCATTTCTCCAATGTTTTCGCAAGGAACGGGAGGTTGGAGATAGGTCTGAGGTTGTTAAGATCATTAGGGTCGGCCCCTGGTTTCTTGAGAATGGGTGTGATTTGTCCTAGTTGAAGGGAGTCTGGGACACAGCCTGAGATGAGAGAGGCATTGATGATTTTTGTCCAGAAAGGGGAAATGGTGTGGTTGAGTTCTTTTATAATTGTGGATGGGAGGGGGTCCATCGTGTGGGAGGAAGGTTTTAGGGTAGAGATTATACTGAAGACCTCGTTTTCCGACATTAGCTCAAAGTCGGACCAATGCGCATTGTTTTTTAGCTGGAGGCAGACCTGATTGTCCTTGGTAAGAACTCTTTCTGATTGGTCAAGGGTGGTTAAAGGGGGCAGGTTAAGAGGGAAGGAGGGTTTGCGGTTTGGAGGAAGGATTGATCAATTTTTGAGACTTTATTAGAGAAGAAGGTGGCAATTTCTTCACATCGCTCTTTGGTGGCTATGATTTCGTTAGAGGGAGTGCAGTTTGTTTGGCTTTTGACAATGTTGAAGAGTTCTCTCGGTCTGTTTTTCACCAGATCTAGTTGGTTGCGGAAGAAAGACGCCTTTTCACTGAAAATGTGTTTTTTGTATGCCTGCCGAGCAGATCTAAGTTGCGCTAGGTGCAAGGTCGAGGGGTTTAGTCTCCAACACCTTTCCGTTTGTCTGAGTTGACGCCTTTCGTTATTCAGATCCATATTAAACCAGGGTTTAGATTTGGTTCGCCTCATTTGTTTGAGTTTGAGTGGAGCTACTTGGTCTAAGACCTCTGTCATTTTAGAGTTAAAGTGTGTAGTGAGGTCATCGGCCGTCCATGATGAGGGTTGGGGTTGTAGAAGGGCATGAATCCTGGATTCAAGTTCGGGTAAAGGGACTTTTTTGATGTTTCTGGTCCAGTGCTTAGGTTTGTCAACACGAATAGGTTGGTGTCTGACAAGTGCATCTATCTTGAACAGAATGAGGTGGTGGTCTGACCAGTCAATGGGACAAATCGCTCTCAGAGAGACCAGTTCATTGTTGGTAATGATCGCATCCAGTGTTGCACCTTTGATGTGAGTTGGTTCATTGCAGAGTTGTTTGAGATTGTATATTTCAAGTAGGTTGGATAGGTTCTGGACAGTGGAGTCTTCTGGGTCATTCCAGTGGATGTTGAGGTCACCCAGGAACACGTCTTTTGTGTCTGTCATGGAGAAACGTGTTATTAGGTCTGTTAGTTCTTCGGGGAAAAGGGTACGCTCTCCAGGAGGATGGTAGATGGTGTGGAATTTGATGGGAGAGGTGCCCTTGGCAGTGAGTTCGACACCCAGGTATTCAAACGATAGGTATTCTGCAGGTTTAAGTTTGGTGATCTGTATTCCAGCTTTGTGAATGATGGCTAGTCCCCCCCAGTTTTGATTGGCCTGTCTTGTCTGATGATGTTGTACCCTGGAGGGGTGAGAATGTCAAGAATGGGGGTGGAGTGGACATTAAGCCAGGATTCTGTGAGGAAAGCGATGTCAATTTCTTCAGCGAGTAGAGCTTCAGCAATGTCTGTGGCGTGTTGTACTGCTGATCTGCAGTTTAGGAGCATGCAAGAGAGAGGGCGGGGAGCCTTGGTGGTGGGGGGAGCTAGGTGGATAGAGGAGTATTGAGCAGGAGGTCTAGGCGAGTGGACAGTTTTAGGGAGTCTGTTAGTACCAACAATAACAGGGATGGGGAAAGGGGCTGATTTCTGGCTCAGAGCGAGGTAAGGGTCGTTGGTCACATCAGGTTTCAATACCGAAAGGGGGAGGCGATCCCGGTTGGGTCGAAGTGCCTGACTCGTTGACGGACTGGAGGGTCGGGAGGTGCTCTGTGGGGCCATGGGAGAGGTATTGAGGGGGTTTGAGCAAATCTACCAGACGAGAGGGAGTACGGTGGCTTGGTCCTGTTGAGAAGGTCTTGTTGTAAGTGTAGGAGATCGGCAGCAAGGGAGTTAATTTTCTGCTCCATTCTGTTCAGTTGCTGTGTTATTGAGCTGAAAAAGTTTAAGGTTTCTGGCAGGGGTCGAGAATGACTTGGGCCTATGGAGGGAGAGTGAGCAGGGGTCAGGGATTGGACGGAATCAGTGGAATTAGGAGAGGGGAGAGGTTGGACGCGGGAGCCGGATTAGTAATGCTCCCATTCAAGGAGTTCAGAGGAGGAGTAGAGGGTCTATTGTCCAAGTGAGGAGGGAGAGAAATTCTGGGTAGGAAGTCAGAGTTCCGGGGAATGTCAATGAGATTAGCGGTGGAGGCAGGTTGTGTATGTGGGTGTGCGACGGCGGACGGGGAGTGGGCGGTGATAATAGGGGGAAAGTGTCTGCTGTATTGGTGAAGACGTTGGACATGGGGAAGTCATGGGGGTTGTCAGTGAGGTAAGTGGTGAAGACGGGTTGTGCCTGTGGGTGTGGGACATCGGAAGGGGAGTGTGCAGTGGTGGTAGGGGGAGAGTGACCGCTGGATTGGAGATGACGTTGGACAAGGGGGAAGTAAGGGTCGGGGGAAGAGGGTCTGTGTTGGAGGAAGGGGTAGTTTGAGAGGGAGGGTTCAGATTATTAGAGGTCGAGGGGGAGTGCCTGTGGGGATTTCAGTCGTGTGAGGGCTGAGGGTGGAGTCCGAGCTGACGAGATCGAGATCGGCCTTGTGGTGTTTGTTAATTGTGATTTTGTTGTTCCTGGTGTGATCAGTTGATGTAATAATGGTGGGCGTTTGGCGGCGGAGAGTAATGATGGGGGTAGTGTGATTGTAGTGAGTGATGGTGGATGTCCACGAGTTGAAGAGAGGTTCTTCAGGGCAGGGAGATTGGATCAGTTCCCCTTATTAGTGAGGGTGGTGGGGGATAGGGGAGGTAGGGTTTGGTGGCTCAGTTGAGTTAACGAGGAAAGAAGTGTGGGGAAGTGGCGGTCAAAAGTGGTGAGGTGCGAGTCGGTGGCCTGTATGAGAATGGTTCCAGTTCTGTAGATGGAAATGGTGAGTTCCCCTTTGAAGGTCGGAGAGATAGTGGTGGAGATTTTTTCACCATAGGGAATGATTACTGACTTGGCGACTTTAAGGTGAAGAGAGAAGGTGTTTTTCCATTTAGTCGGGCGATTAGTGTAAAAAATGAAGTTAGTTTTCGTGTTGCCGTTGGTCGCTGTGTGGTAGTTATCTACAATGAGTGTTTCCGGGTGTTGTTTTAGAGTACTGTGCTTGAAGTTCTTTTTTGCATTACTGGTCAATTTGTCTGGGTAGTTAATGGACCAGGAGTTGGGTCCGTAACGCACGAGATTCGAGTTACGGGAGGGGTTAGGCGGGCGCATGGTTGAATGGTAGAAAATGCCGGGCGCAATCAGGAATCAAGCAGTAACCATGCTTTTACAGTAAGCATCATTTGGCCCAAACCAGGGGGACACTCCAAATGCAGGGGGAGTATCCGCATTTTTCAATGCTTGCCATATTGGGAGGAGACAATGTCCACAAGCCAATTCCAGTAACAGTCCCATAAGCACATCAGCCTGTAACATAAACCACATTATGCACAGTGTCACATTAGGCGCAAAACCTTAGACGCCAACCTCACCATCATAAACATTATGCAATTCTCTCATCGGTCTAAACGCATTAGACACTAACATGCTAATCAAAAATCACATTAGGAAATATCCCACAACCTAAACGCATTAGGGAATAATAACCTCGCTAGCATAACCACATTATGCAAAACCTCACAACCATAAAAGTACATTTAGAGGTAAGAAACAGGGTGCGTAAACCATAGTAAATGCATCACATTTCCTAGCACCATATTTAGGACAGAAACCACATTAGCACATAACCTCACGGTAGAAACCATAGCAGAGGCATCAATCACATTAGGGCCTGGCGCCCTACAATCCTAACAGTCCCCCTGGCCAACTGGCCATCTCAGAGAGGGGCTCAAATGCCCTATGTCCCAAAAGTTCAGGGCGCGCTGCCTAAGCAGCGAAAGTCAAGGGTGCGCAATCAGCGCAGGCCTAAACGTTGCAGCTGGCACTAAGTGCTGCGCAGCTGTGAAGGTCAGGGCTAAAGGAGTGCATCTCACTCCTAGTTACCAAGGTATGTCCCCCAAATAAGCAATAGCCTAAACGATGCAGCTGCCCACTACTTGCTGGGCAGCTGTGAAGTAATAAGGCCTGGTGAGAGAGTCCCACTCCCCTCTGTGCTCCTGCACTCTTATGAGAGAGCCCCACTACCCTCTGTGCTCCTGCACCCTCATGAGAGAGCCCCATTCCCCTCTCTGCTCCTGCACTCTGATGAGAGAGACCCGCTCCCTCACTGATCCTGCACTCTCACGAGAGAGACCAACTCCCCTCACTGATATTGTACTCTCACGAGAGAGTCTTTTGTTGCCAGTGTTCCTATTTCTGTTGTGGCGCTGAACTGAGCACAACAGTAGACCTCCTAGTGTGCCCCTCTGCCTCTGTATTACCGCCTCCGAGGGCCTGATCCTCACTTTATGGCCAGTGCTCCAATTTGACCCTCTGCTTTGGAGCTACTGCGGATATACTGGACTCTCTTCCCAGAGTAAGATGTGCTCCGCCGAAGTGTTGACCCCTTACTATCCTTATCTTCAGGCGAGGGGTAGGTAGTAAAGTAGGGGCCATCGAGGGCAACAGACTCCGGGCCGAGGGTTTATAGCTGCAGCAACCGGGTCTGAAGTGGTAGCAGAGCTCACTCACGCCTTGTTAGCTTCCTGACCGTCGCCCGCCCTCCAGCTCAGATTTGTCACCTCAGTAGCAGCTACCGCGGGCAGGGGGGGTGGCACATCACTGCGCACCCCGGCGGCACCTCTGGCACCAGGATAGAGCTGGGCACTCACCAACGGGCCCCCCCCGCACGGGGGTACTCCACTCCGGATCTTCGAATGGGCGCAGCGATCCTCGGCGGCCCCCGGAGCTTCGTATTCACGCAGGGCGTCACGGAGTGAACATCCGCCTGTGCTGGGGCGAGTGAAGCTCCTGCTGGTTCAGGGTCTCTCTAGTGTCCCCGCTCCTCTGTGCCAGACAGGCTTTTGCAACTCTCCGTTGTGGTACAACACCATGGTTGTTGCTTATTTATGTTATGCAACTAACAACCATTAACAAAGCCAATAGTACTGGCTTGTTTTAGGTGTAATGTTACTTGTTGTATTATATATCTAGCCGGCTTGTCCTCAGCCGCTTCCTGCCCGGTCCGGCCCTCCATAGCAACATCTCTCCCGGTTCAGGGCCGACGGAAATCAGTTACTATGTACCAAGGGCATAGGTACCTCAGAGGCCTGCCAGGGGCTGCAGCATGTATTATGCCACCCCTGGAAGGCCATCCAAACTGACACCACAGGTCTGCTACTGCAGCCTGGGTAAGGTGGTGCATGCACCCCTTACTGTGATATAGGTTACCTATATCACTAAATACATACACACATATAAACCTATAAGTCACTCCTAAGGCAGGCCTTATCAATCCTAAAGGCAGAGTGCATGGTTCCTATGTGAGAGGGTGCCCCTGCATGAGCAGGGCCCATCTGCAGCGTTCGGAGACCATCTCTGATGCTGTTTGTAGTGCAGCCTGACCATATACTCTTAAGCGCATTATAACCTCGCGGTAAAATGCTAACTTTGGAATGGCTGCACCTAAACATGTCGTGTTTGGTGTCAAACATCTTGGAATACTACCCCCCGCCAATCCTGGCGGCGGGGGTAGCATTCCACCCTTCTAGAGGGAAAGACATGTTAACTCTGGCTAGCCCGGTAACTTCTTTCCAGAGCCCTGGCATCACAAAATGGATGCTGCTGCCACAGACACGAGTCTGGCCTCCTGCTGCTGGACGAAACTCTGGCAGGGGAGGCCTGGACAATAGGTTTCCTGTCCCAGGGAGGTGTGACCACCTCCCCAGACAGGATAATGTGCATTGGGGCTGGGCGGGAGCACTTTCGGGTGCTTTGAAGTCCTGCACTGGGGGCACATTTGGTGTCCCTGTGCATTCCCCAGTTCAAACCGGATCAGGGGCTTGCAGCCCCTGCTTTGGCGCAAACTGGACAAAGGGAAAGGGGTGTAGCCACCCCTCTGCCCTGACCCAGCCATAGGTGGGGCCACAGAGTAGTCCAACCCCTATCCTTAGTATAAGTATAGGAACCCAGTCCTTAGGACTTTAGATTATCCCTGGACGAAACTCTGAAACTGAATCCTGGACCTTCGATGGTCTACTCACGATTAGAGGACAGAAGAATCTCCCTTGGGGTCAAGGAGTGACTCCCCTGCTTGGCAGGCACCAAAGAAGCATCTGTCCGGTTCGCATTTCTGAAGCTCCCGTCGGACGCCGAAGTCATCGCATCACCAGAGGTAAATTCTCAGAATTCCCCGAGGCTACCCTGAGTCTCCAGCAAAGCTGAGGCCCGTGGCTATCGTGGGTGACTTGAGACCGTGACCCCTGGACACCAAGCACATTTGCAAGTGCATCCTCTTCTGGGTCTCCCAAGAAGTCGTGCTTTGGGCTCCGAGTAGCCCTAGCCTCCAGCACCACCTGCACTGAAGATCACTGGCCCTCACTCCACGAGTGTCCTGTAAGCCAGATCCACGTGCGGCATCACGAGGCTCCTTCGCGGTTGCTAGCCCGTTGGCTAGTAGCCCTTAACGAAGGCCAATCTTTTTCTAACTTGGCATCCTGGTTGCTCCAGGCCTGCCCTCACTTACTTTCGCTGGGTGAGTTCCCCAGACCTTGCTGGTCTGCACCATCGACAATCTTCCTCTGCATCAAGACTTGCCGTTGCCAAGGCTTGTTGGGTCCAATCCGGTCGCTGATACCTCAGCACTCGACAGACATCGTGTACCAACCTGAATCCTGCTCCTGGTTGCCGACAACGCCTCCTGGACCTCGTGGCTGAAGAGTCAAGATGACTGTCAATGCACCTGAAGCACTCGACATCGGTGGGCATCTGTCCATCGCCTTCCTGGTCACTGGCTAGTGACCCAGACTCTGTCCCCTCTGCTTTCAGGTTCTTCAGAACTCCGATCCACTCTTGGATCCACCCGGACACTTTTCTCTTGGTCGCCAGCAGCACTTTGCAGCAGATCGCCATTCAAATCGGCAGACGAAACCCGACCCCGAAAGGCACCTATGCACCCGGCTTCCCTGGGTGAGGTAACACGAGTACTCCGGTGCTCCCGTGGGTAGAGACTCTTCAAAGTCCTAGATCTCAAAGGGTTTGGTCCAAGTCCTCTTTTAAGTGTCCCTTTTCTCTAATTTCCCGATCACGACTTTCTCCATAGAAGTCAACGGCGTATCGCGGTTGTGTATTTACACTGCACGCGTCTCCCCTGGGTCCCCTGTGTCACTACCTTGAGTGGTTCCTTGTGGTCCAAGCACTTCTAGAGGCTCTAGGCCTAGTGTGTAGTTCAGTCGTGGTTCTTATACCACTTTATTGGTATATGGTTTGGTACGCCCCTAGGGCCCAAACGTGTATTTGTGCTATTACTGTGTTTAAATAACTTCTAACTTATGTACTTGAACTCTAGCCTCATAAAGAGACTAGAGGGGTGTGTTTAGCAATAAATACATATATTTTGAATATATACCTGGTGTGGTGCTCTTTCATTTGATCACTCAAGAGATTATAGACTGGTAAAACAAGCTGCTTTACATTCCTTCAAGACTTAGCCTGAAGGCTGCTCTCCATAGCTACCACTAGGATAGCTTTCAATAAGGTTGTCTTTAACCTATCTCCAATAAGGGGTTGTTTGGACTGGTGCAAGGTGCCCACTATAATTAGTGGACAGCATATACCAGGCCAACTTCTCACATTGGTGTGCAGCGTGTGGGATTCCAGCTTGCTATTGTTTTACCAGATAATCTCAATTGAATTGATCAACTGAAAACCACTAAAGGTACCTAAGGTACATATAATTTAAGCTTAGAATACAGTAAGTTCTACTGAACTTAGAGTTGTGTGTTAAGGGATAGCACAACCCTTTCTACAACTCAAGAGAGTTTAGTAGGCCACACTAGAGTAGGTAGTGCATACACCACACCACACTAGTAATGTCTTTAAGGGCAGGATCTAAAGAATCCTTGCAGGAAGCCATTGAGCTTCCACCCTCCAAGTATGATACACTCCCATTCTTGGAATTGAGAGCTTTATGCAACTTGAGAAAAATAAGGACAGGCCAAAGCCCCACCACCCAACACCTCAAGGAGTTGTTGGTGGCTTATGACCTTAGTAAGCCCTTGGGGACTGAAGGGGTAGGAGCTGAGGGTGGGGCAGATGATGAGGATGGGAACAGGGGTACCAGTACCCCCAGCCCCCCTCTGAAACTGGCCAGGAGGGCGACAATGGCCCTGACCTGGATAATCTAACCCCTCCTGAGGAAGATGAAGAGGAGGATCAGAATGATGCCCCCTTTGTCCCCCAGGAAGGATTGTGAGTGTGCCCAGAAGGTCTAGATCTTCTTCTCAGGAGTCTAACCACTCTGGCACCTCAATAGGGAGCTCTGTCTCATCTCATAGGAGGGAATCCTCTCATGTGAGAAGAAAGAGGCTGGTTCTATATGAGGAAGCTCAGCTTGAACTCAAAAAGAAGCAACTAGCCATAGACAGGGAGTCCCTAGAACTCTTTAGAGAGAGAAGAAAGTTGGGACTAGAGTCCCATGGTGGCAGCCATATCCCTAGAGATAGGGAAAGGTCCTATGACCATAGGAACCTGAGCAAGATTGTCCCTCCCTATCAGAATGGGGATGACATCCACAAGTGGATAACTGCTCTAGAGAGGGCCTGTAAGGTACAGAAGGTCCCTCAGGAGCAGTGGGCAGCAATCCTGTGGCTCTCCTTTGCTGACAAAGGTAGAGATAAGCTCCTCACTGTTAGAGAGGAGGATGCTGATAATTACAAGGTCTTGAAGAGTGCTCTTATTGATGGGTTTGGCCTAACCACTGAACAGTACAGGTTGAAGTTCAGAGATACCCAAAAGCACAGACTCAAGACTGGGTAGACTATGTGGATTGTTCTGCCAAGGCTCTGGAAGGCTGGTTGATGGGCAGTAAGGTGTGTGACTTCTCAGGATTGTACAATCTGATAATGAGGGAGCAGATTCTTAATAACTGTCAAAATCAGCTGTTGCATCAATACCTGGTAGACTCTGATCTGACCTCTCCCCAAGAATTGGGAAAGAAGGCAGACAAATGGGTCAGAACCAGGGTGAAGCAGAAGGTACAGAACCAAGGTGGGGAAACCAAGAAGCAAGATGCTAAGAACTCTGACAAGGGTGGGGAGAAGGGTAAAGATCAAAAGTCTTCATCAGGCCCCCAAAAATCTTCTTCTGGTGGGGATTCACAGTCTACCAAAGTGAAAGGCCAAAGAAAACCATGGTGCAAGGTCTGTAAGCAAAAGACCCACTGGACCAGTGATTGCACCAAGTCCAAAGACTCCAGTCCAGCACCCACCAATGCCCCTAAGGCACCTGTTCCCCCTAGTACAGTTGGTGGGAGTGCTCCAGCCAAGGGTTTAGTAGGGTTCACCCTGGGTACTGAGTTGGGCTCTGACCTAGTCAGAGAACTGACTCAGGCTGTGTTAGTCTGTGATGGAGGCATGGATGTGACCTCCACTGTGAGTCCCAGTAATCTGGGCAAGTACAGACAACAGCCTTTAATCAATGGACGTGAGGCTTTGGCATTTAGGGACACAGGGGCAAGTGTCACAATGGTGACACAAGACCTTGTGAATCCTGGGCAAGTTATACTTGGTGGGATGTACCAAGTGACCAATGCTAGCAATGTCAGAACAGACCATTCTCTGGCAGTTGTTAACTTCTCCTGGGGAGGGGTAACTGGCCTTAAGAAGGTTGTGGTAAGTGCAAACCTACCAGTCGAATGCTTGCTTGGCAATGACTTAGAGACTTCTGCTTGGGCAGAAGTGGAGCTCAGGACCCATGCAGAAATGCTGGGGATCCCTGCAGATGTGTTTGCTGTGACCAGGTCACAAGCCAAAATGTCTAGCACTGAACAGGCCTTGGATTCTGGAAGAATGGACCAAGTGCCTTCCAAGAGGAGGAGTAGTAGGGTTAAGGCAGTGCCTTCCCCTTGGCTCAGGAGGAAGATCAGTCCCTTGAGGGGATGATCTCAGCCCTGAAGAAGGAACTGTCCCAGAGGAACTTGAACCTGACCAGGTTGAGTTCTTGGGGACAGGGGGACCTTCTAGGGCAGATCTGAGCCAGGAGCAGCAGAGCTGCCCCTCCCTTGAACCCCTCAGACAGCAAGCTGCTGCTGAGGCTGCTGGGAAAGCTAGTGGTCCCCAGACAGTGTATTGGGATGATGGACTCCTGTACTCAGAGAGTAGAGACCCCAAGCCTGGTGCTACCAGGAGGTTGGTTATACCTCTGAAGTTCAGGGGCTTCCTATTGACCCTAGCCCATGATATTCCCTTAGCAGGTCACCTGGGCCAGAACAAGACTTGGGACAGAATTGTCCCTCACTTTCACTGGCCCCACATGTCTGAAGACAGCAAGGAGTTTTGTCGCTCCTGTGTAACCTGCCAAGCCAGTGGCAAAGCAGGTGGCACTACAAAGGCCCCCTGATACCACTACCTGTGGTGGGGGTGCCCTTTGAAAGGGTAGGGATTGACATTGTTGGTCCCATGGATCCCCAAACAGCCTCTGGGCACAGGTTTATCCTGGTGGTAGTGGATCATGCCACCAGGTACCCAGAAGCTATTCCCCTCAGGACCACTACAGCACCTGTGGTGGCAAGGGCCCTCCTGGGAATCTTCTCAAGAGTGGGCTTTCCTAAGGAGGTAGTCTCAGACAGGGGTGCTAACTTCATGTCTGGGTACTTAAAAGCAATGTGGAAGGAGTGTGGAGTGACTTATAAGTTCACCACACCCTATCACCCACAATACAATGGTTTAGTTGAGAGATTCAACAAAACCTTGAAGGGCATGATTAAAGGGCTCCCAGAAAAGCTTAGGCGTAGATGGGACATACTCTTGCCCTGCCTTTTATTCGCATATAGGGAGGTGCCTCAGAAGGGGTTGGTTACAGCCCTTTTGAACTTCTGTTTGGCCACCCTGTGAGGGGTCCACTGTGCTTGGTGAAGGAAGGATGGGAGTTACCTCTCAAGCCCCCAAAGCAAGATATAGTGGACTATGTACTTGGTCTCCGCTCCAGGATGGCTGAGTACATGAAAAAGGCAACCAAAAACCTTGAGGCTAGCCAGGAACTTCAAAAGGCCTGGCATGACCAAAGGCTGTTCTGACTGTTTACCAGCCAGGACAGAAGGTGTGGGTGTTGGAGCCAGTGGCCCCAGCAGCTCTCCAAGATAAATGGAGTGGACCCCACACTATTGTTGAGCAGAAGGGTGAGGTCACTTACTTAGTAGACCTAGGAACACCCAGGAGTCCCCACAGGGTTCTCCATGTCAACAGGTTAAAACCATATGTGGACAGGGCAGACATGGGCTTGCTCATGGCTACTGATGAAGGGCAGGAGGAAGAGAGTGACCCACTCCCTGACCTGCTCTCACAGAACCCTGACGATGGGTCAGTTGATGGTGTAGCCTTGGCAGGCAGCCTCACTACCCAGCAACAAACTGATTGCAGGCAAGTTCTCAATCAGTTTAGACATATGTTTTCACTGACACCCAGTCAGACCACCTGGTGCACTCATGAAGTGGACACTGGGGACAGTCTGCCTATTAAAAACAAGATTTATAGGCAACCTGACCATGTCAGGGACTGTATCAGGACTGAAGTCCAGAAAATGTTGGATTTGGGAGTTATTGAACCCTCAGATAGCCCTTGGGCTAGTCCAGTGGTCCTTGTACCAAAACCTCACACCAGTGGTGGAAAAAGAGAGATGAGGTTTTGTGTGGACTACAGGGGTCTCAATGCAGTCACTAGGACTGATGCCCATCCAATACCCAGGGCAGATGAGCTCATAGATACTTTGGCCTCTGCCAAATATCTCAGCACATTTGACCTAACAGCTGGCTACTGGCAGATCAGACTAGCTGATACTGCAAAGCCCAAAACAGCATTCTCAACCCCTAGTGGGCATTATCAATTTGTGGTAATGCCCTTTGGTCTGAAGAATGCACCTGCCACTTTCCAGAGGCTGGTGAATACAGTTCTCACAGGTCTGGAAGCCTATAGTGCAGCATATCTAGATGATATTGCTGTCTTTAGCTCCACCTGGGAGGATCACCTGGTCCACCTCAGGAATGTTTTACAGGCCCTGCAAAAGGCAGGCCTGACTATCAAGGCCACTAAGTGCCAGATAGGGCAGAGTCAGGTTGTGTACCTGGGCCACCTTGTGGGTGGAGGCCAGGTTCAACCTTTGCAGAGCAAGATCCAGACCATCATGGACTGGACTGCTCCCACTACCCAGACTCAGGTGAGAGCCTTCTTAGGCCTGACTGGGTACTATAGGAGATTTGTCAAGGGGTATGGATCAATAGTGACACCCCTGAATGACTTAACTTCTAAGAAAATGCCCAAAAAGGTTCAGTGGACAGTTAGCTGTCAAAAGGCATTTGATGACCTGAAGCAGGCCATGTGCACTGCTCCCATTCTACAGAGTCCTGATTACTCCAAGAAGTTCATTGTTCAAACTGATGCATCTGAATTGGGGGTAGGGGCTGTACTGTCACAATTGAATGAAGAAGGTCAGGATCAGCCAGTAGCTTTCATTAGCAGAAGGCTGACCCCTAGAGAGAAACGTTGGTCAGCCATAGAGAGGGAGGCCTTTGCTGTGGTCTGGGCTCTGAAGAAGTTGAGGCCATACTTGTTTGGTACACACTTCCTGGTTCAGACAGACCATAAGCCCCTCTTATGGCTAAAACAAATGAAGGGTGAAAACCCCAAACTGCTTAGGTGGTCCATTTCCCTACAGGGGATGGACTTTACAGTGGAACATAGACCTGGGAGTAACCATGCCAATGCAGGTGGACTCTCTAGGTATTTCCACTTAGAACATGAAGACTTAACTGGGCAAGGTTAGTTTAATGTCCCTACATTTGGGGGGGGGTTGTGTAGGAGAGTAGGATCTGCTTCACATGGGTACCCCCACTTTTTGCTGATGCTTCACTGTTTTTCGACATTAGTCTGGCTGGGGCCCTGCTAATCAGAACCACAGCCTAGCTGCTTCCTCTCTAAAATGGTTTCCATGTGCCTTAGGCACATCACGGATTGGGATCTGGAGTGCCCTTATAAGTCCCTAGTATATGGTATACTATGTACCAAGGGCATAGGTACCTCAGAGGCCTGCCAGGGGCTGCAGCATGTATTATGCCACCCCTGGAAGGCCATCCAAACTGACACCACAGGTCTGCTACTGCAGCCTGGGTAAGGTGGTGCATGCACCCCTTACTGTGATATAGGTTACCTATATCACTAAATACATACACACATATAAACCTATAAGTCACTCCTAAGGCAGGCCTTATCAATCCTAAAGGCAGAGTGCATGGTTCCTATGTGAGAGGGTGCCCCTGCATGAGCAGGGCCCCTCTGCAGCGTTCGGAGACCATCTCTGATGCTGTTTGTAGTGCAGCCTGACCATATACTCTTAAGCGCATTATATACCTCGCGGTAAAATGCTAACTTTGGAATGGCTGCACCTAAACATGTCGTGTTTGGTGTCAAACATCTTGGAATACTACCCCCCCGCCAATTCTGGCGGCGGGAGTAGCATTCCACCCTTCTAGAGGGAAAGACATGTTAACTCTGGCTAGCCCGGTAACTTCTTTCCAGAGCCCTGGCATCACAAAATGGATGCTGCTGCCACAGACACGAGTCTGGCCTCCTGCTGCTGGACGAAACTCCGGCAGGGAGGCCTGGACAATAGGTTTCCTGTCCCAGGGAGGTGTGACCACCTCCCCAGACAGGATAATGTGTATTGGGGCTGGGCGGGAGCACTTTCGGGTGCTTTGAAGTCCTGCACTGGGGGCACATTTGGTGTCCCTGTGCATACCCCAGTTCAAACCGGATCAGGGGCTTGCAGCCCCTGCTTTGGCACGAACTGGACAAAGGGAAAGGGGTGTAGCCACCCCTCTGCCCTGACCCACCCATAGGTGGGGCCACAGAGTAGTCCAACCCCTATCCATAGTATAAGTATAGGAACCCAGTCCTTAGGACTTTAGATTATCCCTGGACGAAACTCTGAAACTGAATCCTGGACCTTCGACGGTCTACTCACGATTAGAGGACAGAAGAATCTCCCTTGGGGTCAAGGAGTGACTCCCCTGCTTGGCAGGCACCAAAGAAGCATCTGTCCGGTTCGCATTTCTGAAGCTCCCGTCGGACGCCGAAGTCATCGCATCACCAGAGGTGGATTCTCAGACTTCGCCGAGGCTACCCTGAGTCCCCAGCAAAGCTGAGGCCCGTGGCTATCGTGGGTGACTTGAGACCGTGACCCCTGGACACCGAGCACATTTGCAAGTGCATCCTCTTCTGGGTCTCTCAAGAAGTCGTGCTTTGGGCTCCAAGTAGCCCTAGCCTCCAGCACCACCTGCACCGAAGATCACTGGCCCCCACTCCACGAGTGTCCTGTAAGCCAGATCCATTTGCGGCGTCACAAGGCTCCTTCGCGGTCGCTAGCCCGTTGGCTAGTAGCCCTTAACGAAGGCCAATCTTTTTCTAACTTGGCATCCTGGTTGCTCCAGGCCTGCCCTCACTTACCCTCACTGGGTGAGTTCTCCAGACCTTGCTGGTCTGCACCATTGACAATCTTCCTCTGCATCAAGACTTGCCGTTGCCAAGGCTTCTTGGGTCCAATCCGGTCGCCGACACCTCAGCACTCGACAGACATTGTGTACCAGCCAGACTCCTGCTCCTGATTGCCGACAACGCCTCCTGGACCTCGTGGCTGAAGAGTCAAGACGACCGTCAACGCACCTGAAGCACTCGACATCGGTGGGCATCTGTCCATCGCCTTCCTGGTCACTGGCTAGTGACCCAGACTCTGTCCCCTCTGCTTTCAGGTTCTTCAGAACTCCGATCCACTCTTGGATCCACCCGGACACTTTTCTCTTGGTCGCCAGCAGCACTTTGCAGCAGATCGCCATTCAAATCGACGACGAAACCCGACCCCGAAAGGCACCTATGCACCCGGCTTCCCTGGGTGAGGTAACACGAGTACTCCGGTGCTCCCGTGGGTAGAGACTCTTCAAAGTCCTAGATCTCAAAGGGTTTGGTCCAAGTCCTCTTTAAGTGTCCCTTTTCTCTAATTTCCCGATCACGACTTTCTCCATAGAAGTCAACGGCGTATCGCGGTTGTGTATTTACACTGCACGCCTCTCCCGTGGGTCCCCTGTGTCACTACCTTGGGTGGTTCCTTGTGGTCCAAGCACTTCTAGAGGCTCTAGGCCTAGTGTCTAGTTCAGTCGTGGTTCTTATACCACTTTATTGGTATATGGTTTGGTACGCCCCTAGGGCCCAAACGTGTATTTGTGCTATTACTGTGTTTAAATAACTTCTAACTTATGTACTTCGAACTCTAGCCTCATAAAGAGACTAGAGGGGTGTGTTTAGCAATAAATACATATATTTTGAATATATACCTGGTGTGGTGCTCTTTCATTTGATCACTCAAGAGATTATAGACTGGTAAAACAAGCTGCTTTACATTCCTTCAAGACTTAGCCTGAAGGCTGCTCTCCATAGCTACCACTAGGATAGCTTTCAATAAGGTTGTCTTTAACCTATCTCCAATAAGGGGTTGTTTGGACTGGTGCAAGGTGCCCACTATAATTAGTGGACAGCATATACCAGGCCAACTTCTCACACTCATTTGCTTCTTTCTGCACCCCTGTTGTCTCTTTCTGCACTCGTCGTCCCTCTTTCTGTACCTTTCCTGCCTGTTTTTGCATCTCACTTGCCTCTTTCTGCAGTTTTCTTGCTTCTTTCTACACCTCTGTTGCTTCTTTCAGCAATTGTCTTGCCTCTTTGTTCACTTCTCTTGCCTGTTTCTGCATGTCTCTTGCCTCTTTCTGCACCTCATTTGCTTCTTTCTGCACCCCTGTTGCCTCTTTCGGCACTCGTCGTCCCTCTTTCTGTACCTTTCCTGCCTGTTTTTGCATCTCACTTGCCTCTTTCTGCACTTTTCTTGCTTCTTTCTACACCCCTGCTGCTTCTTTCAGCAATTCTCTTGCCTCTTTGTGCACTTCTCTTGCCTGTTTCTGCACCTCTCTTGCCTCTTTTTACACTTCTCTTGCCTCTTTCTGCACCCCTTTTGCTTCATTCTGCACTTTCCATGCTTCTTTCTGCACCTATGTTGCTTCTTTCTGCACCCCTGTTGCCTCTTTCTGCACTTTTCTTGCCTTTTCCTGCACTTCTCTTCCCTCTTTCTGCACGTCAGTTGCCTCTTTCTGCACCTCATTTGCTTCTTTCTGCACCCCTGTTGTCTCTTTCTGCACTCGTCTTCCCTCTTTCTGTACCTTTCCTGCCTGTTTTTGTATCTCACTTTCTTCTTTCTGCACTTTTCTTGCTTCTTTCTACACCTCTGTTGCTTCTTTCAGCAATTCTCTTGCCTCTTTGTGCACTTCTCTTGCCTTTTTCTGCACTTTTCTTGCCTCTTTCTGCACCCCTGTTGCTTCATTCTGCACTTTCCATGCTTCTTTCTGCACCTGTCTTTCTTCTTTCTGCACCCCTGTTGTCTCTTTATGTACCTCTTTTGCCTCTTTCTGCACTTATCTTGCCTTTTTCTGCACCACTCTTCCCTCTTTCTGCACTTCTGTTGCCTCTTTCTGCACCTCATTTACCTCTTTCTGCACCCCTGTTGTCTCTTTCTGCACTCGTCTTCCCTCTTTCTGTAGCTTTCCTGCCTGTTTTTGCATCTCACTTGCCTCTTTCTGCTCTTTTCTTGCTTCTGTCTACACCTCTGTTGCTTCTTTCAGCAATTCTCTTGCCTCTTTGTGCACTTCTCTTGCCTGTTTCTGCACTTCTCTTGCCTCTTTCTGCACCTCTGTTGGATCTTTCTGCACCTCACTTGCTCCTTTCCACACTTCTCTTGCCTCTTTCTGCACCCCTGTTGCTTCATTCTGCACTTTCCATGCTTCTTTCTTCACCTGTCTTGCTTCTTTCTGCACCCCTGTTGTCTCTTTATGTACCTCTTTTGCCTCTTTCTGCACTTTTCTTGCCTTTTTCTACACCTCTCTTCCCTCTTTCTGCACGTCTGTTGCCTCTTTCTGCACCTCATTTGCTTCTTTCTGCACCCCTGTTGTCTCTTTCTGCACTCGTCTTCCCTCTTTCTGTACCTTTCCTGCCTGTTTTTGCTCCTCACTTGCCTCTTTCTGCACTTTTCTTGCTTCTTTCTACACCTCTGTTGCTTCTTTCAGCAATTCTCTTGCCTCTTTGTGCACTTCTCTTGCCAGCTTATGCACTTCTCTTGCCTCTTTCTGCACCCCTGTTGCTTCATTCTGCACTTTCCATGCTTCTTTCTGCACCTGTCTTGCTTCTTTCTGCATCCCTGTTGTCTCTTTATGTACCTCTTTTTCCTCTTTGTGCACTTTTCTTGCCTTTTTCTGCACCTCTCTTCCCTCTTTCTGCATGTCTGTTGCCTCTTTCTGCAGCTCATTTGCTTCTTTCTGCACCCCTGTTGTCTCTTTCTGCACTCATCGTCCCTCTTTCTGTACCTTTCCTGCCTGTTTTTGTATCTCACTTTCTTCTTTCTGCACTCGTCTTCCCCCTTTCTGTACGTTTCCTGCCTGTTTTTGCATCTCACTTGCCTCTTTCTGCACTTTTCTTGCTTCTTTCTACACTTCTATTGCTTCTTTCAGTAATTCTCTTGCCTCTTTGTGCACTTCTCTTGCCTGTTTCTGCACTTCTCTTGCCTCTTTCTGCACCTCTGTTGGCTCTTTCTGCACCTCACTTGCTCCTTTCTACACTTCTCTTGCCTCTCTCTGCACCCCTGTTGCTTCATTCTGCACTTTCCATGCTTCTTTCTTCACCTGTCTTGCTTCTTTCTGCACCCCTGTTGTCTCTTTATGTACCTCTTTTGCCTCTTTCTGCACTTTTCTTGCCTTTTTCTACACCTCTCTTCCCTCTTTCTGCACGTCTGTTGCCTCTTTCTGCACATCATTTGCTTCTTTCTGCACCCCTGTTGTCTCTTTCTGCACTCGTCTTCCCTCTTTCTGTAGCTTTCCTGCCTGTTTTTGCATCTCACTTGCCTCTTTCTGCTCTTTTCTTGCTTCTGTCTACACCTCTGTTGCTTCTTTCAGCAATTCTCTTGCCTCTTTGTGCACTTCTCTTGCCTGTTTCTGCACTTCTCTTGCCTCTTTCTGCACCTCTGTTGGCTCTTTCTGCACCTCACTTGCTCCTTTCCACACTTCTCTTGCCTCTTTCTGCACCCCTGTTGCTTCATTCTGCACTTTCCATGCTTCTTTCTTCACCTGTCTTGCTTCTTTCTGCACCTCTGTTGTCTCTTTATGTACCTCTTTTGCCTCTTTCTGCACTTTTCTTGCCTTTTTCTACACCTCTCTTCCCTCTTTCTGCACGTCTGTTGCCTCTTTCTGCACCTCATTTGCTTCTTTCTGCACCCCTGTTGTCTCTTTCTGCACTCGTCTTCCCTCTTTCTGTACCTTTCCTGCCTGTTTTTGCTCCTCACTTGCCTCTTTCTGCACTTTTCTTGCTTCTTTCTACACCTCTGTTGCTTCTTTCAGCAATTCTCTTGCCTCTTTGTGCACTTCTCTTGCCTCTTTCTACACTTCTCTTGCCTCTTTCTGCACCCCTGTTGCTTCATTCTGCACTTTCCATGCTTCTTTCTGCACCTGTCTTGCTTCTTTCTGCATCCCTGTTGTCTCTTTATGTACCTCTTTTGCCTCTTTCTGCACTTTTCTCGCCTTTTTCTGCACCTCTCTTCCCTCTTTCTGCATGTCTGTTGCCTCTTTCTGCAGCTCATTTGCTTCTTTCTGCACCCCTGTTGTCTCTTTCTGCACTCATCGTCCCTCTTTCTGTACCTTTCCTGCCTGTTTTGTATCTCACTTTCTTCTTTCTGCACTCGTCTTCCCCCTTTCTGTACGTTTCCTGCCTGTTTTTGCATCTCACTTGCCTCTTTCTGCACTTTTCTTGCTTCTTTCTACACTTCTATTGCTTCTTTCAGTAATTCTCTTGCCTCTTTGTGCACTTCTCTTGCCTGTTTCTGCACTTCTCTTGCCTCTTTCTGCACCTCTGTTGGCTCTTTCTGCACCTCACTTGCTCCTTTCCACACTTCTCTTGCCTCTCTCTGCACCCCTGTTGCTTCATTCTGCACTTTCCATGCTTCTTTCTTCACCTGTCTTGCTTATTTCTGCACCCCTGTTGTCTCTTTATGTACCTCTTTTGCCTCTTTCTGCACTTTTCTTGCCTTTTTCTGCACCTCTCTTCCCTCTTTCTGCACGTCTGTTGCCTCTTTCTGCACCTCATTTGCTTCTTTCTGCACCCCTGTTGTCTCTTTCTGCACTCGTCTTCCCTCTTTCTGTACCTTTCCTGCCTGTTTCTGCAACTCATTTGCCTCTTTCTGCACTTTTCTTGCTTCTTTCTACACCTCTGTTGCTTCTTTCAGCAATTCTCTTGCCTCTTTGTGCACTTCTCTTGCCTGTTTCTGCACTTCTCTTGCCTCTTTCTGCACCCCTGTTGCTTCATTCTGCACTTCCATGCTTCTTTCTGCACCTGTCTTGCCTCTTTCTGCACCCCTGTTGTCTCTTTATGTACCTCTTTTGCCTCTTTCTGCACTTTTCTTGCCTTTTTCTGCACCTCTCTTCCCTCTTTCTGCACGTCTGTTGCCTCTTTCTGCACCTCATTTCCTTCTTTCTGCACCGCTTTTGTCTCTTTCTACACTCGTCTTCCCTCTTTCTGTACCTTTCCTGCCTGTTTTTGTATCTCACTTGCTTCTTTCTGCACTTTTCTTTCTTTTTTCTACACCTCTCTTCCCTCTTTCTGCACGACTGTTGCCTCTTTATGCACCTCATTTGCTTCTTTCTGCACCCCTGTTGCCTCTTTCTGCACCCCATCTGCTTCTTTCTGCACCCCTGTTGTCTCTCTCTGCACTCGTCTTCCCTCTTTCTGTACCTTTCCTGCCTGTTTTTGCATCTCACTTGCATCTTTCTGCACTTTTCTTGCTTCTTTCAGCAATTCTCTGCCTCTTTGTGCACTTCTCTTGCCTGTTTCTGCACCTCTCTTGCCTCTTTTTGCACCTCTGCTGGCTCTTTCTGCACCTCACTTGCTCCTTTCTACACTTCTCTTGCCTCTTTCTGCACCCCTGTTGCTTCATTCTGCACCCCTGTTGTCTCTTTATGTACCTCTTTGCTTCTTTCTGCACTTCTCTTGCCTTTTTCTGCAGTTCTCTTGCCTCTTTCTGCACCTCTGTTGCTTCTCTCTGCACTTCTCTTGATTCTTTCTATACCCCTGTTGCTTCATTCTGCACTTTGTATGCTTCTTTCTGCATCTGTCTTGCTTCTTTCTTCAACCCTGTTGTCTCTTTCTGCACTCGTCTTCCCTCTTTCTGTACCTTTCTTGCCTGTTTCTGCATCTCACTTGCCTGTTTCTGCACTTTTCTTGCTTCTTTCTACAACTCTCTTCCCTCTTTCTGCTCCACTCTTGCCTTTTTTTGTACCTCTGTTGCTTCTTTCTACACTTCTCTTGACTCTTTCTGCACCCTTCGTGCCTCTTTCAGTACCTCTGTTGCTTCTTTCTGCACTTCTCTTCCTTCTTTCTGCACTCCTCGAGCCTCCTTTTGCACCTCTGTTGCTTCTTTCTGCACTTCTCTTGGTTCTTTCTGCACTGCTCTTGCCTCTTTCTGCATCCCTCTTGCCTCTTTGAGCACCCCTTTTGCTTCTTTCTGCACCTCTGTCTCCTCTTTCTGCACCTCTCCTGCCTCTTTGTGCACCTCTGATGCTTCTTTCTGTACTTCTATTGCCCCTTTCTGCTCCTCTCTTTCTTCTTTCTGCAGCTGACTTGCCTCTTTCAGCACCTCTGTTGCTTTTTTCAGCACCTCTCTTGACTCTTTCAGCACCTCTGTTACTTCTTTCTGCACTTCTCGTCCTTCTTTCTGCATCTCTCTTGCTACTTTCTGCACCTCACTTGCCTCTTTCAGCACCTCCTTTGCTTTTTCCTACAGATCTATTGCCTCTTTCTGCACCTCACTTGCCTCTTTCAGCACCTCTGTTGCTTTTTTCTGCAGATCTCTTGCCTCTTTCTGCACCTCTCTTTTCTCTTTCTGCACCTATCTTGCTTCTTTCTGCACCCCTGTTCCCTCTTTCTGCACCTTTCATGCCTGTTTATGCATCTCTCTTGCCTCTTTCTGTACCTCTGTACCTCTGTTGCCTCTTTCTGCACTTTTCTTGCCTCTTTCTGCACCCCTTTGCCTCTTTCTGCTCCTCTGCTGCTTCTTTCTGCACTTACATTGCCTCTTTCTGCACTTCTCTTGCTTCTTTCTGCACCTCAATTGCCTCTTTCAGCACCGCTGTTGCTTTTTTGCAGATCTCCTGCCCCTTTCTGCACCTCACTTGCCTGTTTCAGCACCTCTGTTGCTTTTTTCTGCAGACCTCTTGCCCCTTTCTGCACCTCTCTTGTCTTTTTCTGCACCTCTCTTGCCTCTATCTGCACCCCTGTTCCCTCTTTCTGCACCTTTCCTGCCTGTTTCTGCACCTCTCTTGCCTCCTTCTGTACCTCTGTTGCCTCTTTCTGCACTTCTCTTCCTTCTTTCTGCACTCCTCGAGCCTCCTTTTGCACCTCTGTTGCCTCTTTATGTACCTCTTTTGCCTCTTTCTGCACTTTTCTTGCCTTTTTCTGCACCTCTCTTCCCTCTTTCTGCACGACTGTTGCCTCTTTATGCACCTCATTTGCTTCTTTCTGCACCCCTGTTGCCTCTTTCTGCACCCCATCTGCTTCTTTCTGCACCCCTGTTGTCTCTCTCTGCACTCGTCTTCCCTCTTTCTGTACCTTTCCTGCCTGTTTTTGCATCTCACTTGCATCTTTCTGCACTTTTCTTGCTTCTTTCAGCAATTCTCTGCCTCTTTGTGCACTTCTCTTGCCTGTTTCTGCACCTCTCTTGCCTCTTTTTGCACCTCTGCTGGCTCTTTCTGCACCTCACTTGCTCCTTTCTACACTTCTCTTGCCTCTTTCTGCACCCCTGTTGCTTCATTCTGCACCCCTGTTGTCTCTTTATGTACCTCTTTTGCTTCTTTCTGCACTTCTCTTGCCTTTTTCTGCAGTTCTCTTGCCTCTTTCTGCACCTCTGTTGCTTCTCTCTGCACTTCTCTTGATTCTTTCTATACCCCTGTTGCTTCATTCTGCACTTTGTATGCTTCTTTCTGCATCTGTCTTGCTTCTTTCTTCAACCCTGTTGTCTCTTTCTGCACTCGTCTTCCCTCTTTCTGTACCTTTCTTGCCTGTTTCTGCATCTCACTTGCCTGTTTCTGCACTTTTCTTGCTTCTTTCTACAACTCTCTTCCTCTTTCTGCTCCACTCTTGCCTTTTTTGTACCTCTGTTGCTTCTTTCTACACTTCTCTTGACTCTTTCTGCACCCTTCGTGCCTCTTTCAGTACCTCTGTTGCTTCTTTCTGCACTTCTCTTCCTTCTTTCTGCACTCCTCGAGCCTCCTTTTGCACCTCTGTTGCTTCTTTCTGCACTTCTCTTGGTTCTTTCTGCACTGCTCTTGCCTCTTTCTGCATCCCTCTTGCCTCTTTGAGCACCCCTTTGCTTCTTTCTGCACCTCTGTCTCCTCTTTCTGCACCTCTCCTGCCTCTTTGTGCACCTCTGATGCTTCTTTCTGTACTTCTATTGCCCCTTTCTGCTCCTCTCTTTCTTCTTTCTGCAGCTGACTTGCCTCTTTCAGCACCTCTGTTGCTTTTTTCAGCACCTCTCTTGACTCTTTCAGCACCTCTGTTACTTCTTTCTGCACTTCTCGTCCTTCTTTCTGCATCTCTCTTGCTACTTTCTGCACCTCACTTGCCTCTTTCAGCACCTCCTTTGCTTTTTCCTACAGATCTATTGCCTCTTTCTGCACCTCACTTGCCTCTTTCAGCACCTCTGTTGCTTTTTTCTGCAGATCTCTTGCCTCTTTCTGCACCCCTCTTTTCTCTTTCTGCACCTATCTTGCTTCTTTCTGCACCCCTGTTCCCTCTTTCTGCACCTTTCATGCCTGTTTATGCATCTCTCTTGCCTCTTTCTGTACCTCTGTACCTCTGTTGCCTCTTTCTGCACTTTTCTTGCCTCTTTCTGCACCCCTTTTGCCTCTTTCTGCTCCTCTGCTGCTTCTTTCTGCACTTACATTGCCTCTTTCTGCACTTCTCTTGCTTCTTTCTGCACCTCAATTGCCTCTTTCAGCACCGCTGTTGCTTTTTTTTGCAGATCTCCTGCCCCTTTCTGCACCTCACTTGCCTGTTTCAGCACCTCTGTTGCTTTTTTCTGCAGACCTCTTGCCCCTTTCTGCACCCCTCTTTTCTTTTTCTGCACCTCTCTTGCCTCTATCTGCACCCCTGTTCCCTCTTTCTGCACCTTTCCTGCCTGTTTCTGCACCTCTCTTGCCTCCTTCTGTACCTCTGTTGCCTCTTTCTGCACTTCTCTTCCTTCTTTCTGCACTCCTCGAGCCTCCTTTTGCACCTCTGTTGCTTCTTTCTGCACTTCTCTTGGTTCTTTCTGCACTGCTCTTGCCTCTTTCTGCATCCCTCTTGCCTCTTTGAGCACCTCTTTTGCTTCTTTCTGCACCTCTGTCTCCTCTTTCTGCACCTCTCCTGCCTCTTTGTGCACCTCTGATGCTTCTTTCTGTACTTCTATTGCCCCTTTCTGCACCTTTCTTTCTTCTTTCTGCAGCTGACTTGCCTCTTTCAGCACCTCTGTTGCTTTTTTCAGCACCTCTCTTGACTCTTTCAGCAACTCTGTTACTTCTTTCTGCACTTCTCTTCCTTCTTTCTGCATCTCTCTTGCTACTTTCTGCACCTCACTTGCCTCTTTCAGCACCTCTGTTGCTTTTTCCTACAGATCTATTGCCTCTTTCTGCACCTCACTTGCCTCTTTCAGCACCTCTGTTGCTTTTTTCTGCAGATCTCTTGCCTCTTTCTGCACCCCTCTTTTCTCTTTCTGTACCTATCTTGCTTCTTTCTGCACCCCTGTTCCCTCTTTCTGCACCTTTCATGCCTGTTTATGCATCTCTCTTGCCTCTTTCTGTACCTCTGTACCTCTGTTGCCTCTTTCTGCACTTTTCTTGCCTCTTTCTGCACCCCTTTTGCCTCTTTCTGCTCCTCTGCTGCTTCTTTCTGCACTTACATTGCCTCTTTCTGCACTTCTCTTGCTTCTTTCTGCACCTCAATTGCCTCTTTCAGCACCGCTGTTGCTTTTTTTTGCAGATCTCCTGCCCCTTTCTGCACCTCACTTGCCTGTTTCAGCACCTCTGTTGCTTTTTTCTGCAGACCTCTTGCCCCTTTCTGCACCCCTCTTTTCTTTTTCTGCACCTCTCTTGCCTCTATCTGCACCCCTGTTCCCTCTTTCTGCACCTTTCCTGCCTGTTTCTGCACCTCTCTTGCTCTTTCTGCACCCTTTGCGCCTCTTTCAGCACCTCTGTTACTTCTTTCTACACTTCTCTTGCCTCTTTGTGCACCCCTCCTACCTTTTTCTACACCCCTCTTGCCTCTCTCTCCACCCCTCTTCCCTCTTTCTACACCTCTGTTGGTTCTTTCTGCACTGCTCTTGCTTCTATCTGCACCTTACTTGCCTCTTTCTGCACTTCTCTTGCTTCTTTCTACACCTCTGTTGCCTCTTTCTGTACCTCTCTTGCCTCTTTGTGCACCTCTCCTACCCCTTTCTGCACCCCTTTTGCCTCTTTTTACACCTCTGTTGGTTCTTTCTGCACTGCTCTTGCTTCTGTCTGCAGCTCACTTGCCTCTTTCTGCACTTCACTTGCTTTTTTCTGCACCTCTCTTGCCTCTTTCGGCACCTCTGTTGCTTCTTTCTGCACTTCTCTTGCCTCCTTCTGCACCTCTTAGTTAGAGGTAGTTTTAATCCCCCTGCCCTATTATGTACTAGGGCCAGACAGGGGAGGTCATGCCAATCACAGGGGTACCCCAACCCATAGTGTACCCTAGTGTATGTAGGTGTTTTCACTGTATTCTAAGCGTCTTTCAGCATAGCACTGGCTCCGGGCCTGGTTAGTCAGAGTCAGTTACCACCAGTACCCATCAGCAAAAAGTTGGGGGTTGACTTTGCAACAAGGCCTCTTTCTGCTCCTCTGTTGGTTCTTTGTGCACATCTCTTGCTTCTTTCTGCACCTTTCTTCATCTTTCTGGACTTCTGTTGCCTCTTTCTGCATTTCTCTTGCTTCCTTCTGCGCCTTTCTTCCTCTTTCTGCACATGTCCTACCTCTGTAGGCATAGTTAAAAATTAGCATTTAAAAAACCTTTGAAATTCACTGAAAAAAACACAGGTTTCAGGGACGTTATAGTTAGAAATTAGCATTTAAAAAACCTTTGAAATGCACTGAAAAAACCAAAGGTTTCAGGGACGTTATAGTTAGAAATTAGCATTTAAAAAACCTTAGAAATTCACTGAAAAAACCACAGGTTTCAGGGACGTTATAGTTAGTTGGACATTTCACTCGTACAAAACCAGAGAAATTCGGCCGTTATTGTTAGTTCAGCTAACTATAACTCACGCCCCCGCAATGCACTGCTGATGACGTCACATATTACATCATTCATGACATGGTCAGTGACATCACTGATGACATCACTGATGGCATCTCAAATGACATCACTGATGACATCATCCATGTGATAATCTGATGCACCTCCTCATACCCTAATATAACCTTTGATACACCCACTCTAAAATACAGACTACCATTTTTGAAACCATAGACACACCAATACCAGTTAGTACATACCCACTCACTAATTCCTAGGTCTACACACACATCCACTCATTCACCCATATAGTCACTCATACATGCAGTCAACCATCAATACGGCACTATCATATGCACTCACATATCTATACAGACACTCACACACCGCCACTCATCCATAGAGTTACTCACACACCTAGTCAGTCATGCAAAAAATCAATCACACTCCCATTTACTCACCTATACAGTTATACACACACCACCTCACTTATTCAAACATATACTAACACATACTTACACTCTTATACAATAACTAATACAAGCATACACTCATCCATACAGCCACTCTCACAATCACTCACTCTCACATATAGTCATTTATATACTCCAACACTCACATATACTGCCTTTCACATATGCAGTTACTCACACATGTACCACTGAGACATCCATTCACTCACCAACACACCCATACACACACTCACCCACCCATACAGCCCTTCACAGATGCACTCTTGAACCCATACACCCAGTGAATCCCCCACTCACACATATATGCACAGAGTCACACCCCCATCCACCCACACAGACACTCAGGCACCCATACAGATACTCAGACAACCAATCAATAACCCATATAGACCCTCATTTAGCTACTCACCAACCCATGCAACTGCTTACACACCAACTGACAAACTAAACTGTGTGAATGTCTGTATCAGTCACTAACCCATGCATTCAGTAAGACGCATTTAATCACTCACTTATACAGTCAGTCATGCACCTACTAAATCATCCATTCAGACACTTATACACCCACTCATTCTTCAATACACCTTGGCCTATATATATATAAAACATATTTAAACTTTACAGAAACACAGTCACTGGATGATGTCATCAGTGATGTCATTTGAGATGTCATCAGTGATGTCATCAGTGATGTCACTGACCATGTCATGAATGATGTAATATGTGACGTCATCAGCAGTGCATTGCGGGGGCGCGAGTTATAGTTAGCTGAACTAATTATAACAGCCAAATTTCTCTGGTTTTGTACGAGTAAAATGTCCAACTAACTATAACGTCCCTGAAACCTGTGGTTTTTTCAGTGAATTTCTAAGGTTTTTTAAATGCTAATTTCTAACTATAACGTCCCTGAAACCTATGTTTTTTTTAGTGAATATATATATACTCTTACAGCTTTTTCGTTTCTTACCCAACTACCAGGCAGTTGCTACTGTGGCCTAGATGTGAGCTTGACCAACACCTAAAACATTGCTGTCCTAGATCTTACTTTACTATAACAATTCATGGTCCTAACTTTAATACAGACATCACCCACAGTTTCACTGCTGCCATTTTCTCTACCAGATATTGCCTCAGCTGACATAGTAGATCGCTAAATACTCTTTGGTATATCCCTGACTTCTTTGAACAGAGGGTTCTGGCAAGCCAGCATTCCACTCCTGTGTTGTCTGTGCAAAGCAACAGAAAACAAACTGATGTCTTAAGCAAATGTCTACATTGTTCTCAAATAAAGTCACAAGTTGATGCATTACAGCAATATATACATCATTTGTCTCTAGGCTGCCCTGTTTCCTTTTGTAAAAATTATGGCCAAATTTATCAAAGAGTTGCGTTGCCCTTTGCGCCACGCAGCAGAGTGCAAGAGCGATGCAACTGTTAAGTTAGATTTATCAAGTTACACAAGGCCACCTTGTGTAGCCCTGCATGGCTTGATAAACCTAGAGTAACGCAATGTAGTGCAAATCGCTGTATTACATTACTCTGCCCCAGGAAGGTGTTCCATGGGAGGAGCGTGGGTGTTTTGGGGATTTTGGGGTATTCCCACATTTATCGTTACTGACAGAACTGGGAATGCGTCAAAATGCTTCCCAGGGGAGGTGTAACAAAGCGAAATATATTTTTTCTCCTCGTTTTTTCCTCTTCCTATGTGTGCAGCAGCAGCACACATAGAAAGAGGAAAATGCCTCAGGAGATTGTTTTTGTGCAGGAAGGTATCACTTGCTGCACAAAAATAAATCTGGTTACAATACAGGTACCCTTTCACCATGGTGCAAGAGTGCCTGCATTTGTGCTAGGCAGCACATTGTGCGCCAGCGCAGGGGAAAGACAGATATGCATTGTATAATGTAAAATAAAGTGCATTCCTGCCCTTTCTCTATCACACAGCGCAGAAAGGTAATTTGCTTTGCTGTGTGAGTTTTTGATAAATGTGCCCCTATATCTCTCCAAAATCATACATGGTTCCTCAGTAAAGTTCCTCTCAAGGTACACACCTGTCTCTGGATACTCATCCCATGTTCCAAATTAATTCTGCAGTGCTTCTATCTCTGAGAGATTGCCGAAGACCTGTTGCATTGCACTACCCAAAGTATTCAACAATAAGGCCATTTACCATTCTGCAGTGAACCTCTTACCACCTATGGAAAGTAAATAACTTTCAAAATATCTAAACTATTGCTTCCACTTGCTGGTTGGTTTACCAGGATGCTTGGTTAGTTGATCTGTGAAGCAGCCATTACAAATTTTGCTCTAGCGTATTTAACATGGATATAATCCCCTGGCAGAATGCTATCCACAAGGATAAGTCCTCAATAACTAATGAGATTGTTTGCAACCATCACAGCATGAGAACAAAAATAAAACCACAGTGCCCTTAATATTGACTGAACGCGCACAAAATGAAAAAGAAGCTCAGTAAACAGACTCCATCAAACGTGCGACATATACAAGTCACCATCAAGCAGTTTCCACTTCATGCACTGTGTTCTGTGCTCCTGTTGCCTTCCAGACATGTTGCGTCATGACGTTCTTACGCCAGTAATGATTTGTATAATCCAAACTAACACATACGAACAGAGATTCCTCCACAGGACACTTATTGAATTTTTTAGAAAGCGAACAAAGTGGTCCTCCTGAAATACTTCCAACACACTTTTGTTATCTAGTTATGAGAATTCGCTGAAAACTGCTCACAATTCAAAAGTACTGCATGGATGCGCTGCTTTACAGGGAAAGGGCAGGAATGCTCCATATTCATTACAATAAGGCTCATTCCTGTCCTTTCCCCAGTGCTGATGTACAGTAGGCAGCCTAGCTAGCGCCAACGCAAGCACCCTTGCACTGTGGTGCAAGGATGCCTGCTTTGCAAGCAGGATTGTTTTTGTGCAGGATGGGGCACTTCAATACCCTGGGGCATATTCGTCTTTCTATGTGTGCTACAGAATACTGCAAACATAGAAAGTGGAAGTAACAAAGAGAAATAAAGATATTTCTCCTTGTTATGCCTCCCCTGGGAAGTCGTAGCATTTTGGTGCATTCCCAGGTTTACCAGTTCTAGTAAATCTGTGAATGTGTCCAAATCCATGGGAGTTGCATGGGAACAACCGCGCAACACCCATAGAATGCCTTCCCAGGTAAGAGTAACGCAACGCAGCAATTTGCATTGTGCTGCGTAACCCCAGATTTATGAAGCCACTCAGGGAGATGCGAAGTGGCCCAGCATGGCTTAATAAATCTCATTTTTGAGTTGTGATGCTCAAGCATCATGTTGCGTGGTGCAAGTGTGACACAACTTGCCTCATAAATATGCCCTAAGTATTAATAAGTTCTGTCACAAAATCTTTTATCACAGGAGGCTGCAGAACGACCTGCCTAATGAATATTAATTTAGCCAGGTTGCTATTTGCGACCCCATGCGTTTGGTTACAAATACAAAGATGTTGGCCTGCAAGGAACTGCAGATCACCATCTCTATATTTGCAGTTCTTTAATGGAACTTGTGTTGCATTTAAAAAAAAAATGTTTCTTATCTGGGAAGACAACCAGGGGAGCAGGCAGTTGTCCCTGGCCCACTTTCTCCTCCCTCTGAGGTCACCTGACACAATTCGAAAAGGGACCCATTCCTTTTTGCAAATCAGTTAACACCTCCTTTGGGATGTCATTAACTGATCAGTGGTTGTTAACTGCATTTGCCGCTGCAAAGCATTAGCACATACCATAGCGAATTACGAATAGGAAGGAACACCCCATTTACACCCTTTCTCAATTGCAATTTGGTATGAGTCGCTAAACCCATTTCGTGATTTGAAAATGCATTTCCAGCATACAAAATGGCTTTAGCACATTGTGATATAACATTTGGCATTTGATTTGCAAATCCCATGATTTTATGAATCCCAGAGTTTGCAAACATGAAATATTTTCTTACTTCTCGCCCTAGACAGACCCTGCAACACAAAGAGCCAGTATGAAGTCCCCAGGCTGTCACTATGTAAGGGAGTATTGGAAATGATCCCATACTTCGTAGATCCAGTGGAATGACAAGGCTTGCTTTCAATATATGTCCAAAAGGTTTATTAGGATACAAAATCTAAACAGCTCACTGAGGTGCCTGGTGATGCAGCCGCATCTGAACAGCAGCTACCAAGAGAGTCAATATACCAATATGACATCAGCAACTGTGCCCAAAAGAACTCTTTGAACCCCCCACATTTACATGAAAGACACAGCACAGTAATTACACAAATATAATCCATATCTACCGCCCAGCTTTAACTAACTGTGCTAATAGGCCACTAAGGCTGGTCCTTATCAATATTACTTTGGTCTTGGTTTTCTTGTGTTCCCTTTCAGAGACATTCTGACTAAACTGTTCCTATTGGAGCGAGATCAAGTGTTTGATCCCAAATAGAGTAGCATAGTAGGGGAGAAATGAAGGACCGAAATGGGTCCTAAACATTGTCACTGGTCGAGATTTTTGCAAACATCCCTCTCATCACCTCACATTACTGACATTGTCAGACATGGCTGTGAAAGGATGTGGTAGATGGATGGCCCAAGAAACTCTCTAAGAAGAGCCTGGTTCTCAGTATGCCTTATGTGAGTATGTAAATAGCCTTGTAGATGAATGAGTGTCCCTGAAGTCTGTCTAATGAGATAATGTGCTGCTGCTACATCCCTTGATGAAGAACCAAAACTCATTCTTTAGAGACAGCAGTTGAAGGTCATCAAGGGATGTGGTTATTCAGCACCTCATGAGCCTTGTGTACTCAGAACCATGACTGGGGTAAGGCCGCAAGGGCCAAGACAGGACACATGGGTATCCCAAGTGCAGTAGAGATGAACCATAGACCGATTCAGACACAATGTAGCTTGTTCCCCTAGGGTCACCTGATTGTCCACCACTCCCAATGGAATGAAGCTGCCTGCACTCGGTACAGATGAACCATAGACCCATTCTGTTCTAATGTAGTTTGTTCCCCTAGGATCACCTAGTTCTCCACCATTCCCAGTGGAATGAAGCTGCCTGTACTTGAATGGTGCAGGCAACCTCATTCCTTTCTGAGTGGTGGTGGTGACATGGTGCAAAGAATGCCAGCAGGGACACTGTAAGTTGGGAAGCATGTGGGGGCCGTCAATTATGGCCATCCTTTGGGACAGGTCTGGTTAGTTGGGTAGCACCCTGCTTTTGGAGGGTTCTCTCTTGTCTGACTCCAGCAGACAGTTCAAAAAGTGCTTCACTGGTCCTCAATAAGGAATCCTGGTTGCAATTTTTTTCTTAGTGTGGCACCTTAGCTCTACGGCCAACCCTCCTACATGGGCTTCAGATTCGCTGGTACCCGCAGGTACCCATGGATCCCCCACAGTTACTTGCTGGATCTGCAGATCCTTGATTCGTTCCCCAAAAAGTTTTCGGGCCAATTTTTAGCCCCTGAGGGTCCCTCAGGCACCCCTCAATGTGTCCTATGGGGTCAGGATACCTGTATCCTGACCCCTTATAACCCCTTATGTGTTTTCACACTTTTTTTTTTTCTCCCCTGGGCCACGTTACAAGCAAAATAGCTAATCAGGACTTTGCTTTACCCTACAGATCCGCAGGTACCCGTGGATCCCCCGCGGGTAATCCACAAAGAATCTGCATCCCTATATATCTATAAATGTATTTCTTTATTAACTCCCAAACTACTGAACAGATTTACACCAAATTACAAAAATGTCGCTTTCTGGACCAAGATCAACTTTTCTGCCAAAGTTGGTATAATTCCCTTTAGCGGTTCAGGCTGTAGCGGTGTCCAAAAATTGCAATATCCCCATTAACATTGCATGGGGAAAATGCATTTTGGTACCCCTTGATGAATCTTCACGAAACTTCCCAGACAGCAGCTCAACTAACTTGCACACTAGTTTCAAATTTCGTGAAGATTCGTCAAATTGTGCCAAAGTTATTAGAAAAAAAACTCTTCGTCTATGGAAAAAGTTCACCCTAACTATAACTACCTATTCACTGAAAAAAACAAAGGTTACAGTGACATTATAGTTAGGAAATGACCTTAAAAAAAACTTAGAAATTCACTGAAAAAAATAAAAGCTACAGAGACGTTACAGTTAGGCTCAGGTTTCACTCGTACCAAATGAGAGAAATTCAGCAGTTATTGTTAGCTGAGCTAACTATAACTCGCACCCCCACAATTCACTGCTTATGACCTCACATAATATATCACTCATGACATGGACAGTGAGATCACTGATGACATCACTGATGACATCTCAAATGACATCACGGATGACATCATCCAGAGACTGTGAGTGTTTAAAAAAAGTATATGAGTGTTAAATGTATATACCAAGGTATATTGGTGAATCAGTGGGTGTATGAGTTCCTGTATGCATGATTCAGTGGGTGTGTGACTGACTGTATAAGTGAGTGGTTAGGTGTCTGTCTCATTATCCTGCTGGTCACAGGACGTTCTCCGGACACAGCTCCTTGAATACACAGAGTTTTTACCTTTTAAATACTTCACATTATTTATACTCATAGGACATTGCTTTACCATGAGCTTCACCTATGTGCCCTAGGACTCGCGTTTATCTTTCCTGACTCAGCATCTGAGGATATACATTATTCCTCTATCTTATTGCCCTGAAGAAGCCCATGTTTGGGTGAAAACGCGTTGGCTGGTTCTATTTTTAAGAAGCACATCACAGAATAAAAAAGAC
Source organism: Calotriton arnoldi (assembly GCA_963921515.1). Lineage (NCBI taxonomy): Eukaryota > Metazoa > Chordata > Amphibia > Caudata > Salamandridae > Calotriton > Calotriton arnoldi. The sequence goes on along the minus strand of CAWUFW010004739.1, from coordinate 148,111 downwards.
CAGAAACGAACAATTGCAAATTGACTGTTATTGATGTGCTCGTGTGTATTAGACTGTTTTGTGTCTATATATTGCCTCTCATCCAACCCATGCAGACATGTATTGGTGAGTGACTGGGTTGTGTGAATGTCTGTATCAGTCTGTCAGTTGGTGTCTAAGTGGCTGTATGGATTGGTGAGTGGGTACATGAGTGGCTGTATGGGTGATTGATTGGTTCTCTAAGTACCTGTATAACTGTATGAGTGTCTGTGTGGGTGGGTGAGGGTGTGTGTGTGACTGCCTGCATGGATGAGTGAGTGAGTGAGTCAGTGGCTGTATGGGTTAGTGAGTACATCTGTGAGGGGCAGTATGAGTGACAGAGTTTGTGTATGGCTGTGTCGGTGAGTCAATGGATGTGTCAGTGGTATATGGGTGAGTAAATGCATATGTAAAAGGCAGTATAGGTGAGTGTTGGAGTATATGAGTGACTGCATGTGTGAGTGAGTGATTGTGAGAGTGGCTGTATGGGTGAGTGTGTGCTTGTGTCAGTGACTGTTTAGATAAGTGAGAATGTGTTAGTATTCATACGAATAAGTGAGTGGGTGTGTGTATAACTGTATAGGTAAGTAAGTTGCTGTGTGACTGACTCTATGGGTGAGTTAGTAGGTGTGTGAGTAGCTCTATGGATGACTGACAGTGTGTGAGTGGCTGTATGGGTGTATGAGTGGATATATCAGTGGCGGTATTAGTGAGTTGGTGTATGAGTGGCTGTATGGGTGACTGAGTGGATGTGTGTGTAGACCTATGAATCAGTGAGTGGGTGTGTAAGTACTGGTATGGGTGTGTCCTTGGGGGCAACTACCCCTCCTATTTCCTCCAGTAAGTCTCACACAGCAGGATTGCTGAGACCTGATAGGAGGCCATGCCCCCTTTCTCCACCAGTCTGCAAACGCGCCTCCTGGCACACTACTAATAGGGGTATGAAGTCCCCTTGGTTATTGAGGATCCGTGAGGGCCAACTACCCTACCTGTTACCTCCAGCAAGTATCCACACAGCGGGATGGCTAAGAGGTCTTTGGAGGCCGTGCCCTCTTTCTCCACCAGTCTGCAAATGTGGCCTGTTTACTTCCTATTTGCTAGCAGATTTTTCCCTCCTTAAACTTTCAATAGCAAGCACAAATTACAATCAACAGAATTTCTCCTGCAGATGATTATTTCATGCAGCGGAGGTGGCGCGCTAGGAACGCAGGCTTCATGAAGCCTATGGCTGTTGTCTGTTATAAAGAGAACTCCTTAGGACAAATGTACACTTATGATGTCAGCTTGCAAACTCTATGGCCCTCAGAACAATAGCAGCTGTATCATAATGCGTGTAGTTGTGTTATTTCTTCTGTAAATTGTGGTGCTCAGTTCAATTGAAAACCCTACATAGCATCTTTGAAAGTCATGCCTTTAAAAATGTATGGTATTGTAAATGAAGAGTATGGAAATACTTGTTTGAAACACTAACATGCTTTTTCCCATGTGATAATTGCACTTCATCGCAAAAGGTCCTTGGAGCTTGTCACTTCACGCCTCACAAGCTCTTGTGTGCCATTTCTATTCTCTTCCTACCTGACCAGGTGTTCTCTCCCTTTATAGGCCTTTGGTTCTCAGGACACTTATACTACAACTGTCCTTAAGTTCCCTCTATCATATATAGTTCTCTTTATTGCTCTCGGCAGCCCTACCTGTGATATTCCATTTATTATCTCACAAGGTGCCAAGCGACCCTCATGGAACATTATAGAATATTTGCTCAAGGGCTGGCCCTGGCAGCTTCACTGAAAGAAATGGGCTGGAATGTTAGAACAGCCTAACTCCAATAACTTGTTCCTTTGAACATGCATGTTTCCAGTTAGCCCCTGCTCCACTGCTACTTGGGATGAGGCATCAGAATAAATTATGCAAAACGTTTCTTATGCAGCAAAAACATCAACAGCTAGAGCTTTTACATCTTAGTTTGAGGACGGCGTGTGCCAAGCTGCAAAGCTGAATGACTCGTAACTTCATGTAATTTGTTTATAAGCTTAGCAAATTTGCACCCAGCTTTCACTACCCTCTTCAGCACCAGCTGCTGCATTGGGTAGCCATTCTCTGTTCAGAGTATTTCCCCCCTCAAAAAATAAGAGAACATGGGCGACTTGAAGACTTGTGACTGTGTGGTTGAAGGGATATGGTTTACGTGTGTGCATGCATTTTATTATATCTATGCTGGTGGGAGGTGTCGGTACTTCGTTTATACTGCGGAGAGCATGTGTGACTGGGGATCTAAATACATTCATTCATGGATTATGAAAAATGTTTCATTGGCTAGCATATGTGGGTTACCTGGGGCATTTCTCTGTTCTGTCCGGTGTGCAGGTGAATACCTGAGCACCATGTGAACAAACTATTACAGCATAGTAACAGGAGCCCATGTAGCAGTTGGTTGGCGTATGACATGCACCTGGAGTATATCACGACATTCATTAGAATAGAGAAAAATATCTCGACCATGTTATGGCCATTGATTACCTGGAGCATATCATAGATTTGAAAGCCATTTCAAGATAACACTGGCACATTTATCCAATAGAATGGTTTAAAAGTGATCCTTAGAATACACTATGGCTCTAAGGGCCTCATTAGGATGTTGAGCAGACCGCCACCGACAGGCCGTTGGCAGCAGTCCACCTGACAGCCAGAGAAACGGTCTGACCATCGGATTAAGATACCGGTGGTAGGAGCACAGCAGGCGGGGAAAAAGACCGCCATCTCCGACAGGCTCAAGGAGCCCGTCGGGGTGGCGGTTGGACCATAATCCCTACTATGGGGGCGGTGCCTGCGCAGGCACTGCCATAGGGATACTGATGTCTATTTCCCACAGCCTTTTGATGTTGGTCCCACCGCCATGGAAATGCTGTCAGAAAGGGACTTTGGGGGCCCCTTGCAGGGCCCCTGTGGGCCTCCGCTATGTGACCAGGAGTCACATGTGGTGTCACACACATACATGCACCGTGTGCCAGGCACCACATGGTGCCTTGCACCCAAATGTTGAAAAAGATCCTTTTTTCCTATTGCGGCTTGCGCTGCGACTCAAGGGATGTTTCTGACTGCCTACATGGTGGTCGCATCATTATATGAAGGGTGGAGCAGCCGACTGCTTGTTGGCTGGTCTCCATCCCGCTACGATGGCGGTTGGACGATTGCCACCGTAATGAGGCCCTAAATGTTGTAAGGCAGAAGTTTGAGGCACATCATGGCACTAAATGGCAGATGAAGAATGAGGGGCACACCATGGTGTTGACTTGCAAATAGGAAATCCCTGGAGTACATCATGGCATTGGTGGAATATGCAGGAAACATGAGACACATCCTCGTGGTACTGAATGGTCTGTGGTGGTTAATTGGTTACATGAAGTGAATGACTGCCACAGGAAGACAATGATGGGTGTGTGATGTGGCACTTTAGTATATGAAAGCAATGCACAGCATTGACGTAGGCTGTTACTTATTAAAAATAAAGAAGCATATGCCAAAACAAATTTAGGGCCTCATTACGATGTCGACTCGGTGTCAGAATGGTTTGATTCAGGGAGTCCAACTGACCGATTATGATGTTTCCGAACACCGTTCGGGCGGACTCCCACTGACTTCAGTGGGAGCCTGTGTTCGACCGACAACACAGGCTCCCATTGAAAAATGGGGTGATCGCAAAAAACCTTGCCCCCTGTGGCGAGCACCCATTGGTGCCTGCCACACTGTGCATAGTTGGAAAGAGGGGACCCATGGGTAACCTCACAGGCCCCACCGGAGCTCTCCGGGTGAAGGGGGGCCTGCTTCGGGCCCCCAAAGTCAGATTCCAACAGCCGATCTGTGTCGGACAAACCAATTCGGAAAGGCTGTCCCAATCCGACATCATAATGCGTCTGTCAGGAACGCGGTCATAGACCTGTACGATTCGGCTATGACCGACTCTGTTTCTCCGAATGCCGATCGGAACTGAGTCGGAATGACCGAATAGTTTCCGACTATCGTAATCGGTCGGTCGGATGTGTTTCCGAGTCGGTCGGAAACGCGGGTTCCCAATCGGATTCGGACAAACCAAATGCCGTACGGATCCTTTCCGACCAACATCGTAATGAGGCCCTAAGTGTATATACTAGAGAAAAGTGGTGTGATTTAAAAAAAAATATATTTGTATTTGGTAACAATTGTACATACTGACTACAATTTTTAAGTAAAGATTTAGGGGCAAAATGAGTGCTTATTGAAAAAGCATGCTGATATTTGACGACATTATTCGTTTGTTTACTAAAGATGAAAACCAGTATTTGGAATAAAATCATACAGTTCCAGAAAATGATTTGTTGATATGCAATGAATGAGTTTACAAAACTACAATGATTGTAAATGATGCAGCTGTTTTGGATGGTTCACATACAAAATATCAGCCCTCAAAATATAGTCCTTCAAAAACTATCTTGACATAAATATTATTGTCAAAAATACTGTCATCCTATTGTTAGCATGTAAAAGAAAAGAATATCGAAAAAAATATCGTTGTCACTAATATTATTGTCTAAAATATGGTTTTTAAATATATATAAAGTTAAACAGTAAACATTTTTAAAAATAACACTAATATAATAAAAATAAAATATATTTAATCGATTTTAAAATAAATATAACAAAAACTAAGATATATTAAACTAATAATTTAAATATTATAATATAATCAATATTTAATATTATAACACATTTATTTAAATATATATATATATATATCCAATAACCCAATAACATAAAACATTTAAAAAAACAATTTAATTACAAATATAAAAGTAAACATGAAAAATAATAATTTTGTAAAAATATATTACATATCAAAATCATTATTAACTATAAATATTATAATTTTAAATACAAAAAAATTAATATAAATCTAAATATTTAAAGTAAACTATAACATGTGACAAATTATACATTTATTATTCCCACTCCAATTTATACAAAGGTGGAAAAAATGTTGGAATCAGGAGGGGTAAAATGTACTAGTCAAACACAAGGAGATGATGAACGGAGTGCTGAAACTTTTCAAACACTCACCCCCAGTCACAGATCTGGGTTGAATCCATCATCATTCTTTAGCTCACTTTGCCACCCCAGTTCAGACATAGCCATATGCAAATCAGTCTTGACCCTGTGCCTCCTGGGAACAGTCCAGACCGAACTGCCAAGCCATGTCTTCCCTGGACCGGAATCAAGCATCCTAGGACCGGTTTCGGGCTAACAGTCCTCATCAGCCAGGCTAGCTTGAATCCAGTGGAAAAGTGAGCAAGGGACCCACGTCTGGGCATACCCCGCCAACTTAGGGCGAACAAAGCAAACACAAGGAGATGATGGACAAAGTGCTGAAACTTTTCAAACACTCACCCCCAGTCACAGATCTGTGTTGAATCCATCATCATTCTTTAGCTCACTTTGCCACCCCAGTTCAGACATAGCCATATGCAAATCAGTCTTGACCCTGTGCCTCATGGGAACAGTCCAGAAGGAACTGCCAAGCCATGTCTTCCCTGGACTGGAATCAAGCATCCTGGGACCGGTTTCGGGCTAACAGCCCTCATCAGCCAGGCTAGCTAGAATCCAGTGGCAAAGTGAGCAAGGGGCCCACGTCTGGCAATAGCCTGCCAACTTAGGGCGAACAAAGCAAACACAAGGAGATGATGGACGGAGTGCTGAAACTTTTCAAACACTCACCCCAAGTCACAGATCTGGGTTGAATCCATCATCATTTTTCAGCTCACTTTGCCACCCCAGTTCAGACATAGCCATATGCAAATCAGTCTTGACCCTGTGCCTCGTGGGAACAGTCCAGGTAGAACTGCCAAGCCATGTCTTCCCTGGACCGGAATCAAGCATCCTGGGACCGGTTTCGGGCTAACAGCCCTCATCAGCCAGGCTAGCTTGAATCCAGTGGCAAAGTGAGCAAGGGACCCACGTCTGGGCATACCCGGCCAACTTAGGGCGAACAAAACAAACACAATGAGATGATGGACGGAGTGCTGAAACTTTTCAAACACTCACCCCCAGTCACAGATCTGGGTTGAATCCATCATCATTCTTTAGCTCACTTTGCCACCCAGTTCAGACATAGCCATATGCATATCAGTCTTGACCCTGTGCCTCATGGGAACATTCCAGACCAAACTGCCAAGCTATGTCTTCCCTGGACCGGAATCAAGCATCCTGGGACCGGTTTCGGGCTAACAGCCCTCATCAGCCAGGCTAGCTTGAATCCAGTGGTAAAGTGAGCAAGGGACCCACGTCTGGGCATACCCTGCCAACTTAGGGCGAACAAAGCAAACACAAGAAGATGATGGACGGAGTGCTGAAACTTTTCAAACACTCACCCCCAGTCACATATCTGGGTTGAATCCATCATTATTCTTTAGCTCACTTTGCCACCCCAGTTCAGACATAGTCATATGCAAATCAGTCTTGACCCTGTGCCTCATGGGAACAGTCCAGACCGAACTGCCAAGCCATGTCTTCCGTGGACCGGAATCAAGCATCCTGGGACCAGTTTCAGGCTAACAGCCCTCATCAGCCAGGCTAGCTTGAATCCAGTGGCAAAGTGAGCAAGGGACCCACGTCTGGGCATACCCTGCCTACTTAGGGCGAACAAAGCAAACATAAGGAGATGATGGACGGAGTGCTGAAACTTTTCAAACACTCACCCCAGTCACAGATCTGGGTTGAATCCTTGTGTTTGCTTTAAAATGTACTCGTGCCACGCCACACAGTGCAACAGTAGGGAAACTGTTGGATTGCGGATGGGTACAATTTACTATTCATACTCCAGTCAATGCAACACTAAGGTAAATGTTGAATGGAGGGGTAATATTTACTATTTCCACTCCAGTCAGTGCAACAATAGGGAAAATGTTGGATTGCAGACGGGTAAAATGTACTATTCCTACTCCAGTCAGTGCAACAGTAGGGAAAGTGTAGGATTGCGGAGGGATAACATTTACTATTCTCACTCGAGTCAATGCAACAGTAGAGAAAATGTTGGATTGCGGAGGGGAAAAATTCACTATACCCACACCAGCCAGTGCAACATTAGGGAAAGGGTTGGATTGTGGAGGGGTAAAATGTACTATTCCCACTCCAGTCAGTGCAAAAGTAGGGAAAGTGTACGATTGCGGAGGGGTAAAATTTACTATTCCCACTTTGGCCAGTGCAACATTAGAAACAGACTAATTCACTTCAACAACGTAAAATTATTTCAGAAACAAACTAAATAACAAAAAATATAAATATGCAAATATAAAAAATCTAAATATAATTAGAAAAAAAATATTTATTACCATTTGTAACACACATAATACATTATTACAAATATTATTATAATTAAAATACAAAACTATATTCTCAAAATAATAACCAATAAATACAATCTTTTTTTTTAAACTTCTTTTTATTTCACAGTGCTCAGGCAAGTACATGGAGGACACATTACACGGTTTATCATCAATCAGTCAGTACAGTGATCAAATATCACATGACTGAATCATCGTAACAAAGTGATAGTAATTTCTCCTTCCTATAACTAATGTCCCGTCCTACGCCTTCCAATCCCCCCAGACCTTCCTTTTCCCATTTTCGTGGGCACCCTCTATTCATATATTTTGTATGCTCAGCTTACCAGCACCAATCTAGATCTGTTTTCCCGTCGGCCACTCTCAACAGAGGGACCCCCCCCAGCACCTCGCTATATTGCGCTTTGCAACCACCATGACCAGTGCCAACCATAGCTATTTGTATCTAGACCAAGCCTCTTCCCCAGGGCAAAGCAACAGATACCATTTCGCTTCAAGAGGGACCTCCAACCCAACCATCTCTGCCATGATCCTCCCAAGCTCGGCCCAGTATTTGTGAATCAACGGACATTACAGCAGCAAGTGATAAAACGTCCCCTCCTGTCCATAGCCCCTCTGGCAGAGTGTGCTTTCAGTTCATCCCAGACGATTTAGCAGTGGTCTGGAGTAGTATAGTCTATGGAAAATCTTCAGCTGAATCAGCTGGAACCGGTAATGTATAGCCACCTCCCTCAGGCCCTGTGTAGCTATTACCCAGTCCTCGTCATCAATTGGACCAAGATCGAATAAATACACTCTTATTTATATTTAAAAAGCACAATAATAAATAATATAATTATAAAACATTAATTAACTATTTTTAAATGTGTTATTACTTAACTAACTTTCTAGCCTATAACTCTACAAAGTACACAACACATCTACATTGAATTCTTCAAATGATATTATTTACACCTGTTACCTAATTAAATATTTATTAAAATATTAATAATAATTAACTATTGCCAACATAATTATATATAATTACCTTGCCACCCTTTATCCATACAAAACAAACAACCCACACTTAATATATAAAATAAGAAACATTAATTGCATCATTTTCATAATTGTCAATTAAACAATTAATATTAATAATTAACTATAATAAATTAATTATATTAATTAACTTCCCACCCTTTACTCCTGCAAATGTCGCAGCACACACCGAACATATGACGAAAAGAATATCCTAATTACATATTTACATATTTCACATAATTATGTATCATCTTGATAATTAATATAAATTACATTATTAATTAATATAATTAATTTCCTACACACCCTTTACCCATGCAAAAACAACATAGACCCAAAGAAATAATGCATTACACACATTAAAACGTAATTATTAATTAATTTAATTTACTTCCCATCCTGTACCCCTACAAAACACACAATCGCATCTGAAACTTCATTTTTTTAAAGTAATTAGAGAATTAACAAAATACTTACAAATTAAATAATTAATTTTAATTATGAAGGATTTATTAATTAATTATAATTATTTTACTTCCCACCCTATACCCCTACAAAACACCTAACCCACACCTGAAACTTAATTAAAAAAAAGATTGATTATACAATTATCATAATTAATAATAAATTAAATAATTAATATTAATTATTAATTATCTATAATTAATTTACTTACTTCCCACCCTGTACCCCTGCGAGCCCCACAACCCGCAACGTGCTAAAAATAAAAACAAATTATATAAAATTAAGGGGCTGCTTAAAATGTCGAGCAGAGTTACCCACGCCCGACATCATCTCGGTCATGGGAAGTACTGACACCCGGTCGGCGGTCCCAACCGGCCCATTAGGATGCAACCAAACACTGTTTGGTCGCTTTCCTACATTTTACAATAGGAGCATGCATTCCGGCCTTAAACTGCCTGGAATGCATGCTCCCATTGCAAATTGGGAGGTGCAGTTCATCCCTGCACCCCTTGGCAGGCACCTCAAGGTGCCTGTCACGGGGTGCAGGGATCAACAGGGTGGTAGGTATCCCCTCAACCTCCAACGAGAGGCCGTGCACCCAAGAGGGCCCTGCTGGGGGCCCCCAAATGCGAGTTCCGACAGCCTTTTTGTGTTGGAAAGGCCGGCACGGAAAGGCTGCCGAAACCCGACATCTTAATCCCAAGGGTGGAAAGAGCCGTACTTGGGATTGCAGGACGCATTCCGACTGGCCGATGGGCTCTCCGAGCCTGTCGGAAGCCAGCCAGAATGACCGGTCGGATTCCTTTCCGACCGCCTCCATTGTAATGAGACGGTCGTAAAGGTATCCAACCGTCATATATGATTATTTCAAAACTGCCAACACTTAAAAAACTATATTAAAAAATTAACAATAATTATTCAAACATTTTATAACATATACAATTACAATACATACTAAAATACATAAACATTATTTTAAAAACTATATTCTTAACAAAGATATTTTTGTAAACTATATTAATGATTTCAATATTTTTGTAAACTATATTAATGATTTCTATATTGTTAAAATCGATATTATTTACCTTAGAATCGATATTCTCGACAATCATATTCTTGCACATGATATTTCTGTTTGACGATATTTCAGACTCAATATATATTTGTATGACATTTTATTTCCAATATTTTGTCTGAATACCTTTTTTGATGATGTAGTGTACCAGCAAGGGGAGGTAATGTAGTTCCATCATCAGGATGGAGGTGATGTGATATATATCTTCATTCCATGATTGAGACGTAGTGCCTTGCAGGGTGCCCTACTGCCTCTAATGTTTATTCCTTCCTGTCTTATTGTGTTCCGTCCGACAAATCACAATAGCTTGTATTTCCTCAGTAGATTTAATTTGTAAAGGTATATCAATAAATAAGGAAATCTGTGAGGTACTCAGCATTGTTATCTCAAAGTCTGTTATGAAGTGCTGTGGTTATACTGAATAAGCAGCTACCTACATCATTATCATATGAAATCTCTATATCAATGTCATAACTACACTTACAAAACTGCCTTATTAACCTTCTTATTTTCCAAAATATGCACCATTTATCCACTATTTTTTCAAACAATTTCTTGAGGGAGAACCCCCCCCCGAACCGCTCTTATGATGTTCGGGCTCGCTCGCTACGCTTGTTTGCTACAGGTCACTCGTCTAAACTTTAATGGCCCACTACCTTCAAATGTCACCAGCTACCTCTGTATTTCACCACTGAGCCCTGGAGGGGTCAGTCCCTGGAGCCGAAATCAGCCCTGGAGAGGGCGGCACCCCCTCTCCTACTAAGAAATAAGGCTGGGCCCTGTGGGATGGAGTCCCCAGGGCAAAAATCGCCCCGTGGTGGGGCACCGCATGGCCTCCTTCCCCTTCTTTAATATGTAGTGGTGGCAGCCTATCAGATCTCACCATGAGATCTGTCGGATCCGTGGAGGGTCCTTGTCCCTACATATACATAAATCTTTTTTCTTTAATAACTATACATTTTTTCTAAAACTAATGAAATATTTACACCAAATTACAAAAAGGGTTTTTTCTGTACCAAGAGCTAGCTTTCTGCCAAATTTGGTGAATTTCCATTCATCGGTTCGGGCTGTAGTCTTGTCTAAAATCCCTTGACGAATCACCACAAAACTTTCCAGACAGCAGCTGAAGTGAGTAGCAAACTAGTTTTGAAAATTTCGTGAGATTCGTCAAACGGCACCAAAGTTATTAGCAACGCAAAAAACGCTTTACCTAGGGAAACTAGGTCCTAACTATAACTACCTACTGCCGACCGCCAGTAGAAATATATATATATACAGGGCACAAGTCGGGCGTACACGCGGGTACACGGTGTCCCCCCACTATTTTCACAGGGTGGACACCGTTCACCCTGCAAGAAGTAGGCCTCACTGAAATATGCTGAGTTTGTCCCGGTGTAATTTTCAGGCACAATTTTTCTTACAACTCTCATAAAATTCTGTCTCAAAAATCGACCACTTTCAAAAATCATTAGCCTCAGCTAACAGCAAGCTTAATACTATTCCACTGCCTCTGTCAAACCGGCAATTCCGTACACGCATACTCCTTAACTACTTAACTGACTCTGAAATCCAAACCTTACCACTATCCTACGAGTCAACTCCATGTCCCCTCACCAATAAGGATGAATTCACAATTCACCCAGTCCCCATCAATCTAAATAGAACCTCACAACCGAATCACAGATAGATAAACCCTAATAACCTACAAAGAATAACCCTAACCCCTGAAAATCATGACCTTATTCTGGGAAATGACTCGAATCAGATCTCCTGTCTCCTACTCAACTGCAGCTCAGCAATAAAACACGACTCTGACATCGCCGACCTCATCCTGAACCGAAAAGTGGACGTAACCATCTTAATGGAAACATGGTTCACGGAATCAACCTCCCCTTGCCTAGACCTTCCAGTCCCCCCTAACTACAACATTATAAGACTTGACAGACCGCACAAAACGGGCAGAGGCATCACTTGCATACATTGATCCAACATCCCTATCTCGAAGTTTCACTCCGAACCCCTTAATTCTTGTAAATACCTCAGGCTCTCCGTAAAATCCTCAGATAATCTTCCCTACATATACTTTACCATCCCCCAGGTAAAAACGCCTTATTCATAGACCAACTAATGGAAATCATTACAACAAACTTAACTCCTCTCTCTAGTGACATATTCCTACGGGACTTCAATCTTCACTGGGATGACCTCTTAGATAAGCAGGTCAATGCTGTCAAAATCTTCCAAGTAGACCATTCCCTGATCCAAGCCTGTTCACTACCAACTCACTGCAAAGGTGCTACACTTGACTAGATCAACTCCAAAGAAAAAGTGGTTGAATCTATCTCGATCATCCCATGCAATTGGTCAGACCATAATATTATTACTTTCCAAATATTCACCACAAAAAGGAAAACTTCCTCACAGCAAATCAAGCCCAGACATTGGGTTAGAGACATGAAAAACCTTAACTTGAACAATCTAGCTTCCTACTGCGAGAAAGTACTCCTTCCTCCTAATGACTTGTCCGACGTCAACAAACTCATTGATCACTACAACTCCACGATGACCAAACTAATTGACCACTTAGCCACACCAAAACTCAAAAGAATACCGGACAAAGACAAAAACCTGTTTTTCAACGGAGCCCTGAATGAAGAAAGACGTAAACTGAGACTAACTGAACGGAAATGGAGACAACATCCAACTTCCCATCAAGTCAAACTGCTAAGAAAGTCCAGAAACTCCTATAACAAAAGTATTCTGAAATCTAAAAAAGACTTCTTTAGATCGGAACTAGACAATGCCAAAAATAGACCGAAGAAACTCTTCGAAATGGTAAAACAACAATCAAACAAACTGGCCAAAACCGCACTCCTGACTTCTACATCGCAGCTAAGTAGTGAAGAATTTTCTTCCTTCTTCACAGCTAAAGTCAACTCTCTACAGAATGAGCTCAGGACGGCCGCAAACAACTCAGCTACCCTAAAGAACTCTCAAGCTGAAGATCCAATCCAACCTGCTCTGCCTATGCCCAAAAATAACGCTTAATGGTCAACCTTCAAACCTTATGATCTCAGAGATATTACAAAAACCTTAGCGACTATCAAACCCAACAACCACTTCAATGACCCTCTCCCTTCAAAATGCCTATCTCCCATCTGCAATACCCTCTGGACCAAAATCATCAATGCATCGCTCTTGCAAGGTTCCATCCCGCATTGCCTAAAAATTGGTCAAGTCACCCCCATCTTAAAAAAAGCTGCAGAAAACCCCTCAGGCCCCAATAACTTCCGACCAATACCAACATTCCCATGCTAGCCAAGGTTTTGGAAAAATGTATTCAACAACAATTAAACCAACACATCAGGGATTTCAAGCTACTGGACGACTGCCAATCAGGATTCAGACCCGGTCATAGCACCGAAATAGCAATTCTACATATAGTTGATGACGCCCTACGCGCTCTCGACCATAATGAAACCTGTCTACTAGTGCTGTTTGACCTCTCGTCCGCTTTCAACACTGTTAATCACGGCAAAATCTTGGAGAGGCTAGAAGACAGGATGGGACTATCAGGCACAGTCCTTCAATGGTTCAAATCCTTCCTAGAAAACAGAACGCAAAGGTTTATGGTGAATAAAAATCTTTCTCCTCTATCCCCTAATCTATTAGGAGTATCAAAAGGCTTGACTTTATCCCTGCGCTATTCAACCTCTATGTCGAACCCCTAACTGAACTATTACTGCAGGCGAATATCTCCTTCCACATGTACGTGGATGACACACAGTTGTATATCAAGATCACTTCTATTGAAGAGATCAAGATGATGAATCAAGCTCTAGAAAAGACCATCCACTGGCTAATGACCAACTACCTTAAGCTTAACTTGCAAAAAACTGAATTACTTCTAATGTCCCCTCCCAAAAACTCTTTGGTGATAAAGGATTGGACCAAGATGATCAATGCTCTAAATTGTACGCTGATCCTAGTGGACACCACCAAATCACTTGGAATCACGCTGGATAAGAACCTAAATATGGAAACACATATCAACATGCTGGCTAAAAATGCCCGCTTTCACCTCAGCTATCTCAAAAAAATGAAACCATTCACCGAGAATCCGGACCTCAAACTGCAGTTCAGGCATTAGTCATCTCGAGGTTGGAATACGGATGTAATACTCATATCAGGTCTTCCCAAGATCTCAAAAGCCCCTCTAAAAGCCTGTCTCAATGCAGCCGCAAGACTCTTAACAGGATCTAGAAAATTTGACCATATCTCGCCACACCTGAAAGCGCTCAACTTGCTGCCCTACAAAGCGATAATACACCTAAAGATGGCCTGCATCACACATAAAGCATTTGATCCAGCGCGGCTAATATAAATTTCTCCTTAGGACACAAATCCAGGTAAATCATTCACATCTACTAAACCATATGACGGTGGGGCCCATAACACCGCATATCATACATTCATTCGTTCACTGGATAACACACCAAGGAGAAATGTGTTGCTGGAAGAACGGGATACCTTGTTAAATCTGACAGAATAATACCTCAGACATCATATACATTAGCTTTTGATCCTGTCGGTTCCAAACATCAAGGTATTCCGCTCTTTGGTCGATGGACCAACTAGTAGAATAAGTTGATAGTGATTAAGACCAGCTCAATCACTCTTAAAACCTGTTAACCTTTGAACTTATTAGTGAACTAAAGAACCACAGACTCATTTTTAGTTAGAATGAAACTTTATCTAATTTCTCAATTGCACGGGTGAGATTCTTAGTTTATTAATCACTTTAATACATTAATAACATTTATATGATAAGTTCTAATAAAGAAATGAAATTATGCATTACCCATTTAGATGCAGATAAGAATAGTTCACCAAAAAGAAGATAAACCGTAGATCACAGAATAGAACTCCCAAACTGACTGACTGTCCCGCTAAAGGCCTCCTCGACCGGACCTCCCGTACAGATTTTCCCGCAACGGTCTCGTTCCTTCCCCAGTCAAGTTCGAAGTCCAAAAATGACAAAGTCCTTTGTAATATTGAAGTGCAAAAATGGAAAATAGGAAAAATGGTATGGTATGAAATACCAACGGCAGCAATAGCATCAATAGCAGCAGCCACCGCAGCAGCAAAAAGGCAACCCAAAGAAGCAGCCTATAGAAGCAACAGCAGCCCCATCTACATAAGAGTAGTCCCTCTTATACCCTACTTCTAGCTTACTACACAAAAAGTTGCAATCCTTAGGGGCAAGAATCACGCTAATTGGTCCATTTGAGGGGTGGTGATAATCACCTCATCGCCTTCCTTGTTCAAACTGGTTCTGGGGACGGTTAAGAGTACAATGATTCTCATGACCTTTGGGTAAAAGCAGTCCAATTTGTCCATTCATTTTGTTGCAATCCCGATGGTCACAATTTATTTAGTCCATTGTCGCTCAGTTCTTTCTCTTCTATTCCTACGAATACGTGCTGAGTCTTTCTTGGCACCCTCCTTATGATAGGTCAATGCGACCTTGACATCTCTCACTCCGTGCACGAGCCGTACCCACGTGGTTCAGCTCCTCTATTTCTTCCGCTTAGAGGCCATCTTTGACTTCTCACGTGACCTCATCTGTCTCAGCAGCCATTTTCGCAGCATGGCCTAACAGGCCCGAACGAACTATCATAAGAACAAACACAACCAAAATTAAAACAAAGAAAATAAGCCTTTCTGTTTACCACCCGCCATTCTAAAGACCCGTGTTAGGTGACATTTAAAGCCATTTTACTTATCATCCGCATTCTTTTGCCACACTACAAATCTACTACATAGCATAAATCATGCGATTTTACTCTAATTAGTACGCAAATCACAATATTAGTGTTAATCAACTTCACAATTGTAAATAAATTTAGATTTTGTACAAATTGCGAGATATCCTTATGTAGTGTTTACTAAAGGTGCATTTGTTGATTATTTTCATGCTCCATCAAACAATTAGTATCGTTAATTTATTAAAGCTCATTAATTTTTCCAAGGGGGGTACAAATTATTTTATTTACCCTGCTCCATCACATTACACCACAAAACCCCCTATACCTAGCCCATACACTTACTATATCTGTAGGAAAGAGTCACTCTAGGAGCTCCAACATTCTTCTCCTGAAACCTTCATGCTGCAGCAAGAAAAAAACATATAATAGAGCATTTTCCAGAGCGGCACCAAGAATCTGGATCTCTCTCCCTCCAAGCACCAGAAAAATATCTTCATCAACATTATTTAAAAGAGAAGCTAAAACCTTCCTGATGAGCAAATTCCTCCCTTAACTCCTTAGCAGTCTACACTCACCTGGGCTCTATAAACTCCAACAGATAACTTTTCGACTTGCCCTCCCTTGCAGTGACTCTCCCCACTTTGGCGATCACTAGATCCAACTCCGAAGGAAGCTCTACTTACGATATCTCTCCTGCTTACAATGAACCAATCTGCTGTTCTAAATGCGGATCTATAATACCTGTGATGACAGCCTCACTGAATATGTTTTTGTTTGTACTTGAACTTGTTCCTACGGCACCGAACTGAACAACCTATTTCTACTTAGTATGTCATTATCGATTTATACTTTTCCGAACTTCATATATGCTAGATCTCTATCTGTAGGACCCCACTAAACTGTTTTGAATATGTTGCCCTGTACTGTGAAGCGCTCTAATACCCTATTCAGGGTCTTGTTCGCGTTATAGAAAACACTAAAAAAAAAACTAAAAAAAACTGGGACACTTTCAGCAGCACGCCGGCACCTTGCCTGCCTTCTTTCAGAGTAGCAAAGTGCAAGGCTGTAGGGGAGGCGGGGGACTTTAGTATTTCAGACTGCAACTGGGCCCACAACAAAGGCCAAATTTACGCGGCCATCCGGCCTCCTTTTGGTCCACTATCCTAGTTGGGAGCAACCTGAGCGTCACACCTAGATGCAAGGAGGCGAAACAAAGGCACACAGATTGTTACCTCTTTAAAAATACTTAATTGAGACATGCTTTTCACTTTGTTTAATCCCTGTATATAAGAGCTATGCATGCACTGTAAGAATGTCAAATGTGCTGGTCGGTCCCAGTATTTGCACAAATAAAATTTTAAATACCTTTATTTTATTTTTTATAGGCACTAATCATCCCAATGCAGGGTGTCAGAGCACTTTATATCACACATGCACATTATACATTGACAATAAATCATATACATTTGTAAATAAATGTACATTATGTGTTACATAAGACAGTTAGGGTTACTAGGCCTAGGAGTCATATGTCCTTTATGGCTCACTGTGTTATTATTTGAAAGATTACAATTTATGAACTGCAAGGAACAAAAGTATCTCTCTGTCGAAAACAGTAATCCACTTACCTAGCTACATAAAGTAAAAATTGGTCATCTGCATGTTAGATGATGTGCTTTTCAGGAGACACATTAACCGACAATGCTACTTTGATCCAAAACTGGGACTAGGGAAAACTCAGGTTTTTCCAGCAAACGTGTTACCTTCCAAAATTACTGTGCCATTATTATTGTTCCTTTGGATTTACTGGGCACACAAAGATCTCTGCAGCAGGTGCCTTAACCCCATAAAGTATTTAGTAATGCAGACATTGCAACAAATTAAACAGAATATATTTACTGCCACATTTCTCCTTGTTGTCAATTTTTTTGTGGTAGAGTTTTTACAAAATAAATGTGTATGTTGAGGCCCACATTTTGCATTGGGGGGTGCGTCACTTTTTTGGCACAACCCCGACACAAACTCTCATTTGTTAAATCTCATAATGCACTCAAATGAACTTATGATAGACCTGCAAGGTGTTAAGATCTGATGTCACTCCTTGTGATGTCAGTTCCTGTGAGGTCATGGGTTGTGATGCCACTTCCTGTGATGCAACGGCGTGATGTCGCACTGTGATGTCATGCGCCATGACGTCACTTGCTTACTGTCTAACTTGGTAAGTCCCCCCACTTCTTTTTTTAGGACTTAGGCCATTTTCTATATATACATATACATATATATATATATACATATACATATATATATACATGTATATATATATTACCTACTGGCGGTCGCCAGTAGGTATTTATAGTTAGAACCTAGTTTCCATAGGAAAAGCGTATTTTGATTTGCCAATAACTTTGGCGCCGTTTGACGAATCTTCACGAAATTTTCAAAACTAATTGTTCACTGAGGTCAGCTCCTGTCTGCAAAGTTTCGGGGTGATTCGTCAAGGGGGGCCGAGAAAAAAGGGGAGTCCCAAAACGTGTTTTCTTCATGTTCATTTCCATAGGAAACTTTAGACACGGCTACAGCCTGAACTGCCAAACTGAATTACACTAAATTTGGCAGCGAGATAGCTCTTGGTCCAGAAAGCACGCTTTTTTTTAAATGGTGTAATTCCGTTCAGTAGTTTTTGAGATATTTAAAGATTTATAGATATCGATATTTGAGAATTGTGAGATCTGATTGGCTGAGCCCTCCCGAGCATGAGCTTGCCTCTGATTGGCTGCCAACACTTCAAACCAGGAAGTGTTGGCAGCCATCTTGTGCTTCAGACTGAGGGAGAAGGAAAAAGGTAAAAACAAAGATTAGAAACAAGAAAAGGGGGCAGGGTAAAAACACCCTGACCCCCCAGGCCTGCTCAGGTGTGCTGGGTGCGCGAACCCGGTCGAAAATGAAAATAAAACGAAGCACGGACTTCCGCGCTTTGTTTTTTAGAGCCCCCGGGTGGGCCAGGTCCTGGGGGCATTTCTGAATTGTGTAGCGGGGGCCCGCGGGGGGCCCCGCAGCCCCGGGGACCACCACCTCCCGGGGGCTTCATTAAAATAGGATCGGGGGGCCTCATGGGCCCCCCGGGGACCGCCACCTCCCCGGGCCTAAAATAAATAATCTGTGTGGGGGCTCCAGCCCCCCCACACTGCCCCGGGGACCACCACCTCCCCGGGGCACTGTTTATTCAAATGCGGGGGTCGGTTATGGACCCCCGAGCCCCGGGGAACACCACCTCCCCAAGGCTTTAAATACTTGGGAGGGGGGCCGCGCGGCCCCCCTCTAGGAGCCCTTGATGGCCCTGGGGACCGCCACCCCCCAGGGCCTGCTCCTGCAATGTCCCGGGGTGCCCACCCCCGGGACATTGCCGTTTGCTATGACAGGGCGGGAGCACGGCTCCCGCCCTGTCATAGCAAACTCTGCTTCGGTTTTCGGAAGCGAGAGCAGGAAACCTATTGCTATTGGTGTGTCTATGGTTTCCATATTGGTAGTCTGTATTTTAGAGTGGGTGTATGAAAGGTTTTAATAGTGTGTGAGGAGGTGCATCAGATGATCACGTGGATGATGTCATTTGAGATGTCATCAGTGATGTCATCAGTGATGTCACTGAGCATGTCATGAGTGATGTAATATGTGACGTCATCAGCAGTGCATTGTGGGGCGCGAGTTATAGTTAGCTCTACTAACTATAACAGCCGAATTTCTCTGGTTTTGTACAAGTGAAATGTCCAACTAACTATAACGTCCCTGAAACCTGTGTTTTTTTCAGTGAATGTATATATATATGCGCCCGAGAAACCCAAATCCCAAACAAAACAAAGGCGAAATGCAAGAAGACGCGAACGAAGAAAAAGGAGGCGCAAACACGAAAAAGAACTTCAACAAGAAACAGCAAAGGAAAAATTGGCGCCGACAGTAACATCTGGCATACAATCTAATAATTCCATCATAAACCTTTCAAATATTAACTTAGACAGCGCAGAACAACAGCTGTTGGCTCTTGGACTATCCTACTGCCCGGAAACGAATTTCGATTACCCCCAAACAAGGGCAGACATATACAAGTTCATAAGGAAACTTAAATTACAAAAGTTTCACATGCAACAACAGAACAAAACTAGTCAGCCCGTTGAAAAACAAAGTAAAAGAAACACAACTAGTGGACTAACAGCCCGGGTTGTAAGAGTATTGGGGGAGTTACAAGCACTTGAAAATGAGGATTTGAACAACACACCTCCTGACAACACACAAAATCTTATGAATCAACAAGGAATTGAGATAAATGTGACGATAGGTACAAACTTTAAACCAAAATCCAAGTTCGTGCCAATAATGCCAAGGGACACAATAGACACATTCAGTGAAACAATCACAGCTGAAGTGAAAAAACTGAATCGAACAACGAAAGCCAGTAAGAAAAAATACAACAACAATCAACAGAAATATCAGCTTATCACTAAATTACGGGACAATGATACCATTGTCGTTCATAATTCAGACAAAGGGGGCAATGTTGTAATCTGGCAAAAACAACAATATCTAAATGAAGCAATGACGCAACTGAACGACAGAAGTTGTTACAGATTAAGTACCAAACAATCAATGTTAGCCGCTCAACATGATTTACATACTAAATTGCTGGCCTGGAAAAGTGTGGGCCTCATCAACCAGGATGAGTATAAGTATATGAAAACTGACTATCCAATAACTCCAGTCATATATTTTATACCTAAGGTTCATAAAAACATAAACAACCCCCCAGGCAGGCCAATCATATCGGCCAAAAAAAGTCTTCTTGAAAATGTATCAATCTACATAGACGTTTTCTTACACAGTCATGTAAAATCGCTGCCATCTTACATACAAGATACAACAGACTTTTTAAGAAAGATTCAAAACATCACTTGGCAAAATGACTATGTTTTATTAATCCTGGATGTATCAAATTTGTACACATCCATTCATCACAGGGACGGACTACGTGCGGTTGACCATTTTTTTAACAACAGGCAGATTAAATATCATCAACACAACAAGATGATTATGAGTTTGATCCAATTTTGCCTCAACAACAACTACTTCCTATTCCACCAACAACTATACCAACAAATAAGAGGAGTGGCTATGGGGGCGAGCTTTTCGCCCAATTATGCTTGCCTCCATATGGGGTGGTGGGAAGAACTGGTGCTCAACATCAAATATGAGGTCACATTAGCTGAAAATGTAGTTGTTTGGATTCGATATATTGATGATTTATTTGTCATATGGTGGGGATCTGAACAAAGCGCAGCGGATTTTGTTGAACAAATCAATATCAATGAGTTGAATTTACAATTTACCTGTAATATAAGCAAAGAGAGAATCTGTTTTTTGGATGTGGAGGTGTATGTGTCACAAAATCAGTTACACACTAAACTACATCGTAAGCCCACCGCAGGCAACACCACTCTCAATTCCACTAGCTTTCATCCTAGGCATACTGATAACGCCGATTCTTATCTAATTATCTATAAGAACCTTTTGGTCGCCAAGATCTTTTTACCTGTTGAATAGTGTAAAGGAGAGAATCTCATCAGGTTATATATCAGCATTCATTTTATCTGAAAGGACCACTGACTCCGAATTCAAGTTTGAGAATTTATTATCGCCAAAAATAACTGAACGTGCAAGCACCTCAACACGAGGTTAAAGAAATAGATGGGCACTAATACAAATAATAATCTACGCAGGAATCTCATCCGACTCAGGATAAGGAGAATAGAAAGTTCTAGAAGGATCAACCAGACTATGATTGCTCCAATTTCTAAGTTGCTCTTCATTGGACTAAACAAGCTTAAAATCAATAGCTGTCCCTACACTAACGCTAAGTGACATCCCTACATAACGATTTTCCCAGGCAAGAGTGAATAAAGGTGTCAGCTGTGAGGACTTCCTAAGAAGTGCAATCACATAATACCTAAGCTCAGCTCTGTCCTTCTCTCAGGTCTCCCCTACCTCTTCTCTGGCCTCCTCCCTCAGGGCACTATCCCTAATACAAAACCACAATACAATTGTACACGCCTTTGTCACGCCTCCTTGACCAGGTCTTCTTTCTTGTGCTTTTCCATCGAAACGGTTACTTCATCCTGGACGGTTGCGATGCCTTGAGTCCCAGGCACCTTCTCCGCTGAAAGTATCATCCCTAAATTCCATTTCACTCCCCGTGTAATAGTGAGCCTCAGCAATGCCTACCAGTGCTTAGGGGTTCTCCCTTCTCTGCACAGAGTCCTCAGACACTTAGGAAGAAGTTGGCACAGAAACTGAAATATAAAAGACAGAGGTTATTAAACCTTATAAGGTGGAGCTAACATTCACACATCACCCTTCAGTAATGCATGAAGTAGCACACTGAATGGAAGGATCCTGGTCCTTTTATACCCACACAGGGGCTCAAATGAAGGCGGTACAAACACAAATGCTGGTTGTAGGTACATATAAGGTCATACAGAGAATGCACAGTCGACAAGTGGGTGGAGCTAACAGTTTCTACTTTTAGTAGACACATCCTGACATTTATAAACTTGAAACAGCTGCAAGCTCAACTGAGCATGTGCAAAGCAAGAGGAACTAAAGTTAACTTGTCTCTAGGCAGATTTCAAGAGCAGTTGACAGGAAGGTAGGACAGAGCACATGGTGAGCACATGGTAGCACATGGCAGCCAAAATGGCTGCCAGAAATACAAAATGGATTCCACAAAGCGGACAATTTAGCCTCTAAATACAGGCTGTCTTCAGCCAATGCTTAACTTAAGTGCTGCCAAATTACAACAGACGGCCCTTTCAGCATTGGCTGAAGACATTCGTTTATCTGGGGTAATCTAGATATTCATCCCGTACATCTATTAACATTATTTCGGCCACCTCTTTATTCAACATTTGTTGGGCCTTTGTTTCAGCAACGTTCCCTCTTCCCAGGTATACAAGCAGAGATGCAAATGGAGCAAAGCATTGGACCACATTGGATACATACACAGCATGTAAAAAGTATTAATCATTACACACAGGATAGTCAGTAGCTTCCAGCTCCAAGCAGAAACAAGAGTCCAAAATCATCTAGTCTAATTCTAAGTTTCAGGGCTCTGATGTATTTCAGTGACTATCTATTTCAATTAATAGCCAACAGCACATACTTAATAAAAACATTTTCAATAGACTTTTCCAGTATTTCTTTTGTGAGGGCTAAAATATCAATTTAATATATTTTTAGGAGGAGGGCAAAGTAATATTTGTCAACTGCTCAGGAAAACATTTTTCGTGTAGAATAAGCATTATAAGTAATGCAAATATTAAAGAAGTCAGACAGATTATTACAAAAACCATCCTGGCTCCAAAGGACCAGGAGGACCACACAGGGCCATAGGAATTAGGACAAGGAGCCGCAAAGGGCTGCTCCTCCTCAAAAATGGGACGACCAAAGGGGTACATTACTAACAAAAAAAAGAGTCCTTGGGAAATTTTAGCTGCTGTGGAACCAGCCAGAGGGGAGTCTTCTCCCTGTGTCCGTTTGAGCCTCACAGGCAGGCTCTTGTTGTTCCCACGGTGGAGCTGCACAACTCGCAACTCAAGAATCACGGCCCAGTTTGAGAAGAAAAAGTCTTTCAACGATCCTGTCCAGTGTCTCAAGCAGTGCACAAGTTCTCTTCACTTTAATCTAACAGGCACCAGAGGCACAGCACCTGTACCCTAAACTCAAGTCCTTCCCTAACTCCTATATTGCTCTGCTGGCGCACTGCTCTTTTGTTAGGGCCACAAATTGCATCCAGTGTGCCCAGGTATCTCTTGATCAACAAACAAAGGTGCAAACTTGCATTCACTTTGGGACCAGGATTAAGAGGCCTGATGCTAGGATCTCTGAAGCAACCCTTGTTTCAAAAGGGGTCACCTCAAGCAAAGCCTCCTTGCCGTTCTGGTCGGTCTGTGACTCTCTCAGCTGGGCATCAAAAACTTGATCCATGATTTCTCCTTTCTGATTTGTGACCCCGTCTTTCGCCCAAGACAGTGGCAGGGGTACACAATTCACATCCCAGGGCTTCCGCCTTCACTGAGGTCCTAGTGGCCAGCAACGCCTGTGCTGGTTACCTTCACTTTGGCTTCAAGCTGCAGTGGCGCTGACTCCCCAGGCTGGATCTGATGTCCGGGCCCCTCTGGCAATGGTTGTAAGGCAGCAAATATCTATTGGTGGACAGAACAAGAGGTCTTTAGACAAGGCACAGAAATAATCTATCAACAGAGAGGATAGTCTCAGAATACTTTCTTAGTCCTGGGGCACCCCATACATTAGCAAGGCACCCAAGAACCAATTCATCTATCTAAGAGTAGAAAACCCTGGACCTATTGGCAAGTATAAAAGGAACGTTTTGGTGAACTGACAAGAGTAATACATCACCCAATCCCAAACAGCCAAGGAAGTCTGTGTTCATTTACTAAATTCTGAGGAAAAGAGAAAAACAATACAGACATACTCCAAATACTTACATTGGTGTATTCCTATATTACTAATCTGAAGAACCCTCAAGAAAAAGGAAATGTTCTACACTTTTACTCATAGATTTTACATTACTTATACAGGACTGCAGACACTTGTAAAATAATTTCTCTTACATGTTATGCTTAGGACCATGCTCTCATGTTATAGGCGCAGCAGGAAAATCTAAAACTGCTAATTTAACAGGGATTCTTATTGCAAAAAGAACTAAACTTCAACATAGTGGGTACATTTTCTTCAGCAGAACATGTTATGACAAACAAACTCCTATAAAACAATATTTTCCTTCAAAATGTTTGCTAAGGATCACATGAGCGTCTTTCCTGCATTGTACTTTTCACGATCTGGACTATGTAACATCATTTTCAAAAGGAAAAAAAACCCTATCTCCAGCTCTAATAAGGGCTGTCAGCTTATTGACAGAGACTAGCTAATAAAAAACTAGCAATGCCCTTGCAAAACTGTATAGAACATGAGAATAACAAACAATAATAGTGTTGCCACCTGAGATTTTTGAACAGAAACCGCCACTATACAGTTCTCCTTAAAGATCAAATAAGGGAACATCAATCTGTTCTACTCATTCTTTCATACAGGATGGGCAGTAACATAGCTTATTAATTCTAACAATTTTAAAACAGTATTACAGAATAGCCAATAACTATCACATGGCCATTTCCTAGACAGCTTAGACAGACTCAAAAAAAAGTGAGAAAAAGAAGAGAGAAAACATAATTTTGCCTACCCTTAATTTGTAGAGGAGCTAGCCTCCTTCCCCCATTTTGACAGTAGGAAAACCTGAAACAGGTTTTACTTCTGTCAACACTTTCAACCCCTATTTGTAGCAACTGGGCACAAACAAACTTGTAGGAGATATCTTAGAAAGTGGCTATTCTCTGATTCAAGCACATCGAGTACTGTAGAAAGCGTCAGCAACAAATGTATCAATTCCTTGAGCAATTGTACTAGATTAACATGAGGGCGCATGAATGCAAACTAAAATCCATTTCCTCCTTATCGTAGCCCCTACACAGTATTCTTTAAACTAAAACCATTATTTTATATACCTGGCAGATCAATGCTCAACTGAGGGCTGTTTTCCTTCGTTTCATATGAGTGCGCAAAACGTGTGTTTGCCAAAAATAGGAAGCAAAGCTTCTCTTTCTCTCTTTGCGCTATCATCTCGTCTTTCAAAAACTTTTCGAAGGTCGAAGTGTCCCAGCAAACATTACCCTTCACCCTGCTAAGTTGCTAAATGCAGAACTCCGACCTTTGACCCGTTCAGCAGCTGTTCATTTTGTTTGTGCAAGGCTTGCCATGCGGTTTTCGTAATGCAAAGCAACTCTGGAGAATCACAGCTAAAAGGCAGTCCTGTCCGATCCGTTTGCCAGTAATTTAAAGGTAGGATAATAACGTCTGCTGGTTTCTGTATACTTATTTTCATTTATGTACAGTGTGTTGGGTGCAGTAGGTCAGCTGTTTGTTTTATACTTGCATATACTTTATGGAAGCCTGAGAGCACGTTAAAACTGCCTTGAGTGGTAGAACTGCTTGTAAAATTGTGAATTTAGCTCAATTTCGACTTTGGTGGTAGGGGCACTTAAAAATGAATATCCTACAATATTTTTGCATAATAGGAACCCCCAGAGTGTTCTCTAGATAGCCCAGGAATGGGAAATCAGAAATGTATAAGATATACCCTTATAAAAATGAGTTTTGTACGGCTGGGTAAAGTGACATTTCACATTTAAGTTCCCTTCTTATTGCGGTACAGCACTGCTTAAATTCAACTTTGATACTAGGAATTCACAGTATGATGATTAGGCTTTATAAAGATGAAAAAACGAATTTAAAGCATTTATGTTTAACAATATATTTTTTTCATATAATTAACTTTATTTTTTTTTTTAATCAAAACCAACCATTTTGATGATTCCACATTTGAAAAGCAAGCTTCATTCGTAGCCTATCATATTTAAACGCATTCATTCATAACCCTAAGCACAGAAGCCTTACTTGAAACATGAAAAGTCTGCGCCACTTTTTAAAAGGACAGTTATCATTTAACATCAGAACCACAGATGTACTTATGTAAAAAAGGCATTAAGAAAGGAAATCCCTACTTTCAATTTTGTTCTCTGTTATCCAAAATAATGAAACTGGTTTTTTGAAACTTTTAAAATAATGCAGGCCCTTATACCAGTTTTACACTGACTTAAAATTTCGCTGACTCAGCATTCCTGTCTGTGGCCGTGATCAGGAATAGCCATATGCTATTTATGCAGCTGTTGTTTGTCAGCAGGCGTCGAATTTTCACGCCTTTCTCAGGAAAAAACCCCTTTATTATTTGAAATACCCTGACAGAGTTAAATCCCCATTTGCTGTGTCAAACAGTTTCTTTTCAGTTAGTCAGTTTAAACACAGCTGTTGGAAAGCTTTTTTCTCGGGTGCTGAAAGAAAGCATGTCACAGTCTATTTAAAAACTGAGGCATTTCAATGCAGTCAAATCTATCTTTCTATAATGTGTATTTAGTTCAGCAACGACCAAATTCACTCATATGATGTGCATGCCTTTTAATGTCTAATACAATGTATTTAAGGA
Source organism: Calotriton arnoldi (assembly GCA_963921515.1). Lineage (NCBI taxonomy): Eukaryota > Metazoa > Chordata > Amphibia > Caudata > Salamandridae > Calotriton > Calotriton arnoldi. Next base: position 121,234 of record CAWUFW010004739.1, on the reverse strand, counting down.
AAATGCTGTAACGTGTATTTTAGTCTATTGATTACAAAACACACAATTTCGTTTTTATTCCTCTGTATGAGGCCTATTTTAATCCTATTGAATACGAATTCTAATTTTATCTTTAGCATTGTGGCAATTTGCACACATGTACAGTGTCGTACTCTGTCAATTTAATAGTAACATGCAGCTGTTTAGCGTATGTCATATAATTCATTTCTGGATTTTTATTTAATATGTAAGTAACTAAATGACATTTTGCATAACAGAATGATGACAGCAAAAAACATAAACAAACTCATTGAGCTCATTCAGACAGTTACAGAAGGGGGTCATACACGCAGAGTACACAACACAGCGCGCTTAAAGCTAGACATTCTTTCACAAAGAGTACTCACACAAGTATTACCAATGTCAAACCACAAACCCCACATAGACATTGAAACACATATTTAACCCACAAATCAATACTTAGGACAGCTTACAAAGTGTACGCAAGACCAACCTATTTGTAAATACTAATTGTAAGTCATATTTACAAGAAGAGCTCTCAAAAGTAGCCCAAAAAACTGTTCCATGGTCAAGAAGCCAAAATACACCAAATTCGCCAGTTTTGGCTGGTAGAACACTCAAAAAGCGCTCTGCATATCACCACTTATGAATGTTACTAAGTGCGCAGATCCGGATCCGTTTTATGTACATATTTAGTTCCATGGGGTACTTAGTCACCAAGGAAGAAATATCTTTTTACTATACGTAAACCTATTTAGGTATCCCCTCTGAGGGGAGTCAACTAAGTACTTACTAAATCCATATCGGTACCTCCAAAACAGCAACACTTTCTGCGAAGTGTACTGGAAACAGGCATGCCAAAAATAGTGCAGAATATGCAGTATTATAATCAAAGTAGCGCTTAAGGTACTGTTTGTACGTTGCGCTGTTCAAACAATTTCAAATAGAGAAAATTCTCCTCATTACCCGCCTATATGTATTGCAATGCATATATAATTACAAAACAAATTCCAAAATTGGCCAATCATACAAACAAAGCCACAGTAAGTGTTACTAAAACTACCTTACCAATCAAAGGCATCAAACCAACAGCAAGTGCCGCAAAACGGCTCTTACCAATCAAATGGTGTCCAGGTTCCAACTGCCAAGTTCTCAAATTGACCAAATGGTCACTGCACGGCAAATCAACAGAAGAGATCTCAGTCAAGGACCGGCGCCGCCGGGATGGTCAGATCAGAAAGAAAGGAAAAACGCCATGGGTGCCAAGACTCAGGTCTCCTCAGGCAGCGATCGCGTCCAAAAGCGAGATTCCAATCCTTCGTCGCGACCAGTCCTTCGGGCATCCGAGTCTTTTGATGAGTCCCACGTTGGAGCGCCAATTTGTAATAGTGAGCCTCAGCAAGGCCTACCAGTGCTTAGGGGTTCTCCCTTCTCTGCACAGAGTCCTCAGACACTTAGGAAGAAGTTGGCACAGAAACTGAAATATAAAAGACAGAGTTTATTAAACCTTATAAGGTGGAGCTAACATTCACACATCACCCTTCAGTAATGCATGAAGTAGCACACTGAATGGAAGGATCCTGGTCCTTTTATACCCACACAGGGGCTCAAATGAAGGCGGTACAAACACAAATGCTGGTTGTAGGTACATATAAGGTCATACAGAGAATGCACAGTCGACAAGTGGGTGGAGCTAACAGTTTCTACTTTTAGTAGACACATCCTGACATTTATAAACTTGAAACAGCTGCAAGCTCAACTGAGCATGTGCAAAGCAAGAGGAACTAAAGTTAACTTGTCTCTAGGCAGATTTCAAGAGCAGTTGACAGGAAGGTAGGACAGAGCACATGGTGAGCACATGGTAGCACATGGCAGCCAAAATGGCTGCCAGAAATACAAAATGGATTCCACAAAGCGGACAATTTAGCCTCTAAATACAGGCTGTCTTCAGCCAATGCTTAACTTAAGTGCTGCCAAATTACAACACCCGTACCATGCCTCCCCTCTCTCTAGCTTTCGAAAACAAAGAGTTAGTCTTACTAACGAGACATGTGTCCTTGCACCTGCAACGAAAGATACTTTCAACAGAAACCTTCTACTGTGCAAATTAAATCTACCGTTTGTGCCCAGAGAGCCTTACCAAGAGAAACTTTTCTCGGCCTACAACCTAAGCTAACATAAAATAAACCAGGCCTTCCCTAAGCATATATGTAGTCAGGCCTTTACATATAACTTTTAAACACTCATCTTACGTTTCCCTATAAGCATTTTCATTATAATTCATAAGCAAACAATGAATTACATGTGCAACTTTAATATGGTGCACGTTTAAACTACTGCAATTACATTACACACGAACTAATTCCTCTATGCATTATGTTCACACAATTCAATAAGCATTACGTTACATCATTATCCTAACACCATTATGCTGCTGAGTTCACTTTGTCTCAGCGAACTATTCATTCTTTACTAAACATGCATGAGTATACAACGGAATATAAACGAATATATGTCTGAATACATGTGGGTGCGGCCTATCAGTGATTATGATGCACCCCTACAATTCACACGAACATTTCGCTCTATCAATACTATATGCAGTATTCCATATGGAGAAATGCTTAGGATTCGACGTATTTGCAGTACTGATAAGGACCTAGCCGAGGCTCAACTAGACAGTAAAGAACGCTTTTTAGGGAGAGGCTATACTGAAAAAACAATAGACAGTGCCATCAATAAGACTAGAGTCTTGTCCAGAGAGGAACTTCTATCCAGGCCCTCCCGAAAAACTAGGAAACACACCTTGGAGAAAGAAGCATCCACAGACAGGAGTGGTCCCAGACTTATCTTAACTTTTAATAAACAAAAAGATAGTCTGAGCAAGATCATCACAAACAACTGGCATCTGCTAAATAGTGATCCAGTGTTAGGCCCCATTTTGCCAGCCCGACCAACGATCACATACAGAAAGGCCCCATCTACAAGTGACTTTTTAGTAAGCAGCAGCCCTGAACTGATAAGAAATAAAGGGTGGCTTTCAGGTAGAAAGGGTTTATAAGATGTCCAACATGCAGAGCATGTAAACATGGGATCAGTAAAACCATGTTCCAGACAGCCTTTGATACCAGACCCACTAAGATCAGTAAGTTAATTACCTGCAAATCGGAGTATGCCATCTACATCTTGGAGTGCCCTTGTGGACTGCAGTATGTGGGAAGCACAAAACTGCAGGTCCACAAGCGGATCCTCCAACATTTGCGAGCCATAACAAACATGGATATAACCTATCCGGTGGCCCGCCATTTCAGTGAGATGCATGGAAATGATGCATCTCAAATGAAATACTTCGCTATAGATACTATACCACCACTAAGAAGAGGCGGAGATAGAGAGGCACTCCTACGCAAACTCGAGACCAAATACATCTTGGAACTCAACAGTAAAAGTCCTCATGGACTAAATACAACTGAAGACTTATACACGTGGCTGGATTAGTGACAATTCTCTGACGTATTAATAGTCAGTTTTAACATTCTAATGTATATACCTCTGGCAGCCTTTATAAAAGCATTCAAGCTTTATATAATTAACAAATAACCACCGTAATCTCTGCCAAATATCACTTCCTTTTTTAGCAAGTATACCATCAAGATCAAGGAAATAGAATAATTATTTAAAAAAATAAATTTAAAAAATGTTTTAATGTAAACATCACCAAATAAGGAAAAATTGTTTTTTACACTAGGTTTATGCACTGTTATGACCTACTGAATCCCAGGTAGGATTAGTAGTGGATCATACATTGGGTATTACACTTGCTTTTTCACACTTATAAACAACTAAACATTTTAATTGTCATTGGGTTAGGCGGCCCACTATGGGCGGAACATAATAATTATTAGAATAGTTTGCGGCAGTATTTATGATAAATGTATTTATACAGAAATTTTAAAGGACGTGGTACGAGTAATAGTAATCATTGTGTATCATATATTTATACTATTTATTGTATTTAAACAGATAGCAGGTTGTATGCACATCAAATTTACATACACCAGTTTGCCAAATGGGATGTTTTTAACCAAGAACTATTGTATATATTCAGATGAATTTTTTATACATTTGCATTAACATATATTGGTTTTAAATTGACATCCTATAATTAAGAGGTTGGTCAGTGAGATGGATATTTCCCATCAATTTGGGCAAACATGAATTTGATATTCCTCTGTGTGTTTTATTTAATTTATAAACACATATTTCCACATTTGTCCTTTTGCACAACTATATTATCTACCGTTGCACTAATTATACATATTTTGCTGCTATTTAGTTACAGAACTTCGGTTCATGAAATGACAGTCTGTTGTTTATGTTAATTGGTTGCACTGGCACTTTAAAAATGGGGAAGTGTTGTCGGCGCGTCATGTGATCAAGGTCCTTGTGGACCGAAACGCGTCATGGCGGCATAGCGCAAAAATACAAATAAAATAATTTGCACAAAAGAAGAGGTGTTCGTTCCTGCTTTCCGATTCACGCTGCATTTGGATCATATGGAAAAAGGTTACCTGAAATATATATATATATATATATATATATATATATATATATATATATATATATATATATATATTACCTACTGGCGGTCGCCAGTAGGTAGCTATAGTTACAACCTAGTTTTCATAGGAAAAGCGTTTTTTGATTTGCTAATAACTTTGGCATCGTTTGACGAATCTTTATGAAATTTTCCAAAAAGTTGCACTTTTTAGGTCAACTCCTATCTTGACAGTTTGGGGGTGATTTGTCAAGCGGGGGCTGAGAAAAAAGGGGGTCCCAAAACGCGTTTTCTCCATGTTAATTTCCATAGGAAATGTTGCGACGAGCTACAGCCCGAACTGCTGAACGGAATTACCTCAAATTTGGCAGAAAGGTAGAGCTTGGTTCAGAAAGCGACCTTTTTTTTAAATGGTGTAAATCCGTTCAGTAGTTTTGGAGAAATTCAAAGAACAAGAGAAGGGGGCAGGGTAGAAACACAGTGACCCCCTAGGCATGCTCAGGGGGTCCCAGAAAGACCCCAGGGCCAAAAAAAGCATTTAAAAAAAAAAAAAAAAATATCGGCTTAATTCGCGCTGGCGTTGCGGAGTCCCGCGTTTTATTTTAATGAGACCCTGGGGTGGGCTAGGTCCCGGGGGCATTTCTTAAAAAATAATAGCGGGGGCTCGGTGGGGCTGCTGGGGCCCACTGGGATCCCCGCAGACCCGGGGCTTCACTCTTGTTGGGAGGGGGGTTGCACGGCCCCCCTCCTGGAGACCTCCATGTGCTTATAACTTTCCAGAAAGTTTCTCTTTTTTGATCAGCTTGTATCTTGAAAGTTTAGGGGTGTATTGAGCTGCGAAGACATATTACGGGGTGATTGGTGAAGAGCGGCTGAGAAAAAAGGGGGGTCCGAAAAAGTGTTTTCGCAATGCATTTTCCATAGGAAACTTTAGACAAGGCTGCAGGACAAACTGCTGAACAGAATTACGCCAAATTTGGCAGGGAGAAAGGTCTTGGTGCAGAAAGCGCAGTTTTGTGGAAATGGTGTAAATCCGTTCAGTAGTTTTTGAGATATTAAAGGAAAAAAAGATATATATATCTGGACTGTGCCTAACTCCCGAGCACGAGCTTGCCTCTGATTGGCTGCTAAAATTCAAACCAGGAAGTGTTAGCAGCCATCTTGTGCCTTGCATCGAGTGAAAATATAAAAGAAAGGTCCCGGGGGCAATTTAATATACCGAAGCTCTGTCTGTGCGAGATCCCGCTTTCACGCTGCTTCTCCCTACATCAGCAGGTAACGCACCCTTTTCCACCATCAACAGCATACCTCCAACAACATACTTGGGTCTGCAAGTCTGCCTCTGCGAACCACTTGTCGGCTCACAGCTCTTCGGGTGCGAGTTCTCGGGCTCGCAGTTGTATCTGTGAAGCCAATATTGGAAATATACTGGAGGTGTCTCTCTGTGATATACGCTGTTCACGCTCCCTCTCCCCACATCAGTGTTCCGCAGCTATCCCTTTGGAAGCCGATGGCCCGCACCTTTCCCTATACTAGTCGGCCCGCAGGTGTTCCTCTGCGAGCTGGCCCGCAGCTCTTCCTCTGCGAACTGACAGGCTGCGGTTCTCCCTCTATGAGACTGCTAGTCGGCTCGCAGTTCTTCATCTACGAACCAGACCGCCGGCTCTTAAGTCTCTGAAAACAGATGTAATGGAGGCAACGATCATGCAGGTCGGACACCCAACACTGCTCCGACATCCCCCAGTAGGAGCTCCTTGTCCGCCATCTCCCCTCACCCCCACCCCCCACAAACAAATGTGACAGTCACGTTAGGTTGGACAAATACGAATCTTAGTCATGTATGGATTTACATATAAAACAATTTATTAAAACAAAACAACAACAAATAAAACTATGTACAGCCATGTCGTGTCATCGCTGGACCATTTGTGAATCACAGCCTGTAAGACAAAAAGAAAGATAAGATGGTGCGTCATGCGTCCAGCAAAGGAGAAAGAGAGAAAGAGTGAGGGAGAAAGAGAGAAACAAAGAAAGAGTGAGAGAAAGAGGAAGACAAAGAAATAGAGAAAGAGTGAGAGAGAGAAAGAGAGAAATAGTGTGAGAGAGGAAGAGAGAGAGAGAAAGAGTGAGAGAGAGGAAGAGAGAGAGAAAAGTGAGAGAGAGGAAGAGAGAGAGGACGAGTGAGAGAGAGGAGAGAAAGAGTGAGAGAGAGGAAGACAGACAAAGACAGAGAAGAGAAAGAGTGAGAGAGAGAAAGAGTAAGATACAAGGAAAAGAGAGAGAGAGAAACAGTGTGAGAGAGAGGTAGGGAGAAAGAGAGAGAGAAAGAGTGAGAGAGAGGAAGAGAGGAAGAGAGAGAGAGAGAAAGAAAGAATGAGAGAGAGGAACAGACAGAGAAAGAGAGAAAGTGTGAGAGAGAGAAAGGAAGAGATGGAGAGGGAGTGTTGACACTGGAGAAAATCTTCGCAGCTTACCTTTGTGCCTCCGGTGTGTCTCCAACCACGTGCCGGGACATAGTGCACCCTTAAGTTTAGTGATCTGAAAGATAGTATAGAATTAGTAATTGCAGAGTACATACAACTGCACACGCCTAATTATCTGTTTCGGCAATGCGCACTCAGGCTGCTGCAGCCCATCCACTCCCACTGCTCGGAGGTTTCTGTGCGCTCTTGTGCGCCCAGGCTGCTGCACACTATCCACTCCCACCGCCCAGAGGTGACTGCCTACTGCTGCAGAAAGAAGTATCTCTGCTCACCTTCTGCCACCGGCGTGTCTGTAAGAGGGTGCACCACGTGCTGAAGCAACTTTGTCAGGCGTTGTCAGGATGGCCACGCATCATCGCAGTTTGTACACGCGTTCAGCTGTGGTGGTGTGGGGGGGACGTCGATTCGTGAATCACAGCCTGTTAGATAAAAAGCAAGATAGGATTGTGCGTCATTCGTCCATCAAAGGAGAGAGAAAGAGAGAGAAAGAAAGAGTGAGAGGAAGACAGAGAGAAAAAGAAAGAAGGAGTGAGAGGAAGACAGAGAGAAAGAGAGAAACAGTGGGAGTGACAGGAAGAGAGAGAGAAAAAGAAAGAAAGAGTGAGAGGAAGACAGAGAGAAAGAGTGAGAGAGATGAAGAGAGAGATGAAGAGAGAGAGAAACAGTGAGAGAGAGAGAGAGAGAGAAAGAGTGAGAGAGAGGAAGAGAGAGAGAGAGGAAGAGAGAGAGGGAAAGAGTGAGAGAAAGGAAGAGAGAGAGAGAAAGAGTGAGAGTGAGGAAGAGAGAAAGTGTGAGAGAGAGAGAGACAGAGAAAGAGAGAAAGAGTGAGATACAAGGAAGAGAGAAAGAGAGAAACAGTGTGAGGGAGAGGAAGAGCGAGAGAAACAGTGTGAGAGAGAGGGGAAGAGAGAGAGAAAGAGAGAGGAAGAGAGAGAAAGAAAGAATGAGAGAGAGAGAGAGGAAGAGACAGAGAAAGAAAGAAAGAGTGTGAGAGAGAGAAAGGAAGAGATAGAGAGTGAGAGAGAGAGAAAGAGTGTGAGTGACAGAAAGGAAGAGATGGAGAGGGAGAGTGAGTGTGACACTGTGGAGAAAATCCTCACAGCTCACCTTTGTGCCACCGGTGTGTCTCCAACCACGTGCCGGGATATAGGGCAGCCCTCAAGCTTAGTCATCTGAAACATAGTATGGAATCAGTAATGGATGAGTACATACAACTGCACAATTTGTGAATCACAGCCTGCAAGACAAAAAGAAAGATAAGATGGTGCGTCATGCGTCCAGCAAAGGAGAGAGAGAAAGAGAGAAAGAGTGAGAGAGAGGAAGCGAGAGAGAAAGAAAGAAAGAGTGAGAGAGAGAGAGAGGAAGACAGAGAAAGAGAGAAAGAGTGAGAGAGAAAGAGAGAAAGAGTGAGATACAAGGAAGAGAGAAAGAGAGAAATAGTGTGAGAGAGAGGAAGAGAGAGAGAGAAAGAGTGAGAGAGGAAGAGAGAGAAAGAAAGAATGAGAGAGAGAGGAAGAGACAGAGAAAGAGAGAAAGAGTGTGAGAGAGAGAAAGGAAGAGATAGAGAGTGAGATAGAGAGAAAGAGTGTGAGTGACAGAAAGGAAGAGATGGAGAGGGAGAGTGAGTGTTGACACTGTGGAGAAAATCGTCACAGCTCACCTTTCTGTCACCGGTGTGTCTCCAACCACGTGCCGGGATATAGGGCAGCCCTCAAGCTTAGTCATCTGAAACATAAAAATGGAATCAGTAATGGATGAGTACATACAACTGTGTATGCCTAAATCGCTGTCCCGCCTTTGTGTATCCAGGCTAGTGTACCCCATCCACTTCCACTGCCCGGAGGTGTCTACCCGCTGCTGTACACTCAGGCTGCTGCACTCCATCCACTCCCACTGCCCAGAGTTGTATGACAGCCGCTGCGCACCCAGGCTGCTGCACCCCATGCACTCCCACTGCCCGGAGGTGACTGCTTGCCACTGCGCACCCAGGCTGCTGCACCCCTTCCACTCCCACTGCCTGGAGGTGACTGCCCGCCGCTGCGCAAACAAGCTTCTCTGCTCAACTTACACCACTGGCGTGTGTCGAAGAGGATCCACCATGTGCCGAAGAAACCTCCTCACCCGTTGTGTACACGCAAAGAGCGGAGCTCACAATTCAGGTTGAGTGTTGATTGCAGGATGGCCACGCTTCATCGCAGGCCTGCAAGACAAAAAGCAAGATAAGATTGTGCGTCATGCGTCCATCAAAGGAGAGAGAAAGAGAGATAGAGAGAGAAAGAAAGAGTGAGAGGAAGACAGAGAGAAAAAGAAAGAAAGAGTCAGAGGAATACAGAGAGAAAGAGAGAAACAGTGAGAGTGAGAGGAAGAGAGAGAGAAAAAGAAAGAAAGAGTGAGAGGAAGACAAAGAGAAAGAGAGAAAGTGTGAGAGAGACAAAGAGAGAGAGAAACAGAGAGAGAGAGAGAGAGAGAGAAAGAGTGTGAGAAAGAGGAAGAGAGAGAAAGAGAGAAACAGTGTGAGAAGAAGAGTGAGAGAAAGAGTGTGAAGGAGAGAAAGGAAGAGATGAAGAGGGACAGTGAGTGCTGTGTCTCCAACCACGTGCCGGGACCTAGTGGTTCGCTCAAGCTCCAACATCTAAACATAGTACAGAATTAGTAATGGGAGAGTATATATGACTGCGTATGCCTAAATCGCTGTGCCGCCTTTGTGTATCCACTCCCGCCGCCCAGACGTATTTGCCCACTGCTGCGCACCTAGGCCTCACTGCTCACCTTTTCGTGGACAGGGCACCCTCCGCATCATGCAGTTCCGCTCTGCAGGCCAAAAGGCCTCACATTTGGTGCTGCGTCTTGATTTTGCCATGGCAGAGGACATACTAGTGCGCCTATCATCATCGCAGGTTGCACACATGCTCAGTCCTTGCGGTGCCACTAACTCAGTGAACAGTGAGGCCACGCACGTGGTGGTAGGCCTCCCTGTTCGGTGGCTCAGGCCTACATGAGGTGTCCGAACCACCGAGACGGGCCATCACAGTGCATGCGGTGGGAGCAACTCTAAAATGGTTTAGAGCACGTGTGCCCGGTCTTTTTTATTGGTAGGGTCACGTGTCCTGTGACGCCTGTGCTGGATGGGTATGGTGTGGGTGTATACCAGCCGTGAGGGAGTGGCTGTGGCATACTGACAACTAGACTTGTGACCAGCAGATCACTACAATGAAAATCTGGGCCATGTAGCGTTGTTGTCTTTCTCTGTAAGCGTAAGCAGAGTGGGCTGGCCTGGCGTATGCCAGTCCTGCGTGGGGCTGTGAAGAATGACTCCGGAGCTATCTATGGGCGTGGCTCCATCGTGAGCTGTATGAGGAATCAACTGATGCGGCACTGTTGCCAGATTGGGCTTGATCACGCACAATTGGACTATATTTTTCCCGGTTGTGCTGTAAAATGTTGGTTTGTGCTAGTTGCCAGATTATAAATACATATACAGCGTTCCAGCAAACTAATATGTTAAAGCGCTTTATTACACAAATATTTACTTGGCAGCCTGCTGCAACATCAATTCCAATCCATTCACCGCCTGCTTGACGATGTCCCTGCTCCTCCTTCCTTAAAGTAGCAATATTGGGCTAGTTTGGGCTACTTTTTGGTTGTCTTTGGGCTAGAGAATGCTTAAAAAATCTTGCAACACTGGCATGCGGGTGTTCTTGTTGTAGTGCTGCCGTCACCCGGGTCGCAAGTGTCAATGTGTCACTCTGTGAGCCAAGTCCCTGAACATGGCCAACATGGAAGGTACGGGGAATCACTGACCCTACATTCATCCATAGTTCCGTACAAGAAAGATGGTGGACATGACACATCTTTGTGGGTGTGAATGTTTATTGCACAGTCAGTGGAGTATTGCAGCTGTAGCAATACTGGGCCATGCAAAATCCAAATTTTAGTTTTTGGGACATGGAGGGCAGCCAATTAGAGACAAGCTTGTTGTCGGAGTTAGGGTGTGCCAACATATGTACTTATACAATCACTCCGCCAATCCCCACGCACTTATAAATTCACTATACACTCTCCTTGCAGTACTCTAATCATCCAGTCTCTACGTACGTACTTGTACAATGACCGAGACAAAGTTACATAACCAAAGTTTTCTCCCACTGTCAAAGGTAAGTTGGTTGCATACGCTGTCCAGAGCACAATGTAATGTGGTAGGGCCCAGGGACAGCATGTTGCATACATAATGAACACACGGACACAGATAGATAGTGGAACTGGGTACGAGCACGTGCACTTGACTCCTTTTTATTACCAGGGTCACATGTCCAGTGACGTCTGTGCTGGATGCGTGTGGGGTGAGTGTAATCCAGCCCTCCGGGAATGGTTGGTGCTGGTAACAAGTACAACAGTAATCATCAGATCACACACAGAGATTCAATCATAAAGGGTCCATGACTTGTGCTACACTAAGTTAGGGGCACCAGATCTGAAATCATACACAAAAGATTCTGTCATAAAGGGTCCATCAGTTGTGGTGGACTGAGGTAGGAGCATCAGAAGCATTCCGCGTGTGTACAGCTAGCGATGATGCGTGGTCCGGGAGGGCCGCACTGGTAGCAATGTCTGTTGCCTACTGGACTGCGTCATCTGCAATCACAACTCCATCTGAATTATGAGCCCTGCTGTCCGCAGTGTAGATCGAAGGCAGTAGTCAGCACAGACATCGAGGAAAGCTTTTTGTCACTTCCTCTTGAGAAAATCCAATGACATAGAGTACAATTCTCTGTCCAATTAATAAATCAAGGCTGAATTTGAATGGTGAGCTCGGCTGACCGCAGTGTAGATTGAAGGCAGTAGTCAGCACAGACATCGAGGAATGCTTTTTGTGACTTCCTCTTGAGAAAATCCAACGACATAGAGTACAGTTCACTCTGCAATAAATAAATCAAAACTGAATTCGAATTGTGGGCTCTGCTATCCTCAGTGTAGACTGCCATTCAGTGTTCCTTTGGACTTGAAAGATGAATTTGGTCATTGTGCTAAAGCTATAATTGATATCAAAAAAGTTCTTGAAGCAAGGATACTAAAAGGATATTATATAGGTTTAAGGGTACATGGCGATGACTTATGGTGCAGTGAGCTAGTGGCACCTGAAGCACTCAGCGTGTGCGCATCCTGTGATGATGCGTGGTCCGTGTGGGCTGCACTGGTAGCAATGTTGTAGGAGAGTAGGATCTGCCTCTTATGTTGCCCCCACTTTTTCTCTGATGTTTACACTGGTTTCTGGCTATAGTCTGGCTGGGACCCTGCCAATCAGGGACCCAGCCTCTCTGTTCTCTCCAAACGATTTGGAGTGCACTCTAGGTGCACTAGTGATTGGATACTGTGGTACCTTATGAGTCCCTAGTATATGGTACCTTAGGTACCAAGGGCATTGGTACTTCACAGGCCTACCAGGGGCTGAAGCATGTATTATGCCACCCCTGGGAAGCAGACTAAATCTGACACCACAGGCCTGGGTGAGGACGTGCTAGCACCCCTCACTGAGATGTAGGTCCCCTATATCTCTCCTGCACACACATTGAGACTTATCAGTCACCCCTAAAGCAGGCCCTATCAATCCTGAGGGCAGGGTGCTTAGTTTCCATGTGAGGGGGTGCCTCTGCCTGAGCAGTGCCCCTCTGTAGCCCTCAGAGTCCATTCTCTGGGGCTGTTTGTGAATGCAGTCAAACCATATACTCTTAAGTGCATTATATCCTCGCGGTAAATGCTAACTATGGAATGGCTGCATCAAAACATGTCGTGTTTGGTGTCAAACACTTTGGAATCATACCCCCACACCAGTAACTGGTGTGGGAGTGTGATCCCACGCTTCTAGAGGGATAGACATGTAACTACTGTGGAAACGCGGTAGAATCCTGAAGAGCCCTGGCATCACAAAATGGATGCCACCAGTCACAGACACTGGGCTGCCCTCCTGCTGATGACCAACACTCGCAGTGGAGGAAGCCCAACAATAGATATCCTGTCCCAAGGGGGTGTGACCACCTCCCAGACAGGGTTTAGTGTATTGGGGCTGGGTGGGTGCACTCCTAGAGTGCTTTGAAATCCTGCACTGGGGGAGCAGAAGGCTCCTCTGTGCATATGCCAGTTCAAACCAGCTCAGGGGCTACCTACCCCTGCTCTGGCGCGAAACTGGACAAAGGGAGGTGGGTGTAGCCACCCCCTCCCCTGACCCTCCCATAGATGGGGTCATAGAGCTAGTCCCTCCCTTTCTTTTAGTATATGAGGGGGAACCTGTGCATTGCAACCCAGATACCCCTGGACGACGCTCTACAAGAAGAATCCCGGACCTTCGACGTTCCACTACCTTTGGAAGACAGAAGAATCTCCCTTGGAGTCAAGGAGTGACTCCCCTGCTTGGCAGGCACCAAAAACTACGACGACGGTCGCAATCTACACCGCTCCCGCTGGAGCCCGAAGGCCCTGCAGCCCAGGAAGAGGATTTCCTGAGTTCTCCAAGGCCATCGTGAGTCCCCAGCGAAGCTGAGGCCAGTGGACTCCATGAGTGATGAGGAACTGCAGACCCTGGGTACCATGCACTATTGTCGAGTGCAACCCCTTCACGAAGTTTTACGAACTTGTGCTTTGGACCACGTATGGTTGCAGCCTCTAGCAGAGAACCCTCCCAAATTCAGAGGCCTACACCATCCCGAGTGACTGTGGGCCCCTGTTGAAGGAATCCTCCCGAGGCGTCTTCGCGATCCCTTGCCAGCCGGCTTGTGGGTCCCCAGAAGACTATCCAAAGAAACCAAAGGGCTCCCCTGGTTGCTCCAGGCCTGCCCTGACCTACCCTTGCTGGGTAAGTTCCACAGACCTTGCTGGTCTGCCCCCTTGACTTTTCCTTCTCCCCACGAGACTTGCTGCTACCAAGGCTTGTTGGCTCCAATCGGATCGCCTACACCGCAGTCAGCTGCAGACTTTGTGGGACACACTGAATCCAGCTCCTGGCCATCCTCGACACCTCCTGGACCTCGTGGTCGAAGAGTCAAGACTCCCATGAACAACCTGAATCTGTCGACGACGGTGGGCATTCATCTTCCTTGCCCCGGGTCACTGCCAAGTGCCCTTGAACACTGTCCCCTCTGCTTTCAGGTCTTCCCTCTTCTGAATCCAGGCTTGGATTCTACCGGACACTTCTTCAGTCGCCGCAAGCAGCAAGTCCTCACTGGCTCCCATTGAGAACGACGCCGCGACCCGACACCAAAGGACACCTATGCACCCGGCTCCCCTGGGTGAGGTAACTTCAGCACTAGGGTGCTCCCGTGGGTGTGGGCCCTAGAACTACTTACCCTGTAAGTGCCTTGCTTGTGGCTACCCTAGAAGTGCCCTAAAACTCTTATTTTCTAAGTGCGACAATTGCGCTGACTCGAACAGGGTTCGCGTCTGTGTTAGACACATCGCGTCCATCTCCCTTGTAGCTCTATTTGTAACCGTGTCCTTCGACTCGTACTGAGTCCGATCGGTGGGTTCACCTCGAACACACAAGGGACCTGTAACATTGAAATCTCCAGTGCGCTGACTCGTACAAGGTTCGCGTCTGTGTTAGACACAGCGCGTCCATCTCCCTTGCAAGTCTATCTGTAACTGCGTCCTTCGACTCGTACAAGGACCGATCGGTGTGTTCGCCGCGAACACGCAAGGGACCTTTATCATTGAAATCTCAATCGTGCCTATGCGCATAGACTCGTACAGGACTCGCACCAGTGTCTAAACACTGCGTCCGTCCCATGTGGGTCTCCTGAACTACCTGGGGTGGTTCTGTGGGGTCCCTCGATTCTATAGGCTCTAGGCCCAGGTCTAGCCAAGCTAGGATTGTGATAAATGATTGTGCCAACTTATTTGTGATAACTTTGCATTGTACATATGTTCCTGACTTCTAATCTCATAAAGAGATTAGTAGAGAGTTGTTTATTAATAAATACATATATATTTGATATATATACCTGTGTGGTGTCTTTTCATTTGGTGATTCAAGAGATTGTGTGGTAAAACAAGCTGCTTTACATTCCTCCAAGACTTAGCCTGAAGGCTGCTCTCCACAGCTACCACTAGGATAGCTTTCTATAAAGGTTGTCTTAAACCTACCAACCATAAGAGTCGAATTGTTCTGGTGTAAGGTGTCCACTTTAATTAGTGAACAGCATATACCAGGCCAACTTCTCACATTGGTGGCAGCGTGTGGGTTCCAGCTTGCTATTGTTTTACCAGAAAATCTCTATTTGAATTACTAACTGAAAACCACTATAGGTACTCAAGGTACATATAAAATCAAGCTTAGTATCCATAAGTTCTACTGAACTTAGAACTGTGTGGAAAAGGGATAGCACACCCTTTCTACAGCTCAAGCTAGTATCAGTAGGCTACAAACTAGTGTAGGTAGTACAACACTGCACAACACTAGAATGTCCTCAAGGGATGGACCCAGTGGATCCACCCAGCTTCAGTATAAGGACATGACTTTCTTTGACCTGAAAGCCATGTGTGCTGAAAGGCACCTGAAGATAGGACAGAGTACCTCTACACTACACCTGATAGATCTGCTGACAGCAGATGATCTTAGATTAGCTCTAGGAGCTAATGGATCTGAATCAGTGGGTGGGTCAGTCATAGTATCTGGGTCAGATGATGACCAAGACTCTGTGATTGTAGGGCCAGGCCCCAAGGGGCCGGAACAGGACAGAGAAATTCTCCCTAAGAGAACTGACATAGTGGAAGACAGGCACAGGTCCCTTTCCAGGGAATCTGAGCACTCCTTTCACTCTGGCAGAGAAACTGTCCACCAGAGAGACTCCTACTTCCTAAGAAGAGAGAGTTCCTCTGAAAGACTGTGCAAACTGCTGCAGTATGAGGAAGCAAGGTTTGCCCTCAAAACCAAGCAGTTGGCATTAGACAAAGAAGCCTTTGAGTTCCAGAGAGCTTCTAGAAGAGAGGGATTAGAACCCCCTGGTGGCAGCAACAGTGTCCCTAGAGGCAGAGAATATATTCTAGACCATAGGAACCTGAGCAAGGTTGTTCCTCCCTACCAGAGTGGGGATGATATCCACAAGTGGATAACTGCTATGGAAAGGGCCTGTAGAGTACAACAGGTCCCCCAGAAGCAGTGGGCAGCAATCTTGTGGCTCTCCTTTTCAGATAAAGGTAGAGACAAGCTCCTCACTGTTAGAGAAGAGGATGCTGATGACTATGAAGTCCTGAAGAGTGCACTGATAGATGGGTTTGGCTTAACCACTGAACAGTACAGGTTGAAGTTCAGAGACACCCAGAAGGCACAGACTCAGGACTGGACTGACTTTGTAGATTGTGCAACCAAGGCTCTGGAGGGTTGGCTGGTTGGCAGTAGGGTTCCTGATTTCAAGGGATTGTATAATCTAATGATGAGAGAACAGATCCTTAATAATTGCCAGAACCAGTTGTTGCATCAATACCTGGTAGACTCTGATCTGACCTCTCCCCAAGAATTGGGAAAGAAGGCAGACAAGTGGGTCAGAACCAGGGTGAGGCAGAAAACCCAAACCAAGGGGGTGACACTAAGAAGCAGGATCAGAAGGGCTCTGAGAAAAGTGGGGATAAGGCAAAAGACCAGAAGTCTTCACAAGGGCCCCAAAAATCTGCATCTGGTGGGGAGTCACAGTCCAATCAAGGAAAATGCCAAAAGAAGCCCTGGTGCAAATTCTGTAAACAGAAAGGGCACTGGACTTCTGATTGTAACAAGTCCAAAGACCAAACCACCACCACTCCTGCCCCTAAGGCAACTGTTCCCCCTAGTTCAGCTACTGGTGGAGGTGGTACTCAGAAGAAGAGTGTAGTAGGGTTGACCCTGGGTTCTGAAGTGGGCTCTGGCCTAGTCAGAGAACCCACTCAGGCAATGCTGATTTGTGATGGAGACATTGAAATGTCCTTCCTAGTGAGCCCCAGTAATCTGGGCAAATACAAACAGCAGCCTGTAATAAATGGCAAACAGGCTTTGGCATTTAGGGACACAGGTGCTAGTGTCACCATGGTGGCAGAGGATCTTGTGGACCCTGGACAGATCATCCTGGGTGAAATGTACCAGGTGACCAATGCAAGCAATGCCAAGACCAACCATAGTCTGGCAGTTGTGAATTTCTCCTGGGGAGGGGTAACTGGCCTCAAGAAGGTTGTAGTCAGTGCAGACCTCCCTGTAGAATGTCTATTGGGCAATGATCTAGAGACTTCAGCCTGGTCTGAAGTAGAGTTATGGACTCATGCTGAGATGTTGGGCATCCCTGCAGAGGTATTTGCTGTGACCAGGTCACAAGCCAAAATGCATGACACTGAACCAGCTCTGGATCCTGAAACTATGGACCAGATGCTTCCCAAGAAGAGGAGCAGTAGGGGTAAGGCAGTGCCTTCCCCTCTGTCTCAGATCACAGATTCCCCTCTTGAGGGAGGAGAAGCAGACCCTGAAGAAGGAACTGCCCCAGAGGAACTTGAGCCTGATCAGGTTGAGTTCTTGGGGGCAGGGGGCCCTTCTAGGGAAGATCTGAGTAAGGAGCAACAGTGCTGCCCCTCTCTTGAACCCCTCAGACAGCAGGCTGCTGCTGAGGCTGCTGGGAGTTCTAGTGGGTCCCATAAAGTTTATTGGGATGAGGGACTCCTATATTCTGAAGGTAGAGATCCAGCCCCTGGAGCCACCAGGAGGTTGGTAATACCTCAGAAGTTTAGGGGGTTCCTCTTGACCCTAGCACATGATATCCCGTTGGCAGGTCACTTGGGCCAAAACAAGACCTGGGACAGGCTTGTTCCACATTTTCATTGGCCACATATGTCAGAAGACACCAAGGAGTTTTGTCGCTCCTGTGTCACATGGCAAGCCAGTGGCAAGGCAGGTGGCACACCAAAGGCCCCCCTGATACCACTACCTGTGGTGGGGGTACCCTTTGAAAGGGTAGGGATTGACATTGTTGGTCCCCTTGACCCTCAAACTGCATCTGGGCACAGATTTATCCTGGTGGTAGTGGATCATGCCACCAGGTACCCAGAGGCAATTCCTCTGAGGACCACCACAGCCCCTGTGGTGGCAAGAGCCCTCATTGGAGTCTTCTCCAGAGTGGGTTTCCCAAAGGAGGTCATTTCTGACAGAGGTACCAACTTCATGTCAGGATATTTGAAAGCAATGTGGAAGGAGTGTGGTGTAACTTATAAGTTCACCACCCCCTATCACCCACAATGCAATGGTTTAGTTGAACGCTTCAACAAAACCTTGAAGGGAATGATTAAAGGACTCCCAGAGAAGCTTAGGCGGAAATGGGACCTTCTTCTTCCCTGCCTGTTGTTTGCATACAGAGAAGTTCCACAGAAGGGGGTTGGTTACAGCCCATTTGAGCTTCTGTTTGGGCATCCTGTAAGAGGTCCACTGTGTTTGGTAAAAGAAGGCTGGGAGTTACCTCTCAAGCCCCCCAAACAAGATGTGATGGACTATGTACTTGGTCTCCGCTCCTGGATGGCTGACTACATGAAAAAGGCAACCAAAAACCTGGAGGCCAGCCAAGAATTACAAAAAGCTTGGCATGACCAAATACCATGACTATATACCAGCCAGGACAGAGAGTGTGGGTGTTGGAGCCTGTGGCCCCAGCAGCCCTCCAAGACAAATGGAGTGGCCCCCATACAATAGTTGAACAGAAGGGAGAAGTCACCTATCTGGTGAATCTTGGAACTCCCAGGAGCCCCCTGAGGGTGCTCCATGTCAACAGACTGAAGCCATATGTTGACAGGGCTGACATGGGCTTGCTCATGGCAACTGATGAGGAACAGGAGGAGGAGAGGGACCCTCTCCCTGACCAGCTCTCACAGAACCCTGATGATGGGTCAGTAGATTGTGTTGCTTTGGCAAGCAGCCTCACTGACCATCAGCAAACTGAGTGCAGACAAGTTCTGCAACAGTATAGACATATGTTTAGCCTGACCCCTAGTCAGACTTCCTGGTGCACCCATGAGGTGGACACTGGAGACAGTCTGCCTGTAAAGAGTAAAATCTACAGGCAACCTGACCATGTCAGGGACTGTATCAGGACTGAAGTCCAGAAGATGTTGGAGTTAGGCGTGATTGAGCCTTCAGATAGCCCTTGGGCTAGCCCAGTAGTCCTGGTACCCAAGCCTCATACCGAGGGTGGTAAGAAAGAAATGAGGTTTTGTGTAGACTACCGAGGCCTCAATGCAGTCACTAGGACTGATGCCTATCCCATACCAAGGGCAGATGAGCTAATTGATACTTTGGCCTCAGCCAAGTATCTAAGTACATTTGACCTAACAGCTGGCTACTGGCAGATCAGGTTAGCTGATGATGCAAAAGCCAAAACAGCATTTTCGACCCCTGGTGGGCACTACCACTTTGTGGTGATGCCCTTTGGATTGAAAAATGCACTTGCCACTTTTCAGAGGTTGGTGAATAAAGTTCTGGCAGGGATGGAAACTTATTGCTCAGCTTATCTAGATGATATTGCTGTCTTTAGTTCCTCCTGGCAGGATCACCTGGTCCACCTCAGAAATGTTTTAGAGGCTCTGCAGAAAGCAGGCCTCACTCTCAAGGCCACTAAGTGCCAGATAGGGCAGAGTCAGGTTGTGTACCTGGGCCACCTTGTGGGTGGAGGCCAGGTTCAGCCTTTACAGAGCAAGATCCAAACCATAATGGAATGGGTTGCTCCAATCACCCAGACACAGGTGAGAGCCTTCTTAGGCCTGACTGGGTACTATAGGAGGTTTGTGAAGGGATATGGATCTATAGTGACCCCCTTGAATGATCTGACCTCAAAGAAAATGCCAAAAAAGGTTCAGTGGACAGCTAGCTGTCAGAAGGCATTTGAAGACCTAAAGCAGGCCATGTGCACTGCCCCCATCTTACAGAGTCCAGACTACACCAAAAAGTTCATTGTCCAAACAGATGCTTCTGAGCTGGGTGTGGGAGCTGTACTGTCTCAACTGAATGATGAAGGTCAAGACCAGCCAGTAGCTTTCATTAGCAGAAGGCTGACCCCTAGAGAGAAACGTTGGTCAGCTATAGAGAGGGAGGCCTTTGCTGTGGTGTGGGCCCTGAAGAAGCTGAGGCCATACTTGTTTGGCACTCACTTCATAGTTCAGACTGACCACAAGCCCCTCCTATGGCTTAAACAAATGAAAGGAGAAAACCCAAAACTTTTGAGGTGGTCCATTTCCCTACAGGGGATGGACTATACAGTGGAACATAGACCTGGGACCCAACATGCCAATGCAGATGGACTCTAAAGGTATTTCCACTTTGAACACGAAGACTCAACTGGTCAAGGTTAGTTTAGTGTCCCTGCGTTTGGGGGGGGTGTTGTGTAGGAGAGTAGGATCTGACTCTTATGTTGCCCCCACTTTTTTTCTGATGTTTACACTGGTTTCTGGCTATAGTCTGGCAGGGACCCTGCCAATCAGGGCCACAGCCTCTCTGTTCTCTCTAAACGATTTGGAGTGCACTCTAGGTGCACTAGTGATTGGATACTGTGGTACCTTATGAGTCCCTAGTATATGGTACCTTAGGTACCAAGGGCATAGGTACTTCACAGGCCTACCAGGGGCTGAAGCATGTATTATGCCACCCCTGGGAAGCAGACTAAATCTGACACCACAGGCCTGCTACTGCAGCCTGGGTGAGGAAGTGCTAGCACCCTTCACTGAGATATAGGTCCCCTATATCTCTCCTGCACACACATTGAGACTTGTCAGTCACCCCTAAAGCAGGCCCTATCAATCCTGAGGGCAGGGTGCTTAGTTTCCATGTGAGGGGGTGCCTCTGCCTGAGCAGGGCCCCTCTGCAGCCCTCAGAGTCCATTCTCTGGGGCTGTTTGTG
The DNA here is from genome assembly GCA_963921515.1 of Calotriton arnoldi. Classification (NCBI taxonomy): domain Eukaryota; kingdom Metazoa; phylum Chordata; class Amphibia; order Caudata; family Salamandridae; genus Calotriton; species Calotriton arnoldi. Next base: position 100,311 of record CAWUFW010004739.1, on the reverse strand, counting down.
AATGCAGTCAAACCATATACTCTTAAGTGCATTATATCCTCGCGGTAAATGCTAACTATGGAATGGCTGCATCAAAACATGTCGTGTTTGGTGTCAAACACTTTGGAATCATACCCCCACACCAGTAACTGGTGTGGGAGTATGATCCCACCCTTCTAGAGGGATAGACATGTAACTACTGTGGAAACGCGGTAGAATCCTGAAGAGCCCTGGCATCACAAAATGGATGCCACCAGTCACAGACACTGGGCTGCCCTCCTGCTGATGACCAACACTCGCAGTTGAGGAAGCCCAACAATAGATATCCTGTCCCAAGGGGTGTGACCACCTCCCAGACAGGGTTTAGTGTATTGGGGCTGGGTGGGTGCACTCCTAGAGTGCTTTGAAATCCTGCACTGGGGGAGCAGAAGGCTCCTCTGTGCATATGCCAGTTCAAACCAGCTCAGGGGCTACCTGCCCCTGCTCTGGCGCGAAACTGGACAAAGGGAGGTGGGTGTAGCCACCCCCTCCCCTGACCCTCCCATAGGTGGGGTCATAGAGCTAGTCCCTCCCTTTCTTTTAGTATAAGAGGGGGAACCTGTGCATTGCAACCCAGATACCCCTGGACGACGCTCTACAAGAAGAATCCTGGACCTTCGACATTCCACTACCTTTGGAAGACAGAAGAATCTCCCTTGGAGTCAAGGAGTGACTCCCCTGCTTGGCAGGCACCAAAAACTACAATGACGGTCGCAAACTATGCCGCTCCCGCCGGAGCCCGAAGTCCCTGCAGCCCAGGAAGAGGATTTCCTGACTTCTCCAAGGCCATCGTGAGTCCCCAGTGAAGCTGAGGCCAGTGCACCCCACGAGTGACGAGGAACCGCAGACCCTGGGTACCGTGCACTATTGTCGAGTGCAACCCCTTCACGAAGTTGTACGAACTTGTGCTTTGAACCACATGTGGTCCCAGCCTCTAGCAAAGATCCCTCCCAAATTCAGAGGCCTACACCATCCCGAGTGACCGTGGGCCCCTGTTGAAGGAATCCTCCTGAGGCATCTTCGCGATCCCTTGCCAGCCAGCTTGTGGGTCCCCAGAAGACTTTACAAAGAAACCAAAGGGCTCCCTTGGTTGCTCCAGGCCTGCCCTGACCTACCCTTGCTGGGTAAGTTCCACAAACCTTGCTGGTCTGCCCCCTTGACTTTTCCTTCTCCCCACGAGACTTGCTGCTACCAAGGTTTGTTGGCTCCAATTGGGTCGCCGACACCGCAGTCAGCTGCAGACTTTGTGGGACACACTGAATCCAGCTCCTGGCCATCCTCGACGTCTCCTGGACCTTGTGGTCGAAGAGTCAAGACTCCCATGAAGAACCTGAATCTGTCGACGACGGTGGGCATTCATCTTCCTTGCCCCGGGTCACTGCTGAGTGCCCTTGAACACTGTCCCCTCTGCTTTCAGGTCTTCCCTCTTCTGAATCCAGGCTTGGATTCCACCGGACACTTCTTCAGTCGCCGCAAGCAGCAAGTCCTCTCTGGCTCCCATTGAGAACGACGCCGCGATCCGACACCAAAGGACACCTATGCACCCGGCTCCCCTGGGTGAGGTAACTTCAGCACTACGGTGCTCCCGTGGGTGTGGGCCCTAGAACTACTTACCCTGTAAGTGCCTTGCTTGTGGCTACCCTAGAAGTGCCCTAAAACTCTTATTTTCTAAGTGCGACAATTGCGCTGACTCGTACAGGGTTCGCGTCTGTGTTAGACACATCGCATCCATCTCCCTTGTAGCTCTATTTGTAACCGTGTCCTTCGACTCGTACTGAGTCCGATCGGTGGGTTCACCTCAAACACACAAGGGGCCTGTAACATTGAAATCTCCAGTGCGCTGACTCGTACAAGGTTCGCGTCTGTGTTAGACACAGCGCGTCCATCTCCCTTGCAAGTCTATCTGTAACCGCGTCCTTCGACTCGTACAAGGACCGATCGGTGTGTTCGCCGCGAACACGCAAGGGACCTTTAACATTGAAATCTCAATCGCGCCTATTCGCATAGACTCGTACAGGACTCGCACCAGTGTCTAAACACCGCGTCTGTCCCCTGTGGGTCTCCTGAACTACCTGGGGTGGTTCTGTGGGGTCCCTCGATTCTATAGGCTCTAGGCCCAGGTCTAGCCAAGCTAGGATTGTGATAAATGATTGTGCTAACTTATTTGTGATAACTTTGCATTGTACAAATGTTCCTGACTTCTAATCTCATAAAGAGATTAGTAGAGAGTTGTTTATTAATAAATACATATATATTTGATATATATACCTGTGTGGTATCCTTTCATTTGGTGATTCAAGAGATTGTGTGGTAAAACAAGCTGCTTTACATTCCTCCAAGACTTAGCATGAAGGCTGCTCTCCACAGCTACCACTAGGATAGATTTCTATAAAGGTTGTCTTAAACCTACCAACCATAAGAGTCGAATTGTTCTGGTGCAAGTTGTCCACTTTAATTAGTGAACAGCATATACCAGGCCAACTTCTCACAAATGTGTTTTGTTTAATGAATTCTGCCTTAATAAGGCCACGTGGCGTTTACTTGTGGTGCACTGAGTTAGTGGTACCTCTGGCGCTCAGCGTGTACGCAGCCTGCGATGATGCGTGGTCCGGGCAGGCCGTACTGGGAGCAATGTGTCTTGCCTACTGGACTGCGTCATCTGCAATCGCGACTCAATCTGAATTGTGAGCCCTGCTGTCCGCAGTGTAGATCGAAGGCAGTAGTCTGTACAGACATAACTGTGCAGTGCTGTGCCGCTGTGTTCGCAGTGGGCTTATGTCGAGGAGGCCCGCGGTCATGGCGGCAGCCACGTGGCAGGGTGAGGGTCGCCGCTCTGGCAGATGCGTTGGCTTTCACACAAGTGAACCACGCCCAGAACCCCGGCCTATTTATTCACACTTCTAAGCCGGAGTGGCGTACGTTGGACCAGCCCACTGCGCTTCCGCTTACAGGGGGCGACGACACAGGTTCATGACCGAGATCTTCCCCACTGCCTGAGGTAACATGGTTGCGTCCACTGTCCACAACACTACAAGCACCAGCTTGTTTTTGGATCGCACAGCAGATAGGTTTAATGAACATTATAATTAGAAATTAGCATTTAAAAAACCTTTGAAATTCACTGAAAAAACCATAGGTTTCAGGGACGTTATAGTTACAAATTATCATGTTAAAAACCTTTGAAATTCACTGAAAAAACCATAGGTTTCAGGGACGTTATAGTTACTTGCACATTTCACTCGTACAAAACCGTAGAAAACTATAACTCACGCCCCCACAAAGCACTGCTGATGACATCACATATTACATCATTCATGACATGGTCAGTAACATCACTGATGACATCACTGATGACATCTCAAATGACATCTCTGATGACATCACTGATGACATCATCCACGTGAAAATCTGATGCACCTCCTCATACCTTAATAAAACCTTTGATACAACCATTCTAAAATACAGACTACCATTTTCGAAACAATACAGACACCAATACCAGTTACTACATACGCACGCACTGATTCCTAGGTCTACACACACATCCACTCATTAACCCATAAAGTCACTCATACATGCAGTGACTCATCAATACAACACTATTATAGGCACTCATACACCTATACAAACACTCACACACCGCCACTCATCCAGAGTTACTCACACATCTAGTCAGTCATGCAAAGAATAAATCTCACTTCTATTTACTCAGCTATACAGTTATACACAAACAACCTCACTTATTCATAGTGATATTAACATATACTTTCTCTCTTATACAATCACGGATACAAGTACACACTCATCCATACAGCACTCTCACAATCACTGACTCTCACGTATAGTCATTGATATATCCCAACTCTCTCATGCACTGCGTTTTACATATGTAGTTACTTGGACATGTAGCACTGAGATATCCATTCACTCACCAACACACCCATACACACACTCACCCACCCATACAGCGGTTTCCACATGCACTCTTGAACCCATACACCCAGTGAATAAAGAACTCACACATCTATGCACAAAGTCACACACCTCCCACCCACTCACACACACACTCAGGCACCCATACAAATACTCAGGCAACCAATCAATAACCCATATAGACACTCATGTAGCTACTCATCAACCAATGCAGCAGCTTACACAGCAATAGACAGACTGATACAGACATTCACACAGTTTAGTCACTAACCCATGAATTCAGTAAGAGACATTTAATCACTCACTTATACAGTCAGTCACACACCTACTAAATCCTCCATCCACACACTTATACAGCCACTCATTCTACAATATACCTTGGCCAATATATTTATAAAACATATTTAAACTTTACAGAAACACACAGTCACTGGATGATGTCATCAGTGATGTCATCAGTGATGTCATTTGAGATGTCATCAGTGATATCATCGGTGATGTCACTGACCATGGCATGAATGATGTAATATGTGACGTCATCAGCAGTGCATTGTGGGGGCGTGAGTTATAGTTAGCTCAACTAACTATAACGGCCGAATTTCTATGGTTTTGTACGAGTGAAATGTGCAAGTAACTATAACGTCCCTGAAACCTATGGTTTTTTCTGTGAATTTCAAAGGTTTTTAACATGATAATTTGTAACTATAACGTCCCTGAAACCTATGATTTTTTCAATGAATATATATATATATTTTTTTTTTCACTGAAAAAACAAAGGTTAAAGTAACGTTATAGTAAGGTGAATTCCTCAGTGACAACATAAACGTTTTGATCTAAACAAAATACAGAAATTTACTAGTTATAGTTAAAAGCACTAACTATAACTTGTGCCCCCACCATGAACTGTTTATGGCCTCACATACGACATCACTCATGACATGTTCTATGACATCATTTATGACATCACTGATGAAATCTCAAGGGACATTATCGATGACATCATCCAAACTTCACTTTCACACATATTGTTAGACACTGAGGGTGGAGTTGTTTCCTATACTGTCTGCTGTCCGCTAGGACCTGCTTCATCTATACCATCTTTAAGCCCTTTGTTGTGCTGACCTCTGGGGTATCTAGGACAGCCCATGGAACATTGACTTCCCTCTTGGTCTACATGGGAGCCCTTTGGTCTCAGGAGTCCTTGGGATCTGTTCTGAGCCACTACCCAGCAGCTTTGGTGGTGTGCCTCTTTGGGTATGGACAGCTCTGCAAGTACAACCCCTAACGCTTCCTTTGGGGTTACTTTCCCCAGGGCTTTGGCACAATGATTCTCTTTGCTCAGTTCTGGTAAGCAGATGACCGTTTCTTATATTTGAATTTCAGTGCTTGTAAGCATCTCTTTGTACTTCCTAACACTTGGGTGATCTCTTCCTTGCAGCATTTCTATTTGCAGTGTTATCTTGCAATTTGCTGCTCTTTCAAAACCTGGTAGCATCCGCCTATAACGTTATCACTCAGTATGATGTACGGCTTTGAGTTTCATAGTAGTGCAGCACCTCTCTTTGTGATATTTCCAGCAAGCTCTCAGCCACCGATGTTTGACTTCTCAGAGAGGCTTTCATTAACTTCAAATGCTTTACATGGAACTGAAGCTGTGCTTTGAATCCACTTACAGCAAACATCAATTTTGCACTTCGACAGAGGCACACGTGTCACCCACAGGCAGTTTGCTGAACCAAAGGAAACTCTCTGGAAGAACACTGTTGATCTTCGGGTTACTTATCCCCTATCTTGTTGTAAATGATAGTGTCCTGCCCAGCCCACCCAGGTACTCACAAATGACTATGCCACACACAGAGCTTAGTATAACACATCTTTATTCTTATGTGTGTAACCGCAAACTCAACATTCTAAACCAGCATTCACTTCACTACGCCCTGATGCTTATGTCACAGTTCTTCAGAGTCAATCAGGAGCCACAAGGGTTCTGTCATTACAAACTCACACAACACTACATATAGCAGAATATTTTAATAAAATAGAAGAGGAGGATACTTGAAAACTCTTTTAATATATGTTCGAAGTCTGCTTTCTTCAGCACTAACCATCTCATTTTGTTCCTTTCTAAATGAAATGTTTTAAGTTTTACCAGTTTGATTAAATCAAGATGGCTTCAGGTATGCCATACTTTTGTCATAAGTAAGAGTGTTAGTGCTCTAGTTGCTCTTTAGAATACTCTGCAGTACAACACAGGAATCAACTGACAATTTGCTGCTCCTGTTGGAATGCATGTTTTGTTCAGAATGTCAGACTATATTCTCACATGGCCGATGAAGACAGTGTGAATATACAGAACATATGCTCTCATTTTAGCTTCTAGTGCACTTTACATAAACTCTGTAAGAAAATAATGGCAGAACACAGTTTTCTCTTAAACATGGTCCATCAAAACCCAGATGAGTATCAGCATTTTGCACAAACCAACATAGAATACACCATAATTCCTCAAATTAGTATGGTACCACCTACAACTGATTTACATTGTTGCTAAAATCTGTTATCACCCTTTTTGTTTGCTCCTTATTGTGTCCCTCAAATATAGGCTTTCACTACAATGCATTTCAATAGGGACCACGTCCCAGAGTCCTGTAATGGCTGCCACAACACTTTGTCCATGATATGGCCAGCCAATCAAAGATGGGATACCTCGGGACCCCTTTGGGGTCAGGATGTGTTCACGCTGCCTACCCGTATGTTTTTTTTTTTACTTCAGTTTCAGGACACAGGGAACGTTTTTGTTACCATTGTGACCAACTAATCAGGGTTTGTAGGAAATTCCCCCTTTATGACATGGCCATCCCCAGTTTTTCCCTAGTACTGATACTTTGTGACTGAAGTTGCACTGGGTCTCTGCTAATCAGGCTCCCTTGCCAGTGCTCTTTCCCTCAAAACAGGGTAAATGTTCAATTGTATCCCAATTGGCAAGAACTTTAGCACCCCTGTAAGCCCCTGGTAAATACTACAGAGGGTCCCTAAGGGATGCAGCATGTATTATTCCACCCTAAGGTACCCACACAAAAACTACATGCGGTCCGCCATTGCAGGCTGCATGAAATGGTGCAAACCATTCCGAAAACATGACGTGGCACACTGCCTGTGTGTCATGCCCCTGCACACTGCATATACCATATGTATGTCACCCCTACAGCAGACATTGGAGCCCTAGGGCAGAGTGCATGATATTATATATGAGGACATATCTGCCCAAGCAGATATGCCCCTGTGATTTCGAGTTCCATTGCCACAACATTGCAAGTGATTAGGAAACTATCTTAAGCATATGCGCTGGTCATTACGAGTTACTCAGCTAGATATGGGATTCACTAAATAACAATGGTGTTTGGTATCAAACACCTCGTCTTAATAAACCTGTACTGATGCCAGAACTATATTTATTATGGCATGCACCCAAACGGCCCCTTAGAGGTGCCCCCTGAACCCTACTAGTCCTCTAGTGTGCTGGCTGATTGTTATCTCCCAGCCTTCTTCTGACCACAGATGAGTTTCTGACCCTCCCTGCAGGTGTGAGCCTGTGCTCTAAGTGGTCAGGAACAATGCCTGCTCCGAAGGAAGATGACCACACTTCCTCTAGCAGGATGACTAGTAAATTAGCATGTCAAGGTCAAGGCCTTTGATATGTGACAACGGCTTCCCCCGAGATCTGGGGAATGACACCCCCTGCCCTGGGCCATTTGGTACCAGCACAGGCAGGAGATTAGATAGTCAGAAGACGTGTCACACTTACAGACCAGGGACATCCCTAAGGGGGAACACCTGAAGTGGACAGCTGAAGAAGGGTTTTACCATTTTGAATTTGGTGAAATAAGGAACTCTGGGTCAGGATTATGCCCACTGTTAGAAATGGGATTTCTGGTTGGCTAGGGCTTGCGCCTAAGCCTTGCAGAAACCACCACTCTAGTCAGGGCAAGGGAGTTACACGCTGAAGATAACCCCTGCTCACCCCCTTGGTAGCTTGGCACGAGCAGTCAGGCTTATCCCAGAAGCAATGTGTAAAGCGTTTGCACAACACACTCACAGCAACAACATACTAGGCACACCACAAAAGGAACTCCACACAAGGTCATATATAAAAAATAGCCTTTGTATTATCATAAACACATTAGAATAGTAATCACACAATATACATTGTGCCAACTGGCACTAGGCAATATTTACAGGGGATTATATACACATGACAGGGCCAATTGGGCCACTGTCAGAACCATCACAAAGTAAAGATAGTAAATGTAGAACCAAATCATAAACGTAGAACACAACCAGTAATTACTGGCAAACACTGTACTCCGCATTATCCTGCAACATAAATCCTATTATGCACAGTATCACATCAGGCGTAAAATACATTATGCGCCAACCTCATAAGCCTAAACATATTAGACCATAACCTCCTAATCACAAATCACATCAGAGGCATAAATCACAGTAGAGAACAACCTCCCAAGCATAAACCACAGTATGCAAATAACCTCATAAACATAAACCACATTAGAGTCATAAATCACGGTGCATGAAAAACAGTACATGAATCACATTTCCTGCGCACCACATAAATCACATAAGGGCCTGGCGCCCTATCAATCTAACACTGTCCCCCTGGCCAACTGGCCTTCTCAGAGGGCTCAAATGCCCCATGTCCAAAATGTCAGGGCATGTTGCCAAGGCAGTAGAATTCACAAAGTACGCAATTGCGCCGACCTAAACGTTGCAGCTGTCACTAATTGCTGTACAGCTGGAAAAATAAAATGTGGGCATGGGCACTCACTGTGCCCTCTGGGTGGGTCCCTACTGGGACTCCCTAAAGCAAATGTGCGCAAAACGTTGCAGCTGCCCGCGCTGGTGCGGTGCAACTGTGAAGGAGCAAACAGGCCCTGGCACGACGGTGCCTCTCGTGTCCCCCTCAGGGACTTCCATCATAAAATGCTGCCAAATGTTGCAGCTGCCCGCGCTGGTGCGGCACAGCTGTGAATAAACAAAGAGGCACTGGCACTTTGGTGCCCTCAGGACCCCCACGGGGGCCCTACAAACAACTATGGCCATCGTTGCAGCTGCCCGCTATGGCGGCGCAGCTGTGGAACAAATCGGGCCCTAGACACTAATTATGCCACTGAGACCCCACTAGGAACTCGAATACAACAGAATGGCCCCAAGGAAATGATGGCCTGCTCGGAAAATAGGCACTGGCAATGTGCCTTGAAAAGGGGCCATCCTTACATAAAATAGAGCCCCCAAAGAGGAATGGCACTCACAGGGCTGCTGGAGCACTCAACACGGCTCCGCTTTCAGCCCCTTGTGCCGGGACTCCTATTGTGCCCCTGGCAATATGCATCAAAGAGCCCCCACTCACCGGGGCTCCATCGGGGACTCCGCTCACCCATACGGGAGCCCGGCCTGCGTCGCGCTGCTTCTCTCGCTCTTCTCGTGGCATGCGGGACTCAGCACAGCATGCGGGGCTCTCTCCGGACTTGGGAGCCCCGCCAATCAGCCACGCTGCGATGGGCAGCCTCCCGGTGGCCGGTCACTTCCGCTTTCTGCTCTGGCTCTCGGCGGCGGCTCTACTTGCGACTCGCGGCCCCGCCCACAGTCAGGCAGAGGTGCCTGATGTCCAGTTTTTCCGGATTCTGTGGCGATTTTCAATAGTAGAACGCGGGGTAGGCACCCGCCCAAAACAAAACGCGGGGTAGGCACCCGCAATCCAAATACACCATAAGCGGGGTGGGCACCCGTAATGCAAATACACCATAAGTGGGGTGGGCTCCCGCTCAGGACGGCATCACAGGGGAATCCTTAAGATGGGGATTCCCTCTCAAAGGGCTGCAGCTCAGTGCTGCGCAGCCCACGCTCTTCTCCTTCAGGCTAATTAAAATACAGCGCTCACGAGGCGCTGGAGGCAAACAAAGTCGTTAGGTCCATGGGGCATAGCTGGGCCCAGGGAGGCAAGCACACAGGGTCCTCCAGCAGGGAGGTAAGCCCCCATGGCGGTTCCTCCTGGGCCCCAGCAGCAGCAAGCCCCCAGCAAGTCAGGAACAGCACCAGCACAGGACAGAACAACTTCATGGGGTCACAGCCCCTATATTTATATTAGGCATTCCTTTGTCTGCAGTACAGGGCATGGGGGAACCAGATGCAACTGGTTCAGGGGGGAATTGGAGCACTTTATTTTCCAAGCTCCTCTTCCCCTTTGTCAGGTGGGGGCTCAGTGATCAGACACACCACAGGGGGCGGAGCCAGCATTGTACAGGCTAGGCACAGACCTATTCAGGGTCAGGGGATTACTCCTTCCACTACTCCCAATGCAGATGTCCCATTCAGCCTAGTGCTGACTCACCCTGCCCCTCCTGGAGCCACACACACCTCCCAGCCCCTGTCACTCAAAAGCCAGACATGCAATTCACATCAGGCAGGCAGACACATAACACTCAGAAATGCCAACTTCTAAAAGTGGCATTTCTAAAATAGTTATAATAAATCTGCGCACACCATTGCGCAGCATTTATTATGACAATTCCAAATATACTAAACTTGACCACGCTGCGCCTCCCATATCAGGATCTACCACTGAAACACTTATCAGGGAATCCCCAATGCATTCCTATGGGAGGGCAGCCCCACAGTAGTGAGAAACCAAAATGGCTGTTTGTCACTACCAGGACATGACACACACTTAAGGTACATGTGCTATCTTTTACCTACAATGCACCCTGCCCATAGGGCTAGCTAGGGCCTACCTTAGGGGTGACTGACATGCAGTAAAAGGGGGGTCACGGACATGGCACACACTTTAGGTGCCACGTCACAGCGGCAGTAACACTGCGCGCACAGGCCCTGCAATGGCAGAGGCCTGAGATAGGTTTGAAAGGCTACTTTGGTGTGTGGCGCAATCAGCGCTGCAAGCCCACCAGTAGCATTTAATTTACCAGCCCTGGGTATATGAGATACCACTTTACAAGGGACTGACAGGTAAATTAAATAGGCCAAACAGGAGTAGACCAATCTTACCAAATGTACACAGAGAGCGCACGCACTTTACACTGGACAGCAGTGCTAAAGTGCCCTGAGGCCTAAAACCACCAACACCATGTCAGAGAAAAGGCTAGGAAAAAGGCAAAAGGTTTAGGGATGAACCTGCAAAAAGGGCCAAGTCCAACACCCACTCTCCTCAGGAAGAGGTCAAATAGGGAGTGCAGTCACCAGAGGGAAAAGTAGCCCATTGGCTACAACCTTACACTCCCTTAACGCCTCTAAATTCAGTATTTAGGCGGCCCCCTGACAGCAGGAACTCAGATCTGTCTACCTGGCAACAGAAGAAGGACAAAGAAGAGCCAACAACACAAGGACTGTGGACCAGGACTGAAACTGACGCCAAACCCTGCCTGGTTGATGCTTTCCTAACTATTGGAAAGAAGGGGACCCCTACCATGACAATATACTTGCTAATCGTAGGGAAGAGAGCTAATTTAGAAAAAGAACAGTAGCAAGCTTCTAATTGACCACATGAAACATTCTAGGTGCGTGAAATTAATACCAACATTTCATAACATACGTAAAAAGTATAATAGCCACTTTATATTAAATTTATATTTATTTCAGATATAAAAAAATATACTTTTTTTGTTCATTCAATTGATTTGTTTTTTATAAACATAATACTAAATACATTCACATAGAGTAATAGCAGCATCAATATTACAGTGCACAGGGTAGAATGATGAAATGAAAACATCTTTGTTTATAAAGGAAAAAAGGGGAGAGAAAACAATTTTTATCTTAATAAATTTTCCATGATTTTGTTCAAATTCTGAGATAAATGAAAACTATGGATGAAGACTTGATATTGGCATGCGGTAGATAAAAAACTACGCGCGTTTCGGCACTACTGCCTTCATCAGGGAACCGTCTATTGCGAGACAACTATCTAAAACATAAAACAAACCAATAATTACAAACTTATAAAATATATACACACACCCAGAATATTTACATAATTTGCTAAAAACCTTACAAATTAATGAATGGTAATAACGGCAAATCTATAATCCAAAAAACTAATATATATATCTGATAATACAATGCTTGATTCAATCTCTTGTTTTAACTTTCATTTTTCTGATAAACAAACACTTTATAAACATAAGAAAAAAGATATCTACATACATAATAATACAACATACAATATATATATGAAATAATAAAGTGTCAAGACATCAAAAATTAATAAAGACAGAATAAAAGAAAAGAAAAGAAAAGAAAAGCCCATTAATTTAAATAAGTATTCCACTTCTAACTAATGCTGGTATCCCTATAGGAAACCCCATGGATAGCTAATACCACATAAGCAATAATAAAAGAGTCCATGAACGCTTACGTTCACAGTTTATATGTTTTTTTAGAAAATTATAGCTAAAAATTCTATGAAAAATGGATCTCATCATAGCTATCTTAAATCCAGAGAGATATATCATACCCTGTAGACAATAAGTAAATGAGGGACTATATATAACACTCATAATATCATAGAAAAATGTTAAACAATCTACTCGCCCAGCTGATTATATAGACCACACTTACTCATAAAGATGAGAGCTTGAATGGTAATAAACTATCGTAAACGATGGTCCAAGGAGAATACCAAGAGACTACAAGATAAGAAAAAAGGGGAATTATATATATATGGTACAATTAATTTCTACCCCATGGTTACATTACTGATTAAATCTTAAAGAGTGAAGAAAAAAGAAAGATGAAGGGAAAGAGAAAAGTGAAACACTCACATTATAACGAGGAGGCAACCTGTCACTCCTACAGGTAATTAAGTAAGTAGATATGGACATGTGCGATACTCCATGCTGTGTACAAGTAGATAAAGTACTTTGACACTATAGGTGGAGCAAAATAAAACTTTTTGTTAGTTTAAGTGTGAACCAAAGCTCTATATTGTACAAAGAAAAGGGAGCCAGAGTCCTATTCACTTACTTAAAAGAGGGAGCAACTTTCGTTCCCGTAGATAAATCTGTGTGCTGTTTGATACATCATTGATATAGCACAATATGTAGTTCAATGTTTTCTGAAGCTGTATATGGAACATAAGGGATAATCGTAATCACTATAAAAGTATATAACAGAAGGCCAAATGGCCACAACCAAAGACTATATATAACTACTGAGGGAAGTAGAATTACTTGAAAACGAAAGGGCGCTTACTTCATGCCAGCAGTATTGGTCCTCCCACAGAGGTATCTCTAACCTTATTGTAGAGTGGGGGCACGATAAAAACTGGTCATTGCATCACTTTCTGAAGCACCAGCTAAAGACAGAAAAAACAGAAGAGGCAAACATGACCTCATTGTAAATAGATATAGGGGGGACACTACATATAACTTGAGGCATAGGAATACCCCGGCTCTATCATTTACCTTTATATTTCCGTATGCTTCGGACCGATAATCCTGGATGTCGGCAAAACGTTCTGCTTTTTTAGCGCAACGAGATACAAATGAAGGAATGAGGTTCCATATATAAAGCCTATGAAAAGCGCGCGTTTTTCGTACACAGTGTAATTGACGAGTGCTAAGTAACGACGACGGACATGAACATGATAATGTGGCCGCCATATTGAATTGGAAAATGAATTTATCCTACGAACAATAAATGTAATTTTAATGCCGTATATATGGTGAGGAATCAGATAAGATGTTCCTATCGGTGTTTATACCAGATAATAGATTCATTTATATGAAGGCATTTAAAGGCTAGAAAATGCTAAAAGTAGACGACGATCTTCAAATTAAAAATATGGCTGCCATATTGGAATAGGCAAAACTTTTGACAAAGGTGCAGTAATGAATATAATGAAAAAGATATCATCCTAGTTCTACTTCTTTGGCATAACAAGAAACAAATGGTAGAATAAGGTTCTCTATTAAAACCTATTTAAAACGCACGCTTTTCATCCTAAGTGTACTTTACAAGTACTGTGTAGCGACGACGGACAATAATGTGACCGCCATATTGGCATAGACAATGAATTTAAACAACGAACAATGATTATGATGCCATATAGATGGTTCGGGATCAGAGAAAGGGTTCTATTCTTTTAACACCACACACAAAAGATATAATAAATTCATCTAAGTGAAAATAAAATGTTCTTATCGGTGTTTATACCAGATAATAAATTCATTTATATGAAGGCATTTAAAGATTAAAAAGTGCTAAGAATAGACGACGGTCTTCAGATTGGAAATATGGCCACCATATTAGAATAGGCAAAACTTTTAGCATAGGTGCAGTAGTGGATATAATGAAAAATATATCATCCTAGTTCTACTTGTTTGGCATAACAAGGAACAAATGGTAGAGTGGAGTTCTCTTTTAAAACCCATTGAAAACACACGTTATTTATGCGAAATCTAATTTGCGAATACTATGTGGCGACGACGGACATTAATGTGACCGCCATTTTGGCATGGGCAATAAATTTAAGGAACGAACAATGTTTATGATGCCGTACAGATGGTTCGGGATCAGAAAAAATGTTCTATTCTTTTTACACCACACAAAAGATATAATAGATTCATTTAAGAGAAAGCATTAAAACACACCAGCTAAACGGTACTAAATAATGAAGATAGACTTCAAAATGGAAGTATGGCCGCCGTAGTAAGTAGTGGATGTAATAAAGTAAATCGTACAAATATGAAACACAAAGTATATTTGAATTGCAGATATGTGATTTAATTGCATAGATAAACCAAATTGCTAAATAATGGCCTGTTCCCAAGGAATTTCCTGGTTCAGACCCTGGTTTACTGTATCTAAAAGAAAAATCCATAAGACTTCGCGTTTTTTTCTGATAGTATCTGAACACTGACCTTCCTTTCCGAGAATCTTTTCAATGATATACCAACGTATATCGTCAGGGGTATGATTATTGTCTATATAATGTGATACCAAAGGTGATGTCAATTTTTTGGTCCTAATGGCTGATCTATGTTCGGTTAATCTCACATTGAGGGTCCGTGATGTTTCCCCCACATAACCTTTATTGCAAGGGCAGATTAATAAATATATAATGTTTTTTGTCTTGCAATTAGTCATACCCTTTGATACAATAGTCTGTCCATTAAAGTTCAGTCTGTTTGTTTCTATCGCAAACGGGCAAACTTTGCAGATACCACACTTATGATTTCCTTCAATTGGAAGCATGCCATCAATACTTCTCTGTATTGGCTCTTTATTTATTATTGGCATACGTGATCTAACAATTAGATCTTTCAGATTTCTATTTTTGCGATACGCAAAGAGAGGTTTCTGCAACATGTCCGTTTGTTCTCTATTTGTATTAAGTAGATGCCAGTTAGAGCAAATTATTTGGCGGATTTTTTCATTCATCAAGGAATGCCGGGTTACAAAGACTAGCTTAGCCTCTTGCTTTTGATTTACACCTGTTAGTAAGTGTTGCCGGTCAAAGAACCTTGCTCATTTATATGACTCTCTAATTAGTCTGTGTGGATAACCTCTATTCAAAAACTTTTTTCTCATTTCTACGGCTCTAAGGTCAAAATCTTCTAATTTTGTACAATTGCGTCTAAGGCGCAGAAATTGGCCAAAGGGAATACTGTTTTTTTGTATTGTTGGATGAAAGCTTTTATAGTGTAAAAGGGTATTACGGGCAGTCGGTTTAGTGAATAAATCCACTATCAGCTGTCCACATTCATGCTTAATAGAAATATCCAGAAATTCAATCTTGATATTACTCAGATTAGAGGTGAACTTTAAATTGGGGTCACAAAGGTTCAACCATAGAAAAAACTCTGCTAGAGTGTCTTCATTATCATCCCATATGAATACAATATCATCTATATAGCGTGACCAATGAAGTATAGACTCGAAGAAAGGAGCAACTTCATTGAAGATGAATTGTTGCTCAAAGTATGCCATGTAGATATTTGCTATCGTAGGAGCGCAAGATGCGCCCATACTTACTCCTTTTACTTGTTTATACAGCTGACCTCGAAATTCAAATGTGTTATCTTCAAGAATGATTCGTAGACAATCAATAATAAAGTTTGTGTTACAATCAATGTTCATTAATTCTATAAACCATTCCACTGCCAGGACTGCTCCATCACACGGGATGTTACTATATAGACTCTCCACATCCAACGTTACCAACCATTGTCTATTACAGTTAAATGGTGTTCCTTCCAATAAATTGATTATCTGACGTGTATCTTGTACAAATCCAGGGACATCTTGAACATGTAGACAAAGCATTTTGTCAAGATATTTGGATATGGGTTCCGTGACAGATCCTATTGTGGTTACAATCGGTCTGAAAGGGGGATTTCTTTCATCTTTATGAATTTTAGGTGTGCCATACAGGCTAGCTAGCCTGGGATGGTCTAAGTTCATATAATCAAACTCTTTTTCACAAATGTAGCCATTTCTTAAGGCCTTAGTGGTTAATCTGTGTATTTTATTTTTGATCTTATCAGTAGGGTTTCTTGTTATTTTCATATAAAACCTACTGTCACTTAACATTTCCTCAATTTTAGTTACATAACTTACAGTATCTAATATGGCTATTCCCCCTCCCTTATCACAACTTTTAATTGTGATTTCAGGGGAGCATTTAAGTTTCATTAAAGCTGTATGTTCATCTATAGTCATATTGAATGGTGTTTTAGGCACATATTTAGTGGCAGTTAATAACTTCTTATAAACCACCTGTTCAAATATTTTGATCTCTGGAGCTACTTGATCTACTGTAGGTGTGAAGGTAGATTTAGGTGCCAATCCTGATTTGTTAATGTCAGTGGAATTATTATATATATTAGAGAAAAAACATTTCAACATAATTGTTCGAAAAAATGACATAAGATCATTAAACAACTCAAACCTATTCAAACCTGAATGAGGTTATATATGATAACCCTTTAGACAGGAGGAAATAGGTCGCTTCATCTAAACTAGTTGTACTCAAATTAAATATGGGGATCTCCTTCATTCCCTCCAATAACGAGCATTGCGGGTTTCGAGATATTGATTCTGATTTACTGATTGATGTCCCCGGAATTGCGTTTGGTATTGTAAATGTGGCTGATATTGTGGACGGGGTTGGTATTGTGGTCGATACTGTGGTTGGTATTGTGGTCGCCAGTTCCCCCTGTTCTGATTGCGTCTCCCTAAAAAAGGACGATATCCTTAATTGTGACGAGGAGTATATCTATTGCCTCTATTTTCAAACGTATTGGATGTTCCTTCGTTATCAGAATCTGATGTGTCAGAGAATGTAGTTACCTTTTATTATATGATCTATATGTCTGTGGATGAGATTGTTGGTCTTGTTCAGTTAAATCGGATTGCATATAGTAGCCGTCCGAGAGATATGGATAGATATTTTCCTTACTAAAAAACCTTATGTCTTTTTTCAGTTTCTCTGTTTTACGTTTTGTTAGATAGTCGGTATATGAATTCAATTCCATTTCTAGTTCTTCAAGTTTTTTCTTTGCATCGTCCACAGCTGTGGAACTTTTGATTTTACTTTCTAGTTCTAGAATGTCATTCAATAGCTTTAAAAGCATTTCCTTAGCTGTCTCTACTATCAACATCATTAGATCCCTCGAACACCTATTTGCAATCATAGACCATTTTTCAAAAAATTCCTTGATCTGAACAAATAGACCTGGAATGTTTTTAATTTGTAATCCCTGTGGAATAATCCCAGCTCTTAAGTATTCGAGCATAAATTGTCCATGCATTTCTATTCGTTTTGTCTTTTTCTTAAGTGACATTAGTTTGATTAAATCATCATTTTTATCTGGATTTAACGTTGTTCTATTATCAAAATTAATGGATGATCCTACCATGGATACGAAATCATCGTCTGTAAACCCAAAGGTTTTGAGGTTAGCCATGATGACCAATAATCGAATGTGTTTTAGACTAAAAGATAAATATACCAAATAATATTAAGATCAAAAGAAATATAGAAAAAGAAGAAAAGAAGCAGGAAGGGCCACACAACCTATAGAAGAATAAACCTAAATAACAAAAATGATAAACTAGAATAATAACAAATAAATACAATTCTAATACAATAAACCTAAACATATAAATAAACATTAATTGCCGTAATTAACTGATAAAGTAGGATATTACTAAAAGACAATCCCCTCATAGACAGGTTATGAGAACTATACTATTGGAAAGAAGGGGACCCCTACCATGACAATATACTTGCTAATCGTAGGGAAGAGAGCTAATTTAGAAAAAGAACAGTAGCAAGCTTCTAATTGACCACATGAAACATTCTAGGTGCGTGAAATTAATACCAACATTTCATAACATACGTAAAAAGTATAATAGCCACTTTATATTAAATTTATATTTATTTCAGATATAAAAAAATATACTTTTTTTGTTCATTCAATTGATTTGTTTTTTATAAACATAATACTAAATACATTCACATAGAGTAATAGCAGCATCAATATTACAGTGCACAGGGTAGAATGATGAAATGAAAAAATCTTTGTTTTTAAAGGAAAAAAGGGGAGAGAAAACAATTTTTATCTTAATAAATTTTCCATGATTTTGTTCAAATTCTGAGATAAATGAAAACTATGGATGAAGACTTGATATTGGCATGCGGTAGATAAAAAACTACGCGCGTTTCGGCACTACTGCCTTCATCAGGGAACCGTCTATTGCGAGACAACTACCTAAAACATAAAACAAACCAATAATTACAAACTTATAAAATATATACACACACCCAGAATATTTACATAATTTGCTAAAAACCTTACAAATTAATGAATGGTAATAACGGCAAATCTATAATCCAAAAAACTAATATATATATCTGATAATACAATGCTTGATTCAATCTCTTGTTTTAACTTTCATTTTTCTGATAAACAAACACTTTATAAACATAAGAAAAAAGATATCTACATACATAATAATACAACATACAATATATATATGAAATAATAAAGTGTCAAGACATCAAAAATTAATAAAGACAGAATAAAAGAAAAGAAAAAAAAAGAAAAGCCCATTAATTTAAATAAGTATTCCACTTCTAACTAATGCTGGTATCCCTATAGGAAACCCCATGGATAGCTAATACCACATAAGCAATAATAAAAGAGTCCATGAACGCTTACGTTCACAGTTTATATGTTTTTTTAGAAAATTATAGCTAAAAATTCTATGAAAAATGGATCTCATCATAGCTATCTTAAATCCAGAGAGATATATCATACCCTGTAGACAATAAGTAAATGAGGGACTATATATAACACTCATAATATCATAGAAAAATGTTAAACAATCTACTCGCCCAGCTGATTATATAGACCACACTTACTCATAAAGATGAGAGCTTGAATGGTAATAAACTATCGTAAACGATGGTCCAAGGAGAATACCAAGAGACTACAAGATAAGAAAAAAGGGGAATTATATATATATGGTACAATTAATTTCTGCCCCATGGTTAAATTACTGATTAAATCTTAAAGAGTGAAGAAAAAAGAAAGATGAAGGGAAAGAGAAAAGTGAAACACTCACATTATAACGAGGAGGCAACCTGTCACTCCTACAGGTAATTAAGTAAGTAGATATGGACATGTGCGATACTCCATGCTGTGTACAAGTAGATAAAGTACTTTGACACTATAGGTGGAGCAAAATAAAACTTTTTGTTAGTTTAAGTGTGAACCAAAGCTCTATATTGTACAAAGAAAAGGGAGCCAGAGTCCTATTCACTTACTTAAAAGAGGGAGCAACTTTCGTTCCCGTAGATAAATCTGTGTGCTGTTTGATACATCATTGATATAGCACAATATGTAGTTCAATGTTTTCTGAAGCTGTATATGGAACATAAGGGATAATCGTAATCACTATAAAAGTATATAACAGAAGGCCAAATGGCCACAACCAAAGACTATATATAACTACTGAGGGAAGTAGAATTACTTGAAAACGAAAGGGCGCTTACTTCATGCCAGCAGTATTGGACCTCCCACAGAGGTATCTCTAACCTTATTGTAGAGTGGGGGCACGATAAAAACTGGTCATTGCATCACTTTCTGAAGCACCAGCTAAAGACAGAAAAAACAGAAGAGGCAAACATGACCTCATTGTAAATAGATATAGGGGGGACACTACATATAACTTGAGGCATAGGAATACCCCGGCTCTATCACTTACCTTTATATTTCCGTATGCTTCGGACCGATAATCCTGGATGTCGGCAAAACGTTCTGCTTCTTTAGCGCAATGAGATACAAATGAAGGAATGAGGTTCCATATATAAAGCCTATGAAAAGCGCGCGTTTTTCGTACACAGTGTAATTGACGAGTGCTAAGTAACGACGACGGACATGAACATGATAATGTGGCCGCCATATTGAATTGGAAAATGAATTTATCCTTCGAACAATAAATGTAATTTTAATGCCGTATATATGGTGAGGAATCAGATAAGATGTTCCTATCGGTGTTTATACCAGATAATAGATTCATTTATATGAAGGCATTTAAAGGCTAGAAAATGCTAAAAGTAGACGACGATCTTCAAATTGAAAATATGGCTGCCATATTGGAATAGGCAAAACTTTTGACAAAGGTGCAGTAATGAATATAATGAAAAAGATATCATCCTAGTTCTACTTCTTTGGCATAACAAGAAACAAATGGTAGAATAAGGTTCTCTATTAAAACCTATTGAAAACGCACGCTTTTCATCCTAAGTGTACTTTACAAGTACTGTGTAGCGACGACGGACAATAATGTGACCGCCATATTGGCATAGACAATGAATTTAAACAACGAACAATGATTATGATGCCATATAGATGGTTCGGGATCAGAGAAAGGGTTCTATTCTTTTAACACCACACACAAAAGATATAATAAATTTATCTAAGTGAAAATAAAATGTTCTTATCGGTGTTTATACCAGATAATAAATTCATTTATATGAAGGCATTTAAAGATTAAAAAGTGCTAAGAATAGACGACGGTCTTCAGATTGGAAATATGGCCACCATATTAGAATAGGCAAAACTTTTAGCATAGGTGCAGTAGTGGATATAATGAAAAATATATCATCCTAGTTCTACTTGTTTGGCATAACAAGGAACAAATGGTAGAGTGGAGTTCTCTTTTAAAACCCATTGAAAACACACGTTATTTATGCGAAATCTAATTTGCGAATACTATGTGGCGACGACGGACATTAATGTGACCGCCATTTTGGCATGGGCAATAAATTTAAGGAACGAACAATGTTTATGATGCCGTACAGATGGTTCGGGATCAGAAAAAATGTTCTATTCTTTTACACCACACAAAAGATATAATAGATTCATTTAAGAGAAAGCATTAAAACACACCAGCTAAACGGTACTAAATAATGAAGATAGACTTCAAAATGGAAGTATGGCCGCCGTAGTAAGTAGTGGATGTAATAAAGTAAATCGTACAAATATGAAACACAAAGTATATTTGAATTGCAGATATGTGATTTAATTGCATAGATAAACCAAATTGCTAAATGATGGCCTGTTCCCAAGGAATTTCCTGGTTCAGACCCTGGTTTACTGTATCTAAAAGAAAAATCCATAAGACTTCGCGTTTTTTTCTGATAGTATCTGAACACTGACCTTCCTTTCCGAGAATCTTTTCAATGATATACCAACGTATATCGTCAGGGGTATGATTATTGTCTATATAATGTGATACCAAAGGTGATGTAAATTTTTTGGTCCTAATGGCTGATCTATGTTCGTTCGTTCTCTATTTGTATTAAGTAGATGCCAGTTAGAGCAAATTATTTGGCGGATTTTTTCATTCATCAAGGAATGCCGGGTTACAAAGACTAGCTTAGCCTCTTGCTTTTGATTTACACCTGTTAGTAAGTGTTGCCGGTCAAAGAACCTTGCTCGTTTATATGACTCTCTAATTAGTCTGTGTGGATAACCTCTATTCAAAAACTTTTTTCTCATTTCTACGGCTCTAAGGTCAAAATCTTCTAATTTTGTACAATTGCGTCTAAGGCGCAGAAATTGGCCAAAGGGAATACTGTTTTTTTGTATTGTTGGATGAAAGCTTTTATAGTGTAAAAGGGTATTACGGGCAGTCGGTTTAGTGAATAAATCCACTATCAGCTGTCCACATTCATGCTTAATAGAAATATCCAGAAATTCAATCTTGATATTACTCAGATTAGAGGTGAACTTTAAATTGGGGTCACAAAGGTTCAACCATAGAAAAAACTCTGCTAGAGTGTCTTCATTATCATCCCATATGAATACAATATCATCTATATAGCGTGACCAATGAAGTATAGACTCGAAGAAAGGAGCAACTTCATTGAAGATGAATTGTTGCTCAAAGTATGCCATGTAGATATTTGCTATCGTAGGAGCGCAAGATGCGCCCATACTTACTCCTTTTACTTGTTTATATAGCTGACCTCGAAATTCAAATGTGTTATCTTCAAGAATGATTCGTAGACAATCAATAATAAAGTTTGTGTTACAATCAACGTTCATTAATTCTATAAACCATTCCACTGCCAGGACTGCTCCATCACACGGGATGTTACTATATAGACTCTCCACATCCAACGTTACCAACCATTGTCTATTACAGTTAAATGGTGTTCCTTCCAATAAATTGATTATCTGACGTGTATCTTGTACAAATCCAGGGATATCTTGAACATGTACTCAAAGCATTTTGTCAAGATATTTGGATATGGGTTCCGTGACAGATCCTATTGTGGTTACAATCGGTCTGAAAGGGGGATTTCTTTCATCTTTATGAATTTTAGGTGTGCCATACAGGCTAGCTAGCCTGGGATGGTCTAAGTTCATATAATCAAACTCTTTTTCACAAATGTAGCCATTTCTTAAGGCCTTAGTGGTTAATCTGTGTATTTTATTTTTGATCTTATCAGTAGGGTTTCTTGTTATTTTCATATAAAACCTACTGTCACTTAACATTTCCTCAATTTTAGTTACATAACTTACAGTATCTAATATGGCTATTCCACCTCCCTTATCACAACTTTTAATTGTGATTTCAGGGGAGCATTTAAGTTTCATTAAAGCTGTATGTTCATCTATAGTCATATTGAATGGTGTTTTAGGCACATATTTAGTGGCAGTTAATAACTTCTTATAAACCACCTGTTCAAATATTTTGATCTCTGGAGCTACTTGATCTACTGTAGGTGTGAAGGTAGATTTAGGAGCCAATCCTGATTTGTTAATGTCAGTGGAATTATTATATATATTAGAGAAAAAACATTTCAACCTAATTGTTCGAAAAAATTACAT
Source organism: Calotriton arnoldi (assembly GCA_963921515.1). Classification (NCBI taxonomy): domain Eukaryota; kingdom Metazoa; phylum Chordata; class Amphibia; order Caudata; family Salamandridae; genus Calotriton; species Calotriton arnoldi. The sequence continues at coordinate 76,921 of CAWUFW010004739.1, read as the reverse complement.
AAGATCATTAAACAACTCAAACCTATTCAAACCTGAATGAGGTATATATGATAACCCTTTAGACAGGAGGGAATAGGTCGCTTCATCTAAACTAGTTGTACTCAAATTAAATATGGGGATCTCCTTCATTCCCTCCAATAACGAGCATTGCGGGTTTCGAGATATTGATTCTGATTTACTGATTGATGTCCCCGGAATTGCGTTTGGTATTGTAAATGTGGCTGATATTGTGGACGGGGTTGGTATTGTGGTCGATACTGTGGTTGGTATTGTGGTCGCCAGTTCCCCCTGTTCTGATTGCGTCTCCTAAAAAGGACGATATCCTTGATTGTGACGCGGAGTATATCTATTGCCTCTATTTTCAAACGTATTGGATGTTCCTTCGTTATCAGAATCTGATGTGTCAGAGAATGTAGTTACCTTTTATTATATGATCTATATGTCTGTGGATGAGATTGTTGGTCTTGTTCAGTTAAATCGGATTGCATATAGTAGCCGTCCGAGAGATATGGATAGATATTTTCCTTACTAAAAAACCTTATGTCTTTTTTCAGTTTCTCTGTTTTACGTTTTGTTAGATAGTCGGTATATGAATTCAATTCCATTTCTAGTTCTTCAAGTTTTTTCTTTGCATCGTCCACAGCTGTGGAACTTTTGATTTTACTTTCTAGTTCTAGAATGTCATTCAATAGCTGTAAAAGCATTTCCTTAGCTGTCTCTACTATCAACATCATTAGATCCCTCGAACACCTATTTGCAATCATAGACCATTTTTCTAAAAATTCCTTGATCTGAACAAATAGACCTGGAATGTTTTTAATTTGTAATCCCTGTGGAATAATCCCAGCTCTTAAGTATTCGAGCATAAATTGTCCATGCATTTCTATTCGTTTTGTCTTTTTCTTAAGTGACATTAGTTTGATTAAATCATCATTTTTATCTGGATTTAACGTTGTTCTATTATCAAAATTAATGGATGATCCTACCATGGATACGAAATCATCGTCTGTAAACCCAAAGGTTTTGAGGTTAGCCATGATGACCAATAATCGAATGTGTTTTAGACTAAAAGATAAATATACCAAATAATATTAAGATCAAAAGAAATATAGAAAAAGAAGAAAAGAAGCAGGAAGGGCCACACAACCTATAGAAGAATAAACCTAAATAACAAAAATGATAAACTAGAATAATAACAAATAAATACAATTCTAATACAATAAACCTAAACATATAAATAAACATTAATTGCCGTAATTAACTGATAAAGTAGGATATTACTAAAAGACAATCCCCTCATAGACAGGCTATGAGAACTATACTATTGGAAAGAAGGGGACCCTTACCATGACAATATACTTGCTAATCGTAGGGAAGAGAGCTAATTTAGAAAAAGAACAGTAGCAAGCTTCTAATTGACCACATGAAACATTCTAGGTGCGTGAAATTAATACCAACATTTCATAACATACGTAAAAAGTATAATAGCCACTTTATATTAAATTTATATTTATTTCAGATATAAAAAAATATACTTTTTTTGTTCATTCAATTGATTTGTTTTTTATAAACATAATACTAAATACATTCACATAGAGTAATAGCAGCATCAATATTACAGTGCACAGGGTAGAATGATGAAATGAAAAAATCTTTGTTTATAAAGGAAAAAAGGGGGAGAGAAAACAATTTTTATCTTAATAAATTTTCCATGATTTTGTTCAAATTCTGAGATAAATGAAAACTATGGATGAAGACTTCATATTGGCATGCGGTAGATAAAAAACTACGCGCGTTTCGGCACTACTGCCTTCATCAGGGAACCGTCTATTGCGAGACAACTATCTAAAACATAAAACAAACCAATAATTACAAACTTATAAAATATATACACACACCCAGAATATTTACATAATTTGCTAAAAACCTTACAAATTAATGAATGGTAATAACGGCAAATCTATAATCCAAAAAACTAATATATATATATCTGATAATACAATGCTTGATTCAATCTCTTGTTTTAACTTTCATTTTTCTGATAAACAAACACTTTATAAACATAAGAAAAAAGATATCTACATACATAATAATACAACATACAATATATATATGAAATAATAAAGTGTCAAGACATCAAAAATTAATAAAGACAGAATAAAAGAAAAGAAAAGAAAAGAAAAGCCCATTAATTTAAATAAGTATTCCACTTCTAACTAATGCTGGTATCCCTATAGGAAACCCCATGGATAGCTAATACCACATAAGCAATAATAAAAGAGTCCATGAACGCTTACGTTCACAGTTTATATGTTTTTTAGAAAATTATAGCTAAAAATTCTATGAAAAATGGATCTCATCATAGCTATCTTAAATCCAGAGAGATATATCATACCCTGTAGACAATAAGTAAATGAGGGACTATATATAACACTCATAATATCATAGAAAAATGTTAAACAATCTACTCGCCCAGCTGATTATATAGACCACACTTACTCATAAAGATGAGAGCTTGAATGGTAATAAACTATCGTAAACGATGGTCCAAGGAGAATACCAAGAGACTACAAGATAAGAAAAAAGGGGAATTATATACATATGGTACAATTAATTTCTGCCCCATGGTTAAATTACTGATTAAATCTTAAAGAGTGAAGAAAAAAGAAAGATGAAGGGAAAGAGAAAAGTGAAACACTCACATTATAACGAGGAGGCAACCTGTCACTCCTACAGGTAATTAAGTAAGTAGATATGGACATGTGCGATACTCCATGCTGTGTACAAGTAGATAAAGTACTTTGACACTATAGGTGGAGCAAAATAAAACTTTTTGTTAGTTTAAGTGTGAACCAAAGCTCTATATTGTACAAAGAAAAGGGAGCCAGAGTCCTATTCACTTACTTAAAAGAGGGAGCAACTTTCGTTCCCGTAGATAAATCTGTGTGCTGTTTGATACATCATTGATATAGCACAATATGTAGTTCAATGTTTTCTGAAGCTGTATATGGAACATAAGGGATAATCGTAATCACTATAAAAGTATATAACAGAAGGCCAAATGGCCACAACCAAAGACTATATATAACTACTGAGGGAAGTAGAATTACTTGAAAACGAAAGGGCGCTTACTTCATGCCAGCAGTATTGGTCCTCCCACAGAGGTATCTCTAACCTTATTGTAGAGTGGGGGCACGATAAAAACTGGTCATTGCATCACTTTCTGAAGCACCAGCTAAAGACAGAAAAAACAGAAGAGGCAAACATGACCTCATTGTAAATAGATATAGGGGGACACTACATATAACTTGAGGCATAGGAATACCCCGGCTCTATCATTTACCTTTATATTTCCGTATGCTTCGGACCGATAATCCTGGATGTCGGCAAAACGTTCTGCTTCTTTAGCGCAACGAGATACAAATGAAGGAATGAGGTTCCATATATAAAGCCTATGAAAAGCGCGCGTTTTTCGTACACAGTGTAATTGACGAGTGCTAAGTAACGACGACGGACATGAACATGATAATGTGGCCGCCATATTGAATTGGAAAATGAATTTATCCTACGAACAATAAATGTAATTTTAATGCCGTATATATGGTAAGGAATCAGATAAGATGTTCCTATCGGTGTTTATACCAGATAATAGATTCATTTATATGAAGGCATTTAAAGGCTAGAAAATGCTAAAAGTAGACGACGATCTTCAAATTGCAAGACAAAAAACATTATATATTTATTAATCTGCCCTTGCAATAAAGGATATGTGGGGGAAACATCACGGACCCTCAATGTGAGATTAACCGAACATAGATCAGCCATTAGGACCAAAATATTGACATCACCTTTGGTATCACATTATATAGACAATAATCATACCCCTGATGATATACGTTGGTATATCATTGAAAAGATTCTCGGAAAGGAAGGTCAGTGTTCAGATACTATCAGAAAAAAACGCGAAGTCTTATGGATTTTTCTTTTAGATACAGTAAACCAGGGTCTGAACCAGGAAATTCCTTGGGAACAGGCCATCATTTAGCAATTTGGTTTATCTATGCAATTAAATCACATATCTGCAATTCAAATATACTTTGTGTTTCATATTTGTACGATTTACTTTATTACATCCACTACTTACTACGGCGGCCATACTTCCATTTTGAAGTCTATCTTCATTATTTAGTACCGTTTAGCTGGTGTGTTTTAATGCTTTCTCTTAAATGAATCTATTATATCTTTTGTGTGGTGTAAAAAGAATAGAACATTTTTTCTGATCCCGAACCATCTGTACGGCATCATAAACATTGTTCGTTCCTTAAATTTATTGCCCATGCCAAAATGGCGGTCACATTAATGTCCGTCGTCGCCACATAGTATTCGCAAATTAGATTTCGCATAAATAACGTGTGTTTTCAATGGGTTTTAAAAGAGAACTCCACTCTACCATTTGTTCCTTGTTATGCCAAACAAGTAGAACTAGGATGATATATTTTTCATTATATCCACTACTGCACCTATGCTAAAAGTTTTGCCTATTCTAATATGGTGGCCATATTTCCAATCTGAAGACCGTCGTCTATTCTTAGCACTTTTTAATCTTTAAATGCCTTCATATAAATGAATTTATTATCTGGTATAAACACCGATAAGAACATTTTATTTTCACTTAGATGAATTTATTATATCTTTTGTGTGTGGTGTTAAAAGAATAGAACCCTTTCTCTGATCCCGAACCATCTATATGGCATCATAATCATTGTTCGTTGTTTAAATTCATTGTCTATGCCAATATGGCGGTCACATTATTGTCCGTCGTTGCTACACAGTACTTGTAAAGTACACTTAGGATGAAAAGCGTGCGTTTTCAATAGGTTTTAATAGAGAACCTTATTCTACCATTTGTTTCTTGTTATGCCAAAGAAGTAGAACTAGGATGATATCTTTTTCATTATATTCATTACTGCACCTTTGTCAAAAGTTTTGCCTATTCCAATATGGCAGCCATATTTTCAATTTGAAGATCGTCGTCTACTTTTAGCATTTTCTAGCCTTTAAATGCCTTCATATAAATGAATCTATTATCTGGTATAAACACCGATAGGAACATCTTATCTAATTCCTCACCATATATACGGCATTAAAATTACATTTATTGTTCGTAGGATAAATTCATTTTCCAATTCAATATGGCGGCCACATTATCATGTTCATGTCCGTCGTCCTTACTTAGCACTCGTCAATTACACTGTGTACGAAAAACGCGCGCTTTTCATAGGCTTTATATATGGAGCCTCATTCCTTCATTTGTATCTCGTTGCGCTAAAGAAGCAGAACGTTTTGCCGACATCCAGGATTATCGGTCCGAAGCATACGGAAATATAAAGGTAAATGATAGAGCCGGGGTATTCCTATGCCTCAAGTTATATGTAGTGTCCCCCCTATATCTATTTACAATGAGGTCATGTTTGCCTCTTCTGTTTTTTCTGTCTTTAGCTGGTGCTTCAGAAAGTGATGCAATGACCAGTTTTTATCGTGCCCCCACTCTACAATAAGGTTAGAGATACCTCTGTGGGAGGACCAATACTGCTGGCATGAAGTAAGCGCCCTTTCGTTTTCAAGTAATTCTACTTCCCTCAGTAGTTATATATAGTCTTTGGTTGTGGCCATTTGGCCTTCTGTTATATACTTTTATAGTGATTACGATTATCCCTTATGTTCCATATACAGCTTCAGAAAACATTGAACTACATATTGTGCTATATCAATGATGTATCAAACAGCACACAGATTTATCTACGGGAACGAAAGTTGCTCCCTCTTTTAAGTAAGTGAATAGGACTCTGGCTCCCTTTTCTTTGTACAATATAGAGCTTTGGTTCACACTTAAACTAACAAAAAGTTTTATTTTGCTCCACCTATAGTGTCAAAGTACTTTATCTACTTGTACACAGCATGGAGTATCGCACATGTCCATATCTACTTACTTAATTACCTGTAGGAGTGACAGGTTGCCTCCTCGTTATAATGTGAGTGTTTCACTTTTCTCTTTCCCTTCATCTTTCTTTTTTCTTCACTCTTTAAGATTTAATCAGTAATGTAACCATGGGGCAGAAATTAATTGTACCATATATATATAATTCCCTTTTTTCTTATCTTGTAGTCTCTTGGTATTCTCCTTGGACCATCGTTTACGATAGTTTATTACCATTCAAGCTCTCATCTTTATGAGTAAGTGTGGTCTATATAATCAGCTGGGCGAGTAGATTGTTTAACATTTTTCTATGATATTATGAGTGTTATATATAGTCCCTCATTTACTTATTGTCTACAGGGTATGATATATCTCTCTGGATTTAAGATAGCTATGATGAGATCCATTTTTCATAGAATTTTTAGCTATAATTTTCTAAAAAAACATATAAACTGTGAACGTAAGCGTTCATGGACTCTTTTATTATTGCTTATGTGGTATTAGCTATCCATGGGGTTTCCTATAGGGATACCAGCATTAGTTAGAAGTGGAATACTTATTTAAATTAATGGGCTTTTCTTTTCTTTTATTCTGTCTTTATTAATTTTTGATGTCTTGACACTTTATTATTTCATATATATATTGTATGTTGTATTATTATGTATGTAGATATCTTTTTCTTATGTTTATAAAGTGTTTGTTTATCAGAAAAATGAAAGTTAAAACAAGAGATTGAATCAAGCATTGTATTATCAGATATATATATTAGTTTTTTGGATTATAGATTTGCCGTTATTACCATTCATTAATTTGTAAGGTTTTTAGCAAATTATGTAAATATTCTGGGTGTGTGTATATATTTTATAAGTTTGTAATTATTGGTTTGTTTTATGTTTTAGATAGTTGTCTCGCAATAGACGGTTCCCTGATGAAGGCAGTAGTGCCGAAACGCGCGTAGTTTTTTATCTACCGCATGCCAATATCAAGTCTTCATCCATAGTTTTCATTTATCTCAGAATTTGAACAAAATCATGGAAAATTTATTAAGATAAAAATTGTTTTCTCTCCCCTTTTTTCCTTTATAAACAAAGATTTTTTCATTTCATCATTCTACCCTGTGCACTGTAATATTGATGCTGCTATTACTCTATGTGAATGTATTTAGTATTATGTTTATAAAAAACAAATCAATTGAATGAACAAAAAAGTATATTTTTTATATCTGAAATAAATATAAATTTAATATAAAGTGGCTATTATACTTTTTACGTATGTTATGAAATGTTGGTATTAATTTCACGTACCTAGAATGTTTCATGTGGTCAATTAGAAGCTTGCTACTGTTCTTTTTCTAAATTTGATGCTTTCCTAACAACTGCAAGAAACTACTCATCCTGCCACTCAACAGGCTCCCAAAACACTTGGAGTACTGTACAGTACTTTGACAACCAAGCAGCATCTCGATTGTGGTGGAGGAGCCACTCCGCTACAGCCACCGACTGCATTTGTCCGTTACATCATCTTGCTGACCATCGGGTCCTCCAAGGGTGAATCTTACCAGGAAGAGGTCACCAGGAGGTCAGATTCATCTCCCTGCCAAGTTAGGATATCCCAGGCCCTTCAGGAGCTGCCCAGCACCAATATCCTGGGTACAGGAGCACTTCCAGCAGCCAAGGCTTGTTGCGTGTCCAGTCCGGACACCACCAACGCCAACTGACGACCTGCCTTTGAGATACTTTAGGACCGATGAGAGCCTCACAGAGAGTGGCCCTGCAGTCTTGTTTTCTTACCCTCTCCAAGTCATCCCAAGAATTGAGGGCCTCCAACTCAAGAGAGTCGCCTGTCAAAACACCTTTTCACCCGAGCCCTACAGCCTGAGTTCAAGTAACCCGACAGTGTCTCCTTGTCCCAGATACCCTCAAGTAACTGTATGCAGTGTATGTTTCTGCCGTAGGATAACATTACCGCGTTCAAGGCTCATTCCTCAAATACCGTTATTCGAGTATTTTATTGTATTATTTAAAAAATCTATACCTCCAAAAGAACTTACGAGATTCTGATGATTTTGGTATTTAAAATTATATAAAAATCTGTGTTATTTTTCCAAAGTGGTCTCAGATTTTTTATTGAGTATGTGTCTCATTTATTGACTCTGTGTGTACATCAAATGCTCAACACTCCCCTCTGATAAACCTAAGCTGCTTGACCACACTACCACAAAGAGAGCCTTGGGATTATTAAAGTAAGCCCTTCAAACCAAATAAGGGTTGTCTGGACTATTTGTATGGTGTACCCTTACCTTAGTACACTACATAAATAGCCAGTTTCCTGCAGGGTTGACTAATGAACAACTGGCCAATCAGAGCATATCTCAACTGTCCTGCCCAGATATCACTAACGTTTAAACCTTAATTTCTCAAAAACCAATGAACAAATTTACACCAATTCATGCCGTCTGAGTAAAGCTCTAGCATACTGCCAAATCTGGTGCAATTCTGTTCAGTCGTTTTTTTCTGTATTGCTGCCTATACTCCCCTACAAAAAGTGCATTGCAACAAGTGTTCCCCCCCACCCCGCAACTTTTTTGGCCCCCTCTTGATGGATTATCCTGAAACGTTCCCGGAAAGAGCTGGGGTGGATTAACTTTTGCAAAGATTCATCAAAAGGAGTCAAAGGTATTAGTTAAACAAAAAACGCTCTTCCTATTATTATTATTAAATTATTATTAAATTAAATTTATAAGGCGCACAGCTACCCGGAGGTTTCCCGGCGCACAGGACAGATTGCAGACAAATCGGACAACCTATGGACATCTAACTATGACTGAGATATTGTCCCCATCAGGTCTGAGTTTCCTGGCCCTCTTCTTTGGTACTGCTGAATGGGGGAATGAAATGAAACACTGATTATTAGTACTAGCTACAATAACATTAAAGCACATTTAATAACTTATAGGCAAAAAAATGACTGCTTATGTTACCCATCCTATTTCCCATTTAACCACTGTCCTAGAAATTGCTCTCTGTCATAAAAATTATTAATTACAAGTAATATTGCTCCTCCATTAGCTACATACATTTTCACTATCATCACAATAAAGCTATACACAATTCACCAATCAGTCAAAAGGAGCCCCTCCAACCTGATGATCTGACTGTTCTCCTCACTTTCGACCCATGAACTTTGGTGTAAGCATACTTTGCTCACTCTGCAGTATGACTTACTTGATATCCACTATCAGACTTTCAGTTCTGAGTCCTGGCACCCTCTATGACATGATGCCTCCCTAGTCCCACTGGACTACAAACAATACTTAATGGCATCAGAGTTATTAGCAACTTGTCTATGGAAAAACAATATTAACAATAACTACCCAGTGGGGATTGGCACTGGATTATATTATATATATATATATATATATATATATTCACTGAAAAAACCATAGGTTTTAGGGACGTTATAGTTACAAATTAGCATTTAAAAAACCTTTGAAATTCACTGAAAAACCATAGGTTTTAGGGACAGTTATAGTTAGTTGGACATTGCACTCGTACAAAACCCGTGAAATTCCCCCGTTATAGTTAGTTCTGCTAACTATAACTCGCCCCCGCAATGCACTGCTGATGACGTCACATATTACATCACTCATGACATGGTCAGTGACATCACTGATGACATCACTGATGACATCTCAAATGACATCACTGATGACATCATCCAGTGACTGTGTGTTTCTGTAAAGTTTAAATATTTTTTATATATATAGGGAAAGGCGTATTGAAGAATGAGTGGGTGTATAAGTGTCTGAATGGATGATTTAGTAGGTGCGTGACTAATTCTATAAGTGAGTGATTAAACGTATCTTACTGAATGCATGGGTTAGTGACTAAACTGGGTGAATGTCTGTATCTGTCTGTTGCTGTGTAAGTGGCTGCATGGGTTTGTGAATAGCTACATGAGTGTCTATAAGAGTTATTGATTTGTTGTCTGAGTATCTGTATGGGTGCCTGAGTGTTTGTGTGGATGGGGTGTGTGCGACTGTGCATAGATGTGTGAGTGGGTGATTCACTGGGTGGATGGTTTCAAGAGTGCATCTGTGATAGACTGTATGGGTGGGTAAGTGTGTGTAAGAGTGTGTTAGTGAGTGAATGTATGTCCCAGTGGTACATGTGTGAGTAACTACATATGTGAAAGGCACTATATATGTGTGTTGGAGTATATAAATAGCTATAAGCGAGAGTGAGTGATTGTGATAGTGGCTGTATGGATGAGTGTGTGCTTGTATCAGTGATTGTATAAGAGCGTAACAATGTGCTAGTATTTGTATGATTAAGTGAGCTGGTGTGTGTATAACTGTATAGGTGAGTAAATGGCAGTGTGTTTAATTATTTGCATGACTGACTAGGTGTGTGAGTACCTCTATGGATGAGTGGCGGGGTTTGAGTGTCTATATAGGAGTAAGAGTGCATATGATAGTCCTGTATTGAGTGACCATAAGTATGAGTGACTGTACGGGTGAGTGAGTGGATGTGTGTGTGTAGACCTAAGAATCAGTGAGTGGGTATGTAGTTATTGGTGTTGGAGTGTCTATGGTTTTGCGAATGGCAGTCTGTAATTTAGATTGGGTGTATCAAAGGTTATATTAGGGTGTGAAGAGCTGCATCAGATTATCACGTGGATGATGTCATCAGTGATGTCATTTGAGATGTCATCAGTGATGTCATCAGTGATGTCACTGACCATGTCATGAGTGATGTAATATGTGACGTCATCAGCAGTGCATTGTGGGGCGCGAGTTATAGTTAGCTGAACTAACTATAACGGGGAATTTCACGGGTTTTGTACGAGTGCAATGTCCAACTAACTATAACTGTCCCTAAAACCTATGGTTTTTTCAGTGAATTTCAAAGGTTTTTTAAATGCTAATTTGTAACTATAACGTCCCTAAAACCTATGGTTTTTTCAGTGAATTTCAAAGGTTTTTTAAATGCTAATTTGTAACTATAACATGTCTGAAACCTACGGTTTTTTCAGTGAATTTCAAAGGTTTTGTAAATGACAATTTTTAAATGTATTAATTGTTATATAAATTTTTTTCATACTGATTTCGAAATTTTTTAGAAAACATTTTTTTTAAATATTTTATTTTTTAAATTACATTGTAATTATATTATACATTACAAAAATTACTTTCTCAGAATGAATTACTTTAGTTTAAATACTTTGCACATAGGCAATAGACTTTTAAGTACAGTAGTTACAGTTGTTGCAATGGGCAACACATTTTCAAACACAATGCAACATTCAGCTCAATGTGAATTTCTAGTTAAATGCAATTAGTTACTTTATGGATTACTTTTTCTAACCACAGGACTGGATCCTAGATTCAGTCCTGGGACATCTCCTGTAAACAGTTGAGTAAAAGCGTTTTGGTTACAGTCGTGATTTTTAAGGAATATTATTGTACTTTAAAAGTTGACACTTAGAAACTTTTTCTCATAGAATGACCAATGTTATCCTATGGAAGGAAATTCACTTAGGAGGTAAAAACTGTTATCGTTACTTTTTGTTACTCAGTGTTGGATCCTGGATCCAGCACTGGTGCATCTCCTGTAAACAGTTGAAAGAATGCGTTTAAGTCATACAGGCGATTTTTAAGGAATATTTGTAGTTTGTGAAAATCGACACTTTGAAACTTTTCTGCTGAAAACCAGACAAAGGATTCCTATGGAAGAAAATATAAGTTACTGGTAAGTACGGTTAAAATTACTTTTCAGGGTCAGTGCTGGGCTAAAAGATGCAGCACTGGGTTCTCTCCTGATAACAGGTGAGTAAATTGGAATTCGTACTTTGGTTTATTTTAGAGGAATATTATAAAGTTCCAAAACTCCACACTTAGAAGAATTTCCAAGTGAAACCAGTCAATGTTAGCCTATGAAGGAAATTCAAGTTACCGGTAAGTACGGTTAAAATTAATTTTGAGGATCAGTACTGGGCTGAAAGATGCAGCACTGAGGTCTCTCCTGATAACAGGTGAGTAAATCAGAATTCGGATTTCGGCTGATTTTAGAGGAATATTTTAAAGTTCCAAAAATCAACACTTAGAAACTTTTTCAGCAAAAAGCAGGCAATGATATCCTATGGAAGGAAATTCAAGTTACCGGTAAGTACGGTTAAAATTACTTTTGAGGATCAGTACTGGGCTGAAACATGCAGCACTGAGGTCTCTCCTGATAACAGGTGAGTAAATCGGAATTCGTATTTCGGCTGATTTTAGAGGAATATTTTAAAGTTCCAAAACTCCACACTTAGAAGAATTTCCAAGTGAAACCAGTCAATGTTAGCCTATGGAAGGAAATTCAAGTTACTGGTAAGTATGGTTAAAATTACTTTTCAGGACCAGTACTGGGCTGAAAGATGCAGCACTGAGGTCTCTCCTGATAACAGGTGAGTAAATCGGAATTCGTATTTCGGCTGATTTTAGAGGAATATTTTAAAGTTCCAAAACTCCACACTTAGAAGAATTTCCAAGTGAAACCAGTCAATGTTAGCCTATGAAGGAAATTCAAGTTACCGGTAAGTACGGTTAAAATTACTTTTCAGGACCAGTACTGGGCTGAAAGATGCATCACTGAGGTCTCTCCTGATAACAGGTGAGTAAATCGGAATTCGTATTTCGGCTGATTTTACAGGAATATTTTAAAGTTCCAAAACTCCACACTTAGAAGAATTTCCAATTGAAACCAGTCAATGTTAGCCTATGGAAGGAAATTCAAGTTACTGGTAAGTACGGTTAAAATTACTTTTCAGGACCAGTACTGGGCTGAAAGATACAGCACTGAGGTCTCTCCTTATAACAGGTGAGTAAATCGGAATTCGTATTTCGGCTGATTTTAGAGGAATATTTGCACAATGGTGAAGGGAGGGGGCGGGGCCTGAGGTGACATCTGTGCAAACGCGCCCCGTGGCGTGTTTTAAGTTGGGGGATTAAGTACCCTTGAATCCTGAGGGTCCCTAGGGGCCAACTAGCCCACCAGGAACCTCCAATATGCTCCAGGGGGCTGCGTTGCAGAGACGTGTAGAGAGGCCACACCCCTTTTTACACCTCTCTGCAACGCAGCTCTGTGGCGCTTTCTGGATGTACCTGTTGGGCTAGTTGGCCCCAGGGACCCTCAGGATTGAAGGGGATTTAATTCCCCATCTTAAAACGCGCCACGGGGCCTGTTTGCACACATGTCACCTGAAGCCCCGCCCCTCCCTTCACCACTGTGCAAACGCGCCCGTGGCACGTTTTAAGTTGGGGGATTAAGTCCCCTTGAATCCTGAGGGTCCCCGGAGTCCAACTAGCCCACCATATACCTCCAAAAAGCGCCACAGAGCTGCGTTGCAGAGAGGTGTAAAAGGGGTGTGGCCTCTCTACACGTCTCTGCAAGGCAGCTCCCTGGCGCATACTGGAGGTTCCTGGTGGGCTAGTTGGCCCCAGGGACCCCCAGTATTCAAGGGGAATTTGTTCCCCTCTGCAAACGCGCCAGGGGCGCGTTTGCAGAGTAGTGAAGGAAGGGGCGGGGCCTGCGGGCCCGAACGTTTTTTTTTGTCCCTGAAGGGGGCTGTGTAGCCCCCCTTCCTTTTTTCTCTTTTGGGCCCTGGGGACCCCATCCCCCAGGGCCTTACCCCTTTTTAAATTACAAAAAAAAAAAACGGGAAGGGGGCCGTGTGGCCCCCTTCCCTGGGCCTGTATTGGCCCCGGGACCCCATCCCCGGGGCATGGCCTCTATATTTATTATTTTGAGGGGGGCAGCGTGGCCCCCCTCCTCTGGCCATTTTAAGGCCCCGGGGACCCCATCCCCGGGGCCGGCCTTTCCATTTTTTTTTTTACATTTTTTTACATTTTTTGGAGAGGGGGGCCGCGTGGCCCCCCTCCCGGGCCACTACTTGCCCCGGGGACCCCATCCCCCGGGGCTGGCCCTCTCCGTTGGGGACTGTGGGGGGGTCCCCAATCCCCCACAGTCCCGCCGGCTCCCCACGTCCCTTGGGAGCCGGCATTGCTGTTCCACATGGGGAGCAGCTGACATGCTGCTCCCCATGTGGAAAAGCAATCGCTTTGGATATTGGAAGAGAGAGCAGGTTTCCCTGCTCTCTCTTCCAATATCCAAAGCAGTTTGCTATGGCAGGACGGGAGCCGCGAGGCTCCCGTCCTGCTATAGCAAACTACAGTGTCCCGGGGGTAGGCACCCCGGGACACTGCAGGAGCCGGCCCTGGGGGTGGTGGTCCCCAGGGCCATCAAGGGCTCCAGGAGGGGGCCGCGCGGCCCCCTCCCATTCAGTACACAGCCCCGGGGAGGTGGTGGTCCCCGGGGCTCTGGGAGTCCGTAACGGACCCCCATATTAAATGTTTAGTGCCCCGGGAGGTGGCGGTCCCCGGGCGTGTGGGGGCTGGAGCCCCCCCACACTGGTTTTATTTTTAATTAAAAAAAAGCCCCGGGGAGGTGGTGGTCCCGGGGCTGCGGGAGGGCTCAGAGCCCTCCCGCACCATTTTTCAAAAAAGCCCCGGGGGTGGTGGTCCCTGGGGCTTGGGGGCCCTTTGAGGCCCCCACACATTAAATTATCCCCCCACCATGCCCCCGGGACTTGGGCCACCCGGGGGCCAATTAACATCTTTTTTTTTTTCGGCAGGATTCGCGCACCCTGAGCGCATCCTGCCGATTTTTTAAAAAAAAAATATTATTTGTGGGACCCCCTGAGCAGACCTAGGGGGTCAGGGTGTTTCTACCCTGCCCCCTTTGTGCGCTTTGCGCACTTGTTTCTGTCCCTCGGTTCTACCGAGGGACAAAATGGCTGCCAACATTTCCTGAATCGGAATGTTGACAGCCAGCTGACAGCCAATTAACATGCAGCTCGTGATCGGGACGGTGCGCGCAGGGTGCGCTGAGGGTACGCGGACCCTACTTGGCCATAGATATCACTAACTTTTTACTTTTCATTTTCTCAGCAACTACTGAACGGATTTACACCATTTAACAAAAGGGTTCTTTCTGAACCAAGAACTACCTCTTTGCCAAATTTGGTGTAATTCCGTTCAGCAGTTCGGGCTGTAGCCGTGTCTAAAGTTTCCTATGGAAAAGTGCATGGGGAAAACGCGTTTTGGGACCCCCTTTTTCTCAGCCCCCGCTGACGAATCCCCCGAGACTTTCAGGGTAGGAGCGGACCGGAGCGGGCCACAAAGTTTGAAAATTTCGCAAAGATACGTCAACCGGCAAGAGAGTTATTTCAAATAGAATGTCGCGGATTTCCTATGGATAATAGGTTGTAACTATAACTATCTACTGGCGACCGCCAGTAGATAATATATATATATATATATATATATATATATATATATATATATATATATATATATATATATATATATATTCACTGAAAAAACCATAGGTTTCAGGGGCGTTATAGTTAGTTGGACATTTCACTCGTACAAAACCATAGAAATTCCCCCGTTATAGTTAGTTCAGCTAACTATAACTCGCACGCCCGCAATGCACTGCTGATGACGTCACATATTACATCACTCATGAGATGGTCAGTGACATCACTCATGACATCACTGATGACATCTCAAATGACATCACTGATGACATTATCCAGTGAATGTGTGTTTTTCTGAAAATTAAATATGCTTTATATATGTATATCTCAAGGTCAATGGAAGAATAAATGGGTATATAAGTGCCTAAATGGATGATTTTTTTTGTAAAATTGATTGTATAATTGACTGATTAAGTGTATCTTAGTGAATACATGGGTTAGTGAGTAATGTTTAAATATGAAAATATCTGTATCAGTCTCTCACTTTGTGTATAAGTGGCTACATGGGTTGGTGAGTAGCTACATGAGTCTCTATATGGGTTATTAGTTGGTTTTTTGAGTATCAGTATGAGTGTCTGAGTGTCTGTATGGTTCAGTGGCGGGTATTACTTAGTGCATAGATGCATGAATGAGGGACTCACTGTTTGTATGTGTTGAAATCAGCATGTGTGCAGGACTGTATAGGTGGATGAGTGTGTGTATCGGTGTGTTAGTGAGTGAATGACTGTCTCAATAGTGTCTTTATGAGTAACTACATATGTTTTAAACTTGTATATGTGAGTATTGCTGTATATAAGTGAGTATATGTGAGAGTGAGAGATTGGAAGAGTTCCTGTACAAATAAGTAGGTGTTTCTATAAGTGATTGTTTAAGAGAGTAAGTATGTGTAAGTTTCTGTAGAAGTAAGTGTGGTAGTGTGTGTATAACTGCATATGCAAGTAAATGGATGTTTGATACTTGTTTGCATGTGTGACTATGTGTGTGAGTAACTCTAAGGATGAGTGGCGGTGTGTAACAGGATGTATAGGAGTATGAGTACATATGATGAGTGAGTACATGTATGAGTGACTGTATAGGGACTGTTGGTGAATGAGTGGATGTGTGTGTAGATCTTGGAATTACTGAATAGGTGTGTTGTAAATGGTATTGGTATTTCCATTGTTTTGAAAATGTCAGTTTGTATTTTTGAGTGTGTGTATCAACGGTTATATTAGGGTGAGAGGAGGTCTGCCACTCTATCACAAGGATGATGTCATCAGTGATGTCATTTGAGATGTCATCAGTGATGTCACTGACCATGTCACTGACCATGTCATGAGTGATGTAATATGTGACGTCATCAGCAGTGCATTGCGCGCGCGCGAGTTATAGTTAGCTGAACTAAATATAACGGGGGAATTTCTATGGTTTTGTACGAGTGAAATGTCCAACTAACTATAACGCCCCTGAAACCTATGGTTTTTTCAGTGAATTTCTAAGGTTTTTTAAATGCTAATTTCTAACTATAACGTGCCTGAAACCTATGGTTTTTTCAGTGAATTTCTAAGGTTTTTTAAATGCTCATTTCTAACTATAACATGCCCGAAACCTATGGTTTTTTCAGTGAATATATATATATTTATTCTACTATGTATACATGTGAAAATGTCTCGGACCACCTGTTTGCCTCGGTGGCACGGAAAAAATGGGTGGAACTGATGTCAGCACGCCGACGAGGTCCTCTTATGGCTTCGATGACGTCATACGGTGTCGCGAGCGGAGCCGTGCTATTATGATGTCCTCGTTGACGTGGGAGAGCTAGGAAAGAATTTCCGTGGAATGCTGGTGCAGGGGATATTCACCTAAGTGTTCAGGCTAGTCCTTTGGGAGCAACTGTTTATGTTGCCACTCCAGAAACCAAAACCAGTGATCAGAGGGCAGAGGCCCTGCAGATGGCACACAAGGTGGGGTGCCCAGTCATATGCACCGGCGGGGCAGCGAAGTGACAAGCACCACAACCCACAAAAAAGGTAACGAGGGTACTGAATAACACAGGATCTTCTCTTTGTATCTGGCAGGAACAACGAAGTTAAAATGCCCTAGTACCAAAATGTAGAATTAGTGCTACAACGGTCTTCAAGAGGACCTGCGATGCCGCTTCTGCCTCCCGTACCCTGGAGGCGGCACATGGGTCACGCGGTACGGTCATACTGCGGTGGGATGCACACTCGTTGACCTCTCATGGCACTGCTCCACACTTCAGGGAGGACGCTTTCCATTAGCTATGTTTTCTGATGATGTTTCGCGCCGGCCCCGTCCAACAACAGAACTCCTTTAGATCCAAACAGACTCTTTCACTCTCTCACCGGAAGTGAAACCAGGCCACGCGGACACTTTCACAATACAACAGCCGGGAATGCACTTTTCAGTACAAAAACCACATTCCTTCCTCCTAATTAATCAAATAAACGTCTCACTGAAGAACAGGGGCCAGCTTCGATCGGTAAGCAGCCGTTACAACGACTTTTTTACTTCGCGATACCATTACAACGCATGCATTACCACGCATGCGTTGTACATCGCGAAGTCATTACTACGCATTTTTTTAGAACGCATGGTCATTTACCACGCATGCCTTTACAACACATTTTGTTGTAAAGGTATGTATGGTAAATGACCATGCGTTCTAAAAAACATGTAGATGATCCACGTCGTTGTAAGGAAACAGAGGCTGTTCCGTTTCCTCACAACGACGTGCACCGCCCCTCAGAGACGACATGAAGCAGGAACCACGAGGAGAGAGGAACCACGAGGAGTAAGAGGTAAGGGGGATTGGGCATGGGGTGGGGGTTTCTTTTCTAGGGTTTAGGGTAGTGCAGTGGTGTTTGGGTAGAGTAGGGGGTCGTGCTGGGGGTTGTGTTTTAGGGTTTAGGGTAGTGCAGTAGTGTAGGGGGTCGTGCTGGGGGTAGTGTTTTAGGGTTTAGGGTAGTGCAGTGGTGTATGGGTAGTGTATGGGGACGTGCTGGGGTAGTGTTTTAGGATTTAGCGTAGTGCAGTGGTGTTTGAGTAGTGTAGGGGGTCATGCTGGTGGTAGTGTTTTAGGGTAGTGCAGTGGTGTTTGTGTAGTGTAGGAGGTCGTGCTGGGGGTAGATTTAGGGTTTAGGGTAGTGCAGTGGTGTTTGGGTAGTGTAGGGAGTCGTGCTGGGGGTAGTGGTTTAGGGTAGTGCAGTGATGTTTGTGTAGTGTAGGGGGTTGTGCTGGGGTTGTGTTTTAGGGTTTATGTTAGTGCAGTGGTGTTTGGGTAGTGTAGGGGGTAGTGCTGGGGTAGTGTTTTAGGGTTTAGGGTAGTGCAGTGGTGTTTGTGTAGTGTAGGGGTTAGTGCTGGGGGTAGTGTTTTAGGGTTTAGGGTAGTGCAGTGGTGTTTGGGTAGTGTAGTGGATCATGCTGGGGGTAGTGTTTTAGGGTTTAGGGTATGGCAGTGGTGTTTGGGTAGTGTAGGGGGTCGTGCTGGGAGTAGATTTAGGGTTTAGGGTAGTGCAGTGGTGTTTGTCTTGTGAGGGGGTCGTGCTGGGGGTAGTGTTTTAGGGTTTAGAGTAGTGCAGTGGTGTTTGTATAGTGTAGGGGGTTTAGGGTAGTGCAGTGGTGTTTGTGTAGTGGGTCATGCTGGGGGTAGTGTTTTAGGGTTTAGGGTAGTGCAGTTGTGTTTGTGTACTGTAGGGGTAGTGTTTTAGGGTTTAGGGTAGTGCAGTGGTGTTTGTGTAGTGTAGGGGTCATGCTGTGGGTAGTGTTTTAGGGTTTAGGGTAGTGCAGTCGTGTTTGTGTAGTGTAGGGGGTCGTGTTTTAGGGTATAGGGTAGTGCAGTGGTGTTTGGGTAGTGTAGGGGGTCATGCTGGGGTTAGTGTTTTAGGGTTTAGGGTAGTGCAGTGGTGTTTGGGTAGTGTAGGGGGTCATGATGGGGTTAGTGTTTTAGGGTTTAGGGTAGTGCAGTGGTGTTTGGGTAGTGTAGGGGGTCGTGCTGGGGGTAGATTTAGGGTTTAGGGTAGTGCAGTGGTGTTTGGGTAGTGTAGGGAGTCGTGCTGGGGGTAGTGGTTTAGGGTTTAGGGTAGTGCAGTGATGTTTGTGTAGTGTAGGGGGTTGTGCTGGGGTTGTGTTTTAGGGTTTATGTTAGTGCAGTGGTGTTTGGGTAGTGTAGGGGTTAGTGCTGGGGGTAGTGTTTTAGGGTTTAGGGTAGTGCAGTGGTGTTTGGGTAGTGTAGTGGATCATGCTGGGGGTAGTGTTTTAGGGTTTAGGGTATGGCAGTGGTGTTTGGGTAGTGTAGGGGGTCGTGCTGGGGGTAGATTTAGGGTTTAGGGTAGTGCAGTGGTGTTTGTGTTGTGAGGGGGTCGTGCTGGGGGTAGTGTTTTAGGGTTTAGAGTAGTGCAGTGGTGTTTGTATAGTGTAGGGGGTTTAGGGTAGTGCAGTGGTGTTTGTGTAGTGGGTCATGCTGGGGGAAGTGTTTTAGGGTTTAGGGTAGTGCAGTGGTGTTTGTGTACTGTAGGGGGTAGTGTTTTAGGGTTTAGGGTAGTGCAGTGGTGTTTGTGTAGTGTAGGGGTCATGCTGTGGGTAGTGTTTTAGGGTTTAGGGTAGTGCAGTCGTGTTTGTGTAGTGTAGGGGTCGTGTTTTAGGGTATAGGGTAGTGCAGTGGTGTTTGGGTAGTGTAGGGGGTCATGCTGGGGTTAGTGTTTTAGGGTTTAGGGTAGTGCAGTGGTGTTTGGGTAGTGTAGGGGGTCATGCTGGGGGTAGTGTTTTAGGGGTTAGGGTAGTGCAGTGGTTTTTGTGTAGTGTGGGAGGTCATGCTGGGGGTAGATTTAGGGTTTAGTGCAGTGCAGTGGTGTTTGGGTAGTGTAGGGAGTCATGCTGGGGGTAGTGTTTTAGGGTAGTCCAGTGGTGTTTGTGTAGTGTAGGGAGTCGTGCTGGGGTAGTGTTTTAGGGTTTAGGGTAGTGCAGTGGTATTTGGGTAGTGTAGGGGGTCGTGCTGGGGGTAGTGTTTTAGGGTTTAGGGTAGTGCAGTGGTGTTTGTGTATGGTAGGGGGTCATGATGGGGGTAGTGTTTTAGGGTTTAGGGTAGTGCAGTGGTGTTTGTGTAGTATAGGGGTAGTGCTGGGGTAGTGTTTTGGGTTTACGGTAGTGCAGTGGTGTTTGTGTAGTGTAGGGGTCGTGCTGGGGGTAGTGTTTTAGGGTTTAGGGTAGTGCAGTGGTGTTTGTGTAGTGTAGGGGGTAGTGTTTTAGGGTAGTGCAGTGGTGTTGGTGTACTGTAGGGGTCGTGCTGGGTTCTAGTGTTTTAGGGTTTAGGGTAGTACAGTGGTGTTTGTGTAGTGTAGGGGGTCGTGTTTTAGGGTTTAGGGTCGTGCAGTGGTGTTTGGGTAGTGTAGGGGTCGTGCTGGGGGTAGTGTTTTGGGGTTTAGGGTAGTGCAGTGGTGTTTGGGTGGTGTAGGGGTCGTGCTGGGGTAGTGTTTTAGGGTTTAGGGTAGTGCAGTGGTGTTTGAGTAGTATAGGGGTCATGCTGGTGGTAGTGTTTTAGGGTTTAGGGTAGTGCAGTGGTGTTTGTGTAGTGTAGGGGTCATGCTGGGGGTAGTGTTTTATGGTTTAGGGTAGTGCAGTGGTGTTTGGGTAGTGTAGGGGGTCGTGTTGGGGGTAGATTTAGGGTTTAGGGTAGTGCAGTGGTGTTTGGGTAGTGTAGGGAGTCGTGCTGCGGGTAGTGTTTTAGGGTTTAGGGTAGTGCAGTGGTGTTTGTGTAGTGTAGGGGTTGTGCTGGGGGTAGTGTTTTAGGGTTTATGTTAGTGCAGTGGTGTTTGGGTAGTATAGGGGTAGTGCTGGGGTAGTGTTTTAGGGTTTAGGGTAGTGCAGTGGTGTTTGTGTAGTGTAGGGTGTAGTGCTGGGGTAGTGTTTTAGGGTTTAGGGTAGTGCAGTGGTGTTTGGGTAGTGTAGGGGTTCATGCTGGGGGTAGTGTTTTAGGGTTTATGTTAGTGCAGTGGTGTTTGTGTAGTGTAGGGGTCGTGCTGGAGGTAGTGTTTTAGGGTTTAGGGTAGTGCAGTTGTGTTTAGGTAGTGAAGGGGGTCGTGCTGGGGTAGTGTGTTAGGGTTTAGGGTAGTGCAGTGGTGCTTGTGTAGTGTAGGGGGTCGTGCTGGGAATGTTGTTCATTTCTATGGCAAAATGAACCCCCTCATTTTGTTCCTTTTTAAATTAAATGTTTTAAGTGTTACCAGTTTATTCCAATCAAGATGGCTTCGGGTGTGCCATAATTTTGTCATAAGTAAGACTGTTAGCTCTCTAGTTGTTCTTTAGATCACTCTGGGAGGCTGCAGTAGAACACAAAGGCATCAACTGACAGGCTGCTCCTGTTGAAATATAACAGGAAGATAGTTGAGATCTCACTTAAAACATGTCCTAATTTTTCTTTCTACAGCACTAACCACAATTTCTATGACAAAATGAACCCCCTCATTTTGTTCCTTTTTAAATTAAATGTTTTAAGTGTTACCAGTTTATTCCAATCAAGATGGCTTCAGGTGTGCCATAATTTTGTCATAAGTAAGGCTGTTAGCACTCTAGTTGTTCTTTAGAACACTCTGGAAAGCTGCAGTAGAACACAAAGGCATCAACTGACAGGCTGCTCCTGTTGAAATATAACAGGAAGATATTTGAGATCACACTTGAAACATGTCCTAATTTTTCTTTCTACAGCACTAACCATAATTTCTATGACAAAATGAACCCCATCATTTTGTTCCTTTTAAATTAAATGTGTTAAGTGTTACCAGTTTATTCCAATCAAGATGGCTTCAGGTGTGCCATACTGTTGTCATAAGTAAGGCTGTTAGCGCTCTAGTTGTTCTTTGGAACACTCTGGGAAGCTGCAGTAGAACACAAAGGAATCAACTGGCAGGCTGCTCCTGTTGAAATATAACAGGAAGATAGTTGAGATCTCACTTAAAACATGTCCTAATTTTTCTTTCTACAGCACTAACCATAATTTCTATGACAAAATGAACCCCCTCATTTTGTTCCTTTTTAAATTAAATGTTTTAAGAGTTACCAGTTTATTCCAATCAAGATGGCTTCAGGTGTGCCATAATTTTGTCATAAGTAAGGCTGTCAGCACTCTAGTTGTTCTTTAGAACACTCTGGGAAGCTGCAGTAGAACACAAAGGAATCAACTGACAGTCTCTGCCCTTGTTGGATGTACATGTTTTACTGAGAATGTCAGACTTCATTCTCACATGACTGAGAAAGATAATGTGAATTTACAGAAAATATGCTCTCATTTCAGCTTCTGGAGCACCTTCCAAAACTCTATGGGACAAGCATGTGAAAATAGTTTTCTCTCAAACATGATTCATGATATCCCAGCAGAATGTTTTTCACAGGGTAAAATCACCTTAGAACACACCACAATTCCTGAAATTAGTATGGTACCATCAACAAATGAATTCTAATGTAACTAAAGTCTGTTATCACCCTTTATAGTTCTCCTTTTGGTAACCCTCAAAATCTTTGATTCACTACAATGCATTTCAATGGGGTACTATCATGTATATTTGTCCCAAGATGGCTGCCAGCAATTCCAGGATGAAGTGCTGACAGCCAATCAGATCTCACAATGACATGTGTGGTTAGGCTCCGCCCAGATATATATGTGATTTTACTTTTGATTTTCTCAGGAACTACTGAACGGATTTACACCATTTAACAAAAAGGGTTCTTTCTGAACCAAGAACTACCCCTTTGCCAAATTTGGTGTAATTCCGTTCAGCAGTTCGGGCTGTAGCTGTGTCTAAAGTTTCCTATGGAAAATTGCATGGGGAAAACACGTTTTGGGACCCCCCTTTTTTCTCGGCCCCCACTTGACGAATCACCCCGAGACTTTCAGGATAGGAGCGGACCGGAGCGGGCCATAAGTTTTGAAAATTTCACGAAGATTCGTCGACCGGCGCCAAAGTTATTGGAAATAGAATGTTGTGAATTTCCTATGGAAAATAGGTCCTAACTATAACTATCTACTGGCGACCGCCAGTAGATAATATATATATATATATTATATATATATATATATATTATATATATATATATATATATTATATTATACATCTCTTATTGTGAGAGCTGAACTCAAGCAAGTTGTAACAAATGCAGGGGTTCATTGCTGTGACTCTAAAAGGTGCATCACGTGTGAATACCTTTTACAAACATCATCAGTAACTAGTTCTGTTACAAGAAGGACCTATGGAATAAGACAGCATCTTACATGTCGCTCAACATGCATTATTTATGTGATTCAGTGCCAACGGCAAAGCTGTAAAAAACAATATGTAGGCCAAACAGTGAATGACCTCCGTACACGATTCAGGAACCACAAATCGGCAATAATTAATAAGAAAATTGACCAGCCTGTAGCCAATCATTTTAACCTTGTGGATCATTTACTATCAGATTTGAAGATTTTCCCCGTGGAACATGTCTCAAAGGAAGAACTACTGGACTCCAGAGAAAACTTCTGGATGTACCGTTTAAAATCACTGCATCCAGATGGACTGAACATTACTGATAATACAACCTGATTACTGCATATCTCAAGAGCTCTCAGGACTGCATTGATTCCACATTCCAAATAGAATCTTCACTCATGATGCTTTTTGAAAATTCAGCTGTGTCATCTGTGCAGCCACTGAGCAAACCATCTTGTACTACCTGAGGAAGGCGGAAGCTGAAACGTTGTAGTTGAAATATATTTTTGTTCTTTGGTGAATCTATCTGTTTGAGTCACTTCTTTCTTGGATATTTTATTTCTTTGTGACTCATTGTATCCTTTGGGATCCAGATTTTTGCCCTGGCTGGCTGTTGTTTTCTTGTGATCCTCCATCTTCAAGTATATATATATATATATATATATAAAGACCAGAGACCCTTGGGAGGTGGCACGCTAGCCGGCGGAGCCAGCCGGTAACTAGCGCGGAGCCAGCTGGTAATCCAAATCCGTAGAAAGCAAGCAAAGTGCAGCGCGCTCTCAGGCAAAACACGAACATGTGGAGCAAACAAGATTTATTACATCATAAATCTCAGCGTAATGCGTTTCGACCATCCAGCGGTCTTAATCACACAGTGAGACAGAGTGCAGAGCTTCAATACATAGGTAAGGCTGAACACAAACATAAACATAAATGAAGGACTACGCCTGTGCCACGGATGTCGACATAGGACTATATGTAATCAACAGCAGTTGGCAATTCATTTTGAGCACACTGTTTTGACTCTGGTAATTCTGATTGTCATGGAAAACATCTCAGCCTTATGAAACGCAAAATGTTTTCATAGTATGTATCGATGAAGTTGGACATTCTAAGATGGCAACTGCTGTTGATTACACAGCGGCATATAGAAACATATGGCCTCCTATTGAGAATAAATAATCATTCATCTATAATCATTCACAATCGATTTTTCTTACAATCAAGAGGGATAGAATTTTCAATTCTTTCATTGCATGATTAAAACCCATCAATTATAAACTGGGAAATTATTCGTTGGAGCAATTGTTTTTGCTTATATAACCAGCTGCTGTCTCGAAAGTTTAGGGGTGATCTGTCAAGCTGGGGCCAAGAAAAAGGGGGGTCCCAAAACGCTTTTTCTCCATAGGAAACTTTAGACATGGCTACAGCCGGAACTGCTGCACTGAATTACACCAAATTTGGCAAAAAGGTAGCTCTTAGTCCACAACGCACTCTTTTTGTTAAATGGTGTAAATCAGTTCAGTAGTTGCTGAGAAATGTAAAGAAATTCCCAGCTGAATATCTAGGGACGCGAAGGATCCACAAACTCTCCCCATCTCATGCCTGAGATCTGATTGGCTGCCAACACTACAACCCAAGAAGTGTTGGCAGCCATCTTGTGACAGGGTTGAATCGAGTCACAAGAAAAAACATTTAAAAAAAAGAAAAGGGGTCAGGGTGGAAACACCCTGACCCCCTAGGCTTGTTCAGGGGTCCCACAGGGACCGCAGGTCCAAAAAAAGCATTTCTTTACATTTTCGACTCGAGTCGAGGTGGATCCGCGTATCTGGCCGAAATTTATTAAATTTAAAACGAAGCACAAGCTCCCGTGCTTCATTTACTTTGGGGCCCCGGGACCGCCACCTCCCAGGGGCTGATTCACTGAAATGCGGGGGTCACGCTGCCCCCTGCTGTCCCCGGGAACACCACCTTCCTGGGGCCATATTAAAACATAATGTATAGGGGGTCTCCAGCCCCCCCGCAGACCCCGGGACTGCCACCTCCCTGAGGCTGTATTTACAAATAAAGTGTGGGGGGGCTCCAGCTCCACCATGCATCCCCGGGAACTGCCACCTCCCCGGGGCAAATGTATACTGAATGAGATATGGGGCTCCCATGCTTCATTTAATTTAGGCCCCCGGGTGCGCCAGCTCCCAAGGGCAATAAAAAATAATTATGTGGCCCCGCGTGGGCCCCCCGCAGAACCGGGGCCTGCCACCTCCCTGGGGCTGATTCACTGAAATGCAGGAGAGCCAAGTGGTCCCCCCACTTCCCCGGGGACTGCCACCTCCCCGGGGCTATATTTACAAATAGTGCGTGGGAGGCTCCAGCCCCCTCATGCAGCCCTAGGAACCGCCACCTCCCGGGGCTTAATTTTTGTTGGAGAGTGTCTGCGCGAAGCCTTAAATGGCCATGGGGACCGCCATCCCCCAGGGCCAGCTCCAGCAATGTCCTGGGGTGCCCACCCACGGGATATTGCAGTTTGCTATGGCTTGGCAAGCCATAGCAAACACTTCTCTGCTTCATGGAAGCGAGAGCAGTAAAAATGCTCTTGCTACCATGAAGTGGAGCAGATTTGCTTTTGGACAGAGGAAGCTGCATGTTCTCCCCGCGGTCCTCAACATGGTGGCCATGCCCCGGGGGATAGGGTCCCCGGGGCAATGTGGCCCAGGGAGGGGGGCCACGTGGCCACCTCCCCATTAAAAAAAAAAATATTGCCCCAGGGGATGGGGTCCCCGGGCCAAAATTGGCCTTAGGAGAGGGCCACGCAGCCCTCCTTCCTTTATGTTAACATTTTTTTTAAAATAAAAAAGGAAAAGGCCGGGCCCCGCAGGATGGGGTCCGAGGCCTGTAATTGGCCTAGGGAGGGAGACCGCGTGGCCCACCACCCATTTAAAAACAAAAAGACTGGGGCTGCAATCGGGCGAGGGAAAGGGGGGCTACGCAAGTCGCCGGAGGCCACGCCCCCTTCACCACCACTCTGCAAACATGCCTCCTAGTGCAATGCTGGTTAGGGAATGAAATCCCCTTGAATGCTGAGGGTCTTTGGGGGCCAGCAAGCCCTCTTCTTACGTCCAGTAAGTTCCAGAGAGCGGGATTGCTGAGAGGACTTGAAGGCCATGCCCCCTTTCTCCACCACTCTGCGAATGCGCCTGTTGGCGCGCTTCAGGTTGGGCAATGAATTCCACTTTACCCCTGAGGGCCTCGGGGCTAAAGTGGACCAGTAGTGCATCAGGAGGCACTTTTGCAGAGTGGTGGAGAAAGGGTGCATGGCCTCTGACAACCTCTCAACAATCCAGCTGTGTGTGTGTTACTGGAGGTGGCAGGAGGTAGCAGGAGGGGTAGTTGGCCCCCGATCCCTCAAGAGCCAAGAGAACTTCATCCCCCAACTAGTAGTGCACCCGGAGGTGCGTTTACAGAGTCGTGGAGAAAGGGGGCATGGCCACCGAACATCTCTC
Organism: Calotriton arnoldi; assembly: GCA_963921515.1. Taxonomy (NCBI): domain Eukaryota; kingdom Metazoa; phylum Chordata; class Amphibia; order Caudata; family Salamandridae; genus Calotriton; species Calotriton arnoldi. Next base: position 49,841 of record CAWUFW010004739.1, on the reverse strand, counting down.
AGCAAACCCACTGTGTGCGACTTACTGGAGTTAACAGGAGGGGTAGTTGGCCCCCAAGGATCCTCTTGAGCCAAGGACACTCCTTCCCCCTACTAGTAGTGTGCCAGGAGCCACGTTTGCACAGTGGTGGAGAAAGGTGGTGTGGCCTCTGACAACCTCTCAGCATTCCTGCTCTTACTGGAGGTAACAGGAGGGGTAGTTGGTCCCCAAGGACGTCCTTAAGGGACAACGAGCCCTCCTATTACCTCCAGTAAGTCCCACACAGCGGGATTGCTAAGAGGTCTTTGGAGGCCATGCCCCTTTCTCCACCTCTCTGTAAACCCGGCTCCACTGGTGGTGCACTACTAGTTGGGGGATGAAGTCCACCTTACTCTTGAGGGACCTTAGGGACCAAGAAGCCCTTCTGCTACCTCCTGCAAGTCCTACACAGTGGGATTCCTGAGAGCTGGTTGGAGGCCCAGACCCCTTTCTCCACCACTCTGCAAACGCGATTACTAGTTAAAAAACCATAGAAATTTCCTGAAAAAACCAAAGGTTGCAGGGACATTATAGTTAGTAATTAGCATTTAAAAAACCTTAAAAAATTCACTGAAAAAATCGAAGGTTAAAGGGACGTTATAGTTAGGAAATATAATTAAAAAACCTTATTAATTCACTGAAAAAAACAAAGGTTACAGGGATGTTATAGCTAGGTTGATAATTCACTCGTACAAAACAAGAGAAATTCAGCAGTTATAGTTAGCTGAGCTAACAATAACTCGCGCCCCTGCAATGCACTGCTTATGACCTCACATATTGCATCACTCATGACATTTCTAAGGTTTTAAAAATTATATTTCCCAACTATCCCAACTATAATGTCCCTGCAACCTTTGGTTTTGTCAGTGAATATATATATATCTATATATATATTCACTGAAAAAACCACAGGTTTCAGGGACGTTATAGTTAGGTTGACATTTCACTCGTACAAAACCACAGAAATATAATGCAAAAACATTTCCCTTACTGTCTACTTGTGAAAAATTGCAAAAGGTTTTTCCAAAACCGCCAGTCATTGCTTACCGCAGAGCTCCAAATTTACGATCTCTTATTGTGAGAGCTGAACTCAAGCAAGTTGTAACAAATGCAGGGGTTCATTGCTGTGACTCTAAAAGGTGCATCACGTGTGAATACCTTTTACAAACATCATCAGTAACTAGTTCTGTTACGAGAAGGACCTATGGAATAAGACAGCATCTTACATGTCGCTCAACATGCATTATTTATGTGATTCAGTGCCAACGGCAAAGCTGTAAAAAACAATATGTAGGCCAAACAGTGAATGACCTCCGTACACGATTCAGGAACCACAAATCGGCAATAATTAATAAGAAAATTGACCAGCCTGTAGCCAATCATTTTAACCTTGTGGATCATTTACTATCAGATTTGAAGATTTTCCCCGTGGAACATGTCTCAAAGGAAGAACTACTGGACTCCAGAGAAAACTTCTGGATGTACCGTTTAAAATCACTGCATCCAGATGGACTGAACATTACTGATAATACAACCTGATTACTGCATATCTCAAGAGCTCTCAGGACTGCATTGATTCCACATTCCAAATGGAATCTTCACTCATGATGCTTTTTGAAAATTCAGCTGTGTCATCTGTGCAGCCACTGAGCAAACCATCTTGTACTACCTGAGGAAGGCGGAAGCTGAAACGTTGTAGTGGAAATATATTTTTGTTCTTTGGTGAATCTATCTGTTTGAGTCACTTCTTTCTTGGATATTTTATTTCTTTGTGACTCATTGTATCCTTTGGGATCCAGATTTTTGCCCTGGCTGGCTGTCGTTTTCTTGTGATCCTTCATCTTCAAGTATACTCTTTTGGGATTACAAACCTGTATCCTCCCCGGATCCGACACTCAAGCCAGAAGCAACCACCATGTCAAGAACAAATCTACATCCTAGATATGCGCTGTTCATCCAGGAGAAAATCAGTAAGTGCCAATTTACAATAGCACATTTACAAATCTATAAAAACTTAACATCTATCCTATGGGGTTGAAGGTTAAGTCTAAGCCACCTTTTAAACTAACTAGTTGTGAATGGTCCGCTACATGGAATATTTTACTGCATAACTCATCAATGGCCCTACTATTGGCATCTATTAAAGTAACCATTCAAAAAATGCAAATGCTTAAAGCCAAGCTACAAAAAGAACTGGAACTTTTAAAGAACACAAAAAGTGACTCTGAAGTGGCACACATACTACAGAGGGTTGCAGTAGTAAAAAGATCACTGCCAGGAATGCTATTGAAATTAAATCTGCAAAACTAAAAAGAGATATGTTAAGATTTCATATACCTCCTCTTCCAACTCACCACTTCCTAAATCATTCTGTTTTTGGAGATTTTCTTGTCAGTGTAAGCCCTGTGAGTAAACAGCATAAAAAAATAGAAGATTTATAAGACAAAAAAAGCTGCATAGCATCAGCCAGTTACAACCCTTCCAGACATCCGACCCAGTTATTGACTTGACTGGAGGGCTCCTATCACCAGGTGAATTGAACCTCTTGAGCAAAGGCCTCTATTTCTGTCCTGTACCGAAGGACCATAATATGGCCAACATGATGAGAGACCTAAAAACCTTCGAGAGAAGATGCAGACTTGCAGAATACTTTTACAATAATTCTAATGTTGGTCTGCCAAGCTACCTTCCAGATCCATTTAAGAAGTTCCGCCATCCCAAATCATGGACTCCTCAATGTGGTAGAAATCCTGTTCTTGATACATACATTTTATCCATCAACAAACTCATCAAGGAATCAACACCTAAGAGGATTTTTGATAACATTACCCGAGAAGAAAGAAAAGCTCTCCACTTCCTTCAACAGAGAATGGATGTCATTATAAAACCGGCAGACAAAGGTGGTGCAGTGGTTGCCTTGAAAGTAAGTGATTATATTGAGGAAGGAATGAGACAACTAATGGATACCAACACTTACAAACCTTTAGAAACTGATCCCACAGAAGACTTAAACAAAGAAATTAAGAACATGGTTGTAAGGTACAGGAGCTTAAACCTCATTGATGAAACAACAGCAGATATACTTGTTCATCCCAAACCAAGACCTGGGAGATTTTATATGCTTCCCAAAATTCACAAAATGAACAATGCTGGCCGTCCCATCATCTCTGGCAATGACACAGCCACTGAGAGACTATCTTTATTTGTCGACCTGCACCTCCAGCCCATTGTACAGGAACTTCCATCATTTGTTAAAGATACCAGTCGCTTCCTTCAGATTATTGAAAAATTAAACCAAACCTACACATTTGATGATGATACTCTTCTGGCTACATTTGATGTTACATCATTATACACCAATATACCACATGAGGATGGGCTTATGGCATTATCTGAAGCTCTTAATAAAAGAACTGTGAAAAAGCCATCGACAAATGTGCTTACCAACTTTGCAAGAGTTATCCTTAAATCCAACAATTTTACATTCAATGGTAAACACTATCTGCAGATACAAGGGACTTCCATGGGCACTCAGATGGCTCCATCCTATGCAAATATCTTCATGGGCAAACTAGAGAACTGTATACTTGCTACTTATAGCATCAAACCACTGGTATGGCTAAGATACATTGATGACATATTTATAATATGGAATGCAGGAAGTAGAGCATTGGAACAATTTACAGCTTATATCAACAATATCCATCCTACCATCAAATTTACCAGCAGCAATACTAAACAAAAGCATCATCTCCCTTTTCTGGATGTGCTACTCACCATTCATGAACAAAAAATTACAACTGATCTGTACCACAAGCCTACAGATGCTCATTTGTATCTAAACTGGACTTCATGTCACCCACACCACACTAAACTGAGCATCATCTACAGCCAAGCACTCAGAATAAGACGCATCTGCAGCAATGAGGAAACCTGTAAAGACCATCTACAGGAGCTTGCTACATTATTTAAAAGGCGAGGCTATCCTCTGCATATCATACAGCAACAAATTGACAAGTCTTTGCAGTTACCCAGAGAAGCACTTATTTGGAATACCAACAGCAGAAACAAAAGTGACAGAACTCCATTTGTGGTTGACTATCATCCATCAGCTCCCAACTACAGAAATATAATGCAAAAAACATTTCCCTTACTGTCTACTTGTGAAAAATTGCAAAGGTTTTTCCAAAACCGCCAGTCATTGCTTACCGCAGAGCTCCAAATTTACGATCTCTTATTGTGAGAGCTGAACTCAAGCAAGTTGTAACAAATGCAGGGGTTCATTGCTGTGACTCTAAAAGGTGCATCACGTGTGAATACCTTTTACAAACATCATCAGTAACTAGTTCTGTTACGAGAAGGACCTATGGAATAAGACAGCATCTTACATGTCGCTCAACATGCATTATTTATGTGATTCAGTGCCAACGGCAAAGCTGTAAAAAACAATATGTAGGCCAAACAGTGAATGACCTCCGTGATCAAGGTATATGGAGATACCAAAACGCGTTGGTTGATCTGTGTTGACCACTGAAGAAAATGATTTAAGAATAAATTACGTTTTGGATGAACGCTGCTGGAGTGCGACCTTTACTTCTATATAGAGGTTTTGAATACAGTAATTGCAGTTTGGTTCAACCGCGTTGGTTACGCACCTTTTGAGCGCCTGAATATCCGGGAAAAGCGAACCGTTGTGGCATATATATATATATATAATATTCACTGAAAAAATAAAGGTTATAGTGGCGTTATTGTTCCGCTCACATTTTACTCGTACAAGACCAGAGAAATTGAGCAATTATAGGTAGCTGAGCTAACTATAACTTACGGCCCAGAAATGCACTGCTTTCATCTCACACATTACATCACTCATGACATGGTCAGTGACATCATTCATGACATCTCAAATAGCATCACTCATGACATCACTCGTGACATCTCAAATGACATCACTGATGATATCATTCAGTGATTGTGAGTATTTTCTAAAAGTTACTGAGTGTTAAACATTTATACTAAGGTAAGCGCCTGTGGGAATGGCTGTATGGGTGAGTGAGTGGGTGTGTAAGTGGTGTATAGAAGAGTGAGTGGGTATGTGAGAGACTGTATACATGAGTAAGTGGTGTATAGAAGAGTGAGTGGGTATGTGAGAGACTGTATACATGAGTGAGTGGGTGTGTGAGTTTTTGTGTGGGTGAACAAGTGGGTGTATGTGTAAGTATCTGCATAGGTGAGTGAGTGGGTGTGTAAGTGGTTGGAATGGTGCATGAGAGGTTGAATGACTGGCTGTATGGGTGAGTGTGTGGGTGTGTCAGTTGCTGTAAATGGTGAATGAAAGGGTGCATTAGTGGCTGGAGGGGTGACTGAGCAGGTACATGAGTGTCTGTATGGGTGAGTGACAAGGTACATAAGTGGCTGTATAGGTGAGTGAGTGGAAGTTTGAGTGGCTGTATGGATGAGTGACTGGATTTTTGAGTGTCTGTATGGGTGAGTAAGTAGTGTGATAGAGGCTGTATGGGAGAGTGTCATAAGCCACCTACCTGGATCCCAGATAATTCCAAATGGGCGGCAACGCTAGTTCCCGAATCCTCCCGAGACTTGCCCTCAGTTTACAGGTAGAGACACTGCTCTAGTGGCAAATCCCAGGGAGAAGGGTGTTGGGATAGAGAGAGTGTAGAGAGTCAAAGATGCTTTGGCTCGTCTACTCAACAGCAACACTGCAGCAGGTATTCACAGCAGTCTGATGAATGGTACCGGCAGATATGGTACATATAAACAAACAAATTATAAGATTTTAGTGTAAGATTAATGCTATCTCTTAAGGTATCACCTCACGAAATCTTTTCAAATCTCAACCAACCTTTAGTTTTGTTGTTGTTTAGTTTTCATTTAGACTGTCTGTAGATGCTCCTTTATCAACATTTAAGAAACTGTTGTGAGTATGATTTTCAGCATCAAACTCACAAGCAAATTTGGACGGGGTTAGCTTCACCCAAGTCTTCCATTGCAGAGCCCTGCCAACAGTATGTTTCAGTTGAACAAAAACACTGGTTACCTTTGTTTGCAGCATGATGTTGCGAATAAGTTCAGCGCGTAGTAAAATAAAGTCTGTTAAAGCGTCTCTCCTTCTCGATCTTTTTTCCATCCAGGTGCGAGACTAATGCCGAACGTTCTTTGCGGTGAGGTCGGAGGATCAAGGGAGCTGGCAAGACTGAGTCCTGGAAGCCAGGAAACAGTAAGAGGCTAAGCGAAGGGGAGGAGTATGGATGGTCTTTAAATAAGACTGCTTTAGAACGTTCATAAAGGTCACATTCTAAATGTTTGTAACAAGGAACAGGTGCAGATAGTTAACTTGATGAAGCAGCCTTCTAGAAGGTTCTCTAGAATGTTCACAAAGGTTGCTTTCTAATTGCTTATAGCAAGGAACAGGCGCAGATGATTAATTTGATGAGGCTGTCTTCTAGAAGATGTTTTAGAAAGTTCACAAAGGTCGTATTCTAATTGCTTATAGCAAGGAATAGGTGCAGGGGATTAATTTGATGAGGACTGTCTTCTGGAAGGTTCATGTAGAGCTCATCTATGTAGGTTGCTTGATGCTTATTCTTGTGAATTTTCTGGTTGTTTCAGTGGCGCCCGAAACCTGACCGTGCATATGCATGGTAAAACATATATAAAAGCAATTAAGCCTTTTCAAACAAACAAGGAAACACCAGTTGCAGCTAGCTCTTACCAACAGCATGTAAAATGGTCAAAAGTCAGGTACAAAACATTTGTTCATTCATAAGTGTTGGGAGTAATGATATGAGTCATGCCAGTATATTGTGATAGTCAAGAGAGGTGAGCTTTGGCAGGAATACTGACATGAGAGTATGGGCTTGTCTCAGTGACTATATAGGTGAGTAAGTACATGTAGTAGTATATGTATGAGTAAGTGAGTGAGTGTGTGAGTAACTGTATGGGTTAGTTAGTGGCTGTGATAGTGACTGTATTGGTGAGTGAGTAGGTGTATGAGTAGCTGTATGGGTGACATTCAGTGTGTGAGTGACTCTATGGGAGTATGAGTTGGTGTGTAAATGGTGTTATGTTTCTATGACTGGATGTATGAGTGGCGATATTGGTCAGTGAGCAGGTGCATGAGTGACTGTATATGTGAGTTAGCGGTTGCATTAGTGGCTTTATGGGTGAGTTGATGTGTGAGTAGCTTCATGGATCAGTGAGTATTTGTGTGAGTATTGTTATTGGTTTGTGAATGGGTATGTCAGTCGTTTTGCGGGAGTGGGTGTATGAGATGTTATATGGGGTGTAAGTGGGTATGTGAGTTGTTCTATGGATGATGTTATTAGTGATGTCTTTTGAGATGTCATCAGTGATGTCATTTGAAATGTCATCAGTGATGTCCCTGACCATGTCATGAATGATGTAATATGTGAGGTCATAAGCAGTGCACTGGGGCGTAAGTTATAATTAGCTCAACTAACTATAACTGCTGAATTTCTCTGGTTTTGTACGAGCGAAATGTAAGTCTAACTATAACATCCCTGTAACATTTGTTTTTTCAGTGAATTTTTCAGGTATTTAAATTCTATTTCCTAACAATAACATCCATGAAACCTTTGCTTTTTTCAGTGAATTTCAACGTTTTTTTAAATTTTATTTCCTAACTGTAACCTGTTGAGGTCTAATTTCTGTGAAATGAGCATAGTGCCAGAATGAACTGACAGGCTGCGGTTCTCCCTCTATGAGACTGCTAGTCGGCTCGCAGTTCTTCATCTACGAGCCAGACCGCCGGCTCTTAAGTCTCTGAGAACAGATGTAATGGAGGCAACGATCATGCAGGTCGGACACCCAACACTGCTCCGACATCCCCCAGTAGGAGCTCCTTGTCCACTATCTCCCCTCACCCCCAACCCCCACAAACAAATGTGACAGTCACGTTAGGTTGGACAAATACGAATCTTAGTCATGTATGGATTTACATATAAAACAGTTTATTAAAACAAAACAACAACAAATAAAACTATGTACAGCCATGTTGTGTCATCGCTGGACCATTTGTGAATCACAGCCTGTAAGACAAAAAGAAAGATAAGATGGTGCGTCATGCGTCCAGCAAAGGAGAAAGAGAAAGAGTGAGGGAGAAAGAGAGAAACAAAGAAAGAGTGAGAGAAAGAGGAAGACAAAGAAATAGAGAAAGAGTGAGAGAGAGAAAGAGAGAAATAGTGTGAGAGAGGAAGAGAGAGAGAGAAAGAGTGAGAGAGAGGAAGAGAGAGGAAGAGTGAGAGAGAGGAGAGAAAGAGTGAGAGAGAGGAAGACAGACAAAGACAGAGAAAGAGAAAGAGTGAGAGAGAGAAAGAGTAAGATACAAGGAAAAGAGAGAGAGAAACAGTGTGAGAGAGAGGTAGGGAGAAAGAGAGAGAGAAAGAGTGAGAGAGAAGAAGAGAGAGAGAGAGAAAGAAAGAATGAGAGAGAGGAACAGACAGAGAAAGAGAGAAAGTGTGAGAGAGAGAAAGGAAGAGATGGAGAGGGAGTGTTGACACTGGAGAAAATCTTCGCAGCTTACCTTTGTGCCTCCAGTGTGTCTCCAACCACATGCCGGGACATAGTGCACCCTTAAGTTTAGTGATCTGAAAGATAGTTTAGAATTAGTAATTGCAGAGTACATACAACTGCACACACCTAATTATCTGTTTCGGCAATGCGCACTCAGGCTGCTGCAGCCCATCCACTCCCACTGCTCGGAGGTGTCTGTGCGCTCTTGTGCGCCCAGGCTGCTGCACACTATCCACTCCCACCGCCCAGAGGTGACTGCATGCTGCTGCAGAAAGAAGTATCTCTGCTCACCTTCCGCCACTGGCGTGTGTGTAAGAGGGTGCACCACGTGCTGAAGCAACTTTGTCAGGTGTTGTCAGGATGGCCACGCATCATCGCAGTTTGTACACGCGTTCAGCTGTGGTGGTGTGGGAGGGGACGTCGATTCGTGAATCACAGCCTGTTAGATAAAAAGCAAGATAGGATTGTGCGTCATTCGTCCATCAAAGGAGAGAGAAAGAGAGAGAAAGAGTGAGAGGAAGACAGAGAGAAAAAGAAAGAAGGAGTGAGAGGAAGACAGGGAGAAAGAGAGAAACAGTGGGAGTGACAGGAAGAGAGAGAGAAAAAGAAAGAAAGAGTGAGAGAGATGAAGAGAGAGAGAAACAGTGAGAGAGAGAAAGAGAGAGAAAGAGTGAGAGAGAGGAAGAGAGAGAGAGAGGAAGAGAGAGAGGGAAAGAGTAAGAGAAAGGAAGAGAGAGAGAGAAAGAGTGAGAGTGAGGAAGAGAGAAAGTGTGAGAGAGAGGAAGACAGAGAAAGAGAGAAAGAGTGAGATACAAGGAAGAGAGAAAGAGAGAAACAGTGTGAGGGAGAGGAAGAGAGAGAGAAACAGTGTGAGAGAGAGGAAGAGAGAGAGAAAGAGAGAGAAAGAAAGAATGAGAGAGAGAGAGAGGAAGAGACAGAGAAAGAGAGAAAGAGTGTGAGAGAGAGAAAGGAAGAGATAGAGAGTGAGAGAGAGAGAAAGAGTGTGAGTGACAGAAAGGAAGAGATGGAGAGGGAGAGTGAGTGTGACACTGTGGAGAAAATCCTCACAGCTCACCTTTGTGCCACCGGTGTGTCTCCAACCACGTGCCGGGATATAGGGCAGCCCTCAAGCTTAGTCATCTGAAACATAGTCTGGAATCAGTAATGGAGGAGTACATACAACTGCACAATTTGTGAATCACAGCCTGCAAGACAAAAAGAAAGATAAGATGGTGCGTCATGCGTCCAGCAAAGGAGAGAGAGAAAGAGAGAAAGAGTGAGAGAGAGAAAGAAAGAAAGAGTGAGAGAGAGAGGAAGACAGAGAAAGAGAGAAAGAGTGAGCGAGAAAGAGAGAAAGAGTGAGATACAAGGAAGAGAGAAAGAGAGAAATAGTGTGAGAGAGAGGAAGAGAGAGAGAGAAAGAGTGAGAGAGAGGAAGAGAGAGAAAGAAAGTATGAGAGAGAGAGAGAGGAAGAGACAGAGAAAGAGAGAAAGAGTGTGAGAGAGAGAAAGGAAGAGATAGAGAGTGAGATAGAGAAAAAGAGTGTGAGTGACAGAAAGGAAGAGATGGAGAGGGAGGGTGAGTGTTGACACTGTGGAGAAAATCCTCACAGCTCACCTTTCTGTCACCGGTGGGTCTCCAACCACGTGCCGGGATATAGGGCAGCCCTCAAGCTTAGTCAACTGAAACATAAAAATGGAATCAGTAATGGATGAGTACATACAACTGTGTATGCCTAAATCACTGTCCCGCCTTTGTGTATCCAGGCTAGTGTACCCCATCCACTTCCACTGCCCGGAGGTGTCTACCCGCTGCTGTACACCCAGGCTACTGCACTCCATCCACTCCCACTGCCCAGAGTTGTATGACAGCCGCTGCGCACCCAGGCTGCTGCACCCCATGCACTCCCACTGCCCGGAGGTGACTGCTTGCCGCTGCGCACCCAGGCTGCTGCACCCCTTCCACACCCACTGCCCGGAGGTGACTGCCCGCCGCTGCGCAAACAAGCTTCTCTGCTCACCTTACACCACCGGCGTGTGTCGAAGAGGGTCCACCACGTGCCGAAGAAACCTCCTCACCCGTTGTGTACACGCGGAGAGCGAAGCTCACAATTCAGGTTGAGTGTTGATTGCAGGATGGCCACACTTCATCGCAGGCCTGCAAGACAAAAAGCAAGATAAGATTGTGCGTCATGCGTCCATCAAAGGAGAGAGAAAGAGAGAGAGAGAGAAAGAAAGAGTGAGAGGAAGACAGAGAGAAAAAGAAAGAAAGAGTCAGAGGAATACAGAGAGAAAGAGAGAAACAGTGAGAGTGAGAGGAAGAGAGAGAGAAAAAGAAAGAAAGAGTGAGAGGAAGAGAAAGAGAGAAAGAGTGAGAGAGACAAAGAGAGAGAGAAACAGAGAGAGAGAGGAAGAGAGAGAGAGAAAGAGTGTGAGAAAGAGGAAGAGAGAGAAAGAGAGAAACAGTGTGAGAAGAAGAGAGAGAGAAAGAGTGTGAAGGAGAGAAAGGAAGAGATGAAGAGGGACAGTGAGTGCTGTGTCTCCAACCACGTGTCGGGACCTAGTGGTTCGCTCAAGCTCCCACATATAAACATAGTACAGAATTAGTAATGGGAGAGTATATACGACTGCGTATGCCTAAATTGCTGTGCCGCCTTTGTGTATCCACTCCCGCCGCCCAGACGTATTTGCCCACCGCTGCGCACCCAGGCCTCACTGCTCACCTTTTCGCGGACAGGGCACCCTCCGCATCATGCAGTCCCGCTCCGCAGGCCAACAGGTCTCACATTTGGTGCTGCGTCTTGATTTTGCCATGGCAGAGGACATACTAGTGCACCTATCATCATCGCAGGTTGCACACCCGCTCAGTCCTTGCGGTGCCACTAACTCAGTGAACAGTGAGGCCACGCACGTGGTGGTAGGCCTCCCTGTTTGGTGGCTCAGGCCTACATGAGGTGTCCGAACCACCGAGACGGGCCATCACAGTGCATGCGGTGGGAGCAACTCTAAAATGGTTTAGAGCACAAGTGCCCGGTCTTTTTTATTGGTAGGGTCACGTGTCCTGTGATGCCTGTGCTGGATGGGTGTGGTGTGGGTGTATACCAGCCGTGAGGGAGTGGCTGTGGCATACTGACAACTAGACTTGTGACCAGCAGATCACTACAATGAAAATGTGGGCCATGTAGCGTTGTTGTCTTTCTCTGTAAGCGTAAGCAGAGTGGGCTGGCCTGGCGTATGCCAGTCCTGCGTGAGGCTGTGAAGAATGACTCCGGAGCTATGGGCGTGGCTCCATCGTGAGCTGTATGAGGAATCAACTGATGCGGCACTGTTGCCAGATTGGGCTAGATCCCGCACAATTGGACTATATTTTTCCCGGTTGTGCTGTAAAATTTTGGTTTGTGCTAGTTGCCAGATTATAAATACATATACAGCGCTCCAGCAAACTAGTATGTTAAAGCGCTTTATTACACAAATATTTACTTGGCAGCCTGCTGCAACATCAATTCCAATCCATTCACCGCCTGCTTGACGATGTCCCTGCCCCTCCTTCCTTAAAGTAGCAATATTGGGCTAGTTTGGGCTACTTTTGGTTGTGTTTGGGCTAGAGAATGCTTAAAAAATCTTGCAACACTGGCATGCGGGTGTTCCTGTTGTAGTGCTGCCGTCACCCGGGTCGCAAGCGTCAGATGGAGGCGTGCAAAGCGGACGATGAAACACACAGTCCCGCAGTGGGGTAGAGACAGATGCGAGTGGGCGTAGGAAAACCGTGACTTTTAGATAGCAGTTTGTAAAAGGTTCACGGGAAAAGCTGAAGTCGCCGCTGTTATCGAGCGGGTCGACAAAAGTGAAACGCTCCCTGGCCGCACGGCACGCTCTGCTGCTGGAGAAAAGGAGGAGGGTGACTCCGCGGTGACACCGGGATAGGAGGTCGGATATCTTGGTCCGGCGCCCGGTCTGTATCGAAGAAAGAGCCGCGTATCCGGTGTCTTTCAGTGTGTTCGTTTGCCCTTGAACAAGGGGAAAACCGAGGTATCGGCTTCACGCTCGCTGCTAAGTTGTAATTTCTCCAATACAAAATGGCAGCCGCGAATGAACCACACCTCCCAGGGTGCCTCTGGGGCTACATAAACGCCCCGCCCGCATCCTTGTGGGTGATTGGTCAAACGCGGTGTGCGTTTATTGTCCTTGTGGAACTCCAGGGCTGGGCAGAGGGAGAGGTCTACAGGCAAGAGACAAGACTAACCCTTGACGTCACCCAGTAAGCTCGCTCCCGCCGAGTAAATACGAAAAAGATCCTGGAGAGCGGTGCCGCGCTGCAGACTAGCTGACGCAGCCGAATAAGTGGGGGTGGCCGAGAGATAATAACTTTGCTGGAAAACTTGTTCGGAGTGGAAACACATACCGACCGCTTCGTCCTATTGGAACGCTCCTCACAGAGTACCATGGAGCATTGAAAGAGGGTGCTGACTTGCTGACTTTCACTCTGTGCCCACACGTCCATCCAGTTGGAGGGGCGGAACATGTCTGCACTCGCGGCGGAGCCATCTCAGGACACCCGCCCGGGACTAGCTGTGCCTCCTGCGGGGTACTGCGAGGTCACCTCGCAAGAAACAACAGCCGCTCAGTGCTGCCAGGCACCTGGTCTTACTGCCTGCTTCGGCCCCTGCTCACTCGCACACTTTCCTCTTCGAAAAAGGCGACGCTTCTGCCGTGCAGCCGAAAGTCTCTCACGCAGATGAGTTTAACTTTATTTTGCCACAAAACAGGCTGGGTGCGGGTTGCATGTTATGCTGTGAAATGATTGTTTAGACACCGATAGTGTGTTTCTCTTACCAACCTGTTGTGAGAACGGCATCTACAGTATTACACCGTGCATGCAGACCTCTAACAACAACGTTGTAGCTGTTGCTCCAAAGAATATTCTTCGTATTTTACTTGCAGCTCAGGATTTCGTAATTTCTGATACTCCCATTTTATTGCAAGACTCTGGCCTCAATAATGATTACTGCTTCATCATTTTAAACTTTAGCAGCAAAGAAAATCAACCTGGAAGTGACATCCAACGTTGCCGCTTTTTATTAAAACAATGTAAGCCACTGAACATACTAGCTCTAGTCCTAATTGTAAGGCAAACTAATAAGATCGCTGCATAAAATAATCCCACAGAGCCGACAATTTTTGGAGCAAAAGTAGTTTAATCTGCAATCCAGCCTTCATGTACAATTACGATCCAGATATCGATTCCTAGTGATCCTTCCCCATACCCTTTTAAGTTGCAGTATTTGTAAGAAGCTTGCACATACACATTGATATGTAACACTAATTATGACCTAACAGAGCACACCTTTACAAAGCCACTGCACCCTTTAGTTAGGTCCAGGATGCTCGGGCCCCCTGGAATTGTGCGGCCAGAGAGGGCCAAATTATGCGGCAGGCTTAAGTAAATTATGCAGCAAGAAGAAGGGCACAATGCAGCACGTTTTGTAGCAAGCTGGCTCTGTATATATTAATCCACTTCCTGATCCTCACACTAAGCCGGCTGAGCACGAATCACATGGCCGATTCCCGGTGGAGCTGCTCCGACAGCTGTAGGGGAGATTGGCTCTGGCAGACCGCTATGGCCGTCACCTACCCAGCCGGACTTCGGACATATGTCTCGTCAGTTTCTCCGCTGCTGTCTCCTTCCTGTTGCCTCCCAACTCCCCTTGATCTTTTTGGATCTTTATTTTCTTGTTCGCTAGTAACTCCTGTCTTGACTACGTAATCATGCTGTAACTAATTAGAAATTTTTGTAACTTGTAACATGCTGTTTCCTTATGTAAAGCACTCTGATACCTCTGGGTCTAGCCAGTGCTATATAAAACTCAAATAAATAAAATGTGTCACTCTGTGAGCCAAGTCCCTGAACATGGCCAACATGGAAGGTACGGGGAATCACTGACCCTACATTCATCCATAGTTCCACACAAGAAAGATGGTTGACATGACACATCTGTGTGGGTGTGAATGTTTATTGCACAGTCAGTGGAGTATTGCAGCTGTAGCAATACTGGGCCATGCAAAATCCAAATTTCAGTTTTTGGGACATGGAGGGCAGCCAATTAAAGACAAGCTTGTTGTCGGAGTTAGGGTGCGCCAACATATGTACTTATACAATCACTCCGCCAATCCCCACGCACTTATAAATTCACTATACACTCTCCTTGCAGTACTCTAATCATCCAGTCTCTACGTACGTACTTGTACACTGACCGAGACAAAGTTACATAACCAAAGTTTTCTCCCACTGTCAAAGGTAAGTTGGTTGCATACGCTGTCCAGAGCACAATGTAATGTGGTAGGGCCCAGGGACAGCATGTTGCATACATAATGAACACACGGACACAGATAGATAGTGGAACTGGGTACGAGCACGTGCACTTGACTTCTTTTTATTACCAGGGTCACATGTCCAGTGACGTCTGTGCTGGATGCGTGTGGGGTGAGTGTAATCCAGCCCTCCGTGAATGGTTGGTGCTGGTAACAAGTACAACAGTAATCATCAGATCACACACAGAGATTCAATCATAAAGGGTCCATGACTTGTGCTACACTAAGTTAGGGGCACCAGATCTGAAATCATACACAAAAGATTCTGTCATAAAGGGTCCATCAGTTGTGGTGGACTGAGGTAGGAGCATCAGAAGCATTCCGCGTGTGTACAGCTAGCGATGATGCGTGGTCCGGGAGGGCCGCACTGGTAGCAATGTCTGTTGCCTACTGGACTGCATCATCTGCAATCACAACTCCATCTGAATTGTGAGCCCTGCTGTCCGCAGTGTAGATCGAAGGCAGTAGTCAGCACAGACATCGAGGAAAGCTTTTTGTCACTTCCTCTTGAGAAAATCCAATGACATAGAGTACAATTCTCTGTCCAATTAATAAATCAAGGCTGAATTTGAATGGTGAGCTCGGCTGACCGCAGTGTAGATCGAAGGCAGTAGTCAGCACAGACATCGAGGAATGCTTTTTGTGACTTCCTCTTGAGAAAATCCAACGACATAGAGTACAGTTCACTCTGCAATAAATAAATCAAAACTGAATTCGAATTGTGGGCTCTGCTATCCCCAGTGTAGACTGCCATTCAGTGTTCCTTTGGACTTGCAAGATGAATTTGGTCATTGTGCTAAAGCTATAATTGATATGAAAAAGTTCTTGAAGCAAGGATACTAAAAGGATATTATGTAGGTTTAACGGTACATGGCGATGACTTATGGTGCAGTGAGCTACTGGCACCTGAAGCACTCAGCGTGTGCGCATCCTGTGATGATGCGTGGTCCGTGTGGGCTGCACTGGTAGCAATGTGTTTTGTTTAATGAATTCTGCCTTAATAAGGCCACGTGGCGTTTACTTGTGGTGCACTGAGTACGCAGCCTGCGATGATGCGTGGTCCGGGCAGGCCGCACTGGGAGCAATGTGTCTTGCCTACTGGACTGCGTCATCTGCAATCGCGACTCAATCTGAATTGTGAGCCCGGCTGTCCGCAGTGTAGATCAAAGGCAGTAGTCTGTACAGACATAACTGTGCAGTGCTGTGCCGCTATGTTCGCAGGGGGCTTGTGTCGAGGAGGCCCGCGGTCATGGCGGCAGCCACATGGCAGGGTGAGGGTCGCCGCTCTGGCAGATGCGTTGGCTTTCACACAAGTGAACCACGCCCAGAATCCCGGCCTATTTATTCACACTTCTACGCTGGAGTGGCGTACGTTGGACCAGCCCACTGCGCTTCCGCTTACAGGGGGCGACGACACAGGTTCATGACCGAGATCTTCCCCACTGCCTGAGGTAACATGGTTGCGTCCACTGTCCACAACACTACAAGCACCAGCTTGTTTTTGGATCGCAAAGCAGATGGGTTTAATGAACATTATAATTAGAAATTAACATTTAAAAAACCTTTGAAATTCACTGAAAAAACCATAGGTTTCAGGGACGTTATAGTTACAAATTATCATGTTAAAAACCTTTGAAATTCACTGAAAAAACCATAGGTTTCATGGACGTTATAGTTACTTGCACATTTTACTCGTACAAAACCATAGAAAACTATAACTCACGCCCCCACAAAGCACTGCTGATGACGTCACATATTACATCATTCATGACATGGTCAGTAACATCACTGATGACATCTCAAATGGCATCACTGATGACATCATCCACGTGAAAATCTGTTGCACCTCCTCATACCTTAATAAAACCTTTGATACAACCATTCTAAAATACAGACTACCATTTTCGAAACAATACAGACACCAATACCAGTTACTACATATGCACGCACTGATTCCTAGGTCTACACACACATCCACTCATTAACCCATAAAGTCACTCATACATGCAGTGACTCATCAATACAACACTATTATAGGCACTCATACACCTATACAAACACTCACACACCGCCACTCATCCAGAGTTACTCACACATCTAGTCAGTCATGCAAAGAATAAATCACACTTCTATTTACTCAGCTATACAGTTATACACACACAACCTCACTTATTCATAGTGATACTAACATATACTTACTCTCTTATACAATCACTGATACAAGTACACACTCATCCATACAGCACTCTCACAATCACTGACTCTCACGTATAGTCATTAATATATCCCAACTCTCTCATGCACTGCGTTTTACATATGTAGTTACTTGGACATGTAGCACTGAGATATCCATTCACTCACCAACACACCCATACACACACTCACCCACCCATACAGCAGTTTCCACATGCACTCTTGAACCCATA
The DNA here is from genome assembly GCA_963921515.1 of Calotriton arnoldi. Lineage (NCBI taxonomy): Eukaryota > Metazoa > Chordata > Amphibia > Caudata > Salamandridae > Calotriton > Calotriton arnoldi. The sequence goes on along the minus strand of CAWUFW010004739.1, from coordinate 32,478 downwards.
CACCCAGTGAATAAAGAACTCACACATCTATGCACAAAGTCACACACCTCCCACCCACTCACACACACACTCAGGCACCCATACAAATACTCAGGCAACCAATCAATAACCCATATAGACACTCATGTAGCTACTCATCAACCAATGCAGCAGCTTACACAGCAATAGACAGACTGATACAGACATTCACACAGTTTAGTCACTAACCCATGAATTCAGTAAGAGACATTTAATCACTCACTTATACAGTCAGTCACACACCTACTAAATCCTCCATCCACACACTTATACAGCCACTCATTCTACAATATACCTTGGCCAATATATTTATAAAACATATTTAAACTTTACAGAAACACACAGTCACTGGATGATGTCATCAGTGATGTCATCAGTAATGTCATTTGAGATGTCATCAGTGATATCATCAGTGATGTCACTGACCATGTCATGAATGATGTAATATGTGACGTCATCAGCAGTGCATTGTGGGGGCGTGAGTTATACTTAGCTCAACTAACTATAACGGCCGAATTTCTATGGTTTTGTACGAGTGAAATGTGCAAGTAACTATAACGTCCCTGAAACCTATGTTTTTTTCAGTGAATTTCAAAGGTTTTTACATGATAATTTGTAACTATAACGTCCCTGAAACCTATGATTTTTTCAGTGAATATATATATATATATATTTTTTTTTCACTGAAAAACAAAGGTTAAAGTAACGTTATAGTAAGGTGAATTCCTCAGTGACAACATAAACGTTTTGATCTAAACAAAATACAGAAATTTACTAGTTATAGCTAAAAGCACTAACTATAACTTGTGCCCCCACCATGAACTGTTTATGGCCTCACATACGACATCACTCATGACATGTTCTATGACATCATTTATGACATCACTGATGAAATCTCAAGGGACATTATCGATGACATCATCCAAACTTCACTTTCACACATATTGTTAGACACTGAGGGTGGAGTTGTTTCCTATATTGTCTGCTGTCCGCTAGGACCTGCTTCATCTATACCATCTTTAAGCCCTTTGTTGTGCTGACCTCTGGGGTATCTAGGACAGCCCATGGAACATTGACTTCCCTCTTGGTCTCCATGGGAGCCCTTTGGTCTCAGGAGTCCTTGGGATCTGTTCTGAGCCACTACCCAGCAGCTTTGGTGGTGTGCCTCTTTGGGTATGGACAGCTCTGCAAGTACAACCCCTAACGCTTCCTTTGGGGTTACTTTCCCCAGGGCTTTGGCACAATGATTCTCTTTGCTCAGTTCTGGTAAGCAGATGACCGTTTCTTATATTTGAATTTCAGTGCTTGTAAGCATCTCTTTGTACTTCCTAACACTTGGGTGATCTCTTCCTTGCAGCATTTCTATTTGCAGTGTTATCTTGCAATTTGCTGCTCTTTCAAAACCTGGTTGCATCCGCCTATAACGTTATCACTCAGTATGATGCACGGCTTTGAGTTTCATAGTAGTGCAGCACCTCTCTTTGTGATATTTCCAGCAAGCTCTCAGCCACCGATGTTTGACTTCTCAGAGAGGCTTTCATTAACTTCAAATGCTTTACATGGAACTGAAGCTGTGCTTTGAATCCACTTACAGCAAACATCAATTTTGCACTTCGACAGAGGCACACGTGTCACCAACAGGCAGTTTGCTGAACCAAAGGAAACTCTCTGGAAGAACACTGTTGATCTTCGGGTTACTTATCCCCTATCTTGTTGTAAATTATAGTGTCCTGCCCAGCCCACCCAGGTACTCACAAATGACTATGCCACACACAGAGCTTAGTATAACACATCTTTATTCTTATGTGTGTAACCGCAAACTCAACATACTAAACCTGCATTCACTTCACTACGCCCTGATGCTTATGTCACAGTTCTTCAGAGTCAATCAGGAGCCACAAGGGTTCTGTCATTACAAACTCACACAACACTACATATAGCAGAATATTTTAATAAAATAGAAGAGGAGGATTCTTGAAAACTCTTTTAAAATATGTTCTAAGTCTGCTTTCTTCAGCACTAACCATCTCATTTTGTTCCTTTCTAAATGAAATGTTTTAAGTTTTACCAGTTTGATTAAATCAAGATGGCTTCAGGTATGCCATACTTTTGTCATAAGTAAGAGTGTTAGCGCTCTAGTTGCTCTTTAGAACACTCTGCAGTACAACACAGGAATCAACTGACAATTTGCTGCTCCTGTTGGAATGCATGTTTTGTTCAGAATGTCAGACTTTATTCTCACATGGCCGATGAAGACAGTGTGAATATACAGAACATATGCTCGCATTTTAGCTTCTAGTGCACTTTACATAAACTCTGTAAGAAAATAATGGCAGAACACAGTTTTCTCTTAAACATGGTCCATCAAAACCCAGATGAGTATCAGCATTTTGCACAAACCAACATAGAATACACCATAATTCCTCAAATTAGTATGGTACCACCTACAACTGATTTACATTGTTGCTAAAATCTGTTATCACCCTTTTTGTTTGCTCCTTATTGTGTCCCTCAAATATAGGCTTTCACTACAATGCATTTCAATAGGGACCAAGTCCCAGAGTCCTGTAATGGCTGCCACAACACTTTGTCCATGATATGGCCAGCCAATCAAAGATGGGATACCTCGGGACCCCTTTGGGGTCAGGATGTGTTCACGCTGCCTACCCGTATGGTTTTTTTTTTACTTCATTTTCAGGACACAGGGAACGTTTTTGTTACCATTGTGACCAACTAATCAGGGTTTGTAGGAAAGTCCCCCTTTTTGACATGGCCATCCCCAGTTTTTTCCCTAGTACTGATACTTTGTTACTGAAGTTGCACTGGGTCTCTGCTAATCAGGCTCCCTTGCCAGTGCTCTTTCCCTCAAAACAGGGTAAATGTTCAATTGTATCCCAATTGGCAAGAACTTTAGCACCCCTGTAAGCCCCTGGTAAATACTACAGAGGGTCCCTAATGGATGCAGCATGTATTATTCCACCCTAAGGTACCCACACAAAAACTACATGCGGTCCGAAATTGCAGGCTGCGTGAAATGGTGCAAACCATTCCGAAAACATGACGTGGCACACTGCCTGTGTGTCATGCCCCTGCACACTGCATATACCATATGTATGTCACCCCTACAGCAGACATTGGAGCCCTAAGGCAGAGTGCATGATATTATATATGAGGACATATCTGCCCAAGCAGATATGCCCCTGTGATTTCGAGTTCCATTGCCACAACATTGCAAGTGATTAGGAAACCATCTTAAGCATATGCGCTGCTCATTACGAGTTACTCAGCTAGATATGGGATTCACTAAATAACAATGGTGTTTGGTATCAAACACCTCGTCTTAATAAACCTGTACTGATGCCAGAACTATATTTATTATGGCATGCACCCAAACGGCCCCTTAGAGGTGCCCCCTGAACCCTACTAGTCCTCTAGTGTGCTGGCTGATTGTTATCTCCCAGCCTTCTTCTGACCACAGATGAGTTTCTGCAGGTGTGAGCTTGTGCTCTAAGTGGTCAGGAACAATGCCTGCTCCAAAGGAAGATGACCATACTTCCTCTAGCAGGATGACTAGTAAATTAGCATGTCAAGGTCAGAGGCTTCAAAGCCTCTGCCGCCTTTGATATGTGACAACGGCTTTCCCGAGATCTGGGGAATGACACCCCCTGCCCTGGGCCATTTGGTACCAGCACAGGCAGGAGATTAGATAGTCAGAAGACGTGTCACACTTACAGACCAGGGACATCCCTAAGGTGGAACACCTGAAGTGGACAGCTGAAGAAGGGTTTTACCATTTTGAATTTGGTGAAATAAGGAACTCTGGGTCAGGATTATGCCCACTGTTAGAAATGGGATTTCTGGTTGGCTAGGGCTTGCGCCTAAGCCAGGCAGAAACCACCACTCTAGTCAGGGCAAGGGAGTTACACGCTGAAGATAACCCCTGCTCACCCCCTTGGTAGCTTGGCACGAGCAGTCAGGCTTATCCCAGAAGCAATGTGTAAAGCGTTTGCACAACACACTCACAGCAACAACATACTAGGCACACCACAAAAGGAACTCCACACAAGCTCATATATAAAAAATAGCCTTTGTATTATCATAAACACATTAGAATAGTAATCACACAATATACACTGTGCCAACTGGCACTAGGCAATATTTACAGGGGATTATATACACATGACAGGGCCAATTGGGCCACTGTCAGAACCATCACAAAGTAAAGATAGTAAATGTAGAACCAAATCATAAACGTAGAACACAACAAGTAATTACTGGCAAACACTGTACTCCGCATTATCCTGCAACATAAATCCTATTATGCACAGTATCACATCAGGCGTAAAATACATTATGCGCCAACCTCATAAGCCTAAACATATTAGACCATAACCTCCTAATCACAAATCACATCAGAGGCATAAATCACAGTAGAGAACAACCTCCCAAGCATAAACCACAGTATGCAAATAACCTCATAAACATAAACCACATTAGAGTCATAAATCACGGTGCATGAAAAACAGTACATGAATCACATTTCCTGCGCACCACATAAATCACATAAGGGCCTGGTGCCCTATCAATCTAACACTGTCCCCCTGGCCAACTGGCGTTCTCAGAGGGCTCAAATGCACCAAGTCCAAAATGTCAGGGCATGTTGCCAAGGCAGTAGAATTCACAAAGTATGCAATTGCGCCGACCTAAACGTTGCAGCTGTCACTAATTGCTGTACAGCTGGGAAAATCAAATGTGGGCATGGGAACTCACTGTGTCCTCTGGGTGGGTCCCTACTGGGACTCCCTAAAGCAAATGTGCGCAAAATGTTGCAGCTGCCCACGCTGGTGCGGTGCAACTGTGAAGGAGCAAACAGGCCCTGGCACAACGGTGCCTCTTGTGTCCCCCTCAGGGACTTCCATCATAAAATGCTGCCAAATGTTGCAGCTGCCCGCGCTGGTGCGGCGCAGCTGTGAATAAACAAAGAGGCACAGGACCTTTGGTGCCCTCAGGACCCCCACGGGGACCCTACAAACAACTATGGCCATCGTTGCAGCTGCCCGCTACGGCGGCGCAGCTGTGGAACAAATCGGGCCCTTGACACTAATTATGCCACTGAGACCCCACTAGGACCTCGAATACAACAGAATGCCCCCAAGGAAATGATGGCCTGCTCGGAAAATAGGCACTGGCAATGTGCCTCGAAAAGGGGCCATCCTTGCATAAAATAGAGCCCCCAAAGAGGAATGGCACTCACAGGGCTGTGGAGCACTCAACACGGCTCCGCTTTCAGCCCCTTGTGCCGGGACTCCTATTGTGCCCCTGGCAATATGCATCAAAGAGCCCCCACTCACCGGGGCTCCATCGGGGACTCCGGCCTGCGTCGCGCTGCTTCTCTCGCTCTTCTCGTGGCATGCGGGACTCAGCACAGCATGCGGGGCTCTCTCCGGACTTGGGAGCCCCGCCGATCAGCCGCGCTACGATGGGCAGCCTCCCGCTGGCCGGTCACTTCCGCTTTCTGCTCTGGCTCTCGGCGGCGGCTCTACTTGCGACTCGCGGCCCCGCCCACAGTCAGGCGGAGGTGCCTGACGTCCAGTTTTGCCGGATTCTGTGGCGATTTTCGATAGTAGACCGCGGGGTAGGCACCCGCCCAAAACAAAACGCGGGGTAGGCACCCGCAATCCAAATACACCATAAGCGGGGTGGGCACCCGTAATTCAAATACACCATAAGCGGGGTGGGCTCCCGCTTGGGACGGCATCACGGGGGAATCCTTAAGATGGGGATTCCCTCTCAAAGGGCTGCAGCTCAGTGCTGCGCAGCCCACGCTCTTCTCCTTCAGGCTAATTAAAATACAGCGCTCACGAGGCGCTGGAGGCAAACAAAGTCGTTAGGTCCATGGGGCATTGCTGGGCCCAGGGAGGCAAGCACACAGTGTCCTCCAGCAGGGAGGTAAGCCCCCATGGCGGTTCCTCCTGGGCCCCAGCAGCAGCAAGCCCCCAGCAAGTCAGGAACAGCACCAGCACAGGACAGAACAACTTCATGGGGTCACAGCCCCTATATTTATATTAGGCATTCCTTTATCTGCAGTACAGGGCATGGGGGAACCAGATGCAACTGGTTCAGGGGCGAATTGAAGCACTTTGTTTTCCAAGCTCCTCTTCCCCTTTGTCAGGTGGGGGCTCAGTGATCAGACACACCACAGGGGGCGGAGCCAGCATTGTACAGGCTAGGCACAGACCTATTCAGGGTCAGGGGATTACTCCTTCCACTACTCCCAATGCAGATGTCCCATTCAGCCTAGTGCTGACTCACCCTGCCCCTCCTGGAGCCACACACACCTCCCAGCCCCTGTCACTCAAAAGCCAGACATGCAATTCACATCAGGCAGGCAGACACATAACACACAGAAATGCCAACTTCTAAAAGTGGCATTTCTAAAATAGTTATAATAAATCTGCGCACACCATTGCGCAGCATTTATTATGACAATTCCAAATATACTAAACTTGACCACGCTGCGCCTCCCATATCAGGAATTACCACTGAAACACTTATCAGGGAATCCCCAATGCATTCCTATGGGAGGGCAGCCCTACAGTAGTGAGAAACCAAAATGGCTGTTTGTCACTACCAGGACATGACACACACTTACGGTACATGTCCTATCTTTTACCTACAATGCACCCTGCCCATAGGGCTAGCTAGGGCCTACCTTAGGGGTGACTGACATGCAGTAAAAGGGGGGTCACGGACATGGCACACACTTTAGGTGCCACGTCACAGCGGCAGTAACACTGCACGCACAGGCCCTGCAATGGCAGAGGCCTGAGATAGGTTTGAAAGGCTACTTTGGTGGGTGGCGCAATCAGCGCTGCAAGCCCACCAGTAGCATTTAATTTACCAGCCCTGGTATATGAGATACCACTTTACAAGGGACTGACAGGTAAATTAAATAGGCCAAACAGGTGTAGACCAATCTTACCATTTTTAACATAGAGAGCGCACGCACTTTACACTGGACAGCAGTGCTAAAGTGCCCAGAGGCCTAAAACCACCAACACCATGTCAGAGAAAAGGCTAGGAAAAAGGCAAAAGGTTTAGGGATGAACCTGCAAAAAGGGCCAAGTCCAACACCCACTCTCCTCAGGAAGAGGTCAAATAGGGAGTGCAGTCACCAGAGGGAAAAGTAGCCCATTGGCTACAACCTTACACTCCCCTTAACGCCTCTAAATTCAGTATTTAGGCGGCCCCCTGACAGCAGGAACTCAGATCTGTCTACCTGGCAACAGAAGAAGGACAAAGAAGAGCCAACAACACAAGGACTGTGGACCAGGACTGAAACTGACGCCAAACCCTGCCTGGTTGATGCTTTCCTAACAACTGCAAGAAACTACTCATCCTGCCACTCAACAGGCTCCCAAAACACTTGGAGTACTGTACAGTACTTTGACAACCAGGCAGCATCTTGATTGTGGTGGAGGAGCCACTCCGCTACAGCCACCGACTGCACTTGTCCGTTACATCATCTTGCTGACCATCGGGTCCTCCAAGGGTGAATCTTACCTTGAAGAGGTCACCAGGAGGTCAGATTCATCTCCCTGCCAAGTTAGGAGATCCCAGGCCCTTCAGGAGCTGCCCAGCACCAATATCCTGGGTACAGGAGCACTTGCAGCAACCAAGGCTTGTTGCGTGTCCAGTCCGGACACCACGAACGCCAACTGACCACCTGCCTTTGAGATACTTTAGGACCGATGAGAGCCTCACAGAGAGTGGCCCGGCAGTCTTGTTTTCTTACCCTCTCCAGGTCATCCCAAGAATTGAGGGCCTCCAACTCAAGAGAGTCGCCTGTCAAAACACCTTTTCACCCGAGCCGTACAGCCAGAGTTCAAGTAACCCGACAGTGTCTCCTTGTCCCAAATACCCTCAAGTAACTGTATGCAGTGTATGTTTCTGCCGTAGGATAACATTACCGCGTTCATGGCTCATTCCTCAAATACCGTTATTCGAGTATTTTATTGTATTATTTAAAAAATCTATACCTCCAAAAGAACTTACGAGATTCTGATGATTTTGGTATTTTCATATTATATAAAAATCTGTGTTATTTTTCCAAGTGGTCTCAGATTTTTTATTGAGTATGTGTCTCATTTATTGACTCTGTGTGTACATCAAATGCTCAACACTCCCCTCTGATAAACCTAAGCTGCTTGACCACACTACCGCAAAGAGAGCCTTGGGCTTATTAAAGTAAGCCCTTCAAACCAAATAAGGGTTGTCTGGACTATTTGTATGGTGTACCCTTACCTTAGTACACTACATAAATAGCCAGTTTCCTGCAGGGTTGACCAATGAACCACTGGCCAATCAGAGCATATCTCAACTGTCCTGCCCAGATATCACTAACTTTTAAACCTTAATTTCTCAATAACCAATGAACAAATTTACACCAAATCATGCCGTCTGAGTAAAGCTCTAGCATACTGCCAAATCTGGTGCAATTCTGTTCAGTCGTTTTTCTGTATTGCTGCCTATACTCCCCTACAAAAGTGCATTGCAACAAGTGTTCCCCCCACCCAGCAACTTGTTTGGCCCCCTCTCGATGGATTATCCTGAAACGTTCCCGGAAAGAGCTGGGGTGGATTAACTTTTGCAAAGATTCATCAAAAGGAGTCAAAGGTATTAGTTAAACAAAAAACGCTCTTCCTATTATTATTATTAAATTATTATTAAATTAAATTTATAAGGCGCACAGCTACCCGGAGGTTTCCCGGTGCACAGGACAGATTGCAGACAAATCGGACAAGCTATGGACATCTAACTATGACTGAGATATTGTCCCCATCAGGTCTGAGCTTCCTGGCCCTCTTCATTGGTACTGCTGAATTGGGGAATGAAATGAAACACTGATGATTAGTACTAGCTACAATAACATTAAAGCACATTTAATAACTTATAGGCAAAAAAATGACTGCTTATGTTACCCATCCTATTTCCCATTTAACCACTGTCCTAGAAATTGCTCTCTGTCATAAAAATTATTAATTACAAGTAATATTGCTCCTCCATTAGCTACATACATTTTCACTATCATCACAATAAAGCTATACACAATTCACCAAACAGTCAAAAGGAGCCCCTCCAACCTGATGATCTGACTGTTCTCCTCACTTTCGGCCCATGAACCTTGGTGTAAGCATACTTTGCTCACTCTGCAGTATGACTTACTTGATATCCACTATCAGACTTTCAGTTCTGAGTCCTGGCACCCTCTATGACATGATGCCTCACTAGTCCCACTGGACTACAAGCAATACTTAATGGCATCAGAGTTATTAGCAACTTGTCTATGGAAAAACAATATTAACAATAACTACCCAGTGGGGATTGGCACTGGATTATATTATATATATATATAAAGACCAGAGACCCTTGGGAGGTGGCACGCTAGCCGGCGGAGCCAGCCGGTAACTAGCGCGGAGCCAGCCGGTAATCCAAATCTGTAGAAAGCAAGCAAAGTGCAGCGCGCTCTCAGGCAAAACACGAACATGTGGAGCAAACAAGATTTATTACATCATAAATCTCAGCGTAATGTGTTTCGACCGTCCAGCGGTCTTAATCACACAGTGAGACAGAGTGCAGAGCTTCAATACATAGGTAAGGCTGAACACAAACATAAATGAAGGACTACGCCTGTGCCACGGATGTCGACATAGGACTATATGTAATCAACAGCAGTTGGCAATTCATTTTGAGCACACTGTTTTGACTCTGTTAATTCTGATTGTCATGGCAAACATCTCAGTCTTATGAAACGCAAAATGTTTTCATAGTATGTATCGATGAATTTGGACATTCTAAGATGGCAACTGCTGTTGATTACACAGGCCTCCTATTGAGAATAAATAATCATTCATCTATAATCATTCACAATCTATTTTTCTTACAATCAAGAGGGATAGAATTTTCAATTCTTTCATTGCATGATTAAAACCCATCAATTATAAACTGGGAAATTATTTGTTGGAGCAATTGTTTTTGCTTATATAACCAGCTGCTGTCTCGAAAGTTTAGGGGTGATCTGTCAAGCTGGGGCCGAGAAAAAGGGGGGTCCCAAAACGCTTTTTCTCCATGTTAATTTCCATAGGAAACTTTAGACATGGCTACAGCCGGAACTGCTGAACTGAATTACACCAAATTTGGCAAAAAGGTAGCTCTTAGTCCACAACGCACTCTTTTTGTTAAATGGTGTAAATCCGTTCAGTAGTTGCTGAGAAATGTAAAGAAATTCCCAGCTGAATATCTAGGGACGCGAAGGATCCACAAACTCTCCCCATCTCATGCCTGAGATCTGATTGGCTGCCAACACTACAACCCAAGAAGTGTTGGCAGCCATCTTGTGACAGGGTTGAACCGAGTCACAAGAAAAAACATTTAAAAAAAAGAAAAGGGGACAGGGTGGAAACACCCTGACCCCCTAGGCTTGTTCAGGGGTCCCACAGGGACCCCAGGTCCAAAAAAAGCATTTCTTTACATTTTCGACTCGAGTCGAGGTGTATCCGTGAATCTGGCCAAAATGTATTACATTTAAAATGAAGTGCAAGCTCCCGTGCTTCATTTCTTTGGGGCCCCGGGACCGCCACCTCCCAGGGGCTGATTCACTGAAATGCGGGGGGTCACGCTGCCCCCTGCTGTCCCCGGGAACGCCACCTTCCTGGGGCCATATTAAAACATAATGTATACGGGGTCTCCAGCCCCCCCGCAGACCCCGGGACTAACACCTCCCTGAGGCTGTATTTACAAATAAAGTGTGGGGGGGCTCCAGCTCCCCCATGCACCCCGGGAACTGCCACCTCCCCGGGGCAACTGTATACTGAATGAGATATGGGGCTCCCACGCTTCATTTAATTTAGGCCCCCGGGTGGGCCAGCTCCCAAGGGCAATAAAAAATAATTATGGGGCCCCGCGTGGGCCCCCCGCAGAACCGGGGCCTGCCACCTCCCTGGGGCTGATTCACTGAAATGCAGGAGAGCCAAGTGGTCCCCCCACTTCCCCGGGGACTGCCACCTCCCCGGGGCTATAATAAAAAATAAAGTGAGGGGGGCCAGCCCCCCCAGGCAGCCCCAGGGACTGCCACTTCCCCAGGGCTATATTTACAAATAGTGCGTGGGAGGCTCCAGCCCCCTCATGCAGCCCTAGGAACCGCCACCTCCCCGGGGCTTAATTTTTGTTGGAGAGTGTCTGCGCGGAGCCTTAAATGGCCATGGGGACCGCCATCCCCCAGGGCCAGCTCCAGCAATGTCCTGGGGTGCCCACCCACGGGATATTGCAGTTTGCTATGGCTTGGCAAGCCATAGCAAACACTGCTCTGCTTCATGGAAACGAGAGCAGTAAAAATGCTCTTGCTACCATGAAGTGGAGCAGATTAGCTTTTGGACAGAGGAAACTGCATGTTTCCCCCGCGGTCCTCAACATGGTGGCCATGCCCCGGGGGATAGGGTCCCCGGGGCAATGTGGCCCAAGGAGGGAAGCCGCGTGGCCCTCTCCCCATTAAAAAAAAAAAGATTGCCCCAGGGGATGGGGTCCCCGGGCCCAAATTGGCCTTAGGAGGGGGGCCACGCAGCCCTCCTTGCTTTATGTTAAAAAAAAATTAAAAATAAAAAAGGAAAAGGCCGGGCCCCGCAGGATGGGGTCCCGAGGCCTGTAATTGGCCTAGGGAGGGAGACCGCGTGGCCCCCCACCCATTTAAAAACAAAAAGACTAACCCCAGGGAATGGGGTCCCCGGGGCTGCAATCGGGCGAGGGAAGGGGGGCTACGCAGCCCCCTTCATTAAAAAAAATATTTATAAAAAAAAAAACTCCGGCAAGTTGCCGGAGGCCACGCCCCCTTCACCACCACTCTGCAAACATGCCTCCTAGTGCAATGCTGGTTAGGGAATGAAATCCCCTTGAATGCTGAGGGTCTTTGGGGGCCAGCAAGCCCTCTTCTTACGTCCAGTAAGTTCCAGAGAGCGGGATTGCTGAGAGGACTTGAAGGCCATGCCCCCTTTCTCCACCACTCTGCGAATGCGCCTGTTGGCGTGCTTCAGGTTGGGCAATGAATTCCACTTTACCCCTGAGGGCCTCGGGGCTAAAGTGGACCAGTAGTGCATCAGGAGGCACTTTTGCAGAGTGGTGGAGAAAGGGCGCATGGCCTCTGACAACCTCTCAACAATCCAGCTGTGTGTGTGTTACTGGAGGTGGCAGGAGGTAGCAGGAGGGGTAGTTGGCCCCCGATCCCTCAAGAGCCAAGAGAACTTCATCCCCCAACTAGTAGTGCACCCGGAGGTGCGTTTACAGAGTCGTGGAGAAAGGGGCATGGCCACCGAACATCTCTCAGCAAACCCACTGTGTGCGACTACTGGAGTTAACAGGAGGGGTAGTTGGCCCCCAAGGATCCTCTTGAGCGAAGGACACTCCTTCCCCCTACTAGTAGTGTGCCAGGAGCCACGTTTGCACAGTGGTGGAGAAAGGGGGTGTGGCCTCTGACAACCTCTCAGCATTCCTGCTCTTACTGGAGGTAACAGGAGGGGTAGTTGGTCCCCAAGGACGTCCTTAAGGGACAACGAGCCCTCCTATTACCTCCAGTAAGTCCACACAGCGGGATTGCTAAGAGGTCTTTGGAGGCCATGCCCTTTCTCCACCTCTCTGTAAACCCGGCTCCACTGGTGGTGCACTACTAGTTGGGGGATGAAGTCCACCTTACTCTTGAGGGACCTTAGGGACCAAGAAGCCCTTCTGCTACCTCCTGCAAGTCCTACACAGTGGGATTCCTGAGAGCTGGTTGGAGGCCCAGACCCCTTTCTCCACCACTCTGCAAACGCGATTACTAGTTAAAAAACCATAGAAATTTCCTGAAAAAACAAAAGGTTGCAGGGACATTATAGTTAGTAATTAGCATTTAAAAAAACCTTAAAAAATTCACTGAAAAAATTGAAGGTTAAAGGGACGTTATAGTTAGGAAATATAATTAAAAAAACCTTATTAATTCACTTAAAAAAACAAAGGTTACAGGGATGTTATAGCTAGGCTGATAATTCACTCGTACAAAACAAGAGAAATTCAACAGTTATAGTTAGCTGAGCTAACAATAACTCGCGCCCCTACAATGCACTGCTTATGACGTCACATATTGCATCACTCATGACATTTCTAAGGTTTTAAAAATTATATTTCCCAACTATCCCAACTATAACGTCCCTGCAACCTTTGGTTTTGTCAGTGAATATATATATATCTATATATATTCACTGAAAAAACCACAGGTTTCAGGGACGTTATAGTTAGGTTGACATTTCACTCGTACAAAACCAGAGAAATTCGGCCGTTATAGTTAGCTGAGCTATCTATAACTCGCGCCCCTGCAATGCACTGCTGATGACGTCACCTATTACATCACTCATGACATGGTCAGTGACATCACTAATGACATCTCAAATGACATCACTGATGACATCACTGATGACATCATCCAGTGAATGAGTGTTTATAAAAAGTTTAAGAATGTTATATATATATGCGCCAAGGTGTATTGAAGAATGAGTGGGTGTATGAGTGTCTGAATGGATGATTTAGTGGGTGCGTGACTGACTGTATAAGTGAGTGATTGAATGTGTCAGTGAATGCATGGAAGAATGACTAATCTGTGTGAATGTCAGTATCAGTCTGTCAGTTGGTGTGCAAGTGGCTGCATGGGTTGGTGAGTAGCTACATGAGTGTCTACATGGGTTAATGATTGGTTGTCTGAGTACAATATATGGGTGCCTGAGTGTCTGTGTGGGTGGGTGGGGGGGTGTGACTCCCTACATGGATGTGTGAGTGGGTGATTCACTGGGTGTATGGGTTCATGAGTGCATGTGCAAGGGACTGTATGGGTGAGTGAGTGTCCGTTAGGCTGTGTTCGTGAGTGAGTGGATATCTCAGTGGTATATGTGTGAGTAACTACATATGTGAAAGGCAGTATATGTAAGTGTTGGAGTATATAAGTGACTATATTTGAGAGTGAGGATTGAGGGAGTGACTGTATGGATGAGTGTGTGCTTGTGTCAGTGATTGTATAAGAGAGCAGGTTTGTGTTAGTATCTGTATGAATAAGTGAGATGGTGTGTGTATAACTGTATAGGTGAGTAAATGGCAATGTTATTGATTCTTTGCATGACTGACTAGGTGTGTGAGTAACTTTATGGGTGAGTGGCAGTGTGTGAGTGTATGTATGGGTATATGAGTGCATATATCTGTGGCTGTATTGATTACTGACTGCATGAATGAGTGACAGTATGGGTTAGTGAGTTGATGTGTGTGTAGATGTATGAATCAATGAGTGGGTGTGTACTAACTGGTATTGGTGTGTGCATGGTTTCGACAATGATAGTCTATATTTTAAGGGGGTGTATCAAAGGTTATATTAGGGTGTGAGGAGGTGCATCAGATATTAGGTGGATGATGTCATCAGTGATGTCATTTGAGATGTCATCTGTGATGTCATCAGTGATATTACTGACCATGTCATGAGTGATGTAATATGTGATGTCATGAGCAGTGCATAGCGGGGGCGCGAGTTATAGTTAGCTCAGCTAACTATAATGGCCGAATTTCTCTGGTTTTTTTACGAGTGAAATGTCAACCTAGGTATAACGTCCTTGAAACCTATAGTTTTATAAATGAATTTCAAAGGTTTTTTAAATGCTAATTCCTAACTATAACGTCCCTGAAACCTATGTTTTTTTCAGTAAATAAATATATATATATATATATAATATTCACTGAAAAAACAAAGGTTATAGTGGCGTTATTGTTCCGCTCACATTTTACTCGTACAAGAACAGAGAAATTGAGCAATTATAGGTAGCTGAGCTAACTATAACTTACGGCCCAGCAATGCACTGCTTTCATCTCACACATTACATCACTCATGACATGGTCAGTGACATCATTCATGACATCTCAAATAGCATCACTCATGACATCACTCGTGACATCTCAAATGACATCACTGATGATATCATTCAGTGATTGTGAGTATTTTCTAAAAGTTACTGAGTGTTAAACATTTATACTAAGGTAAGCGCCTGTGGGAATGGCTGTATGGGTGAGTGAGTGGGTGTGTAAGTGGTGTATAGAAGAGTGAGTGGGTATGTGAGAGACTGTATACATGAGTAAGTGGTGTATAGAAGAGTGAGTGGGTATGTGAGAGACTGTATACATGAGTGAGTGGGTGTGTGAGTTTTTGTGTGGGTGAACAAGTGGGTGTATGAGTAAGTGAGCGGCTGTGTAAGTATCTGCATAGGTGAGTGAGTGGGTGTGTAAGTGGTTGGAATGGTGCATGAGAGGTTGAATGACTGGCTGTATGGGTGAGTGTGTGGGTGTGTCAGTTGCTGTAAATGGTGAATGAAAGGGTGCATTAGTGGCTGAAGGGATGACTGAGCAGGTACATGAGTGTCTGTATGGGTGAGTGACAAGGTACATAAGTGGCTGTATAGGTGAGTGAGTGGATGTTTGAGTGGCTGTATGGATGAGTGACTGGATTTTTGAGTGTCTGTATGGGTGAGTAAGTAGTGTGATAGAGGCTGTATGGGAGAGTGTCATAAGCCACCTACCTGGATCCCAGATAATTCCAAATGGGCGGCAATGCTAGTTCCCGAATCCTCCCGAGACTTGCCCTCAGTTTACAGGCAGAGACACTGCTCTAGTGGCAAATCCCAGGGAGAAGGGTGTTGGGATAGAGAGAGTGTAGAGAGTCAAAGATGCTTTGGCTCGTCTACTCAACAGCAACACTGCAGCAGGTATTCACAGCAGTCTGATGAATGGTACCGGCAGATATGGTACATATAAACAAACAAATTATAAGATGTTAGTGTAAGATTAATGCTATCTCTTAAGGTATCACCTCACGAAAGCTTTTCAAATCTCAACCAACCTTTAGTTTTGTTGTTGTTTAGTTTTCATTTAGACTGTCTGTAGATGCTCCTTTATCAAAATTTAAGAAACTGTTGTGAGTATGATTTTCAGCATCAAACTCACAAGCAAATTTGGACGGGGTTAGCTTCACCCAAGTCTTCCATGGCAGAGCCCTGCCAACAGTATGTTTCAGTTGAACAAAAACACTGGTTACCTTTGTTGGCAGCATGATGTTGCGAATAAGTTCAGCGCGTAGTAAAATAAAGTCTGTTAAAGCGTCTCTCCTTCTCGATCTTTTTTCCATCCAGGTGCGAGACTAATGCCGAACGTTCTTTGCGGTGAGGTCGGAGGATCAAGGGAGCTGGCAAGACTGAGTCCTGGAAGCCAGGAAACAGTAAGAGGCTAAGCGAAGGGGAGGAGTATGGATGGTCTTTAAATAAGACTGCTTTAGAACGTTCATAAAGGTCACATTGTAAATGTTTGTAACAAGGAACAGGTGCAGATAGTTAACTTGATGAAGCAGCCTTCTAGAAGGTTCTCTAGAATGTTCACAAAGGTTGCTTTCTAATTGCTTATAGCAAGGAACAGGCGCAGATGATTAATTTGATGAGGCTGTCTTCTAGAAGATGTTTTAGAAAGTTCACAAAGGTCGTATTCTAATTGCTTATAGCAAGGAATAGGTGCAGGGCATTAATTTGATGAGGACTGTCTTCTGGAAGGTTCATGTAGAGCTCACCTATGTAGGTTGCTTGATGCTTATTCTTGTGAATTTTCTGGTTGTTTCAGTGGCGCCCGAAACCTGACCGTGCATATGCATGGTAAAACATATATAAAAGCAATTAAGCCTTTTCAAACAAACAAGGAAACACCAGTTGCAGCTAGCTCTTACCAACAGCATGTAAAATGGTCAAAAGTCAGGTACAAAACATTTGTTCATTCATAAGTGTTGGGAGTAATGATATGAGTCATGCCAGTATATTGTGATAGTCAAGAGAGGTGAGCTTTGGCAGGAATACTGACATGAGAGTATGGGCTTGTCTCAGTGACTATATAGGTGAGTAAGTACATGTAGTAGTATATGTATGAGTAAGTGAGTGGGTGTGTGAGTAACTGTATGGGTTAGTTAGTGGCTGTGATAGTGACTGTATTGGTGAGTGAGTAGGTGTATGAGTAGCTGTATGGGTGACATTCAGTGTGTGAGTGACTCTATGGGAGTATGAGTTGGTGTGTAAATGGTGTTATGTTTCTATGACTGGATGTATGAGT
This sequence comes from Calotriton arnoldi, assembly GCA_963921515.1. Lineage (NCBI taxonomy): Eukaryota > Metazoa > Chordata > Amphibia > Caudata > Salamandridae > Calotriton > Calotriton arnoldi. Next base: position 15,261 of record CAWUFW010004739.1, on the reverse strand, counting down.
GGCGATATTGGTCAGTGAGCAGGTGCATGAGTGACTGTATATGTGAGTTAGCGGTTGCATTAGTGGCTTTATGGGTGAGTTGATGTGTGAGTAGCTTCATGGATCAGTGAGTAGGTGTGTGAGTATTTGTATGGGTCTGTGAATGGGTATGTCAGTCGTTTTGCGGGAGTGGGTGTATGAGATGTTATATGGGGTGTAAGTGGGTATGTGAGTTGTTCTATGGATGATGTTATTAGTGATGTCTTTTGAGATGTCATCAGTGATGTCATTTGAAATGTCATCAGTGATGTCCCTGACCATGTCATGAATGATGTAATATGTGAGGTCATAAGCAGTGCACTGGGGCCTAAGTTATAATTAGCTCAACTAACTATAACTGCTGAATTTCTCTGGTTTTGTACGAGCGAAATGTAAGTCTAACTATAACATCCCTGTAACATTTGTTTTTTCAGTGAATTTCTAAGGTTTTTTAAATTCTATTTCCTAACTAAAACGTCCCTGTAACCTTCGTTTTTTTTCAGTGAATTTCTCAGTTATTTAAATTCTATTTCCTAACAATAACATCCATGAAACCTTTGGTTTTTTTCAGTGAATTTCAACGTTTTTTAAAATTTTATTTCCTAACTGTAACCTGTTGAGGTCTAATTTCTGTGAAATGAGCATAGTGCTAGAATTAATTCTGCTCTGCGTGTTTATTCAAGAAAAGGTCACAGTTTTGTGCAAAACCTCTACTTTCTACTGGCTAATTAGTAAGTGCTACCCTGTTAGGTAAATGTACAGTGCATCTCCTACACTACAGCTGTGTAAAGAACGCAGAGGAATTGTCTCCAGTGACCTTCTGTGTCTGTAACTTTGCCAATGTGATTGTTGCTTGAGCTTCTTCAACAGATATCTTTAAAAGTGGAACTGCAGAGAAAACACACTTGGATGACTTGTAGTCTCCAAAATCATTGGGAAACGTGCTCGGGGGCCTTTTAATAAGCTATCCATTATGCTGGGGAAAGGGCGGGAAGATGTTGCTTACCGCTAATGTATATGGGATGGGACCAAACGGGCCGGGCTTCTAGGCAAGTTTACATACTTCTAGTTTTTTAAAGTTTAGAACACAATTCGGTCTTAGAAGCAGTTGACAAGAAAGAACCCCCTCATCACAGACAGAACCTGAGATATTGCGCTTGAGAAAAGCAAGGATGCAAACACCTCCAGCATGGATTATAGATAACTTTTTAGTCGAAATGCAGAGAAAATACACTTGCTTTACATGCGTACGAAGTTAGGATGATTAGTTCTTTACAGAAGTGGAGCTTCAACGTTGGCACCTGCTTTGTTTATATCTGTAAGTGCTTCCCGTTGAGGTGTCATTTCAATGAAATGAGCATCGTGCCAGAATGAATCTTACCCTGCGTATTTATCCAAGAAGATGCCACCATTTTGTGCAACATCTCTACCCAATCGGAGTACTTTCTACTGGCTGATTAGTAAGTGCTACCTCATTGGGTAAATGTAAATTGCATCTCCCACACTACAGCTGCGTAAAGGACGCAGAGGAAATGTCTCCAGTGATCTTGTGTGTCTGTATCTTTGCCAATGTGATTGTTCCTCGAGCGTCTTCACCAGATAGCTTTGTAAGGTGGAACTGCAGAGAAAACACTTTTGGATGATTTGTACTTTACAGAAGTAAGTGCTTCTTTGTTTGGTGGAGATTCAATTGTATTCTTAGGCAACAAGAACCCGTTTCCAAAATCATCAGGAAAAGCGCTGGGGGGGATATTTTTTTAATAGGGAGTGGGCCCATCCCCAGAGCCTGGCCATTATACTGTGGGGAGGGGGACTGCGTGATCCCAATCCCCGGGCCGATTTCAGCCCCAAACACCTTATCCCTGGGGCCTGGCCATGCCACCTGGGTGCCTGTTGCAATAAAGAATGATTCTCTGTAGTCTAGGTCACAATGATTTATGATGAAATTCATTAGGAGATAATAGTCTCTGTTACAGGTTTTAGATGTCATGTAAATGCCATATCAACGCCCCACCAGGAGTAGCCTCCTGCTGCTCAGCCCACTCTCTCCAACTGATCCCTCAGGCATACAGAAACATACTATGACATCACACTCAGAGGCTGAGCAGCAGGTATCATGGCAACAAGGGAGAGAATGCATTATAGCAATACAGAACATAACAGTGCCCCTAGGGCACCCAGTATGCCATGGGGCCACGGGGAGCCTTAAGGCCCCACAGTCCCAGCCGGCTCCCCACCTCCTGCAAGAGCCGGCATTGCACTTGCACGGAGGGAGCTGCTGGAAATGCAGCTTTCTGTGTGTGGGAGCAATGTTTGCATCTTTCCCTGCACTATGATACTTTTTTGGGCAAATTTTGTGAAGCTTCGTTAAATGGTGCCAAAGATATAGGCAAGTAAAAAAAAGCTTTTTCTATTTAAGATGTACATATATATATATATATATATATATATATATATATATATATATATATATATATATATATATATATATATATATATATATATATATTTCTATAGAAAAAGCTGGATGCAGCCAATGTATTTAATAACACACACACATATATGTATGTGTGTGTGTTTGTATGTGTGTATATGTATGATTCCCTTGTAGAGGGTACTCACCCCTTCCCAAAAACAGGTGGCCTGCTCATGAGGCCAAGTTTGTGATATACAACTATCTTTACTTAAATACATTGGCTGCATCCATTGCGAAGACTAACCTTTCATGCTACATATATCATCAATGCCAAGTGGATTTGCCACATCTTATGAAATAACGAGTGGAAGCTCCAAAACAATAGGATGAAAAATGTGTCTGTCTGGCATGCCAGCTTCTCTTCCTCCATTGACCTGTTATTTTCAAAAGATCATTATTTTTTGTCACTAACACAAATGAAAGTTTTATGGGAGCACGAGCCTAGTCAGACCATCTCAAACCTGTATTATTCGTCCTCGTTTAATGGTATATTTCTACAGCTCTTAAAGCTGACATTTGGTTCGTCTATTTCTCAGTAAGATAGCAATAATCAAGCTTAGGCGCTTGAGAACGCCCTTAGCAAGGCGACTGGTTCGAAAATCCACATCAAAATTGAGTTTTTCATGAACTTTATGACATTAAGACTCTCCTTGACCTCAATACTTCTGAGCAGGTGGATAGGGCTTACTTGAAGCTACAAGAGCCTCAGAATTTCCGGTAACTTTTCAGAATTATTGCCTTGTTTTTCCTTTGACTTGGAAGGCCACTTTTCTCAGAACTGTGAACAGAAGGTCGAGTTGAAATGATTCAAAAAAGTCTGACTGAGCAACTCTTGGCCATGATCAAACTTCCTTCTGCCTCAGCCTGGTTCTCTATGATAGCTTGTTTGTCAAAACCCGTGTAATGTCGATGAAAATATATTCCATTCAGCTTTACCTTCAATGTGACTCTCTCAGAGGCAGGGATCGGATGCACATTTGTCTCAATGAGCTGTTTAAAGGCCTAAGGACACTGCCTCTGTCACTGAGGAGCAATAACGCGAACGAGGGGAGAGAGAGACATAGAGGAGCATATATACACACCCTGATTGCCACTAGTACGTCACTTTCATCAACGTTCCTGTGGCCTTATTTACAAGGCGGTGTTAAGCCACTTAGCGTGGCTTAGCGCCGCCTTGTAAATAAGGTACCCTTTCACGCTATACTTAGCGTGAAAGGGGTGGGCAGTGGGTGTTGCGGTGGGCGTTCTGCCGCAACACCCATTGATTTTGATGCTGCCCCTATTTACAAAGGTGGCGTAAATAGGAGACAGTGCCAAAATTAAGACCAGGGAAAACCTGGTCTTAACATGGCGAAATGAAGAGAAATGCTTAATATTTCCTCGTTTTTGCTGTTTCTGTGTGCTGCATTGTGCAATACACATAGAAACAGCAAAAAGCCATGAATTATTGTTTATGTGCAGGATGGTGTCCCTTCCTGTACATAAATAATCATTTAAAAAATGACGATTTGCAAATTCTATGTGTGCTGCACAATGCGTTGGCGCACCTCTTGGCTTGTTTTGCCAATGTACACTTTTTTTGCAGGGGCAAATGATGGCATATACGACATTCTTCGATTTACAATTCGTGAAGTCATTATGTCGCCAATATTTATGTCTATCTGTAAATAATTTTCCCTGCAAAGAAGTGTACATTGGCAAAACAAGCCAAGAGGTACGCCAACGCATTGTGCAACATCGTTCTAGGCTAAAGAATAAGACAGCTGCCGCACCACTGGTGGATCACTACGTTGCGATGAATCACACACAACATGAATTTAAATGGACTGTACTGGCAGCCATAAAAACCTCTCCTGGGGGTGGGAGGCCTTCCTAATAATGAAATTTGATACTGCCATTCGTGGGCTAAATTAACTTTCTGAAATCACTCATCTACAAACTACATAGTCCAGCATGCCTTGTGGCTGGTACTCCAGTCCAGGTCTTTCATTTATAGGCACTACTTGTAGGCTCCTCCCTTCATGAGTTGCAGTGATTGAGGAAGACGCCGGCACTCGGAAAAACTTTTTCCTGAAAACAGAAGGCAAGTGACTACCGTGATGCAAGCACAGGCGGTTACCGTTTTGCAAGCGCGTCTGTTTCACTGACACGTGAGTGCTTCACGCTATATAATCTTTCGGGCTAATTAACATCCCGCTTCATCGAATAGCGGAAACAGCACGTTTCCTTCGTTTAATCACTGCCTGGCTAATCCAAGCGTCAGCACGCTTATTACAATACTCAAGGTGCCTTTGTCTTTCACAGGAAATCCTGAACACAGAACACTCGAAAATTTCCTTGTGAGTGCAGTCTGTTAGTGGTATGAGGACATGGACACTGCATACAATCTCAGAAACATGTAGAAGGTACGATCCCTTTCATTTCAAAAAGGCTCCAACTAACCCTACGTGCACCACATTTCTCCTTCAATGAGTACCGATGATTTATTCTTGTCCCCACAGCTTCCATCACATAACGAACAGGTTTACTACTGGCGCTACAACACACAAGCGTCTGGGCATTCATAACAACAGGTACTTTGGAATTGGAATAGGTCACACTCTTGCAGCCTGGAAACAGGGGTCCTTAATTTTACTGACGCCACACTTTTGTAATTTTTTGTTTTTTAGTCACTGATTCACAGTCCGAGTCCTGAGGAAAACCCTATAACCACTCAGGGTTTGAAACGCGTTAACATCCGACATCCGGGCAAAGGCGAATGAGTTTTTTGGGGGTGCTGGATGGGAATTGGTTAAAAGAAATTTCTTTCTCAGTGGGCAGACAACCCTCATTACAATTGTGTAGCCCTTTGCCCCAAACACAGGCAGGACCTCTGGAACCGTTAAGGGTCCGCCTGTGATCTATATGTCAAATATGGACTGGTTCTTTGCAGGACACTTATAGGACATTTATAATTGTATTGGCGTTAATGTTTTACACGTTTTCTCACATGTTTATCATTTATGTGTTTTTGTTGTAATGTTGAATTGTGTTATGTTGAGAAGTATGGCATACTAAATGATGTGTTATCTACCTCATGACATCAATGAATGTTTTAATTCACACTTGCCTGAAAAAAGTCACAAATGATGTGAAATAAATCATATGAACTTAGAATTGTTGTCTAAGCTCATATATGAGTAATTAGGATTAACCTATCCGGTCAATGTTGTGTTACTCTTTGGCAGGGAGGTGTGCCATGAGTGGAGCGTGGGTGTTCTACGTATCCACCCATGCATTCTGACCCATTTCCAGATTTACCAACACTGGTAGACCTGGGAATGCATCAGAATTTAACGCCTTCCCAACAGGCACGAAGAGGAGAAATATCTTTATTTCTCCTCATTCTTTCCTCTTTCGAAGTGTGCTGCAGAAAGCAGCACACTTAGAAAGAGGAAAATGCCGCCTGCACCTTCCTGCACAAAAACAATCCTTCCTACAACACATGCGTGCCTGGGTTGGTGCTAGGCAGCAGTTTGTGCACCATCACAGGAAAAGATTAGGACTGTGCCGTACTATGATAAATACAGCTCTTTCCTGCCCTGGCGAGGTGGCTTGCTGTGTTGTGTGAAATATTGATAAATATTGGCCTTTGTGTCTGCTAAGCAACTAGCGCTGTCCCATATTACTTGTCAATTTATTAAGGAGTACTGCTGATGACAGTGTATCCTTACTCCAAAGGTAGGTGGGTTCTATTTTCAGAGGCTTATTTGCGATTAACCTTCCTACACTTATTCGTTACCACCTGCAGTTTGCACTCAAGAGCTATGATCTGTGTGGCCCTCTACCCCTGCATAATACTGCACCACACTACACACCACTTGACCCTTCCAGAGATGGATAAAGCACTTTTGTCCAGACAAATATGTGTGTGGAAGTGGATTCCAAAACAAATAATGTTGCACACTGTGGTAGAAAAGTGGATTATTAGTTGAGGTGGATGGTAGTCCACCACAAGTAACAAAGTCAATATCCTTGTTGGGTCCAATAAAGGTACATGAAACCTAAGCTTAACCCCTGGTAGCTAGAGCAGACAAATTTAACTTAAAAAAATATGTAACGCATTTTGAAGTATCAAACAGGTTAATACGTCAAGACCAAATCACCATAAAAATCCCACTTTAATTTATAACATTAGAGGCTCATCTAATGAACAGAATGACACCAAAATGACAAAAACCAATAAGTGGAACTGGAGATATGAATTTTTAAAGTTTTAAATGAAAATAGCACCAAATTGCATTTAGCTCCAACCGCCATCATCTGGCTGTGCTCATACCCAGGCACGATTTAAGGCCGACCTACGATGGTGTACGAGTCGTATACAGAAACTAATTTCGTCCTGGTCAGAAGATTTTTCTTCTGACATAGTCTGCGAAATGGAAGTTCACTGGGTCATGTAACCCGTCAGATGAAGCCGTTGACTTTTGGCGGAAAAACTCTCCCAAAGGAGATCCCTTGCTGTTGGGATATTTTTGGTGCCTTCGTCCTGTGAAAAATTCAATGTTCAGACTTACTCACGTTTTTTGGAGCTTGGATACCTTCTGCAGTACAAGGCTGCAAGCTCTAGCTGAACAGGGCTCCAAAAGGCCGGATACCCTCTCTGCGACATCTATCTGAAACAAATTTGCTGCTACTGAAAAAGCTCAGAGCGGGAGCAACCTGAGTGTTTGGCTGAAATGCACCTTCATTGAATTGACTTGGCAGGTTTGTCCCTGTCCTACGAAGATCTTTGGAGCCAAAAGGTTTCTAAGTCCCAGATTTTTCAGGATGTTAGGAGGAGTACATTTTGACACAACCATGGGTCACAGGACTTCAGGAACAGCATTTGGGGGTGGGTTGTTAGACTCACTTCAGCAGAAGTCATCAGCAGGGTCTAGGGCAGACCCAGTTGGAACTGGTCATTTGGTCTCTACATGGAAAAGGGATTGTAGCAGCGTGTTTCATCCCTGTCGCTTAACAGGGCAGCCAATTAACCTTTGGAGTCTGCTTCCTTGTCTAGGGTACAAGTGGGAGCAGGTCCAGCCTTTTGTTTTACACAGGTCCAGGAGGGTTCTATAGAGGTTTCCCAGGGGTGCTACACTTGTGTCTCCCAATCACCTGTGGGTGGGGTTACTCCTGGCTTCTCTGTAATTAATAGAAAAAATTCCCAGGGGTAACCCTATCCACTTTTGCAGCAGATCCTGCTTTCCCTCCTGCAAACAATCCCACAATGCCCCTCTCCATCATGGCAGAAAAGGATCAGACCAAAAATAAATGGGAGTGATCATGCAAAAAGAGGCATTTATCAGCGTTGCAAATGTAAAGTCTTTACTATGTTTAATACGAGGATTTAGGCCCACTTGTGTTTTCTGTGGCACATTTTTATTTGTCTGTGGTTTGCAAAACTCACACCAGCTCATCTCCCCCCTATCTGCATATACACAGCGGAGTCACAATTGTAACCTTCACTGTTAAATTAATAATACAAAATTCAGTTTGTTCAATGGTCTTGCTCGCACTGCAACATTATGTTGGAAATAGGGCTATTTGTTGTGCAGGATGTGAGGACTACGCAAATAATAGGTCCACAATTTCCACCAAACCATATCATTGTAGAGCTTGACTGGGGGAATCGGAGACACCAGCCCACACTCGAGAGGCACTAACCAGATTTTATTTAAAACCGATAACTCCTAGAATTTACATTTGATAGTGAGACGTTCATCACAGCTATAAATAGCAACTATATGGTACATTTGATTCAGAGATATACTTTGTGAAGAGCGAAGCATTTTGAGTTTACGCGCCGCCAGCCCAACGAGACGAATACAGCGCCTCCCAAGCCCCAGTGAGTGGGGCAGAGTCTCCTATCGGCGTCCAGGAGGAACTCCACCCTCTTGTTTGGGAAATGGCGCTGGGCTACAATCTACGCTGCAGCGCCTGTTGAATACCAGAGAACACTGGTGCAGGTGTTTGGGACGCCCAATTGCAGCCAGTTTGTTCTACCTCTGTGGCTCAGGAGCGCATCCACCAGCATCACCGGAACGCCAGGAGGCGCCGTTAAAAGTTCACAGGGGCTCCCGCAGCGCGGGACGCCCAATTGCCGCCAGTTTGACCTACCTCTGTGGCTCAGGAGACGAAGGAGCGGACCTGGTCTGGAGCGGGAGTCTGAACCACACTGCCCAGGGTCCTTTGCGCCGTCGCCGCGTCCACCAGCATCACTGGAGCGCCAGGAGGCACCGTTAAAAGTTCACAGGGCAGGGCTACACCATCGACCAAGGCGATTGGAGATTTATCGCTGGGTCCTACTGACAAGGTACTGTTGTAAGAGTTGCCCTGACTTTAGGGGTCTTTGTATTGCGGGACTGTAATATGAGTAAAAAGGTAACGATAGCGCAGGGGGTCGCAGGGACCCTGGATGCTTTCCTCCTAAGGGCTGAATCTGTCCTAAATCATGAGATCGAACTCACTGAAAGGAGATTATCTCTGGATCCCCAGTGCTCACTTGTGCAAAATGCCCTTCCTACCACTCTGCCATCATCCAGTGTGGAGGAGATTGAGGAGATCCCACTCCCCTCAAATGGACTAGATGCTATGGGTTCGGGGTCAGTGGCTAGGAAGGTACCGGTAATTAGTGAGATAATGCACAGGTCTCCAGTCACAACTAGGGGTCAGAAGGCCAAGACCGCGCAAGGCGTGAGTGACTTCCTTGCACCTCCTTCAAAGAAGAGGAAAGGTCAGAGTAGTTATAAACCAGCCCAGTCCACGCTGAAACATACAGGCCGGAAACCCTGCCAATCCAATAATGAGCAGTCCCAAGGGAAAACATTGGCTCTGAACGAGGGGGCCAGTGGGGAGTCCCCACATAACTCACATAATCCAATAAAAGAGGACCTATTATGTAAGCTGGAACTAGTGTTATCTGTTCTTTTAGACCCCGTAGTTCAAAAACTCACCCACATTGAAGCCAGGCTGGCTAGCCTAGAAAAAATTATATTGACTCCCTCGCAACTAACACTGGAGAACCCTGGGAGGAGGAGGGAGGACACTTCATTTAGCAACCAACCAAGGTGTAGTGGGCTCAATAAGGGTCAACAAATTTCTAATATAGGCCACCCTCTTAGGCCCTCTAGGCTCAATATTCCCGTTACAGAAACTGGCAACATAGAGAATGAAAACGTAGTGTCCCCTTCGCCCATGGGTGGTGCACCACAGGGACATGTTTTATCCCTACAGAATCCATCTAGTGATAATGCAAGCAGGGATAACTGTAGTCAACCTGGGAGAGGCATGCTCTTAAACCCGACGAGGAGCAGGTCCCCCGTTTGTATGGTTGCCCATACTTTAGCTACAAACTTACATCTACCCCCAGCAGTAACCCCGTATACCGTGGTGCTGGCAAATGTCCCTATGTTGCCCGCTAGTAATAATGAGCATTGGTCAACTTTGCGGAATAAATCTCTCCATTTTCTTAGTGCTAGGACTGGGATCAATATCAATTATTTATTCTTAGATGGCACGTAGAATTGGTTGGGTGGGCCAATCTAGGAAGTCACTCAAAGGGGACTGCATTGTTTTATCATTTAGGTCCCCGGACTTTGTCCATTTAATATTGGACAGGGCAGGTAAAGGGCCAGTTAGATCTGATGAGCTAGCTATATTACCCTTGGGGTATTTTTACCCTCCGTCTATTAATTCACGGCACGTCCCTAGGGAGAAGGGGCATATCCATGGTAGCCAGTTCAGGTATACAGTCCCAGTAAGTAACCATTTTGATATCTTTAACAGGTTGGACAATATTGACTGACTACCCTATGACAGAAATCATTGTAGATCTTCTGATGGGCAAGATGGATACTTGGGAGACAGGGTGTTAACGCAAGTAAATAGTTCTCAAACACTAGCAGTAGAGTCAAGTGCTATATTATCCAGGGAATGCAAAGTGGGTGGAGCCCAGGGTAATGGGCTTTCTCCCTGGGCTCAAACTCCATCCTTGGATTTTCTAATTTCGCATACCCCCGGGGATGAGGCCAAACCCATTGATTCCACCCCCCGGGTTCAGACACTACCACAAGCATTACCTGATTTACGGTCTAAAGCATGGCAGCAGAGAAGTTATGAGCCAGCAATTCCCCTGATCTGGGGGTAGCCAGTTCCTCTTCTATTAATGCAAACACTGGGTGTAGCCTCGTATCTTGGAATATATCAGGATTACGAACCAAGATTAGTAATCCCCATTGGTTTGAATATATATCAAAATTTGAAATTATCTGTTTACAGGAAACATGGCTGAAAGATTCAATTCATATGAATGGCTATAGAACATTTAACACCCAAGCGATAGGAGGTTCTCATGGCAGAGCTAAAGGTGGACTTTATATATATGTATCCAATAAGTTGAACTTTGTAAAGATTGAGTTTCGCCTTGAGTCTCCTTATTATCAATTGTTAACCCTGTTTTTAACTGCTTCTCACTCTGTGATATTGGTCAATTTCTATAATAATATTCCACCTGATAGCGTCTCTAAGGTGGTCAAAACATTGTATAATGAATTAAGTATTATGTGTAATGTAAATAGCACTGAGAAACTGCTTATTATGTGTGGGGATTTTAACTGTGCTCTTTGTACCCATGAGGATGGCAGGATATGTGGTTTTAGCGTGGAAGAAGGTATAAGCAATACCCATTTCTGCCACTCAAGCACAGGGGAACTTTTAACGAACTTGTGTTTAATTTAGATCTAGGTTTTGCCAATGATTTATGCACTAGACCTGTCTTGATGCCGCAGACTTTTAATGGCAGAGGCCTTTGTTCCACAATAGATTATATTCTGTTATCAAATATGTTTGCTCCTAGACTGCTCACCTTTTCAGTCGATATGAATTCAGTGAGTGATCATTTTCCCTTATGTATCATGGTCACACTCCCTATGAGTCGACCGGGAATAGACGAACAGGCTGTAGACGAGGCTTTAGCCAACTTAAAACTTGCTAAAGTCAATGGGTATACCCTTCGTTGGAACATGATGGACCCTGACGCAGTAAATAAACAATTAACTATAAGGTGTAGATCGGCTTTTGATACCTGCCTGAATGAATTAGCATCCCCCGAGAGAATTTTATCTTCATTCCAAGATGTAGTAGTCGCGGTACGGGAGGTAATGTTTAAACAAGGTGGAAAAAAGTTAGTCCCCCAGCGGTGGTTTGATTTAAACTGCACTCGTGCACATTTCTCCCTGAAACACGAGTTGCATACCATCCCAAGGAATATCACTAAAATCAGACAGGCTAGAAAGAACTACAAATTGGCCCTTTTAGAAAGGAAGAATGCCCTCCGAAAAGAAGCATGGGAGCTGCTTACCACGGCCGCACAAACGAAAGACAGTGCCGCCTTTTGGAAAGCGGTTAAAACACCATTTCTGTCTCCGAGTGGGGGCCCAACTATTGAAGTTGCTATTACAGAGGGTCAATGGATTGAACACTTTTCAAGGATATATAATGCTCAATGCACCATTAATGGTCTTGATAGTGATAACCCCGGAATTATTAATCAGCCATTAGACTTAAAATTTAGCATTGACGAAGTAAGTAGGGCACTCTCTCTAAGTGCAGGCGGGAAAGCCTCGGGTCCCGACGGGATTCCTGTAGACTTGTATAAGTCCAATGTCACCCTGTGGGTACCCATAATTACACAAATAATCAATGCAAGCTGTGAGGTTGATTTCCCACTAACCTGGGTGGAATCCACTATTGTCCCCATCTTTAAAAGGGGGGACCGTCAGGACCCCATCTGCTACAGGCCCATTTCTTTATTGGATTCCATGGCCAAGGTTGTGGGACGTATTATTCTGGAACGCCTACAGCTTTGGGCAGAGGAAAACCAAATCTTATCTGACATCCAATATGGTTTCCGTGAAGGACTAGGGACTGTGGAGCAGAATCTAAATCTAGCGATTTTCATGGGGAAGTATATTAGGGCCAAAAAGGGAAATCTGTATCTAGCTTTTGTTGATCTCACGGCTGCCTTTGATTGTGTGAGGCATTCAAAGCTTTGGGAGATTTTAGAATCGCTGGGGGTCGATAAAAACATCATTCATTTCATCCGCCGCCTCTATAATGGAGCAAAATCACATGTGCGATTTGGCTTGGGAGGAGAACGCACTGCCTCTTTCCCTATTAGAAGGGGGGTTAGGCAAGGTTGTGTCCTAGCCCCCTTCCTTTTTAACCTTTATATTAATGGGTTAGGACAGGCACTTCTCAAAGACACCCTAGATTTCCCGCAAATAGGCAATCGTCCCATTCCAGCATTGCTATACGCGGACGATGCTGTGATTATGTCTCGTACCCAGATCGGCCTACAAAAGACCCTAAACAATTTTTTTAACTTTATGAAGGATTTGGATCTCAGAATTAATATCTCTAAAACCTTTATAATGAGATGTGGTTGTGGGATCCAGAAACGCAGGGATATTTTTGTGGAGGGAAATCCGATAGCCCCGACTAACAGCTTCTCATATTTAGGTATATTGTTTAGCCATAATGACACCTGGGCTCAAGCAGTCGCAGCTAAAAAACTAGCACTAATTAGAACAACAACTGCTCTTGTCAGCTTTGCAAGAAAATTGGGACGTAAACCACCACTGGAACTTCTGAAAATCTACAAAGCTAAATGTGTTTCAACTGTTATTTATGGGGCTGGGATTTGGGGTTTTGCCGACACAAATTCAATTCAACTAGTTGAGAACTCTTTTCTAAAATATATCTTGTCAGCATCCTCCAGTACCTCCACTTATGTCTGTCACGCGGAGTTGGGTCTCCCATATATATCCGACCTCATAAAACTGGAGCCAATTCTCCTTTGGCATAGGATCTGGTCAAAGGAAGAGACCAAATTTAATAGGGACCTATTACAGGACAGTCTCAGGCTGGATGGTGCACAAAAAATACCATGGGTTAAGTTCATCCAAGATTTCACAAAAGACATGGGTAACCCGGAATACTTTCTTTACTAACCCTAGCACCATCTCTCTGGTTTCCAGGAAAAATCTTAGAAAAGAGGCCCTCTCTTTCCTGGATAGCCTAAGATTATCGGGGGAAATCACTAAGTCTAGCGTCTTGCAGCACCAGATGGTTCTTACTACTTTTAGCATGCAGCCATATTTAGTATTCGTACCTGGTGGCTTTGATAGGTTCTTATTATTAAGATTTAGATTGGGGACAATACATAGACTTATCTCTTTCCCCAACACGAATGACTGGGCAAGTGCACTACAATCATGCCCATGTGATAATTCGTCAACTCAATCCTCATTACACTTAGTTTTATTCTGTAAATTTTATAAGGAGCTAAGAAAGATCTGGATAGTTCCGATTTTACAGAAATGGGGACTGAGACAATGCCGCCCTGCTTTTATTAAGCTCCAGCTCTTAGAAAACGAGGATATAGCCTGGAGGACATCTATGTTGTTAAAAAAAACTCTCTATCACAGAAAGAGCATTGTTATCTAGGATTGAGGAGGTGACCCATTTTAGATGTATTCTTCATTAATTCTTACCAGTTTTAAGTTACATAAATATATATGAAATGTATTTTAAGATGAAATATATATATATTTTTTTAATCCGGATATTGCTTTTAAATTTTTAATGGAAATCCTTGTATTAATCATGTATTTTATCTGTGCTTTTTATGATTGTCTTATCACAATCGAAATAAAGCTTTGTTTTGATTTGATTTGATTTGACTCTCTCAGGGGATTGAAGCAGAGCAGTTCGAGGCCCATCCAGGGGATGTGGTGGTGACAAGTTGTTTGGGTTCTGCTCTTAATATTATATGACATTGCCAGTAAGACCCAACTACACCACGGACGCCCAAAATAATAAAGGATGAGCATTAATATTCTACTGGCACACGTATGCAATGAATGGACACAATGCTGACAGAGATGAAGAAGTTATGATAGCTTCCAGGGAACAACACTGTTTCCAGGTAGCGCCACCATATCACAGACACAAACATAAGTGTGCACACATCCATTCATATACACAGGTGAATGCACATGAAATACTTAAGTGTCTGAGCTCTTGCTCCATATACTGCTCTCCTCAAGGTGCTGATCATACACCCTCCTAACACATTGTCTCTCTGGATCCTGCAGTCCCACACTTCAGTAGGTCAGCACTGATTACTGCTCAGGCTACTGCAGGCATTCTTCTTTCATGGCCCAATGTTCACACACATAGTATGAATGAGGGAGCAGGGTCTAGAACATAGCCAATCTCCTTGTGACTTAGCTAGATTGAGAATGCAGACAAATGGTCAGGTGGAAAACCCGCAAACTTACAATGTGTTTTTTAGAGTTATGAAGCATTGCCTTTTGTATTAGATGGCTGTCACACGAAACGTCTTGGGATGAGCAGGGCTGCATTGTTGAATATTCACAGAATCTCCGAATGAGGTACTGGGCTTGACTTCGCCTCCAAGAGCTACTTCAATGGTGCTGGTGAGCTGCTAGTAGCTCCTGAACTATTCATTTGAAAACGCTGGTTTGGAGATGTCATTCCACTGCTAATGATATACTGCATTCGGAGCCCTTTGAATATTGACTAACCATATCTTTTTGCCTTCTGTATTGACCCTTAATTCAAAATAAACCTTTATTGTTTGTATCTTGAAATCTTGCACATGCGTGGATTATCCAGTGTGGATTTTCTTATGTTGAATTTCCAATGTATTTCTCTATATA